>JADMNL010000040.1:5238333-6691666 GCA_016271365.2 Neoceratodus forsteri
GTCCATTTGAAGTGGTGGTTGTCTCAGTGGAACTTCCGATAATCTGTTGATTAATAGAAACCAAATCTGACGAGGCCAGCATGAGGCAATGAGAATCATCCCGCCCCCCCCGTGCCTCCAGCTTGAGCAGCACCCTCTGAATTAAGGGAAGAGGAGGAAATGCACACGGAAAGCATATTGTCCATCACAGTCTGAATACACCCTGACAGAAAATGCCAGGTTCTGGATTTCAGGAGCAGAACAGAGGCAGTTTTGTGTTGAGTGGGGATGCAAAAAGTCCAGGTCCGGAGTGCCCCATGCTTCGATAAACGATTGCACGACATTTGAGTTGAGAGACTACTCATGTGGATCCACCTCCATTCTGCTGAGATGATCCGCTAGATCGTTCTGGACTCCAGGCAGGTAGACTGCCTGGATCAGGGCTTCGTGCTGTATGCACCATTCCCACACTCTGATCGCTTCCCTGCACAGGGGGTAAGATTGTGCTCCACCCTGCTTGTTGCTGTAGTACATCACTGCCTTGTTGTCCGTCTGAAGGAGAATTACTTTGCGACAGAGGATATCCTTCAGGGCTCGGACAGTGTACAGGACAGCTCTCATTTCCAGGACATTTATGTGTAGTTGAGACTTGTCCTCACTCCACAAACCCTGGGTGTGGAGATCCAGACAAAGAGCTCCCCAGCTAATTAGAGATGCATCTGTGGTGATGGTGATCAGTGTCTCCAGTAGGGAAAGGGAAAGCCTTGAAGAAGGTTGTCCTCCTGAGTCCACCAGGTGTGACCTCCTTAGGGGTTCCGTCACCTTGATGCAAAAGAACTGTGGATGTGTGGTCAGGGACCACTGAGTACTGAGCATCCACTGAGTGGTTCTCATGTGAAAGCGAGCCAGAGGCACTGTGAACACCAATGATGCCATGAGACCCAGCATCCACTGCATTGAGAGAGCTCAAACCAAGTTGTTCTCCTTGAAGAAGTGAGCCGTCTAGAGGATATTATTTCTCCTGTCCTCTGGATGGAAGGCCCTTGCCCTGGAGGTGTCCAGGAGAGCTCCTATGAAGAGGAGTTGTTGGGAGGGCTGCAGCTGCGAATTTTACAGATTCAACAGAACTCCCATGGATGTGAGGAACTTGGAAGCCATGGCCACTGCTTCCTGCATCCCTTGTCTGGAGAAGCATGCTAGGAGCCAGTCATCCAGATATGGGAATGCTTAAATTCCGAGTTTCCTGAGATGCGCTGTGAGTACTGAAAAGCACTTTGTAAAGACTCGAGGCCCCGGGGACAGCCCAAAGGGCAGGACTCTGAATTAGTAGTACTGGCCCAGAGCCACAAATCGGAGATACTTGTGGTGGCTTGGGTGCACGAGAACATGTTGGTAGGCATCCTGCATGTCCAGGGAGGCCAGCCAATCGTTTTGATGAATCAGAGGTATAAGCGTACCGAGCGATATCATTTTGAATTTCTCTTTGAAGAGGCATTTGTTTAACTTCCTTAGGTCTAGAATAGGGCACATAATGCCTGTTTTCTTTGGAACTAGGAAGTAATGGGAATAGAATCCTGTGTCCCGTTCCTCCTGTGAAACCACTTCTATTGCCCTGTTATTCAGAAGGCCCTGAATCTCAGAAGCAAGGAGGTCTGACTGAGTGATAGACAGTTTTGGCTGTCGTTTGGGTGGATGACCTGGAGGGGTATCTGAAAACTTTAGAGAGTAAACCTCGCAAATTATCCTGAGGACCCATTTTTCCATTCTGACTTCCACTGATTGTAAAACTGAGTCAGATGGCCCCTACTGAAGAAGAAGAGTCCTCCTCGGACAGTTGAGGTGGGACCAGGACCAGATCGTCAGAGGGTGGTACTAGGCACCTTCGGGCCCTGTGCCTTCTGCTGCATTTTCTTTTGTGGCTGAGGGACTTGGTTCTTTTGAAAACCCCATCTGCCTTTACCATGAAAGGACAGACAGTTATGAATCTGCCAGCAGTTTCTGCCCTGTTGAGGGGCAGCAGGGGCCGGTCTGACCGTCTTAATAGCAGTCCTAGTTTTCTGAGTGGCCTCCGGTGCCTCCTCCACTTACAGGCCAAACAGATAAACTCCATCAAACAGAAAATTCATGATTCTCTGTTGAGTACCATTTGTGAACCCCAAAGTCTGTAACCACGAGTGACGTCGGGTGCATATCCCAGCTGCTGCTGCTCTAGAAGCAGTGTCAGAGGTGTCCATAGCAGCCTTAAGTTGCTAATTATTGGACTCAGTGCCTCCAGTAATAGATTGGAGAAGCTCTAAATTAACGTTCTAATCTGGAAGAGCCTGCACAGTGGCTTTTAGTGAGTGCCAGAGAGTATACTCCTATTGAGAGAAATAGCCCTGGTAGCTAGCAATACGCATTCCTAGTGTAGCAGCAGTGAACACTCACTTCCCTAAAGTGTTAGTCTTACAGGATTCTATATTTACTGGATGAGCCGGAGACTCCTTAGGGAGAAAACTGTCATTTTCTGCCCAGACCACTATGGCATCTGCAAAGGCTTGAGAGGCCAGGATTGGTCTATCCTTGGGGGGAGCGTATTTCCTGTCTATGGACTTAGCCACAGAAGGAATAAGTGCCAGGCTGTCCCACACCATCTGTGAAAGAATCTCGAAAGATGGCTGTACTGGAGGTGTCAATTCCACAGGGATTGCCGGGACATGCAGATATTGAAGGTGCAACAGCTTCCCAGGATCTACCTCAGAAGTCTGGAGAAAAAGGGTGGAAGTCATATTCTTCAGCAGAGACTTAAATGATAGGTCCTCGACCAAAGGCTCTGCTGAAGTAGAGGGCTTACCTTCCACTGCAAACGATGAATCATCATCGAAGTCGTCTCATAATTGCAGATCAGGATCAGACTCAATATTATCTCCTTCTAGTCCAGAAAGGATAGTATAGAAAGGAAAGGGAGGAAAGAGAGCAGGAAGAGGTGCTACTTGAATCGGAGTTGAAAATCCTGGCACCTGAGGTGGTGCCGGAGTTGAAAAATGGCACTGGTGCTGGAAGCGGCGCCAGTCATGGCGCCACCAGGGCCAGAGCCAAAAGCTACTCTGCAACCAGCGCCTGGAGACCCCAGCCCCAACCCCAGGGCACCAAAGGCTGAAGACCTGAAAACATTTATTTATTTATTTATTGAAGAGAATCTGAATTACAATCCTTTGAGTCATAGACTCCTTTCCAAAGGCTCCACGTCGGAAAAAAAGAAAAACACACAAACATAACATAAACAGTACAATATATAGGTCATACAGCACAGGGATATATACATTGGCAGATTACAGCGTCAGGGATCTTAAAGTAATCCCTGGATCATAGTTATGTAAATATGGCAGGTTACAGCTTTGGAGGGTCATAAAATGGGCCCTGAGTCATAGTTTTTATGAGTAGGAGAAGGTAGTATCTGTGCTGGCCGCTGTGTCGCAGCCATGTGAGGGGGAAAAGCACAAGAGAACTGTGTTGATGGTGCATGACTAGGTTGGCCCAACTGTCCCACCTGCGGGTCCGAAGTCCCCAAGCTCGAAGGCCCTGGGGTCGGCTCCACAGGCACGGGAAGCTGGGACAACCGCTGAACCCACTGCTCCATCAGATCGGCCCAATGATGAAACTGCTCACCGGAGGACCCCCCAGGGGGTTGGGAAGGACTCCAAAGTTGAGGATCATGGCCACCAGGAACCAAGGCTGCAGGTGACTCTGACGGAGCCAAGGTCAGCCTCCTGTCCCCCACAACCAGCAATCTCCATGCAGATATACCAGAGGGCGACCTCGAGTGGTATCACTTCTTCTTTGACTGCTGGGATGAAGAGGAACTTGAGGCTGAGTGGTGCCGGGTCTGCTTGTTTTTGTGCTTTCAGGAGGACCGCCCTTCATCCTGAACACCAGATTAACTGTAGTCAGACCCCCCTATGGAGGGCAGTTGACCAGAACCAGCCGTGCTGCTGAAACAGCTTTCATGCAAAGTCTCCCTACTGTCAACTCCGTTGATGGAAGGCTGAAGAAGACTTCTCTGTTCTTCACTGAAACAAAAAAAACCTTAAAAAGAAATAAATAATGAATATCCTTAAACTACCGAATATACTCATGGATAAACCAATCCGCATATAAGCCAACCCCCCCCCCCAATGCAGTTGAGTATTTAAGAAAAGACATGACCCGCGTATAAGTCGATGGCAACCTTTAATAAAAAAAAAACATGGAATATGGTACACAATAGTGTGCTGCCTCTGGCGACTGCTTATGAACTTTGTATTACCATTTTATTAAAGTCAGCCGCAGGGTTTCTACATCAGCTTGCACCGCATGTCCTCCTGCATTACACAACATTCCTGGAACAGCATTACAGCACTTAAGCCAGTAAGCTCACCTGTCCAGATGCCAAGGCACTCAACGACATCGGGGGAGAGGAAGAAATGAGGAAAAGAGGCTGCGTTTTGGTTTGTAACATCTTTCTGTGCTGCCTCCGAATCTACCAGAAGTTTTACCAGTTTGTAAGCACTGGACGGCAGGGGAGTCATGGGAGATGATCGCAGGTGTAACTGTCTCTAAAATATAGAAAATGAAAGAAACAATATACCTTTGCCTCCCGTTTTTCTCTCGCCTGAAGTTCTCTGTTTCTTTTGCCCAGAGAAGAGGCAACATTAATGGGAAAGTGCGCTGAAAATGCTTTTCATTGTAAAAGCCTTCTCGAGTCTTTGTAGACAGATTTATGGACTAGCTGGGGAATTGATTTATGGACCCATAGTTAGTGATCCGCGTATAAGCCGAGAACCCTAAAATTGAATGGCAGATTTGGTACAAAAATCTCGGCTTATACGCGAGTATATATGGTAATCAAATACTGAACGACTATGCTGCTGTCATATAGATGTGAAGATTTGACTCCCGGTGGGTGAGCAACATCATCACTGAAGAGCACTCAATGGCTGGAAAAAAGGAACTGAGGCGGTTGGAGGGTTGACGCCGAGATAGCCTATACAGCGTGAGCCAGTCTTGAGGTACCGCGCATGCGTGATCCTACCTTGGCGCCGGCCCTCCTGAAGTTTTTGGGCTCCTACTCAGTCCTAGCACCTCTGGCATAGTCCCACTTGTGTGAATGAGTGGTGGAGACTTTATGTCCAGGAAGGTTGACCCTGTTCTTGGATGTGGCTGCAGCAAAGGTGCTCCAGTTAACAACTGGCGTATTCAGGTCCCCCATCAACAATATCTCCCTTTTTTCTGCCATCCTAAGGATGCCTTCTATAATTTCCTTGTCCATTTCATCCCTATATGCAAATCAGGAAATAAAACAGAAGCATCAAATTATAGACCAATAAGTCTGACATCCGTTATAGGGAAAACTTTAGAAAGACTAATTTGGAAGAACATATTAATCTCAATAACTTACAAGACACTACAGAGCATGGTTTTACATGGGGAAGGCCGTGTCTGACCAGTCTTTTACATTTCTTTGAAAATGTTAGTTCCTCACTAGATGCGGGTTTACCAGTGGATATAGTGTTCCTGGATTTTGTGAAAGCATTTGACAGAGTTTCCCATGGTATTACTAATAAAACATATGGTTATGTTGGAATTTCCCCAGAGTTAACAACCTTGGCAACAGCATGGCTAAATCACCGCCGACAGTGCGCCACAATAAAGGGATACTCATCTGCATGGGCTGAAGTGACGAGAGGGGTCCCTCAGGGCTCGGTATTGGGCCCTGTATTATTTAATATCCTGATTTCCTCAATGCAGCCATCAAATAATGTCTGAATGTCAAAGTATGCAGATGACTGCAAAATAGGCTGTATAGTTAACTCCCCTGAGGCAGCTGCAAATTTCCAAAAAAAATTATCGTCCCTGAAACTATGGGCAGAAAACAACAAGATGACGTTCCATGTTCAAAAATGCAAAGTAATGCATTTGGGACACGATAACTCAAAATATAATTATGTACTAAATCACGTGGTACTCCAAGAAACCGATACTGAACGGGACTTGGGAGTAACCATAGACAATAAAATCAACTTTGAAAACAACACTATAATAAAAGTTAAAAAATGTCAACGAATCATGGGATGTATTCTGAAACATATAAAGAGTAGACAGCCAAGAGTTATCATACCACTGTACACGAGTTTAGTTAGATCGCACTTGGATTAATGAGCACCTTTTTGTGCTCCAAATACAATCAGAGGAAAAAGATTAATTGAGGGAGTCCAAAGAAAAATTATGAAAAAGATTACAGGCATGGAAAACATGAAATATGGGGAAAGGTTGCAACAACTGGACTTATACTCTATGAACTATCGACAACTTTGAGGAGATCTTTGCTTAACACATAAAGCCATTAGAGACCCAGTCCTTTTAGAAACACTTGGTGTAGAAACAAACTTTAACAATGCTCAGACTAGGTCTCGCAATCTTAAATTAAGAGGCGATCATTGTAGAACCAAAAAGAGAAGTCAGTGGTATACACAGCGAATAGTCAGCAAATGGAATACACTTCCATGTGCAATTGCTGAGAGTACCGCTACGGAGACATTTAAACAAGAGTTAGACCAACATATAGGTATCGCAAAAGTTGAATACATATAAAAATAATCCCACCCTAGGGTGGCGAGCGCTTATAAAGGCACTGCCTCCTGAGCTTGTAAGATACTATGAAACTATGATTTCCTCCCACTGAGATGGGGGGTTCTATATACAACCCCCATGTGGATTGTGATGCCATTTCCTGCCTCCAGCATGACCCACAGTAAGAGGAGATAAAATAAGGATGTTCCATCGGTGCCTGGTAGGTCCTATTGGCCTTACAAGGAGCCGAAGGGGATAATAAAAGGCTGTTGCCAAGCAGCCAAGATTGCATCTTCACAGGCATCTAATAAGGTTGGCATGATTAGGGAAGGGCAGTCTGGAAGACCCAAATAACTGGCCAGTTTCCACCTGGAAGCACTTTGCTCCATTTCCTGGAAACCAAAAGTCTTCTGAAGATGTAACATAATATAAGAAAAACTAGGATCATCAGGAGGGGAACACTTAAGGTTAGTAGGAGGTTCATCCTGGACTGAGGACACAGATGAAGTAGATAAAGGGGACATGGGCTTTTGTTCCTTATCATCCCCTTGATCCTCCATATCCCACTCCTGTAAATAAGGGTCTTCCATATCAAGGTCCCAGCAGGAGAAGCCAGAGAGGAGCTGGCAGTTCTAGAGACAGAGGAGTATCTAGAAGGCATAGAGACCAGTACCAAAGGGACACCCCCTTGAGAGGGAGGGGTGGACTTCGTAAGGTCAAGAATAGCATGTACCAAAGTGTTAAGATCTGTCATAGCAAGCTGAGGAAAATGTAGTAATCGGTATAGTATGAACCCATTGTATAGGTACAATAGAAGAGACTGAATTTGGGTGAGGTACCAATGTAGCCATTTATGAAGGGCGTAGAAAATTACCCAGGATCATCATTGGAAGAGACATTAGTGAGGGGCTCCACTGGGAGCAGGGGAAAAGGCTCCCCTCCAGGTGGGAGTTATCTATTGACCCCCAACCCAGGAAAGTGAAATTGACCAAGAGCTGCTAGAAGCCATCTTAGTGATGGTGGACAGGGGTCAGTTGCTGCTTGTCGGGGACTTCAATCTGCCAGATGTGGACTGGACCTCATACACAGCAGCCACACAATGGAGAAGAGAATTGCTGTTCATGCTGAGGGAGCAGGTCTAAATCAACTGATAGACTCACCCATCAGTGACAAAGCAACCCTGGATCTGGTACTCACAAACAGCAATAGGATATCAGACATTCATGTGGGTATCAATCTGGAGATCAGCGACCGCAGGTCAGTCTGGTTATCGGTAAATAAAGAGGAAGGTAACAGTCACACAAAAATCAAGATGCTTAATTTCAGGAAAGCAAACTTTCCTGAAATGAAATCCAGGAACAAGCCCACGCTTGACACCAGTAACAAGGGGGATGCAGAACACTGCTGGGAAAACTTAAAGAATGCCTAAATACAGTCACTGAGCAATACGCAAGACCAATCAGCAAAGCCAAAAGAACGAAGAACCCTCTCTGGTTCTCCAAAGAGGTAGCAACCAAAATCAAGGAAAAAAGAGGGCTTTTAAGCAGTACAAGGAAACAAAAGCAGAAACATGAGACACTCTTAAAGTGGTAATTAGAGGAGAAACTATAGAGTATTCCTCCAGGAAGAGGTGGGAATATGAGGCCTCTTATAACTATCGGATGGAAAAACTACAGTCTTACCAGCTTTTATACAGGTAGGGGGATAGAGTCCTTCAGACAAAGATCAGAAGAACTAAACAGGAGATTCAAAATATAATGGATATATGGGTAATGCAAGCCCTAGCATACCTTAAACAGTCTAAATATGAGGGAGGGGCCGGTGCTCTCATTGGTTGGCTCGTAAGCTACGAGCTCGGAAACGAGCAGCAACTATTCTAAAGATTAAACATCCAGTTACTAATAGACTTTCTCATTCAGATCAACATCTTCGCTCCTCTTTCTCCTCTTATTATCGATCCCTCTATACTCCCCCTTGGGATTCCTCTTCTCCGGAAGAGAGGAGAGCTTTTCTCTCCTGCTTACCCCTCCCTACTCTCTTGGACACTCAAAAGGCTTCCTTAGAGGCACCAACTGGCTCTGATGAGGTTCTCATCCATATTAAGACCCTTAAACCTAACAAATGCCCGGGGGTGGACAGGTTTACCGCAGAGTGGTACCGGAAATTCTCGGAACTCCTTCTTCCTTCTCTTCTGTTGACCTATAGGACTATAGCAGAGGGAGAATCCCCTTCCCCTTCATGGAGCTATGCAATAATAGCCCCAGTTGCTAAACCAGTCAAAGACCCTTGCAATATCTCCTCGTATTATCCAATCTCCATATTGAATGTAGACTGCAAGATTTTTATGGCCATTTGGGCCTCCAGACTTGAAACAGTTCTCCCAGATCTCATACATCTCGATCAATCTGGTTTTATTAGAGCTAGGAATACTATGGATAATAACAGGAGAACTATGCTACTATTAAAATATATTCACACCAGACAAATCTCCATGGCTCTATTAAGTTTGGAAGCTGAAAAGGCTTTCGACAGGGTCTCGTGGAGTTTCCTTTGGGACACTCGAGGCCCTGTCGTCCCCTAATTCATTCCTTACTTGGCTCCAAAACCTCTATGCTCAACTGAGAGCCTATATAAGGATCAATGGGTCTCTTCCCCCTCCATTCTCTTGCGCCAGGGCACCAGACAGGGATACCCTCTCTCTCCCTGGCCTTATTCGCATTATATAGCAAGCCTTTAGCAATGACCTTGCGCTCTGATCCTCTGGTAGAGGGAATCCCCCTGGGAAAGAAGACATGTACGGTTGCCCTATTTGCTGATGATCTCCTAATGACCCTTCTCTCTCTCCGGAATCCTCCATCCTTGCAGCATGGGACATGGGAATGTGAAAGATTAGCCAATTTTAAACTTAATATATCTAAAACTGATGCCTTAATGTTCTACTTTCAACCCTCTAATACTTTGAAAAATTATTCCCCATTGAAGTAGGGATGCACTAAAATAAAATATCTGGGAATATACGTCCCACTCAATATGGTAAACTTGGAACTGGTAAACTACAAACCGATTTCTATCCAGATCCAAGATGATTTAAAAAAAATGGGTGACGGCTGAGATTGACCTTAATCCAATGTGTTGAAACGGTCCGACTGAACATCCTCCCCAGATTACTATATTTTTTCCAGAATGTCCCACTCTTTCTAGCCAACTTTTACTTTAAATCTTGGAATAAAATTATCTCCTCCTTCTTATGGGAGGGCCAGAGACCAAGAATACGATTTTCCTTGCTTTGTTCCTCTCTAGATCAAGGAGGAGTAAACCTCCCAAATTTAATTTTATATGCAACAGCGGCTTTTCTCAAAATCTTAATAATTTGGCTTTCATCTGAGACTTCTCACATTTGGAAAGGTATTGAATTTTTAATTAATTACCTCTATGACATTGAGAGGGTAGTTTTCACCTCTCGGGTGTGCACCCCCCCATGAGGGACTATACAGTATTTACTGCACAGATTCTAAAAATATGGCATAGGGTTAAACAACATAACGCGCTAAAACAAATTTCCTCTTTTTATATACACTGATATCGGCAGGTGAAAATGTTCTTCCTGCTAATATGGATGCTACCTTTCACAGTTAGCAGAGATTGGGTCTTAACTATTTTTACCAGTTCCTTAATAATACAGGTATTTGCTCTTTTTCAGAACTACAAAATGCTTTTTCTCTCACAGATAGAGACCTATTCTGCTATACTCAGGTGAGGAACTATATTTTGCGACAGAGGGACATCATGGCATATCCCCCCCCCCACCGTCTTCTCCCCTATCCTTTTGGTTTTTACTGAAGGATACCCTGGAGGGCAATTCCTGGGGGAATTTAATTGGCCATATATATAAAACGCTTAGAGCTTCGCTAGGATATTTCTCATTATCAGTCCTTGAAGCCTGGAATAAAGACCTGAATTTACAGGTTCCTTTCCCAATCTGGCAGGAAGCAACTTTGAAAGCTATTAAGATCACCTCCTCCAACACCTGGAGGGAGTTTGCATGGAAATCCCAGTCACAATACTTTCGATCCCCAGCGATATTGACAAAGTACTTTCCTATGTCATTCGGCGCCTGCTGGAGGAGTTGTAATTGTAATTGGCCGACTTGGGTACTATCTTTTGGTTTTGCCCTAGATTGACTCTGTTCTGGTATTCACTACAACTGGAGTGGGGAGAGTGCCTGGGGGAAAACATTGAATTGACAGCAGAGATAGTAGTCCTTTCGATTTATCCACACCATAGACCAAGAGGGATCGTACTTTGCTACCAGTCTATATACTTGCCGCCAGAAAGGCAATAACTCGTAGACGGATAACACTCCTGACCCCTTCAGTAGGGGATTGGAGAAGTATTATCTAGGCGATTTATAAATCAGAATATCTAATTGCAAAGTTTCCTAAAAGATTGACCCCCTTTGAAATAAAATGGCATAGATGAGTACTACATATGTCTTTCTGAGATCCAAAATTTGTTCCGTGATGTAAGAGGATGATATCAGAGGCATGGGAGGCTGAATATTGCTTTGGGGGGGGGGTCGGCTGCCTGCCTTGAGGAAGGAAAGGGCTGGTCCGAATTACATTTAAACCTGCCTAGCTTATACAAGCTGTGCAATGCGTAATGTGTATTAATTATATGCCTCACATATATATTCATATACATAGGATATACAGCTCTTGAAATGAAATAATGGCATTTTTGTGCCTTGTGATTGGTCTCCTGCAATAAAAAGAATTAAAAAAAAAAAGAAACAAACGGAGAAACGGACATGGAGGAATACAGGGACAAACTCAAGGAGGCAGGAAAAGCAATTAGGATCCAAAGCCCAAACAGAGGAAAGAATAGGACAGGGGGTTAGGAAGGGATATAAAACTTTCTATAGATACATAAAAGAAAAAAGGAAGAGTAAAGGTGGAATAGTCTGACTAGCAACAAGGGAGGGCCAGCTGTTAGAGAAAGATGAAGACAAAGCAGAGTTGTTAAACACATTCTTCTGCTCAGTCTTCACAATAGAAGATATTGGCAAAGGACCTACACTAAGTAAGTAAGACAGAGCAGGATAGTGGAGGGACAGACAAAAACCCCTTCACGAACGAGAGGGTCTTAGAAAAGCTAAGCAAACTTGTTTTTTTTTTTTATGTTTTTTGCCACTGCCAGCCACCCGTCCATCTGCCCGTCACAGACCCTGCTTACTCCCATATTAGCCTTGACCCCTTGATACCCTGGCTTACTCCCCAGGTGGGTTATGCACCATACCTCAGAAAAGCCACAGACGACGGATAGGTTGAGGGGCTGGCCTGGGAGCTGATAGAAGCCGAGGTGGGACTGGACGCAATGACGTCCAGCTCCTGCCCTGCCCCCCGAGCTACGTTGGTGTTGGCGTGATCAGTACACCCAGCCTCCGCTAGGTGTCCGTATCGCGCTGAGCAGTCTACCCCTCCCCGGAGAGGGAGAGCAGTCACCGGATGCTTGATCCTTCTCCCCCAGCATCCCCGGTCTGTTCCTGAACCCGGGTCACCAGCATCGCAGGTAGGCAACCTGCCCCTGTGCCAGCAGGCTGGCAGAGCTAAGCAAACTTAAGGTGGATAAAGCCATGGGGCCAGGAGGTATCCACCCCAGAACACTGAAAGAGCTTCGAGAAGAAATAGCTGTACCACTAGCTGAGCTGTTCAATCTATCTCTGGAAAGCAGCAGAGTACCTCAAGGCTGGAAAAGGGCAACAATTGTGCCCATGCACAAAAGTGGAAGCAAGGAAGAAGCAGGAAAGTACAGCCCAGTCAGCTTGACCTCTGTAGTGGGAAAATTATGGCGACATTACTAAAGGAGAGAATAGTTGACTACCTAAAGGAAACTGGAAAACTTGACCCCAAACAGCATTGCTTCACAGCAGGGCACTTGTGCTGAACAAATGTGATTGTTTTCTTCGATTGGGTTACCAGAACAATGGACCAGGGTAGGGCAGTGGATAAGGTGTACCTAGATTTCAACAAGGCCTTTGACACTGTTCCCCACAGGAGACTTGCTAACAAACTAGAACACGCAGGAGTCGGACAGAAAATAGTAAACTTGATTAGAAACTGGCTACAGACTAGGACCCAGAGAGTTTTGGTCAATGGAGCATTATCAATAGAGTGAGGTGTGACCAGTGGCGCCCCACAGGAATCAGTGCTAGGTCCAGTCTTCTTCAACATATTCATCAGTGACATCACTGATGAACTGGACGGGTTTGCCTGTTCGCAGACGATACAAAGCTCTGCAACAGGGTAGCTACACTAGAGGGGGCATTAGGTATGAAAGCTGACCTAAGGAGACTGGAAGAATGGTCCATAAACTGGCAGTTAAAATTCAACGCCAAGAAGTTTAAGGTAATGCACCTGGGGAAGGAGAACCCAAGAAAAAAGTACTTACTAGAAGGGCGTCAATTAGAGGAGACAAAGACAGAATGGGATCTGGGCATGATCATTACCAAGGACTTAAAGGTAGGAAAACAATGCAAAAAAGCAGTGCAGAAGGCAAGTGGTATCCTTGTGTGCATAGGAAGGGGTATTATGAGCAGAAAGCAGGAAGTTATCATGCCCCTCTACAGATCCTTGGTGAGGCCACACCTCGAGTACTGTCTCCAGTTCTGGAGGCCTCACCTAATAAAGGACATTGACCATCTGGAGACGGTGCAGAGAAAGGCCACAAAGATGGTGCAAAGGCTGCATCATGAGCCATACCAGACAAGACTCAAAGAGTTGAATTTATTCTCTCTGGAACAGAGAAGAAACAGGTGGGACATGATAGAAACACTTAAGTATGTCAAGGGAATTAACACAACTCAGAAGGAAAACCTCTTCCAGGAAAACAGGACGGCACATACAAGAGGGTACAACTTGTGTCTGGTGTGGGAGGAAAGTTTAAAAGCAACTCTAGAAAGTACTTTTTAACCAATAGAGTGACAGACCCATGGAACAGCCTGCTACCAGAAGTGGTGGCATCAAAGACAGTAAGGGAATTCAAACTCGCTTGGGACAGGCAATATGGGAAACTTAGAAAAAAAATATAATTGAGGGGTAGCCACCTTGGGCAGACTAGATGAACCACACAGTCCTCGTCTGCCAACACGTTTCTTATGTTCTTATGTCTTGACTAGCTCTTGCAGGAAGGGTCGTTGATGAACCTGAAAGAGTTGTCAATGGACGATAATGAGATCCCTGTGATGGGTGCAGCAGTGGTGGAAGCTGCAGCTGAGGAATACCCAAAGAAGTCGTTGATGAAGGGGTTGTTGACGAGTGGGTAGAAGAAAGGCCAGAGGTTGTCGACAGAGTAGAAGATGACATGACAACAGCCTCTGAAAGGGCCACCAAAAACTACTATTTTTAAGTACTTCCTGCTCCCTAGAGCTGGAGGAAAAAGGCAACCCAGTTGTTGATGAAGAGGAGATGGGGTAGTATGTTTACTCTTGCTAGAGTGTTTCTTAGGTTTCTTTTGAGTGTCAGCCTGCATTGCTGACAAACAGTCCCCATCCGAACAGTGGGACCCAGAGGAGGAGGATGAGGACTCCCGGGACTTCAAGTGAAATTCCTGGTCAAGGAGGGCAACTTTTTGCTCCATTAGGTAGTCTTTTTTTTTAACACTTTATTTATTGAAAATTTTTCGTTAACCAACATACAAATACATAACAGACAACATTTAACATAAAAGTCGAATTACCTTCTGGAATAAATATATAGATCAAACTTATACAATGAGTTAATTATTAATCACAACAAATTAAGTTAATCTCACATATTTTACATATGAGAGCCAACGGTGCATATCAGGTATAGCTATATATATATATATATATATATATATATATATATATACATATATATGTATATAAAAATTATATATTCCCATGTAAACACGTAAAAAGAAGAAATGGCGTTTTAAGTATCTCATGCATGAAGTTTGGCATTTCATCTTCCAACATCTAATTTCAAATTGAGGTGTTCTTTTAATTAGTAATGTCTAATCCAGCAGGTCCCTCTCCCTTTCTCCTCGCCCCCTCCCCTCCATCTCTGTGTATCGGAATCAGGGTTCCCTAAATACTCGACCTCCTGCTGAGGCACAGCTCTCATGGGACAAATTCTGACATGTGACGCATTATATAGATCACCCATTTTCTCCACTGAATTTAAAAATTATCTATCCGGTGGTTGATTAGAGCTGTGAGCCTCTCCATCCCATATATTTGAATCATAATATCTTGCCATTCCTTGATAGTAGGGGGGGCTGGGGTGAGCCACTGCCTAGTGATTGATTTTTTAGCTGACAATAGGCATACCTGGACAAGTTTTCTGGTGGAGATATCCCTCATGCCCTGTTCTATGTCCATAAAGAAAAAGAGCCCTGTGGTTATATGGACTGGG
This sequence comes from Neoceratodus forsteri, assembly GCA_016271365.2. Taxonomy (NCBI): domain Eukaryota; kingdom Metazoa; phylum Chordata; order Ceratodontiformes; family Ceratodontidae; genus Neoceratodus; species Neoceratodus forsteri. Next base: position 5,253,336 of record JADMNL010000040.1, read on the forward strand.
GCCCCCACCAGTTCTCCCATAACAAGCTGAAGTATATCCAAAAAGGGTCGAATTATGGGGCAATCCCAAAAAATATGGAATGCCATGGTGGGGGGGTGTCCACAGCCTCTCCAACAAAGTACTCAGGGTCCTTCCTTCCTGGGTCAATTTTGGCTTGGATTGCTGGCGTTCTAAAGTAATGCATCGCTACCTTCCAGGCAAATAACCTCCAGTTAAAGGATGATGTTCCCAAGTGGAGAAACCGGAGGCATGTCCCCCACACCCGGGAGTCTACCTCATTTCCCATATCCCTTCCCCATGCCTGGAAAACCAGTTCAGTGAGGTTCACATTCAAAAGCATAAGTGCTTTATAAATATGAGAGATCATATGGTTCAAAGGTGCAAAGCCCTGCAAGGCTTGTTCACATAAGCCCAAGGTGGGAGGATGTTCCTCTCCCAAGAGTAGAGGGGCCAGGAGGGATCCCAGGAGGTGCATCACCTGCATATACCTAAATCTGTCTCTGGGGGTAAGCCCACACTGCTGTGTCATTTTCTCAAAGGACTTCAGAGAGCCCTTTTTATAGAAGTTTAATAAAATCTCTATCCCCATCCTTAGCCAATTCCGATACCTGTGATCCAGCTCAGCCAGGGCAAAGGAACCTAAGTAGGGGGGAGAGTATAACAGGAGTCTAAAAGGGGTAGTCTGCCTAGACCCCCCACCAGTTCCTCCAACACAATATTGTGGCCTTATTATAGGGGTTTTGTGTAATCTGGTCCATGGGAATAGGGGTCTGGCAGAGTAATATCCTATGGTAATTAAATATTCCTCTTTCTTCTCTAACTCACTCCATTTTGCCCCATAAGTGTTATGGAGCCAGAGAAAGATGACTCGGAATTGCAAGGCTAAATAATAGTTATATGAATGGGGAGAGCTAAGCCCCCATATCGGGAGGGTAATTGAAGTTTTGAAAATTTTATCCTGGGGTGTTTATTGTTCCATAAGTATCTGGAAATCAACTTGTTGATTTCCCTAAAAAAGGCTTGTGGCAAAGAGATGGGGAGGGACTGCACCAAGTATAAAAATCTAGAGAAGAGGCTCATCCGAACCGACTCCACCCTCTGTATCAACGAAAATGGAATCGTACTCCACCACTCCAGGTCCAGTTTAAATTGTTGTATTGGGGTAAATAGTTATAATGGTATAACTGAGTTGGGTCCGTTGTTACTTGGACTCCTAAATATTTGAAGTGCTTCATTTCCTAACGAAAGGGGAAACGCTGTCAGATATTTAAAGAAGGGGCGTAATTAATCTGGAACACTTCTGTCTTTGATATATTCAGTGTATAGCCCGCTGCCCCTCCAAACCTGTCTAATAGTTCCCAAAGGTGTGGAAGGGTTTGGTCCGGGGATGTTAAATAAATAAGGAGGTCATCTGCATAGAGTGAGAGTTTGTGGTGTCCCCCCCCCCACCAATCCCGTAATATTAGACGCCTGCCTGATGTCCTGAGCCAGGGGTTCAAGGTAAAGTGCAAATAAAAGGGGAGAAAGGGGGCAACCCTGCCTGGTTCCCCGATATAAGGGAAAAGAGGCGGAGACACTCCCACTGATTTTTGCATAGGCCATTGAGTTGTCATAAAGGCCTATAATGACCTGTCTGAGTCAGGGGGGAAAACCAAAGGCCTTCAGTACCTCCATTAAAAATGGCAATGCCACCCAGTTGAAGGCCTTCTCAGCATCCAAACTGATTAGTAAAAAAGGGTCCCCCAACTGGGAGGCGTGGTGGAACAGGTGCAGGTACGCTTTATGTTATCCTGTGTCTGTTGGGATGTTATAAATCCACACTGATCTAGATTTATTAATAATGGCATAATTTTTTCTAGTTTCCCTGCCTAAACTGCTGCATAGAGCTTGTAATCCGTATTCAATACTGAGATCAGATGATATGAGCCACACTAGGTGGCATCTTTGCCCGGCTTAAGTATGCTAGATATTGTGGTGTACCGCCACAAGGGTGGGTATTGGTTTTCCAAGAATGGCTTCCCCACAGGCTTCCTGTAATGCAGGTAGTAGGAGGTCCTTAAAGGTTTTGTAGAACTCTCCCGTGAGGCCATCAGGCCCTGGGGATTTCCCTGAACTGAGCTTCATGATCGCGGATTCCAATTCCAGTTTGGAGACTGGCACCTCCAAATGTTCAATATGTCTCTGTGTTAATTTTGGGAGCTTAAAGTCCTTCAGAAAAAGAGTTGCTACCTGAGGATTATAAGGTTGGTCGGGGGTATATAAAGTAGAATCGAACGTTTTAAAAGTGTCCTAGATCTCAGAGGGCATATAGTAGAGCTGGTGTTTGTGAGGGAAAGCCGGAGTGCCATCTCTGAGGCCTGCTCGCTGCTCGTTGATGAGCCACCGCTCGCACTGGGGAAGCCAGAGTGCAATCTAGAGCCATCCCGTCAATCTGGTGCTGCCTCAGCCTGAAATTTTGATGTTTTGCCATCTTGCATGTGCTTAGGTGGTATTCCAAGTTAAATTTGTTAGCAATACTGGCTGCAAAAGTAGTTTTATTTGGTCGGGTGGGTCGGAGTCGTGGTATCAAGCTGCCATACAGCCAATGACATCACCGGAAGTCCACCATTAGGTAATCTTCAAGTTGCTGGACTCGTAAATGTTTGGTGGCCTTATTAAACCACTGACACAGGACACAAGCACGGGTATCATGTGCAGGAGCCAATCACCTGACATAGACTTCATGTAGGTCCTTAGTCACAATTTTCTGGCCACAAGTACACTTTCGGAACAAAGAATCTGAAGTAGATATGGTGAAAGGAACTCAATGAAACTGGGAACGCTGCAAGGAAATAGTCAGTGAACTTTTCATCGTCGACTGAAACTAGACTTCAGACGGAGAACATGTAGCATGCAGGTCGCGGTTAGAAAAGAACTAAGAAGCATCTGGGACCGCCTCCTTTTATACATGCCAGGACACAACAAGAGGTATTGTCAGGGGCGGTCCCAGGTCAACTGCTGAAAAATCATTTGGATGGAAATATTGCCTGTGGCTAGAACATTCCTATAAGTGTGACCTGCTGCAAGAGATTTCCTCGAGGAAGATCTTTGAAAAAGGAAAACCACTTTCACCACACACATTCACCACATTCTCCCATGTTCCAGATATGCTCTCACACAACCCATTTGCAGCATGAGGCAGAAACTTGTATAGTCACCATCATTAATTTTCTTTGGTTTCAACAGGGAACAAACTTTCACTATAACATGAACAGCAGTCACAGTGGGTTAGTTCGAACAGTCCCAGTCTCTAAATTTGAGGAGCAGTCTTGCAGCACCATCCACTGGGCACAGTATCATTTGAGAATTCTTTCTTTTAAAATGGAAAACAGTCAAACAAACTTGTTATGACAGTCCTGGCAGATCACAACTTGCTGAATGTCTTCCTCTAGATAGTGGGCCCTCCACCGCAGGGGTAGTAATAAGCAGGATCTGGCTTGGTAGTTTCATACGCAAGTGAAGTGGATGTTATGTAATATTTCATGCGACAGCTAGCCACATCCTGGATGAGGGCATAGTGCTTGTACAAATTTAGTCTGCTCAAGGAGATCAGAAGCACAGAGATCTGGCTTTTTGGATGACCTCCTGTGATGTGGGGGGCCAGGTGATTCTGACTGCAGCTGCAACTTCTGAACTGCACCCCAGAACACCCATTCAGGATGCTTCTCCTCTATAATGTCCCATAGCCTTTCCAAAACATAAGGGTATTCAGCAAGTGGATATTCAGTGTGGATTCTGTGCCTCACCCATCTCTCCACTTGCAACCACTGAGGGAGATTTCACACAATAGTTTGCCGGGCGGTACCAGGCTCCAACCATTCTGGGTTCTGTTCAGCACGTTCACTGGGTCATTATTCAAAAGTCCATCCATTCTGATATGGGTGGCCTTGCACAGCACTGGAAGGTGTGGGGTGTTATCTGGCAGTTTTAGAGTAGGGCATACATAGGGATGAGGGATGGCTAGGTATATCTCCTGATCAGCAAACTGATAGACTTTAGGAGCCTGTCCAAGGGGCAGCACAGCTGGCATCTTCCACACAACCCCACTCTCCTGTTCCTCCACTTCCCGGCTGGCTTGGAGTACTAAGATAGGAAAACTCTTCCCATAGGGCACGGAAGAGCCACCGTCACCAGGTAGAGAACTTGCAGCTGACCCCCTGGGCCCTGGGGAGTTGCCAGTTATAAGTCCCCATCCCCTACCTCTCCCTCTGCCAACAGGATAGTCAATGGTGGTGGGTGCTGTGGGACCGAGCAGATGAATGTGTTCCACAGCACCCTCGGTAGTGGCCTCCTCCACGGCCTCCACAGCCTCCACTATCACATCAGGAGCCTCCATACTTGTCTCTGCCAGGGGAGCAGATGACTTTGCTTCATCCGCTGAATCAGATGGTTTGGCTTCCTCGTATATGTCCAAGCTTCCCTGGTATACCAACGGAGCTGCTTCCTCTGATGCCACAGTGGGTAGGGCCAGTCATATGAGTAGGGGGTACCTTTAAATATTCCTGCAGAAGGCCCTCTGGAACAAACAGGGCATTATGGCAGCCGGACCTCTCCCTCTCCTTGAAATCCACAACATACACATTTCTCCTCTGCTGCTCCTCTCTTTGCAGACTTCCACAGCCCGGATAATAATGATGCTGGAATAATGTCCTGGGGCTCATCGGATGGAAACTTCTCAGCCATGACTTCTTTTTATCTTTTCTTCCCACAAGTTGCATCCTTCTACCAGGAGCTCGAGGAGAAAATGGCATCCTCACAGCACATTCCTCACACAGCTAAAGTCAGGGTCAATCAGCAGGATTGCTTTTGCCCACCTGACCACTCCTCCTAACTGCCAGGTGCCTCCTCTTACCGGAAGACGAGAAAGAGTGCCAAACACTCCACAATGGCAGCACATAGTGATGCACTACTATGCATTTAGGCCTGTTACAGCAGCTGGACTCCCGCTCCATCCAGTCCACCCACAAGCGCTCAACCCTGAATTAAAATCCCGGAGGAGCCCCCACATTTGTGTCTAGGGGTCCTGATGGTAACCAGGAGGTGGGGGTACAAATTGGAAACCTTCCAGGCATAGGGCCTACGGCTCAAATAAAACAAGGCCTTACCTCACCTGCAGGTCTCATACAGCATAGTACAGCTTTTGTTCTCTCACCCAACAGGCTATAGCTTACAAATGGCTGCAACTTCAGGCTGAACCAGGGTGGACGGAGGCTGGATTTTCTTTAGAGGAAGAATATGATTAGTTCATATTGGGCCTAATCCCAACACACACGAAGTAAAAGCGCAGATAAAGAAATTTAATTTTAGAGCTGGCCTGGTGATGCTGAGGGTTGAGGTGCTGGACGCCACACCTCGCACCACACAGGTGACCTGGGTTCAAGAATGAGCCTGGGATGTCGGCAGTTGGTGGGGGGGAGATGGACTGAGCGGCTTTAGGCTGCTCTCTTCACCCAGGTGGGGATCCAGTTGTGCCCGTGGCAAGGCTGCCCCTGGGTGGAGGCCCAAGGGTAGTGCAGATGGGAGTGGCTAGCATAGGGAGGATACTGCAGATCACTGTGTGCACGTGTCTCCACACGCACATTAGCAACTGCGGCAAGGGGAAGGGCAGAAAAGTGGAAAATGGACCTGGCAGGCTCCTTGATGGCCCCCGCAGTGCCCATGCTGGCCCTCAGAGTCTAGATGTTGGTCTCTGGGGGAGAGGGGAAAGTCAACACCCTTCGCCCTCATCCCTGTCATGGGGGGCAACCCATGGGAGATTGCCAGGAGGGTTGGGTGTGGGAGACCGGAGAGCGAGTCCCTCCAAGGGAGGGTCTGGAGACCCCTGCCAGCTCCATGGGGAGCATAAAAAAAAGAGAAATTTAATTTTTGATTCTGTTTAAATTAATAAACTGCACAACTCCTCGGATCTGAGAAACAGGCCTGTGAGGCTGTGGGTATAGATGGACACCAACACAGGAATGGTAAGTTCAAAAGCAGCTTTATTCAAACAATAAAATGTAAAACTTAAGCGGACTGATGACAAAAATAAAGAGTAAATCAAATTCCAAACTTCTTTATAGTTGATTTCACTGTGATTGCTAATGCCACTAGAGGACAGCTAGAGGCATTCTAGGATCAGTACTCCACTGATCTCTCCTTCAATCTCCTTAGCTTCTTCTTCTTCTTTGGGTTTAATGGCGGGTTGCAAATCAACTTAAAGGTGCATACCGCCACCTACTGTGCTGGAGTGTGGATCAAGGAAATAAACGGCAAGCCTCAAATTCTATACCCCACACCAGTAACAGAAAGAAATTTCAGAACCCAAAAAACACCTTGATAGTCCTGATCAAAAGACAAAAGCCCTCGTAAAGAGAACTCCAGCCTCCCCAGTGATCTCACTTTACTCATACATTCTTCACGCTCCACTGAATAAGCAGCACAGGACAACAACACATGCTCCACTGTTTCAGGGACCTGACAGAGATCACACAACCCTGTCGGATGTTTAACCACCCAATGCAGCATAGGATTCAACCCAGCATGTCCTATCCTTAACCGGGTCATCAAGATCTCAGCCTTCCTTCCTTTCCCTGTTACCCCCGGAGACAGCACAGGATCTCCTTAGCTTTCAAGCAGGAGTCTATTTATACCTGTTCTGACCCAGGTGATCACTTTGGCTCCGCCCCCATCTAGCAGAATTTGTCTAACTGCGTGTAAAAACAGTTTTATTCACTTGAGAACCAATACAGAGACACTCTAGATACATCTGTTATGCTTTAAATGGTTTCCTACAAAAACAAAACACGTAAACAGCTATTTACAGAGACTCTGCAATACAGGCTCCTCCCCTATGCTACCTGTGCTATAATTAGAGAGGGAAACAGGCCGGCTGGCTCCATTGAAACCAGGCATGCCTCTAGGCAGGATCTCCGTTCGGGAGAACAACAGGTAAATAGATTTCAACATACACAAAAAGCCAAGAAATGATGTATGCAGTACCATACGGAGCATGGGAGTTAGAAGAAAAGAAAAGCTTTTTCTTCTATTCCCATCTCCGTTTAAATGCTATTCTGTCAATAGAAAAATTAAAAAAAGTAGAGAACTGGCAGTGTGGTCGTGGTGCGTTTTCCACTCACAAATCCAGACTGTTTCTGCACAGGACACTCCGTCTGAGCTTTTATTATATCTAAGGAGACAAAAATAAACCTAAAGTACACGCAGCAACACTGCCCATAGCTTCTTATGCGCAGTGCTAGGTTCGGAATAACAACTTTTGTTACAGCTGAAATTGGAGCAGGGAAAAGAGCGGCATTTCTATTTCTCGTTTTACTCAGCCAACCCCGTCCCCATTTCTTTATCTGGAGAGTGTGTACTGGCAGAATTAATAATGCCCAAATGTTGCCTGGCTGGGTTTACACCATTGACCTCTAGTAACAGTTTCTGTAAGGGATCCAGATTATTAGGGCTATACTGTTGCTTTTCAGAAATGTACGGTAATTTACTCTAATATCGAGTTCCTTTGTATCTGGCTGTGTTTTTCCCCTCATACCATGTGTAACATTCATAGCAATATTATACATTAGATTAATTCCCGATGCTAGTATTGGGTGCATTTTAGCACAATGCTTAAATCCATTTCAGTATTGTACCAGAATGTAAGGTGACTAAAACCTATCATCTCGATTTAGGGAAGAAATGTGCACCTTGACCTCGAGAGAACCCAAAATTGTCAGGGACAAAGAGAGAGAGCCATTTACAGGTGACTTGCCTGTAAATAGGTTAGGAGAGTTAGGAAAGAGAAGAAAGTGTTTTGAGAAGCAGACTGCTGTTGAAACAGACTTGAAAGAAAATAGGGAAAAAGGTCTCTCAGGGCACAGCAACTCCATGACAAGGCCAGAGGGCATATATGGGAGGTACAACAGTACCAGACTGAGAAAGTGCTTTAAATCAGGCCTTAAAATAATAGACCAGGCGCAGATTCCACGCAGATAACCTGAGCCGGAGTAAAGCTCAAGTCTTGGAGGGTGCAATACATGACCTAAAACAGTACTTGGGGAGTGCCTTACTCCCCACCCCGGAGTAACCCAAACTGGGGATGTAGCCTTTAAACACACTATGGCCACCCTGAAAACCTTCCCAGAGAACCAACCCGATTGAAACCCTCTTCCAAGAGAGATAGGATGCTAGCTTAACTCTAGCAGGAGCGATATGGCTCCCTCATTACAGTTACTGTTTCCTTGCATTTTTGTGTGGGCCTAACACAGGACCTACCCCAGACACTGGCACGGCAGGCATGATAAAATGAGATCCCAAAATGCAATCCACCCAACCTCACCCCGGCAGTGTGCCACACCAGGAATGACCACCTCAGAGCTGCCACCTCCAATGGTCCCTGTTGCAGCCCTGCCACTGCCACGACAACCCCACTGCCATACCTTTCACAAGGGCACCAGGACTCCCAAACCCAGATAACAATGAGCTTACTTCCAGGGTGCTGTCCACCCAGCTGCTGTTCTTACCAGGACCCCAGTTCCCAATGGTCACCATACTCCTACCACCCTCCTTATTGAAGTTTAAAATGCATAGCCATCGACGCTAACCACCAGCCAGCACCTCCAGGGCTGGGGGTTTAAAACCTCAGCCCAACTTGCCCTATATGCAACCCACTAGCTCTCTCTTCTTCCTCCCAGAAAATCCCTTTTTAAACCCAAGCAGAATAGCAATGTCCCCCCCTCCCCGGGGGCAGAACACGTAAATGCCCATTAAAGGGAACCTAATCAAAAGGGGAGAATATGGTATAGTAAGACAGCCCCGAGAGGAGTGGCTTACATGAGGATGGAAGGACATGTGGATGACTCTGAGAAACCAAATTTTTAGGTAAGAAAGTCTTCATACCCCACTGTCTCCACATTCTTCCATCCTTCAAGCTGTTACTACAGTACTTGGGAATTTACTAAGCAGAGTTCTGTAAAGCTACTGGGCGAACTACAGACTGATTTTCCTAAAACCCCCGAATACAGAACATCCCAGTCTAGATGGGCATAACAGCTTGCAGAAAATTGCTCTGGAAGGCAGTGCCTACAAAGGCATGCAGGTCTGTTCTGTAGTGCTTTGTGAATGTGTGTACCAAAGACCATGAGGCTGCCCCACAGATGTCCGCTGGAGAGATCTGTCCTGTCTCCACTCATGAGGTAGCCACAGCCCTAGTCGAATGCCCCCTAAGCCCCTCTGAAGTTTGTTTACCTGCTATTTGGTAGGCCACCACGATGCAACTCTTCACCCTTCTGGACAAAGTAGACAGAGAAGCTCTCTTTCCTTTTCCTTTACCATGCAGCAGGACAAACAGGGAAGATAGCTGCCTGAAATCCTTAGTCCTAGCAAGGCAGAATTTCAGGGCTGTGCCAATGTCTAATGAAATTGTCTCTCTTTTGCATTTGTTGGACAAGACTGTAGAGAGGAAATAATTAACTCTTGGCTATTGTGGAAAACTGAATTAATCTTTGGAACGAACTTGAAGGTGGTATGGAATACTGCCCTGTCTGGAAGGAAAAGGCAGAATGGCCCTGCACACTCTAATGGGCCTAGCTCACTCTCCCTTCTCGACGAGGTAATGGCCACTAGAAAAACAACCTTCAGAGTCAGAAACAGAAATTGTGAGACCTCCCACCAATTGTTCAAACTGGGAGGACATTAGTCCTTTGAGGACCAGATTCAGGTCCCATGGGGGCATGATCTCCTTAATCTTGGGCTTAAGCAGGATGATCCCTATAGGCCCTGTAGGGTCCTCTTGTAGCAACGCTGACAGTCCCAAAGCATACACCCTCAGGGTAGATGGAGCCAAGTCAAGCTGCTGTACAGTTTTGTGGAACGTCTGCTGATTCTGGTGTAATGCTCCTTGCCGTAGCAGACCTAGCAAAAGAGGCCCAGACTTTATAATGGACTCTAGAGGTTGAGGCTTTCCTTGACTTCAGAGGGCATCTTATCACCTGGGAGGAATAGCCCAATGCCAAGAATTTTTTCAGCTCAACATCCACACCCTGAGATGAAACCTGTTTGCCTGCTGATGGACCAGAGGCCCCTGCCAGAGCAGGTCCTGCCTTCTGAGGAGTGCAGTTGACTCCTTTAATGACAGCTCCAGGATGTCCATGAACTATGGCCTTCTCAGCCAGTGAGGAGCCACCAGAATAAGTTCTTCCCGAACTGTCCTTACCTTGTGAATCACTCCTCTTAGCATAGGGAAAGGAGGGAATGCATACATGAGCCTTTCCTGCCAGGGGAACAAGAACATGTCCGGTCTCCATGGTAGAGGGTCCAGCCACCTGCAGTAGATTATTGGAAACTGAGCATTGTGCCACAATGCAAACAAATCAACTGACAGCACCTAAACTTTCTTACTATTGCACTAAACACCTCCGGATGGAGATGCCATGAAACTGGAGAAACTTCCTGTCGGCTTAGCCAGTCTGTCTTTAGATTTTTCTCTCCCTGGAAGGTACAGAGCTTTTGGCTGAAGGAGGTTGAGTTCCGCCCACAGTAAAAGGTTTTACCTACTACATCGCCACACTCCTGGTGCCTCCCAGCGTAACATGTATGCCACTGCTGTCCTGTTGTCTGATTTGATCAGGACAGCTTTGACTCTGACCTGGTTCCTGAGAGCAAGCATGGCTAACCTGATGGTTTTGGTTTCAATTCAGTTTTATTCAGGATAAATACTATTGAGCAGAGCTCATTTACAGTGGTGTCCTGTTAAGGAAAAACTTCAGATGGCAAGCAAACATGTTACAGATATAAACAGTGGTAGACACAGTGTACAACTTGAAATTAATTGTATGTTTATGTAGACATAACAAAGTTTATCACGTGCAAGGTAAGGCCCAGTGCAAGGGGTAAATGGGCGCAAGCTTACAGTTGTTGCTATCTATGTTACTCCCCTGAAATTATGGCAGCAAGATTCATTAAGAACCATTCCATGATTTTGGTAGTAGAGGGCAAGGGGCGGTTTACCAGGCATAAGGATTCTGCCACGGAGTTCCACACAGTCGGGAATCTATGACTGAAGACAAGGGACCTGCGTGTCATATTCACGTGCAGGACCATCAGCTGGAGTTCCCCATGGCAGAACAAGGATCTAGGTGAGGACTTGCTGGTAAGCCTTAAGTGCAATTTTTTTTGTTTTGTTTGTTTCAATTGTTTAACAAGGACTGGCGCACTAAGCTGAAAGCTTATTTACAGGTGCAACCTGGGAGCACAGGGAAGTTAAGTGACTTGCTCAGGGTCACACAGTATGTAAGTGGAGGCTGTTGGATTCAAACCCAGGTCTCCAGATTTGCAGCTCAGAGCCTTAAGCCACTGTGCTATACTGCCTCCCTAAAAAAATATGGAATGCTTCATGAATTTGTGTGTCAACCAAACAAGAGAAGGCAATGTCTTTGACGCACTTCCTGGAGAACAGGATGAAAAGTAATTCCTTCGTGTCACCCAGGGACAGTCAGTTTAATGCCCTGTAGAGTTTACAGTTAGTGTTGTAAGGGCAGTCAAGTATCAGCCTGGCTAGCCTGTTGTAATACACATGTAATTTAGCCAGTCTGGACCAGGAGGCACCACAGAGGAAGATGTCAATGTAATCAAAAGAAGGAATCATCATATATAGGATTATTCTCTCTCTCTCTCTCTTTCTCTCTCTGAAGTCCTTGGGCAGCAAGGATTTCTTTCTGAACAGAAAGTCAATCTTTGGGCCTAGGATTTTGATGAGTTTGTCAGTGTGGGTGTTCCCTCTGAGGAGTGAGTCGACCAGGAAACACAAATATTTGTATTTATTTATTGATTTATTTAAGTCTTTGATTACTGGGTAGGTGCACTGATCCCAAGGACCTTTTTCAGGCATGAACCAGGTCAATAATTTGGCACAATAGAGATACAACAGATTACAATGAATAGATAACTATAATACCGTTTACAATGTATTGGAGGGTAGGGTGACAAACAGACAGTGGGGAATAACGACATGTTGAGCTGGTACAGAATGCATATCAAAACAATTCACAAATATGTGGGTATCTAGCAAATTACACAGAATATAGCAGGTTCAGAGAGCAGACACAAAGTGCTATATTGAGGCATGGCAAGTGGAAGAGCGAATGGGCAGAAAAGTTAGGTGGGGAAATAGCAGGTCAAGAGAGATTACCCTGGTGAGCATAAGCATTTAGCTACAGTCAATAGCCAGGTTTTGAGACAGACATTGAAAGTGCTGTGGGTGTCAGCCAAATGGAGGGTTGCAGGGACTCTGCTCCAGAGTGAAGGAGCAGTGACAGACAGTGCTTTGCCACCCCTGACTGTGGAAACTCTAGGGATCTCCATGGGGGGAATAGAGGACACACGGAGGCATCTGGGAGCAGCTTTGGCTTTCAGGAAGGGTGAGTATGGTGATGCTTTGCCGCCTCTAAGGGTGCTGTCGATGATACAGCCGAGAGCATAGTCATCTCGACCAGAGAGTGCTAACCATCCTAGCACCTGGTAAAGGTTGCAGTGATGTGCTGAGTAGGGTGCCAGGAGCACAAACCAACAGATGTTGTTATAGATTGAGTTTAGTCTTGTGCGCAGGGCAGAGGACACATGGGAATATATGGGGGGAGCAGTAGTCAATGATGAAGAGCAGGTTGCTTTGGGCAATAGCTAAGTGGGCCTCAGAGGTCAAGAAATGCTTTTGCCAATAGGCAGCCCCAAGTTTCTGGTTTACCCGGTGTACGATGGTGTTAACAATCTTTGTATAAGAGAGGGGAGGGGTCAAGGGTTACTCCCAAGTATTTAAAGTTGGGAACATTCTGTAGCGTGGGGCTGTTGGGTGTAAGTACAGAGAGGGAGGAGTTGGATTTGGAGATACTGGCCAGGTAGGGTTTGGATCTGAGAAGCATTGCTTTGCTTTTTTTCTCATTGACCAGGAGCCTGTGTGAGAGGAACCATTTGTAGGCTGAACCGTAGTTAGGGGTCAGGATTGAGGATATGTTTTTGTTAGGGACATGTCACTATGGAAGAGGACGAGATTGTCGGCATATAGTAGCACTTCGCAGGTGAGGCTGTCGGAGAGAAGGGAGTTAATAAAGATGGTGAACAGTAGAGGGCACAGGATGGAGCCCTGGGGGACACCCGTCGTGACAGGTAGGTCAGGGGCGGTGGTTGTGCTAATACTCACCAACTGGGATTGCCCTGATAGGTAGCTCTGGAACCACAGGGAGGTCTCCATGGAGCAGCCAAGTTGGTGGACAGTGGCATATAGAAGGGGGTGGTTGACAAGGTCGAAAACCTTGGTCAGGTCCACAAATACAGCACCCGTGGCATTCCCCACGTCCATGTTCCTATGGACATGGTTGATAAAATGGGCCAAGGTGGATGTGGCGCTGTGGAACTTGTGGAACCCATGTTGTTGGCTGCACAACAGGTTGTATTTCCCAATATGATTGGATAGCTGGCAGTGAACAATTTTCTCCAGTAGTTTGCTCAGATGGGGGAGCAAGGAGATTGGCCTATAGTTATCTAAGGAAAGGGGTCACCTGCTTTGAAAAGTGGTACTACCTTGGCAATCTTCCAGGAGTCTGGCATGGTTGAAGTGGTCAGTATCAGATTAAAAATAAAGGTAAGCCGTCCCATCGGTGCAGCAGTTAGATTTCTGCTTGTGATGCCAGCGACCCAGGTTCGGGAACAGACCTGGGTGCTGGAGGACCAGCCGGGGAGAGAAGGCTTGAGTGTCAGATTACTGCTTGTCTTCTCTCAGGGGGAGGGTGGGGAAATGACCCGGAATTTGCTGACCCCTGGCAGAGGCTGGGGGCATGGCAATGCACAGGGTCCCACTAACTAATGGGGTGTGGTGAACATCAGCATAAGCCTGATGTTAGTGGCACGCAATGCAAATGAAAAAAAGTCCCAAGGCCGACTGGATGACGGTCGCCAGCTCCCACTGCCGTGAGACCTCTGGCAGTGCACAGACCATCCCAGTAGCGCCCTTGCCAAGAATTGCACTGGCTGCCCCACTGGTGCCTTCCCCCTTTGAGGAGAGGGACCCACCCAGTGAAGGGTTACATCCGGGTTACCCGGGGGTGGGGCTGCAATATGGGGTGATGGGTGGCTGCACCAAGGCAGTGTGGCAATGAGGGGCATAGGAAGGCCTGAAGGAGAGGCCGGCCCAAGCTGGGGAAGCAAAAAAATAAATAAATAAAGGTGAGGGGTTTGGAGATGGTGGTGAGATGAGCTTGAGCATCGATGGGAAGAGACCATCCCTGCCAGGGCTGCCCCTGTTAGGGAGACTCTTTAGGAGTTTGGCTGTATCCTTGGGAGAGATGGCTCTAAAATAGAAAGGAAGGGGGGTGCCAGGGGGAGAGGAGGAGGAAGAAGACAGGCCATTTGGACCAGGTACGGGACTGTTTGGAAGTTGAGTAGGTAGTTTTTACCAAAGTGGGCAGTGAGATCAGTAAACTTTTTGTTAAAATCCTGAGCGACCTCAGTGGGATCCGTCAGAGTACCAGAGGGGAAGCTTAGATGGATAGTATTGCTGTGGGTACGTGGGTTAAGCAGGGAACTGATGGAGTCCAAGAAATGGTGGGGGTTACTAAGGTTGTCCCTTTGCTGGTTGTGGAAGAAGTTCTGCTTCAGGACCTGGGCAGTTTGCTTGCACTGGTTTCGCTTGCACCTGTAGTCGTTCCAAAGAGTGCCGGAGGGGGCTGCTTTGTAGGCAGCCCGCTTTTTGTCCCTTTCTTTCATCATGGCCAGAAGTTCCTTTGAGACCCAGTAAGTACAGCCACCCCTCACTCTCCGGGTGGTGAGTGGGAAGTGTTGATCCTGGATCTGAAGGAGGGCATCTGTGAAGAAGCCCACTGCTGATGTCACATCTGTAAGGGAGTAAAATATAGGCCAGTTCATCACCCTAACATCCTCAAGGAGGGTGGAGGTGTTAGGTCAGTTAAAATTCCAGAAAGATAAGTATTTGGGGGAGGGGCATTTTGTCTTGGTGGACCATACGCTGTACGTGGGGGAGTGATTACTGATGGAGTCAGACAAGGTCCCTGCCTGGAGTATCTTGTCCTCTCTGTTGGTGACCACCCAGTCTAGTAGAGAGTGGTTTTGTGTACGAGTGTTATGTCTGGTAGGGACAGAGATAATTTGTAACAAGTTGTGCTGCTTTAGTAGGTTTGAGTAGTTGGATTCTAGGGCACTTAACCAATTAAGGTTGAAATCTCGAAGGAGAATAGTGTCCCGGGGGCCGGTGAGTTGACCCAGACCGGCCAGGTGGCTTATAAGACCTGGGGTATTCATTTACCACTTCCAGGGGAGATCCATCTGTAGTAGCAATAACCAGAGGGACTGAGCCGGTGTAGCTTTTCAGTCATGGGGCAGACCCAGATACCATAACTTTAGTCTTTCCCATATTTAAAGACATTATTGAATCAAGAAGAAAGGTTTGCTGACCATGAAATCCCTTTTGGAGAGCGGTATGCGCAGCAGGGATGTTGGCTGCTGAGGCATTGAGCACATTATCATCTGCTTACATCTGGTAGTTCACCCCTTCGACATGAGGTATCTATTTAGGATACTGAAACTTGGAATTCTGAAACTCACTGGCCCAAGTTCAGTATCCAGACATGTATAGTACAAGCCTGACAAGGAGGAAGCTGGTGCCGACAACGGTAACGTAGCAGATGTGAGGAACCGTTACCCTACCCCTAGTCAGGCACCACAAGAGAGGGGAAGATGCAGAAGCTGGCCAAGCTGCTTCTATGGTGTGGAGAGCTAAATCACTAGCAGCTCAGCCAGCATGGTGTTACAGACCCGGGTTCTATTCCCAGGTGAACATTTTTGCGAGGTGCTCCTCTGCCTCCTGTAACTTTCTACTTTGATGTCCGCTGTCCCTTGGAGTTGGTTATTTTAGTTACGGAGAGTGTGGGGGGGGGAGCAAAGCCCCCCGCATTGCATGTAAGACCCTTTTGGTCTTCTGAAGTTTAGTCTTCTGGGACTCGGGCTTATAGAGTTCAGGAGACCGAGTTTCGACATGATGACCCAGGTCTTTTACATATAAAGAGAACCGTAATGGGCCAATTACTGAGCCGTGTGGTACACCTTTAATGACTTGGAGGGGGTCTGACTTGGTGTCATGTGTCTTGATGATCTGCTTGTAGTTAGTTAGATGATTGCTGAACCAGCTGGCTGCCTCTGAGCTCATGGGCAGCTCGGCTAGTCTGGTCACTAGTATTCTGTGGTCTGCTGTGTCAAAGACCTTCGATAGGTCAATGAAGATGATGCCAACATGTTTTCCTCTGTCTATAATAACCAAACTGATGTCAGCAAGTACCCTGGTCAAAGTAGTGAGTGTACTGCTCTAAAACCTGACTAGCATTCGTTGAGCAGTTAGGTTTGGTTCACGAATTGGACAGTTTGGTTGTGAAGTATGAGTTCTAATACTTTGAAAACCACAGGCAGGATGAGATCCTTTTGAGAACATTTAACCCCTTGATCCTGTGTCTCCATGACCAAGTACCCTGAGCCTGTTTCTTTGCCAGTGACACTCCCCAGCCTCTCAGACGGGCATCTGTCTGAATGACTATTGCAGAAGGTTGGGTCAGCAGAATCCTCTCCCAAGAGAGGTTCTGCCTGGACAACCACTACTGTTGATGGCCACCACTTTTGGGGATGGCAAGACAGAACAAAGGGCAATTGTGACACTTCTGTTGAAGAAGCCGACCCTGTAGCCTACAGTGGAGCATAGCCCACAGGACTCTTTGCAGGCCACTGTCTTTCCCAGCACCTTGAACTAAAGGAATATGTGAGGAACCCATGAACTTAGTAACTCCCTCAAACTGAGACAAAGGCTTTGCATTCATTCCTCATAGAGGAAAACTATACCCAAATATGTACAGAAGATTCCCCACCCACCCCCAGATGCTGAAGGTAGTGGCTCAGGGTGAACACACTTTTTTCCAATTGATTTTGAACCTGTGAGACTGGACTGCATGTAGACCCTCGTCCATGTACTGTGCCCGTTGCAGGGTCTTGGACCTGATTAGCCAGTCTTCAAAGAATGAGCAAGCTGCAACACCCTGGAGACAAAAGTGAACAGATAGCAACACCATCATCTTTGAGAACACCCTTGGGGATGAGGCCAGGCTGAATCCAAGAGTAATATACTGGTAATGGACCTCCAGTGTCTCTATGTCATGGGCACTGCAAATAGGCCTCCTTGATGTTGCTAGAGGACAGGAGTTCTCCTGGCTAGACTGCCTGTATTATGGACCTTAAGGTCTCCATCTTTGAAGTGAGATATTAAACCTAACTGTTTAGATGCTTACATACGAACATATGAAAATTGCCAACAGAAGCAGGCCATATTGGTCTGTCAAGTCTGCTCGAGTGCACAGCCCAACCCTCCCTTCCCCCTCCCTATCCTCCCCCCCATTAGTAACTCTCTTTTTTACCCTGCCCCAACCCCACTTTAAAACTTCCCACCATGTTCAAGGAATTCATCCCCTCTGGCAGCTCATTCCACTTTGACACCACCTTCTCCGTGAAAAAGTGCTGCCTCATTTCCTTTTTAAATCTACCTCCCCCCCAACTAGTTTCAGACTGTGCTCCCTTGTGGTCCCTGCTCTTTTTAAATTGAAAATGCCCTCCGCTCCAACCTTGTTTATACCTTTAAGGTACCTGAAGGTTTCTATCATATCCACCTCCCACTTCTGTCCTCTAAGGAATGCATATTGAGCTCCCTCAACCTCAACCTCTCCTCATATGGTTTGTCCCCCAGGCCCTGGATAATCTTGGTCACCCTCCGTTGGAACCCCTCTAGTAGAGTGATGTCCTTCTTCAAATAAGGGTGCCAGAACTGCACACAATACTTCAAGTGTGGTCTCACCAATGACCTGTAAAAGGGCAGAATGACTTCCTCCTTCCTGCAGGTGACCCCTCCGGCGATGCATCCCAGCATTCTATTCACTTTAGCTGTTGCTTTATGGCACTGCATGGATTGTTTCATGTCATCCTTGACTATCACCCCCAGAAACTTTTCCTTCTCTGTTCTGGACACCTGTACACCCTTTAGCCAGGTGCATGACCCTACATTTCTTGGCACTGAACCTCAACTGCCAGATGCCAGATCGCTTCTGTAGCCTGGCTAGGTCTTCCCTGAGCTCCTGCGTCTCCTTCTCTGTGTCCACTCTTTTGCAGAGCTTATTATCTTCTATGAACATGCAGATTTTACTTCTGAGTTGGTGACATAGTGGAATGTCACCAATAAAGATGTTGAACAGAACTGGTCCAAACACTGAGCCCTGTGGGACCCCGCTGGTTAGAGGTTGAGGCTTGGAAAGCCCCCCCCCCCCACTATCACCATCTGGTTCCTGTCCTGTAGACAGCTTTTCACCCATCCCTGCAACTTGTCCCTGACCATGCAGCATGGAGTTGAAGGCCTTACTGAAGTCCAGGTAAAAGACATCCACCACCTGGCCCTGATCCAATGACCTAGTGACACAGTCGAAAAAATCTAACATGTTCATCTGACAGGCTCTCCCCATGAAAAAAACATGTTGACTATTGTCTTGGAGACCATTAACCTCCAGCCTTTCCTTTAGAATGGTCTCCATTAACTTGCCCACAACAGAAGTTAGGCTGACTGGCCTGCAGTTCCCAGATTCATCTCTGGGCCCACTCTTGTGGAGTGGCACCACATGTGCCATTCTCCAGCCACAAGGCACGTACCCTGTCACCAGTGAGGCAGTACCTCTGTCAGTTCCCTCAGGACCCTTGAGTGTACACTGTCTGGGCCCAGGGCTTTGTCCACCCTTGGGGCTCTGAGACCTTCTAGGATGCTGTCCTCATTGATTACCCCATCTGTCACCTCCCTGCCCCCTCTACTCACCCCTGTCTTCCCCTGTGGCATTACTCCATCCTTTTCCTTAGTGAAGATAGAGCTGAAGTACTCATTCAGTGCTTCCACCTGCTCCTCATTGCTCTCCACCCATCCCCCCTCTTTTTTAATCCTAACAATCCCCTCCTTACTGCTACTTCTCTCCTCTATAGATCTGAAAAAATCTGTTTCACCTTTGCTGATCCCCTGTGCTGACCTTAATTCTTGTGCAGCTTTAGCTGCCCTGACCACTCTCCCTGCCTCCTGGGATTTTCCTGCATAAGTCTCCCTGTCCTCCTCCCTTCTAGTACGCATGTACCTTTGAAAGGCTGTTCTCTTCTCACTCATCTTTGCTGGCACTTCCTTGTTGAACCAGCTTGGTTTCATGGTCCTGGATTTTTTACTCTGGGTCTTCATACAGGAGCTGGTGACCTCATTCAGACCTGACTTAATGATGGACAATTTCTGCTCTGCATCCATTTCCAGACTGATTCTCGCAAGATGTCCTACAAGGATGTTGCCCATTCCTCTAAAGTCTGCCCTCCTGAAGTCCACCATCCTCATCCTGGTCTTGGTTGTTTCTTTACCCATATTGAGGTAAAACCACACAATGTGGAGGTCACTGCCTGTAAGGGGGTCCTCCACTGCCACTTCTTGGACCTGCTCTCCATCTGACAGCACCAAGTCCAGTATGGCACTATCCCTGGTTGGCTGTGTGAACCCCTGCACCAGAAAGCAGTCCTGTAGCTGTGCCTCCACCCAGAGTAAAATAACAGTAGGCCAAGTGTTTGAATAGTACAACCCCCGGGATGCTGTACTTACCAACCTCCCCTTCCAGTCACCCCACACACTGAATACCATGTTGTTAACCAATACAGAGAAACACATATGCTTAATAGCTATAGCTAATAATATGCTCACCACACAGGAATTGCAAATAACAAAACACAGCTTTATTTTAGGGGGAGGGCTAGGGAAGAGGTTATCTGGACACAGGATTGCGGTGGGGAAAGAAAGTTATTTGGGTTAACAAAGTCCATAGGCCAGAACATCAATGGTGCCCATCCCCACTGGTACCAATGCAAACTCCCTATGTTCTGTCTGTCCTGACTGGGTACCCAGGTTTAACACAAACCTGCTAGTTGCTGCAGTTGGCCGGCATTGGGGTCCTTGGAGTAAGTTTTCACCAAATATGCTAGCTGCTTTGAAACACTCCCCTGAGGCAGGGCAAGCCCAGGGTTACTCATGGTTCTGCAGATTCTTAGACTGGGTTACTGGCACAGTGGGTTTGAGACAGCCAGAAACAACCACTCCAAGAGGGCAGCAAGCAAATGGGCAGTGAATGCTGGTCTGGAAGATGAAGCAATGGCTAGAAACTAATTGACCTTGGACTTGGTTGAAGAGTCTTGCAGCTTGTCACCTTCTGACTTGCTGGAAGATTCTAGCAGCTTGTCACCTTCAGACCACCAAGTGGACCTGATTACAGAGCACACTCACAAGGCCTACCAGGCCACAAGGAGTGCAGACCCAAGAGTGACCCCATGGCCCGGCTCCCCTAATGGGTCCAGAGTGCCCTTGCACTCAGGCGCACGCCCGTGGCCCCCTGCAGCCCAGTCTGCCTCACTCAATAGGGGTTTGCAAGTTCCCTACCTGGCTCCAAGTTGCAGCTGTGGAGATTGCAATTTTCACCTTTTGCCTGGACAGAAACGATCAGCTCCAATGTGTGGCAACATGTTCTCCGATTTCACCTCACCAGTGGCTTTTGGCTAGTAATGAACAGTCTCTGGAGTAGACCTCCTCCTTTCCACAGCTGGATTTCAACAAAACCAACAAGTTCCCAAGCTCTGGATACCTGCAATCTTTTTCCACAAATGTCCTCAGTTTCAGACCGAGTACCAATTTTAGGGTCTGGCACACACAGTTCCAATTAACCCTTTTTTAGGCTCAGGGTTTACCACGCTGCTGCAGGCTCATTGCAAACTCTGGATCCCCAAACAACTAGAAGCTTTCACCAAATGCCTTGAACGTTCGACTGCAACACCACAGTTCTTTCAGCCAGAGAAAATCCCTTTTTCTAGTTCTCAGATAATTGGCCGTTTGATCAATAAAGTCCTGAAAAAAGGCCTCCTGCCTTTCCAACACACAGCCTGAGCCCTTCTTGATTTGATCAGAGCCCAGACAAGACTGCTCCAACTGCCCAAAGTCCCTGGGGTTTCACATGAAAATCCTGGCTTCTGATTGGTTAGATCCTTCTGGCAATCACAAATATTAATAGTCATTAACCCAGTTCAATTACTGATTGGTGAATGGGTTTTGGTGCCTGGAGTAAAGTTCACACCTCTCCCATAAAGCAGTTCACCAGTCTTTGAGTGCCTGAGCTAGTGACTGGCTAGCACAGGGGGTCATAATATCAAAGATGGCTGCCTGTACACAAGTCCATACAGTTTTACTGCAGTCCCAATCTTTCAAAAACTCTTGCAGCCAAAGTATATAATTTCCAGACACGGTAACCCCACTGTGCTGAAGCAGTCTCTCTCCCCTGCAAAACAACTGCAATATTACATTTCAGCACAATCCAGTTTGCCTGTAGCTGCTGACACTTTACACAGTCCCCCTCTGGCAGCTAGCAGCTCATTAATATTTATAGAGTCCTCATAAATATTCAAATGCACCCCCCCCCCCACACCAATTCAGAGCGCTATTGGCACTTTTTAACAAAACACCAATGAGATTTCTTAGGTGCCTCCCCCAGATATCCAACCCCCGATTAACTTATTCTGGGGGTCGAGTGCACCGGGGAGGTTCTGTAACTGTTTAGTCACTACAGCAGCGAGAAGACACTGTGCACACTGGTGCACATGCGTGGACCCCGCAGGCACATTTAAAGTGCTAGAGTGGCGGTCCCGTGACTTTGAACTCCTTCAGCCCTAAACAGCTAAAAAAATGGAATGGGGTCAGATGGACACTAGCAGGACCCTCATGACCTGGACTTGGCAACAGGGGAAAATAGGCATTAGAATGGGCTCCTGGGGCAACAGGTAAGCCCCACCCAAAAGGAGGTGGTTACACCATCAGAGGCAAGGAACTTCACCGATGATTCTCTTTCTGATCAGCTGTCAGAATCTAGCAGTCTCTTAGAATGGGACTGTCACTCTGTTTAGCCATCAGAAATCCTGGTTAACATATTATACTGCCCTTGGGAACAATACCTGACTGACTCTATGGGATGGGCCATCACTACCAAAGTGGGCTGGGAAGTCCCTGACTGACTTGTGTGGCTTACCACCATCTGGTCCTGCTCCCTGTCCTGCACTGCACACATGGGAGAAAAGAGCCCAGTGCTTCAAGGCAGCATGGAGGAGCCACATTCAGGACCTCTGTGGCCTTGCTTTGCAGCCACTGTGACAGATGACACTATGCTTGTTCTGAGTGGAATTTTTGTGACTGCCTCGGTGACCAACTGAAGCCACGAAACAACATAAGAAAGTAAACAGGTGAAAGGAGATAAAAAAGTCTATGTTAACTGCCTGATAGTTCTCACTTGTTGGTGTCTGTGGTAAATTCTTTCCTCATGTATGTGTCCAGTTTCCTTTTAAAGGTATCTAAAATCCTTCTATACACAATTTCCTCAGGGAGACTGTTCCACCTTATTATTGCTCTTTCTTGAACC
Source organism: Neoceratodus forsteri (assembly GCA_016271365.2). NCBI lineage: Eukaryota > Metazoa > Chordata > Ceratodontiformes > Ceratodontidae > Neoceratodus > Neoceratodus forsteri. Next base: position 5,275,904 of record JADMNL010000040.1, read on the forward strand.
AGCCCTGTTTCTTATTTGTTTTGAAATTATTCCCTCTTAGCTCCAAAAGATGACCCCTCATATCCTCTCTAGTGAGTTTCTCTTAAACCTTGCAGTAGTCCTAAATGTAAGACGCAAGTACATTTCCACCTCCGATTCTATCAACATCCCCCAAAACAAACAATTCAGGATACAGGGGAATTATACATGTACATCTAAGAACATTGTTCACTGCATCCAATGCAAGAAATGTCTACACGGAAGTTATGTGGGAGAAACTGGATAACGCCTTTGAACCCAAATGAATTCGCATAGACATGACATTAAAATGAAAAATAGTGTAAAACCAGTGGGACAACGTTTCTCTTAATTTGATCACGCCATTTCTGACCTCTCTGTCCTGGCTCTCAAGGGGCATTTCAGGACTGTACATGAGAGGTGAGCATATGAGGTCAAATTTATTTATCTTCCTAATACATTTAACGATGGTATGCATAGGGACCTTGGTTTTATGACCCATTATGCAATCTGAACTCCAACCGATCTTCCCGTGTCAATCTTCACCATTCATTACTACTGGGTGTAGCCAGAGGAGCGCATCTGCTACAGGAGTTTGTTTTTTTGAGGGAAGAGTCGGCGCCGATCGCGCCACCCACGTGTCCGACGTGCTGCGTGGAGTGCGAGGGTTGGCCGTTAGGCACTGCAGACTCCTTCTCCATCCCAGTTCTGTTTCTCCTGCCATCGAGGTAGCACCTGCTGTGTGAGTCTCATTCTCCCTGCACCATCAGGCCTAACCGCCAACTTGATCTCTATCCCGTTCTCGTTGCAGTCACTCGGCACTGTTTATTGGGATCCGGTAAGATCTTTCCATATATTTTTTATTAAATGGTGCTGAGTCTTTTCTTAGTTTTAGTTATTGTTTCACATCATGTCAGGTCCGGTGGCTAGTGAAAAATCCAAAGCAGGCCATGCCCCCATGCATCGGTGCCCCTGTGGCTGGCATTTTTCTGTTTTGGACCGGGATGATGTCTGCTTGTGATGCCTGGGACCCAATCACGATATGTACCATTGCGATGCCTGCTTCTCCATGGACCGCCGTGTTCTCGAAGTTCACGTGTTTAAAGTTGGCAGGACTTCACTGATTTTCAGAAGACAGCATCGTTAGTAGGTCATCAAGGCCAGAACATTTGTCCCCTCCTCCGGGTCCCCTCCCAGGTCTATATGGCCTGGCAAGGAGAAGGCCTCTTCCGATTCTAGCCTTGCCAAGGAGGACGCCTCTTCTGCGGTGCCAGAGGAGTGATGCGGTTCCCAGCAGAGCCATGTTGCTGGCACCACCTTGGCAGTCACTTCCATGGAGGTGCAGACTCCCTCAGTGTCGCGGCTCATGGCTGTTGGGCCCGGCACTGGTGGACCCTCGGCGCTGCCTTCCAGCGCTGTCCTGTATCCTGGTGCCATTTGTGGTGCTGGTGATTGGAGTAGTGCTGTATCCTGCGCCATCACCAAGGGCCCTCCCAGGGTCGCCAGTCTGGAGGTCTGCCTGGTCTCTTCCTCTTTGGAGGAGGATGACTCGCAGGTTGACCCAGACTGACACCCCGACTCCTCAGAGTCAGAAAGCCCTTTGGGACGTGGCACCAGGCAGCCCATCATTCCCCTCCTAAAAGTCCCCAGAGCCCATTGCTATAGCAGTTCCCACTGCCGAGGCCGGCCATGGTGGGTCAGTTTGGGACAGCATCCTGGGGGCTCAGGATGTGGTGTCCTCTTCTGGGGTGGGTGTGGCAGCTGCCATTTCTGGTGCTGCCATGAGCCCCGGGTGGGGACCGGGGACCCCTCTTCTGCGATCTCCCTAGGGAGGCCTGCGGATTCGGAGGACTTGACTTCTCTGGGAACAAGGAAGAGGGCAGATTCGGAGTCTGAAGGGCTGAGGGGCCAGGGCGAGGCACGGGTATCCCCCTCCACTACCCTGCAGGGAGTGAGGAGGAGTTGAAGTGCTGAACCCCACCTTTCCCACGAGGTCTCGGAGACACCCTTAGTTGTCAGTGTGGAGGATTGTCCTTCTGGACCCGAGCAACCCTGTTGCACCACAGGGGAGATTCTCCCTCAGGGCTCATCCGGGGTTTGTCTTCTCAGCTACAGCCTTTGTTGCCTGGATTGATCCCCAGGTCCCCTCGTATGGTGGGACCAGTTCCTGGGTCTTGGAGCCCTGGCAGAGGCCAGGCACTGTTTGTTAGGTGCCCATCTCCCATTCCTCTGCAGACATCTCCCCCTCTCCCTGGCTATGTGGGTCCCACCGGTCCCTTAACCTGGGAGATGTTCAGGGCCAGTGCAGCGGCCTTCCCCAGCTATGTGACAGCCATGAATGAGCCCATCTTTTGCCTGTCTCTCCCACCGCAGGAGGACCCCGAGCATTCAAGCTCCTTTTCCTCCTCATCTCCTCCTCCTCTGAGGGAGAGGAATGCTCTGTCTACCTGTCCTCTGACGCTGATTTCACTGCATATCAGTGGTTCCTTTTGATGCTGATCCAGGAGCTCTGCATCTCTCAGGTAGTGAGAAGCAATACCGAGCTGAAAATGAGCTCTTTCCTGTGTGAATTCAGCACTCACCACTTGGTGGTGTCCTCCTGGCCTATCCCTTTCCAGGAAGCGTCAATCCACACCTGGCAGTCTCCAGCCACCTCTACCCCAGCCCCAGAGGACTGCAGGAGATGGTATTGCACCTCCCAGCAGTCTCTGGGTTCTCTACCTCACCCGCCTTTGGGGCTGACGTCCCTAGACACTCCTTCTGGGCTTCAGCGCCTGACACACGACTGACCCCTGGATCTGGATTCTGCAGAGTTCGACCAGTGGAGAAGAGTTTTGTCTTTGGCTTGGATCTCATCAGGCTCACCACACTGCCTATAACAGGCACCTGTGGGTCGATGCTGGCACAAGTTCTAGCATTTTTGCCTGATACAGAGCAATCTAGGCAGGCCATCACCCTCTCTGCACAGGGTTTGGAGCTTGCAAGGCATCAGGCAAGGGTGTCATACTACATTAATGAGGTGGCATCCAGACTTGTGGGAACAACGATTAGCATTAGGTGAATGGCATGGCTTCGTCTATCCAGACTGTCACCCGTTGCCCCACTTAGAGTGATCTCTTCCACCTTCTGGGGGAACCGCCTTTTTCCCCGCAGGGCAAGAAGGACCTTACAGGGGTGCTTTCTGTCCCCCCAGCCATGGGGGACACCTTCTTGCCCTGAACTGCCTTAGATCTTGCAGGGCTTTAGGGTCTCCCCCTCCTGTGTCTCTCCCGCAGGAGGCTGAGGGATCTGTTTCGTCAGGGCTGTGCCAGGTCCCCTCTGGGGGGCTTGGTAGTCACCCAGCAGTAATGAATGGTGAAGACTGACAAGGGAAGATAAGAAAATTATGTACCTACCATAATTCTTGATCTTCTCTTGCATCTTCACCATTCATTACTGATTCCCTCCTACCTTCCCCTCGTAGGCCTCAGTTCTTGGGCATCGCCTCCATCCTGCTTACTTTTCCCCTCCTAGATGCCAATTGGGGGCTGAGTCCCCCGGTTCCTCAGAGCTCTCTGTTTCCTTCTCTAAAAAAGTCACAGAGCTTTCAACCTGGAAGACGGCGAGTAGGGTCTTCACCCTAACCTCTGAGGGAACTCCCTGGGATTCTCTTCATGATTCACTGGGGTGTCCCACTCTGGCTTAGTTTACCCCTTAGCTGTTAAACTGCTTCAGTGCATTCATGGGAAACTTCATGGGATTTTCCTCCCTGCTTCCTCTTCTCCTTCTCATATGGCTCAAATGTCCATGGCCCTCTTCTGCTGAAGTGGGGGCTACACATGTATACTGTGGGAAAACTCTAGTTGATTTGTTTCCATTTCTTGCTTCTTACAATTCTGGAATCACTCCTGTTCTGAGCAGGACTGCCCCTCTTCCCTCCTGGGGACAGTCTGCGAGGCCTAGACACCATCATTCTTAACACAGGAATGGGTAAAGAGTGGGAAGAGAGATAGGCCTCTGCATGGCTGCACGACTGGCTAAATTCCCTTCAGACCTTGGTCCTTTAATCCCTGCAGTGAAGGTATCCTTGCTCCCTTACATAGAAACATAGACTTTGATGGAAGATAAGGACTGCTTGGCCCACCTAGTCTGCCATTTCCCTACCTACAGGATCAGCTGCAGATCCTAGTTAACCAACAGCCTATTTCTTCTTACCCCCCACAAGAATTGCCTTATGTCTGTCCCATGTATTCTTGAATTCTCCCACAGTTTTAGACCCCACAACCTCCTCAGGAAGGCTGTTCCATGCATCCACCACCCTCTCTGTATAAAAATACTTCCTCACATTGCCCCTGAACTGTCCCCCTCTATCTTTAAATGGTGTCCCCTTGTTCTCACACATCTCTTTTTCTGAAAGATGCTACCCTCTTGGACTTTGTTGATTCCACTGAGGTACTTAAAAGTTTCTATCATGTCCCCCCTCTCCCTCCTTTCCTCAAGGGTATACATATTAAGCTCTTTTACCCTCTCCTCGTATGGCTTCTCTTGAAGACCCTGTACCATTTTAGTTGCACTCCTCTGGACTGCCTCTATCCTGTCTATGTCCTTGCGGAGATGGAGTCTCCAGAACTGGACGCAGTACTCCAGATGGGGTCTCACCAACTGTCTGTACAGAGGTATAACAACTTCCTGTTGTCTGCTGGTGATACCTCTACCTATACATCCTAGTATACCCCCAGCCCTCCCTACTGCCTTCTCACATTGCTTGCTAACCTTAAGGTCATCTGATATGAATACCCCCAGATCCCTTTCAATTTTTGTTGTTGTTACTACCTCCCCCCCATTGTGTAATCTTCCCCCGGGTTTTTATTTCCCAGGTGCATTATTTTGCACTTCTTTGCATTGAATCCAAGCTGCCATACTTGTGACCATTCCTCCAACCTTGCCAAGTCCCTTCTCATCCTTTCCACGCCTCCTTGTGTATCAACCCTGTTGCAGATCTTTGTGTCATCTGCAAAGAGGAATTCTTTTCCTTCCAGTCCCTCTGCAATGTCACTTATAAAGACATTAAAAAGGACTGGACCCAGTACTGAACCCTGCAGTACCCCACTAGTAACCCCTCTTTCTTCAGAGTGGACTCCATTTACAATTACCTTCTGTGTCCTGTTGTCCAGCCAATGTTTGACCCAGGCTACCACCCTGGGACCCACTCCCAGGCTGGTTAATTTGACAATTAATCTTTTGTGTGGGACTGTGTCAAATGCTTTACTAAAGTCTAGGTAGGCCATGTCCACAGCCCCTTCCTGGTCCACTGCGTTGGTCACCCAGTCAAAGAAATCAATTAGATTCGTCTGACATGACCTTGCCGCTGTGAACCCATGCTGCCTTGGGTCCTGTGCCCCACTGGCCTCTAGGTACTCAACAATTCTTTCCTTCAGAAATGATTCCATCATTTTCCCTACCACAGAGGTCAAACTGACAGGTCTGTAGTTTCCTGCCTCTGTCTTGGTCCCACTTTTGTGAAGGGGAATCACATCCGCCTTCCTCCAGTCCTCAGGTACCACACCATCCTCCCATGATTTGTTAAAAAGGGTAGTCAGTGGTTTCACTAGTTCTCCCCTTAATTCTTTCAGAATTCTGGGGTGAATTCCATCAGGCCCCATTGCTTTGTCCACCTTCAGTTTTGGGAGTTCTTTCAGAACCCTTTCTTCTGTGAAAAGACTGGGATCGACCCCCCTATCAAGAGTGCTTCTGTTAATTGGATTAGGCACCTCCCCCTCCTCCTCTTTTGTGAATACTGAGCAGAAATATTCATTCAGTAGCCCTGCTTTTTCACTGTCCCTCTCTGCCCACCCACCATCCATTCTATTCAGCCTCACTATCCCTCCCTTTGTCTTTCTACGCTCCCTGGTGTACCTATGAAAGGTTTTATCCCCCTTCGTAACCGAGTTGGCTATCTTTTCCTCAGTTTGGGCCTTTGCTATTCTGACTTCCCTCCCTGCTTCCTTCTGCCTTTACTGGTACAGCTTTCTGTCCTGCTCCTTCTGTGTTTCCTTATACTTCCTGAATGCTATCTTTTTCTCCCTGACCTTCCCCCCCACCTCTTTTGAGAACCATAGTGGCCTTTCTTTCATTTTTATTTGTTTATTTGCTTCACACAAAGGCTTGTTGCCTCTATGATGGCAGTTTTGATGTTTCTCCATTGTTGCACCACCCCTCCTTCTAGCCTATTTGCTAGTGCTTTTCTAAGGCACTCTCCCATCTTGCCAAAGTCAGCCCTCCTGAAGTCCAGTACCATCACTTTTGTATGGCTTGACTCTGTAGCTGAGTTTATCGAGAACCACACTGTTTGATGGTCACTTTTTCCCAGATTGTCTTCTTTCCGCAGGGTTTTTGAATCTATTTCAAGCCAGTGGTCTTCCAAATTAATGTGGTGGAGAGCCCTCCTCATCCTCTTTTTCCCCACCTTTTACCTGCTAGCTTTCTTTTTTCTTCTCCTTCAGTCTATCCTTTGCCTTCTCTTTTCTCGAGACCGCTAAAGGATTGGGGCCCCATGGCTGCTTAGGGTAAGGTTCTCTTCTCTCTGTCCCCTATTTGGCTTATGCCTTTTTCAGTTTATATCCTTTCCTTTTTCTATCCCTCTGCTCTCTTGCCTCCCTTCTTTTCTAAACCTGTTTTCATCCTCTCCTTTCAAACTGAACTGGGATGGAGGAGGAGTCTGCAGCGCCTAACGGCCAACTCTCACATTCCACACAGCACGTCGGACACGTGGATGGCATCATCGCTGCCGACTCCTCCCTCCCAAAAAAACCCAAAAAACCTCCATAGCAGGTGCGTGCCTGCAGCTACACCCAGCAGTAATGAATGGTGAAGATACAAGAGAAGATCAAGAATTACGGTAGGCACGGAATTTTCATTTTTTTTCTTGGCTCAAATCCATAGACACAGACATACTGCTGTGCTGAAAACACACACACACACTCACTCACTCACACACCACACTGTTGTTCTTTTCAGGTAATTAGGATTTGATAATTTATGGATTTCTGCAGTCATATGTATTCCATTTTGTTAGAATTTGTGATTTACACCTAATTAAATTCCTTAGGTTCTCTGGTTTCAGTCTCTGTTTTAAATCTTATTATCAGTTAGATGTCCAATCCATATCAAGCAAGGCAGGGATAGTAAGACTAAAAGGGGAGGGTGGAGGGTGGAAGAGGTCCAGAAGAAAGCTGACATACTGAATAAGTGCCTTTGTTCAGTATTCACAAAGGAGGGGGTAGGTGACGGGGCACAGATAATGGAGAAGGGCATTAAGTGAAGGGAGCTGGACACTAGCCCTTTTACGATGGAGAGAGTCCTCAGGTAACTAGGAAAACTAAAAGTAGACAAAGCTATGGGACCGGACGGGGGATCATCCTAGGATACTGAAGGAACTAAAAGAGGAACTATCTGCGCCTCTGACGGCCTGTTCAATCTGTCACTGGATATGGGAGAAGTTCCAGGGGACTGAAGGACTGCGGATGTGGTTCCACAACAAAAGAGCAGGAATAGGAAGGAAGCAGGAAACTACTGACCTGTAAGCCTGACTTTGATGGTGGGCAAGGTTATGGAAACTCTACTTAAAGAAAGGATTGGGGAATACCTTAGCATCAGTGGATTGCAGGATCCGAGGCAGCATGGGTTTACAGGGGGCAGATCTTTCCAAACAAACCTGTTAGAGTTTTTTGACTGGGTTACCAGGGAGGTGGATCAGGGAGGAGTGGTGGATGTGGCCTACTTGTATTTCAATAAAGCCTTCAACACTGTTCCAGACAGAAGACTGGTAAATGAGCAAGGTAGCATGGGAGTGGGTCAAAAGGTAGTAAAATAGGTACAAAGTTGGCTAAGTAAATGAACTCAAAGGGCAGTGGTAAATGGAGTTCACTCAGAGGAAGGCAAGGTAACCAGTGGGGTGCCACAGGGGTCAGTACTGGGGCCAGTCCTCTTCAATGTCTTTATTAGCGACATCACAGAGGGGCTGGAAGGAAAGGTATACCTGTTCGCGGATGACACAAAAATCTGCAACAGAGTGGACACATCGTGGTGGTGGTGGGGGGGGAATGAAGGAAGATCTAAAAAAACTGGAAGACTGGTCGTGGTTCTGGTAACTGGGCTTCAACGCCAAAAAATTTAAAATTATGCACATAGGGCACAGAAACCCAAGGGCAACATATCATTTTGAGGGGGGGGAATGTTAACAACAACAAAACAGGAAAGGGATCTTGGAGTCATCATATATGATGACCTGAAGGTAGCAAAGCCGTGTGATAAAGCAGTTGGAAAGGCTAGTAGGATGCTGGGGTGCATAGGGAGGAGTATCACTAGCAGAAAAACAGAGGTAGTGTTACCCCCATACAGATCAGTGGTGAGACCACACCTGGAGTACTGTGTCCAGTTCTGGAGGCCCCATCTCAGGAAGGACATAGACTGGGTGGAGGCAGCAGGGGTGTTGGCAGGCATACGCACTGTACTTAGCTGAGTACAGTAAAAAAAATCAGGCAGGGGCAACAAATCAGGCAGGGGCAACAAAAAGAGGAAAGCAAGACATTGTGAGTTACATTGTGTCTGTGTCATGCTGAGCCCTTTTGCCTTTGTTGCTGGCTATATGGGGCACTGATGCCAATAGCCAAATACACAAACACGAACAACTTGCCAGGCAGGCAGAAAAACAAAGGAAAGAGGATTACAGGAAGAAACTGATTACTTGAACTCAGTCATGGCAAAACGGGGGTCTATTGTTGGTGTGGCATGGCAGCATATTTTGCTTTATCTTTACATAATGGGGGCAACAGTGCATCAGCTTTAGTACAAGTTTAAAATTCCTGGCTACACCCCTGGGAGGCAGTACAGAGAAGGGCAGCCAAAATGGTGCATGGCCTGCATTAGAAGCTCTACAAGGAAAGACTCAGGGAATTAAATACGTACTCACTAGAGGAAAGGAGAGAAAGGGGAGACATGAAAGAAACATTCAGATACCTCAAGGGTATCAATAAGGTACAGGAGGGTGACGTATTGCACAGAAAGAGATGCTCAAGGAAAAGGGGGCATAATATGAAACTGGAAGGGAGGAGACTTAGAGGGGAAGTGAGAAAATATTTATTTACGGAAAGGGTGGTGGACACCTGGAACAGCCTCCCAGCAGAGGTGGTGGGTACCGAAATGGTAACAGGTTTCAAACATGCATGGGATAGACACAGGGGGACCTTAGTAACAGGGCTGGGAGGGGTAAGGCTGGAGATCAATTAGAGTGTATAGCAGCACAGTAGGTAGGGACTTTAGGGCAGACTAGGTGGGCCAATAGATCCTTTTCTGCCGACAGCTTCTATGTTTCTATATGTGAAGGTTTTTACTAATTCTGCTCTGAGTATTTAAAGTGACATATTTTCGTAACTGCCATGTTTCCGATGAAGGACTCTGTGAGTCCACAAGCTTAGACATTTTGTATAAAGTTTTTGTTGGTCCAACAAAAGGTATCAAACCACCCATTTTGTTCATCTTATAGACAAAGGATTTCTAACAGCAACAAAGAGCAAATTGCCCTATATGTCAAAATCATGTCACCCTTAGGTTTTCTCCCTGACAGAAAACATATTCAGGTACCTCAGCCTCTCTTCATATAACCTGCCCCTCATCCTCGTCATTTTCTTGGTGAATCATTTCTGGACCCCCTCCAGTCTGTTGACATTCTTGCTAATATATGGACACCAAAATTGTACCCCATATTCCAGATGGGGCCTGCTTGGAGCGATACCAGCTGCAAGGATCCACGCACTGAACTTTGAGTGGGATTTAACTTACACCTCTCGTCTTTCTTGAGCAGGGACCCTCATGAAGGAGTATGGACTGTACCATGGATTTTACCTGGGGAACAACTGATTCGTGGTCACAGTATGAACTCATAAATAATTTACAAATGGACACTGTTACAAACTGAAGGGTATCATTGTATGATAACGTGAGTTAGTGTTTAGGCCATGTTGGCCTACTGATATTCATTTACTTTTAACTCATATGATGTGGAGCAATGTAATATGAAATGTGATTTTTTTTAACTGCTCAATAAAGCTGAGTTATTACAAAAAGGAGCTGTACAAGGGTAGCATCACCTCTCTCCTACTGCTGAAGTTCTTACTGATGCACCTGTTATTTGACTACATTTCACAAATACACTTTCACAACTGATATATTGAAATATGTTGGAAAATGCCTTTCTGTACGTGTTCGCTGGAACACAAACACTGCTTGCTTACTGTTCTTATCCTATTTTATACACTTTGATATCCAATTGTAAACAATTTACAGTTTGTATCGCCCTCCTCCCCTGGATGCATTTGGAAACAAGCAAATACTGCTAAGTAGGTTTTTCTTGGTAAAACCTTTCAATAAATATATGACTATCCCATGTGAATTTCTCACTCACTATTATTTCAAGATCTTTTTCCTCAGTTGTTGATTTGAGTGGTACGTTGTCTATGGTATTAGTTGCTCATGGATTCTTGCTACCTAGGTGTAATACTGCACATTTGGATGTATTGTATTTCATCCGAGAATGCTTTGCACATTGTACCAGTCTATTTATGTCCTCCTGTAGATTGAGAATACTGGTATGCAACCTCCAGCTGAGCTGCTCTTCACAGCTACCTGCAGCTAAAAAAGGTCTGAGCTTGCTCTCCACACAAACGGTCCTCTAGGGAGAAGAAGTTGATCCTGGATAGGGGGAAACTTTATGTCTGAGCCCCTCACAGACGGGAACCTGATTGTTTCCTGGAAAAGGAAAAAAAGGTTTTGTAAGCGAAGAGCTGGAGCCTATGTGTTTTTAACTCTAGAAAAATCAGAAAAAGTAGAAATGAGTTGTCCCTAAATTTAACAGCCTATTCTCACTGGGGCCTTGTGGCAGGGTGAAACCATCCCACTGTGTGTGTGTGTGTGTGTGTGTGTGTTAGAGAATATGGCCCTAAGGGGCTAGAAAGCAATACAACCACAGCAAGGCTGCGGTAAGGTACCAGATAAAATTAAAGCATGCTGAGAACTGAAACCTTTAGTGCAAAAATAGGCTTACAACATGCCAGATAACCTTTAATGTTTCTTTCCTATCCTTTTGGCTGCAGCATTTCTTCTGTGCTAACCTCTGTAATATTCTATTTTTTCTTCTCTGACCAGATCACCCAGGGTAGAAACTTTTTAATGCTCCTTCTGATTCGACACCTAAGCATGTGCAAGGGCTGCTGTAACAGGTAGGGTGAAAGAAAAGCTTGTGGGCTTTGGTGCTGTGTTCTCTTCTCCTGCTTGTGTAGAAGTTACACAAACAAGCAATATGAATCTGTGTTTATTTGACCCTAAACAAAACAAGCATTTGTCAATGCTAAATGTTCATCGCATGCACTGCTGTCGTGGGAGGGGGGGGATGTTTGAAAATTGCTTCAGTGAAGTAGTTCATGAGGTGGAGTCCCAGAAAACATATGTTGAAAACTTTGGGCAAAAATATTTAAAAATGGCTGAGTTATGCCACTAAGTTGAAAACCCAATTGAAATACATTGACGCCAAAAACCCCACTGAAATACATTGAGGCGCTTACCTCAGTTTGCAGTTGGGCTTTAAAGAGCGAAGATGTGCCTGCAGTCTAAGGAAGGTTATGGCGACTGACCTTCGCTGGGTAAATATGGGATGGAGGTGTGTGGAGTGGTGGGTCCCAAGTGAGAGGGTGGGAGGTTGGGTAATGGCACAATGGACAACGATGGACGGTTTTCTGTTTTTACAAGGAAAAAATACCCGATGAGGGACAGTTTTCTTATTTTAGGGAATTTACTGAACAGATGAGGACACTGGGGGATTGGGCACCCCCAGTGTCTGTATACTGTTTTTGGGGGGGAGGGTTACACAGTGGACAACAATGGATGAACAAATGAGGACACTGGGGGACTGGGCACCCCCAGTGTCTGTATACTGTTGGGGGGGGTTACACAGCGGACAACAATAGATGGACAGATGAATACACTGGTGGATTGGGCACCTCCCGTGTCTCTATACTGTTTGTGGGAGGGGGGTTACACAGCGGACAACAATGGATGGACAGATGAGGACACCGGGGGATTGGGCACCCCCAGTGTCCATATACTGTTTGGGGGAAGGGGTTTACACAGTGGACAGTGATGGACTTTTTTTTTTAGGATAAAAAACAAGCATTTGTCATTGCCGAACATTTAATGCATTGGAAGATGTCTGCCTCTGCACCTTGTTTATGCCCTTGAGGTACTTGAACGTGTCTATCGTGTTCCTCTGCTCCCTCCTTTCCTCCAATACATACATATTAAGGTCCTTTTAATCTCTCCTGATATGTTCTGTGTTGCAAGCCATGTACCATCTTGGTTGCCTTTCTGTGGAATGCCTCCACCCTGTCAATGTCCTTCCACATTTGTGGCCTCCAGAATTGCACAGAGTACTGTAGGTGAGGCCTCACTTGTGCATTATACAATGGCATCACCACCTCATGCCTTCTACTTCTGATACATCTGCCTATGCACCCCAGCATGCCACTGGCTGTCCTTGCAACGTTAGTGCTCTGCTTTGACACCTTTAGGTCATCAGAACTGATGACTCCTAGGTCCCTTTCTTCCTTGGTGATCGTCAACACCTCCCCCCCATCCTGTAACTCTCCCCAGGATTCCTTCTTCTCAGGTGCATTATTTGCACTTCTTTGCATTGAACCTCAGTTGCCACTCCTCAGACCATTTTTCAAGCCTCTCCATGTCCCTGCTCATTTTCGCCACCCCTTCTGGAGTATTCACTTTGTTGCAGATGTTGGAGTCATCTGCAAACAGGCAGACAGACCTTTCCTTCTAGCCCTTCCACAATGTCTGTAATGAAGACATTGAACAGGATTGGTCCCAGAACTGATCCCTGAGGTGCCCTGCTGGTCAACCCCCTCTCCCTGGTTTGGATCCCATTATCGCCACCCTCTGCCTCCTGTCCATCAGCCAGTTTCTAACCCAGTTTATCAGCTTGTGCCCCGTGGCCAGACTACCCATCTTGTTAATCAGCCTTCTGTGTTGGATATTGTCAAAAGGCTTTGCTGAAATCAAGGTAGGTGACATCAACCATCCCTCCCTGATTTACTTCCTTAATGAGACATTAGGGTTTCCAACCATAACACCCCACCCCACCCTGCAGAGACTGACAGGTGTTGGGGGTGTCCCTTTGGGTCATTGGCCATAATGCTCATGCCATTCCACCTCCACTCTGCATACACTGACAGGCATTGCGGTGTGCCTTGGCATCTTCGGCCCTAACGCTCACCCCATTCCATAATGAAATAAGCTGAGATGGGTGCAGTATAGGAGAATGGAGTGAACGTTAGGGCCAAACACTCCAAAGCACACCCAATGCTTGTCACTGGCTGCAGAGTGAGGGTGGAATGGTGTGAGCATTACCACCAATGACCCCAAGGCACTGTTGTTTCATTAATTGGTCCCGAATGGTGATTCTGGGCAATGACCATGAAATCACCTTTCAGGACCAAGAAACAAAATAACAGTGTCAGTGTTCATGAGGTGGGGTCCCAAAAACCCCATGTTGAAAATTTGGCGCCAAAATTCCTAAAACTGGCCGCGCTATTAAGCTAAGTTGAAAGCCCCCATTGACTCCCATTATACGGCTTACCTTTGAGTCTTCGGTTTGCTGGTCAGCTTTGAAGAGTGCAGATGTGTGTCCCGGTCCAGAGAACATGATGTCACTAACCTCTGGAGGTAAGCATGAGGTAAGTGGGGTGTGAGGAGGTGAGTGTGCAGAGCGAGGGTCAGGATGGGGGGGACTGGGAGACGATGAAGGACCATTTTCTTTTTTACAGGTCTAAAAAAAAACCCATAGTGGGGGGATGGTTTTCTTTATTTTGGGGGGGATTTTTAAATTAATTTAGGCACACTGGGGTGAGCTCCCAGTGTGCTACAATAGTGGTGGTGGTGGGAGGAACATGCCAACACGGGGGCTGGGCACCCCAATATCAGCAAAGGAAATAGACAAGTTTGGGGTGGGGGAACGTATCTGACACTGGGAGTGGGCATCCTGGTGTTGGAAACATAAAAAAAAAAAAAAATTATTTTGGCACACTGGGGTGGGCTCCCATTGTGCCACAATAGTGATGGTGGGGGAGGGACATGCCGACATGGGGATTGGGCATTCTGATGTTGGAGCTCGGAAATGGGTACTGGAGGGTGTGGGGTGGACAGCACACAGTGGGAGGGGAGGGTTTTATTTGTTGCCAGGGATTGGGACAGAAATGGGGAGGACAGCATGCAGTGGGCAGGACCGGGAGGGTTGTCCGCTTGCCTGACTGATCAGTCTGCCTGTACTTCAAAGGACAGAGCCGCACTGTTACTGCGTCAGCTCTGTCCTTTGAAACACTTGCAGAGACCTGCCCCCTCACAAAACCAGTGTCATCAGAACACTGCCTGCTGATTCGCCTGCCTCAGACCAGCCACTACAGCACTGCTCTCCATTGGGCTGGCACCCCTTACACCCCTCTCTAACAACTCTCATATTTATTTAGTTTTTGTTGACCGGGTAAGTGCACTAGGCAAATTCTGCCTATTTTCAGGCACGATCCGGGGGGAAGGGGGATGCAGATGAATGCCACCTGACCTTGAACCAGATTATGCTGTTGGTGGTATTTTTAGTGAATGGGGGGAAATTTGGCCAGGGCACCGGGGAAATTCCCCTACTCTTTTCGAGAAGTGCCATGGGATCTTTAACATGCACCAGAACAGGCAGATGGGACCTCAGTTTAATGTCTTATCCGAAAGATGGATATGTTTGTTTGTGCTTGCACGCACGACGAACATAAAAACAACTATAAACCACCTTTAGTTTTACATGGAGGAAGCTTGAAGCTCTTCATGCTAGATGAAATGTATAAAACACATGCTTTACAAACAAGCCATTAACAATGTCTTTTGTTTCACATTTCTGGTCTCTGTTCCTTCTGTTAAATAAATTGATTCTTTGAGCACAAGCTGCACACGTCTGCTATGTTAGAAAACATATGTTGGGAAATTGTACCTGTTTCAGAAATGCCTGTCTCCAGGTGCTTTGGATTTGCTGACCTCCATTTTGTGGATTACTCTGGGCTCAGGCCGGCTGGAATCAGTGGGCTTTATAGAACCCTGGCATGAGGGAGTCTGGGAACAAGAGAGGTTTGACTTCCTGTCTGGGAGTTCCCTGCTTTGTTTTCTTTGTGCCTTATTTAGTGACCATAGAAAAGCAGGTGTGTGTTAAAATGTTGCTTTTCATGTTTTGTTTGCTTTTCTGTATGAAATAACCACATATAAAATTGTAAATATTTCAGCAAAAGTTAAGAAGTAAATGAAAGGTCACATGATCTCCAGCATTATTTATTTATTTAAAAGAGATTTCCCAGGAAAGACATACTGAACCGCAAAGCTCATTTCCAAATGTGTCTTAAAAGGGTCTGGTTGAGCAGTCTGGAGATGAGATAAGATCTGAGTTGTGGAGGGAGCAGTCCTCTGCAGGAGTGAAAACTGGCTGATTGTACAGGGAAGTGGTCCGTGCTGAGGTAATCTCAGAAAGACTGACCAGTGGTGGTGCTAGCCAAAGCTGGGAGTTGTTGAACCTGAGCTGAGCTGAACAGCTGGAGGGGTGATTGGTCTGCTTGAAGTATGGGCTGCAGAGACGCAGAGGTGCAAGTAGGACTACTGTCAGGTACTGGTCTTGTCCGTGTGAGCCTACTGGCTGAGTGGGAATCAACAGCCCTTTAATCCAAGTTTTTATAGCAGCCCAAGATCATCCTGACTAGTCAACTGGTACAAGCAATTCAGCAGTTGCAGGTTTGAACTGTTTGAATTGTTTATTTCTTTGTCCAGTGTCTCCAAGTCCTTAGCACACAGCCTTATGGAAAGGACACAGACCTATGGGACATTTTAAAAGAACGTTCTTGGCTTCTGTGTCTTCACTGCAACCCACCCTTCCACAGGCCTTCTTTTGGGCTGTCAGTGATCATTTAACCCAGTGCACACTACTGCCCTCTGTAAGAGAGTTACTAATCACTCAAGCCTATGCTTGCCAAGGCCCTGTGCTGGGCTGTCTCTGATCAAACTGATCAAAAGAAGCTCCCTCCCCTCACCATCTCCAATAAAGTCAGTGAGCCGCTAGAACAAGTTCACTCCTTCAAGTACCTGGGGGTCACCATTGATAACTCCCTCACCTTCACCCAACACATCGACACAGTGGTAAAGGCAGTGAACACCACGCTGGGTGTACTCTATAGGCATAAACAGTATCTCACTCCACAGGCCCTCCATCTCTCAGTCTCCAGCTCCATCCTTTCTACCATCGACTATGGATTCGTGGTCTACAGTGCAGCAACAGACACTGCACTAAAAAGGATTCACATTGCCCTCAACAAGGCATGTAGGCTCACAATGGCTGCAGATCAAAATACCCACACCTGCTCTTTATACGAGGAGACCAATTGGCTGCCACTAAAGAACAGGATTATATTCCAAACATGTCTCCTTGGAAAAAAGGCACTAATGGGTAAAACTCCCCCATGCATTTCTAGCATCCTACCACCAAGTGCTACCAGCTATACCACCAGAGGCAGGATGAGGGGGGTCCTATCAACACCTTTCCGTTGAACTGTGCAGGGACAGCGTGCTTTCAGCTATAGGGCCCCCCCAATGGCTCAATGAAATCCCAGTGCACATTCTAAACTCCCAATGCATCTCACAATTCAAAAATGGCCTAAGGCAACACCTTCTTACTAGGACAGTTTGTGACTACCACTAGGACTCTAACACCCATAATGTCCACTCACCCACACTCTTCTTCCCCTTCCTTTTACCCCCACTCTTCCCCCTTGCCCTATCCTTCTGTCTTCCTCCCCCCTGTGCCTTTTCTTCCACTGGATTGACCTTAAAACCAACATACTACCACTACCTCCCAACCTCCTAGACAAAGCCACTTCTTTTGGCCGCCCACTCTCCCCCCCAGTCTCCCCTCCCCCTCACCTTGACTCCTCCTCAGACTCTCACACTAGGTGTCACACCTCTTTATCTCCTTCTCTACATATAAACACTGTCATTTACCCTAATTGAATGCTCCTGATGCTGTGCTATCACCATTGGTACTATGAATGACATTGTAACCTTATTGTATACTAGCTACCTACTATTCGATTATTGTATAAAAACTGTTTGTTATTGTTGTCATTGTCACTGTTTGACATGGAACCTTTGTAAAAGAGCTCTGAGCTCAAAGGTATGATCCAAATCCCTAAATAAATTAAATAAATAAATAAAATAAACAAGGTGATGCTTACTATAGTCCTCTGTTGGACTGTTGCTAATCCAGCAAACCAGTAGTCATTGCAGCCCCCTCTTATGCTGCCACTGATCAAACAAACCAATTCTCACTGCAGCCGCCTCTTGTGCTGCCGCTGATCAAACAAACCAATTCTCACTGCAGCCACCTCTTGCGCTGCCGCTGATCAAACAAACCAATTCTCACTGCAGCCACCTCTTGTGCTGCCACTGATCAAACAAACCAATTCTCACTGCAGCACTCTGTTGGGGTGCCACTGATCATACAAGCCAAACTAACTGTTGCCTCCTGTTGGGCTGTCACCGATCAAACAAGGCGATGCTTACTATGACCCTCAGCTGGGCTGTCGCTAATCCAACAAGCCAATGCTTACTGATTGAGCAAGGATACAGTTAATCTTAACCAAACATGGCAGCACTGGGGACCTAATCTTATGGATCCTAGTCTGATGACCCAACCCACCTTCAGAGATTTGATTACGTATAGGCTGTTAATGGGAGATCAAAACTTAACAAATACAAAGAGTAGTGCTACTGCTTTAAAAATCACAAAGTGGATGGCTCCTACTTTTTAACATCCATGTTAATGGACTTAGTTTCTATGACATTGATGTTAAATATCATCTATACACTGATGATACAGTGATTTACGCTAAGGGGAGATCTGTTGAGTACGTACAAAGTAAGCTCCAGCCTGCCTTTGATTATATTCAACATTTTTTTAAGGCCCATTTCATGAAGCTTAATGTTGGGAAAACTCGAACTGTATTGTTCAATAGAATCCACAAAACTGATAGTGACCACATTTAGGGGACAATGACACTTGATGGGAATGTAATCAAACATGTCCCAAGTTACAAATATCTTGGAATGTGGCTGGATAGCTCATTAAAATGGGATGAACACATTAATACAATCCTAGGTAAAACCAATAAAAAACTAGGGGATCTCTTTCGGGTATAAAAAATCACGTCACAGGAAGTAAAACTAAGAGTGGTAAACTCCACAATTATTCCAGTCTTAGATTATGGGGACATATTGTATTCTGGTGCATCTAAAATGTGGCTTGACAAAATTGACATCCTGTATAACAGATTAGCTCGATACGTACTGGATGGCTCCTTCAGGGCACATCATTGCCATCTTTGCTGTACCCTAAATTGGTCTAGACTCCAACTTAGGAGAGATTTGCATCTCTCATTATTTATGCTTAAAGTTTCCAAGAATGATGTACCTACAGGAAATATATTTAAGACCTGTATAAAATTAGACCAGTCAAACAATGCCTGGGATTGGTGGAGGGTATAGAATTTCATGTCAAAAAAAGTGTCGGTTGGAAATTGGGAGGTCTTCAATTTTGTATTGAGGTGCTGTATTATGGAATTCAATTCTAATGGACTTCTGAGGTGTTAACAACAGGACCAAGATAGGTCAGTTAAAAAAGTGGCACAGGGATCTGGCTATTAGCCCTTTGCCATGTTGCCTCACTGGAGTTACTTGATTGTATCAATTGAGACTAATTGCTACTAGATTTATGAATGTTAAAAATACTATATTTATTATGTCTATTAGTATTTCCTTGTATAGGTCTACCAATATGTGTCTTTGTGAATGTATAGTACTTTTTTTTGTAGCTCAATTTTTATTGGTATTTTCACAGGCCACTTAATGTTACATCTAGACAGTTAAGTTCTATCTTGTAATCAGTTACTCATATCCAATCAGAGTTTAAAGTTACATAATGTACTAAACCAGTGAACGACTCCTACATAAGATCAAAGACTCTAGTACGTTAGATGATTTTTACATCAAAGCTGGAGTAGAGAGGTTCCACTATAAAACTTTATATTATTTCTCTTGGACTCTGATTGCTCCCAATATTTAATATCCTGTAATCTTTTTGGGATCTATTAATGTCAGTGGTCTGAAAGGGTCTGCTCCAATCTACTTGCTCCCTTCCTCTCCCTATGGGACAAATTCGGGTCTATAGAGATGTAGTGGAACCATGTGGTCCATTTATTCATCAGATTAAGGGCTGTATTATGTAGGACTGTGGTCATGGATTGCATGCTATAAATATCGTATATTGTATCTTCCCATTTCACAGTAGATGGGGGAGGGAGTAATTTGTAGCCACAACTGGGTTATGATTCTCTTGGCTGTTGTGAGTAGGATACTTGTTAAGTAAATTTAGTGTTTATGTTTAAATGTTTTTGGGAAGTGTAATAGTAAGGCTAATTCCGGGATTAACTGTCCCAGAGAGGGAAAGAGGTCCATCAGTGTGTCTCCCACTATCTTCCAAAACCTGGCTAGAACTGGACAGAACCAGAATATGTGGGTGAGTGTTGCCATCTCGCATCCACACTGTCTCCAGCATGCTGACTCCCTAGTGGCTGAGAATTTCGCTGTAATCTGTGGGGTACGAAAATATTGAATCGCCACTTTCCAACTGAACTCCCACCAGCTACAGCATCCTGTCACTTTATGTTGACATTACCAGATTTTAATCCAGTCCTCTGGAGAGAGGGCCGTAACCAGGTCCACCTCCCAAACGGCCTGTGTGCCTTCCATCACTAATGTAGGGATAGCCAGCATCACTTTATTAGCCCTATATATCAGATGTCTGGGTGTATGTTCCCTCAGAAGTTGAATTAGCAGCAGGTACACCGGGGATAGTTATGGAGGATGCATCCAATCCTATGGTTCCTGAGAGGGAATGCTGGATTTGGAGAAATTTGTAAAAATCTCTTTGGGGGAGATCAAATTCGGATTGGAGTTGGGAGAATGTTTTGAATATATCATTCATGTAGAATTGGTATGAAAAGATTAGGCCTCTATCATGCCAGTTTTGAAAGCCTGAATTAAATTTTGCTGGAAACAACTTGTGGTCTGCAGCCGGGATCCTAATCCATGCAGCTCCTACCCTGTTCTCCAGGTGGTTCAAAAACTTTACCAAAAACCAAGAAGAGAGCAGGTGAAAAAGGAAAGGGTCTCCAGGGGCACTCCCCTCAATCTGGAAGATCAATAGAGGGTTCAAGGGTGACTTGGACATGCCTCTCTCTACAGTATCTGTACCCATTAGGGTGTCGGGGTGTAGGTTTCAAGCCAATAAGAAAGATGTGTCAGGACCACCGCTAAAGAATAATTATAAATGTTAGGAAGTGCTAATCCCCCTTTATCTTTGGAAAGCTGCAATTTTCGAAGAGCCACCGAAGGTCTGTCTCCATGCCAAATGTATCCTAAGAATATCTTATGCCATCGGGTTATTATTTGTCTAGATGGGGGTAATGGAATGTTTTGTAAGAGGTAGAGGAGGCGGGGTAAGATATTCATCTGTATCGACTGAATCCTGCTGAATAAAGAAATGGGGAGGTGTTTCCATTGTTGGAGATCTCCCGTAACTTCATTGAATAAAAAATCAAAATTCTGGGGGAAAACTTTGGTGGGGTCTGGTGTTATGTCTATACCCAAGTAGGTGATGTGTGGTTATTCCCATTTATATGGGTACTTCTGTTTTTCGTGATCTAGGAGGGGGTTATGTATCGTCAGGATCTCTGTTTTGGACTGGTTTATCTTGTAACCTGTAGTTTGTTCTATCAATTTCAGTCTCTCTCTCAACTCTGTCAGGGAATCCCGATGGTTATTTATCTATTTAGCTTTTGTTAACCAGGTAAGTACACTAGACAAGACAATTGCCTATTTTCAGGTACGACCCGGGAGAGTGCAGGAATAACAGATTTAAGTACATAAAATGACATTGTACAAATTAGACATGTTACAGTTCATGTGAGGACAGTATGATTACAGATTCAACACAGCATACGAAACGTGGTAAGGCATAGATTATACAGTATTAACATAACAAAAATAAACACCTTATGGGAGCTAAGAGCAGTATTGTTACAGATTCAATACAGCATACGAAACGTGGTAAGGCATAGATTATACAGCATTAACGTAACAAAATAAACACCTTGTGGAAGCTAAGAGCAGTACCAGGGGTACAGTATCGAGATCCTTCAGATATGACACTATGTACAGCTTAGTGACCTCTTGGAGTCTGGTCTTTTGTCCAGGAGGAACTCCAGGGCAGAGGAGTGCTGTGATGGATCAATTTATGGGGGTTTGGGACAGCCACAAGCCGAGGAAAGTTTGAGGTGGTTCCATAAGGTGGAGTGGAGACACATCTGTGAGTGCACAGCACAGACCTGGGCAGGGAAAGTGTTCCACAGTCTGGAAGCACATGCAGAAAAGTCCCGCCCACCCATTTGAGTCCGTGTAGCCGGTATCTTGAGGAGGGCCTGTCCCTGGGACCTGAGGGATTAGAAGGAGGAGATGGCCGGGACAAGGAATTTCGCAAGCCCTGGAGGGGTGCCAGTGCCAAGGACCTTTCCAGTGAAGCACCCTAGGATGAAGTCTATGTGGTTAGTGGGTGAGAGCCAATTTAGCCTGCTGTAGAGGTCGTACAGCAGTAAGTCATCCGCGTAGGAAGCAAGTTTGTGCTGAATGTTCCCTATTGTATGACCCTGAATTCGCTCGGCCTGTCATAAATATTGTGCAATGGGCTCTACAAAGAGAGCAAACAAATACAGGGAGGGAGGGAGGGAGGGTAGCCCTGTCTGGTGCCAGAGGGAAACGAGTGGAATGAGTGCCATTAATTTTGACCGTGGCCGCCAGGTTGGTGTAGATACCTTTAATACTGTTTATAAATGTTTCTGGGAAGTCAAATTTTGCCAATCGCCTGCAAAAAGGACCAAGAAACACAGTCAAATGCCTTTTGGGCATCTAAGCTCAGTATCAATAATGGGGATTTAGTAACATGGACGTGATTCAGTATGTAGTGGGTCCTTTTTATGTTATCCATTGTTTGTCGGGATTTAATAAAGCCGGATTGATCGGGGTGAATTATGTGGGGTAGGATATCATGTAATCTAAAGGGCTATGGTACTGGTATATATTTTGTGATCCTGATTTCGGACAGAAATTGGCCTGTAGGAATCACATTCTTGGGAAGGTTTATTAGGTTTTAGAATGGCCGAGATGGATGCTTGTCTCCAGTAGTTACGGTATATGGCTTTGGAGTGGCTATGCCTTAGGGAATTTAAAAGGAGATCCCCAATCCACTCCTAGGATGCTTTATAAAATTCAGTGCCACAGATATCTGGGCCTGGGCTTTTACCTGTTTTCAGGTGTTTTAATTCTTTACTCAGTTCCTGTGCTGAAATCAGGCGGTTCAATTGTTCAGTGTGCTGCTGAATAAAGGATGGGAGATTGAGGTCTGCTAGAAAGCTTATTATGTTCTCCTTGCCAGGAGGGTGGAGCTCAGAGTAAAGGTCTTGATAATATTGGCAAAAAGCCTCTAAAAGTTGTGTGGTCATCTGGATTTATTGACCAGTGCAGGGGTTCCTAATTTTTGTAACTGTGACCCGCTGTATTTGTTGTCTCAGACAGTATGCTAGGATTCGGAAAGCCCAG
This sequence comes from Neoceratodus forsteri, assembly GCA_016271365.2. Lineage (NCBI taxonomy): Eukaryota > Metazoa > Chordata > Ceratodontiformes > Ceratodontidae > Neoceratodus > Neoceratodus forsteri. The sequence continues at coordinate 5,298,728 of JADMNL010000040.1, forward strand.
GACCCTCCCTCGTAGTATTTCTGTCGGAGCCATGGCAATGCTTGCTCCGTCTTTTTATTCAGGCGGGTTTGTATTTCTTGTTGAGTATGAGCTAGCTGATCACTTAAAGACTGGTCTCCCTGCATGTGAGCTAATTGAAGGAATTGTAATTGTTCCTGCAGCTCTGTTGCCTTTTCTTGGAAGCAAAAGCAATTATATGTTCTTTCAGGACTGTTTTATCAGTGTTCCATAACAGTTGGGGAGATGTTTGAGGGGAGGAGTTGTCTTTTATGATCTCTGTGATCTTTTCTTTGAGGAGGTTTTTTAAAAATCGGGTCTTGTAGCAAAGAGGGGTTAAAATGCCACTGAGTGATCTTGCACTCTCTAGCTATTGTCATATCTAATGTTAGAGGGGCGTGGTCTGAGAGACAGATGTTATGAATGCTTACATTTTTTATATAATCTGTATGCTCCCTGAATATACAGTATTTGAATTGAATGGTTAAGCTATTATATAAATAGAAACTGAATGTATATTTATGAGACCTCCTTGGAAATGAGCACTGCTTAATGGAGTAATTTCCCTTTCATGGTTTTTGAATAAAAAATATTCTACTACTACTACTAATGCTCACTGCACCCTTCTCTTGAGCTGTCACAGATCAAATAACCCAGTGCTAACTGTATCTCCTGGTTGGGCTGTCACTGATCAAACAAGCCAGTGTTCATTAGTGTAATGATGAGTTCATGCATGTGCTACACTGCCACCCTGTGGTAGTGTTCAGTAGATAGTCAGTGTAGCCCAGGCACCATGTGCCAGTGGGCTACTACCCCTGCCTGTTGACTACCACACAGGTTAAGGGTCCTGGGTCCTGTTTCATTGGTTATTGGGGGTTCTTTTCCAGAATAGAAATAAAGTAGCGCAGTGCCGCCACCCAGAGTAAGATAATAGCAGTGGGCTGGGTGTTTGAATGGCACAACCCCACGGAATGCTGTACCTACCTACCTCCCCTTCCAGTCACCTCACACACTGAACACCACAAGGTTTACCCACACAGTAAAATACATATACTTAATGGCTACAACTAAGAATATGCTCACAACACAGGACTTGCAAAGAATAAAACACAGCGTTATTGTTAGGGAAAGGGTACCTGGATACAGAACTGCTATAGGGAATGAAAAGTTTGTTTGGGTGAACAAGGCCTATAGGCAAGAACATCAAATGGTGCCCACCCCACTGGTACCAGTGCAAACCCCCTCTGTCCTGTCTGGGTACCCATATTTAACACAGGCCTGCTAGTTGCCAAGGGTTGGCCGGCATTGAGGTCCATGGAGTAGCTTTTACCAAACTTGCTAGCTGCTTTAAATCACCCCCCCACTGTGGCAGGGTAAGCCCTGGTTTACTCACGGTTCTGCAGACTCTGAAATTCGGGTACTGGCACAGTGGGTTCAAGCAAGCCAGTAACAACCACTCCGAGGGGCAGCAAGCAAATGGGCAGAGGATATGGGTCTGGAAAATGAAGTAATGACTTGCAACTGGTCGACCTTGGACTTGCTTGAAGAGTCTTGCAGCTTGTCACCTTCTGACTTGCCTGAAGATTCTAGCAGTTTGTCACCTTCAGCCCACCAAGCGGGCCAGATTACAAAGCACAAGCACAAGGCCTACTAGGCCACAGGGAACCCAGACCCAGGAGTGATCCCATGGCCTGGCTCTCCTAGTGGGTCCAAAGTGCCCTAGCACTCAAGCACTTGCCTGTGGCCCCCTGCAGTCCGGTCTGCATCACTCGATAGGGTTTTGTAGATTCCCTACCTGGCTCCAAATTCATAAGTATCGTAAGTAGGATTTCGAGTCCTTTAGCTTGCGCCAAAGTAGACTCGCTGTCAAACAATGGTTTATTTATCCTCCATATAATCATCTAATTTGAGCTTGAATGTTGTGATGGTATCACTTTTTACAATATCCACAGGTAGAGTGTTCCAGGTTGTTACAACTCTCTGACTCAACCAAGTTCCTCTTTTCTTTGTCCTATAATGCTCCCCCTTTATTTGGTATGTGTGAGGTCTGGTAGATTTAATAGTCTCTTCCTTTTGCAAACCTACACATTCCCAGAGATCTTCATTTCTGAAAGTTGCAAAGATGAGGCAAAGATCCCCTCTTAACCTAAGATATTCCAGGCTAAAATCCCAAACTATTCTTCTCTCATCATATGTTACATTGTTGAGATTGTTAATTTTCTTGGTTATTTTCCTCTCTATACCCTCCAGATTTTTGATGTCCCTTTTGTGGTAAGGCTCCAGAACTGGACGCTATACTCCATCAGGGGTCTAACAAGCGATGTATATAAAGGTAGTATTACTATACTTTCTCTGCTCTTTATACTTCTTAGTATGCAATTTGTAATTTTACTAGCTATTTTAACAGCTTCGGAAGGTATTTTTAGTAAAGTTGAAGTCATTTGTAAGTAGTATAACCAAGTCCCTCTCCGAGTCTGTGCTCTTACGTTCTTTACCATTTAGCTTGTAACTGGCTAGTAAATTGTCCTTACCAAAGTGGGGAAGGGGTGGAAGGTAGTCACCCTTAAAGCTAGGAGCCTTGGAAGGAAAACTGCAGACCTACAGGCGTTCATGGCAGAGGGAGAGGTGGACATTGCAGCCATCACAGAAACATGGTCCACCCAATACAATGACTGGGACCTGTCTGTACCAGGGTACGGGTTATTTCGTAGGGATAGGGTGATTGGGAAAGGAGGGGGGATAGCACTATATGTGAAGGAAGGACTGAAGTGTGTAAGGGAGGAAGGGGGGGAGGAGGGTAGCATGGAGTTACTTTAGATGCAATTCCAGGATTCCAAGAATAGGACTCTCAGAATGGGAGTAATGTACAGGCCACCCTCTCAGACAGAGGAGTTAGACAGGGAACTAGCAGTACAGATCAGAAGGACCTGTGTGAGGGGTAGTGTGGTGATTGTGGGGGACTTCAACATGCCAAGAGTGGAATGGAGTACCCCAACAACCAGCAATAGAAGGGAGCAGGTACTGCTGGGTGCCTTCCAGGACAGCTTCCTGATGCAAATGGTCAGTGAACCAACCAGGTTAGGAAATACCCTTGACCTTGTGCTGACAAATGGGGAGTTTGTGAGGGAACTTAGGGTGGAAGAACCACTGTCAGGGAGTGACCACCACTCAGTATGACTCACATTGGATATGGGCAAGGAAGGAGTAGAATCTGGCACAAGGGTGCTGGACTTCAGGAGGGCTAACTTTGGGAAGATGGGGGAAGTGGTAAAAGGGTACCTGGCCAAAATGCAACCTAGCATGGACACTATCCAGAGGTGGGAGCTCATAAAGCTGGGGAAGGCGGTGGCAACCAGAACTTGCAGCAAGGCCAAGAGCAAGAAGGCTAGGGCTAAGAAACCGAGCTGTGAGCAAGGAGGTCATTAAAAAGGTAAGGAGGAAAAGAGCTGCCTTTAGGAGGTACAAGAAAACCGGGAGGGGGGAGGACAGGAAGGAGTACCTAAAGGAATCTAAGGAGGTGAAACAGGCAGTAAGGGAAGCCAAGGTGTCTACAGAGCTCAGGCTGGCACAAAGCATTAAGAAGGGTGAGAAGGACTTCTTTAGGTACATCAGGGAGAAAAGGAACTGTAAGGACCACATAGTAAGGATTAAGAAGGAGGGGAGCTGGGTGGAAGCAGGGGGCGATAAGGCAGAAGCACACATTTTTTTATTTTTTTTTAATTCTCTTTATCCTCCTACGGCAGGTCCTCCGTCATCGTCCACCAATCTACCAGACTCGGGGTCTTTCAGGGGCTTATAGCGCCATGCGTGCCCTGGCAGATCCCCAGAGCCAGTCCGGAGGTATCATCCGAGGTGGACCCCCACTTTTTCCTCCGTTTTCTCCCCATAGACCTACCCCCGAGACCCTCAGAAGTGGTAACGCATGCGCATGGAGGCGCACATGCGTATCACAGCTCCAGATGGGGTCTCCTCCTCCCTCCCCTGAATGGCCTAACACTGAAGATCCTCAGAGAGGCGCCGCTTTTCCGGCCTCCACCAGAGGGCGACCAAGGTCTGAGGTACCTGCTACCTCTATCCCCGAGGTAGAGGGCTGCCTGTCGGCTGCCAGCTCTAGTCCTCCCCCCCCCCGCCGACCTCCGACGACCCAGGCTCACTCCCAAACCCGGGTTGCTGGCGTGGCACGAAGTGTGGCTTCTAGTGCTTCAACCCTCTACACCACCGGGCCAGCCCCCAGAAGCACTAAATGATTACTTCTGCTCAGTATTTACTAAGGAAAGAGGGGTTGATACCCAAGGGGGGAGGAATGGCAGAAACGGGGGGAAGGGGTGACAGACAGGGAAATCATGGAGGGCAGAGCTCTGGAGGGTTTGAGGGCTCTGAAGGTGGACAAGGCACCAGGCCCAGACAGCATCCACCCCAGGGTACTGAAGGAGCTGGCAGAGGTCCTTGCGGTACCTTTGGCAGACCTATTTAATGCCTCATTACACTCGGGGTGTGTACCTCAGGATTGGAGGATGGCTCATGTGCTGCCCCTCCACAAGAGTGGCCCCAAGGATGAACTGGGAACTATAGACCAGTGACTCTCACATCCATCGTGGGTAAGCTGATGGAGACTATTCTGAAGGAGAGGCTGGTGGCTCTCCTGGAGGCCAAAGGACTACAGGACAGCAGACAGCATGGCTTCATACATGGAAGATCCTGCCAAACCAACCTGGTGGAGTTCTATGACTGGGTAACTAGGCAGTTGGACAGAGGTCATGCAGTGGATGTCCTGTATCTGGACTTCAGTAAGGCATTTGACTCAGTGCCACATGGGAGGCTGGGAAGTAAGTTAGAAGGCACAGGGGCAGGTGCAAAGCTGGTGAGATGGGTAGGGGACTGGCTTCAGGGAAGGCAACAGAGGGGGGTGGTGGTGGGTAGGGCTCTCTCATCCCCAAGGGTAGTGACGAACAGTGTTCCACAGGGCTCAGTGTTGGGACCAGTGTTGTTTGGGATATTCATTACACATATATCATTGGACAACAAGAGCAAGATCAGTCTGTTTGCTGACGACACCAAGATGGGAGAGATGGTGGATGATCTAGGGGAATGGCAGGGGTTGCAGGATGATCTGAAAAAGCTGAAAACTTGGTCAGACACCTGGCAACTGGGGTTTAATGCCAAAAAGTGCAACGTGCTGCATTTTGGGGTGAAGAACCCAAGGAGGAGTTACCAGCTGGGGGGCGTGCAGCTAGCCAAGACAGAGGAGGAGGAGGAGAAGGATCTGCAGGTTCTCATTACAGGGTCAATGAACAACTCTGCACAATGTAGGAAGACAGCTGCAAAGGCCATCAAAATGCTGGGTTGCATTGCAAGGGGTATCTCCTCGAGGAGGGGGGAGGCGATTCTGCCACTGTATAGGTCATTAGTTAGACCGTATCTGGAGTACTGCGTGTAGTACTGGCGCTGGTATCTAAAGAGGGACATTAAGTTACTGGAGAAGGTGCAGCACAGGGTGACAAGTATGATCAAGGGGCTAGGGGACTTGGCATACGAGAGGAGGCTCAGGGAGCTGAACATGTACTCGCCATAGGAGAGAAGGGACAGGGGGACATGATTGAAACCTTTAAGTATATGAAAGGAATAAACAAGACAGGTACAGAGGGGTTGTTCAAAGTAAGGGAAGGGAGGGACTCCCGGGGCCATGATATGAGACTGGAGGGAGGGAGGAAGGTTCAGGAAGGAGATGAGGAGACACTTTTTTACAGAGATGGTGGTAGCTGGGTGGAATGCGTCACCAGCAGAAGTGGTATCCAGTGTAACAGTGGACTGCTTCAAAAGGGGCTGGGACAGGGCAAGTGGGAGAGTCAATGGAGAGGAAGGTTGGGAGGGAAGGGTAGCTACAAAATAAGGGGTGCTAGCTGCACATTCGAGCAGACTTGATAGACCTCTAGGCCTTTATCTGCTGGCAAATTTTGTATGTTCGAAAAGTGTATTACATTGCACTTTTCCATATTGAAGTTCATCTTGTGTTGTGCTGCCCAATTGCTTACTTTGTCTAAGTAATTTTGAAAGTTTGCAATGTCCTGATGGGTACTTACTATAGCTTCAAGTTTGTCGTCATCTACAAACTTTGCGATCAAAGTATTTTTTGATGTTTTGAGCGATGACACAAAAATGTTAAACACTGTGGGCCCTAAAACCAAGCCCTGAGGGACACCACTAGACACCCCCCATTGTGACATAAAGCCTCTTATATGTATTCGTTTTCTTTTCTTGAGCCATGAATCTATCCACCTAATAATATATGTGTTGACTTTAAATTTTACTAGGCAGTTAATTAACTCATCATGTGGGACCAAATCAAAAGCCTTAGAACAGTCCAAGTACGCCACATCTACCAGGAGTCCGTTATCCAAAGCGCTGCTAACATGTTCAAAGAAATATATCAAATTGGTCTAGCATGATCTTTTGGTGTAAACCCGTGTTGGGTATAATCTGAGAGTCCCATTTTTTGTGTATGATTTTCCAGGTACTCCTTGATATATTCTTCCATGACCTTATTCATGATACATGTCAGACTTATTGGTCTGTAATTTTTAACGTTGGTCTTTGTTCCTTTCTTATGTATAGGTGTAACATTGGCTGTTACCCAATCATTTGGTACCTCACCAAAAACTTAATTACCGACCAAAGACCATCAAGTTCTTCTGCAATTTCTTTTAATAGATGTGGGTGAATCCAATTTGGTCCGGGTGATTTGTTTATGTTCAATTTCTTTAGTTTAATTACAGTACTGTCTCTGTTTATATTATTAAAATCCTGAGCACATTTTTAGTTGTTACCAATGAGCATCCCTGGCTTGCTTTATTCTGAAGATGTTAAGAAAATAAGTATTAAAAGTATTTGCCATGTTTTGTACGTCTGATATAATTGTATCTGTAACATGAAGTGGACCAATCCTGTTTGATTCTTGTCTTTGGTTGTTTATATAATTGAAAAATGTGTTCTTATTATCCACAGTCATATTTGCGATTCTCTTTTCATCATATCTTTTAGCATCTTTTATCACTGATTTGCAGTGGTGTTTTTTTGTTACATCTATTTTTCTAGCCCTCTGTCTCGGAACTCTCTCGGGCCACTGCACTTGCCGGCTCGCTCTACCGCCCGCTGTGTTCCCCTACATCTTTAATTTCATCGCAGCTCCCCAGGTCCTGGGGCAACAACCTGGGGAAACTGCAGGGGCAGTGACGGGGAACCAGCGTTGGGCATGTGGCGGTGGCACTGACAGGGCTGTCGCCTATCCGAGGCGGAGGGGTATTTCTGGATTTTTTTACTCCCTCAACGTTGGACGTGCAATGCCACCCAGCCTGCAATGTAAGTGCTCCCACCCACGTCCAAAAGGCGGCTGCCAACATCTTCCCCACACTTGTGAGCCCCTAAGCATCACAGCTCTGCTGGTCTCCAACGGGGGCCACTGCTGCGCCGGGCTTCCGCTGGATCCCTCTCCAAGAGAGGAGAGCAGTCCTACAGATGCTCTGCCCTCTCTCTCCCCTACTTACCCATGGAGACCAGGGCTCGCTCCCGAACCCAGTCGCTGGTGCGAGGTGTGGCGTCCAGCACCTCAACCCTCAGTGCCACTGGGCCTGCTCAATGATTTGCAGTGTTTAGCTATTAAATCTTAATAATCTTTTTAAAGTAAGGTTTTTGTGATATTTTTTGTGTGCTCTTTTTTCTTTTTAATGTGTCTTTCAATCTTTGTAGTGAAGCAAGAAGGAATTTTCCCTTTGCTATTGTATTTTGTTTTTTTTTTCAGGGATATATCGTGAGGAGCAATACTCTAGTTTATGTCTGATGATGTTCCACATATCCTATACTGTTTTTTCATTAGATCGGTTTCCCAGTTACAAAGGTATGACTTCATTCCTGTATAATCTGCCCTGCCTCAACATTTCACTTTAGTGACACCTTTTCCTATGTTCATCATACTAGTAATTGTGAACTGTACCATGTTGTGATCACGTAACCCTAATGGTTCTCTGACAGTGCAGCTTTTAATGTCATTGTTCATATTACTAAGAACTAGATCTAATATGTTATGCCCTCTAGTATTTCTTACAAACATGTTGTTCAAAGTCATTCAAAACCATTATGTCTAGCAGTTGTTTTTTATACACGGTTTGTCCTGTATACTCGTCCCAGTTTATATTTGGGCAATTGAAATCTCCTAAGATTAATACTCTGCCACTTAAGTTGATATTTTTTATAGCATGTAAGAATCTTGTATTTTCTTCAGTATTTAGTCTTGGTGCTCTATACCCCACTCCTGTTGTAATTGTTTTGTTATTTAGTTGCAGTCGATTTACCAAAATTTGTTCTACAGTTTCATCCCTTTGTACATTTGGCTTAATTTCTTATGCTTCATAGATGTCTCTCACTAATAGGGCAACTCCTCCTCCTTTTTTCCATATTCTATTTATATAGAAAATTTTGTAGCCAGGTATATTTTTCCCCCAGTTATTATCTTGCCACCATGTCTCTGTTATGGCGCATAAATATATGTGTTTGTTATATAACAAATAGCTTAGTTCATCCATCTTATTTGAGAGGCTCCTAGCATTAATTATTGTTTTCGCATCTCTTTGCTGTCTTTTATTGATCTAAATATTTTCCTTTTTGTGATTGTTTCTTTTATTTGTTGTTTTGTTGAAGACATTGGAGACATTTGCAGCATTTTTTCCCCTCTCCCTTGGAGTGCTAGTTTAAATTTCTGTTTTTGTTTGTATTTTGGAAACTTTATTCCCCAGTAGTCTGCTGCCATTTTTACTCAAATGCCGTCCGTCATAAGCAAATAGGTCATATTTCCCATCAAACATTTCCCATGTTTTAATGCATGTGATAGATTCCCGAAAGCACCACTGTCTTAAATTATTATTAATATGTTTCAATTTCTTTGTCCATCTATAATTTGCCTTTGGTACAGGCAAAATCTCAGAGATGATAAGTTCTGCATTTCTGTCTTATATTAGTTTTGTAAAGTCTTTATATTCATCAAGTATTTATTTTACTATCTGGTTTTTGGTGTTATTTGTCCCAGCATGTAGAAGTACCAAAGGGTTTTGCCCAGCGGACTTTAAGATACTGAGTACAATTTTACCTATATCATTTATTGTTGTCCCTGAAAAACTACAACTAGCCATGGTTTCTTTATTACCCTGGGTTGTGTACTGATCCACATATTTTACCATTGAGTCCCCTAATATGAATATTTGCCTCTCTTTTGTAGTATTTATTTCTCCTTCCTGTATCGGGTCTATTTCTGCTTCACTATTTACTGCGTTGGCTCCTCCCATTATCTCTTGATTTGTTACTTCTGTATTTTCAGTATTTTCTCCAGTTCATCAGTCTGCTGTTCAGTGTGCTCCATTACGTTTATTAATGGTGCATATCTATTTTGTAGCTCCGGGATAAATTCATGTTCTCTTCTTTCCTTTCTCTTCTTTTTGTATGATGTATTTCCATCTACTGTGAACAAATCTTATAATTCATCCTCTTCCCTTGTGCATTTATATGTGGAATCATTTTTGTCGTTTACATGTGAAGCCTCCTATTCCATATCTATACTAACATCTACAAACTGTTTCAGGCTTTTAATTTCCAATTCTAGTCCACAGATCTTAGCTTTTAGATCCTTAATTTCCTTACATGGCTGACATGTATAAGGACCTAGATCCTCTCTGGATTCCACAGTACATTTACCACACATATTGCATTTTATACCCAGGGTACCATCCTGTAGTATTGCTATTGTGTTGTCCATTTTTTTTGTCTAACCCAGAGGCTACTTGGTTCACAAAGGAAAAGGCAGCATAGTTCAAGTTGTAGTTTTTGCAACAATATGTGCATATAAAATACTCTGGAGTCTTGGCTTTAAGTTTTAATGCTATAGTGTCAGAATCACTAAGAAGTACTCTGAGTTAATTGGAAATCTTGATTTATCTAATTCTGTTAACAGAGAAATCCAAGGGTTTTAATATCATCAGGAGAACAGTTCAGATAAATGTGTTGTTTCCTATTCTCAAGTGCCTTTCAGGAATCTTGGCGTTTGCCCTTTAGTACTTGTTCTTACTATATATCATAGCTGTAACTGTTTACATATAGTTGGTTGCAGACTAATCATTCACATTCATGCACACCACTTCATTCTATAGTATTTCACTTTACAAGTCCTCTCCTATATTCCACACAGCGGGTTTATCTAGGTAACGTAGTACTCACTGTTTGTGCCTCCACTCCTGCTGGACACACCTGACACATGCAAACCAGTGCATGGTGATGAGCACACCCTGCTTGCAGAGGGGTGAGTATTTATGCACCAATTGACCCAGAAGTGTTTGTTCAGTCACGCACTCCTGTACTGAGCTGGCTGATTTAAAATAACTTCAAAAGTCCCCTCTAACCCCTGCATGGAGTTTCACAGGTAGTTAGAACATGGCTACAATACCATGCAAGTGCTTAGTGCAGCCACAAACAAAGCATAGCTCATGGGGGCTCTCCCATGAACTACTATTATCCTGTCCTTCCTGTCTCCTGCCTTGTACACTTGCAGGGACTGCCATCACATACAAGATGTTGTCAGCATTAAAAGTTTCATGAGTGGCAGCACTACAATTAAAAGTTCAGTTGTGCTGTTGCCTGTCACACAGCTTTAGGCTATTGCACAGGTCAGCGTGCTATCTAGACATTTTGTAACTATAAGGATTTCAGTTTTGCCTTTTGTCTGAGCAGCAATAATCAGCTCTGGAATGCAGCAACACATTATCCAGCTTCTACCTTGCCAGTGGCTTTTGGCTGATAATGTACAGTCTCTGGAATGGGCCTCCGCTTTTCCACAGCTGGATTTCAGCAAAACCAATAGGTTCCTGAGCTCTGGATACCTGCAAACCTGTTTCTCCAATGTCCTCAACTTCAGACTGAGTGCCTACTTTGGGCTCTGGCTCACTCACACACACACACACACACACACACACACACAGTTCCAAATAACCCCTTTTCAAAAGCTCAGGGTTACCACACTGCTGCAGGCTGACTGCACACTCTAGATTCTCCAGATAAAACCTCCACACAATGCCTTGGACATTCAAACTACAACCACAGTTCCTTCAGGCAGAAAGAATCCCCTTTTCCAACTCTCTGAAGTTTGACTGCTTGACCAAATCCAGTACTGGAAAGGTGTCCAATCTTTCCCAGTTTACAATCTGAGCCCCTCTTGACTCGATCAGAGCTCAGACCAGACTGCCCATACTGCCCAAGGTTCCTGGGGTTTCACACCAGAATCCTAGCTTCTGATTGGTTAGATCTGGCTGACAATCACAAATATTAATCGTCATTAACCCAGTTGGATTACTGATTGGCAAATGGATTTTGGCACCTGAAATAAAGTTCACACCTCTCCCATAGAGGAGTTCACAAGTCTTCGAGTGCTTAACCTAATGATTGGCTGGCACAGGGGGTTAAAGGGACAAAGATGGCTGCTATCATGCAGTCTAAACAGTTTATACAGCTGTCCTATCTTCATTGTGTTCTTGGAGCCCATCAATACAGTTTTTAAACACAGTTTCCACATTATTCTGTAGCAGCCTTTTCCCCCTTTCAAGTGACTGCTAAACTGTAATTTGAGTCCTTAGTTTGCCTGTTGCTGCTTCCAATATGCTGTCCCCCTCAGGCAGTGACCAGGCAGCTCATTATTATTCATATATGCCTAATTAATATTTATAAACGTCCCCATTCTAGGCGCCTATAGGTGCTCTTTATTAACACATTGAAACCACTTCTGGGGCCCCTCCCAGGTGTCTGACCCTTGATTAAGATATTCTGGGGTCGAGACCACCAGAGAGGCATCAAGCGAGCTGCTGCAGTGGCGAGAAGATGGGCTAGTGCTACTGCACATGTGTGGGCTCTGTTTCTGCTCCTCCAGTCCCTTTAAGGACTAAGAACACTACGGGGCTGGACGGAGACAGGGGGCAAGTCTAGGTCCCAGGACTTGCACCGGGAGGCTACAGGAGGTACTGAAGCAGGAACGGAGCTCCCAGGGCCATCAAGGTAAGCCCCCACCTGTGGGGGGGCTGGGTTACACTACCTGTGCCTTAAATGCTTGGCATCCATGTCAAGTCCATTAGCAGGGACCTCTAAATAACAAAACATTAAACCTCAACATTCAGCACATCTTATACAATTCTGTCTCGACACCTGATTCCTATGTATTATAAACAGTAAGGTACCCCTTTGAATAAACCATCAAACTATATACAGACAACTGTCACATTATTTGGTGCACCATTAACCATGTGTACCCCATTGCATTGTTACCCTCTGTCAGAGCTCAGAAAACACATGCACATTAAACACACACTTTTAGCCCTCCTTTTCCCATAGGTACTATCTTTTACCTCCCCCTTTTGCATTTTGCAAAGTTTCTGGGATGGTTTAGCATTAACAGTACACATAAATATTTTCAGCAGTGACCTGGGGATGACATTGATACCTTTATGAACTATGAACAGGGGCAAGTAAGTGGGCACCCCAGGAGAGTCATATGTACTGTAGTTTGAGCAAAGATTTAACAGTCCTCTCCAAATGTCTTAAGGGTGCTTGTACTTCTGCCCTGGTATCAGAGCTAGCCACCTCCTATGCTGAAGTTTTATTAGTGTCTCCTGCCTCTGTTTCTCCAGTTTCTTTGGATTCTCCTACTTCCAAATCCCCAGTCATAACTTCTCCACTGTCCCTCTGCTCAGGGGAATTGTTAGGTGTCCACTCAAAAGGCTCACTCGGACTAGTGTTCAAGTTCAATGTGATCCTTCCAAGAGGCATTGTTTTAGGAGAATTGTTCTGTGACCACTCAAAAGGCTGAGCCAGACTAGTGTTCAAGTTTGGAGTGGTCCTTTCGAGAGGTATAGTCAGGACAGTTTCCCCTCCAGTGCCCTATTCAGCAGACACTGTTGGATCCATTTCCTCAGGCCTGTCACTGCCTTGTACTATATTCTTTCTAGAGGTAGGCCCCTCCTCTAAGGATGCAGTCTCAATCTCTGGCTCAGAGTCCACTAATTTATTTGCATGTTGACTTGGAGCAGGTAGCTCTGCAGGGAGTGCATTTGTCACAGTTTCTGATGCCTTTGATGCCCCTTGGAATAACCAGGCCAGCTCAGGAGTTGGATAGAAGTGTGTAGGGTAGAATCAGAGTTATTCCTCCAATTCCTTATCGGAGTTATCTCCCTCTGTTGCCTCTTCCATAAGAGCAGGGGCAGGCTACTGGTTGATCAACATTTTGCTTTTGCTGTCGAGTGCAAGTAGCAGCTCAAGTAACTGGAGGTGTGGGAGGGCCTGGTTTGTCTTGCACTGGATCAGTCACCTTATCTCCAATAGGCAGTAGATGATTCTGGTGGATAGTCTTATACCCACTGGAGTACCCTTCGGGCCTGATTTTGTAAACTGGCAATCCATTTCACTTTTTAAGCACCAGGTAGGGTGTGCTACCCCACCTATTGTCTGTCTTGTGTTTCCCAGGGATTACTAAGCTGGGTAACAGGACTCTGAGCTGACTTTCAAAATCACACCCCCAGTTGGAATGGATTATTTGGGGTGCCTCATAGTGGACGAAGAACTTCTCCACTAGTACCTTAGCCACAGTGGAAGCTCTTTGATCTTTAGGTGGATAGGCTTGTGCGTATCTGGTGAAGTGGTCGGTGACTACTAAAATATTAGAAATGTTCTTAGAGTCAGGTTCAAGACTGAGAAAGTTGATACAGGCCAGCTCCATGGGGGCACTTGGTGTGATATTCACCTCATCAGGGGGGCAGCTTTTTGGGGGAGAGCTTTTCTCTGAATGCACCTGTGGCAGTTTTTACAATATTGTTCCACATCTTGCCCCATTTTAGGCCAATAAAACTTGCAACATGTTTGTTTGTTGAATTTTGTTGACCCAGTAAGCCCACTGGGCCTAGAAATCCCTTTTTCAGGTGCGACCGGCGGGGAGGGGGGATACAGATGGTAAGCAACTGAAATTGAACCAGATTAAGCTTTTGGTTGGTATTTTTAGTGAATGAGGAAAATTTGGCCAGGACACCGGGGAAATTCCCCTACTCTTCCAGCAGGGAGCTTGACTTCCTGAGAGCAGAGTGGAGGAGCACAGTTTGGAGCCGGACAGCAGAGGAGGAGGAAGTGCTGATGTGGCAGGGGAGAAGGCCTCCCCCCCTGTCTTGTATACTACTAGAGGTCTGAAAATGAGTTCAGACACTTTTATGGATCAAGAAGATCGAAGTGAGGAGCTGGAAAGGAAAAAGAAGGAATTAAGAGAGAAAACCTCTTCCGTGGAGATGGAGGGAGGAGATGTTGCAAGCGTGAGTAAAAAAAATGTTTTGGAAAATAATCAGCAAAAGAGTAAAGAAACAGGAGGTCTTATAGAGCCAGATATTGCTGTTGTGGAAAGCAAAGAAAATAGGCCGGACTCCTATCAGGCTAAATTGAGAAGCAATGATGTGGCAGTATCAAAGCAAGCTGCACCTGCTGAGACGGGGGAAAAAACAAGTGAAAGTGTCAGCACAGAAAGGAAAGGCGAAAGTAAGTCAGAAACGGCTTGGCCTGAAAAGGGTTACCACCTTTTAAAAGCCCAAAGTGGGATATTTCTTACTGAAACATGATTTTTCGCAGGACAGTACGTAACCTCAACCGATGCAACAGACTTGTTTTCTCTATATAATCAGAATTAAGGCTAAGTATTGTAGTTTCCTAGTTGCTTCTAGTGTTTCTTATCATTTTAAGGTATTTTAGTTAAGCTATTGTAGTTTTCTAGAACATTTAGTGGAAAGTTAGAAAATATTTTTTCTACTGTAAAATCAGGACATTTAGTATTTTTCATTTTTTTTTGCAGGACACAGCTGCCCAAATCAGGACTGTCCTGCGAAAATCAGGACAGGTGGTAACCCTAGGCCTGAAAAGGATTGTAGAAAGCAAGACAGAAAGTAAAGAAAGAGCTAAAACAAATAAAGAAAACACAGATTTTGAAGACATTGAGGATGTCACAGAAAAAAGGGCCCGTTAGGAAACAGTAAAGGAGAAAAAAAGGAGGTTTCAGATTCAGGAGAGAGAACTTTTAGAGACTTTTCAGACACACCTGAATGGGGAACAGAAGCCTTATTACAAGCAAGTTGGAAAAGAAAGGATGATGGGTCTGGGTGGGATCCAAACAGGCCCAGTACATCAGGAATCAGTAAAAAACAAAAAGAAGACACAAGGGATGTAGAAAGTAAATGTGGGGAAAGAGTGGATGAAGCCAAAAAACAGAAAGATGTAACATCAGAGGCAGATAAAACAAAAGAGATAGTTTTTGATGGACTTGATAGCAGTAATGAAGAGTCATCTATGGAGCTTGAGCAGAAAACGATATTAACAGACAAAGAAATGCAGGAGGAAGGGGAAGGCCAGAAGGAGAAACCCTGGGGTGGAAATACTAAAGAAAGATTATTTCCTAAAGATATAAAACCACAGCAAGCTAAAAGAAGAAACGCGGTATGCCTGAGATTTAGTGGGCCCTCTGAGGATGTGCCCAACAGAATTTTTATTGGGAAAGAAATCTTAATGAATAAAATGAAGTTTTATCCATATGAAATATATGCCCTTATTCATGTACCAGGAAGTACAGAATTTAACATAAGTTTTAAACATGGAGGAGGGTTGGACCGCTTTTGGAAATTATATCAGCAAATGAATTATACAGACTTATGGAAGGATTTCTCAGTTATTCCCTTATCAAAACCTGCTTTTAAGATAGTGACTGTGTTATTTTGAAATGAAGGCGTCAATGTGGTCGACATTAATTTCTGGATCAAGCAGAGGGGTGTAATGCATGGGCCGACGGAACCAATATTGGATGAAAATGGTCTGTGGACAGGTGGATGGAAATATAAACTAACACTTAAACAAGTAGATGGGGAAATTCAACGTTTGTCAAACTGTTTCTTTCTAGGCCAAGACAGAGGCATTGTTTTTTATGCAGGCCAAGTGCGGGCCTGCTACAAATGTGGAGAGCGAGGTCACTTAAGTAATGTCTGTGGTAAAGTCAAGTGGCCTAGTGGGATTGTTAGGCATTTTAAGCAGAATGCACAAACCAAGTTAAATGTAGTTAGGAAGAGGAAGGGTACACCTTTGCAAAATGTCCCTGGGCATCCCATAACAGCCCTGAAACTGGAGAAAGAGCAGAGCAAGATGTCTACCTGGCTGTGGCACAGAAAGAGAAAGAGAAGCAAGATAAGCTAATAAGGGAAGCCACTATCAGACAGGACATGGAAAAAGGAATAAAGGTACAACCTCGGACTAAAGGGTTGGTAATACCAAAGTAAAATGAATCAAAAGAAAAAACAGGGATTTTTAAAATGAAAGGGAAGACAGAAAAAGAAACTGGATTTACTATGGTTACAAGATCTAAAAACAAAAAGAAGAGTACAGCAAAACAGATAATTTCATTGGATAAAGATCGTGAAGGTGTAGAGTTAACAAATAAATACACCTTATTACAAGACAAGGAATGGTCCACTATAGAGGAGGGCTCTGATTGTCCAACATAGATCTTTCTGAAGGTGCAGGAGAGGAAGATGGAGACACAACAGACACGCAGGCGTCAAAGAAAAGGAAAAAAATCTAAAGAGGCAGGGTAAATGGGGAAAACAAAATGGAAAGTTTAAAATGCCTTACTCATAATACAAATAGGATTAAAAATAGAAGGAAGAGGCTGGTAACTTTTAAAATACTATATGACTTGAAAAGTGACTTATATGTATTCCAAGACACAAGGTTACACACTATAGATGAAATTCAACAAACTCAGAAAGACTGGACATGGGGACCATCCTTATGGTCCTTTGGGATAGATAGGTGTACAGGGGTTGGGGTAGCTTTCTCTTATTTATTTATTTGCTTTTGGTAACCGGGTGAGTGCACTAGGCATAGAAATGCCTATTTTCAGGCACGACCTGGGAGAGAGACAATGTAAAATACAAAATGCACATACATGTGACGCAGCACATTAGATAGGTATAGAAAAAACAACATAACACTAAACAATTGATTCAGAGACTAAATCATCCTGGAAAGGTGGAAACAAAATCCAGTATGAGACAAACAGGGATAACATCTAGGTCAAAATACATAAACTTTTGTTGAAACAGAAAGTAAAATAGGTATTGCAAAATAAAGGTTTTACACAGCAAAGTGCAATAAGTGCTAAAATCTGTGGATGTAATGCGAGAGGGAGGAGAGGAGATAGTGGAGGGAGGGGAAAACAAGTGAGTGGTGAGAGAAATAGAACATGAGAGAGAAGTTATATAGAGAGGCAGGGAAATAGCATACAAGATGAAAGTTATTTCTGAAAGAAGGGGCGGTGAGAAGGGAGTGGTCTATGATGGATTGAAACAGGTGCATGGGCTAGTTGTGTGCAGATGCTCCCGGTGATGTGTTTTAAAACTAGCATGGGTAGGTGCCCTTGAACAGTTGGAGGTAAGGAGTTCCAGTATTTTGGGGCCATATATGCGAAAGCACGTGTACCCATGTTAGTTTTATACCTGGGAATGTGGAAAGGGGCTAGGTCAGCGGATCTGAGCCCATAGGAGAGAGGTTGCATAAGGAGCAGACAGGCAAGTGATGATGGGATGCCAGATCTGACCGTGTTATCAGTTAGTGACCCAAGGGACTGGAGTCGATGGGCAGAGGGGCTGGGCCAGTTTAGGTCAGAATAAAGCTGCCAATGGTGTTTGTAATGTGGGGATGCAGAGGCATAATGGCAGATACTGTTGTAAGTGGTGTCCCACTTGTGGAGGGAGGATTTGGAGGCAGATAGGTATGTGACTGATCCATAGGACAGGGCTGGGAGCAGAAAACCTTGAGCCACAGCTAGTCTAGCTGATGGGGTAAGGGCATAGCTAGTGTGATAGGCGCCCCCTAATTTAGCGTTTACAGATTTACAGGTGTTAGTTATGTGGAGGTCAAAGTCCAGGGATTCATTTAAGGTGATGCCCAGATATTTGATGGATTTGGTGCTAATCAGCGAGGATCCATCAGCACAAGGGATTTTTAGGGCATCAGGGTTAAATTTAAGTCTGGCAGGTGATCCAAATAGCATAGAGTGTGTCTTACTAGTACTAAGAACGAGTTTATTCTCTGTTAACCACAACTGAATAGTTAAGAAATCCGAGGTAAGAGGTTGGTTGAGGTCAATTAAGTTTCTTGCACTGTGATAGATCACTAGGTCATCTGCATAGAGCAAAGTTGAACAGGTGGAAGCAAGCACTGGGATGTCATTTATAAAGATAGAGAAAAGCAAAGGACCAAGTACGGAGCCTTGGGGCACTTCAACATGAATAGATGACGGGCCGATGTAGCTGAGTTGAAGACTACAGCCTGCTTTCTTTCGGACAGGTAGCCTTCAAACCATGCCACTACATCAGAGGAGAACCCAAGGGTATGGAGTTTGGTAAGAAGTAGGGTATGGTTAACCAGGTCAAATGCTTTCATTAAGTCAATGAAGATGGCATTTTAAAAGTAATAGATTTGGTACCTGGAAAAGCTATGATTATTGATGTTATCTTAAAAAAGAATTCTGTGAAAATTATTGTAATTTATAATCCACAAAGGAAAAAAGAAAGGAATATGCTAATAGATCAAATAGAGGCTTATCTGCATACTTCAAAACTTTTGGTGGGGGGAGACTTTAACTGTGGGTTATCTAGAGCAGATTGGGGGAGGGCAACATCAAAAATTATTTTGTGATACGATTCACTTGAAAAGAATGTTAGATAAAGCTGGGATGGAGGATGGATATAAGTTAAAAGGGAAAAAAGGAGAACACACATATTTCAAGGGTTCACGTTCTACTCATATAGATTTCTGGATGGTATAAAAAAAAAGTGGAGGTAGTTGATACTAGGAGTATACCGATTGAGACATCAGATCATATGGCAGTAGAAGTTGAAATCAACTTGGGGAATAGGATGAGAATAGGAAAAGGCTATTGGAGGATGAATACAGCTAAGCTACAAGAAGATACTTGTATAGAAAATATTAAAATAATACTGGAAGATAAGTTAACAGTTATGGAATTATACAATAGTGGCACAGAATGGTGGGAAGATACTAACAATGAAATCAAACAATATATGATCGAAGAAGGACAGAAAGTAGATTATATAAACTTATGGCAAGGCAGGTTAAATATAAGGTGGATGAATCTAAGCAAATTGAAGAAATTAAGGTTAAAATGAAAGAATGCCAATATAAAAGGGTCATCTTTAATTATGGAACAATAAAGTGGTACCCAGGGAACAAAATATCATACAAATCCTTATGACAGTAGTAAAGAAAAAATAGAACATTGAGTTGTATACAAATTACAGGATAGAAAAGGGAGGATACATACAGATATAGAAAATATTAAATGTACAGTACAAGAGTTTTTGAAGGAAAAATACCAGCAACAAAGAAGTAGGAAAAGTGAGGATTTTTTTCTGACAATTGAGATGCCAGAGATGGAGGAAGATGAGGCAGAGGCGATAAAGGGGGAAATTAAAGAAGAAGAAGAAGTGAAAGAGGCAATAAAATCTTTGTCAGATAACACGGCACCTGGGGTGGATGGGATTCCGAATAAGTTCTATAAAATTTTGGAAAAACAAATAGCTCCCATTTTAACAAGAGTATTCTATGGTATAATGAATAGAGACAATTTGGCAGAAAGCACGAAAAAAGGAATAACATTTTTTTTGCATAAAAAAGGAGAAAAAACACAACTTAAAAATTGGAGGCCCATTAGTTTGTTGACTTCAGATTACAAACTTTTAGCCAAGATAATAAATAATAGGTTAAGGACTTTTTCAGAGAAACTGATAATGCAGCCTCAAACGTGTGCTATTCCTGGACGAAGCATACAACAAAATGTAATTTATATTAGAGAAGTCATAAATAAAGAACAGGAGGATTCTTTGCAAGGGTATTTGTATGCCTTGGATCCACAAACAGCATTTGATGTTGTAAAGCATCAGTATGTATGGGATACCTTAGAAAAGTTTAAAATTCCAACAGAATTAATTAGTTTAATAAAAGCAATATATAAGGAAGCGCCAATTTGTCCTATGGTTAATGGGCATCTAGGGACTTCAATGTATATAAGGAATGGGGTTCGACAAGGGTGCCCATTAAGTCCCCTACTATATGTATTTTGTCTAGACCCACTTCTGATGAGAACAGAGGTGGAGAAAGAGATTAAAAGTATTGTATGGCAAAATAGGGAACTGAATAAAACAAGTGCTTATGCAGATGAATGCTTAGTTTTAGTAAAAGATCAGAGTTCAGTGGATAAGTTAATAGAGTCAGTAGAGAAGTATAGCCAATATACAGGGATTAAGATAAATAAAGGGAAAAGTAGAATTTATCCATTGGGGGCAGTGGAGAAAAAGAAAAGAGGAGATTTGGAGATAGCAGAAGGAAACATTAAGGTGCTGGGAATAAGATTTGGAGGGGATGATGCAATACAACAAAACTGGGAAGAAAAGTATCAAATAGCCCAAATAAAAGTACATAAATGGAAACAGTGGAGTATGACATGAGAAAAAAGAATTTACTTATTAAAAATGTTTATTGTCCCAATATTTTTATTTTTAGCATACATTTTTCCAGTACCATTTCAAATGCAATCCAAAATTCAAAGTCTTTTTTTTTCAGTTATTGTGAGGTAGCAAGTTAAATCCTATTAAAAGGGGGATAACGTATAGAACCATAAAAGATGGGGGCTTTAAACATAATAAATCCAATTGGTTTTTATATTAATATTTTTGTATTTACAAATATTGTACCATTAGTAAAAGGTGAGAACAAAGCTTGGTCTTAGTTAACACAGCAATGTAATGTACCTTTCATTAAATGTATTGGGAAGAAAGGGAATATAGTAAGAGGTAAAGTGTTGCCAATATATATGGAAATTGGAAGGAAGTATTTAACCCAGTGGGTGGTAACAGTGGATACTGTAATTAGGGGTAACAGAAAACAGATGTATAAAGAAATTATGGGGAGGAATTTCTGGGATAAATAAGTTTTTAAGGTAGAAAAAGGAATAAAAGAGCAGGACATTTTAGCTGTTACATTAGAAAAAAGAATTCCGGGAAAAATGAAAGATGTAGTATGGATGTGTAGTCATGGGAAGTTAAACGTGAGAGGTAACCATAAACGTAAAAGAATGGAGGAAAGAATATGTGGAGAAAGAGATTGTGGGATAAAAGAGGAAAGCATGCAGCATTTATTTTTTGATTGTGATTTTATTAAACCTTTTTGGGGTTTGGAAGCCAGTTATTGGGGGATGCAAGCTTTTAAAAATATGACATATGAAATTTTGATCTATGGTCAGTTAACAAAAGAATGGGAAAAAGTTAATAAAAATACAGTCTATGTTATTTTGGCAGTTTTGAAATGGTCTATATGGCAAAACAAATGTTCAAGATTTTTGCAGAATAAGGATTTGACTGTACAGGATTTTTTTTTAAGTTTCAAGATGAAGTAGATAAAAATTTTCAAGATGAATGTAAATTATGGGGAGAAGAGAAAGCAAGAGAGCTGTGGAAAAACGTTACTGGAATTGGGCAGATAATATGGATATCATAATGACTGTGTGATTTGTTTTTGTTTTGGAAAAAAGTGTGTTTTTGTTTTAATAAAAACTTCCCCTACTCTTTTTGATAAGTGCCATGGGATCTTTAACATCCACCTGAACTACCACCAATCCAGGCAGATGGGACCTTGGTTTAACGTCCCCTCCAAAAGACGGCACCTCAGAAGTGCAGCACCCCTCTCATGCTGCACTACAGTGTCAGTACTGGGATATTAACCCAAGTGCCTGATGTGGGAACTGAACCCACAGCCTTCTGCTCTCACAGCCTCAGAGGTGAGTGTGCTACCTACTGAGCCACTGACACACACATGCTAAGTCCATGGTGCGTTCACTGCCCAGGTGGCCCATGTCATCATGAAGAGCTTTTAGGACCGTTCTCTTAAACTTTGCTGGTAGCACTAATTGCTCTCAAGAAGCCCCCTGATGATCTTGCATCTCTCAATACAACAAATTGTTTTTTAGCTTTAACTTTGACCACTCTCATGACAGCAGCCTGGCACTGGGGTCTTTAGTTGTTACTTGGGTAGCATCGCCCCCTCTCTGCAGAACCCTGAAGACATCACCAACGGTCTTGCTTGACTTGCTCTCTCATTAAATCTTGACTCATCAATTGAGAAAGTGACTGCAAGTCTAGGGTGATTAGGTGGCAGTAAGCTACAGGAAGACAACTGCTGAGGGCACCAAGGCTGTCCTCTAGGTGGGGAGCAGTTGCAGGTGCTGAGGGTTCTTCAGCATCACGTTTCTTACACAGGTCCTTCACAGTCTGCTCAGATATTGTCAGCCAGGCTGTGCTATCACCAGGAAGGGCTGTGGGGTGTCGAGACAAGGCATCAGCATCAATATGATTTAGGCCTGGGTGGTACTCAATACAGAAGTTATAAATGGACAAGGCTGATAGCCACTTATGCCCCGCTGTGTTGAGTTTTGCTGTGGATTGAACACAGGTCAGCAGATTATTATCAGTCCTCACTGTGATCTTTGCCCCATATAGATAATCATGAAATTAGTCCACAATGGCCCATTTTAAAACAAGGAACTCCAGCTTTTGTACCAGGTACTTTCTCTCTGCTGGGTTTAGGCTACGACTGGCAAATTCTTTGGCCACTGAAACTCATGGCAGTGTGTAAAGTGTATGGCTTTTGGGGGTCTGCATAGGCCAGGACTAGGGCATGGGTCAAGCAATGAATGATGTCTTCAAAGGCCTTTTCACAGTCTTCAGTCCACCTTGGGCCAAAAGGTTCAGATGGTTTGAACTACTGCTGTTGCTCAGTGGGGACCCCCAGATGTTTGACTGTTTTACTTTTATTGACAGGAGGATAGCCTTGCAACAGGTTCAGTACAGGTCTGACTACCTGGGTCTAATCCTTAATGAGCCTCCTGTAATATCCACAGAAACCCCAAGAAGCGCTGTTGCTCTTTTAGATTTTGGGGCCTGGGCCAAGTGGTGAGCATCTCAACCTTGCTGGGGTCAGTCTGAATCCCTTGTGTTGACACTATGTGCCCAACATACTTGACAGATGCTTGGAAGAACTGACACTTGTTGATAGAAAGTTTAAGCCAAAACTCCTCCAGGTGATCCAGTACCTTCCATAACCTTGCCTCATGCTCTTCCAAGGTCTTTCCAAAAACTATAATGTCATCCAGGTACACTAGGCACTTCAGCAGGTTTATATCTCCCACTACTCTCTCCATAAGGTGCTGGAATGTAGCAGGGACACCAGAAATGCCTTGGGACATGCGCAAGAACTCATAAAACCCGAGGGAGCATATGAAAGTGGTCTTTTCTCTGTTTTGTTGGGCCATGGGGATCTGATAATACCCGCTTCTCAGATCCAGCAGAGAGAACCATTCACTGCCATTCAAGCAATCCAGGGCATCATGTATTTGTCAGGGATGGTCTGCTTGTTTAATGTTCGATAGTCCACACACATATGTACAGCCCCACTTTTCTTTCTCACCATCACTATGGGTGAGGCATATGGGCTTCTGGATCCCTGGATGATGCCCGCAGCCAAATGTTCTAGGAGGTGCCTTCTTATATCATCAATATCTGCTGGGGCCAAGCGACGGGACCTCTCTCTAGAAGGGCGTTCGTCGGTGAACCATATATGGTGCTGCTCCCCTGTCATACAGCCCACATCCCGTTCATGCAGGGAAAATACATTAGTCCTTTCTGACAGTTTTTGACAGATCCAAGCCTTACACTCCTCTGGGATGGGGGAGTCACTGAGGTCAAACAGTTTGGAGTCTATGCTAGATGAGACACCTTCTCTGGGGGAAACTAGTTGTATGACTGCATCAGCACAATACACCTGGGCTAGGGTGCATCCCTTTTGAGCAACCACATTCTGGTTTGTCACATTTTTCACCTCTACCATGACCTTTCTGACATAAGCATGGGCCTGGGCCGGCAGCATACTAGGCTTGATGAGCAACCCTGCCGATAATCCATGCTCCTCCGTGGCATCCAAAATCAAAATCTTGTTCTTCACCTCCTTCAGGTGCATCATGCCACTAATATTGCAGATGATGTTGGGGGGCCAGTACTATTTTCTTCGCGTCCCACCTCCAGACTACACCCACCGGGTCATCTTGCACCTCAGTTGGCATTTGTACTTGCTTTCCTATAGGCTTCCTTTATTACTGGGTAGATGGGCATAACCTCCCCCTTCTGCTCAGCTTCCTGAGCCTGGCAGAGCTGTGCTAACCATCCAAACATGTGGGTGTTTGTACCACCCAGTACAGGTACCCCATCATATAATCCTGCCTCAGGGCAAATTAGGGCCAGAGTCTCTACCATGTCTCCCACACTGGTCAACTTGGACAGGAAGGTCATCCACACTTTAACGTAGCCAAGATATGGATAAGATTTATCGCTAAGGCCCCACACATTCAGCCCTTCTAATGGCTGCAATTCAAGGTGTGACAGGTGTTGATCATACCAAGTCTTGAAGATAATAGTCAGCTGGGAGCCACTGTCTAAGATGGCATGTGTGGACACCCCATTTATGGTAATAGTAGTTTCAGTAGAAGGTCCCACCAACTTATCTAGATCAGGTAAGGGAGGCTCTGTGGTTTTGGCTGTAGATTTTCTTACAAATACCATGGTGCTAGGCTGGTATGATCCCTTACTGGGCCCCATTGAAGTTTCCCTGACTCTGGTGCTTCTCTGCCATGGTTCCCAAATGAGTGCGCACTGGGACACGGTGCTCAAAGAACCAACCAGATCAAGTAAATAACAAAAAGGTTCTGGCACACGCTAAGGACTATAGCTAGTCTGAAACATGTCAGGTTATGTGTTTTTCATGGTACAGTAAAAGAGAATGCTTTTTTAATTGTATGCGTCCCTTTTATAAGTTTGCGTGTGCCAGAACCTTTTTGTTATTTGCTTCTCTGCCAGCAGCCAGTTCCTCACTCGTGCTGGGTCGTTGAGTGTTCAGCATTCTCTGCGGATATGACCATCCCTCCTACATTTATTGCAGTGAAGGCCTTTTCAAATTAGCCAGCC
Source organism: Neoceratodus forsteri (assembly GCA_016271365.2). Lineage (NCBI taxonomy): Eukaryota > Metazoa > Chordata > Ceratodontiformes > Ceratodontidae > Neoceratodus > Neoceratodus forsteri. The sequence goes on from JADMNL010000040.1 coordinate 5,323,912, forward strand.
TAGGTAGGATACTTCAGCAGTGAGCATGGAGCCTTGATGACTGAGTTGCTCGGATATACTGGAGGAACTGAGGCCATAGCTTGGACCACAACTACTCTCCATTCTAATTCACCTGCATTGGTAAACCACGACTCTTCAGTTCACTCACAGCCTGGCACAGTTCATTGAGGTGAGCTTTGATGTGGGGGCCCACAGGAGCGAGCCTGGGCCTGGACCCCCAGGCCCGTCACAGAAAGGTTGGTTGGGGTTGGTGAAACAGACGGGCCCGGGGGGGGGGTATCTGGGTTTCTACTAATTGCAGAGGCAGCCCTGTCAAGTACTTCCTTGTAGTCTTTAAGATGTTCTTTGAGCTCATAAGTCTCACTGAAGGGGGCATTTTCAGTGACCTGAGTGGCAGCCACTACAATGGGATAGGGTCCCCACTGCACATCTTGTTCCTCCACCTACCTTACTTCTCTGAGGAGGGCCCAAACAGAGGGAGGGTCACTCAACTTTCCTTTAGACTTAACTTCAGTAGCAACAATTCTGAGTATTTGGTACACCGCAGCACCTGCTCTAGGCGCATTTTGTTTAAATCCTTAGACTGCACCCTTCCCCCTTTTTTACGATATACCTTTTGCAAAGCCTTTTCCAACCTTTGTATATACACCAAGAGGGGTTCCCCTCACTATTGCTGGGTTGTTCTAAAGTTCCACAAAAGATCCTCACTGGACTCAGTGCTGCCAAAGGTGCTGTCCAGGGCAGCAATATAATCTCCCACACTGGCCTCGGGTTCTGTGGCCTGCAAGGACCAAATAGCATTGAGTGCAGGACCCTTCAGACTCTCAGTAAACCCTTTATGCTTTTCCCCCTCACTGCACTGCCAGTCTTGCAACAGAGGGACCACGTAATTAACCCACGTCTCATAATCATCCTCCCCAACTGGAGTGGACTTCACCTTGGAAAGCATTCTTAACTTTCTATAAGAATGTGAAGGGGAAGGCACATAACTGGGCCGGGTCCCTTCACCAACTGGGGGGTGAGTTTTGGCTCAGGCACTGCCTCCCTCTGGGAAACTACACTGGTCATAGTTACAACAGGCCATGCCTCCTGTGACCTTTCTGGAATTAAAGCATCAGGTACCCAAGAGGCCTCTATCACATTTTTACATTCCACCAACACAGTCAAACTCCCTGTGACAGAATCTAACATTCGGCCACGGAATATCACTTGGCCTTATCTTCTGATGGTGGACAGATGCCCTTCTATCGACCCAGTATCTAAATCAGGGGGAGTTCCCAGGAGCAGAAGGGGTTTCTGAGGGTCCATTTCCTGGCCTCTCCTCCACTCGACCAGTCTTAATTTATCTGTCATCACCTTGACCATAATTTGGGGCTTGGGGTGTAGAACCAGGGTTGGGAGAAACATTAAGGGCCTTTTCAATGGTGGCATCCATGGTGGGTGTGGCTAGTGAACAGGAGATCCCAGCAGTGTCTCCACAGATGTAGTCCAGGTGCCATCTACCAGTGGGCTACTACCCCTGCCTGTTGACCACTACACAGGTTAAGGGGCCTGGGTCCTGTTTTGATGTGATTATGGGTTCTTTCCCAGAATAGAAATAAAATAGCATGGTGCCTCCACCCAGAGTAAGAGCATTGGGCCGGGTGTTTGAATTGTACAACCCTTTGGGATGCTGTACCTCCCCACTTCCCTTTCTTGTCACCCCACACACCTAACACCACACTGTTTACCCACACAGTAAAATACATATACTTAATGGCTACAACTAAGAATATGCTCAGAAGACTTGCAAGGAATAAAACACAGCTTTATTGTTAGGGGGAAAGGGCTAGGGAAAGGGTACCTGGATACAGGATTGCTGTAAGGAATGAAAAGTTTGTTTGGGTTAACAAGACCCGTAGGCCAGAACATCAAATGGTGCCCACCCCCACCGATGTCAGTGCAAACCCCCTCTGTTCTGCCTGCGTACCCAGATTTAACACAGGCCTGCTAGTTGCCACGGATTGACCGGTGCTGGGGCCCAAGGAGTAGCTATTACCAAACTTGCTAGCTGGTTTAAATCACCCCCCTGTGGCAGGGCAAACCCTGGGTTACTCACGGTTCTGCAGACTTTGAAATTCGAGTACTGGCACAGTGGGTTCGAGCAAGCCAGGAACAACCACTCCGAGGGGGCAGCAAGCAAATGGGCAGCATCTACTGGTCTGGAAAATGAAGCAATGACTGGCAGCTGATTGACCTTGGACTCACTTGAAGAATCTTGCAGCTTGTCCCTCTCTGACTTGCTTGAAGATTCTAGCAGCTTGTCACCTTCAGCTCACAAAGCAGTCCAGATTACAAAGCACAAACGTAAGGCCTGCCAGGACATAAAGAACTCAGACCCAGCAGTGACCCCATGGTCCAGCTCCCTTAATGCGTTCAGAGTGCCCTAGCACTCAGGTACATGCCCGTGGCCCCCTGCAGCCCAGTCTGCCTCACTCGATAGGGTTTTGCAGCTTCCCTTCCTGGCTCCAAGTTGCGGCTGTAAGGATTTCAGTTTCGCCTTTTGTCTGAGCAGCAATAATCAGCTCTGGTGTGCAGCAGCACATTCTCCAGCTTCCATTCTTGCCAGTGGCTTTTGGCTGATAATGTACAGTGTATGTGTAACCCCTAGGTGGTGCTACCCCAAGGGCTACTACCCCTGCCTGCTTGGCTAGTAGCACGTTAAGGGGAGGTCAGGTTTGTTAGTGGTCATGCTAACCTGGGCACAGCCCTCCAGGACACTGTAACCCCCCTCTTTCCCTTCTAGTGGCCTGAACAATATACAATAATTACTTTCACAATGACCCTTATTCACCAGGCAATTACCCACACTGTTTGCACTTACCACCCGGGCTGGTTCCTCTAGCTTGACCCTGGGGACCCCTGTAAAACAAGGTTAAGCACAGCAAATAGCAACAGTACAATACTTTTGGCACAAACTGGAACCACAGTCAGGTTAAATGCAAACAAAGTTAAATCTGATTTATTCAGGGGGACTTGAACAAGGGAGGGGTGTAATCAGGTTGATTTGCTTAAAAGCTATATTAATCAGACAGTTATGCATGCAGTTCAGAGTCCCTACACAGTCACACACTCTGGGTACCCAGGTAGGAAAACGGTGAGCTAGCCAGGAACGTTGCAGCTGGTTGGGGCCCTGTGATGGAAGAAAGCAACATGCACAACGCACACTATTTGTAATCTGGAGCCAGAGTGCTCAGTTCATGAAAGAAAAAGCAACAAGACAATCAGATAGAAACATAGAAACATAGAAGTTGACGGCAGATAAGGACCGCAAGGCCCATCTAGTCTGCCTATTTCTTTTTCTAACTTATAAATGTGCCATTGGCCTTTGCTCTGTCAGTGGCCTATCTATTCATACTCATCTGTATTGCTCCCTTATGCCTATCCCATGCCTGTTGGAAGCCCTGCACTGTATTCATAGACCAGATGACAACACTTTTAGATTTAGCTGCTGTTGCAGGGGAGCTACCCTGATGTTTACTCATGATACCCAATACTGGACACAGGCAGGATGAAATCGAGACTGCAGGCTGTTGAGCTGGAGTGCCCGGAGAAGCAGGGCCCACATGAATCACCGAGGCATCGTTCCTATTCAAGGCATTGTGCAGGGGGCTGATCCCCAGGCCGGTCTCTCATCGATGACTTTCTCTGCATAGCAAGTATTCTGGCTGAGCCAGTGTATCAGGGCCCAGGCAAATGGAAATGGATATGGATTCAGTCTGTGGAGCTGGATACAGCCTCCAGCAAGCAAAACACAGTTCAGACACACACAGTGGGGAACCAAATCACGACCCACTACAAGCACACAGCACATCCACATGTAAAGAAATTCCACTGTACCAGACAAATGGCTCTCTGGTCACAATTACAGAGTCTCTGCACAATCTGGGAGTTCAGAGGTAGCTGGAAGTCCTGACATGCCGATTGCATTCAGCAAATCTTCGGTCTTGTTCAGGTTAAAGCCTGGCCACAATTCAGTGGCTTAATTTGCTCTCCAAATTCGGATTCAGTCCGAAAAAAGCATAAGTTCCCTCTCAGGGACAGCAGGCAGGCATGCAGGCCAAACTCAGGCCTTTCCACAGTTCTTCCACGTGAATCCACCATGGATTGCTGATCGAACTATCTCGAGCTGTTACTTCTTCACTTCCCAACTCAGATCTAACTGAAACTGCAAGCAGTGTGGGACTTTCCCCAAGATCCAAAAGGTTCGGTTGGCTGATCTGTCTGTCAGTCACAACAAGGGCCCCCCTCTCCAGGTTATTTTAGGCGCCAAAAGCCCCAAACTACAATTCCTACAAGTTTTGGCCCCACCAAGCCCCTGTAGGCAGGCTCCATTTTAGAGTCCCAAATGTACTGATTGGCCCATTCTGACAGTCCAGGACCAAGAGGATGGAAACAAACAGAACTGTCCATGCTGCAAAGAAGGAAGGTTAGAACAAACTGCAGTATTATTGTTACTCTAACAAATGATCAGCAAACAAGCACATCTTCAAACAGAGCTCCCCTCTCAGATTAATTATGACTGCAATCCAGGCAGCTCTTAAAGAGACAGTACACAGAGGCTATATAGGCACTCTCTGGCAATACATTTAAACTGCTAAAACGCAGGACACCAGCCTGGCAGTGAGCATTTAAGCAAGCTCAAGGAAGACTTTTTGGGAACCCCCATTTGTGGGGGGGGGGTTACATATGGAGTGGACCTCCACTTTTCCACAGCTGGATTTCAGCAAAACCAACAAGTTCCTGAGCTCTGGATACCTGCAAACCTGTTTCTCCAATGTCCTCAACTTCAGACCGAGTGCCTACTTTGGGCTCTGGCACACACACACACACACACACACACACAGTTTCAAATGACCCCTTTTCAAAGGCTCAGGGTTACTACACTGCTGCAGGCTGACTGCACACTCTGGATTCTCCAAACAAAACCTCCACCCAATACCTTGGAAGTTTGACCGTTTGACCAGATCCAGTACTGGAAAGGTGTCCAACCTTTCCCAGTTTACAATCTCAGCCCCTTTTGACTAGATCAGAGCCCTGACCAGACTGCCCAAACTGCCCAAGGTTCCTGGGGTTTCCCACCAAAATCCTAGCTTCTGATTGGTCAGATCCGACTGACAATCACAAATATTAATAGTCATTAACTCAATTCGAGTACTGATTGGTAAATGGGTTTTGGTGCCTGAAATAAAGTTCACATATCTCCCATAAAGCAGTTCACCAGTTTTTGGGCGCCTAAGCTAATGACTGTCTGGTACAGGGGATCAAAGGGACAAAGATGGCTGCTATCATACAGTCTAAATAGTTTATAGAGCAGTCCAGTCTTCATAGTGTCCTTGCAGCCCATCAATACAGTTTTTAAACACAGTTTCCACATTATTCTGCAGCAGCCTTTTCCCCCTGTCAAGCAACTGCTAAACTATCATTTAAGAGTCCTTAGTTTCCCTGTTTCTGCTTCTGATGTGCTGTCCCCCTTAGGCAGCGACCAGGCAGCTCATTATTATTCATATATGCCTCACTAATATTTATAAGCCCCCCATTCTAGGTCCTTATAGGCGCTCTTTATTAACACATTGAAACCACTTCTGGAGCTCCTTTCAGGTGTCCTCCCTCTGATTAAGATATTCTGGGGGTCAAGACCACCAGAGAGGCATTTAGCGAGCTGCCGCAGCAGCAAGAAGATGGGCCGCGTTACCGTGCGTGTGTGGGTTCCAGTTCTGCTCCTCTGACTCATTTAGGGACTAAGAACACTACGGGGCTGGATGGAGACAGGGGCCATGTCCAGATCCCAGGACTTGCACTGGGAGGCTACATGAGGAACGGGAGCAGAAACGGAGCTCCCGGGGCAATCAAGGTAAGCCCCCACTTGTGGGGGCGGGGGTTACATCTGGTTGCTTTTATGTGACTGTGCTGTTGTTCATTTTCTGGTGTCTCAATAATAAACAGAGTTGTTATTGAAGACTAAGACTGGAGAGAAGGGTGTTTCTCTTACAACTACGGCCTTCTGTTGGGCTGTCCGCGATCAATTGATCCATTGCTCAGTACAGCTCTCTCTTGTTCTGTCAGGATCAAATAAGTGAATGCTCAGTATGGCCCTATGTCATTAGTTCTCAGACTTTGTCATAGTGAGCCTCTTCCAAGCCATGGAAAATATCCTGAACCTCTCCCAAATGTTGAAATAATCTTGGGTCTCCTCACAGAAAAATAGCATACTTTGCAGAATATACCAGGAGTAAAGTGAAACTCCTTTGAGTAGTTGGCTCTCATTTTGTTCAGCTTATTGTAACCCCCACTTCTAACCGCCATCCCCAGGCCAGCCTGGCATACCGTTTGAACAATGACCCCCCCACAGCGAATCCATTACATCGACAACAACCCATTCAACATCCACAGTGTTGAATGGGTGTGTGCAGTGATGTATGGCTACAGCAACTTCGCTGTAAACTGTTCTGCCCTGTAAACTCCCCCCCCCCCGGAGTTGACAGTCATTAATTCTGGGGAGTGTGGAGGGCGAAGCCTGCCTCAAACAGTCGGAAGAAGCCCATCACGCTCCGGGTCATCAGTGCATTTGCTTGGTGATGTGATCGCTGTTGACAAAATGCTGTCGATGTAAAGTCCATCAACAACTTTGTTGTTGATGCCACTTGGTGGAACTGACCAGCCTACTTGTTGTGCTATTTTGACCCTCGAACCATTGTTACCCCTTGTTTCAATACCTTCATGAGTATGATTGTTTCCTCTGTTTCTCCTCTATCTGGAACAACCTTCCTACCCACCTCTGCCTCCTCCCCTCTTGTCCTGCTCTTAAGCAGCTTCTCGGGATCCTTTTACTCCCTCCTGCTCTTGCTCCCAGTACATCTGTGCTTAACCCTTGTATTTGGGCTGTTCTGCTACAAAGCTAATTGGTCAGTTGTTACCTCTTGTTATTTTGTTTCCACTGCTGTTCATTTTATATTGCCTGACTGTTTTGCATTTACATTTTGAATTGTATTCACTCCCTACCCCTCGTCAGCTACACCTTAAATGAGCCTTGACTCAGTGTACCTTTCCTGGTCACTGATTTGTAAATAATGACATTGATTAACCTACAATTATTCTCTTTCAGTTTGCCTCATCTCTTCAAACAAAATATCTAAAACTCAACATTTTAATATAGTGCTTTTTTAGACTCGTTTAAGTCTCCTCTGGAACAGTTTGGGGCCTCCCCAGGGAGGCTGGCCTCACAATTTGAGAAACCCTGCGTGAGAATCTGTCAGTGATCAATCAACCTGATGGTCACTGTGGCCCTCTGCTGGGGTGTTAGTGATCAATCGAGCCAGTTCTCACCGTGACACTCAGTTGGTTTGTCCCTGAATAAGCCAGCCAATACTCACCATGGCCCTCTGATCGACTGTCACAGATCAAACGAACCAGTGCTCATTATGACCCTAAACTGGGCTGTTGCTGATCAGACAAACCAAGAGCTGTACAGTCAGGAGAGGGAGGGAGGGAAGAATGAAAGAAAAGAGCTGAAGAGATGAAATAAAATCTGAAGTCATGGTTAAAGAGATGAAAAGCCACAGCTAAATATAATGTATAAAAAATGTGGAATATGAACAAGGGAAGAGGGAAACCATTTTAGAAAAATAAAAGAAATAAATCATACATACATACACTGCAGACATTTTGGGCCCAGTACACAACTGGGGACTTCAGAATTTAGGGGCAATAATAGGTTCCAGGTTCTACCACCCCAGAAAACTGCTATAGACAAAGGCAAGGCTTAGCCTCCGGACAGATTCTTCCCTGGCAATTAAGTAAGTTGCAATGCAGATTACAGGGCTTCAGCTACAAACATACAAACTGTGACCACCATGGACATCTAGGCATAGCTTCACACCAGTTGCATGGCAAGATGCCATGGCCAGAGGTGTGTCCACCTCAATTGTCCCCCTTCCCTAAACACCGTGCCTTATGGCCCACTTGTGGGCAGAGGCTTTGTTGATTTACCACATCCCTCACTGATCATTCCTAATGGTCTAGTGCTTCTGGACTGATTCATACATTTGTGCTTATCCCCGGTGTCCAGTGGACCCTCCATTTCCACCCACGTGTGCATATATATAGATAGGGCGTGCTTATACCTGGACAATAGACACCCCCAGTCCAGCCTAGACTACTAAATAATGACCAGGGCATGGCTGGTGCCACCGTTCTGCAGTGTATGTACCCTGTTAACTGATTATCGTCTTTACTCTGTAACTGTTTTTTGCAACTTTCTGCAACCACGTTTGCTAATGTACAAGCTTCTTTGTAACTATTGTGTCTTATTTATTGTCATTGTATCTGATATCTCTGTATATAATGATGTGGAATCTTTGTAAAGGAGTCTTTGACTCAAAGGTATGTTATCTGAGAGCTTTAATAAATAAATAAATAAATGACACATTGATGAGTCCAAATGAGGACGAAACATGTGTATGTGTCTGCTGTTCTTAGCCTTTGCTGATTGCACTGTGAGGCCTTCTGGCACCATACAATTCTGCTTAAAGTTGAGCCAGTCCAAATTATCTCATGGGGATTTGCATATGTTTCCCATGATGCTTTGCATTATTGGGGCATGTGCAATTGTGTTATATATATTTATTATGATGGTCCCTCAACAATCTTGGTCTCTTGTCACATCCTCAGAGTGCTGCTGCACACCTGTGACACCCCTGTAGAACTGCTTCTGAAAGCTCTGAAAGGGTTACAGTCACAGAGGTGTGCAGCAACTTGAGTGAGTGCCAGGAATTGAATGTGCATAGCACAGTGCTTCATTTGCATGCCTCACCCACTCCTTTCTCTGTGTCGGCACAGTGCTCTTTGGAACACCCCAGGGAAAGGATTGCAACCACTGTGTGTATGGCACAATAGTGTATCTGTTTGAACACTGGCACAAAGGAGTTGCTGTGACCACTCTGTGCCACTAAATTATGGCTGTGTCTGGGCCCCAGGTGTTAGTCTGTTTTCTTTTTTTTTTTTACCTTCTTTTATTATTTCACATCAAGGGCATGCCCATTTCAAATCTTAGTAATTCATTACAGAAGTATTCTTACTACAGTATTATATACAAATTCATCATTGGTTTTACATATCCAGTGTACATGCAACCTTTCTGGTTTGTGCAACTTTATTCCTGGCTTTTCTTCATCTTGGTGTGTTAGGCCACATAATTCTGTTTTGCATTTCTCCTTATGGTCTTACCCTTGCAGAACTGTATTCCTCCCTCCCGACCCCTAGCATTTATGTGTTACTGGCCTTTGTACTCCTTTTCTGACTTGTGCCTATATCAGAGCTAACCATGCCATGTTGAACTTTAACTAACATTGGGAATTACTCGCCTGTCTTACCATCTTCTTTTGTGTACCTTTTGGATGGACAGCATGTCCTCTGTCAACCAGTTTTGTGTTACTGCTTTCCCTGCTGTCACTCTTAAAATATTATATATGGCAGTCATCCCCCTTCTGTCCATATCGCTTCCAGCATCATCAGTCTGTACCAGATGTTCCATAATGTTTTTTTGTGTGCAGAGTCCCGAGATTCCTAGCTACAACCTATCATCTGAATTCCAGCCATTTATTGGATACTGTAGTTGTCAATGCTCCTTCCCAAATTTTATCGCACTCTGCCTCAGTTTCTCTCCCATGTCCGTCTCCCTTGCTTCCTGACTTCTAGTGATATCCGTTTGCTGATCTACTGTTAGTATTTTATAAACAGTATAACAGAAGTTAGACCTCTGCTATTTAGCCGATTCCCTGCCTTATATAGATATTGTACAAGGCTGTTTGGGTCCCCTAAAGTCTATTCTTAGTACTGTAATCTAAATTCCTATTCAACTTCTTCCCAGGGTTTCAGCTTCTCTTTGTTCCAAAAATAGTCTGAATGACAGATTCCTTGTTTTTTCCAGTATTTCATTGATGGGTTTATTCCAGCAAGCTGAAAATGTGGAGTGTCCTTTATGGGGTATGTTTGTTAATATTATTGGGTAATCTTTGTTTTACTATTATTGGGTAATCTTTGTTTTACTACTATTGGGTGATCTTTGTTGGTCTGTTTTCCTGTATAACCAATGCTGGTGTATGGTAGCATTTTCCCAGTAGACTACTTTCCCCTTTTCCTGTACAATACAGGGATCTTTGTAGATCTGGGATTCCTGTTATTGTGCTAATGAAGCTGTTGGTGTAAGAGAAAGGCCATGCCATACCCTAATACTGTATCACAGGGGTACAGTACTGTTCCTATAGTTAGGTTATAAATGTAGTTCTATGTTAACCACCTATTTTTCACCTTAATAATGTGGCCATTCTCAGATGGAATAGCCTGAGATGCGACGTGTGTTGTAGGTGGCAGGATCCACGGAACCTGCAAATTTTGTAACAATCATTGTAGTTGCTTGAAAGTTGGAACCTGGTGAAATTACATGAAAATATGCCATCTTCTTCAGGGTATCTTAGTCATCAGGTCTCACAGATGGAACTTCACCATCGGTGAAGCAGAATCCACATGGAAGATTTTCAGCAGTACAACTGGGGCTGCCCATGCCGACAACACCAACCCTATAAAGGCATGAGCAGCCCTGCACCCCCCCTCAGTTCTTTCCCGCTGTTGACTCATTTGCTTGGGTCTTTGTGGAAGCTACGATGCAGTTTTGCACCATTTTTTTGCCTACGGCTTTTATTTACTTACCTTTTAGAATCTCTTTTCCACAGAGATTCCTTTGCCTTGTTTATGTCAAGAGTTAATCCTTCTACGTTTCTCTTCCATCTCTGCCACTGCAGAAAGGAGATTGCTACTACAGATGAACACTCTATCTGTGTCTGCTGTCTTGGGCATAGCCACGATGTTTCAGACTGTGAGCTCTTCCATAAGTTTAATCAAACCACCCTTAGGTGATGCAAAAAGGCTCTCAAGCAATTCCTCATGGAGTAACAGGTAGCCAGTTCCAGGCAGAGGTCCTCCAGGGTTCTTCCCTATCAGTTGCCGGCAGGATTGTCAAGCTTCCAGACCTCCAAGGCCTGAGACAAGTCCTTGGCGAAAAGTCACAAAAAGAACCGAGACAGGGACTGCTTCCCCCGGCGGCGGTCCTGCTTCCTGATGGCCTGTTCTTCATCATCCAGGGGTACTCCATTGGCTGCAGCTGTACCAACACCTAAACCTGCTGTCCAGGTCTCCCTTCCTACCATACTTCTACCGACAGCACCTCCACCTGATGTTCAAGGTGGTCATGCATCAACCTCTGGGTCATCGGCCCTCTCTTCATCGATGACAGGACCATTGTTGATGGCCCTCCCAGTGAGGCCTGATGTTTCCCCAGGTCCTCAGGCCTTGGGCTCTTTGGGCCCTCAGGGCCCATCGGACAGGTTGTCGCTCCCTGTACCATCAGCCCCTCCTTTGTCAACTCAATAGTCCTCTGTCATCAACCTTAAAGACATTTTGACCAAATTCATGTTTGTTTTGATCAATCAGTGAAATGCATATAGGCCTACTTTGCCTGTGCCGTCGACTCTGCTTTGGCCTCCGGTGGGTGGCTCCTTGTGGGCCATTGTCAGCACTTCTCTCATCAGACCTGGGGCTGGAAAGGTCGACATCGAAGGGGAGTACCATCACAATCTTATTCTTCCTGAGGAAGAAGAGGAAGAGCCCCTCTTCTCTAACAGATCCACAGCTTCCTCAGTGAGTGAGGACTCAGTCAAACATACCCCTAGGTCTCCTCCAGAGGATCCTACCTTCTTCAGTATTATGAAACAGCTGTTCTCAGCCATGGGTTTTTATACTGAGGAGGAAACCTCTGACAAAGCACATCAGGTACAAAACGTGTCAGGTGACTTGGAACCTTCAGTAACTTCCTGGTTGGAGGGAGCAGGGTTTTATGCCTGTACTAACTTGGATTTATCTGGCTGGATTTATCTGATTTTACTTCAAGTGCACTGTCTTCCTTCCTGCATCTGTTGGATCATTAAAAAAAAACTGCTTGTCTGAATATGATGTCTTGAGTCGGGCAGAAAGCTGAAGGGAGTGGACGATGCCATGCTCATGAAGACCTGCCTGCACAACTGCTCTACCTTAAAGAGATACTGAGGTTGGGGAAACAGTGTAAGACCCCTGTGCCCTCAGTTTGAAGTGGACTAGATATGTTGGCCTTGTGCAGGGTCCTATCTCACTGGTATGATCCCCCAGTGACCACTAGAAACACCCATGTACTACATGTGACAACAGCACTTGACTTGATATATCTAGGTGGCAGGAAACCCACTCCTGTGCACTGATTTCCAGCCCTGACTCTGCCATTCATTTATGCCCGATCCCTTCTGGGGAAGCTGAAGAAAATGGGGGTAGGGAGACAGTTGTTAAGTTGGATAGGAAATTGGCTCCGTAAGCGTAATCAGAAGGTGGTGGTGGTTGGAGGGTTAGCCTCATCCCCAAGGTGGGTTACTAGTGGGGTTCCCCAGGGGTCAGTGCTGGGGCCACTCCTGTTCAATGCCTGTATCTCAGACATCAGGAGGGGGATCAGGAGTGAGATGAGTCTCTTTGCAGATGACTCAAAGCTGGGTGCAGTGGTGGATGGGGAAGAGGGGAGGGTGGCCTTGCAGGAGGATCTGGAGGCTCTGGAAAGGTGGTCAGGAAAATGGAAACTAAAATTCAATGCAGGGAAGTGCAAGGTTCTGCACCTGGGAGTCAGAAATCCAGGCCAGAGGAATACCCTGGGAGGAGACATGATTCAAGTCATGGAGGGTGACAGGGACCTGGGGGTAGTGGTAGATGTCAAAATGAACAACTCAGTGACCTGTAGAAGGGCAGCGGCAAGGGCAAATAGGATGCTGGGATGCATCACCAGGGGGATTACCTCCAGAAAGGCGGAAGTGATCCTTCCACTGCATAACTGCTTGGTCAGGCCACACCTCAAGTATTGTGTACAGTTTTGAAGACCACATTTAAAGAGGGACATTACACTTCTAGAGAGAGTCCAAAGGAGGGCAACCAAAATGATCTGGGGCCTGGGGGAGAGGACCTATGCAGAGAGGCTCAAGGAGCTCGACTTGTACACCCTGGAGGAGAGGAGGGATGGGGGGGACAAGTTAGAGGTCTTTAAGTACATGAAAGGGATCAATAAAGGAGGCCCAGTCAGAATGCTCCAAAGGAAGGAGGGTGGGGCAACAAGAGGTCACAGGTGTAAGTTGGAAGGGGGCAGGCTCAGAGGGGAGAGGAGGAGATGTTATTTCACTGAAAGGGTGGTGGAGCCATGGAATGCACTGCCCAGGGAGCTGGTAGAGGTGGAGACTGTGGACGGGTTTAAGAGGGGATGGGACAGATACAAGGGGAAGGAAAGCTGATCAGGCCCAATACAGGTGGACAAAGCACTAAGACTCGGAAAAAGCAGAAGAACTTTGAACTATAACAGACTTGAGAGCATAAAGAGAAAGAAAGGACAGATACAAGACAGTGAGTTTTACGTTTCTGCAAACATTACTTACATTTTTTTTTGCAGTTAAACTTTTTTATTAATTTTTCATAAGATATACAGACAAACCTCTTACAGTACAGTACAATGTGAGAATTTTTTTTTAAAGAAATTAAGGCAGCATATAATAAGAACATTGCTACAATAATACAAGGAGCTTTTGGTTTAAAATATAGTAAACAATACAGGTCATGTAATTAGCATATACTTGACATTTGTAGTGAACTTAAAGCAGATAGTATGATTAGATACGGTTTATATTAAAATGTTACATAATTATATATGATGCTGCAAAGGAAAAAAGTACATTCGTAAAAGGATTGTGGGTAATAAAGAATGATTAAGAACAGAGTATAGGAAGAAAGATATATAAGAAAGTTAAGAGAGAGAGAACTATAAAAAGGGGAAAAAGCGAGACTACAATGATGTATCAGTAAAAGGGGAAAATCCATATATATTAAGTCCATACATTGGTGTTGGAAGATTTAGTTGATTCCAAAAAATTAAAAAAGCCCTGCCAACAATTGTTATATAACATGAGTCGGTCAGACAAGATATATGTCATACGGTCCAGAGAGGCATATTGCAATAGTTGGTTAATGATACCGGGAAGGGTAGGGATTATGTTGGATCTCCAATGCATGAGGATTGTGCGTTTAACTTGAAGGAAGAGTATATTTAACCATCTGCTCTGCGAATATGAAATTTTATAAGAACGGTGATTAAAAATACCAAGAATGCAATGTTTAGGGTCTAGTGTAAAAGGTTGACCTACCACTTTCATTGCAAATCTGTGAGTACAGTGCCAAATCTTTTGTATGAGGGGACAGTGCCATAAGATATGCAATAAATCCCCATTGGGGGAACTGCAGCACCAACAATTGTTATTGTTCAATAAACCCATTTTTTGTAATACAACAGGAGTTCTGTACCACAAATGAAGGATCTTGGTTTGAATGAGGGAACTGCGTTTATCATTAAAAGATTTGTGACAGGAGAGCCAACATCTGGACCATTGTGCATTGGTGATATTATATTGTAGCAAAGTACTCCATCTGTTTTAGCATTGACAGAGTAGTCAGGAAGGATATCACAAATATCTTTGTAAACAGTGCTATTTAAATTGGATGCTGTTTTTATCCATTTAGAGATGTGCTTATCATACAGAGAATTGATAGAGAAGGGTGTGAGAGTAAGAGTTGCATGGAGTGCGAAGCTGTAGATATTTCAAAAATCCTGATGGGGAAGATTCCATATGCCTCGTGGAAGTGGTGTAAGATTTTAACTTTAATGACTTGGGTTCAAGTATATCCTGCAAAAGAGAATACCTTATTTTCCAGGTACGACAAAAATGGGGTGATTATCAATAGATATATGGTGGTTACCCCAGATGGGGGTGTAAGCTAAGGGTTTGGGGTTAGATTTAATATGCTTGTGAATGATTTTCCAATAGAATATAGAAGCAGCTATGGTAGGGTGAGACTTTAAAGAAGAGGTAAGGGTGTTATAAAGGAAAAGTCGCCACATTACCAGGACATAAGGATGTTTCCATATTGACCCATAAAGGAGACTGGATGTTGGGTTTGTTAAACCATTTAATTGTTTGAGATGTGGAAAGCCCATAAGTAGGCTTGGAACCAAGGAAGGCCAAAAGCCACCTTTGACCAATGGGATCTAAGTTTATTACTTACTAAATCTAGGTATTTTGCCTTCCCAAATGAAGCTGCTGATAATTTTGTCTATTTTGTAAGAAAACTAGAGGAAGTATCAAAGGGATATTGGAAAATAGGTATAATATTTTAGGAGTTATTGACATTTTAATGGCGGAAATTTTACCATTAAAAGAAAGTTTAAGTAGCTTCCATCTATCAAGTGTTGTTTGGATACTGGTTAACAGAGGAAAGATTAGCATCCCATAATTTATTCAATGTCGGGTGATCGAATGCCAAGATAAGATATACCTTGGGGGCCCAACGAAGCCTAATGAGTTGTTCATGAGGGGACTACAAAGGGTATTCAGTGGTAGCATTTCGGATTTGTTAAGGTTTAGAGCTAGTCCGGAGTGGGAGGTGAAGTCATTCAGTAGTTTAACTAAAGGTTGCCCAGAACTTTCGAGGTTTTCAAGTAAAATAAGGAGATCATCTGCATATGAGAGTGAAGTATAGTGAGAGTTACCAATAGTAATGCCTTTAATTGTACCGGATTGACGTAGAGATGCAGAAAGAGGTTCCATGGCAAGTATAAACAATGAAGGCGATAAGGGGCATCCTTGTCTGGTGCCTCTTGCTAAGTAAAAGGAGGGGGACAAAATAGAGTTTGTGAGAACTCGAGCTGAAGAGGAGGTATACAATAATTGAATCCAAGCACAAAAATTATTTGTAAAGCCAAAATGAGATAGCACCTGATATAGATATTCCCAATTGAGAGAGTCAAATGCTTTCTCAAAGTCAATGGCTATTGCAGCTGCAGGGGTTTTAAGAGTTTTTGCTTTGTGAATTAAATTGAGTAATGAGCGAAGATGATCGGAACTGTTTCTATTTTTGATAAATCCTGATTGAGAAGTATGGATGAGTTTAGTCATTAAAGATTCTAAGCGGAGAGTTAATAATTTGGCAAAGATTTTCCATCAGTATTAAGAAGTGAGATCGGTCTATAGTTTGAAGGAAGTAAAGGGTCTTTATCTTTTTTTGGTAAGACTGTTATGATGGCTTCGGTCATTGTGCATGGGAGTTTCTTTATTAAGGTTGCTTCTTGGAATACATTGACTAATACAGGACAAAGAGTGTCAGATAGGGTTTTATAAAATCAATAGGAACCCATCACTGCCAGGTGCTTTACCGTTTTTAATGATGATAAAGCAGTTTGGATTTCCTGTAAAGTGATTGGTTTATCAAGCACAGCTTTGTCCTGAGGGGATAGGTGGGGTAGATTCAATTTTTCCAGAAAATGTTGTATTAGGTTGGGATTAGTGTATTAGGTTGCAGTATAGTTGATGGTAAAAGGATTGCATATCACGATTGATTGAAAGGTTGTCTGTGTGTGTCTGACCTGATGGATCTTTTAGACCTGCTATATGTCTCTGCATCTGTTGAGTTTTTAGCTGGTAAGAGCAACTTTCCGATTTATCCCTTGTTCCCAATAACCGTGTTTAATCCTAAAAGGGCAAGTTCAGCTTTCCTGAATATCAACTCGTTAATTTTAATTCTTAATTGTAGAATTTCCAGATGAAGCTGTGAATTATGATTGGGTTTATTTAATTTATAGTATTGGGTTTCTTTTTCTTTAGAGGTTTTTCTAAATTAGCTAATTGTTGTTCTCTTAATTTCTTTCTATGCACTGCATAACTAATAATTTTACCTCTAATAGTGGCTTTTAATGCTTCCCAGATAGTACCTTGAGACATATCTGGAGTATCGTTAATAGAAAGAAAATCTTGAATCTGGGTTTTAATCCAAGGAGAATTCAGGTCTCTGAGTAAAAGTGGGTCTAAACGCCAAGATGGGGATTTAGAAGGTGGACCCCAGAGTAAATGAAAACTGATGGGGAATGATCAGATATAACAATAGGAGAATCGATGTATCAATAATTTTTCAGTAATGAGGGAAGAGAACCAATAATCAATCCTACTATATGATTTATGTAAAGAGGAATAAAGGTGTAATCTAGTTGTCTGGGATGATGTAGTCTCCAAATGTCAGAGAGACCTAAATCCTTCATAAGCATTGATAGAACATTAATACTATGGGGGTGGGCATCATGTGATGAGGTTACTTCTGTCTAAATATGCTTGTAGTGCTAAGTTAAAGTCACCACCAATAAGAATAGGTGAATTATTTTATTATTAATCATAATTTGTTGGGATAGATTATGGAAGAAAATGGGTGAATCAAAGTTGGGTGCATATACATTCACAAACATAAGCAGACCTGCTGTGGTGTTTAATAGGGTTATAATCCACCTACCATCTGGGTCTCTAATGATTTTTATGGGGGGCCAATTAAGAGATTTATGTATTAAGATAGCAACCCCATGTTTTTTGGATGGAGAAGATGACGCATATACTTGGCCGACCCAGTCCCTTTTAAGTCTGTCGACAGCCTCTGATAAAAGTTTAGTTTCTTGTAAGAAAGCAATATGTGTTTTATGCTTTTTAAGATAGGTAAGTACTTGCTTACGTTTACAGGCGAGTTGAGTCCCTTGACATTCCATGAATGTAAGATTAGATCACTCATGGTACTAGGATATAAGGTAATTAGTTACAAATAGGAATGAGGACTCAATACCATTAATTTGGAGGATGTCACAGATTCAAAGGTAAATATATATAATAAACAAATGTATGCAGGGCCCTTAACTTGTATGGGTTCGAGATGATTGAATATTTTATTCATTTTGTCTACATGAGGAGAGTATAGAGATAGGAATATCAAGTAATTAAACATTAGAACCAACAAACGTTAGTATAAACTCAGTAACAAGAATATTAATTTGAAACTTTTATGAAATGCAGAGCAATAAGAGTCGGTAAATATACCAAGACTCTCACTCTACACTACTAGGCGTGTACAGTAATTAGTGAATCTCAAGATACGGTTTATCCTATAATCTTAAGATACTAAACTTTATATAACAGTATATTAATGAAGTGTAATTGAGATTTGTGCTGAGGTAATTAAAGCATTACCCTGGAAAAAAACAAAACATCATTCTACCAAATAAAAAAGGATAATTATGTAATAATGTTAAATTCCAAACATAATGAATTAGCTTGGACCTAGCAATAAGTCAATATTAAATAAAGTATACCAACATGATGGCAGATAATGCTGAAACAGTGTGAGCCAGATAAAGGATGCCGATGTGTATTAATCCACATAAGCTAGGTTAGGAATGCAGTATATACTATAGGTTCATAGTGCATCAGTGTATTGTGGAATCATTTTATAAGTTCCAATGATTTAGAAGAAATTGGGATGAAGAATAATGTGAAAAGGGAAAAACTCAATGTATAGAAATACAATTGGAAGCATACTTTGGTGCAAAATCTGTGAGATATAATGGGAATGCACCTGAGCACTACTACCAGAAGTGATGCAAAATAAATATTAAATAAGTAAATGATTTTAGAGTATTTGTCTAATCATCCTCCACATACCAAATGATAAGATTTATGTGGAAAAATGCTATAATAGTAGGGGTTAAGGGCACACTGATATGAAATACAGAACTCTATATATGTATGTATGTGTCTGACCATGGTGGCACCAAAGCTTATGAAAATTAGAGTGTAAATAGCAATTATATATATACTAATGTCTGGCATCACACAAGGATTAATTAGAAGAGATCTTATAAACATTGCAATATTTATTCTTTCTCTCATTTTTTTTTCCATTGAATACATTAGAGTAACTCCGCATGGATTAAATACCTCCAGTGTCAATTGGCTCACCTCCCACAGACAGATACAGGCTTCTCAGCAGCGATAGTGATTTACTGCATTTAAGTGCTCCAAACCTGTTGGGTGCGATAGAGACTGCACTTGCAGTAAATATACCGAAGGAATCGAGTGAGGTGGTGTGAAGAGGAGGATTCTGGTGAGAAACTGCTATATCACATCTAATTATGGGCCATAGTACTTATTACAAATTTTTTTTTTTTAGTGGGAAAAGCCTCAGGTAGCCTTGCTCTTCGATTTTCTTCTCCTTTTCTTTTGGGTGGTTCAGATGATTTAAAGGAGAGCTGGACACAAGATCAGCCCAGGAAGAATCGGAGAGTCATTACCATTGAGAGCTTCTTCTGGTCTTGAGTAAAGGGGTTGGATACAGTCTGTCTCAGATCCTCTGTAGATGAGGGCAGATCTTCTTGGAGCAGATCTTCTTGAGTGGGGAGAATTTGTTAGACAAGGTAGAGGGTAGAAAAACTGATGTGACGTTCCACATGGGAAGCTGGAGAGGTGGAAATATTATTTAAACAGCAGGTATTATTATTTAGAGAAGAACCAGATGCTTTTTTTCTTGTATGTGCAGAGCTTCTGGCAGGAGCTACAGTGGCAGATATGATGGCTGCAGATTTCTCAGGGACCTGAAGGACAGTTTCAGCAGGAAGGGCAAGACATTGTAATTGTGAAGTGCCTGTGCTGGAGCAGGAATGAGCTGCATTAGCATCGTAAGGCAATGTAAGTCTGGCTGTGTCCAATTCAGAAATTCAGAGAGAGATTCTGGGGTACTGAAATCTCTGGTAGAATCATTCAAAAAAGACGCATTGTTGCAGGGGTAGCATGAGTGCAAACTTAATTCAAGCTGATGAAGGATTGTTTTAATGGGGTTGTAAGCTTTTCGTTTGTTAGATAATTCTTTAGAATAGTCTCTGAAAATTAGGATTCTGTTTTCTTGCCAAGTAAGTGCACCTAATTGCCTCGCTTTTGAAGAATCAGTTCAGTATGCGTGGTTTAGAAATCTGGCAATGATGGGCCTGGGTTTCTGGTTGGGTCCAGGCCTTGGATTTAAGGTGCGGTGAGATCTCTCGATGATTAGGTCTTGGCGGCTGGTAATTTAAGCAAAGAAGGAAGTACATGAGTTAGAAGAGCACTGGTGTCTCTAGTTCAACACCTTCAGGAAATCCAGAAATCTAAGGTTATTACGTCTGTTTCTATTTTCAATATCATCTATTTTGTCCTGAAGGTTCCTAATAACTCTGTCCTGCTCCCTGATGGTAGCCTGTAATGTGTTAATGGAATCTTCATTTTGAGATGCTTTAACATCAGTAGCGCTGATTTTTGATCAAGTGCCTGCATATTATTGATATTTTGTTGAGATGCAATTTTAATACATTGATTTCACTTATTAGTTGCTGAAACATTGCCTCCACTCTATTAAGAGAACTGTTATGTGGAGATTGGTCTGCCATTATTGTAGGCCTTAATAGAAATTGAAAAGCTGTAGATAACTCGTTCAGTAATTATGAGGCAATAAAAATACTGTACCAGAGCTGTTCTGCGATGTACATATAGTAAGATCTCAGATGTTGGTGGAGGTAGGAAGTCTGGAATCTGTAGGATGGATGATGATATTTGGTGAATCCAGGGAGATGAAGAATCAAGCAGCCATCTTCAGCACAGCCATTACTTACATTTTTTAACAGTCTGGATAACGCTGAAAGCCTGAATATTCGACTGTTTCAGACTGTTTCAGATTGTTCTCAGAACTTTGAATATTTGAACGTTTCAATATCTAGATGTATGACCTATGATGGACTGATTGATTGTTTTACAACTAATTAATTTAAATACTGTTTTTTTCTTTTCTCTTTTTCTTTTAATTGCACTGGTTTGAACTAATATATTACAATATAGATTTATGTTGCAATTATACTGGGACATTCTTAATAAGTTTATAAAGTAAAAGTGATTTTTTTCTTTATTTTGACATGCTAACTATTACAAGAAGTTGGAAAATGGTTTTATCTGAGGAACCCAATAATGGGTGTCCAGATAGTGTTGGTATGAACTCAGGCAGAAACCCGAAACCCCTAAAAAAGTTAGCGTGGCTATTTTAAATAAAATGCAAAGCAAGGTAGCATCAAAAATTATATTTAAGAAAGGGAAAGCAAAACAAAAAGGCTAAAATAGTAACAGCAACAGCAGCAACATCTACTCTTGATAACAAAAGATGAGAAACATGATATTGAGAACAATGAAGAGGCATTTAATCTAAATTACCCTCTATATATTTAAGAGTTTCACCAGGAAGGCATACTGAGCGGAGTACCGCTTGATTCCAGATGCATCCTGAGGACAATACAAATAATACTGGGAAGCATACAAAATAACAAGGCGAGATAATAGGTACAGGCAAGATAACAGCAAGGTTACAACACAATGCAGGGTATACATAGTACAGTATACAAGTGCATTTATCATGTGAGTTACGACAACTGAATGATATGGGGTGCAACCAATATAACCATGACTGTGGATCCAGACAGGGAAAGGAGGCACAGGGATCGCATAACTGTGAAACCTGTGGTTCAGGGAAAATCAGGGGGAGGTAATTGTCATAGAGCTGGGAATGCATTAGGCACACGAGCAGGTGGTGGAGAAATATGCGGATAAGAGACCATTTAGGTGCTGGGAGGGTGAGGATTGTTGAATGTGCAGAGGAAGGGTGTTCCAAAGCTTGAGCATGCGGTAGCTGAATGCTGCCTGCCCCAATGAGGAGGACCTATGTGGAATATAAAGGAGTCTAGAGTCAATTGTCCTGAGCTCATAAACTGGGGATGGATGAGTGGACAGGGCTGAGGAGAAGTAGGGAGGCAAAGCGTGGGTCCAGTACTTGGCAGTGAAGCATGCGCAGTGTGAAGATCTACAGTCCTGAAGGGAGGGTAGACCTAGTGTTTGGTAGAGGGTGCAGTGATGGGTGGAATAGGGACATTCAAGAGCAAAGCAACAAAAGGAGTGGAAAAGGGGGTCCAGTCTGGTCAGGGAGGACTTGGGGGCAGCACTGTAGGCTATGTCATCATAGTCAAAAATTGGCAGGATCATTTTCTGTACAGTGGCTCTATGAGCCGGCAACAGGATGCACTCATGGTTGGGTAGAGGGCACCCAGTCTTGGGTGGAGTTTTTTTTGGATGCCATCGATGTGAACAGAAAAATCAAGGTGCTGGTCAAGCCAGACCCCAAGGTATCTGAAGGAAGAGCAGACCTCCAGTAAAGTCCCATGCAGGGTGTGGAAAAATGGGGGAAGGTGAGCCGCGAGAGTCTTTGCCTTGTGCCAACGGTCTTGGAGACAGTCTTCTTGGCATTGAGGTGAGGCTGGTTTGAGCAAAACCAGAGCTGGACACTGTTGAAGTCCTGCCGCAGTCTGGTCACCACATCTCCAGCAGATGGGCCGATGTATACAGCACAATGTCGTCTGCTTACATGTGAATGGAAGTGTGGGGACAGGTGGAGGTTAGGTCATTGAGAAAGATGGAGAACAGGAGAGGCCCCAGAACAGAGCCCTGCAGAACTCCTGAGGTGATGGGGAAGGGGACAGAGGTAGAGTTTCCAATCCTGACTGATTGTGTCTGGCCAGCCAGGTAGGAGTGGAACCAGGTGGTGGCTGAATGTGAGAGACCTGCACTGGCAAGCTTAGCCAGGAGGAGGGAGTTGGATACTGTGTCGAACCCCTTCACTATATTGACAAAGATAGCTGAGGTGATGTGCCCTTTATCCATAGCTGAGAGGATGGAATCTGTGAGCCATAGAAGGGAGGTGGTGGTGGAGTGCAATTTCCTGAAACCAGACTAGAAAGGGGTGTAGAAAGAAGAGGAGTCAAGGAAGGCAGAGAGTTGGGAGAGTACATGTTTTTCTTGGAGCTTAGCTAGGATAGGCAAGAGGGAAATGGGTCTGTAGTTCCCAGGGGTATATGGGTCACCACCCTTTGGTAAGGGAATGACCATGATGTGTTTCTATTCTGCTGATATTTAGGCTTCCAAAAAAGACAAGCTGAAAATTGTAGACAAGGGGGCTGCAATAGCAGAGACCAAAAGGTACAACATTTTAGCACTGAGGCCTGAGGGACATCTGCCCTTGGTCGGGTTGAGAACAATGATGGCATTGTACACCTCAAGTGGAGTAACTGGGCAGAGGGAGAAGGAGCAGGTAGATGTGGGGTCTAGACTGGGCTTAAGGGGAGGGGGTGTGGATGGAGGGGGATGGGGAGAGTATAGCAAGCAAGTGGTGCAGTTAATGAAATAGGAGTTAGAGGCTGTGGCTACAGCATAGGGGTTGCTTACCGTGGATAAGCCTATATTTAGGGACTGTGTTGGTGACTGGGAAGGGGGGTCGAATAGTAATTTGAGGACCTTCCAGATTCTAGCTAGGTGGCTTATGTTAGCATGGAAAGCAGTGCCAAAGTACTTAGCCTTGGCCTGTCGGATTGACCTTTTACAAGCATTACGCAGAGTGCAGTACTTCAGGTGGTCTTGTAGCAAACCAGTTTCCTTAAAAGCTTTCCATGCCAGGTCACGGTCTTTGGGGCTGGCGATGATGTATGCTGAGATCCAGGGGAAGTGGAGTTAAAGAATTAGCAGGACCTGAATTCAGTTTAGCAGAGGGAGATGTACTTATAGGGAACAAAAAAGAAATCTATACAGAATTAGACTCAGAAATAGAGATGAAAAACTACAGGGATAATCTAGTAGGGAATGTGGATTTCTCAGATGTCTTTGAGAATTTAGAAATATTAAGTAAAACAGTTACAAACATTTATGAATCAATCAGAACAGGACAAAGGGACACAAAGGAAAAGCAGAAGGATCATGGAGATGAAATAGGCACAGAAGTGCCTTCCCCTGAAAGTGAGAATACTAAATCTTTCCGGGAAGAAAGTAACCAAACTCAACTAATGAATCCCTGTAGTCAGTATACACCAGATGTGGATGGAAGAGCAAAAGATGCAGCTGTAAAATTAAACAATCCTTTTCTTGCAAATGCATTGTTTTTTAAACAAATAATGAACATAAAGTGTGATATAAAATGTACCAAGGCAGTTTGTATAGAAAAAAGATGAATTCTGGAGCATTTCTAATACAATAACTTAGATCAGGGCAAAAATATTGACCTAACAACAAATGGGAAAACAAGGGGAATGGAAATGGAAACAGAAAGAAAAAACATTAAATATTTCAGAACATGACTTACAGGAACTGAATATGCTCCCTCGGGGATCCTATGAGGAAGATTATAGGGGAAATAGTATATATAATGAGCATAGTATATTTCCTGATTCAGAAAATGAATCAGGTAATGACCAGTAGGAACAGGAGCTCATCATGCTTCCTCAGGAGATCTGTAGGGAGGACAGTATATGTAGAAGGTATTAAAAGAAGACCATAAGGTCTTATGGGATCACAGAATAGCACAAGAAGGAAAAAGATCAAAGAAAAACATAGGAGAAATAAAAACAAAGAAAGATTGGACGTAATGCAAAGGAAACCAAAATAAAACAAAAGTCACTAAGTCAAGGAAAAACAAAACAGAAAAAGAAATTCAAGCAGGAAGATGACTGGAATCTCAGAAAAAGATCCAGATACCATAAGTGCAGTGAAAGGAAACACATCAAAGAAAGGAAAGAGGAAAAAAGAAAGAGCTGGGATAACCAAGAAAGTAAAAAACAAACAAACAAAAAAACCCCGAAATGCAGTAAAAAAATAACAAGTACTATGGATAAACCATAACATAATCAAAACCCAAAGATGTATAGAATCTTATGTAGAATTAGGGAAAGAAAAAGATGCATTAGATGGGAAAAAAACTGACTTAGAGAATATAAAAAATGAGAATTAAAAGACAGGTGGGGCTGAGGCTAATCCATATATTTACAATAAACCTTATGACACTCATAATAATAGTGTATGGAGAATTTTGGGAAATTTTTAATCAAAACAATGGGTTCTGATTATGCTTTGCCATTGTTTAATGTTGGCTTCATACCTGAAGAAACAGAAGATTCACGAAGTAAGATGATTAAAAACTTGCTATCTGGGGGCGCTAATGAGTACTCGACGAGACAAGACATGTCCATACCTCGCTCCTCCTCACCGGAGTAAATTATAGTTTAAAAATTGTTAATTTGTGCATGGTCATGGTTTATTTTGTTACAAGACTAAGCAATATCACAGCATAGATGAGTATGTGACATCGGGAGTGGGGAAAAGTCAAAGAAGAGCTGGAAAAGCATCTAAGAAAAGTGCGGCCTTTGCATAGACCAAGAGCCATCAAGTAGTCTCCCCCTCTCAGCTGCAGAGGTAAGTGCCTTGGGGTGGGAGCTGACGGGCCAGGTCCTCGCAGCCTTGGATCCGTGGCTATGCAAGCTGGAGACCAGACTTGATGACTGACTGCAGGAGGTGTTGACACAGCAGGCAACTCAAGTGACACGATTGACGGAGGCTGAGGAGCGAATCTCAAGAATGGAGGATGAGCTGCATGGGGTCCCAGGGCAGAGACTAACCCTACAAAAAGAGTTGGAGGACATGAAGGAGGCAGAAGATTACCAGGAAAATTACCATCAGAGACTTAATCTCCGTCTCCGAGGTCTGCCCAAGGGGATGGAAGGAGGGAGTGCCTTAGATTTCTGCGCTGAATCACTACCAAAGCTGTTGGACCTCGAGGTCAAGAATGGGAGAATAAAATTGGAATGTGCACATCGGGCAGTCATGCCCAGGCTGCCCATGGGGCAGCCGCAATGTCGAGTTATTATGTGGTTCCATCATTTTCAAGACTGCGAGGCAGTGCTCTGTGCATACCGGGAGAAGGGACAGTGGATGAACAAGGGCCACTGACTCTTTCTATCTCAGGATTACTCAGTGAGACTCCTGAAAAAGAGAAAAATGTTTAATGAAGTTATGGCTGCACTCCGGGCTCTCATAGTCGAGAACTATTTGATTTATCCAGCAACCCTAAAAGTCAAACATGAGGGAGCGGTCTACTCCTTTTGGGAAGCAGACAAAGCGACAAAGTTTGTGGATGGGTTAAGAAAGAAAACTGGTGATTTCTGAGCCACTGCCAGTGTCATGGATCTATGGTTTGGCATTAACCTTGGGCGACATCTGGGGGAAATAAAATGAAGATCTGTTTTTGTTGTCTGTTCAAAAGCGAAGGGAATCACTTCAGAGGGATGTACTGCATTTCTTCCCCATTGGGGATGTTTTTTCCTGTTGGACTTTCACTCCCTCTTCCCGCGCTTTGATGATAGGAAGTGCAGGGTCCCCGTATATGATGAGACTAGATGTGTCCATACCTCGCTCCTCCTCATTGGAGTAAATTAAAGTTTAAAAATTGTTAATTCACGTATGCTCACAGTTAATTTTGTTACAAGACCGAGCAATTTCACAACATGGAAGAGTACCTTACATCAGGAGCAGGGAAAAGTCAAAGAACAGCTGCAAAAGCATCTAAGAAAAGTGTGGGCTGAGCGCAGGGCAACATCCATCAAGCAGTCTCTCTCTCTCTCTCAGCCAGAGAGGTGAGCGCCTGAAGGTGGTGATGGGTTAGGTCCTCGCTGCCTTGGAGCCGTGGCTATGCAAGCTGGAGACCAGAATCAATGCTCAACTGCAGTAGGCATTGACACAGCAGGCAGCTCAAGCAACACGATTGACGGAGGCTGAGGAGCGAATCTTGAGAATGGAGGATGAGCTGCATGGGGTCCCAGGGCAGAGACTAACCCTACAAAAAGAGTTGGAGGACATGAAGGAGGCAGCAGATTACCAGGAAAATTACCATCGGAGACTTAATCTCCATCTCCGAGGTCTGCCCAAGTGGATGGAAGGAGGGAGTGCCTTAGATTTCTGTGCTGAATCACTACCGAAGCTGTTGGATCTCGAGGTCAAGAATGGGAGAAAAAAACTGGAACATGCACATTGGGCAGTCATGCCCAAGTCCCCCGTGGGGCAGCCGCCTTGAAAAAGTTATGCGGTTCCATCATTTTCAAGACCGTGAGGCAGTGCTCCATGCATACCAGGAGAAGGGCCAGTTGATGATTGAGGGCCACTGACTATCTCAGGATTACTCGGCGAGACTCCTGAAAAAGAGAAAAATGTTTAAAGAAGTTATGGCTGCACTCTGGGCTCTCAAGGTCGAGAACTATTTGATTTATCCAGCAACCCTAAAAGTCAAACATGAGGGAGCGGTCTACTCCTTTTGGGAAGCAGACAAAGCGACAAAGTTTGTGGATGAATTAAGAATGAAAATTGGGTGATTTTCGAGCCACTACCAATGTGGTGGACCTATGGTTTGGCATTAACTTTGGGGGACATCTGGGGGAAATAAAATGAAGATCTTTTTTTGTTGTTTGTTCAGAAGCAAAGGGAATCACTTCAGAGGTATGTACTGCATTTCTTCCCCATTGGGAACGTTTTTTCCTGTTGGACTTTCACTCCCTCTTCCCACGCTCTAATGATAGGAGGTGCAGGGTCCCCGTGTATGGCTCTTCTGGGCTTTTTGGACTCATGAAGACTCTGAATTTTATCTCACATGATTTTCGGTTTAACTTTTCTGGCTATATTGATATTCATTACCAGTTATCCAGAGGGTAGACGAGGAGACACATTATATCTGGGGTATCTGAAGGGAGCTGGGGGGGTAATGTATCGCTGCTTCCAGATGGGAAACAGCTAGTGGGAAGGCCTGTTTGGTTACTCGTGGGGTGGCTGCCTCGAGACTAAGGCCTGTGCCTAGACTGGCATGCGGAAGCCCAGATGGGAAAGCGGCTTTGCTGTTTTTTGTTTTTTTTCTTTTTTCTTTTCAGGCCTTGGTCTGAGAGTGGAAGGGATGGTGTGCATGCCAGTGTATGGCTACTGAGATGTATGGGGAGTTTCTTCCCCGCTCCCAGAATAGTATCCAGAGTGGCACATCTTCTGGAGCTGGGCTTAATTACATAGATGGGCCTTGCGGGGCCCCGGGTGCAGCTTGGCACTCGGTGGAGGCGGGAAATGGCTGCTTGGGCCTGATTGGAGGTCTGCACATTTCCTGGGTGTCCTGCCCGGGGCAGCCTCTATAGCTACTACAGGTGGGAGAAGGAAATTGCTGAGCAAATTAACCATATACTCCAGAGGCAGGCGTGGGACATGGACGAGTATGGGGATTTTACTGACACTCAAGCATATGTGGCAGATAGTGTCTAATTGGTGTGTTGGGGAAATTGGGATGGGGTGTTGGAATCCTACAGTGAGGAGTAGGGAGCAGGCATGGCAAACTATGACTGATAAGGGAAATGGGGGAGGGCAGGGAATGTTGATGTTGGGTTATGGAAATGTTGGGGGGGTGGTTGAGTGTATTCAAATTTGTTGGTTTGTTTTCATTGTTTTACTGTTCAATTGTTCTTGCACACATACTTGCCATTCTGAAATTATGGTGTATCAGGTGCATAGGAGACATGGGGGGGAGTGGAGAGGGACACCTGCTCGTTATATCAGGATTGAGGCAAAATGCATTGTTGTACAGGTGGGGAAAACTGTGACAACATTATGCTCTTTCAATGGCTAACTGACAAGATTTATCCATATGCTCTTGGAATGTGAGAGGGACAGCGACCCCAGTGAAATGTACCAGTCTCCTCACTGCTTTGCGGAGACAGGGGGTGCAAGTCACCATGTTACAGGAGACGCATTTCATGGTAGTGGAGCATGTAAAGTTGGCATGGGGCTGGGTGGGGAAATGTTTTGCAGCCTCATTTAAGGCTCATAAGTAAGGGGTCGCTGTCCTTCTGCATAAACACCTTCTGTTTCAGGTGCAGCGGGTGGTTAAGGACCAGATTGGGGGTAGGTACATTTTTGTTGTGGGAGAGCTGTGGGAGGAGCAGGTGACGTTTGGTAGCATATATGCTCTGGCAGTATTTGAAGCCTCATTTTATAGTACTATCCTCTCCCTTTTGATTAAAGAACAGTTTCAGGGTCTGTTTCTTGAGGAGACTTGAACTGCACCCTGGACTCCTGTCTAGATCACTCTCAGGGCAGAAGTTGACAGCACGAAGCAATTCGCCAGTGGTGTAGGGGATTGATAGAGTTAGAGATGATAGATGCATGGTGGGAGGCAAACCCTGGGGCCAAAGAGTATACCTTCTGTTCTAACCCGCATGACTTCTGGTCAAGGATAGACTATAGGTTTCTACCACAGGCTTGGTATGAACGGGTATGAACGGATGCAGGTCGTGAGACATAGTCCTATCCACATCCCCAACCACGCAATGGTGATTATGTCATTAATAATGAACAAGCTGAGGGAAATTTCCAACCTATTTACTGGGGGATAAAGCTTTTAAGGAATACCTGGAGGAGCAGTGGGAGATTTATTGGGCAGTGAATGCAAATTCCCCTACAAGCAAAGCCGTTATATGGGATGCAGGGATAGCGTTTATGAGGGGGATGATCATCAAATATGAAGCTAAAGTAAAGAGGCAGAAACAGGCTAAAAGGGTGGAGCTGGAAATGCAGGTGCTAGAGCTAGAGAAACGTGCTGCAAATGGGGAGGAGGAAGCAGTTAGAGTTAGGTTGAAGGCAGCCATGGAGATCCTGAATGCTTTATTCAGTAGGCAGGCTAGAATGGCATGGATATTCAGCAAAAAAAAGCTATACAAATGGGGCAACAAACCAGGCCCCCTGATGGTTAGGCTGATGCAGGGAGGGAGGTGTCCAGTTCATGTCATGGCATTCAAAGACAGACAGGGGGTGCTGCACATGTCAGCACAGCAGATACAGGAATGTTTCCAGAGGTTTTATAAAACCTTTATACGACGGGGCGAGCGGGGACCTGGGCAAGCCTTTTGGATGCTCTAAAATTACCTAAGCTGACAAGGGAACAAAATGACACCTTAAACAGCCCTATTATGAGGGCGGAAGTATTGCGGGCAATTCAGAGACTGCAGAGTGGGAAAGCGAGTGGGCGGGATGGCTACCTGGTAGAATATTACAAATGCCTGGCGGGGCAGCTGGCTGGTCCACTGTGCAGCACCTTTCAACAGATGGATGGGGAGCCTCTGAAGCTTCTGGAGACATTCTCAGATGCGGTGATCTGTTTGATCCCTAAAGTTGGGAAAGATATCTCGGAGTGTGCTTCCTATAGGCCGATATCACTTTTGAATTGCGATGCTAAGATTTTGGCAAAGGTATTGGCAGATCGATTGGAAGTAGTGTTGCTCGATATTGTTCACCCAGACCAAACTGGGTTTATTAAGGGGCGTCTCTCGTACCATAATGTGAGGATACTTCTTAATGTGATCTGGGGGTGGATAAGAGGAAAGAAGACACCTGCATCAAATCCATGGACACTGAAAAAGCCGTTGATTGGGTAGAATGAGGCTACTTATTTGAGACATTAACCCAGTTTGGTCTGGGGAACACATTTGTAAGCTGGGTACGGGCACTTTATAGTTCCCCCCCCGGGTAAAGGTGCTGGTAAATGGCACACTTTCAGAGGGATTTGGTTTAGGTTTGGGTACAAGACAGGGCTGCCTGCTGTTTCCACTGCTCTTTGCTTTGGCAGTGGAGCCACTGGCGACAGCGATCTGGCAGGAAGAGGGAATTTGAGGGGTACAGGGGATTTCAGGGGAGCAGCATAAACTCGTAATGTACACAGACGACATGCTGCTTTTTGTCACAGAGCCTAAAGCCTCCATGCCTATTCTCCTGCAATTGGTGAAATTCACACAGTTTTCGGGGTACAAACTTAATCTGAACTCATGAGACTCCCTAGGACAATGAGACAGGATCAGGAATGGGGGTTTAAGAAGGTAGGAGGACATTTCACATATCTGGGAATCAAAATTGGGTGGTCTCTAGGCTCCCTCTATGACCTGAATTATGCTCCTATTCTCATGACCATAGAGGCTTATTTACGAAGGTGGATGTCGCTCCTGGTCTCTTGGCTTGGATGGATAAATTTAATTGAAATGAATATCCTCCCTAGATTGGTATATATCATACAGATGATGCACGTGGGAATTTCTAGGAGGGATATCAGGAGACTGGAAGGTATACTCTCCTTATTTTTATGGAAGGGGAAGCGCCTGAGGATAAGCCTACAACGTCTTAAAGCAGACACAGAGAGGGGGGCTTAAATTTTCTGGATATAGGAAATTATTATTTGGTTGCTCAACAGAAATATATCAGTGACTGGATACATGTGCCCCAGGCTGCTCGGTGGCTGGACCTCGAGCAATGGGGCTGCAAGGCGAGACTCTCAGCATATTTAGAGAAACGGGGTCTTGGGGCATAAAGAGGACAGGAGACCAGGAAACCAATGGTCTTGGTAATACTGGATAGTTGGGGCAAACTCAAAGTGGAGGGGCAGTAGCAGTGGACAATTATTTGGTCCCGGTTGCCGGTAACCCATATTTCTTGCCTGGTTTGGAGGACCCTGGGTTCAAGATATGGGAAAGACGGGGGATAAGGAACTTGAAGGATCTCTGTGGTAGTGGGGGAGCTCTGCTCATTCTTGGACCTGCGTCAGCGACTAAACCTGGGGGATGGGCATCTGTTCAGGTACTTTCAAGTTAGGGCATATAT
Organism: Neoceratodus forsteri; assembly: GCA_016271365.2. Lineage (NCBI taxonomy): Eukaryota > Metazoa > Chordata > Ceratodontiformes > Ceratodontidae > Neoceratodus > Neoceratodus forsteri. The sequence goes on from JADMNL010000040.1 coordinate 5,355,474, forward strand.
GGCGGGGCTAGCTAGAAAAGAACCTGGAATAGTGCAAATGAAAAAAATAGAATCGCTTATCCAGGGTTCAAAACGAGAAGCAAAAGGTTTTATAGGGAAAGCTGTCAGAGAATCCAGGCATTGTATGCCAGATCTTTCGCTTAAAACCTGGAAACTGGGAGCGGGACTTGGGTGTGCAGATACAAGAACGGGATTGGGCAGTGTTACTCTCCATGCATATGGGACTTCTGCTCTGTAACAAGTTTAAGGAAGCTTTTTACAAGTTCATACACAGGGTATATAGCCCCCTGTCTATAGTCCTTAAATATCACCCAGCCACATTCCTGCAATGTGGAAGATGTGGTCGGGAAGAAGGCACATACATCCACTGTTTCTGGGCCTGTCAGGTCCTACAGTGGTTTTGGAGAGAGGTGGTCCTGGAGGTGGGGAGGATGTGGGGCAGGGCGATCTTGTGGGACCCATTGACATGCTTATTTGGAGTGGAATCAGAAGAAGGGGGGGATGGGAGCCACTGCCGAGGTGGGTGAGGCTTCTTCTAATTCTGGCGAGACATTGCATTCAAAATACTTGGGTGTCATGTGTCACGCCCACAGTGCAATGTTGGCGTACGATGGCATTATGCACCTTAGCATTAGAGAGATTGACCCTTCTTGTTAAAGACAAGCTTGACCACTTTACTAGAGAATGGGCCCCCTTCCTGGTGGATCTAACTCAACAGGAGAGTGTGTTTCTCTGGGATGGGACAGACTCATAGGAGAATGGGTTATAACGCTATGGCACCTGAACACCTTATCTGTGCACCTTTTGTTTGCTTATAGGTATATACATTTGATACATTTGAAGAGAAATTGTAGAATAACTATCTATTATCAAATCAAATCAAATTTTATTTATGATGCGCTTTTCAAATATCAAAGCACAAGTACATAACAAAATAATAATCATCACAGTAAGTATAAATATAAAAACAGTTAAAAGGCAGCAGGGTGACCTATTCAAAGGTTTGTTCAAATAAATAGCTCTTCAAGGATGCCTTGAATGACTCTGTGGACAGTCATTCTCGAATCCGATGAGGTAGAGAATTCCACAGGGTTGGGGCCACAAAAGAAAAAGCTCTGGCCCCAGATGACTGAAGGTGAACCCTGGGAATCTCTAGCAATCCCTCATCGGTGGAGCGGAGTGGGCGGAGAGGGCAGTAGGATCGAAGGAGATCTTGCAAGTAGCCCGGTTCCTGACCGTGTAGGGTCTTATAGGTCAGCAATGCGACCTTGAGGGTGATTCTTCACCGCACCGGCAGCCAGTGCAGTTCGCGCAGCACAGGTGTGATGTGACAAGTTCTTGGCAACCCAGTCAACAACCTGGCCACAGCGTTCTGCACCAGCTGCAGGTGATGGAGATCCACCCCCAGCAACCCTAGATATAGAGTATTACAGTAGTCAAGACGCAAAGAAACAAAGGCGTGAACCAGTACCGGAAGGTCATCGTGTAGAACAAGGTGTTTTATCTGGGCTATATTCCTCAGATGGTAAAAGGAAGACTTGACAACGGCTGACACCTGTGCCTTCAGCGTCAGTTTGCTGTCAAGAATTACCCCCTAACATAAGGCCAGAGGAAAACCCAGGAGTCAACTTCTCTGCACGGTGACCCAGGTCCTCCACCAGCACCTCAGCCTTGTCCGGATTCAGTCTTAACCAGTTAGCACTCATCTAGTCCTGAATCTCAGCGAGGCAGTTGTTAAAGACCGATAAAGTGTCATTCTGTTCAGGTACAAAGGACATATAGAGCCGAGTATCATCTGCATAGCAGTGAAAACTCAGCCCATAACACCTTATAATGTCTCCCAACGGCATCATATACACCGTGAACAACATGGGGAAAGCACAGAACCCTGCGGTACCCCACAGGGCAGAGCAAAGGGAGCAGAGAAAAAAATTCCTGATACTACTGTCTGGGTTCTGCCTGTGAGGAAAGAATGGAACCATCTGAGGACTGTTCCTGACAGTCCACAGAGCAGCCGCAGGCATTCTAGCAACATCCCATGGTCCATGGTGTCGAATGCTGCAGAGAGATCAAGGAGAACCAAGATCGAATGACTCCTACGATCTCTCTCTCTCTATTAGGAGATCATTCAGTACCCGAACCAACGCCGTCTCAGTACTATGCCTCTTCCTGAAACCAGACTGGAGAGGATCATAGACTTCATGGGTGGTAAGAAAGTCCTCGAGCTGCAACGCGACTACTTTCTCAATAACCTTGTTCAAAAAGGGCAGGTTAGAGATCAGTCTGTAGTTAACGAGACAATCTGGGTCAAGGGAAGATTTCTTCAGAAGGGGTGTTACGATAGCCTCTTTTAGAGACTCCGGAAACACCACTTGGTCCAAAGAGCACCAGACTATCTCAGCAAGGACTGGTCCGATCGCATCCATACACCCCACAAGGAGGTGTGTAGGACCAGGATCCAAACTACAGCAAGTCGGTTGCAAGCCCTGGACAATCTTCATGATATCCATGATTGCTGGCTTGTCAAAATCCATCCAGATAAACCGAGGGCCTGTAACCTTGCATTGATCACTGCCATGCTCATTTGAATACATACTGTGAATCTCTGACCTGATCGATGACATCTTATCATCAAAAAACAAAGCAAACTCATCACACTTTATTTGTAAAAAAGCGCTCCAACCCCGCAGACAGGCTGGACTGCACAGTCTGTCCACGGTCCGGAAGAGCTGAGCTGGTCGATTTCTTGATGCAGCTATCTCCCTGGACAGGAACTATGCCTTCTTATGGGAGATTTCTGATTGATAGTCCACATAGTGGGCCATCAATCTAAGTCTGTCACCTTCCATGCCATATTTCCGCCAGCAGCGTTCCAACCTTCGCCCCACTCTTCTCAGCTCCCTCAATGTCCCATCGAACCAAGGGGACTGAGGGCAAAGGAAGAGGGGGAGAACATGGACAGGAGCTATGGAATACAGAGCCCTCAGCACCATATTATTATAGTGCACTAAGGCATCTGGTTCAATGCACTCCATAGGCCAACTCGATAGGTCTAGCACTGCCATCAGACCCTCAGGGGTAACTCCCCTCAAACGGCGGTACTGGACCATCTCCAAAGGGGTTGGTCTCATGGGGGGGCCATGAAATTGAACCTTATGGAGTGATGGTCAGACCACCCAACTGGTTCCACCACCAGTTCCATGATCTCCATCCCCATGGTGAACACCAGATCCACAGAGTGACCCTGAATATGGGTAGCAGCGGTAACAACCTGTGTAAAGCCCAACAAAATCATCAGTTGGAGGAAGCTTTGACCAAAATGTGAGAGTTCATTGTCGACCCAGGCATTGAAGTCCCCCAGGACCAACCACCTGGAGGGCTCCACCACCAGGTCGACAATGAAGTCTGCAACTTCCTGCAGAAAAACGTTCTCATCACCGGGTGGACGGTAGACGAGTAGAGTTCTGCTGCCTACACCTGCTCCCATGATACACTCAAAGGATCTGGGGGTCACCACTGGAACCTCCACAAGGCCCAATTCTGATTTAAAACAAATAGCGCCCCCCCGATCCAATCTTGGGTGATGTATCACTGAGTACATGGCTGGAATAGCTGAGTCCAATACGGGATCAGCATTTTCATCTAGCCAGGTCTCGGGTGATGCAAGCCAGGTCAGATGACTCAACAAGATCAGCAATAATTGCTGTCTTGTTCTTTATAGACCTGGCATTGCATAACACTGCCCGGGTTGGATGAGAAGCTTTGGAGGAGCGGGCCACTTGCCTACTATCAGTGGAACCCTTGGGTATGGGAACCAAGCAATGCGAACCCCTATCCTGGGCCAATCTCACCCCAGGGCGTCTCCCTGACCCCATCACCCTTATCCACTCACTTCGCTCCCCCCCGGCCAAAGAACCCCTCTCTGCCTCCACCGTGCAATCCCCAAGGCACGACAGCACCTGTATACCTTGGGTTGCAATGGGGGGCTGTCAAAGGGGTGCAGGTCCCTCAGCCTAGAGGGGGGAATAGCACCTGCCCACAGAAGCTCGATCCCAACAGATGCTGTCACAAATTTACAAATTACTATTTATCAGCCACTAGTAGTTAAATTAACTTCTATAACAAATATCTATATAAAAACAAACAATAACTAAACTATTTTAGAACAAAATTAAACCAACCCCCCCAACTCTCACATAGCAAGGGAGGGCATTAACACCAAAACCAAGATATAACAATTGTCCATTCCCATCAAACAGACTTTTGGATCCTGAAAAGGAGATTCAAAACAATCCAGGCACAGAACTGCAATCAATTTTCCATCTGTGAATCACTGAAAACAGAGACCAATAGGTACCCCTCAGGGCTCTCACCCCTGGGGGAATTTGTACCCAAACCTATCTCTCACATAGGTAGGGTAATAATCAGACAGTCACGCAAGTATTCTTAATAGAAAAAAAGAAGCACTCTCACTGCTTCACCAAAGTGCATAAAACAGAAAAGGGAACAGTCTGATATGGATAGTTCTCAGTCACTCCATAGCTCTCAGTCTATCATGCAAATGTCCTTGATAGAAGAAAAGAAGCACTCTCACTGCTTCACCAAAAATGCATAAAACAGAAAAAGGAACAATCTGACTTGGATAGCTCTCAGTCACTCCATAGTGATCCAATCTGCCTTGCAGCCAAGAAATCACTTCAACTCCTTGAGTTAAGGTCAATTTTTCGCTCAACGGGAGCTACCCAGCTGAAAAAGTTTTCACCCCAATCATCCACCAAGTGGTTACCGGGCTAGTCAACACACAACTAGGTCCAAACAAGCAGGCTCTCCAGCCCGTCCGCTTAAAAAACAGGAACCAAGGGGCACACTGGGCCTGTCCTCCAACAGCACCAGCCCCAATCTCTCCTCAGGGTCAACAACCCCAGCAAACCGCCCCGGTTCAGATCAGGATTCAGCCTGCTCACCATAGGCCAACACTTCAGAGAAACAGCACTGGAGACACTGCAAATCGTAGGGCTAAGTGAAGAAATCACTAAGGTCTAACGAAACCCAGCCTCAAAGTTCCTCCACAAAACCTGCAGCTCAAATCCAAAGGGACACAAAGTTGACAATCAGCTCACTGTCCCGGTGACTTCCAGGCTTTCCACAAAATCCAACAGTTGGCTTGAGCCCAGTCTCTCAGTCTTAATAGAAGATGACAAACATCACACCGTTAAATGGAGCGATCCAAAAAAGTCTCAGATCTTAATCCTGGACTTGGTGACAACGCACAACGCGCAATTGCTACACTGCTGTCTGCCGACAGCTACCGGCAGGTATATTGTATCAAAGATAGTTAAAAAAAAAAAAATAAAGCAGAATAAAATAACAAAATAACCTAAAAACAAATAAAATACTAAGAATAAAAATGCTGTGGCATGGCGTGGCCCTACGTGGCCGCTAACATTGTGGTACAATGCCATTATTCTGTATTAATGGATTTTGTATTTGACTGTGATTGTATGTGTGTGTGTATTTGAATAAAATTATTTTATGCAAAAAAAAACCTTGCTATCCACTGTTTGTGAAGGAAATAAACATATAGTGGATCATATGAGTGTAATCCGACCTCTCCTTAAGTTAGAACTAGTATTATTGATAATGGATCAGTTCTATATTTTAAAGGCTATTATGATTAAGAAAAAAAGAGTTGTTACAATGCGGAATAATAATGGAAGAAATCAAGACATTACAATCACTCTTTCCAGAGTTTTATAAAAATAAACAAGATCGGAAGCAAGTTACCAATAAATATTTATCCATTTTTGGTCTCAAACAGATAAATGGAGAAAATAAAACCAATTTATGCTTAGCTGGCCCGGTGGCGCTGAAGGTTGAGGTGCTGGATGCCACACCTCGCACTACACTGGTGACCCGGGTTTGGAAGCAGACTTGGGTTGCTGGGGGTCAGCAGGGGGAGGGAGGATTGAGCATCCCAGTGGATGCTCTCCTCCCTCAGGGGTGGGATACCAGGGACGAGTAACATCTGACACCTCAGAGAGAGTGCCGTGGAAGCACCGCCCTTGAAGGGATTGGCGGCCTGATGTACCAGAGTCAGGGATATCGTAGAGTGGCATGAGGAGGATGACATGCATTCGCATCCCGCCTCTGGACATCTGTCCTAAGTGCCGGATCCTAAGAGGGCTGGGATTGAGGGAGAAAATCAGGGAAAATGCAAAACCCTGCCCCTACTAGCAAAAATGAAACTAGGGATGGGATACCTTGAGATTGCCCTGCTGGATGGAGTAGGTGGAGGTACGATGCCTCCTCTGAAAGCCGTGGGAGACAGCAAGTAAAAAAAAAAAAAAAACTTATGCTGCAAACTGGGAGAAATTTTGAGTATAATTACTAAGGGCGCTAACATTAAGCAAGAAATAAAAAGGACAGTATGCTGGGAAAAGGAAGGTCAAATTTCAGTATGGTTCAAATAAGGGGAAATGAACCAACTGTTATGCTCCAAAACTAAAGAGCTTGATGAACTAGGGATATGTGTATGAAGAAACTGATGGAGAAAATAGAGTAGTTAAAAAATTCTTGGAACATATTGTACAATCTCCTAATTAGGAATATATGGTCAAAACATGTAACAGATATGAGACTCTGGCTACAGAAGATTTGGTAGATTGACAAATATCTTCAGAAAAGGGTAAACATGATCAGATTAATTTTACAGCAAATATAGTAAAGATATTATCTTGGAACGTGTCCGGCATAACAGATAAATTAGCAGACCCAGACTTTGCAGCATACAAAAAAAGTTCCATTATATTTGCTTACAAGAAACTAGGTCCAAAAATGTGATGAACATTAATGGATATAGAGTTTTAACAAATAAGCAATTACATTTAAAAAATATGGCTGAGGAACAGACGGTCTGCTAACACACTGTAAGCTGAGCAATTGTGTACACACAGAAGAAATCAAGATTGCAAGTAATAATATTTTGGGTGAGAAAGTTAGAACAAAGGGTACGGAAATGGCCGCCAAGGAACAGTAAATATTATAAAGCCGATGTGATGAAACAGGTTGAGACAGTTATGGAAGAGCTCCTAGAAATGAATCCTCTCATAAATATAATTTTAATAGGGGACTCCAACGTAAGAATAGGAAAACTCTCTGGGTTTACAGAAGATATAAACCTCATGGCAACAACTGAAGTTCCCCATATTAAACAAGAGAGAAGATCTAAGGATAAGCTTCTAAATGATAAAGGTTGTAAAACATTTCAGATCTTAAAAATAGAAATCTTATATTGCTAAATGGCAGTACAACATCTGATAGGGATGGAAATTTTGCATATATTGGATCAAGAGGCTGTTCTGTAATTGACCCACCCTGGATCAACTGAAACATGTTACCATTATGTATAGACATGGTATTTACCAGGAAGTGTTCATTGCAGTCTAGAAATTGCAATTAGTTTGAACTGTCCAGAGAACAGAGACAATGTATCAGTTGGGGAAAAAAATAGCAAGTAAGAATTATTTTCAGGACTTAACAGATCAAGGTATTTTTGACAAATTAAGAGTCTCTGACAAAACCCCTCTAGATGGAATCTAATGCAAACCTTTGAAATAATAATGAAACATATTTCAAACTATATCTTAAAATAAGTAAAAATACATGAAAATAAGGGAGCTGCATGGTACAACAATAAATGCAGAGCAGCAAGGAAAAAACTGAATAAATATGTACAACTAAGAAAAACCAAAACCTCACCTAATCCGGAAAACAGAATAGCACTTAACAGATTAAGAAAAGAATACAGTAAGATAGTCAAAAATAATAGGGAAATACATAAACAGCAATTATGGAAAAAACGGAAGAGGCAGTTATAACTAAGGACAGTAAAAAGTTCTGGTTACTTGTGGCTAAAAGGGTAAGAGACTATTTAGAAGAACCGGACACAAATATTGAACTGAGCAGATGGGAGGAGCATTATCAAAATGTATTTTACAACTCAAACATACAGGACTCAAATATTAATATGGATACACTTAATAACACCAAAATATGGCCTAAGAATATAAAACATATTACCTTAAAAGAAGTACAGCAGCCGGCCTGCTGGCGCTGAGGGCTGAGGCGCTGGACACCTTACCTCACGCCACACCGGTGACCTGTGTTCGGGAATGGACATGGGGCGCCGCGGGTTGACAGGGAGGAGAAGGATTGAGCATTCCTATGACTGCTCTCCTTCTCCAGGGAGGGGGGCATTGCAAAGCTCGGCAATTGCCTGTCACCTAGTGAAGGCTGGGAGGTGGCACGTCAGTGCTGCAGAAGAAAGGCGAGAGTGCCGCAGGCGCTTGGAGGAACGCGCAAAGGAGCATGCTCGCTGCTGCCACTGGTGCCATTGCACACCACACCTCAATGGGGAACAGAGTAAACACAAGAAAAATAAAATGGAGTCCTCTGCGAATGACGATGGTCCCCTTCTGTGATGGCCTGGGAAGCCACCTCCCCGAATGCTCATCCGGTGCGGTGGGTTGAGTTGCTCCCTACCCCCTGCCATGAAGGGTAAGTCATGGGGTTATGGGGAAGGGGTCTCATACCCGGTGCCTACACGGGGGGACGTCAGATGTTGGTAGAGGACTCCAGGGGAGGAAAAAATAAGTAGCTGCAAAAAAAAAGAAGTACAACATGCTTTGAATGCTTGTGCACCCCACAAGATGCCCGGACCAGATGGCATACCCATAGATGCGTTACTGAGAACTTCAGACTACTGGACACCTTTTCTGGTTAAGTTTTTCAATTTTTTAACGAACACTGGAAAATTTCCTAATACATGAAAAGAGAACATCATAGTACCAATATTCAAAAGGGGGAGACAGAGTGGACCCCTGCTGTTATAGACCCATCAGCCTCCTAGATTCAACACAAAAACTTTTTACTAGAATAATTAATGACAGATTAACTACATGGGTAGAGGAAAATAACATCTTAGATGAAACACAGGCTGAATTCAAAAAACAGTACTCAACAATAGATCAGTGTTTTACATTGGCTTACATTATACACAAATACAAAGTTATTAAGAAACAAAACTTATATTGCACATTCATCAATTTAAAATCAGCGTTGGTAAAGTTAATAGAGAACTGCTATGGGATACGCTGAAAAAATTGAAGGTAGATTCAACATTAATAAATATAATAAGAGCTTTATATCAGAATAACAAAACCCAAGTAAGGTTTAATGTGGAGAGGAAAAAAAAGTGAAAATTTGTCACTAACATGGGGGTAAAGCAGGGGTCTCCAATTCTATTCAATTTATTCAGCAATACAATACTCATTTAACTATATCATACAAATTTTCATATGCCAAAAACAGGACAAAAAGTATGTCCATATTTAGCTTATGTGGACGATATTGTACTCATTTCCACTAGTCATCTTGGTATGATTAAGATGTTAAAGACATTTCAGGATGAATGTACAAAGATTGAGCTACAAGTAAATTATGACAAAATGAAGATCATGCTATGTGGAACAGATACCAAGAAAAAACCTAAGTATTACATGGGCCATTACGAAATTGAAGTAGTTAACAGCTTTTGTTATTTAGGGATTATGTTAACAAAAAATCTGTCATGGAGGAAACATCTGGCAGATATTGAAAATAAAGTGTTTTTTTCTGTAATAAGCAGATTTATATGGTGGAAATTCAGTGAAGGCTTTTTTAAAAGTAATTAATGCGAAAAAAAGCACTCACATTTTTTACGGGGCTGAGATTTGGGGAGTTCAACCGCAACTTAAAGTTAAAAGTATATTAAATAAGTTTTATAAGAAATTACTCAGACTACCGATGGGAGCTCCGTCTGCATTAGTTAAGGCAGAAATAGTACACACTACCTGTAGAATGCATGATTCAAAACAGGATTAATTAAATATTGTCTCAAGGCATGCACTATGAGGGAAACTAGGCTCCCAAAAATTTGTATAGAAGAGTCAATTAACTGTTTAAAACAAAATCTGATTTTCCCTAATACACAAATAGTCAAACGATGTATCAAACCACACAGACTTCTGAGGAGTCTGGCTGAAATATTTATTAGACCAAAAGAACGTGCATATTGTACAATTAAAGCTAGAATTAGGGAAATTCACATACAAAAATATTTAGGACTATGTAAACAATACAAGACAAGTCAATGGCTAGCTAAAAATAAAAGGACCCATGGATTAGAAAAATATCTAAAAATAATAAAGGATCTCAGAAGAAGAAGAAGAAGAAAGCTGTTAACTAGATTCCAATTTGAATACTTCGGTAGTTAGAGACTACACAATATAGTCATGAAAAAGGAATCAAACAGAAGTATGTGTAGATGCCAAATGGGCCCGGATGATCTGACTCATTTATTGATTTAAGCCTACTATATGAGTACTATAGGAGCCAATTGTTAGGAAACATCTTAAAGACCCTCAAACTTGAACCCAGGCACTTGGCTACAAGTCTGTTAAAGCCACACTCAAAAGGAGTCTTGGAATCTGTAGTCTCATTTTTAAATACTACTGATACACTCAAATTGCATATAAATACTCAAGAGGTTAAACTGAAACACATTCCTAAATAATTTATACTGTGAAGGTGCTTTAAGTAGAACTGATACAAGTAATATATGCAACTGAACAAAGTTTGTGATTATGCTCTCTTCTTTCTATTCTGTTTGTAACAAAAAATGTTATGAATTGTATGACTGCTATGCTACTGTTTTTAACTTATCTATTTATGTATTTATAAAGACATGAACTGTCGAGCAATACATTTTTTTGACTTGACTACTGAGGAGGATGATGCCACCAGAAGAGAACTGGTGGATTTCCTGGAGATCCCAGAGTCACTTACCAAGGTCAATCTTCCTATCCTGCCTGCCCTGAGGGATGCCACCACTAGGCACAGGCCTAATATAGTGTCAGCCATGCACCGCAGGGCTGATAAGCTATATCATGCCCCTAAGGACCTGCCACACCGTGCTGCCCAACTTGAAACAGATTATGTGGTAGTAAAGGCAGCTCATGATAGGTTTAAGGTGCCAATGCACCTTAGCTCCCTCCCACCTGACAGAGAGTCCCGTAGAACAGATCTCTGGGGCAAGAGGGTTTATGCCTCCTCCACTCTTGGGCTGAGGATTGCCAGCTACCTTTCTCATATGGTGAAGTACCAGAATACCATTTGGAAGAAGGTGAAGGCCGCAGCCCAGGCCCTTCCAGATGGCACCCATAAATAGAAGGTTCTTAAATGCTTGCAAAATGCTGAGGATATTAGCAAGTACCTCTTGTGAGCCCTCTACGATATCTCAGATTCTACTGCCAGGGCCGCTGCCACTGGCATTTGCCTCCATAGGCACTCCTGGCTGAGAGTCTCGGGCTTCGTAGCAGATGTCCAACAGAAGGTGCTGAATGCCCCTTCAATGGCTCAAAGTTATTTGGGCCAGATGTCCAGGACATCATTAATGAGTTACAGGTATCTGGCAGGTCTATCAAGTCTGTCCACTCGCTCTGTCTTACCCAACCCAAGAGCAGACAGCATCCTCCCTTTTGCAACGTGTCCAACAGGCCCAGAGCGGCATCTTGGCCCTAAGGCAAATGCAGAGCCTCTGCCGCCTTGCCTTCCTCCTCCACTGCAGGAGCCACAGCCAAACACCCAGGGGTGATGGACCAGCCTCAGCAGCTGGATCTGCCTCCACTTTACTCCTTGCAGACCCCCCCTTCCAGTCCCCGACCAAGAGGTGGTGGTCGGAGGTCCGTTCTCCCTCCATCTCAATCAATGGAGAACCATCATGTCAGATGCCTGGATCCTTCAAATCATAGTAAGGGATCACACTCTGGAGCTCATCAAGCTGTCACCCCCCCCCGAGACTCCTTTTGTACCCTCCATCTACCCTCCGGCCCACCTGTCTGTTCTCCGGGAGGTGCAGTCAATTCTGTACAAACAGGCCATTGAGCCAGTGCCCAAGCACAAGAGGAACAAGGGTTTTTATTCCAGGTTCTTCCTGGTTCCCAAAAGAACCAGAGACCTGAGGCCCATCTTAGACCTCAAGAACCTCAATCTGTATATCCAGTACAAAATGTTTTGAATGATAACTATGCCAAGCCTGATGCCCCTTCTCAAGCAGGGTGATTGGCTGTGTTCTCTGGACATGCAGAATACATTCCTGAATATATTGGTATTTCCACCCCACAGGAGGTTTCTTTTCCAGGGTGAGCATTTCCAATTCAAAGTGCTGCCCTTTGGCTTGTCCTCTGTGCCGTGGATCTTTACCAAGTGCTTAGCAGCCATAGCTGCAGCTCTCAGAAGGGAAGGGGCTGTATGTTTTCCCTTATCCAGACAATTAGCTTCTAAAGGCCTTATCCAGGGAATAGCTCCTGTGGACTCTGGAGAGAATTCTTCAATTATTCCTCTGCCTGGACATTATGGTCAGTTTACCTAAGTCAGTCCTAGCCCCATCCAAAAGGCTGCAGTAGATAGGGGCGGTCCTAGACTCAGCACAGGGACATGCCTTCCTACCTCAGAATAGAGCAGAGTGCCTTATCGCTCAGGCTCAGGAAGTCACCCAGAGCTGTTTTATCCCTGCATGGATGTACTTGAGAATGTTGGGGCTGATGGCAGCTGCCATCTCCCACTGTTCTACTGGCCAAGCTTCACATGCATATCCTCCAGTGGACTCTCCGGGTACAGTGGGACCAGCACATGGATGAGCTAGATCAATTAGTGCTGGTCTCCTCCCCTGTCCACAAGGTGCTCCAGTGGTGGATGGGCCCCTGCAACCTGCTGCAAAGGGTGCTCTACCAGATCTCATCTCCCCAGCAGATCCTCACCAAGGATGCCTCCAGTTTGGGCTGGGGAGCTCACCTGGGTCCCTTTCAAACTCAGGGCTGTTAGTCCCAGATTGAAACATCCCTGCATATCAATGTCCTGAAGATGTGGGCGGTCATGTATGCCATGCAGGCCTTTCAGAACCATCTCCTCCTCGGTCAGCTGTTGATTCAGTCTGACAATCTCAGTGTTGTGTATTAGATGAACAAGCAGGGGGTTACACATTCGTACCCCCTGAGCAGGGAAGTCATGAGAGTGTGGTAGTGTGCACTGCCATTAGACCATGGTCTAACTCTCTCAGTGGTTAACGTCCATGGGGTACTAAACACTCTGGTGGACAGCCTCAGCCAGACGCAGTTCAGCTTGCACAAGTAGGAGCTTCTCTTATCCATCGTAGAAGATCTGTTTGACAGATGTGGTCATCTACAGTTGGACCTTTTTGCATCCCCACTCAATGCAAAACTGCCCAGTTTCTGCTCACTTGATCCAGGGCCTGGAGTTTTCTGGTGAGACACGCTGTCCCTCTCCTGGAGTGGGAGGTTTCTTTGTGCCTTCCATCCATTTCCTCTGATTCAGAGGATGTTAATCAAACTGCAGATGGAGGGGGCCAGCATGATTCTGGTAGCTCCATTCTGGCCTTGTCAGATATGGTTTCTGCTACTATAGCACCTAGCAGAGGAGCCTCCAGTCCCTCTCCCTCTCTGCAGGAACCTGCTGACCCAGGCTCGGGGGACCCTGGTACATCCCAACCTCAAATCCCTCCATCTGCATGCTTGACTCCTGATGACATAGCCATTGCTAGATCTGGGGTTTCCATAGGGTAGCAGAAGTTTAAGTGGCCTCTCGGAAACCCTCCACTCAAGCAACCTATGCTATGAAGTGGAAAAGGTTTGCCTTCTGGGCTGCCAGACATAATCTGGACCCCTTCACCTGTCTGGTGAGCCAGATTCTGGATTACCTGATACTGCTGTCAGACTCAGGTCTCCAGTACTCCTCCTTCAAGGTGAACCTTTCGGCTGTCTTGGCTTTCCATGAGCCAGTGGGTGACCACACCATAGCTTGTCTGGATGTTTCCTGTACTTTCTTGAGGGACATCCTGCATCTGAAACCTCCAGTCTGTTCCCCTGTCCCAGCTTGGGATTTGAATTTTGCTTTGGAGAAATTGACCCTGTCTCCCTTGAGCCAGCCATAACTTGCGAGCTATGCTTTCTTCCCTGGAAAGTATTATTTTTGGTTGCTATTACTTTTGCTTGAAGGATTTCTGAGCTTCAGGCCCTCTAGTGCTAGGAGCCTTATTTGATTTTTCACAAAGACAGGGTGTCTTTGTGCATGAATCCTAAGTTCTTCCCTAGGTGGTGTCTGAGTTTACCCTGAACCAATCTATCCACCTGCCTATTTATTTTCCTGAGAGTGCCAATCCAGGGGAAGCAATCGGCAATGCGCCACATGTGAGATCTGTGCAGAACTTTTAAGTATTACCTGCTCTGGCCTAAAGAATGTAGAAAGTCGAAGCAGCTGTTTGTTTCTTTGGCCCAGGTAAAGAGGGCATTCAGGTTTCTAAACAATGTTTATCAAAATGGTTAGCAAATTGTATTGTGTTCTGCTACAACAAGTATGGCAAAGAGTAGCCAGGAACGGTAAATGCTCATTCCACAAGAGGCATGGCTACCTTTGTGGCCTGTTTTTGAGAAGTCTCAGCCGCTGACATTTGTGCAGCTGCTACCTAGAGTACCGCCCATACCTTCACAAGGCACTACAGTCTGGACACTGCCTCAAGAGCCCGTGCAGGTTTTGGCGAGGCTGTGCTGCAGGGTCCCCTGTCTTAAGCTTATGGATGGCCTGCCTCCCAGACTGTTTCTGTGCATATGTAACTACTTGGGACTCATTCCATCTATGGGACTTGATGACAGATACCCCCGAAGAAGATATAACAGTTACATAAGAACTTACTGTAACAGTAGATCTTTGAGGGAATCTCAGTTATCAGGTCTGCCTTCCCTCCTACCATCCCCCTTCTGGAGGTGCTCTTTCTGGTTCTACCATGCCATGGCAACATGGAATTTGTCAACCATCAGCACAGCGATGGCACAACACCACAGATTGGGAGTTGGTTTGGGGAAGGGGCAAACACCCAGGAGGCAACAGTGTCGGGAACCCAGCAGACCATCACAGCGAACTGCCGAAAATGACGCAGTGATGGTCTTTGCTGTATTTCCAGTGCTGTTACAACATGATAATGCTCTGTCTCAGAACTATCTATCTGGTGTATCCAGCCTTTCATATGGGTCTGGGCACCTCTTTCTCTCCTTGGTCCCCCATGGCTAGAGCTATGCTTCCTTTGTCTCTGGGGGAAAGAACTGAGGAGGGAGCAGGGTCACTCACGCCTTTAGTTTCAGTTTAAGTTTGTTGATCAACTTAGCTGTTATTAGCAGACAAAGTCATGACAATTAAAATCACCCAGGTTACATAGTTCACAGTATATAAAAACATAAATATGCCTTTAAGTACACAAACATAATTTACACAGTATATATATACCATTTAGAAAGAGTACTATTGAACATTATATTTACATTTCATTTCAATATATTGACAGAAGGACTTTCACCACTAATAAGTACATATTCCACCACTGAATGTTTGTAAATTCCATAACAAAGTGCATTTAGTGTACGTGGCCATCACAACGAGAGACAGGGCAAAGTGCATTCAATACACAACAGATGGCAAGGAAGATACAGTAGATCATATAGCTATCCCAGCATATTGTTATGTGATCTATAATATTTTTTCTTTGATAACTGAGAAGATGTATTTAGATATCATTATGGCATCCTCCTGATATCTTGGGTGAGGAATATAAACACCCTATCATAATTACCATTCACATATATTTTTAAGAAATTCAAAAGAAAGTTATTCCTAGGTTTTAAGTATAATGGACATATATTAATTAAATGAGCAAGAAATTCCTGATGTCCTTTATTACATCTGCATTGTTGGCTTATTTTACTTACGTTTACTTAAGTTTTCTTTTGGTAATGTAATATTATTGCAGTATACATATTTGGATGTTATTAATTCAAAACGAGCCCAGGTAATTAGTTTCCTGTCACTTAGCGAACTGGGTAAAGTTAAATAATCCTCCAGGCAGTGCCCCATTTTATTAAATTTAAACCATTCTGAGCACTTTTGCTCTTTTATTTTACGCATATCTGAGCTCCTCGCATTTTCAAATAGTTTTTTCTTCAGTAGGGATCTAAATTGCAGTGAAATGCCTATTTTTCTGTTCTAATCATTCCATAACACGCCTTTATAGGGTTGGTGACGTCAGCACACGATGTCAGCATGGGTGGCCCCAGTTGTCCTGCTGAAAATCTTCCGTGTGGATCCTGTTAGACCAATGGTGAAGTTCCATCTGTGGGACCAGATGACTGAGATCCCCTTGAAGATCTACCGTTATGGAAAGTTCTTACGTAACTGTTCTTTTTAAGATTTTTTGTTGCCCTTCTGTAGCTCAAAAATGACTAACAATTGAAACCTGAAACTTTCAGATTCACTGCAGTTTGGGTCAAAGATGATTCTCTGATGCATAGTTTTACATGAAAATGTTTCATTTTTAAATTATTAAGAAAAGAAAATCCTCTTTTCGTGCATATGCTGAGTGTTTTTTCATACAGTGTTTTTCCACTCAACAGCACCTTCTGTTGTTGGGACTCGAAATGTGTTTATATGTGCCATTTTTGTGACTCTTAAGGGACAGGAAAAAGAACATTTGCACACTCTCTGTAGCTTCTGATGGTGGCTCCCCAAACTTGCCGCCGGTCCCCCCTTCTCCTGCTCGCCCAGTAAATCAGTACACTGACTCAAAACACTTGAAACGTTGAGGTTCGTTACAGTGTGGGTCAAAGATGTTTCTTTGATAGTTGGTTTTCCCTGCGGCCGAACCCCATCATCGGTACCTCCCTTCCCGATCTATCAATAACCTGGTGGCAGGTACCCCACCCTGCCATCAATATCCACCTCCCACCCAGCTGCATGCCCAATGATAAGATAATCCAGAAGTGGGTACCAACCCCTGAACCAGTATCCCCCCACCCAACCACCTGCTCAGTGACAATGTAGCAGGTGCCTAACCTTGCTGCATGTACCCCTTCCAGGCCAACCGCCTAATCTTTCTGTAACAAGCTGCGAATGCCCAACCACTGTGCCAGTATCCCCCCTCCCACCCAGCTACCTTCCCAATGATAAAATAACCCAGCAGTGGATGCCCAACCCTGCTGACAGTACCTCCCTCCCACCCAGCCACCCGCTCAGTGATATAACCAAGTGGCGGGTGCCCAATCTCGGTGCTGGTACCCCCTCCAGGCCAACTGCCTAATCTTTCAGTGATCCAATTGTGGATGCCCAGCCTCTCTACCAGTATCCCCCACCCTGTTACCTGATGGTGATGACAACTAACCTGCCATGCAGGTGCCCAGCCCTGCCATCAGTACCCCCCTCTCAGTTTTTAAACAGCTACAGCGGTACCTGGGCACCACCAGTATCCTCCCTCTTGCCACCCGATGTTTAAATAAGCTGGTGGCAGGTGCTCAACCCCACCTCCAGGCTGCCCCTGCCAGCCCACCATATGCATTAATATCCCAACGGTGGGTGCCCAGCCTTGCTGCCAGTACCCCCTCCCACCCTACAGATCACTTAATAACCTGGTAGCAGGAGACCAGCCCTGCCGTTGGTACCCCCCCTCACTTAAGATATTTAAATAACCGGCGGCAGGTGCTCAACTCTGCTTTTGGTAGCCCAGCTCCCTCCAGTCTCATCACTCAGTACACTGAGGGCAGGTGCCCAATCCCACTGCCAGTACCCCCTCCCACCTAGCATGTATTAAAAAAACACCCTCTCCCATCCTCTAGCACTTGCAGGCCTTGTTAGCAGAATGAAATATTGATTTGCCAATGGTCACCGACACCTGGGACACCCAAAAACACAATTGGGATCTTTCTGTTCCAGGGTACACCCTCTTCAGAAAAGACAAAGCGAAAGGGAAAGGTGGGTTGGCACTTTATGTTAGGGAACACATAACAGTCACAAGGGAAGACATGGGCAAGGGAACCTAGAGGCATTGTGAATCCAGTTGTACATGGAAACAGGAAGACACCTCAGGATGGGAGTGGTCTACCAACCTCTGCAGCAGGATGAAGGGAAGGAAAAAGAGACGGGTGACAGTCAGGCAGACAGCAGGAATAGCAGAGGTGTTGATAGTGGGGGACTTCAATATGCCAGAGATTAAGTGGGATGTCCCAACTGCCACCTGCAGTAGAAGCCAACTGTTCCAGGATTCGGTCCAGGATCGATTCTTGATCCAAAGAGTTAACAGACCTACCAGGGCAGGACCTGTCCTGGAACTGGTACTAATGAATTGGAGTCATGTCAGGGAGATATACAGTGAGTGATGCTATGGGAAGCAGTGACCACCAGACAGTGTGGTTCTGCACAGTTTTGAGGAAGGAAATCCTAAACACAAAAATGCATGTACTGGATTTTAGGAGAGCAGACTTTAATAGGATGGGCAGTGTACTAAAAGAAAAACTGGCTAACCTCAGGGAGGGTCTGAACGTGGACCACAAATGGACCATGATCAAGGATTGATTCAGGGGGTGGAGCTAACCACCAGATCAGGAAGTCACTCTTCTTTCTTTTTTTTTGTATTCTTTCTTTTTACTCCCCCATGGCCCGGGCATCCTTCCAAGGTGCTCTCTTGGCGAGGCCTGTACTCCCTGCCTGAACCCATCACCTCTAGCTTCCTCCCTTGAAGCACCCAGGCAGGTCTAGCCACTCAGACCGCCCTCCCGTGGCAGCCTTTCTGGAATTAGAGGGGCCTACCTGAGCGTTGGGTCGGCCATGGAGTCCCCTGGAGTGATGGGCCGGTGTTGGGATGTGGACCTGCCCCTTGAGTCCTCAACATCTCCATGGTGTCATGGAGGGGGGGTTTCCTCTTATGTTTCCCCCAGGAGTGCAACCATGCAATGATGTCACCAGGCATGATCCTGCAGACGTCTGCCACACTCTTTCCACTCGTCAGCCCAGGCATGTGCAGTGCCTCCAGCCACCACCAGGGACCGCTACTTCACCAGGCATGCCCTGGATCAGAGGACAGTAGTCCATCGGATGCTCAATCCTCTCCCTCCCCTGCTGACCTCTGGTGCGCGAGCTTGTTCCTGAATCCGGGTCGCTGGCATGCTGCGAGGTGTGGTGTCCAGCGCCACAATCCTCAGTGCCACTGGGCTGGCTGGAAGTCATTCTTCTTAACAGCTCTCCCTCGTGGAGTTCCTATTTTATTAAAATATTCTTTTTGTCTAATACTTACCTAGTTCCTTTTAGTTCAAGTTTGGTAGCGGACAGTACTTTGGTGTTGGGTGCTGATTCTTTTTTTTTTTAATTTAGTATGCTTTTTCCCCATCTTGCCCGCCAACCCCATCAGTCCTACCCTCTCACCCAGTCCCCTTATCTGCCTTCCATGGGACTTACCTCACCTCCTTGGTACCCTGGCTTACCCTCCAGTGCAGGACTGTTGGGATGGGGCTCTACTACTGATGGAGACTATGTAGGTGCTATGAAGGAGAATGCTTTGGTTAGCGGTGGGGGGTCTGTGGCAAGGGGTGGACATCCTTCTGCAGCATTTGGCCATTTTCTCATCTTTTCTGACCCAGACCCTTGTGGGATGCCAAGATGAGCTCTTGACATGCATAGCACATCAGAGCATATCGGCATTCTCCCTTGTTCCGCGGCTCTGCTTGCACTTCCACCTGTGGTCACCCAGGTGGCAGTAGTACCGCGGAGGCCATCTTAACTCCCTCCCTGATGTGGAGAGCATTCTCTAAGATGCTCCGCTTATCTCCCCAGCCAGCCCTATGACAACTTGGGCTTGTTGTTGAACCCAATTAATTGACGTTGTGAGCAGTAGCACTACCACTGCCCTGGCAGGCTGACCCTCCAGTGCCATTTCTAATGAGGACTGGACATGTGGAGCCCAAAAGACGTGACAAGTGAGGGAGGATGCAAGCAGGGAAAGAACACGGCTGGGTCCGGTGATGCAGTGAAAGGAGCAGCAGCAGCAGCAGGTCTTGTTTTAGATCATGAACCCACCTTGCAGAATGTTCTTTAAGCCATCACAACATTGGAGGTGTAAATAGCCATGCTCAAAGGAAAAGTGCAAGATTGTGGCTGGCCTGCCAGAGCACTACCACTTGCGATGTCAGTGACCCGGGTTTGGAAGTGCTCATTGGTTAATAATTTTACTGACCTTGTGTGCCTATAGTGTTGTAATGGTAACTGGACATTCTGTTTGCTTGCTGTTGTGTCTTGAACATGATCCGATGTTTTTCTTTTCATTATTTTTGATTTTTGTAATTATTGACTCGAGTTTGAAATTTCAGTTGTTCGTCACTGTTGCATGCGGTACTCTGGAGATGCGTCTTGCATATACCTGTAACACGCTTGCTCCCATGCAGCAGGTTGACAAGATGTTAGTCACACCTTCAGAGCAACATTTACCATGACCCTGGATGGGGGAAGGAGTGTTTACCTGTTACTACTCACAGTAATTGAATATTCTGACTTTTATGCCATCTTGCCCCTAACATTGATGTGTAATCGCAGTTTTGTTCTTTTCCAGACAAGCCGAAATAATTTGCAGATAGAAGTATAAGGTCGATCACTTCCAGCACTAAGAAGCAAGTTTCAGCAGCCGGTCGCAGTTGCTCTAATTGTATGCTCTGCAATATAGTTTTGACAGCTCTATGTGACCCACTGCTCAGACCATTCATTTTTGTATGAAGATGTTTATGTGATTCCTGTTTTGGATGGCTGTCACATCATCTGCTGATGTGTGGGCTTGTCTGTGAGTCTGTGTGCTGGTCTTACAGCTAATCGGAATGTAAAGACATTGGATTCCGTACATATTCAGTTCGACTACCTTGTGCCTAATAGTGTGTTTTATATAATGAAAGTTGAAGATCTGGGGGGCATGGCTTGACAGCAGAGCAGAGCAGACGTTTCCTTTTAGAGCTCCCGAGGATCTGAGCTAAATATAAGATATAAAGTTCATTAAATAAAAAATTTTCGACACCCTACAAAGATCTACAACTGCCTCTACAGCTTCAGAAACCAGAAATGGGCAAACAGCGAAATACAGCACCATCAGCCAACTTCTTTAAACCTAAGTCGAGTGATCCACGTGGTGGTGGGCCGCAACAACCCGAAGAGGCCTGCAGTAATAGTGGTGGGACAAGCTCCAAAGAAGTCTCCCAAGGCACCGTTAACTCCACACTGGTACAGCGGGTGAAAACAGTGAGAGATAGGGATAAGAAGGTGGACGTTCTTACCCCTCGAGTAAATGCTTTGGAGACGCGAGTTGACGAATGCGAGCGGACAGTGCAGCGGGTTGAGGTGGTCTCTCTCAAGTCCGTTGATGCAACTACTAAGTTGGTGAAGGCAAACTCCCTGCTCCATCAACGTCTTGAAAATGTGGAGAATTCAGCGAGAGAATGCAATTCTTGGGCTGCCGGAGCAGTCAGAAGGGGAAGATCCTCTATTCTTTGCCCCAACTATGCTGCCACAGCTTCTTGAGATGTCTGAAGAGGACCCCCCACTTGCCCTCGAAAAAGCATATCGCATCACCCCTCGTCGGGCGGGGCCCAATGCCATGGGTCCCCGTACCTTTCTTGTGGTGTGCACTGGAGTGGGAGTTTGGGACAAGATTCTATCTATTGCTAGATGCAAGCGGTATCTATGTTATGGCCAGGCAGACCTGTCTGTATTTCCCAGCTTATCTTATTCAACCAGGCAATGCAGAAAAGCCTTCGATCGGGTGCGAGCTATGCTGCGATCTTTAAAGATACATCACCAACTTCTCCTGCCTGCTAAGCTGAAGGTACACTGGAAGGGCCATACGTATTTATTCAATGATCCATCAGAGGCGTATAAGCTGCAAGAGAAGATCGAGGCCGAGATCACTGAAAACGAAGATAATTCTTCAGATGATGGTGCACTGGTGGGGGAATAACTTGCGGTGGGACAGTGAGTACAACGTGGGGTGCCTCCCGCATAGTGCCTTTGGATCCCTAATATCTGAGAACTGAGACTTTCTATTGCTTTGGGCCTTGGCCTCCATAATTGGACTTATATGTTGGGTTCCCTGTTCTGTGTTAGATTTTTTATGGGGTAATACTCCACAAGTATATTTTACTGGGGCACATTTAAATACCATGTTTTTACTTTTCTAATCTTAAAGAGGGCTCAACCTCGGGGAATCAATCCTTACTAGTTTCTAGTAAAATAACAATGAGGAATATTGTTGCTTTAATGCCAAGATGTGAAAAAAGGCATTACTTTTGTACTTCCTTTAATATAACCCTGTTAAGCTTCGTGCTGTCATATGCTGTTCTGAATAGACATAGTCTTTCCTAATATAAATAATGGTAGTTCTCTTAGTGCTGTAACTTCTGGGAGGATGTCTAAATAATCCTTAGTAAGCGGATGTTTATTCATGTATTCTTCTGTGCTCTTGTAAGTTTTTGACAAAACTTATAAATAAATAATAAAAAAAAAGTTGAAGATCTTTACCCGAAATAAAGTTGCTGCACGTTAAAGGCCTTTGAGCATGTGTTTGTGTGTTTATGTTCAACCTTTAGTAATGCCTGTCAGCTAATGTCCTCGAGCTCGAGGCACTTGTCTCTCGCATCCTGTGCTAGAGACTGCACTCCCCACAGTTTTTGTCTGCCGTTCATTGAGTTTCATTTGGAGGATGATCCCCTCATAAATTTCGGCCAGAACTGCCGGTAATAACAGTTGTTCACTTACATAGTGCTTCCTTGCGATGTTGTTGGGGAGGAGTAATTGACTGTGTGAATGTCACATAGATGTCTTCAGGGTAATCATGTTCTTCTTTCCATTCTCTCACTGGGATGCTGCACACAATTTCATTTCTGTGTGATCTGTTTTTATTTCTTTGTTGCCTGTATACTAAATTTTTGCTTTTTTCACTTTTTGGGGGGGATTTTTGTATTATTTATTTATTATATTTTGGTGAGTGGGTAGGCCCACTGAGCCCCAGAGGTCCCTTTTTCAGGGGTGGCCTGGGATTACATGGTATAATAGGAAATACAGTGAGAGTACAATAAATACGTTATAATGTAATAATGTGATCGGCTAATCGATTATCTACCACTATGTCTACAACAAATAAAATAAAGTAGATTGCAAAATCTAACATACTAGACATATGAGAATAATTAAGACTGAAACAGTTTACAGTATACTAGCCAACAGTGCTATACTGTGACCATTTCATCCACAGTTATGTTTAGGGGTGGTGGGATTTGTGCCATGTGTTGGGAAGTTCTAAATTTTACCAGTTCAGATTAAATTACTAAACAATATGTGTTGACATTGTATGCTTCTAAAGTGGTGTTTTTACAGTGAAATAATTTAGCTAATGGGATTCAAAAATCCAGAATTGCTGTTGGTGCAATACAAACTAATTAATTTGCTCTTATTATCCATAATTGAACAGATTAGCTGAATGACTTTTCTTGCTAGTTTCCGGTGCATCTTTTAACCATATTTATATGCAGCGTTACATACTCATGGTTGCCCTGACATACAGTAATAGCTGCACCTCCCAGGCTGTTGAAAGCACTCGTCTGTCCAGCATGCCTCAAAACCCACCCTTGAGTGTGGTTATTGCAGCTAAACCCATTTCCTGCCATGTGTTATGTCTTGCCCTGTCTTGTGCTGCTTGCATTTTAAAAAACAAATTTGGACAAATGGTGGGAAAAAAAGAAAATAAATAAGACATCTGTACATATACATATATGTCTGTATGTACTGTATAAGCCTTTTTTATTTCTTTCCTTTTTTTTTTGGTTGTATGAAAAGTATTCCAGATCAATTCAATCTGTCCCTTGTATCTATTCCATCATCTATGCCCCTTGCCGGTCATGTGTGTCACTCTTTTCTACTGTTCCACTGCCTGGGGCCAGATTCACAAAACTCTGCCAGAGCGCAAGCCCAGGTTACCCTGCGAAGACTGGATTTTGCCTGGAGTTGGTATTCACAAAGCCCATTTTGTCCATGCAAACTGAGTTTGTCTCAGGCAAAGTTTTGAGAAGGGCTGTATTGTTAATAAAGTGGATGAGACAAGCATATCCCTGAAGTCCAATTCATAAAGTTTTTGCTCCATGCAAGGTTCCTTTTGTGAAGGCCCATTGCATGGAGCTATTACCGCCATCCAAAAACTTGCTGGTAGTCCGCACAACCCAAGTTGTTAGTGGTTGTACTGTGCCCCCCCCCAGCATCCCTCTCTCTGGTCTCCGATTGCCATCCCCAACATAAAAAAACTATTTTCTAGTCGTCGAGGATCCCTTCCCTCCTCCCTGATTGCGGACTCATAAAGTAAATTATGTTTCCCTAGTATAGTGGTCCATCTCCATTCTTTGATCCCCTTTCCAATTAAATACATAAATTAGGATTAATAACTATCCTGGGACTAGAAAGATATTCAGAGTTGTCATTGGGTTTGAATACCGCATAATACGCTTGCATCTTTCTCTCCTCCAGAAGCCTAATAGTGTTATGTTATAACAGAGTAGCAATCTTTCGAGCATTGAAAAATGTATTATTTGTCGAGAGGTACCACCAAGCCACAGGGAAAACATGGTATATCATTCAGAAAGGGCTAGGCCGACTTTTGCAACACAATCAAAGCCTCACCGACAGCTACTGAAAATAAAATCACATGGTAGTACAGCTGTATGCTTCAGCAGATGGTGTGGGACTGTGTCTGGACCGAGATGACATTAATAATGTGCTGGAGCCAGATTGGGCTACAAATCATATACTTGTTTCTCAGTCTATGAATCACAAATTACATTTCATAAACATTCAATAAGTCCCAGCTTATATCCTTGGGTTTTGTATCAATCACCAGGGACAGCTATTGTCCATATCTATTCGGATCATTCTGACTCAAGTGAAACTGCGAGCTTCAAATAAATGCGTACAAGTATTTAAATGTAAGGTACATGACTCTTTCTTTCTTTTATTTTGTTAGCTCCACTACTTCATCTTCTACAGATTCCAAAATAATACACATCAGGCTGTCCCCTCAATCTCATCTAGGATGTCCTTATAATAAAGTGCCCGTCATCTAGCTTTAATTTCCCTACCACCTAAAGTCGACAATACAAGACACTTTGCACTAATTCAATTATCTACCTCCCCTTTTCTCTCTCTCTCTCTCTATTCAAATCCCTCATAATTAAAGACCAACAGTGAATTTACAGAGTGCTCACACTGAGCCTGACTGCCAAAAAGGAGACCAGAGGCCACGGACCAGATATTCAAAACTTTGTCCCAGGGCTAAATTAGCACTGCCCGGTATGCTAAATTAGCCTGGAACCAATAGCCCGATATATTCAAAAGGGATAGCCCCGGTGCTAAACCAGCTGAATATAGCGTGCTAAGGAAGCCGGGTAAACTGGGCAGGGAGTGCAGTGCAAAAATAGCCCAGGAAAAAAGACAGCTCTGAATATAGCACCCAAGGAAGTGCAAACCACAACAGCAGCCCAATGCATAGCAACATGAAGGAAGGTAAAGGTAAACTATGTTGCCAATGTGTGTGCTAGCAAAGGAGTGGATTCATTAAAGCTGCAAGCATCAGTGCATGTGAAATTCTGTAGAAATGTACTATGTTTCTGAAGCGTCTGCACGGTGCAAACACATTTGCACATGTTTTGTGCAGAGCTAAGCTGTTTGCCTGGCGCTATCACATTTGCCCGCGGCAGAACTTTGTTATATTCAAAAGTGACATGCAAATGAGCCTGCTTAGGCAGTCTGCAGGCAAACATCCAGATTAGCATCTCATTATGTCCTGATTTGCAAGCAGTTTGCCCAGCGCTATTGCAGGGTTCCACAGCTCCACCTGTAGGTCAGTCTGGAAGTACAGGAGCTGGCCGGGTCTGCCCATAGCTCCACCTGTAGGTCAGTTTGGCAGTGCATGGTGGTAGCTGCAGGCTACGTTTGTACAGAACAGCATCGAATATTGTGCCCCAGGGGACTACACAGTACAGGCACAGGTGGTGGTGCTGCAATCAATAGTCAAACTGTAGGTCCTACTACAGTGCACAGCAGACACTACAGTAACAAGGGGGACAGTAGTGTGAGGGATACAGCAATGCCTATGGTGTGTAGGGCATCAGTGACTGCTGCACTTCACACAGTGACAGACCAATCTTGCAGTTGTGTACTGACAGTGGACATTACTGTTATGCTGTTGTGTGACCCACAGACACTGCACCACTGGCATGGGATACTCACAGTGACATATACATATACATGACTGGCCGTGTGCTGTGGTGTCTGTACAGATGTGCGATATGTGGCTGAGGGGGCACATACGATCAGACAGGCACACTAGTGTTGGGATATTCCCTACACTGGACCATTTGCACTATGTGGACTGTCCTAGCCTTGTGGCAGTATCCAGTATGTGGTGCAGACTGGCCACCTGTACACCCTCCACTCAACACCCTGCATGCTCCCAGTGCTGCATGTGTGTGCTGGATTCTGTTGGTGTCCACCGAAGTGTGGCCTGCAGGTGTGTGCTGTATGGACACACTGCCATGGTGTTCACTGGGCACCGGGGCACCAGTTAATGTCTGGCATGGTTGGGACTTGTGGCAGATGATGGCAACATAGGAGATGCCTTCCATATGCAGCATGTTCCTTCCATGTCTGTTTTTTTTCTATGTTTAATGTTTGCTGGTTAGGGTTGCGCAAAGCCACATAAAGTCGTGCAAAACTGTGCAAAGCCACAAAGTCGTGTAAAGCTGGTTTGCCCAGAGTTAAGACTACCTTTTCCTAGGCGGTAATTTGCACCATGCAAAGTGTCACGCTAAGTCACGCAGAAATACTTTGTACGGCACTAATGCACTGAATATAGCATTGCACCTGTATTCATGTACATGCCCCCTCTTTTTGGCCCTTGCATACATTATATTTTTGCCCAGCGCTAGTGCAGTTTGCCGTGCTATTTGACCTTTTGAATATAGAGGACCCGCGCAAACGGTTTGCGCCCAGCACAAAGCTTTGAATATCTGGCCCCAGATGTGCAACTTGAATAGAAACCTTTACAAAAGCATCCTCTGAATTCCCCAGTTACTTGATACTCTAACTCAGTGCACTGCATTCATTCACAAATGACATCCCCCCCACCTCAACTCCCAAAAAACACAAACTATTCGGCAAGCAATCGTTAAGGGATCTCAAAATTAACTCTTACTGATCATTATGTAAAAATGAAACAGAGTGCTCTGCATGGTGGAAAAATGAAACAGAAACAAAGGAAAACTACAAATTTCCAAAAACGAAACCGCATGCACCGGGTTCGATGACAGCTGAGTAGCTGACCGCCGAAGTGAAATTTCATGCATTGAACCCTATCTCTATGTGGGTCAGAACAAGAAATATGACTTTACGACACATAACATTAGAATTTTAGATATTTCAAGAACCAGTTACAAAATGCTCTCAATCCCATTCACCCAGCATTTAAACTACTATTCAGTTAGTATTATTCTTTGGTATCAATCAAAATTATTGGTCTTTGCATTTTGATGATTGATTTTTTTTTTTTTTGTTTGAAGAGCAAAACTATTTACTGTCACCATTGTCCTGCTCCATACAGCAACTGTCCTGGTACAGTCTATAAGTCTGTAATAGGAGGCTTAAGTGGCAGGTCCCCCTCCCGGTGGAAAACAGTGATCTGGGTCCGGTTTGGTGGTTACATCCCCAAAAGAATCTTGGTCTAAGATATAATATTTGGTCCATGTCCCTGCTAAGTCCTGGATCAAGGCAAAATTCTTAAGGAGTGTCAAACCACACCAAGTCCCTGTGCGGCACATTGTCCGGGCCTACTGGAACAGTTGCTGTGAGGGGACACCTCCACCTCCAGGATGGTTCTTTAATCTGTCCAGCTGCTCCTTGAAAATCCACTCTTCCCTCATTTCCTCAATGATGTCCCAAACCTTCTCGGGCACAATATGGGTAGTCCAAATGAGGAAACTCCACACACAGCTTCCTGGGCACCCATCTTTCAGCCTGACTCCATTCTGGTAGGTCTATCACACTGGTCCTCCTTGCTTGCCCTGGTTGTAACCACATCCCCTTTCTGTACTTGACATTTAGCAGATCACTGGGATTTAACCCGTCTATACAGGTCTGAAGGGTTTGGCATGGACGGGAAGCTATGGGGTGTGGTCTGCTATGGTGACCACCGGGTGATGAAAAAGCCTGGGGATGGCTCGATACACTTGACAGTCCTGGAACTGGAAACTTTTACCAATAAATTTGTCTTCATCCAGTTCCTTCCGAGCCATAGCACCCTCCCTGGTCCCTGCTGGTACAGCAGGATGGCCTGGTGCCAAGCCCGCTGGACTTCAAGATCTTGGACTTGTCAGCCCGGTGACACTGAGGGTTGAGGCGCTGGATGCCACACCTCGCACTACGCCTGTGACCCATGTTTGAGAATGAGCATGGTCCATCGAGGGTCAGCAGGGGAGGAGAAGGCTTGAGCGTCTGCTGACAGCTCGCCTTCTGGGGATGGAGGGATGCAGGACTCTGCATTTGGGTGCCTTCCGGTGGCAGATAGTGGGTACAGTGCTGCAGCCTACATGCAAGAGGGAAGGTGGTGCATGGTGGACATTGGCAGGAATGCGCTCAGGATGAGCGTGTCTCCTACACTGGGTGTCATTGCATGATTGTGTGCTCAGAAGGGGCAGAACCACCAGATCAAAGGAAACACCCCAGAGTGCTGGTAGGCGATAGCATGCCCTGGCCCCATGCCCACCGCTGAACCCTGCCCACCTAGGTCCCAATCCTCAACATGCCACCAATGCGTGGATGACACTAGATGTCTAGGGTACCTGTAGGAGTGGCAGTCCCACCCTGGAGGGGTTAGCCGGGGGGGGGGTCTCTTGCCAGGCAGAGGTAAGGCATCTGTGGAGCTCTGGGAGGGGACCCAGTAGTGGGGGGGGTTCAGGCTGGGTGGGAGACAGCTGGGACAACACCTGAGAGAGGCCACCACTCCAGTGACCAGAGGGAAAAAGAAGTGTACAAAAAAAAGATCTTTGACTTGACTCCAGCCACAGGCTCTGATCTGGTAGACAGAGTCAGTAGGCTATCACTGGACAGGGGTCGAGGCAGGGAACCCCTGAGCCCTGGGAAGTCTCCTGCTGATTTCCTTAGACCACTACTCCTCCCTCTGCCACAGGGATAGTCGGTAGCCAGTGGTGGGCAGCAGGGCAGACGTCTGTGCTCCCTGTCACCTCCTAACCTCTCCTTTACTGCTGCACCCTCCTCTTCCTCAGCCTTGATGACAACATCAGGGGAAACGCTCCCGGCTTTAATGGTCTGGCCCAGGGTGCTCTCCCCCAAGGAAAGTCTATTAAATGCTACTGAATCCCCACTAGGCAGTGACACTAGCTTGTAAGAGCCCTCTGTGGTACTGAAAGGGAGCCCCCAATGGAAACGGGTGGGGCGCGGTCAAAAATGCCTCCCAGGGCAGAACTGAAACAGATTCCACAAACAGGCAACATCACAATGCCCCCCTTCCCCGATATCCACAACTCACACATTGCTCATAGATCTGTCCCTTTCCCCCTGACTTCCAGAGCCAGGAGAGCAGTGAGGCAGGAACCATGGCAAATGGTTCCTCCTAGGGGATCACCTCCTTCTCATCTTTTTGTCCCTGGCCTGCCATGCTCCAGCACCAGTCCATACGGCCACCCACTAAAGTCTCTTTCCTGCTGCTTCTCACGGTACCCAGAATAAAGGAACAGTCTTACATTTTGATGGAGATTTTTGCTTTTCTACTCCTTTCTGGGTGTGTGCTGCTTGCTGTCTCTTTCACGGCTGGTTCTCTCTGCGCCTCTTCCTCACAACTGCCCGCCATGTTTAAGAGATTAAGAAAAAAGGAATATGAACCTCCTGGAGGTCATTGTATATTTGGATAATCTCATTGTCTTTGGCAGCACCCTCAAAGAACACAAACATCAGCTGATGAAAGTGCTGGACAGATTGGAAGAGTTTGGTCTGCAGGTTTTGACAAATAAATGCCAGTTCTGCCAGCCATCTGTGAAATATGTGTGGCACATCATCTCGGCACATGGGGTGCAGACAGATCCTGCTAGAGTTAAGGCCCTTAACACCTGGCCCTGGCCTCATAACTTAAAGACTCTTCAGTCATTCCTTGGGTTCTGCGGGTATTACCAAAGGTTTGTAAATGACTACTCAGTTGTGGTGCGCCCATTAAATGAGCTGACTCAAGGTTACATGCCAACCGACCCAAAAAAGAAGCACCAGACTCAAACAGATAGACCCCAAAAAGAGTACCTTTTTTTTATACTTGCTTTATTATAGTTTCCTCATTATATAACATATCAGAAACATACATAAAATATGACATTTCAATATTCACCTATCCATGTCCACCGAAAAGTGAAATATATAGCATTAGACTTTCACCTCAGTAAAATGGGTACATGAATGTATCATACACTTTCAGTTATCTTCAAACTACTAGGCTATGTAATTATACCAGGATTTTTAAGGGGAAGAAAAACTCACTAGGGTTCAGAGTGCAGTATACACACTTTTGGCTATACTGATTGGACTAATAGAGAATCATTATTAACAGAAATATAGTTCCCAAGTCAAAATTATGTAAGTTCAGTATCTATGGGTATATAGGGCCAAAGTGATAAAAATTGGGGAGCATGTCAAAGTCTATGGGTCTCCTATTCAGTATACTGAGAGTATTCATACAGGAGCCACCTAGTCCACCTGTTTTGATATAACTGAGGTTGTTGCCTCAGGTTAAATGTTATTTTTTCCATTTGGCGTATAGATTCTACTATGGAGAACCATTCTGGCATATCAGGAGGGGGCACTTGTAGCCATTTTCTGGTTATTGATTTAAGTGCTGCTGCTACCATGATCTGCCATAGATACTTTGCCCCTTTACCTGATATCTCCTTAGGAATGATACCTAAGACCAAATGTTCTGGTACTAATATTGTTTGGACTGAATAAATATGCTTTAAGTGTTGTTTTGTCTGCTCCCAAAATGGAATTAGTTGGGGGCAGAACCAAAAGATATGTGCCTGCATGGCTTTGGGTTCACCACAGCCTCTCCAGCAAGTTGCTGAGGTTCGATATTGGGTATGTGCAACTTGTACCGGTACAAGGAAATATCGGGCTCTGAGCTTCCAACAAAAATCCCTAAGGGAGGGTGAGCTGGATGTAGTCCAAACACTCCACCATATCAGTGGCCACTGCTGTTCCGATAAAGTAACATTCAGATCCTGCTCCCATCTGAGTTTCAAATATTGGGCTGTATGACCTTGATCAGAGAGATAATTAGCATAGAGTGATGTGATGGCATGATCCTTCCCCCCAGTATCCCAGAGTCTCTGAAAAAGGGAAAAATCTGGAAGGGCTTGGGCAACAGGAGAAAGTTTATTTATCTGTTTGTTAAGGTAGTCCCGAATTTGATAGTATCTAAACCGGTCCTGTGGTATGAGACCAAATTTTTGTGCAGCAGCTTCAAAAGAAGGGACCATATTGCCTACCAATACTTGATATGGTGAGTGGAGCCCCCTTTGAGCTTGCACATGGAACCAATTATCATATTGGGCAGGGACAAACTCTGGATCCAGGACCCACCATCTGTATCTCCATATATGCGAACGAGTCACTCCCCTACTTGTACCTCTCTTCCATCCCTCCAGAATACTCTGGTACCCGAGGACCCCCCAATATTCAGGGACCCACCTTCCTGAAACATCAACGCCTGGATTGGAGGGTTTCTTTGTTTCTTAACATCCATTCTTTTCCGATGTGCATCATATCCCCTATTGTTCCATAGCAGGGCAACCCTCATCTGTGCAGCTACGCAGTATCCATGCAGATTCAGAAATGCCAACCCTTCCTCTGACTTTGGCAGGTGTACGAGGGCCCTTCATACTCTAGGCCTGCATTTACCCCATATGTATTTGTAAAATAGCTTCTGCCAGGCCTCTAAGTCTGTCCGAGAGACTATACATGGTACACATTGAAACAAGTACAGAGGCCGTGGCAGGGCATTCATCTTAAGTGCCATCACCTTTGCACCCAGAGACAAAGGAAGCAAGGACCATTTTTGGAAATCTTCCTTTAATTGCTTGATTATGTGAGGGGTAATTCAGCTCCCAAAGTCGAGATGTATCTATGTCCACACTAATTCCCAGGTACTTTAGGTCCAACATGTCCCATTTTATGGGGAATTTCTGCCTAGTATGTTCATCAGGGCAGTAGTGGAAATTGAGAACCTCAGTTTTACTCCTATTGAGCTTGTATCCAGAGAGTTTAGCATAAATTTCAAGCTGTTTAAAAACTGCAGGCAGAGAAGTCTGCGTGTCGCCTAAGTATAAAAGTACATCATCTGCATACAATGCTAGTTTATGTACCTCTCCCTCCAATACCACTCCCTTAATGTCTGGGTTTTGCCTAATACTCTGGGCCAAGGGCTCAATATAAAGGGCAAACAACAAAGGGGAAAGCGGGCACCCCTGCCGGGTACCACAGCCCAAATCAAAGGCACTTGACATATGTCCATTCGCCCGAACATAAGCCCGGGGTGACTCATACAATTTATAAATGATCGTGATGAACCGTTGAGGGAACCCAAGCCAGGAAAGGACACAGTGCATGAAGGGCCATGAGACTCTGTCAAAAGCCTTTTCAGCATCAAGACTCATAAGCAAATAGGGGGAATTTTTTTATCATTAATATGATCTATGATGTGGGATGTTTTCCTTAAGTTATCCTTGGCTTGATGTCCGGGTATAAATCCCATCTGATCTATATGTACTAAGGTGGGTAAAAGGTCTCACATGCGCTTGGCAAGAATGGCCGCAAAAATTTTATAGTCCGTGTTTAATAGTGAAATTGGATGATACGATGAGCATTTGGATGGGTCCTTTCCTGGCTTGGGTATCACCGATATAACAGCTCTGGTCCAAGACAGGGGCAGCTGATCCACTCCTCCCATTACCTCTATGAACATTTGTTTCATCAGGGTCCGCAAGTGTTCTCTAAAGTGCTTAAAAAACTCTGATGGGAAGCCATCAGAGCCTGGGCATTTGCCGGTCTTCAGTCTCTTTCTCTATTTTTATTTCCTCCATTGATCCAAAAAGAGTACCTTAAGGTAAATGAGCCATTTGGAGACCAGTGGACCCCGGAGTGTGAAGCCACTCTCAAAGAGATCATTAAGAGACTGTGCGAGGAGCCCATCCTGGCATTTGTGAACCCCAACAAGCCCTATATCTTCCACAGGGACACTAACCTAAATGAGTTGGGAGCAGTGCTGTACCAGAATCATCTTAAAGGGCTCTGGCTGGTGGCCTTTGTGAGCCACAGCTTATTGTCATCCGAGAAGCATTACCCGGTCCATAAATTGGAGTTTCTGGCACTAAAATGGGCTGTAACAGAAAAGTTCCATGACTATCTGTATGGAGTACCTTTCATGGTGAGCACAGATAACAACCCATTGACCTATGTTAACACCATAACCAAGTTGTACACTGCTGGGCACCAATGGATGTCTTTGCTGTCCACCTACAATTACACCTTGGAGTATAGAATTGGAAAAATGAATATTCACTCAGTTGCCCTGTCCAGGTGGTACAGCTGTCAAGTAAGATCATTAAAGTGCTATGCTCCAAGTTTGCAGTGCAAGGTGACAGCCTCCCCCCCCCCCCGAGTAACCCTGACAGAGCCATCAACATGCCTGGGGTGTCACCCGATGCCATTCCCGAGGCATACTAGAATTTATGGGGCTTGACATATCCTCCCTCCCTCCCTCACCCAAACTGATCTGAACTTCAGCAGGCACAGAGAAAGGACCTTGGCTTCCAGGATGTCATTTGGGCCATGGAAAAGGGGCTTGACCCTGAGCAGGTACAATCTTTCCACCCTGATAACAAAGATATTACTCCAGGAATGGAACAAGTTGACTATGAAAGACGGGTTGTTGGTTCTTATGTACATGGCGCTGATGACTCCGACCTCCCCAAGATGCAACTCACCCTGCCCTGGAAGTATCGGAAGGTTGTTACGATATCTCTCCATGATGAGATGGGCCACCTGGGCTTTGAGAGAACCCTAGACCTGGTAAGGACTTGCTTCTATTGCCCCGCATGAAGAAGGATATTGAGAAGCACTGCAAGGGCTGTTTGAGGTGTATTAAAAAGAAGACTCTTTCCCAGGCAAGCTGCACCATTAGTTAACATCCAAACCAGTGGCCCTCTAGAGCTCATGTGCATGGACTTCCTGTCGCTGGAGCCTGATTAAAAAAACAAGTCCAGCATCCTGGTCATAACAGACCATTACACCAGGAATACCCAGGCCTACCCGACTAAGAATCAGAAAGCCAGCACCGTGGTTAAGGTCCTTCAACAGTTTGTTAATCATTATGGTATACCGCAGCCCATACATTCCAGCTAGGGCAGGGACTTCAAGAGTCAGCTGGTGAAAGCATTTTTGACTGCCTACAGCATAAAGAAGTCCAGAATGACACCCTACCACCCCCGGGGGACCCAAGGCCATCCAAGACAACAAGCACAGATATGACAAATGAGTGAAGCATCAAGTCCTGCAAGTGGGGGACTGAGTGTTGCTCCAAAATCTAGGCATACAAGGGAAACAATATCCAAGACCGGTGGGCCCCTAACATCTATTATGAAATGGGTAGAAAGAATGCTGAATTCTGATTGGCTGAGAGCTGCTTTCAGCTGGGCCATTATCCCAGCACAACGGCCCAGCTGAATTTCAATGCATAAAATTTACTAAAAATTACCCATTTCATAATTGCAATAACGGACTCCAAGGAGTGTGTTATGGAGGGCTAACAGCCCTTCTCGGGTGGTGGAAGCCCACAGCTACACCTCGTGCTTCAACCCACCCCGAGGTGGGCTGTTATCTCACCATAACACACCCCCTGTCATGCCTTATTGCTTAATTTAGTCATGGAACAGTTGCCAGATTTACCAGTGTACAAAATCCACCAGAAACAGGGGAGAGGATTAGAAAAGACAGTACATAGAAATCACCTGCTCCTCATCGGTGAAACTGTCCCTGACCCAGCTCCAAACACTGCGACTCTGCTGTTGTGAGAAGGCCAAGAACAAGGAGCCATACAGTACAAAAGCAAAACAAAGACATTGTTTCATACCGGCCTCCCAAAAGGACCACTTTAAACCTGAATACTGGTCTAACTAAGTCTTCTGAACAGCCTGCAAGAAGATAAGATACTGTTTTGTCTGCGCCTCCCGAGAGGTCCACGTTGAACCTGAATATGGGTCCAACCTGATTCAAGTGACACACATTCTTCTGAGTGGGGCAAATACATGTCATATTGGTAGTGTGTGTCAGAAACAAGCCAAGATTTGGACCAGTGGCAAATCAACTGCAGAAAGTGTATGCTAAATGGATCCTGTTGTACTGTACTGAATGTTTACTTGTAACCCTGTGTACTTTGTACTTGCACATCACTCTTGTGCCAAATTGTTCTATTCCCTGTACCATCTTAATCTAGGTAACTGTACTGCCTATATTACATATGTGCCATCTTCATGGCCCAGGACACACCTGAAAATGGTCCTTTGGATCAGCACGCCTACCCAGTAAACAAACAAATAAATAAAATTCACAGCCCTCCAAAAGCACTACTACTGAACCCAAACCAGCTTTGAATCCCAGTGCAGTACCCTTTACCCCAGTGAGAAGGCTCAGTACCCCAGTGCCCGAACAAGAAATGGACATTGAATAGGGCAGTGCAGTTGATCTGGACACTGGGAAGCAAGTTCCCAATAATGGGGTTTTGCCAGACAATGTTCCTGAGCTGCCAGCGGAGCCAGGACAGGGTGAGGTACCCTCTGTCCCTAGTGAAATAACAGCCTCAGACACAGTGCTGCCTAGATGGTCTGAAAGGCAGCACAAACCCATTATAAAGCTCACCTACAATACCCTCGGTGCCTCCACCGACACCCCCCTGTATGTCACCCATAAACATACTGTACTTAGAGTACATGCACTTCCCCTTGTCTCCAGGTACTGCTCTAAGATAGAGTTTAATGTGGGGAAATGCAGGGAGGTACTGGCAACTACAAAACAGGAAAGGGACCTGGGGAGTAATCATTTTTGATACTCTGAAGGTAGCAAAGCAGTGTGATAAGGCAGTGGAGAAAGCTAGTAGGACGCTCGGGTGTACAGGGAGAGGCATCACCAGCAGGAAGAGGGATGTAGTGTTACCCCTGTATAGATCGATGGTGAGGCTCCACCTCGAGTACTGTGTCAAGTTCTGGAGGCCCCATCTCCGGAAGGATATCAATAGAGTGGAGGCGGTACAGAGGAGGGCAACCAAAATGGTACAGAGCCTGCATCCAAAGCCCTACAAGGAAAGACTTGAGGAATTAAATATGTGCTCTCTAGAAGAAAGAAGGGAATGGGGGGACATGATAGAAACATTCAAATACCTCACAGGTATTAATTAGGTACATGAGGGTAGCATTTTACACAGAAAAAGATGCTTGAGGACAAGGGGTCATGCTATGAAGCTGGGGGGGGGACTCAGAGTAGATGTGAGGAAATACTTCTTCACGGAAAGGGCGGTGGATGCCTGGAACAGCCTCCCAGAGGATGTGGTGGAAGCTAAAACAGTAACAGGATTCAAGCGTGCATGGAATAGACACAAGGGGACCTTAGAAATAAAGGCAAGGGGGGAAAGACCAGTAGGTTCTGTGGTGGTTCTGTAGGTAGGGAAAACAGGGCAGACTAGGTGAGCCAAGAGGTCCTTATCTGACGACAGCTTCTATGTTTCTATGTCAAGGGTTTTGTTTTGGCTGGGGGTAGGTGCTAGAGCTGCAGCATTACGCTTGTTAGCCCTTTTTCCCCTTTCCCGTATAGTAACCTCTTTGTGACTGATACACATAGGAGGTGTAAGACATATAGGTTCTTGGGAAGTATCCCTTGCCTCTGCCTCCCCTTCCATATGACCTGTAAGAGGTAGAGGCTGTTTCCTTCTCATTGTTACTTTTGAAAGTTGTTTTGTATTCATCCACTTTTTTCATGTAGGCTTCTGTTTTGTCTGCAAATAATGAAATCTCACTCAAAGGAGAAATCCATGGCCTTGTTTTGAGTATCCTGAAAAAGGATAGTAGCCGTCAGCCAGGAAAACCTTCTTAAGGACACTGCATGACGCAAAACTCTGGCAGCAGTGTCATTAGTGTCCACTGCAGTGTTGAAATGATGTTTTGTCGCATCCAGAGCTGATCTTGCTCAAGTAATTAGGTCTTGTACTAAACAATCCTCTGTTCTTTC
Organism: Neoceratodus forsteri; assembly: GCA_016271365.2. Classification (NCBI taxonomy): domain Eukaryota; kingdom Metazoa; phylum Chordata; order Ceratodontiformes; family Ceratodontidae; genus Neoceratodus; species Neoceratodus forsteri. The sequence goes on from JADMNL010000040.1 coordinate 5,392,806, forward strand.
TGCCAGTGAAAGAAATGTGTCCTGAAGTGTTTCTGGTACTGTGCTATATGTGCTGAACATGCTGCCTGCCTGATGAGCAAAGACGCTGTTGTAATTTGTAACATGTGTATTAACCCCACCGAAAAAGAACCACATCCATTCGTCGAATTGTATCAGGTGATCAATTTGCAGTGGGTGTTAATCCCACAGTAATGCCCACTGCTGTACTTCTAATGTTAGCCACATTGTCCATAAAACGCAAAATATATGAACATATCATGCAGTACACGGTAGAGACCAGCAAGAAACGCACTGTGGAGTTTATAAAACACAGTGTAGTCCCCACTCACTCCACCCAATTGCTATTGTAGATCGCACTGGATAGTTAATTCTGGTACTAGGCCACAAAGAGACCTCCTGCTGACGAGAAGTAGCATAAGCTGCAGAGCAGTGAGAAAAGAAATATGGCACCGCACAGAAGACAGATAAATACGCCAAACAGATCTAGTAGAAGTAGCGGTAACCTGCAGAAGTGGAATTAAGCAGTAGAAAAATGTTGCAAGTGTATTACAGCAGCAGTCACCGGTCACAGAACAGTATGCAAATTAGACAGGGATTTGTGGTAGTGGAAGTACAGAAAACTGACAGCAGCAGGCAACAGATCAAATTTTAAGTTTTGCAAGCATAATTTTTCAAACAAGTGTTAAAATCACACTAATCATTTTATGTGGCATATATAAAAAACATGTTATTGTACAGCAAAAAAAACAAACCTACCACTATATGAACAAGCATTTGTCAATGCCGAATGTTGGCTTGCTGGCATTGGCATTGGTAGTGCAGGAGTTAGACAGATGCAACATAGGAATGGCAGTGAAGTATTGAACTGATGCCAACCCACCCCCACCCTGCAGAGAGTGACAAGCGTTAGGGTGTCCCTTTGGGTGTTTGGTAGTGCAGTGCGGGAAAACATGTCAGGCAGGATGTGAGAAATGACAGCTGCACAGTTCATAAGGAGGTGGAAAAAAAATGCCAATGTTGAAAATGTGGCATGTAAATATACCAAATTCTTGAGAAGTTACTAGGATCTGGAAATATGCAACACACGCTTGCAACACTGCCATTTTATGGGCGTTCGGCACCAAATTTTCAACATAGGCATTTTAGCACCTCTGCTCATGTACAGTGTTACTGTTATTTCCTCAAAGTGTCCCAAGAAGTGATTTTGCACAGCAACCACGCTATTCTGCGCTGGAAGTACGAAAACACATTTTGGGCACGATATGTCAAATGACGGCTGTACTGTTCAAGAGGTGTGGAAAAATGGCAATGGTGAAAATCCAGACTGAAAATATCACAAATGCACGACGGTACCAGCGTGCGTGCAATCTGCCAACACATGCTCGTAACACAGTTATTTTATGGAGTATCATAACCAAATTTTCAACATAGGCATTTTAGGTCCTCTGCTCATGAACTGTGTCACTCTCATTTTCATAATCTGGCCCAAACACTGATTTCCCACAGCGACTGCGCTATTGTGTGCCGGTAGTGCGGAAACACATTTCGGGCAGGATGTGGAAAATGACAGCTGTACTGTTCACAAGGAGGTGTACAAAAATGACAATGCTGAAAATCTGGCAATAAAATATTGTGAATGCAAAGTTACGAGCCTGCATAGCAACTGCGCAACGCACGCTCGTAAAACAGGCATTTGTTGGATTTTTTCCACCAAATTTGGAACTTAGGCTTTTTAAGAGGGCACCTCATGAACACCGCCACTGTCATTTCATTAATGGGCCCCGAAGGTGATTTTCTTGAGTGACTGTGACAGAATTCATGAGGAGGGGCCAAAAACCCCATGTTGAAAATTTGGTGCAAAAGTCCAAGAAATGCCTGAGATATGCAACAAAGTTGAAAAACCCTATTCACTCCATTATACAGCTTACGGCATTTCCTCAGTTCATGGTTGGCTTTGAAAGTGCAGGTGTATTTCCAGTCACAGATCGTCGTGCCAGACTCCGGAGTAAGTATGGGGTGAGGGTGGTGTGGAGGCAGGGTGCACAGTGGGTGGAGTGCGGGTGGGGGGAGGGTGGACCCTAGACTCGAGGGACCTTTTCGTATTCTAGGTACAGAAAGCATTAGGGACAGTTTTGTCACGCTGGAGTGGGCTCCCAGCATGCCACCTAAGTGGGTTTGGGGGGTAGTAGCCGACGGGATTGGGCACCCCGCCGCAAACAAAGGTGCGGGATTGTTTGGCACGCTGGGTGGGCTCCCAGCGTGCTACCTGCGGGGTTTGGGGGAGTCACTAGCCGACGGGATTGGGCACCTCGCTGGCACACAACACGGGGGGTAATGCCGCGGATTGGGCACCCTTCCGGCAAATAAAGTCGGGGAGCACGAGCCGAGGGATTGGGCACCCCCTCGGCATTCAACAGTTGGGGGGCTGATGCCGACAGCGGGAGTGGGCTCCCGTCGGCGTGTGTCACACAAGGGGGCGTGTTCACCCACTGCGCGCGGTTTCGCGCCATGTTTATTGAAATGTTTTACTTGAAAAGGCACGAATGGAAGGCGTATCTTTATGCCGTTGCATGACGAGCTTGTCTCTGATTGCAGCGGCACTTTGTTTACAAGTTATGTCCACTTTACATAATGTTGGTGTCAGCACTAGCATGCTGGCTTATTGGGAATGAGGGACGACCTACTGATGCATGCCCTGCATTCGCCTAACAGCTAGCCGCTGCCCAAATTCCACTTCATTATGTTGACTTGCGCGTAAGCGCGGCAAGCCAACATAATATATATGGTTGTGAGCCAAAACAGAAGTAGTAGACATTCTTTTTTCAAAACAATATACTGCAAAAGAATAAGAGAGTGTGTATCTGTAGCATGTTACAGGTCACCGTATTGTAGAACTTGAGAACATATTGCCCATGTTACAAGAGCATTAATCCACTCCAGAGTCTGGCTCTACTAGGGGATTAATGCGTGGTTGGAAGCACAAGGCCGCAACCCCCCCCACAACCAGGCATTAATCCCCTTGTAGAGCCCTCCTCTGTTGTGGATTACTGCTTACATAAACCTTTTTTTGCCATAGTATCCAATTCCTTAGAGTCTTTTTCAAGGGGCTGTGCAGATAGAGGGATTTTTGCCCACAAGCAGCAGCCTGGACTATCCAATGATGATCAGGATGGGTGTACAGATATTCTGCTCCTTGCTTGTCCACCTCATATTTTCTCTCAATTTTTTAGTTGATGGCTGCAGCTGAAGTGGGTGCAACCATGATTATTGCTATGGCCTTTTTAAGTGGTTTACTGTATGTAGGGGGAGTAACATCCTTCTTGGAGGAGCTACTCCCAGCATGTCCATAAAATCAGCACCCTCTTCATCCTCCTCTGTTTCTAGTGGGGGGATGTTGAGGGTATTGACTGTCTGTCTGACAAATGAGGTAAAGATGAGTAATCCTCAATCTGCCTTGGAGGAGGTTCGAAATCTTGCTAAGGTGTGCCCCCTAACTCCATGTGGTTACCTTCCCTCCATATCCACATAATATTCTTCTTCTCCTCCTCCTCATCCTCTGCAGGCAGATAGGTTGGAGCCTGATCCGGGGGTGGGGGTGTGGGGCTGGCAGTGGCAGTTATCTTATTTAAATGTCCTATGGCCTGGATCACCTGGAAAAATTGCCACTTTTTTTTTTTCATTTTTATTATTGGAGACATCATTTATGCATCATATGGTGTAGCTCTTCAAGGCAGACATGACTTAATTCAGATAAGGTTATATTATTTGCATGTTCCATATCATAGAAATAAAACAGTTGAAGTAAAGAACAATACTTTTATCATTCACTAACTAAAACTTATGTAGCCCTCTATTTTATCGAGCAGGCTAATGGACCCCACTCACCCCCCCAGGAGATTCAGGGGACCAGGAAGAATCCATCCAGAACCCCATCCACACACCCCAAACAGCTTATTAAGCAGGGGCAAATTTAGTGTGGGACAGCCAGGAAGAACCCCAGCCTCCCCAGGCACAAACCCCAAATCTATTTGGGAAAAGTAAAGTATCCATTGCTGCCATCTCCTCCGGAAAACCTCAGGTGTATTGTGGAGCTTGACTGTCAATGATTCAAGTCTATAAATTTCAAGGACTATTTTATGCCAGTCTGAAATTGTAGGGGGCCCCTCTGACATCCATCTGTGTGTAATTGCCTTCTTGGCTGCTAGTAAAAAAAGAGGGAGCAATGTACTCGTCCCCCTTGGTCTATGAGGAGGAAAGATGGACAATAACACCATCGCAGCCATTAATTCTATGGTTTAATTTATGCATCTCCCCAACTCCATCTGTAAGGTAAGCCAAAAAGGCATCAAGACCGGACAATGCCAGAATACGTGACTCAAGTCAGCCAGACTGCAGATACAAGCTTGCCAGCAGTATCCATATAAGGCTGGCATGTACTTTGCTAGGACTGCAGGGGAAAGAAAATATCTGGTACAGGGACTTCCATGCAAATTCTCACCAAATATTTGAAAAGGTAATTTTAATTTTAATTGCTTTCTGCCACATTTTTTATATGTCCTCTGACAAGGGCATCTTTTCTCTGCCATCTGCCTGCTCCTTTTTCCGTGCAGGAGGAGTGGCAGTGACATTATTTTCTTTAAATTTCTTTTTGGCAGACACCGTTTCCAGTGCCTACTCTAAGGCTGTTTTATTTTTGCCATTACTGGATTCAGGGTTCCCCTTTTGGACTTCTGATATCTGATCCATCTGTACCAAGCCTTTCTGACAGCTGTGTAGCTTTTCTTTTTTCTCATCACCCTTTGCGTTATATTACTTGCTGCTGTAAGGAGACGGCCCCTTCAGATGTGTGCTTTCCACCATCATTGGGGCCACCTTCAGAACTTTTTTTATTACTATCACTAGGCAGGCCTCAGGTACCCCCTTCCTCTGTCCCTTCTCATGACTTGCCTCAGCAATCAGTTTGTGTCATGTTCCTTCGGCACCCGCCACCCCATCTTCCCCCCTTCCCCCAACTCCCAGTCCTGTGAGTTTCCCTAACAGTCACTACAAATGCAAGCTACCTGACCATGCCCTCTCACACCCACCATTTACTCTAGCACATCTTCTCCGCTCAGCCTCCCCTCACCCCTCATTTCTCCCTATACCTTATCGCCCTTCTTCCCCCACTCTTCATCTCCATCGCAGTACCTTCCTCTCTCTCATATCTCCTTTCTTCACCCCACTGCCAGCTGGTTCCATATCAATTTAGCACAAGAAATTGCCGCGCGGTAAATCAAAGCGCAAGCAAGTCACCGCATGAATACCTAGTGCACGGTTGTTCAGCGCGAATACATGGCACAATGCAATGCTGCAATGTGTATGTAACAAAGTAGGCAGGAGTCAGTAGCGGGGAACGAGTAACCTGCATCTAACAAGCCAAACAAAACTGAGCATAACTGAAATCTGCTTCACTCCCATGTGAGAACATTGCTATCTATACACAAACCAAAGGAACTTGATAAAAGTGCAACATATTTACAGGTGTGTGAGGCTGGCGGGGAACGGGAAATAGTGAATTGAACACTAGCAAACTAGATCTAAAAACTAAAAGTTAAATAAATGTACACTAAATAGATGTACAGTAAGTGCTTTCATTACCTTGAGATTGGTGTTCTCCATCCTCTGTTGCAAGTTTTTACTTTCCCAGTCATGTGCTGCTAAAGTTGATTTGCATATATATAGCAATGTTCTCTTTGTTTTGTTTTTTTACATGCAGGTTACTGCTATTGTCTCCTGCCGATTATTTGTAGATTACTGATGGTTTTTTGATAGCGGCTGTCTGTATGTCTCAAGGAAGTTAGAAGCAGAAGGTTTGAAGTTTTCTAGGAGTTCAAGGCAGGGTGCTTCCAGGAGTAGTAGGATGTGTGTTATTATGCTTGCTTGCAATGCAATGGCAATATGTGTAACGATTGTTCAATGCAGGTTTACCCCATTTGTAATGCATTTGTTGAGCGCTTAAATGTGTAGTGCACGGTATTTGTCATGCGATGTAGTGACCACGCTGAATTGCTTGCTCTGGAAAAGACATGATACCCTGCCGGCTATCCTCATCCCCATGAATTACTGACAAGGCACTTTGTGGCTTCTTATCCACCCACCCCCCCATAAAGTGTTTTTCTTGTTATTTAACTTGTACCTATGTTTTGAGTTATTCTGTAAGTTCTGAATCCAAGCTGTATCGTCATTGTAATGTATCTTTGCTTTCTCCTACTGTACTTTGTTTTGCAATCTATGACACGGAACCTTTGTAAAAGAACATGCGCTCAAAGGTCTTTTCCAAATCACTACATAAATAAATACATTTTTAAAGTGACACAGAGGCAGACTGAGAAGGCATGCTTCTTTAAAAAAAATACCTTCTAAATTAGGTTTTTGGGCAAAAAATATGACAGGACATACAATTTATAAAGTTGTGCTGTGGACCTAAACACTTTAGAGAAAGCTTGTGACAGTCTGCCCTTGCCAGGAACTGAAAACAATTTGTACAATTTTTTGATGGTCTACAAGTTCTCTCTGACATACAAGTTAGAGAGAACCCTGAAACAGCCAAAACAATTCCCACAAAAATGATGCAATGCAAGAGCCCAATAGTAAACAAGCATTTGTCAATGCCGAATGTTGCTTGCTTCTATGTCATTGGAGTGCAAATATTGAAAATTCGCGAACTTACGAGAGTGTGTAGGAACTGCACAATGCACGCTCGTAAAACAGTCATTTTTAGGAATTTTTTCACCAAATTTCCAACATAGCCATTTTAAGACCTCTGCTCATGAACAGTGTCACTGTGATTTTCTTAATGTGTCCCATACATTGATTTCAAGACACCGACTGCGCCATTGTGCGCCATATGGGCGGAAACATGTTTTCGTGAGATGTGAAAATGACAGCTGTACTACTCATAAGGAGGTGTGGTAAAATGGCAATGTTGAAAATCTGGAGTGAAAATATTGAAAATTTGTGAACTTACTGAGCGCATGTAGGAACTGCATAACACCTTCTTAAACAGTTTATTTTAGTTACCCAAATTAAAATAGGCTTTTTGAGAGCCCACCTTATGAACACTGGCAGTGTCATTTCATTAATCATTCTGGAAAGGTGATTTCATGCAGTGGCTGCGAAATCACCCTTCGGTCCAGAGTAACGCCATGACAGTGCAAGAATTCATGAGGAGGGATCCCAAAAACCCCATGTTGAAAATTTGGTACAAAAATTCCAAAAAATGCCTGAGATATGCAACAAAGTTGGGGGTGAAGGGGGTGTGGGGAGGCAGGCTGAGCAGTGGGTGGGTGCGGGTTGTGGAGGGGCAGGGACACTGTGTGGGACCGTCTTTTTCTTTACAGGTTTTTTTTTTTTAAATGATGATGTGGGATGTTTGCCATGCTGGGGTAGGCTCCCAGCATGGCAGAAGGATGGCTGGGGGGGCGTGGAGCTGACAGGGGATTGGGCACCCCCATCGGCCATGGCATCTGTTGCCGCACTGGGGCGGGCTCCCAGCATGGCACCCTGTACTGGGGGGGGAGACAGTGGAGTCAACGGGGGATTGGGCACCCCGTCGGCGACAGCATTGGGGAGAGACAGTGGAGCTGGCGGGGATTGGGCACCCCGTTGGCATTACAGTGAGGGGAAGCGCATGAACACGCAGTGTGACGTGCGCAGGCCAAGACGCAGGGGAGGGAGAGCTCTGCTCACTCAAGGGAGCTTCCATTTAACTGTATGCCACTGCATTTTCAGCTTGTCATAGACAGCTGCAGCAGTGATTGGGGAACTGGGGCCGTGCCTGCAAACACACTGACTGCATTGGAAGACGGGCTGACACACCTCTGAAAACTCGGATGATGGCACTATGTTTCTTGCACATGCATGCAAGCAACATAAAAATAGCTCTTATACTGAAGAAACTGTGCCAAGGTCAAACTGCATCTCCTGTAACAGGAATTGGTTAATTAAGGTGAAATGGCACAGACCGAAATAGAAAGTGAAAAACACTGTTCTCTGTAAATTTGATAGCTAAAAATAATAACCACTAAAATGAGCAAAAATGACATGGTTTACTAGACAAAACAGCTAAAAATAGTCAGCCAAGCAGGATATTCTCCAGCTCTTGGAAGTCAGACAGGAACCAGAGAAACCATAATTTACAGAAAACTAGCTAAATGCGGAGTAATCAAAAAAACTTGACTAAAATACAATTTTTAGATAAACTACAATATAAAAACCCGACTGAAGAACTAGTCATTACCAGAGGTCACTAAGGGGTGACTGTTCTCTTCAGGCGGAGAAACAGATCTAAGAAACGACCAGAGTGATGCACGGATGCAGAGGTTGAACCTACATTCCAAAGTCTCAAATTTACCTAGGTTCTGTCTCTGGGTCATAATTTTCAGTCAAGATGACAGCACATAGTGTAAACATTTAAGTGAAGGATTCTTGGGGTTAGAAGCTTACCATTTAGAGTTGCTTATTTAAGGCTTTTCATCGGCACCTCTGCTTGTGCCCAGCATGACTAAGGCTTAATAATAATTATAACTTTGCAGTTCTAGGCAGGTCCAGGTTCTGTTCTCCCACACACCCCACAGACTCCAGTAAAGATCTGTGAGGTTATACCCTAACTGAGTGGAAATCAGAAGTTGGCATGGGCCATGAACAAGAAAAATTACAATAACAAAATAGAATGTCAACAACTTTTTTTTTTTTAGCTCAGCTGAGTTCACTACAGCTTATTTATTTATTTATGAGTTTTCGGAAGACCTTTGAGAGTGAGCTCTTTTACAAAGGTTCCACGTCAGGGTGGACAAACACCAGTACAGTAGTTACAGATTTCAGAACAAATTCAGTTACAAAGGATCCACGTCAGGGTGGACAAATAATACAAAACACCAGCACAGTAGTTACAGATTTCAGAACACATACAGTTGTTACAGGATTTAACACAAATACAGTAGTTACAGATTTCAGAACAAATACAGTTATTACTGGGTTCAGCACATTAGGCAGATTAAAGAGTAGTATGAGATTTATTTGCAAGCAGTGGGAAACAAATCTAGCGTAAAAGGAAATTTGGTTATGTATTGGAAGATTCTAGGGGTGTATCATCCCTAGAAACCTCGAGAGGTCTATTGATAGACTATGGTTGAAAAGGCGGGGGGGTTGGGGGCTGTACGCAGAGCTTGAAAGGAGGACGAGTAGCTTACTATTGCTCCTGGCAAGGCGAAGCTGAGGGCAAGTTTTCTCAGTGTCAGTGTGTCAGTGCTGGGTTTAACGGTGGGAGTGGGTTAGTCTTTCAGGTTTGGCCTGAGGAACATGTACATTGTGAGCTAGCCTGTAGGTGCTGTTTGAGGCCTGTTTTGAACTGTGGCAGGTTGTGTGTTTGTAGTTTCTGTGGGAATTCATTTAGCCAGAGGGGGGCTCGGTAGGAGAAAGTATGCTGCCCAAGTGAGGTTCGCCGGAATGGGATGGACAGTGCTCCATTCTTCTTCCCTCTGGTGATATGGGATGAGAGAGAGGCCTCGAGCAGGTTTTCTATGCAGGGTGGTGTTTTTCCCGAGGAGTGCCTTCTTATCCAGTAGACAGGTTTGGTATTTGAGCCTGACTTTTAGATTAAGCCAGTTAGTACTCTCATATAGGGTGCAAGTGTGAGTGTAATGGTCTACGCACAGGGTCAGGCAGCATGCCTATCTAATGCAATTTGGACCCTGTTAAGTGCAATATCAGTGGCAGCTCCGTAGACCACAAGCCCTTAGTCTATCATGGGGAGTATTGAGCTGGAGACTGAGATTCGGGAGTGCTTCCGGAGTGAGGGATTTCTTATGTCTGTAGAGGACCCCAATCTTTGTATTTGCTGATCTGACAAGGGAGTCAGTACGGTTCGTATACGTGAGAGAGTCATCAATGGTGACCCCAAGGTACTTAAATGATTGTACCTGCTCAATCTGCTCACCAGCGTTATTGCCAATAACAAAGAGGGGGGCCTGCATTTATTGTAAGGGCTGGAATGGAGCACGGCCTTGGTTTTCTTGTAGTTCAGTAGTAGTCTTTTCCTACAGAACCAGTCCTCGAGTTTGTTAAAGGAGGTCTGTAGTTCTGTTTGTAATGCTGCCTGGGAGGTGCCACTACACAGCAGCACAGCATCATCCACATATAGGATGAGATTGGTGTCACAGGACATGGGCAGTTCATTAACAAAGAGGCTGAAAAGCAAGGGACCAAGGATTGATCCCTAAGGAACTCCTAGGAGTACCTCTCTGGAGCTGGATAATGTCTGCCCGATTTTGACTCGCTGACTCCTTTGTGATAGGTAATCATTGAACCAATTTAGGGAGTTTGGTGCCACTCCCAGTCTTTGGAGCTGGAATATCAGTAGAGGGTGGTTGACAGTATCGAAGGCTTTGGTAAGGAAGATGGACCCCACCAATTTACCTTCATCTAGTGCCTAGTGTGTGTAATCAGAGTATGCAAGCAATGCAGTGGTGGTACTGTGTTTTTGCCGGAAGCCATATTGGTTTGGGCAAAGCAGATTGTATTTGTTTAGGTATTCTGTGATTTGGTTTGCCACGATTTTCTCCAGCGCTTTGGATAGAGGGGAGAGGATAGATATTGGCCTGTAGTTAGATACCAGTGCCTTCTCTACATTCTTACGCACTGGATTTACCAGGGCTTGCTTCCAGACTTCTGGGAATTGAGCTAGGGCCAGGGATTTGTTAAATATCATCGTAATGGGTTTGATCAGAACAAGTGTCAGAGATAGTATCTTCATGTCTATCCCATCACTCCCCAGCCTAGTTTTTCCTAAGACTTTCCTGACCATTTTTAGGGCCTCCTTTTCAGTCACCTTCTTAAAGTAGAAAGTTGGGTGGTTTGTAGTGGTATGGTTGGCGCAACCTTTTTCATCCACTGACAGAAGGTAGTCTGGGGGTAGTACTGGGGACAGGTCAGTGAAGGCCTGGTTAAAGGCATCCGCAATGACTAGAGGATCTGTGGAGGGTTCATTGTTGATATTGAGTGTTGTAGGACTAAGCTTCTGGTCTTTGCCAAGGGTGTTCTTGAGATTATCCCAAAACCTCTTTCCATCTCCCCAAGCATTGTTGAGCTGGGTCTTATGGAAGTTGGCCTTAGCAAGCCGGACCAGTTTAGTGCACTGATTTCTAGCAGTTTTGTAACATTGTAGTTCATGCTTACAGCCAGAATCTAAGGCTTTGGCCCAGATGAAGTCCCTTTCTTTTAGGAGAGAGAGGAGCTTTCCATCCAGCCAGCTGTTTTCCACTCCTTGAATTTTCCGTTTAGTGCGTGGGGCATGGATATCACAGATGGAGTTGAAATCCTCTGTGAAAAAGCTGAATGCCTGGTCCAGAGTGGGTGCCTTGTGTATGGGGGACCAGTTGAAAGCAGACAGTGCTGATTTGAGGGAACCTAGTTTGGCTTTTCGCAGGAACCTGCTCTCGAGGAGACGTCGTGGGCTTTTGGAAATTTTACTGTTCCAGAGAAAGGAGATCGGTGAGTGATCGCTGAGTACGTCCGGGAGAACTCTGAGTTCAGAGAATCTGGACAGTGTGCTGACCAGAATCCAGTCAATTAGGGTGCTGGTGCCAGCCTTGTAGTTCTGTCTGGTGGGGTGAGTTACGAGTTGGGTGAGATTGTGGGAGGTGATTAGGCCTTTGGCAGCTGTCACCTCTTTACAGAGCCAGTTAATATTAAAGTCGCCCGTCAAGATGAGATCTGAGCTCTTTTTGAGGCCGCTTATTTCTTGCGTAACCATTGGAAGGCCTTCCTTGGCTTTTTTGGGGGGCAGATAGGTTGTGGCAATGGTAATGGTCTTGCCATTTAGGCCAGCTTGTGTTTTTACCACTAATAGCTTGTAGTCCTCTGCAACTTTGGAGATGGGGAGGACAGAGCAGCTTAGCGTGTTTCTGACATACACGAGGCAGCCGCTGCCTTTCTTGCCTATTCTATCTAGTCTAAAAATTTGAAATCCTTCAATGGACACCTCACCATCTTTAATTTTTTTTGACAGCCAGGTTTCCGTAAGGCAGAGTATGTCTGAGGTGTGAATGGTCACCCAAGTCTGGAGCTGGTCAAATTTTGCAGTTAGGCTGCGGATGTTGCTATCTTTAGGCCAGCCACAGAGTGGCCGTCCCTGCTCCTCAGGATTGTAGGTCCAGGATTTAGGTGAACGTTGCCTGAGAGTAGCAGTAGCATGAGGGTAACCTTCCTGGTGGACAGGGTGATGTTTATTTTTACTTGTGACCGTCTCTTGCGCTTTAGATGGGGCTGGGTGTCTAGATGCATGCATTACATAAGGGGGAATGTTAACTATTACGGTTAATGGAGGGAAGACTAGCTTAGTGGTGACTGTGAGTGGGAGGTGAGGGGGAATGGGGGGCCTGGTATTACCGGAGGTGGTCGTGGCCATGTTCATGCTTTTGGGCCAGGATGCGCTCAAAGAGGTTTCAGAGTGTGGAATTTGGGGACCGAATTTGTAAGTGGTGCCAGCAATGCCAAGGGAGGTAGAGGGGAGTAGAAGTGGTATTATGTGGTTTTGCCCCATATTAGTTAGTGTGGTGTGGCAGTCCTGCTTTAATCTACTCACTGGTAAAAAGAGGTGATTTACTTTGTTGCTTTATTTTAGGTTCAGATTGTTGGGGGGATAGGGAGAGAGGGAGGGATCTACAGTTGACAGTGGGCACTATGGGAGAGCTAGAGAAAGAAATGAGGCAATAGGTTTGGTGCTTCATTTGTGCAAGGGAGAGTGGGTGAGGCTGAGTGTGCTGTATCCAATAGGAATTAGTAGTCCCAAAGTGGGAGGGGCAAAAGTGTATTTAAAGGAGGCCTGGGAGGGGGTGGTGGGGCCGGGAGAATAATCACCCAGATATCAGTACAAGAAAATGCAGAGCTGGCAGCAGTCCGTGAGTGCACCAATGGTGTAGGTGCAGAGGCTGTATGACGCAACCACGGGCCGCTTGCAGCGATACTGCGCCAATCAGTGAGGAGCCGCTAGATATGGAGCTCCCACTGGGCTAGGCACTTCTACCTCAGCGTTGGATCTGGGTGCAAGTTCAAGGGAGGTGGGCTGTTTTCCTTGCTTGTAGTCGGTGCAGCGGCCGTTGAGTGCCACTTTTCGGTGGGTAGTGCCGAGAATGCACCGTGGTCCCCAGTGGGGCCAAAAGAAAAGCACAGTAGTTTAGTAGCTGGCTGGTGCAGTAGGGAGACTGGCGACAGCTCGTCTTTGGGGGCAGGGGTGTTAGAAGGAATTACAATAGTAAAGAGGTGTCATGGCTGAGGGTGGGGTAGAGACACAAAGGAGCCACGTAGCACTGTTTAGAGGGGAGAAAAGTTTTACAAATGAGCGGGGGAGGGGAGACCTCAGGTGAAGATAGGGCTGGTAGAGAGTGGGTCAGAGCCTGGAATTCGTAACCCTCCAGGAAGGGGGGGGGTTGGTAAATACAGCTAGTCAAGCTGTGGGTTTGAGTGCAGAATCGAATGAAAGTGTGGGGCGTAGAGGGGGTCCCAGAAAAATGATACAGGAAGGAGAGAGTGCAGAGTTGAAACAGTAGGCTACCAAAACAGATTTTCAGCATTTCTTAAAAACAGTAGACTACCAAACAGAAATACAGCACTCTAGTAATAATGTTTTAACAGTGGTCCTACACATTCTCTGCGAAACGGCTAGCAGTTACTGCAGAGTCAAGTGTTTTTCTAGATGAATTTATGTTAGCTTTTTAAACAGTGCAGCTATACAGTTATTATAACTACAGGATAGCATCAGAAAAAATCACCCATACAAGAAAATGCAGAGCTGGCAGCAGTCTGTGAGCGCACCAATGGTGTAGATGCAGAGGCTGTGTGACCCAATCACGGGCCGCTTGAAGCGATACTGCACCAATCAGTGAGGAGCCGCTAGGTATGGAGCTCCCACCGGGTTAGGCATGCCTACCTCAGTGATGGATCCGGGTGCGCAGCGTTCCGGGAGGCGAGCTGTTTTCCTTGCTTGTAGTCAGTCTTGGGTAGCGATTGGCGCCGTTTTCGCGGTAGTGCCGGAATGCACCGGGATCCCCAGCATTGGATCCGGGTGCGAGTTCCAGGGAGGCAGGCTGCTTTCCTTGCTTGTAGTCAGTGTGGCGTCAGTGGCAGCTCCATAGACCACAAGCCCGTAGTTTATCATGGGGAGTGTTGAGCTGGAGAGTGAGATTCGGAGTGCTTCCGGAGCTTCAAAGATCATCACTCACCTTGTTTGTTGTTGCTGCTGCTGCCAGCTGCCTTGCAGACCACATCTACACACCACCAGACCCAGTTCTTTTTTCTGCTCTCTCTGGCATGGCATGAGGCCCGACTCTTCTCCTTGCTCTTGAAGAGTCTCCTCTAGCCTGGCCTGAGCCCTGACTCTCCTCCTTGCTCTCAGACAGTCTCCTCTTTGGCCCAACACTCTTAATCATATTCCTGCTCACTCTCTCACTCTGGTCTGAATCTCCTGTGGACTGGCCCAGTCTCCTTAGTCCTCTCCTCTTGAGGGGTCACAATGCTTGACCTCCTGACTGTTCTGCTCCAAAGAGTCCAGCCCAGTGCAATGAGTGCTACCAATGAGATCTTAATCAGCCCAGCAGCACTAATAGTTTCCCATTGGAGTGGGACTACGTCCACACTCACTCCAGCACCATCAGCACAGTGCCCTAGTAGCTCTACAGCCAGTGCTACCCTGAATCCTCACCCAACACTGACCGGTTCCTGAGCAAGGCTGAGTGCAGTCCACTGTCCTCCTTGCTTTGAATCAATCTCCCTAGGAAACTGTGCGCTGCCACCAAAACATCTGCCACCTGCCAACTGGTCCTACTGCTTCTGCGCTCAGCCTCATCTTCCGCTCTGTGACAGTTTACGGTTGATGGCGAAAGCAAGAGAACCATTAGGCATTGGGGGGGGGGGTGGAGTTTTGCAGAAGGAATAGCTGTTATTTTGGAAAGACTTCACATATACCTCCATGACACCAGATTTGCATGTTTGTTTTTCACTTTTCATCACTCACACAGATAGAAAAAATATATTTTTTTGTACTTTAAAAAAAACAGGAACTGTGTTTTCAGCACCCCCTATTGATGGCGACCTTAGGCAGCTGCCTAGATCACCTATCCTTAAGGCAAGCCCTGGGTCTGGTGGTGGGGTATTCCAGAAGTCAGATAACCATTCCTGATTCCACCTTTGCGGGCAGGAAGATGGGGGTGTTAGAGCAGTTAGGGCAGGACTGAAGAAGCACACTTGGTAAAAGCAGGTACAGTTAAAATGCTGAAAGGTGCAAATGACCATTATAAAAATAGGTTTTAAAAATCATGAAACCTGATTGGCTGAGGGCCATCTTTACTAGTGCTGTTATCTCAGCACAGCAGCACAGGATAAAGATCCAGCGGCCTCTTCACACTAAAATCCATACTAACGACACATCCCTGATTGCCATCACAAACATGGCCATCACCTTTACTCACTGGAAACCTTCAACCAGGCCCTTAAAATGGAACTGCCTTAAATGTAAAAAATACATAAGAAATAAAAAAAAAAAAATTACAGTACTTACAATTTTAATTTCTGGTGTTTCTTTGCTGACCATGAAAAATGCCCCACCTATCTAACCTGCTTACCATGGAAATCTCTGCTGTTTAACCATCTACAGATAAAACAAATGCCCTGGTTCCATCGGAGGCCTTCTGTTTGTGTGATCATGGGAGTAAACATTCTGCCAGTAGAAATGACCAGAGATTTAAAAATCTTGTATTCCATCCATAGTAAACACTCCATCTCTTGAAGGTAGGAAAGACAGAAATGAAACAAGATGGCGAAAAGAGTGGGAATAATAGAAGAAGAAGGAAAGTCAAGGAAACGGGTAAATGGTGTGGCGGAGGGATAAAGGGTTTAAGGGCTGATTACAAATAAATGTATTTTGCTGTGCATATTTGAGCTTCAGATGGCATGTCAGGATTATTTTGCTGGGGTGGATAAACATTTTAAAAAAAATGTCATAAACATGTTTCTTTTTCTATTTTTGTTCAGTTTTTCATCACACTTAAAAAAAAAATATTGGACCCATTTTATAATTGCAGTAAGACATTCCAGTGTGTGCTTTGTGGTGGGATAACGGAACTTCTCAAGTGGTTGCAAGGCACGAGACAATGCCTCGTGCCTCACAACACACCCGAGGTGTGTGTTATCCCATCATAATGCACACCCTGTCATGTTGTATTGCTTAATTTGCACTGGTTCTGGGGTTCCTACCATTCTCGAAATCACTTATACTTGTGGCATACATCCTACACTACCTCCGCTCTGCTTGTGTCTCTTCGCATATCCACAAATATGTGGACAATATGGTCATGTACACTTCCAGCCCACCAGTTTCAGCTGTGGAAGGTCCACTCCAGCATGCCTACCACAATGTGCTGTGCTGGCTCCATGCCAACTAACTCAGGGTCAACACCAAGAAGACAATGTCTAAGACCTTCGGCACCAGCCAGAAACTGGCCAGGCTCTTTCCCTTCCCTGTCTTCTTCACACTGGATGGCACCCTTATGGAGGTTATCCTCACCGTCCAGTACCTTGGTGTGTGTGGTTTGACAGCAAGCTCGACTTCTCTTCTCACATTGACGCCATCCATGCCAAACTTCACCCTAAACTCAGTGCCCTGTACCATAATGAGGGCAGTCCCTTCCTTCATGTCCGGCAGGAGTTGGTAACCAATATGGTATGCAGAAGTGGTCTATGGCACCATACCTTCCTCTTCCCTTGCCAGACTGGGTATCCTCTGCAATGCCTTCTGTCACTTTGCTACCAACTTTCCCCATTCATACTCACCATTGTTCCCTCTATGCCTCCTTCTCCATCCTCCCCCTACCCTCATGTCACCAGTCCCACTGTGCCTCCTTCACTGCTAAATACTGGTTTGAGTCCCTTCCCTCCTACCTTTCTTCAGTCCTCTCCCCTTCTTATTCTCTGCTCCAGGGATTCCTGTACCTTCTCAATTCCCCACCCTCACCCCTCTGCTGGGCAAGCTGCTTTCTCCTACTGCCTCCCTTCTCTCTGGAACCTGCTCCCTTCTTCCCTCTGCCTCTCCCCCTCAATCCCTGCCTCTCCCCCTCACTCCCTGCCTCTCCCCCTCACTCCATGCCTCCCCCTCACTCCATGCCTCTCTCTCTCTCACTCTCCTGCCTCTTCCCCTCACTCCATGCCTCCCCTCCTCTCCCTCACTCCCTGCCTCTCTCCCTCACTTCCTGCCTCCCTCACTCCTGCTCTCCCCTCACCCCTGCCTTAGGGAGAGGCATAAGAGAGCAAAGCAGTAGAGGGGCTCTACATCCTGGACAGCCATGTGTGCAAATGCCCAAAGTCTGAGTAACATGATAGACAACCTTGAGGCCACCATGGCACAATCTGGCCTGGACATTGTGGCCATCACGGAGACCTGGTGTAATGAAAACCAGTGCTGGGAAGTGACCATTCTGGGTTACAATCTATTCAGGAGGGACAGAGTATGCAAGAAGGGGCGAGGAATGGCTCTTTATGGGAGGGAAAATACAATGGCCACATACATTCAAGGGGAACTGGGAGGAGGAGAAATTCTGTGAGTTATACTAGAAAGGAGTAAGGGGACAGCCATCCACACAGGGGTAATATTCAGACCGCCAGCTCTGGGGGAGGAGGTAGATAAGGAGATGATGTTAGCTATCCAAAGGATGGTGCACAAGGGAGAGGTGTTGCTGGTTGGTGATTTCAATCTACCGGATATGGAGTGGAGCCTTCCTGTGGCAGCAACAGCTAGGAGCTGGAACATCTTAGACTCCCTGCAGGGGGAATTCCTTAAACAGCTGGTCACAGAATCCACATCGGAGATGGCACTACTGGACCTGCTGCTCACAAATTGGGACAGTGTAACATGGGTTACAGTAGGGGAACACCTGGGGAGCAGTGATCAACAAACAGTGTGGTCTGAAATAATGGAGAGGGAGGAACCAAGCCACACAAAGACATTAGGAGGGTGGATTTCAGAAAGATGGAAAAATGCCTAGAAATAGAACTGGTCGTGGTAGGGGAGCAGAGGAAGGTAGAGGAACAATGGGTGACGATCAAAACAGGGATTGCACTGGCAACACAACTTTGTGTCAAACAGGTCAGCAAGGGGAAGAGGCCACTATGGTTCTCTAAGGAGGTAGCAGAAAATGTTAAAACAAAAAAAATAGCATTTGAGCAATACAAACATGCACAGGAGGGGGGGGGCTAGGGAGAGGTACCAGAAAAAACAAAAGGAGGCGGGAAAGGCAGTTAGGGAAGCCAAGGCACAAACAGAAGAACCCATAGCAAACTCAGTGGTAAGCATGGACAAAACCTTTCACAGGTACATCAGTGAGAAAAGGAAGGCAAGGGGAAGGACTGTGAGACTGAAAGGGGAGGATGGGGGTAGTGTAGAAGACGATTACCAGAAATCTGATATACTGAACAAATACTTCTGTTCAGTTTTTACAAAAGAGGGGACAGGAAATGAGCCAACAATAAGTACTAAGGGCAGGAAGGGCATGGAAATGGAGACAGGTCCCTTTCCAAAGAAAAAGGTCCTCAGGGAACTGGAAGAAATAAGAGTTGATAAGGCTATGGGACCAGATACGGTGCACCCCAGGATACTAAAAGAGCTAAGAGAGGATACATAGATGCATAGAAATGTGATGGCAGAAAAAGACCACCAGGCCCACCTAGTCTGCCCACTTGCCTAGTTATCTGCTAGGACATGCCCCCCCCAAACAATCCCTTGTGTCTGTCCCATGCTCTTTTGAACCCTTCCACTGTTGTTTCTCCAACCAACTCCTCAGGGAGCCTATTCCACTTATCCACCACCCTCTCTGTGAAATAGTGCTTCCTTATGTTACCCTTGAACTGTCCCCCCTCAATCTGCAACCCATGCCCCCTATTTCTCTGATTCCCTTTCAGCTGAAAGATGCTTTCCACTGGTACTTGGTTTATACCCTTCAAGTCTCAATCATGCCTCCCCTTTCCCTCCTCTGCTCCAGGGAGTATGTGTTCAATTCCCCTAACCTTTCCTCACAGGACAGGTGGGTGAGCCCCTTTACCATCTCATTGCTCTCCTTTGAACTCGTTCCAGCCTCCGCACATCCTTTCTGAGATATGGCCTCCAGAACTGGACCCCATAGTCCAGATGCTACCAAATAGTTGGCAGAACATCTGACTACCCTGTTTAACCTGTCATTGGAAACAAGGGAAGTACCTAAGAACTGGAGGAGAGCTGATGTGGTCCCTCTTTACAAAAGTGGAAACAGGTAGGAAGCAGGGAACTACAGACCCATCAGCCTGACCTCAGTAGTGGGAAAGGTCATGGAAGCACTACTAAAAGAAAGAATGGTAGAACACCTGGTTGTCAATGGTCTACAGGACCCAAGGCAGCATGGCTTTATGGGAGGGAGGTCATAGCGCACTATCCTCATTGAGTTCTTTGACCGGGTAGCCAGATAGGTGGATCATGGCAAGGCAGTGGATGTGGCCTACCTGGATTTCATCAAGGCCTTTGACACTGTGCCACATAGAAGGCTGTTAAACAAGCTGGTGAGCACGGGGGTGGGAAAGAAGGTAGTGAAGTGGGTGGAGAACTGGTTGGATAATAGGACCCAGAGGGTGGTGGTAAATGGCATTCACTCTGCAGAGGGTAAAGTGACCAGTGGGATATCACAGGGATCAGTGCTGGGTCCAGTCCTCTTCAGTGTCTTTATCAGTTATATTGCAGAGGGTCTGGAAGGGAAAATGTGCCTGTTTGTTGACCACACTAAGCTCTGCAACAGGTTGGACACACCAGGAGGAGTGGATCGAATGAGGGGAGATCTAAGGAAGCTGGAGGATTGGTCAAGGGATTGGCAGCTAGGTTTCAATGTAAAAAAGTACAAGATAATGCACATAGGGCACAAAACCCCAGGAACTATCTAGGGGGGAGGGAGGAGAAATAGCATGCTCCAAGCAAGAAAGAGACCTGGGGGTGATCATCGCTGATGACCTCAAGGTAGGTAGGCAGTGTGACAAGGCAGCAGGTAAAGCAAACAGGATGTTGGGATGCATAGACAGGGAACTCACCAGCACAAAAAGGGAGGTAATAATTCCACTATACAGGACGTTAATGAGGCCAAACCTCGAATACTGTGTCCAGTTCTGGAGGCCTCATCTACGTAAAGACATAGATAGGGTTGAGGCAGTTCAGAGGAGGGCAACCAAAAATGGTGCAGGGACTACATTGCAAGCCCTACGAGGACAGGCTGAGGGAATTAAATATGTACTCCCTGGAGGAGAGGGGGGGATATGATAGAGACATTTAAGTACCTCACAGGGAAGAATAAAATACAAGAGAATACTATATTCAAAGAAAAAGATGCTCAGGGACAAGGGGGCACAAGATGAAACTGGAGGGAGGTTCAGAGGGAATGTGAGGAAGTACTTCTTCACAGAGGTTGGTGGACAAGTGGAACAGCCTACCAGCGGGGGTGGGGTTGGCAGAAACTATTACAGGTTTTATACATGGTTGGGATAGGCAATGAGGATTTTTGGTAGTCCGGGGGGCACAACCTAATGTCCGCCAGCGGTGCATGATGGAGTGCAACTGTTAGTGGTAATAGAGCAGACTAGGTGGGCTGAAGGCCCTTATCTGCTGACACTTTCTGCGTCTACGTTAGACACCTGCAAAGGCCTCTTCCTGCTCCCTCCTGTCCCCGTCTACCCCCTCCTGACTTCTTCCTTCCCATCTGCCCCCCCCCCCACTTAGGACTCCTCCAGATCAAGACTAGGTGAGCTTTAGCTCCTGGTTTGTTTTTGTACCCCTACAGCACTGTCACCCTCCCAAAGAGACACTGCCCATTTTACTGTAGTCTTCCACACCACATATCAAGTGCGCTTATCCATGCTGATTTGTTAATTTATCTAATCACCACATTTGCTTCTACATGTGTGGTATTGCTCCTAAAGGTAATCTGATAATTTGTAATTTTTATGCTGTCTGTACTACCGCCACCCCCCACCCCCGAAACATGACTCGGCTCAGTGTGCCTTTCCGTAAATAAATAAATAAAAAATAAATCGGCAGACAGACAAACAAGTAAGTAAGTAAATAAGCGTGCACAGTACAGTAAGTGGTGGTCCTGGCAGCCCTCTGGCTTTGCGGCTGCATCCTTTGCACCAGTACCTGGGATGGCCGCGCGTCTTGTTCCCTGGCATTTCAGTTTTGTGCATTAATGGCATGCATCAGGAATGTGCCAGGTGCGCATTCAGCACCGGCTCTGCTGTCACCTTTGGTTTCACTGAGCAGCACGCCAGTTGCTCTTTGGTGGAGGAGGAGGAGGAGCCAGAGTGAGTGTCTGAGAGTGACGGGCTGTCGGGAAAGGTAGATCAGCTGAAAGGGAACCTGTCTGTTTACCTGACAAGAGACGAGACGAGCGGAGAGAACTTTAATTTAGCTAGATGAACTCGCCCTTACAGAATCTAGGATGGCTCAAAAATTCAGCCAAGAGTCAGTGCTGGATTTTCTCTGCAAATCGGGCGGCAAGGTGAGGAACACCGACTTGCTGAGGCACTACCAAACATTTCTGAAAGATCCCAAGAGGCAGGTGCAGTACAGGGAGCAGTTCAAGAAGTTTGTCAACTCCTTGGCCGTGGTGAGGGAAGAGGACGGGGTCAAGTATGTCGTCCTGAGAAAAAGGTACCGTGAACTGGTGGGAGAAGACTGCGGCCGGCCGGAAGAGGAGCCCCCCTTCCCGAGCCCCGTGCTGGTGGGCGATGGGAACGGACATTCCACACACTTCAGCGGCGAGCCGGCTAGCGCAGTGGCGCCACACGCTCCGCCTGTGGAGGGGGGAGGCTGGAACGCAGCGGGGCCGTTTTACACAGAAGCGAGGAGGTGGAGGAATGGGACTGATCAGTGCTTTGGGTCCGTGTACAGTGGTGCAGAAGTCACGGCTGCTGCGGGTCTTTGTACCAATGGCCCCCGGGGGGTCCCTGGCGGCGGCACCAGAGGGCTGCCGGGGGTCGCCATAATGCCTGCCTTTACTGAACTTCGAACTTCTGCGGCAGGTGGAGGCGTTGCCGCTACCAACTTTGCTCGGTCCCGTCCTGACTCAGACGGAGAAAAATGCGGTCGGATTGCTGCTGTCAGTTCCTGTGGTCTGCCTGTCCGCAGCTTGCACAGCCCTTACAAGGGCTGCAGCGGGCAACAGCGGGTCGGAGTCCAGCCCGCACCCGCACCGCAGCTCGGCCCGGCCCGGCCAGCCGGAGACACCTTCGGGGAACGTTGGAATGAGCAGCTACGGCAGGGGAGGGTCCGAGACCGGCTCCCGACGCAGCCCGAGGCAGAAGCTCGGGGAGGTGCGTGGGACAGCAGCTACCCCAACCACGTGAGCTTTTGGAATGGTGACCAGACACAAAATGACAACACCTGGTCGGTGTCTTCCTCCTTGGTCGAACCCCCGTCATCGCTTTCTACGACTTCCTTGTCTCAGTCTTCCTGGCTGTCTCTGGATTCCTTGCTTCGCCAGACTGAAATACCACCCCGGTATGTCGCGCGTCCCAGCTCTGAGTCCGCAGCCCGCAGCGGAGGGGGAGGAGGCGCATGGCCGCTGTCGGTGGCCCACGACCATGAACTTCTCGGGTCTCAACTTTGCCCGCAAGACTTGCCGACGTTTCTCGATGCGAGAGAACCCGGGCTAGATTCTGGAAAGAGGACTACAACACATGGCCGGAGACCTGCGGAGTATGCTGAAAATCTGTACCATCGCCAGCCTAATCATACCGGCAGGAAAGTTGTTGAAGAACCCTTTGAGCATAGTTTACAGACAGTCAGCATTTCCTCATTTGCGCCCAGGGAGCGAGTAGGCACCGGTAGAGCCCACCCACAGGTACTGGAGGCTGAAAGGACAAGTGACAGCTCCTCAGCAGTTTCCAGAGCAGGTCCTGCAGCCCATGTGAAGGACTGGGAACTGGTAGCACAAAGGACACCTTTCTCTAGAGGGGAAGACAATGCATTGGCAAGTGGCATTGTTGAGAACAACAGATGGCCTTCTTCAGATTTTCAACTCATGTTGGATAATGCAAAAAATAACATTTCAGTTCATGCTAAAAAGGCTCAAATCACCAAATCATTGTCCTCATCTTTACCAGAAATTAACAAACATATTTCTTCAAAGTCTCCAAAATATAGTTCACCAGATGTATCTTCCATAACCACACATGATAACTTAAGGAATGTTAATTTATCAAAAAGGGAAGGATCATCTCAAAAGCTGGAATTAGTACCGCTGGATCCGAAAGAGCACGACTGGATTGTTAAACTAGCTACTGGCTCATTGAATCAGGCATATGGCTTGCTCCTGGAGGACCCTAACCTAGCCACCAAAAGGGATTTCATTTCTGGCTACACAGCCCTGCATTGGATAGCTAAACATGGTGACATGAATTCATTGTATATGTTTTTCAATGGGGCAACTAAAGCTGGGGTGATGTTGAATGTAAATGTCAAGTCTGGTTGTGGGTATACCCCATTGCATATAGCTGCCATACATGGACACCACAAAGTCATAAAACTACTAGTACGGAAGTTCAAAGCAAATGTGACGATCAGGGACAGCAGTGGTAAGAAGCCATGGCAATATCTGAGCAGCAAGGCACCAGGAGAGTCATGGCAGCTGTTGGGCACCCCCAAGGCTCACACCACAGTCGCTGCTCAGAACTCTCCAAACAGAAATACCTTGCATTCCACAGAAAAGAACATATTGGCTTCACCCAGACACGTAAGCAGAAAGATTTCATTGGCTGCTTTACTCAAACAGCAGCACCTGAAGTGGAAGACCGCTAAATCGGAGTATTTGCCAACAGTCAGAGATACTGATGACGACAGTGATTAAACTTGGATTGTGATTACCTCTAACAATTCCTCTTTGCCAAGTGTTAAACAGAAGTAATTGTTTGGCAAATTACTGCACCTCTGCTGTATTCTTTTTTTTCTTTTATTTAACTTAAGTTATACTCTTCAGTATTTGGTATTTTGTAAAGGGATGCACTTCCCTTCTGTTGTTTTGTTCGGATTACTCAAATGCCCTTTTTAAATAATGATTCAATGTTAATAATTGGATGTTAACTTCTGGGATAGTTGCATAAATGAGGGCTTTGATTTCGCATCATAAAAGCCAAAGTGTTACTTGACACCTGAAGCTGTGTTGCCCAAAGTTATAATATGGTAACTGTTTTCAGAGCACGTGAAGAGCTCAGAACATTTTCAGAAAAGTACTGTCATAAATTCAAAAACTAGCAACATACAGTACGTGAATCCTTTTTCCCCTCTTCTGCCCTCCTAATCCTTTGTGATATCACCATCTGCTATGGCAGTGATTCTGCTGCCACAAAACCATTTATAGCAGAGGGAAAACCAGACGGAAGAGGTTAAAAAATCAATGGAAACTTAAAATATACTTGTCTGTATACCTCCAGCAATAAACCAGCAGTGCCCATTTACAGTGAAAATTTTGACCTGCACTTTTTTATTCCGTTCTAGATTTTCATTACTTCTCCTGTCTTGTTCGATACCCTTCTTTCCCCATTTTCAGTCTGCTTTAGTAATTGTTTTCCCCATGTGAAATAATAAAAGGCTCACTCCTTTAATGTGCCTCTGGCCAGTTTTCATCAGTATCCTCAGCTGTTTTCCCACCTGGGAGCACCATCAGCTGTATGTTAGTTAATTATAGTTATAAAAGATGTGAAAAAGTGGGTGTTCAAACACAGCAGAAAATACTGATGAAAACCTGGACTGAGCCATATGAAAATGAATATATGTATGATGACTGCACTGCTATTTATTTTCTTACAGTAGTTCTTGTCTAATGTCTCTGCTCTGTGAATATTGTGTATTTTTTACTTAATGTATGCAACTAATTCCAGGTCACCCCTGAAAAAAGGACTGGCATGTCTCAGTGGGCCTACCTGGTCATCAAAATTCAAATAACTAATTTAACTAACTAATTAAATGTAAGACAATGAAAGAAAGAGTGCTACAGCAGACTGAAAATGTGTGTGTGGGGGGGCGGTATTATACAAGACAGGGGATAAGGGGGTATCTAAAATAGAAAAATAATAGAACTGAATTGTTACCGTTAACCTGAACTGCTGCTTTAATACTTTACTTTGCCTTACCTAACCCGATTTCATCAGTGTGTCATTGCACTAAATGGTACTGTGCCGGATCGGTTCAGTAAAGGATAAGTAGAGTCATGCTAATGGTGTAAGTAATGTTCATGAATACAGGGGTAGATTTATTTCTCCTTGTTGTCTGCAATAGCATAACAGCAGTAGAAAATGTGTTTAAGTAAACAAAGTTTGTGAAACTTAGCATAGGGCTGCCCCAATGTGCTTTCTGACTTGTTTCTTTCCTGATCTGTCTCACACCATTTTGGTGTTATTTATGTCATTAACCTCTGTTTGTTTGGTATTTTTAATGTATATTTTGTATTTTCCTCCCTTCTCCTGCCATCTAATGAGGGATATACCCTCTACAGGCTGTATGATCCATCATGTAGATGTCAGGGAGTGTTGTGTTTTTTTTTTGTCATCTCCCATTAAGCCCTTCCTCTTCCCTTCTGGTATGAGTAGTGCCGTAATGGCTCTGCATGCACTGAGAACCCTTGCAGGAAGAGTAAACATGCTAGCCCACTCACACGTGATTGCTAGTGCACCAGAACCCACCATCAGCCTTCCCTGGCTGAGATCTGCTGCCTTTCAGTAGCTACCTACAGCCCAGCTTGCCCTCACACAGTGAGTGCCATCTTCTTCCGAGCACCGGTCACAGGCACGGCAGCGCGGCACACTGCTGCTGGACCATCACAGCAGCCAGCCTCCTTGGCCTGTATTTCTACCCCAGCCATTTGCAAGTTGTTTTTTTAAAGTAATGGTATATGCATTTAGAGTGTCTGGATTAAGTTTTGTATACTGAGGGGTCTGGTTTGCCTGTTTTTAGTGGGAGGAAAAAGAGCTGAGACTAAAATTACATCATATTGTTTCTGTGGAATGTTGAGGCTGTTAATGCTTGCCTGAGGCAGTAGGGACAACCCAATTGAGAGGTACACTTATGCATTTTCGTCCTTTTATAAAAAGTGCCCTGTTATAAATACTCTAGGAATGTCACTGTATCAAATGTTGATGGTTTGATAACCATGCTATATAATACTAGTTATGAACACCGCAGTATTGTGGAAGTAGTCAGTTTTTTTGTACAAAAGATGTCGCCTGAAACTTGTGTCGGGGGGGGGGAGGGTCAGTCAGTCAGCACAGTGGTAGAGTTACTGCTCACAGTGCTGGTGACCTGGGTTTATGAAAGAACCTGTATTTGGGGTGGGGAGAGGCAAGGACTGAGTGTCCAAGAGGAAACTGTCCTCTTCCAGGCAGGGAGGGCAGTTGGCTTTGTTGTGATAACTGCCACCTCGATGAACACTAGTTGCAGTGCAGTTCACAGCAGTTATATGGGGGGGGGAGGGGGATTCCAGCTGGTGATGTGCTGTTCACTCATGCATGCATCATGCACACCTTTCCTGCTGGCATCCTGAGAACATGGGACTGAAAGCAGAAAATAACTCTGACTAGGCTGCATGACTTCTGGCTTCTCACAGGCCCCACACAAGTAACCTTGGCACTCACTTCAACTGAATCTGGTCCATGGTGGAATATAGGGAGCCCTGCGACCCACCACCAGAGGGGAGGGGAGCCATGGGAGACTGGAGTTGAAGTGTAAGTCTGACAGAATCCTGGTGAGTGGGCTGGAGAGGCCTCCATAAATTGGGCATGGTCGGTACAGAGGAGAATGAGATAAACCACACACACACACACACACACACGAAACCTTCACATTAGCAAGAGTTGGATAATTGGCACAGAAGGAACAGTTGTTCCTAAAAACACCCCCCAAAATTTGTTCAGGTGTCTGCAGACCACAGTATACCATGAATCATGGTATCAGAAATTGGCCACAGTATAAATATTGTGACTTCTGATACTGTGGTGTACTTGAAACCCTGATACTGTGACATCCCTAAGGTACTCCTCAGCAGGGAAAAGGACCCGCACTACATTTTATATTTCCAGTGATCTTTAAGACACAGAGACAAAACTCCCCTGTTGCATGCAAATATCCACAATTATAAAGAATGAGGGGGGTACAGAGGAGATATTTGACTGTATGTTAACCAAATTGTCTGAATCTTATAAGTGTCAGCCGATAACGATAAAAAGTGTAAGTTGCAGTTTGATGGATTTTAATAATAAAATGGATAGGAGAAATCCTGTAAGCTGATTGGCTGAAGCAGTCTTTGACCTATGTAGTAGTAGTAGTAGTAAAAATGTTATTTATACGATATAGCACTACTAGGGCTATAATATGCCCTGTTTACAAGGTGAACCTGTGTAAATTGTTATATTAAATAAACATCCAGTACAAAATGATTACACCAAAGTACAAAACATTCTATCATCAAGTACAAAGACAATTACATAACAAATTATGTTTAGATACAAAACAATACGTAAGTCCAGCTTACATAAAATATCATGAACAAATGTCAGTGCATAAAATTTCCATGCCCCATCTAACAGAATTTTAGGCAGATTCCACAACTTGACCAGTATTATTGCACTTGCATCAAAGAGAATACTCCTGATTTATAGCAGCCTTAAACCTATCCCTAGTAAATACCTAATTTTTTAACTGTAATGGAATTGCATTCCAACTGGTGGTAGCTTTATATTCAAAAGTAATTTTACTAAAATTGTTGATTATTTTTGGTTGTATAAATTCCCTAGCTGTTTTTAATCTCAAATTCAAACCGTGATTTGGTCTATGCAGCTTTTTCTTTAACTGTAACGGGACCTAATTTTTTATTATACCCCGGATTGATTTATCCAGATTTTCTTTCTTCTTTGCTCTAATGTATTCCAACTTAATGCACTATACATAATACGGTGATGAGTGTTAAATTTACAATTTAACACATATCTTGCCAGTCTGTTGTAAGAATGGTCCAATTTAGTTAGTTGTTTTTTATCAGCATGCAAATATATATGGCACCCATTGTCCACGATTGTCAAAATTAATTGATTAGCAATCATGGAACGTACATTCAATGTGGTACAGTTTTTAAACCTTCTCATG
Source organism: Neoceratodus forsteri (assembly GCA_016271365.2). Taxonomy (NCBI): domain Eukaryota; kingdom Metazoa; phylum Chordata; order Ceratodontiformes; family Ceratodontidae; genus Neoceratodus; species Neoceratodus forsteri. The sequence continues at coordinate 5,421,034 of JADMNL010000040.1, forward strand.
GCTGCTAAACAAGAATTTTTTTTTTTTAATCTGAGAAATGATAGGCAAATGTGAGATGTTGATCTATGTAAACCCCCAAGTACCTGTAGACCTCCGTCAAAATTATTCCCTCTCTGGTCCCGATCTTCATTTCCACTGGTTTGTCTGTTTTGGTTTGTTTGGAGCTGAAAAACATGGCCTGGGTCTTTTTGCTGTTTATTACGAAACCCAGGGAGGTAAAATGATTCTAAATCATCAGAAAATCATGTTGTAACTTAGATTCAACCTCTCTTAAGGAACAGCCATCAGCCAAAAAAACTGTATCATCCGCATACAGCCGAATATTGGAAAGTATTATTTTATCTGGAGGAGTGTGTGTGTGTGTGTGTGTGTGTGTGTGTGTGTGTGTGTGTGTGTGTGTGTGTGTATATATATATATATATATATATATATATATATATATATATATATATATATATAAATATAGCAGCAGTGGGCCGAGAATCGACCCCTTGGGGACTCCTCAGGTAATAAACAGTATTTGATTGAAATCCATTGGCAGCTACTAGCTGAGTTCTTTCTGTCAAATATGATTTAAATTGCTGGTGCAGGGGGGCTGAGGCACTGGGTACCTTACCTCGCATCACACCGGAGACCCGAGTTCGGGAATGAGCTTGGGCTGTTGGAGGCCGAGGGGGGGTATGGATCTGGCTAGAGCGGCCAAAAGGCAGCTCTCCTCTCCGGGGAGGATCTGGTGCATCCCTCGGTGTAGGTCTGACTCCTGGCAGAGGCTGGGGTGCGGAACAGTCAAGGGAGCACATGCATTAGGTCATGGGGTGGGTGGATGGGGCTGTCACCGGGGCTGTAGTACGCATGCGCGCCTCCATGTGCATGCGTCTGTACTCCTGGGGCCCTGGGTTAAAGGGGAGAAAATGGAAGAGAAAAATTCCCTGGCGGCTGGATGAAGCCTGACCCCCCCCCCACAGGCACCACTCCCGGGCCAGGCATAAGGCAAGCCCCGGTAGTTCCGGGAATCAGAGCTGGAGGGGGCAGGGACAGGCACATAAATCCCTAACAAAAAAAAAATATATATGACTTAAGCCATTGACATGTTTCATCAGTCAGTCCCATACCTCTGAGGCTGCCCAATAAAATTTTATGATCCACTAAGTCAAATGCTTTTGACAGGTCCATGTACACGGTGCCCAAGGACCTTGCTATACCTAAAGGGGTGGCAACCACATTTAAAAGGTCTGTGAGCGCTATGGCTGTGAACCTGCCTTTTCTGAAACCTGACTGAAATATTGTCAGTTTCTCATACTTTTCGAGATAACCAACTAACTGTCCATGAACTATCCTTTCTGCTATTTTTGAAATGGTGGACAATAAGGCTATGGAATAGTAGTTTGATGGATCAGCGGGATCCCCTCTCCTTTTGCAGTTGGGACGAGCTTAGCCAGCTTCCAGCTCTGTGGAAAAATCCCTTCCCTCAGACTCCAGCTTATGAGGTCTGTGAGTACCGGGGATATCTCCACAGCTGAATCTCTTAGTAATTTATTTTCTATACCGTCTACTCCGCTAGCCTTATTTATTTGCAGATTACTAACTATGTTAATAATCTCGGCTGTGGTTACTGGGCGAAATTGAAACACTGAAAAATGTGGTACCAAATCCTCTTCACTTACCCTCTTTTTTATATCTAAATTTGTTATCTCGAGGTCAGGCAAAGTTACAAAATAAGTATTTAACATGTCAGCAGCATCTTCTTTCTGTTGTAGTATCCCATTTTCTTTAATTCTTATTTCGGGGTAATTTCTGATGGGATTCGTAAGATTTTTTACCAGGGTCCAGTAATCTTTAGGGTCAGTGGTTCTAATTTTTTGCTTGTAATAATAGGCTTTTGAATTCCTTATCTCTGTAGAAAACCTGTTTCTTAGCTGTTTATATTTTATCCATAGTTCAGGATCCAACACTTTTTTAGCCCTTTTCCAAAGTTGTTTCTTTTTCATTATTAGTTTTTTTATTTTTAGACTAATCCATGGCAACCATTTTTGTTTTCATTTCAACCTTTTAATGGGTGCAAACCTATTACATGCATTTAGATACATGGCGGTGAATACCTGCACTGCCATGTTCGAGTCTGATATAAGAAACACCCTATACAATGGCATTTTTGCCAGATAATCCCTGAAAAGATGTTTATTAAACTTTGCATAACTTCTCCTACATTTAATTTCCTGTCTAGGGGGAAGGATAGTTGCTTGCTTCATGTCTATACTACAGTGAATTACATTATGGTCACCCAGATTTGGGCAACAGACCCTTGTGTCATTTACCCTTGAGTCCGAGGAGATAAAAATGAAATCCAGCTTACTACCATTACTGTTTATGGTGCTCTTCCAAGTAGAGGAAGATATTATTTGTGTTAGATCTAAACTCTGCATTAAGCTATCTAGTTTCCTGCCCTCTCGGGGCATGCTGTGAACTCCTATAAGAATTGTTTTCTTGTGACCTATATGATTTGTTAACATGTGACAAAAATTGTCAAAATGAACCATTTTTACTTTTGGTGGTGAATAAACAGCACCTATAACCAGGTTTGTTGACTCTAAACAAACCAACAGACACTAAATGCCCTCAATTTCCCAGAGTACAAAAGCTCTGAGTGACCCAGTGCATGTTTTAAGTAAATTAGATGCTTTCGCTTTTTGGATAGCCCAGGTACACTGGTTTTGAGCAGCTCAGCAGTGCTTCCAATCTGTGGGACTGCCTGAGTCGACTGCTTTTTCCCACAAGTTATCCCGTTGGTGCATAAGGTCAAGTAATGGAGTGTTTATCCACATAGTGTCATGTTCCTTGACAGTTTTTCTGGATAGGGGAGTGAATCTGTTGCAGGCTTCATTAAAGACGCTGATAAAGCGGTTTAGTGCAGCATCTAGGTCCTGGAAATGGTAAAGGGGGGACCAGTCTATGAGTGCCAGGTATTATTTTAGTTCCTCTAGTTTTTCTGGTTTTAGGATTCTAGTGAGGATAGTCATGGGAGGTGGTTTGCTTGCTCGGCAGGACCAGTTAAAAAGGACAGGGGAGTGATCACTAAGGGCATTGGCTAGTACGGTGATGTCGGTGATTTTGTGGGGGTGGTTAGAGAGAATGACATCTAAGAGAGTGGCTGAGCCACTTTTAGGGTTTAGACGCATGGGACAAGGGACTAGCTGGGAGATGTCTAAGGCATAGAGGGTGTCTTTTTAGGAGGCAGCAGCAGCAGAGCTCTAGTTTATGTTTAGATCACCCAGGGTTAAGAGTTCAGTCTTATGGGGGAGGGAGGTGAGATAGTCAATAAGGGTCTGGAAGGCTATTTTCTGGCCCTGTGGGGGAATATACGTGACTGTGAGGATTACTGGTGCCCTGGTGTGGACTGGGGTGAGTTTAAGGGATAGGGCTTGGGCTCCATTCACTAGTGAGGGGGGGGGTGGGTTTGGAGGTGTTCATGTAAGTAGATGGTGCAGCCGCCACCACGCTTTCCTACTCTGTCAAGTCTGTGAAGCGAAAAACCGGGCAACATTACTGACGAGTCGGGGTTTTTTTTTTTTTTGTTAACCAGGTTTCTACTAGTGCCAGGATATCTGGCTGGTGCTGGACCACCCATACCTGGAGATCAGCCAATTAGGGAGACTACATATATTGATAGATGCAATACGTAGTCCAGATGCTACTGTCCGGGGTGTCAATGGTAGGCATGAGGAGGCCAGGATTAGGATGGATATTCCCTGATAGTAGCAGGAGCAGGGATAAAGTCCAGAGGAGGAGTTTCTGTAGGTGTTTTGTTTGCAGCGGTACTAGCTCGCTGGGTGGGCTGGCACTGACAGGTAGTTGGGATAGGAAGGGCATGAAAGGAGGGGGTGGCAAGCAGGAGTAGCAGATATGTGTGGTTGCCCTGGTGGGGGGTGGGCGGGAGAGTTGGCGGAGGTGGTTTTGTGTTTTTTGGGGTGGAGGTGCGAGAGTAGCAGTCCACAGTGTGAGGTAGTCAGTTCGTGGATTGTGCATCGGGATGTTACATTGGCACTTGATGTTACATTGGTTTGGGATGTGAGGGGGTAGTAGTGGGTAGTAAGGCAAAGTAGAAGAGGAGGAAGTGGATAGCGGCCATGCTTAAAGGGGGACAGAAAGGGGTGATAAAATAAATAAGGGGCAACAACTGATGCCTTTGAACAGGGCAGCTGCAGTGGCGAAGTGGAAAGGAGCCCGACTCCCGTGCAGAGGATGCAGGGTTCAAATCTCAGGGTGGGAGAGTGGGGAGGAGGCGATAATAATGGCGAAAGAGGGGGGAGAGAGTAGCTGGAGAAGGGAAAAACGTAGCCGCAGGGAGGTAAAAACTAGGGTGGTAGAGCTAAGCTGGGGTGTGCAATACCGCCTCCTAGAGGACAGATGGTGCAGTAGAAGGCTGCAGGTAGTAATAAGGTAAGAGAGAAGTGAGGGAGCAGGCTAGAAAGGAGAGTACTGGGAGAAAGATGACCTCTGGTGGTGGGAGCGAATAAGCTGCTAATGGGGAAATGGACACTTAGTCATGTGATGGATCTATAAATTAAGGGACATGGCTGGGGTGGGCAGGGCAGTCGACGAAAAGCGTCAACAGGCTAACACCCCACACAAGGAGAGAGAAGGGTCCCATTACCTTTAACAGCCCCCTCACGGAGACGCTTTCAGCTCCTGGTGAGCTCTCTGTAGAGGGTTAATTCAGCAGGGGGTCCCTTGGCCTATATGGGGAGGAAAGGAAAAAGAACACACTTAGTATGCAGCGGGAGAAGGCTGTCTGCAGGGGGGTTGGTCTGACTCCACTGCACATGCGCCAGCTCGGGACTCCACTGTGCATGTGCCAATTCTGAGAGACCTATGGAGACTGTGTGAGGCCTGGGGAGAGGCCAACCGGACAGAGAACCATACAAACCACCCTATTGCAGTAATACAGGTACCTTAAATGCTCTAACATGCAAACAGTGCCTAGTGACTATGGCAAATAGTAGATTCAGCACTAGATCCCGATCTCGATACTCCCTTCCCAGTAATAAGCAGAGAAACATGCACAGGAGCAGTACAGTCAGCTAAGGCAGCAGATTAAAGTCCAGATTCAGCCCTTAAGGCACAGGATCCAGGCTTGCAGGTGAAAGAAACGCCGGTGTCCAGAACTTATCAGGCAGTGTAGGAGGTCAGAAATAAAATGGAGGCTAACACCCCACACAAACAGTGCAGAGAGAGCAGGGTCCCATTACCTTTAACAGCACACACAGAGACGCTTTCAGCTCCTGGTGAGCTCTCTGGCTTCCAAGTATCTATAAGATCTAAATGCAAAAGGCACACTTTGTATACTTGATTTAATCAGGTTAAATGTATTTCTCCCCTTATTACTGTCCCTTCCCGTATCGTTGTTCTGACCATTCATTCCAGCATTCTGAAACACGCACATACTTCCTAAAGGTCTACAAGTCTGTACTGGGGAATATAAATATAATACAACAACTAAGCCTACCAACAGCTTTAAAATATTTAAAAACATCCTTCCAAATTAAAATTTATAGTTGCTTTGATACTTTCTGTTATACCTGTATGTTTATCTAAACCCTTCTGACCCAGAGCTGCTTGAGGTAAACTACAAGATCCCACTTTCTCACTCACGCTCGCACTACTGCGCTCAAGCAGTAGCAGTGCAAGCTTTAAAAAAGGTATCTGCTGACTCAAGCTCCAATTTTGCTGCCACTCTCACTTGGCAGCCGGTGCTGCGGGACTTGGTAAACCGGGATGTTTTCACCAGTACAGCTGGTGTTTCAGGCAAAGTTGGAGCAATGGCACGAATACAATGCAGGTACAGTCGGAATAAAATTGCAGTCGGTGGCAGTTGTCGTAGCAGCACACAAAGTACCTGAATAATGACCTGTGATAGCTCTGTCTATACAATATATGTAGAGAGAAATGCCACAACGTAAAACTGATATTTTTGGACCCACTTTAAAAGATATTGTGGTTTATGCAATATGCATGTACACAAATCCATCATAAAAAAAATCTCTACAAATGCGTGATAAATTTTAGAACCCAGAATTTATCATAATATGTTGGATAAACACTACCTGTCAGTCACCCCCCAAAACAAAACACCATCTTATTGTATAAGCAGGACATTCAGTGGGGACTGTGTGCAAATACATTATTTATTTTCATTCAAGCAGTTTGACCTTGGCACATTACTTGTGGCTTATGCCCTTCATGAGGTTACCTGAGGTCAAACTGCACTTGTATAGCTAAATAATGAGGCAGTATAGTGCAGTGGTTGAAGAACCTGAGCTGCAAACCTGGAGACCTGGGTTTGAATCCCACAGTCCCCACTTACATACTGTGTGACCCTGAGCAAGTCACTTAACTTCTTTGTTCTCCCAGGTCGCACCTTAGTGTGTCTCCTGGTTAAAAAAATAAATAAATAATGTATCACACAGGTCCCGACTGCATATCTCCTATATCTTGCATTTTGAGGTATGTCACACTTGATATCTATTGTGGCAAATCTGGGTACATCACCACAGAATACCAAACAAGTCAGAGAGCAGCTTTCACAATGCTTTTGACATCACGATAGCCATGTGCAGTACTGAAGACATTAGCTGAAATTGAAGAAAAACCATAACAAGGAAGCTGTTGTATAAATCAAATATCCGATGGGCTGACTCAAAATAGGTAATTTATTTTTACTTGTGAGGGGGAGGACTTTTATTACTTGCTTATGGGTTCGCCACTTGTGAGTTATGGTCCTACCACCTCGCTCGTGAAGATAAAGTGTGTATTTTGAGTCGGCCTGTTGCATATCCCCTATATATCATCCCTGTTTAAAACTAATTTCCAAGGTCGGTCATTTTCTAACACTTTTGGGCCATTTTGTGACAGCAATAACTTCAGAATGTGGGGATATTACACTTGTTGAGTAGTTGAAGGCACTCACCATTGCCTCATGACTCATAGTGCACCTAAGGCATGACAGTGTTTCATGCTGTACCACACCCTCTTGTACACTGTTGCTTATGTATTGCAGCTTATGATGCTGATGACAAAGGTTCAAGTCCTGAGTCTGGGCTGCCACAGCAGAGGCAATGCAGAGTGTCCATCTTGGATGCCTCCTGCCTTAGTGAGCGGAAGCTACTGGCTTTACTTGACTGGTCCAGTGAGGGAGTTGTGTGGGCAGGCATATGCTGCTCCAGTCGGCGAAAGTCTGCTGTCAGCAGGACATTGGTTGCAGTGGCATCATACATCCAGTCCTGTGCTAGTGAGTTTTAGTGTGTTGTGTTGGATTGGGCCTGGTCCCATCCCGCTTCTGACTGGCCCAAAAATTTCCCATCTCCTATCTCAGCCGGCCTGGTGGGGTGGGAGAGGGACATTAGATGAAAATTAGGTGATGCACAGACAGATGTTGCTGCTTCTCTCCCTACTTAGTTGCAATACATGAAAGTCTGGGTCTCCACTCCCCCCCCGGCCCCAAAGTAGGGAAAATTCCAACTGTTCCTGGCTGACCAGCTCCATATGAAGAGGTAAGTGTGGGACAGTGTATGAGGTGACAGGCATGAGTATGTTGTGGTCATTAGCGTGCCAGTAGGTATGAGGTCCAGGGCTTGTAGACAGGCTAAAGGAGAGGCTGGCCTACTGGGATTAGAGGGGAAAGAAAAAAAAATAACAAAGTGCATTTTGTGCATTGAGACACCCATATTGACAAAGTGTTTACACCTGTCTCTGTCCTTGTTGTTATATTTTTAGAGATTATTGGAACCTGAAAAATTTTGCAGCTTTGCAGTGTGCTGAGTGTGCTCATGTGTTTGTGTGTGATGATTATGTTCTGAACCTGGACAGTAGCACTAGAGCTTGGATAGCAGTGTTACTGCAGTCTGTGGGCTAGGTTTCAGAACGGCTTGTGCAGAACTGCAAGCTGTACTTTCCGATTGCAGTACAAAACCTTTGGCACTGCATTGAGAATAATTCTTGGGCAGCCGTGCACAAGGAAGTTGTGCTTCCATCAAAAGGTTCTGCTGAATTACAGGAACCTTGAGAGCGAAGCTTAAGAGGTCCCTGATGTCATCAGAACCCCTTGATAGAAACACTGTCAAGTTGTGTATGGTTGCCCATGTATTATTTTGTATAGTATATGGTTTGAAACATACTGCTGCTGTTTTGTTTCTTTCTAACCAAAAAAAGTCTTTGGTTTAATGTTTTGTTATTAAAAACAAACAAACAAACAAAAAAAACAACCCAGAAAAAACAAAACAGAAACTCAGCCTAGCTGATGAAACCCCACCCTGGTCTGGGTGGGTTTCTCTTTTTAAAAATGTTGAAACAGAGGAGCTTGTTAGTAGAGTGTGTGTGTGTGTGTGTGTGTGTGTGTGTGTGTGTGTGTGTGTGTGTTGTATAAAATAAAATGGTGGCACAAATTTCCATTCTAATTAATTAAAGCTGTTGTACCACTGAAGGGTACAGCAGCGTCCAACCTTTGAATTGTTGTGCAGCAGTTGTTTAGTTGTGATGGAATTCCATGAGCAACAAGGTGGAACCGTATACTATTAGACATATAATAAGGGAAAACCCCCGCTGTTCGATCATTAACAGCAGCTTGTTTACAATGGGTTCCCTTGTGTGACTGTAAATGAGGTGAATTGCTGCATAATAACGATACAGTTTGGTACACCACAGTGGCAGACTGCACCCCCTTCTAAAATCAACCCCCATAACTCTGAGGTGTTAGGCTCAGAGTTAGTGCTATGTATATGCTGTGTACATAGACTAAGTGCTATGTATTTAACATTCAGATCTAATCTGGTTTCACATAGACGTGCAATACCAGTGTTATCCATTGTGACTCTGGAACTAGTTATATAAACCTACACACTTTAAAAAAAAAAAAAAAAAATTAAGCCAACTTTATCGAAGCATTCCTTCACTTTTAACACACGGTGCCTGTTAAAGTACTTTTATATTTATTCTCGAAATGGAAAATATGCTCAATAAAATGATAGATGTTACAAGTTTTAGTAGTGATGAGTTAATATTGTGATACTAGGTTTTCAAAGTACTAGCGGAAGAATGCTGCTGGCTGCAGAAATGAGTCTGTCTCCTGCATTGTACAGCCTGGCTGCATTACTCAGTCTGCAGAGAACAAAAAACTTGTACTTGCCCCATGTCAGGATCAAAGGTGCAAGTAAAAAAAAGAAAAGTGGGCCATATCCCACCACAGTGCAGCAAAAGGGGTTTAACTGTACACAAGATAGCCCTCGGTCCTATTTTAAGGTGCTCAGAAAAGTTATTTATGAAGGCAAATTGCAAACTAAAATATATGAGTACAGCTTACAAGCTTTCTGGAGCACAGCTGACCAGACTACATCCTCGACACTGAGGTTTCTGCAGGGGGTGATAGTGGTTTGGATGTACTGTCTTTTTATACCTTGTGGTTCTTAAAAGGAAAGGCCCTTCAACCTTTTTTCTGTACCTCTGTCTAGTTTGTAGGCATGAACGATTCCCTCTCTTGCATTCCCCTAAATTTATCCTAATTTAAATATAAATGAAGTTGGTTCACTCTGTTTTGTTCCAGTCTGAAAACCTATTTATCGCCATTGCAATGGTCATGACCCCACTCATGCAGAGCATCATGGGAGTTGATACATACCTGTACACGCCAACAGACGTTATACTCTCATTCAATTTCATTACAAGTCTTGTGAAGTCACTATAGTCTCTAAAAGCATGTTTTTCCAACTTGGATTCTCTTTAAACTACTGAAAACTTACTATGCCTTGAAAAGTTTTATGGCCAGCAAAAGACAAGAACATAGGGACTGCAGAGGACAGCAACAGCACTGACTAATACAGTGTAACTACTGCAGGCCTTAGCATTAAAACATCATAAAATTCCAGAATGCCTTACATGAGTCAAGTCATGACCTTTGCAGTGGAGTCAAGCAGGTTTGCACACCAGTCTTGCGTACCTTCATTTACATTTAAATCCTGATGAACTTAGAAGGGTGCAATAGAGCCAATCATTGTTCATGCCTACAGACTATTACATAAGGAAACAGAATGAAAGGCTGAGGGGACCTTCCCTTTATTGACATTAGATCTTTGTAACTTTTAAAATAATTTCATTTAAGTTTTTAAATCTTATATTGCAGAAGGAATTGGATTAGTTCAAAATAATGTCCAAAATACATCTGGGTTTTTAAAGGATGTGCACATTACATTGATAATGCTCTTATCAAATAAAAAGTGATCCACTGGCCATTTTTTCCCCTAATGCCCCCTTCCTATCTCTAGCACCTGCCTCCATCATGAGCATCCATGATATCTCTGGTCCTTCTGTGCTACCTTGAGTTCCATCCTCCTTGGAGCCTTGGCTAACCCCCCCCCACCCAAGACAGTGATGAGGTAGGAGGATTTACCCCTGAGTCTTAAACATTCTCAGCATGGCATTTCAAATGGTGGTGGTACAGGGCCCAGATATAACCGGTTACATTGTCACTAGTGCTAGGGCAACATGGCATTTCAGATGGTGGTGTGCAGCCCAGATATAACCGGTTACATTGTCACTAGTGCTAGGGCAGCACTACATTTCATATGATGGTGTAGAGTCCAGATATAACCGGCTCTATCGTCACTGGTGCTAGGGCAGCACTACATTTCAGATGGTGGTGTAGAGTCCAGATATAACTGGCTCTGTCATCACTGGTGCAAAGGCCATATGGCATTTCAGATGGTGGTGCAGTGGCCCAAATATAATCTGGTCCATCATCACTGGTGCTAGGGTCATGTTGCACTCTATCCCTTGGGATGTCATGTGCAGTGACATCAAAGGCACGCACATGCACTGTTTGCAATCACACCAGTGTTAGTGACATCCTATCTGCTGGTCTCCTGATGGCATTACCAGTTGTGGTCACCCAGGCGACAGTATGGTGAAGGACAATACCTTCCCTCCCTGGAGGAGGAAAGCAACCTCTGGAATGTTTGAGTCCCCCCCCCAGCCCTCAGTGACCCTGACTTGTTCTTGCACCAAGGTCGCATTCCTCACAAGCAGTAACCTTAACCACTGCACCAACAGTCAGCCCATTATGTGTCCATGGCCATTTCAGCCTCATTAACTGGATGGATTATGGAGAGGCTGGTCCAGAGCCCAGTGTTAACAGGTGGATATTGGAGCCTCAGTACAGCACAGTACTACTAGGCAGCACTGTATCACAGGTACTTTTATGCCATGGTTGGCATGCAGTTTATGCCTTTGAATCATTTGTTTGTCAGTACATACTCTTTGGGATTTGTGGTACCATGTCCCCATGATGTGTACACATCAGAACATACTGAGTAATTTGGTTGACACCCCCCCCCCCAACATCTCACTTCTAGTAAGAATGATCACATATCAACCAATGTCTGCATTTCCAAGCCTCCGGAGCTTTGTATAGGTTGTTCAAAGGTGTCCTGTATACTATGCGCTCAATGAAAACGTGCCTTTCAGATGTGGAAATGTGCATGACGCAAAACTACCCTTAGGGCCTTCACAATGTTTCAAGTATGGCATAGTGCATGGCATGCAGGTCTTCTCATATGCATGTGCGCAGTCCACCACTTTGTACCACACAAACTGATGCTTTCAATATAGGAAGCCCTGCAAGTCCAGACTCAAGGCACAAACTTGTAAAGCTTTGAAGATCTGGCCCTAGAAGCATTAAAATCACAAAGCTAGTCTTAAATTTTTAACACACATTCTTTCTTTCTTAGAAAAAAAGCCTCTAAATATTTTGTACAAGAGAATTTTATTTATATATAAAAAGATCCTGAAGATAGTTAAATATAATTATAAAAAGGGTCTCAGAAATGCTGCAGTCTGATTGGCTATTAGCATTCTGACAGCCTTACATTAATCCCTGTTACACTGTCATGTACAGCCTGATCACGATGGTGCCTGCATTCTTCCTGTCAGCATTCCATCCTCTAGCACTGCTGAATGACTGGAAGAAAAAATTACTCACCTTAGTAATTGCTTTTCTTCTCATGGAGTCTTGCTGTATTAGGACTTAATGCAGTTAGCCACTGCACTCGAACTGCCCCGGAGAGGATAGGGTTAACTCCAGAGCAGTCTGGAGTTCCACAGCGCGAGGGCGCTGTTCAAAGCTCTATCTGGCTAGTTTCAAATGAAACTGCCAGGTTCTTTACGAAGCTAAACTAATATAGCAAGTCTGTGTGGAAAAGCTCTACACTAGCCATTGGCTACCTACCAGTAGTAGGACAACAAAAACACAACAATCATAGAATAATAACAAAATCACCTGTTATTGTTAGAATCACCCATGACAAGCACTAATAGGCCCCCTCTCCCCAAAAGACTCAAGTCCAGAGAGGGAGCCACCTATCACTTAACAAAAAACAGAATCACCTAGTTCCTAACCCAAATGAACAAAGGGGGAACTAGAGAGAAATTGAAATGGCATGACAGTGCTTGCACCAATTTGACAACCCCATACTCAAGTAGGAGTTCTGAGCGGGGTAGGAGGGAGGGTTGTCCTAATACAGCAAGACTCCATGAGAAGAAAAGCAATTACTAAGGTGAGTAATTTTTTCTTCAAACACCATAAAGTCTTGCTGCTATTAGGACTTAATGCAGATTATACAGCAGTACCTCCATGGAGGAGGGTAGAACCTACTTGGGGAATAGGCTCTGAAGCACAGCTGTGCCAAACCGAGCATCTCTCCTGGACTGGACATCCAGGGAATAATGCTTGTAAAGGTGTGGACTGATTTCCAGGTAGCAGCTTGGCAAATTTCCAAATGGAATATCTCTAGCAGCCACTAGAGATGCAGCTGTACCCTAGTGGAATGAGCCCTCAGTCCTGAGGGAGGTTCTCTACCTAGTTTTGGTAACAGAACTGGATACAAGAGACAATCCACCTGCAATTGTCCTCTTAGTGGCAGGTCTCCTTGCCAACTTCTCCATAGGTAAGGAAGAGTTGGAGGGATTCGAACCTGTGACCCTGGGTGCGTTCCAAATAGCAGCTTAGGGCTCTTTTGACGTCCAGACTGTGCAATCTCCTCTCCCCTGAGGAGGAATGCTCAGTGAAAAATACTGGAAGAGAGATGGATTGGTTGAGATGAAAATCTGAAACCACTTTAGGTAAAAACTTTCTGTTAGTCCTAAGGACTACCTTATCTCTGTGAAAAGAAATAAAATCTTCTTCTACTGACAAGGCCTGTAATTCACTTATACATCTAGTAGAAGTGATAGCCACTAGAAAAACAGTCTTCCAAGTCAAAAACTTGAGGTCTGCCGAGTACAGAGGCTCAAAGGGGGGTTGCATTAGCTGAGCAATGCAAACATTCAGGTCCCATGCAGGAGCTGGTTCCCGAAAGGGGGGGTTAGTGTGAAGTAACCCCTTTAAAAACTTGGAAAATACAGGGTGAGAAGAAAGGGAAGCAGGCTTCCCGCTGACACAAAAGCAGAGACAGCTGCCAGGTGAACCTTTAAGGTAGCTGGCCTAAGGCCTAAGGAATTTAAATGGACCAAATAGTCCAGTAAAATGGGCAGATTAGCAGATTCTGGGATAATCTGCTTCTCAGAACACCAAATGGAAAACCTCTTCCACTTAGAATTGTAAGTGGCTCTATTGGAAGGTTTCCTAGAAGCCTTTAAAATATCCAGGACACCTTGAAAAGGTGTAAATCAAAAATTCTAGCTCCTCAAGAACCAGGCCTTGAGGGGTGGAGAATTGAGGTTCGGATACCACACTCCCCTGTGCACAGGTCAACAGGTCGTGGGTCCTGGGCAAGCTCAGGGAGGGTAGAATGTCAGGGACAGGAGGAGAGGGTACCAGGGCTGTCTGGCCCAGTCTGGAGCAATCAGAATCACTCTGCAGGGCTGAGTTCTGATTTTACTAGTACCCTGAAGAGGAGAGGGAAGGGGAAAAGCATACAAGAACTTCCTTTCAATCCAACTGAAAGGCATCCAGTGGGACTGATCCCAGAACTGGAGGCCTGCAACAAAACAGGGGAAGTTGGTGGTTGTCTGGGGCTGCGAAAAGATCTATCTGAGGGGTGCCCCATCTGGCAAAGACTGACCCCAGCACCAGAGAATTCAGAGCCCATTCGTGATGGCCCTGAGAAATTCTGCTGAGGGCATCCGCCAGGACATTGTCCTTCCCTGGAAGGTGAACTGCTATCAGGGAGGTGTTCAGGGAGTAAGCCAGAGTCCACAACTTCATTGCTTCGGTGCACAAGGCTGATGACCGAGTGCCCCCTTGCTTGTTGATGTACCACATTGTTGTGGTGTTGTCTGTCCTGACTTGGACTACCTTGTTCTGGACAGTAGTCAAAAAAACCTGGAGAGCTAAGAGAACAGCTCTGAGTTCCAAAAGGTTGATGTGGAGCAGAGATTCCTGAGGGGACCACACTCCCTGAGTGGAAAGGTCGCCCAAATGTGCCCCCCACCCTAACAGGGAGGCATCTGTGGTGAGGGTGAGGGAATGAAGAACGGGTAAGAAGGGGACCCCCTGAGTTAAATTGCTTCGATCCTGCCACCACTGAAGGGCTAGGATCAGGGTTTTGGTCACTGGGATTACTTGGATAGGGGTCCTTCCTTTGAGACCAGTGGGACCTCAAGTGGAACTGGATGTCTCTCATCTGAAATCTTGCTCCCTGCACGACAGCTGTGGAAGCAGCCATGTGTCCTAGGAGTTGCAAAAGTGCCTTGCTGGTCGAGAGACCCGAGGGTAAGGAGGATGTCAGGGCAATGAGTCTGTCCACTCTTTCGGAGGGAAGAAATGCCCTGGCTGACTTTGTGTTCAATTATGCACCTATGAAAGTTAGTACCTGAACTGGTTCCAGAACTGACTTTGGAAAATTCAATAGGAATCCCAGAGAAGTGAGAAGTTGCTGGGAGACTTGCAAGTGGATTTTACCTGATCTGGAGACTGGCCCACTATGAGCCAGTCGTCCAGGTAGGAAACACAGCAACCCCTTGCCTTCTTAAATGAGCCACTACTACAGCTAAATATTTTGTGAAAACCCTTGGAGCAGAGTAAGGCCGAAGGGCATTGCTCTGAACTGGTAGTGGCCAGAGGGTAGTTCGAACCTGAGGTACTTTTGGTGAGAAGGCCTGATCAAAATATGAAAATAAGCGTCCTTGAGGTCCAGGGAGCTAGCCAGTCCCCTGGCCTTAGGGAAAGCAGAATCATTGCCAGAGTTAACATTTTGAACTTTGGTTTTCAAAAGATGCTTGTTCAGGAACCTTAAATCTAAGATGGGCCGCCACTCTCCTGTCTTTTGGGATAAGGAAATACCTCGAGTACAGACCCTTGCCCTGATGGCAAGGAGGAACTCTTTCCACTGCCTTGCAGCCCAGCAGAGAAGAAACCTCTGCTTCCAAAGCAAGAAGCTTCTGAAGGATTTGCAGGTGGAAAATGTCTGGCTCTCATCTTTGGGAACTGTTTGAAACTGAGAACCAGACCTTGGCTTACCACCTCCAGAACCCATTTGTCCGAAGTTAGGGACAACCAGTTCTGGCTGAAATAAGCCAACCTGCCCCCCACCGGTACAGGAGAATCGGCCCTGGGCACCCCATCAGGGTGCCTGCTTGGCAGCAGCTTTAGGCTGAGGAGAGGGAGATGGTCTGCCTGTGCCCCGTCTACCCCTGCCTCTGAAAAAAACCCTCTGTGCAAAGGCTGAAGAGGCCTGAACTTGATAAAAGGGCCTGTGGTAAGGCCTGCCCCTACCCCTAGGGGCATGCCTTTGTGGAGTGGCATGCCTCTCCTTAGCTTGGGCACTTTTGTAGGTAGTTCTGTATTCATCCATTTTCTTCATGTAATTTTCTGTTTGATCCCCAAACAGAGTTTCCTACTACAGGAAAATCTATAGCCTTTGCCTGAGTATCTTGGGACAGATTAGTGCATCTAAGCCATGCCAACCTCTGGAGAAAGCTACAGAAGTGGCCATGACCCTAGAGGAAACATCATTAACATCAACGGCAGTATGAAATTGAACTTTAGAGGCTTCAATGCCATCAGCAGCCACTTGTTCCAACTCACTAGCCAGCTGGCCCTGGGCCTGCTTGGCTAACTGCAAAATAGTGTCCCATCTAGATTTCTGATATCTAGCCACATAAGCCATATAATTAGCCTGCCTGAGTCCCAATGAAACTGCCATATATTGCTTTTTCGCCATGGCATCAATCTTCCTGGAATCCTTATCAGGAGGATGTGATGCCAGGGAATATTACTTGTCACAGGCTGCAGCTTGAACAACACCTACATGACTACACTGCTCGGTGAGGAAGTCTGTATCAGGGCCTGATAAAGTATACCTTCTGTCCATTTTCTTATCTACAGGAGGAACGGAATGAGGATTTTTTAAAATCTTTGTTGTTTGCTTCCTAAATGACTTATGCAAAGGAATAGACAACCTTCTAGACTCTGGAATATCCATCATTTCTACATAATCAGGCTCCTCTTGCTCATCCACAGCCTCTCTAAAAGGAGCTGGAGGGTTTCTGCCACCTTTTATAAAACATAAAATGAGAAGGGACTCAGACAGCAAGGGGAGATTCTAAGGGTCTATCTGGAGAAATGCCGGTTCAATGGGCACGTCCAGACCTTCCCAGTCACAAATACACTGATCAAATTCCTCCTCCCCCTCCTGTGGTTCATAAAACTCCTCAACATCATAATCCTGAACCACTGGACCTGAACGAGCCACCCTTTTCCCAATTGTAGGGGGCTCGACAAGTCCCCGAGACAAAGACTGAACAATCTGAATGGCTTTTGCTATTTCTGCAGCAGTTGGAGAGACAATTTTGGACTCCAGACCTGCTGATTTCTTTGTCTTTTTTGCAGGAGCTGGTTTCTCTGAACCAGCTTTTCTTTTGCCCGAGGAAGTCTCGCCCTGGTCAGAGGGCACTCCCTCTGGTCCAGTGGGTACTGGACCGGGCTGGCCATCCGGGTCAGCGGACTTTTTGGCCTCTCGTTCCTGAGCCGGCCCAATCTCTTTTCCAGGGTGGCTGCAGGGAAATTTTTACACACCTGGCAGTCTGACAGGAGGTGGTCAGCCCCCAGACAATAGACACAAGTGATGTGTGGATCAACCTTGGCAAAGGCTTCCCCACAGACATCACAGTGTTGAAACCCAGTGGGCCGGTTTTTTTTGGGTTTCTCAGACATAATGCCAGCCTAACCAACAAACTTGCCCTTTAAACGGGCCGTGCCAGGCAAGACACCCTTATCGGTTCCTAACCGTGTCACGGGTATTGGAAAAAACCCCAAATAAAATTAAGGTTTTTTTAGAACCGATAAGAACCGGGTACCGCACTTCTAAAGCCCAAAAATCGTAAAATAAGCCAACCGATCGGTTCAGACTGAACCGATAATGTATTTCCACACAGACTTTATTTTTAGTACTTATGGTTACCAGATAGAGCTTTTGCCGAAACTCGCTTGAACCGCGAAATGAACCGAGCTGAAGGAGCTGATCTCCGGAGCGACTGTTCAGTGAAAGCGGAGTAAAGAATCTGGCAGTTTCATTTGAAACTGGCCAGATAGAGCTTTGAACAGCGCCCTCGCCCTGTGGAACTCCAGACTGCTCTGGAAGTTAACCCTATCCTCTCCGGGGCAGTTCGAGTGCAGTGGCTAACTGCATTAAGTCCTAATAGCAGCAAGACTTCATGGTGTTTGAATGATGCATTTCGATTCTGAAACTGTTGGTGGAAGACCTGTTTTATAAAAAATTGTTATAAGGATCTCAGGAATGCTGAAATCTGGTTGTCAGCATTCTGAGAGCTTTATGTTAATCTCCTCATTAATGTACTTGTATAGCCTAATCACAGGAGTATTAATTTGTGTGGCACTATTTTTTAATTTTTTAATTCTATTATTGGAATTCAGAGCCACCATTATGCCTACCGATTGTAAGCTTGAACAACAGCAAGAATTCAAATTGCCAGCAGCAATGGTTACCCTTACCACACTAAAACCTTAAATCTTTGCCTGTTTCACTTTGTCAGTAACCTCATTATTTATTTAAAAACATCTAGAACCCTGAGTACTTTTCAGAAAAGATCAGTTGTTGCTGTGAGGGGTCAGTAAGCTGCAGAACTGGGGAATGGAGCAGGACTGAGAGCTAGCGGAACCCAGGGGCTTACCTCTAGAGTCGAAGCCTGTTCTGTCAGCTCTTCTGTGGTGCCTCTTCTCCTGTCGGCAATCCAGCCTGTGTGGTCGGCGATCATGGTCCATCAGTGTGGGGGATCCAGTGGTGTTGGTCCAGCCTGTTGATGACCTCGGTGTGTGCTGTGTTGGCCCCCTCCTTTTTTTGTAATAAAAAAAATAGTAATTCTCAGTTCCCGGGGTGGTGGCATGAAAACAGCCCCATCTTCATAAACAGAGTAGCGCTGGGCTGTGTTAAGCTGAGCAAGGCCCCAGAGACGTCCTCCCCACTGCCTGTCTCCAGCCCACAGCCAGTCTCTTCCTTCTGCATCTCCTCACCCCGGTCTGAGGCGGTGAGTTGATGGCAGCACCAGCAGCTAGGTGCTGACTGCCAGGATTGTCTATTACAGAAAAAAAAGAAAGTTTTCCCCCACCGGAGGGTCATTAAGGGATGGCCACAGTCGTTTGCGAGGCTATAGCTTTAACTGGAAATTGTGGAATGTGTTTACAAAACATTTAGGTAGCTATCAGACCCCCCCCAACACAGTATAATTTCAGAACAAATTAGCCAATTACCCTCACAGAGCAGCTTCCTGTTTCTTTATGCAATTATTAATTTCTTTTTTTATGCAATTTAGAATGGCAGCAGGACTACTGTATGTCACTTTCACACAAAAAATAAGTAAAAACATATTTAAAAAAATTATTCAAACTACAGTAAATTGTAACCCAATTATAACAGTAGCAATAATGAACTCTGGGGGGTTATGTTAATGTTCAAATTAATCATGCTACATTGCACCCCCGGGGGGGTGATTAACAAGAACATTAATGTAACCCCTGTCATTCATTATTGCTTAAATAGCACCGTCAATGAGAAAAACATTCAAAAAGTACACTTTTAATACTTCTCTTTTAGAATAATTTTTCTAATAGTAATAAGGAACTTCCAGGAGTTAGATTAACAGTCAGTCACCCCCTAGGGCAATGTGGCACTTGGCTGTGCCTCATGCCACATTATACCCCTAGGGGGTGATTAACAGATTGTTAATCTAACCTCTGGTCATACCTTATTGCTTAATTACTATGTCTACTTTGTAGAAAAATAATCCATCTTCAATTGTGTAACAGAAACGATAGAGCATTACTTAACAGGTGTATCAAATTAGGGTACTAAAGAGCTATTGAGAGATACTGATCATCTTAAGGAAGGATTAAATAATTTATGCAACAGGTGTCTGAATAAATCTGCACTGATAAATCCATTTATCTGTGCTACTATGTGGATAAATTTATTTATCCACACAGTAACTACATCAGTATCTCATTTAGCTACACAGTTCTCTTCAGAATTCATTTAGAATGTTCGGCCTCAGAAGCAGTACTAACCATATTTAAGTGTGAATAACTTCAAAACGAAAAAAGATAACATGGTACTGTGAGCACGAAAATTGTTCAGCTCAAAATTATCTACACAATAAATAATGTTTCATTTATATAAACCCTGTATATTATATATGATTAGCAAGGAAACAGAAGAAAATGTATTTTTTTTTTTTTTTGACAAATATGAATAACTTTAAAACAAAAAATGATAGCATGGTACTGTGAGCACGAAAAATGTTCAGCTCAAATATCTACAAAATGAGTGGTGTTTCATTTATAGATACCATTTTGTTTTTTTTATAATTGGCAAAAAACAGCATAAAATTCAATTTTCTTTTCCCTTTTTTGACAAATTATTTACACCTACCAAAATCAAAACGTTCACACAACACCTAAACCTGTTGCATAAATGGAATATGCAGCAGTTCAGTGTTTGTGATAATGCATTTATTTTGTACAGTTTCCAGTGGCCTCTCATAACTCTCACTCGTGCCTTCGGCACTCGTGAGGTTACTTGAGGTCACTGGAAACTGTAGAAGATAAATGCATTATCACACACTACACTGCTGCATATCCCTTCTATCTTACACATGTTGACAGTCTGAATATCGCTTTTGGAATTCTGACATGCCTATTGTAACTATTCCACTGTCACAATATTCCTCTATGATGTTAAATTCTACCCATGTGGAAACTAGTCATATTCTGTATGTAACTTATCCAGGGTTGCTCCTGATAAAGGGACACAAGTCTCGAGGAGCCTACCCAGTCAACAAAATCCACAAAATAAAAATAAAAATGTTGTACAACCTTCTATTTGATAATTACAGGAATGGTTAAAAATCCATTATTTCATTTAAGCCAACAGGCTTTTTATTTGGTGGCACATTTTTCCACCAGCTCAGGGGGGTGGCTATGGGTGCCACTATGGCACCTTCATATGGCAGTCTCTTCCTGGGCTGGTAGGAGTTGGAGTATATTTTTTTCAGAGGGCAATCTTTTTAGAATAAGTTAATCATATTGCATCAATGTAGCAACAACCTTAGTTGTGTTTTGTGGAAGGCAGCTGAGGAAGTTGATAGCACTGAGCTGCAAACCTGGAGACCTGGGTTTGAATACCACAGCTACCACTTGCATACTGTGTGATCTTGAGCAAGCCACTTAACTTCCCTGTGCACCTGGGAGCAAGCCTCAGCTTATCGTGTGTTTTTTTTCCTGCCCAAAAATCATAGAATAAAAAAAAAAAAAAAAAAAAGTGATCCAAGAAGTCTGATAGAATTCCTTGACATTGGGTTTTATAGAGAACAGTCAGCACTAAGAACCCTTCACCCAGGTGTGGGGCTGGTCCCAATTTACAGTTTGTGTGCAAACACTTTTTTTTTTTACTTACGGTGTACTGCACTATAATGGATGGTAACAAGTCAATTCTGCTAACTCCCAAGCCAACATTTGCTGCAACGAGAAATCCCAGAATCCTCTACAGCTGATGTCAGAGCTGGGCTGCAGCGATGCAAGAGCCAATAACCTGCAGTGCATGTTAGAGTTTCTGTAAGCTCTGCTCTTTTGTTTGCTGGTCCCACTGTCCTCCCAGACTAAGTTCTGTCACAGAGAACTGCACTGATGCCCAGGAGAACAGCAGGACTGGCAAACATCTGGTCGGAGCTTATAAAAGTTCTAACATGCCCTGCAGCCTATTGAATCTCCCACTGCTGCAGCCCAGCTCTGACATCAGCTGCAGGGGATTCTGGGATTTCTGGTTACAACAGATGTCAGCTTGGGAATCGGCAGAATCAACCTGATAATTTTTTACTGCAGTATAGTAGATTGTACGTAAAACGAACAGAAAAAGTTTTAGTTGGATGTGAGGATCTTGGTGCTTGACTGTTCCACTTTAAAGTAAACTCCAACTTGGATATCAAAACCACTTACAGGAAGCCTACCTCAGAATGCTCGAGCAGGCAGTGCTCCTCCCCTAAAGAGGCAGAGTGCCTTGAAGCATGGGAGATGTAACTGTCTCCCTTCCCATCATATTTTATATAACTACATTTCTGTGTTTTTGTGTGCACAGTGTTTTGTTTGCAATACTCACAACAAGCTATCTCATACAAAGTATTCCCCTTAGATAATTCATCAGAGCAAGACATAATTACTCAGAGCCTGAAGATTTTGAGAACCAGGCCTAGGATTTGTTTGAAAGATCCAAAACCAGAAGGCCCCATACATCCTGCATTGAAAATGTGTATGTGTGTGGGGAGCAAGCTGAAACTTTAAAATCAAACAATGAGAGGATCAATTGTGTACCAAGAAATGATTCAAAATTCAGTCTGGAAGCTTAACAGACATTGGAAGATGATAACAAGTGACCCATCCATTTGATTTCAGCCACTGTAGGCCCATATTAGTTTCAAAAGGGGGAAAACAATTTTTAGGACTTAGTGGTGAGGAGCCAGTCATCCCCCACCTAAAACCAAATGATGGCACAATAAAAAACCAAATGGTTTCAACAAGTGTGAACGTTTTACAGTGTGCAATTTTGCTGTTACATGGCGATTAGTCTCCATTCCATGCTATGGGAAAAACATTGAAATTTGTCCCCTGCAATACCACACGTGAAGTATGATGCCCATACCTTTGTGTATTTGTCTGATGCACTCTCTGGAAGGGGAAATCCAGAATAGGAGAACACGCAAGTGCAGTTTGTGATGATGTGCCTGATAATGCGCTGGTGGCACATTTTGAGGAGGCACACAATAGAGAAGAATCCCTTTAAAGATTTAGCGCCCTTCAGCGTATTGCCCCCAGTCCTAGGGGATCTGATTGGCTCATTCCTTTAGTAGAGCAGGAATCCAAATAGAGTCACAACCTGGGAAGTTTGAATCTTGTTGGCTTAAATGGCATCTTGGATTTTAGACTCCTCCTGCAATTAAGAAATAGATTAAAGTTGCACAAGATGTCAGAACTATGTCAGCAATAGTTTGACTCTTACGTATATACAATAAATTATTTACTCCTTGCTTAAGTTGATTAATACAATCTCTCTATCTCTCTAACCCTTTAGTACCCTAACTTGATGTACCTGGTAAGTTACCATCTGTCCTTTCAGATATGCATCTTTAGGAATGTTTTGTATATGTAACATTCTCTTGTTAAAAACAAATCTTTAGTAGCTTTTTTGTATATAAAAGAATGTGTTGTAAATTTAAAAGAGTAGCTCTCTGATTTTAAAGCATCGTGGCCTTTACTTTTCCTATAACTTTCGTTCTATGGAATCTTCATGCCACCTTTTTTTCATTTGATATATGGGCATTAGCAGTGTAATGTGCACATCCCTTAAAAACCTTGACGTAATTAAGACACTCTGTTGAATTAATCCAGTTCATATCTCAGTATGATTGAAAAACTTGCAGCGGCAGTGTATCATAGCAGTGACAGCTTTGACCTGGACCTGATTTTATTGTGTATTACCACTGATCTGCTGACCGGTATGATAGCCCTTTCCCCCCACATTTGGAGTCTGCTTTACTACTTGTTTTTCACAGTTGAAATAATAAAAGGAGTGTTCCTTTTAATATGGCTCGGACCAGATATCAGTATTCGGTGTCACTTTCTTTGCAACATATGTGCATGCAACAGGCACTGCTCCCTGACCTCATGAGGCAACAGTTGCATAAAAACAGCTGAGAATACTGATAAAAACCATATTAAAAGGAACACACCTTCTATTGTATCAAATGTAAAAAAAAAAAAAGTACTAAAGCAGACTCAAAATGGGGAAAGAAGGGCATCATACAAGTCGAGAGATAAGGGGCAATCTAAACTAGAATGAAAACGTATAGGTCACAGTTTTCACTGCTGCCATGCACTGCTGCTTTAATAACTCTAAAAGTTACAGTGATTTATTTATTTATAAAACTGTGTTAACCGGCTAGGTCCACTGGGCCCTGAAGGTCCCTTTTTCAGGGGGCGACCCGGAATTAGTTACAAGAAACAGTGCAAACACATAAAAGTGGAACCGTGCAGGACACAGAGTCCAACGATACAGAGACAGTATACACTTGTAATGGCACTTCCAGAACTTCAGGGTTTGATAGGTTAGCATGCCCCATGTAGAAGCTCATTGTCAGAGGCTAAATATTGGAGATGTAGCCCGGCTGTCAGTGTCCTCCTGCTTGCTGTTCTCAAATGTTTGGCAAGTTGTACCCATGCACTTGTGTTTTTTTTTTTTTTTTCTGCTGTTTGCATTAATATCTTTTTGAACACCTTAAATTCTGAATGTGGAATGCCTTGGTGCAATTAAACCAATTACTCTGTTTACAGCATTTCGACTCTTGGAGAGAGATAGAAGGTGTTTAAATTCCACACCCCCTTCTTAAAATACCTGCTCTGTGAGTAACAGATGTTAAGCTTGACACAGCTATTCTTTTGCCTAACTACCTGTACAACCAGTCATCCGTAAATAGTGAAGGCAGGGTTGGAACTGGCCTCCACAGCTTGCATGAGATAAGTGCTGTCATAGTGGAGCTGCTTGAAGTAGCCATTGTACCTCTAAGGAAAACATTAATTAAACTGTTTAGACACCATTTAGTGCATATTTCTTACATATCTGACAAATTTCTTCCCCTCATTGTTTAGTATTAAGAAGGTTAGCCTGAAAACAAGATCTTTGTCAGGACTTCGTAATTCTCTGTTTAGGGCACCACAGCCTTTTATTGTGTATAATTATACTGGGTTTTTTGTCTGTTTTTTTTTGCTTTCACTTAAAGGATATGCAGTGAGTGTAGACATAGTCTATTTATTTATTTATTTAAAATGCTGGGAGAGGCACACAGAGTCAGAGCTCGCTTCAAGATACGAATTGGGGGGGTGGTTAAAAGGTGGTAAATGCAATAAACAAAAAATGATAGACACAATAGACAATACTAAACAAAGTAACAAGTGCAGTTTCTGATCACTTGTGAGTCAGCAGGAACATAATCCATTCATGAGTTACTCACCTTCACAAGTGGAACTGCATATTTTGAGCCTAGCCTTTGCACATTGGGTTTATACAACATCAGTTTACCAGTTATAACTATTATATCAGTTATTTGTGTGAAGAATTAACTGATAATATAGGATTAGCTGATTGTGCTGGTAGTTTCTGAAAGCTGTTCTTCACACAAATCTGTGCAGAATTACTTTTTTTCAGAACTAAAAACCATGCTGAATGACTTGGAATGTGAAGAATATGTGTCAAAGGAGACGAGGAAAACACCTCATCAGCAATCACCTTTTTTATCTCATCAACTTGGGAACTTGAATAACCTGTCCATGCTGGGTACACCTTCGTAGCAGCCCTCACCTGTGCCCAGACACGATCAGGACCTCCGGAAGGTTTGGTGTTAAGAGAGAATAATGCATGGGTGACAATGCACAGCAAGGCTGTTTCTCCAAGATGGAAACTCAGATATGTTATATATGGTTTCCCATGTATTATTTTGTATAGTACCATATATGGTTATGTAAAAAAGGAATGGTCATGTTGTGTGTGCTTCCACGAACAGAGATTCGGAGTTTAAAAAAAAAAAATTAGAAACCCACCCCACTCTCCCTTGCTAAAACCCTACCTTGGCTCAGTAAAAGATTTTCTGTTTGGGGAGATGTGTGTGTGTGTGTACAAAACTAAGCAAAAACAAAATGACAGGCTGAGCAAATTTACATTCTGCATTAATTAAAAAGAAAACTTGTAACAAAAAAGGGTACAGCAGCATTCTATGACCTTTGAACTGAGGCACAACAGCTTTTCAGCTCAAATAAAAATCTGTGCACTGGTGGCCCTAATCATATACTTTAAAGCGTTAGTGTTAGCAGAATGTCCAAACCATGTATCGTACCAAATAAAAACACTGAACTGTGAAGAACGGGCGTGCTAGGACACCCCAGGGTTCTAGTGATCGCATAGAACCACCCAGGCTTCACAGTCTTGGTTCTGTGATGTCAGAAGAGCCCTTCAGTGTCCTAACATTCCTGTTCTTCACAGGCAGAGGTTCATTATTCGATATATTCTCTTTGATTCCAACTGCCAGCTTCAGTGCTGCACAGGGCTGTTGTGATGTCATCTGTTTTGTGAAAGTTGCTCCCTGATTGAATTAGTAGTCCATTCTGATGTACTCAGCCTTCAAGACATCGATAGTGACACACCCAGCTTGCAAGACATTTATCTTGTTAGTTGGGTGCCGAGATAACATGTTTATCATGCTCAGTTTATTTCTCCTGTTGTACAAATAGGATATGCAAAATGGCCTTATTCAGAATATGTTGCGAAAGAGAGTCCCTGCTTGGTCACACCCAAAGTATAAATGTTAATGTCCACTGAGATTTGTGCACGATGGAACCAAAGTCAGTTGCAACAGGAGGAGATGGACAAAATTCAACAGCGAACAATGTTTCTTCCAAAGAATATAGTTCTTTTATTTCATTTAATTTTTTTTTTTTTTTATACTTTGTTAGTTTACTTGTAAACAGATGCAATTACATCATACATCTTGGAAATCACATAATTAATACATACAGCAAGGAATGAGATCATTCCTAAATTATATAGGATTAGAGTCTCTCCAAGTTAGTCCTGTAATTTGAGGGGAGAAATCTAAAATAAAACAAGTACAGTCTGAAAGTTACAAAATCTGTGTAGCTGTAGCTCAAGAGCTGGTGGATACATTAACTGATGTTAATCCTCAAGTTTAAATCTAAATTACCTTGCTCAAGAGAGCTTAGGGTCCACCTTTATATCTGAAGAAAAATATAATCCCCTTAAAAGAACTGTCAGATGTTAGTAATAGGCACCTCTTGCATCAACTACCTAAAGGTTTAAATACAAAACCTCGGGAGAGAACAGCTTAATTCTCCCGATTATTTAACATACAATCTTACTTAAGATAATGATGGGGCTGTATAGCCACACTCTCATTATGTTCTTACTCTACATAGAACTTCACACTTTTTTTAAAACTGATATTTCTGGGCATGTAACACATTTTAATAACTGGCATCAACATTTAGCCTTAACCCAGAGGTAGAAGCTCATAGTTCCATAGTAGAAGGTGTAAAAAAAAAAAAAAAAAGTCACCAGTTTGATCCCTTTTAGGTTTCTTCAGTGGCTTCATCATCTGATGGATGTTCTTGAACTCTAGATTGTTGAGTTTCCACCCTGTCAGCCCATTTTGCAGCATCAGTTGGGTCGGTAAATATATACACTTTGTCCTGATGTATGATGTGGGAGTTTCGCTGGGAAAAGAACCGCGTGAGAAACGGCAAGGTCCCGAAGCTTTCGCCTAACTCCGTCAAATCTTTTGCGGCGTTGCCGGGTGGAATAAGAGAGATCCGGAAATAAATGTGCTGTATGGTCCTGTACACTCATCAGCCCCAATCCCCTTGCCAGTCCCAGAACAGAGTCCCTGGTGCTCATGCTGTCTGCAACCATGATTGGTATATGCGGTGTCTCCTGTAGTTTGCCTACCGTGAGGCCTGACTCTATAGGCCTTAGAGAAGTGCCAGTCCGAGAAGTCACCGTATCCCTTAAATTGCTCCTGGATCCATTCCTTGAAAAATAGCAGAGGGTGATCCCCCTTCTAAGCCTTTTGGTAAACCGAGCATCCTGAATGTTTGCACTCCTAACTTGATTTTCCAATTGCTCAAGTCGATTATTTAGGTATTGTACTTCCTTCTGGTGACCCGCGTTTAGAGCATTACATTTTGTCTCCTGCTGCTGTAAGTCCTCTACTGTATTCGAAAGCTGTTCTATGTTTGTCTCCACCAAAGTGATTTTCCCTGCAAGACCATCCAGTTTTGTATTCATAGCCGTAACAGAAGATGTCAGGGATTGTAGCTTATGGCCTAGTGTGTGTATGATTTCCTCTTCGTCAGTGCTGGTAGTAAGTATCGACTTTATCGTGTTAGTTGATGCTCCAGATGCTGTGTGGGCATGATCTTTTTTCTTTGGGTTGCCCATTCTGTTCCTGGATAATTAAACAGTCAATATATATAACTGTTTACCATTTAGAATAAGTTGTAGAGTGAAGTAAATCTTATTTTATAGTTTTAATGATACAGAGCGGTGCCTCCTCGTCTGTCTAGCTCGGGCTCTAGCGCCCCCACTAATTCATGTCTTTTTAAAAATTGTGGCCACTGTAACAATTCCTGACTATGTTTTGCTGGTTCACCCTAGCTTTATCAAGGGAAAGTGGTCCTGCATGTAAATATATTTTTAGTCATTGATACAACACTGTTTCACATCAACGAACTTTCTGTTTGTCTAATAGGTCAGTTTGTAATTTACCCATCATTTCATATTCCTCTCGACAGCATGGCTTAACATTCCAGTATCATTAAACAAAACGCACAGCTCATAATGTGTGCTGCAGCCTGATCCCTCACCGCGCTGAAGAGGGAGGCTGCTCCTCAGCATTTAAATTCTGCCGCTGCCCCCACACATCACATCACATCATCAATTTGCACTGATGATGTGATGTGTGTGGGAGGAGGGCAGGGGTGAGTTTAAATGTTATGAGCAGCCCCTCATCAGCGCTGTGAGGGATCAGGCTGCAGCACGTGTGTGAGCTGTGCATTTGGTTTAATGGGACTGGAATATTAAGCCAAGCTGTCAAGAGGAGTATGCAATGGTGAGGGAATTACAAACTGACATAGTAAACAAATAAAACATTTGTTGTTGATGTGAAACAATGATTGTGTCGATGAAAAGAATTGTTTTGAATCTGTTTACAGCAGGACCACTTTCCTTTGACAAAGCTGGGGTGAAGCAGTGAACCACTGTCAAGATTTGTTATAGTGGCCACAGCTTTAAAAGCATGAATTAAATGAAATAAAAATTTATTCAGGAGGCAGTATAGTGCAGTGGTTAAGGACACTGAGCTGCAAACCTGGAGACGTAGGTTTGAATCCTATCAGCCCCCACCTGCATACTATGTAACCCTGAACAAGTCACATAACTTCCTTGTGCTCCCAGGTCACACCTGGAAATAAGATCCAGTTTATTGTGCCTTTCCTGATTAAACAATTTCCCTCTTTCCCTATTCTTTGGAAGAAACCTTGATCACTGGTTGATTTTTGTCCATCTCCTCCTGTTGCAAGTTTTCTCAGAATATGCCATTTATCTTCATGATTGCGAGGAGCAGGACAGTAGCTCAGGAATCACAGAGCTGCGAGTGAGTTACGAAACTCCTGCCCCCTCACAAGTGATATGTGTAATTCTGAGTAAAGCCATTGTGTGTTGAATTTAGACAATGACCCACATATTCAAAAGAGAAGCACAGTTTTGCCGGCGCATCCCTGAAATGCACCCCTGGGCCATATTCAAAAGGGGGTGATGCACCACGCAATTCCAGATGCACCACAGTGCAAAGATAATGTATGCAGTGTATCCGGAGGGGGCGTTCCCATGAATATGCGGCACATCTCGATATTCAGCCGAGATGTGCAGCACAAATTTAGGCATAGAAGAAACATGCCTAACTCCTAGCCAACCACAGGTGGGCTACTGTACTGCACAGTGCAACACAGCAGCCACCAGCCCCTGGGTGGCTAGCCCTCCCATCCCCAACCATAGAAAAAGAAGAAACCCACACCCTGTTTCCCTGGTAGTCTAGTGGCCCCCCTCCCATTCCCAACATCAAAGTAATAAAGAGTTGTCATCCCCGATATTCCCTGGTAGTTTAGTGGCCCACTTCCCATCCACCAGAGTAATAAATAAGTTCCATCCCTGATATTCCAGCTAGTCCAGTGGCCCACCCCATCCCTGAACCCTGACCATGGTTATAAACAGTGGTGCAAGTGGTAGACAAGAAGTACAGGAACTCAGGCACTGGCAAATATGAAATGCGAATGAAGAGCCTCAATCTGAAGGATAGCTGTGTCAAGACACATATATCTGTTTAGACACGAGTAGATTCACTTAGAGATATAGAAGTATTTCTAGGAAACTAGAATTGCTGTACAGGTCAAATGTTGTTATGGAAACCCTGATTTCAGATCACAGGCCCAGAAACTGTCATTATGTTGCTGGTTTAAGAATTCCAGTTCTGTTGTCAGTAGGAGGAAGAAGTACAGGAACACCATTACTGCTACAAAAAAAGTACAGGAACAGAGTTTCTGTGCGTTCCTGTTCACTTTCATCACTGGTTATAAAACAACCCGAACCATCCCTGGTAGTCTAGTGGACCCCCTCACCCACTGAGGGACTCTCACCCCACCCTGCTCCCCCTGTCCCAGCATGGCCATCAGGCCAGTGGGCAGTACAACCCACCCGCATATTGCCAAGGCTGCCCGCCAACAGAACTATCACAGAATGACGGGATGCATGATTGCACATCTCATTTGAATATAGCACTTTTGCACTCTGGCGCAACTCAATTGCACAGAGCAACTACTTGCGCCCTTTACAAGAGCAGTTTGAATATTGGGGCCTATGTATTTTAAATTGTGACACTTTCAGATTAGTGTTTTTTTTTTAATGGAAATCTGTTTGAATTCACTGTTCTGTTTCGAGTTCAGCAGAAGCCATTGTGATGTCATCAGGCATTGAGCAAGCTGCTGTCCCATTGGTTAAAAGCTCTTTATGACCAGCCTGCTGTGGAAGTAAGTGCTGATGACCCCCTTAGCAGTGAGATAAATTTGTTTTATTTAGGATGCTTCAGTGGATAAAATAAATAATTTATCTGTAAGGCTGGAGTTTCATCTGCATTGTTTAATGTACAGTTTGGTGACGGCACAGTGCTGTTTTGCATGGTTTAAGGCTGTCAGTTTTCTATTGTGCACAAGTATCTTATCCAATCAGTCCTACAGCTGGCAATAGATAGAGCATCAACATTCTACAAATGCTATTTACATTTAAATATTGTGTATTTTGCCAGTGTGTGTGTGTTTGTTTTTTATTACAAGTAGTTCTAAATGGGTTATCATTGCTTAACTTGAAAACTCCCCCCCCACACACACACACACATGCACAGACTGTTTGGTGTGCAACAGTTGTTACGTGAATAATGTTTAACATTTTTTTTTCTCCAAAAAATGGTTCATCATATACTAGTGAAGCCCTCCTTAACATCTGCAACCCTCTCCAGTTGGGATTTACGGCCTCTTTACAGTACTGAAACTGCTGTGGTCTGAGTGTTGCATGATCTCCTCACAGCGAAAGACCAAGGACGGTGTACCCTCATGATCTTTTGGATGACTCATCAGCATTTGATACAGTGGACCATGGTGTGCTAATTGATCATTCGAGGAACTACGTGGGACTCTCTGACACCGTTTTATGTTGCCTTGAGTCCTACATTACCAGAAGATTTCATCTCTGGAGCAGTTAGCATCACCTGTGGGGTTCCCCAAGGATCGATCTTGGCATCTGTGTTTTTTGCCACGTATATGCTGCCCCTGGCTGAGTTCATCAGACAATATGAGGTTGGTTTCACTGCTGTGCAGACAGTACTTAACTCTGTCTTGCTGTCCTGATGGGTCAAATGCAACAATGATTCTAGGGCAGTGTCTACAAGAAATCGAGTGGATGGCCTCCAGCTGGTTGTGTCACAACCCAAGA
Organism: Neoceratodus forsteri; assembly: GCA_016271365.2. Lineage (NCBI taxonomy): Eukaryota > Metazoa > Chordata > Ceratodontiformes > Ceratodontidae > Neoceratodus > Neoceratodus forsteri. Next base: position 5,452,182 of record JADMNL010000040.1, read on the forward strand.
AAGACAGAGGTGATGATTGCCGGTCCAGGCCAGCTTGGGTTGTTGAGGACAAGTGGGGACCATCTACTGTCATTTGTGAATGGTCAGACACTTAGAGCTGTGGATGCAGTGAATGATCTGGGGGTTGCTTTGGACTTCAGGCTAACTCTGAAACAGCAGGTGTCACTGGTAGTCCAAGGTGGCTTTTACCATCTGCATAATATTGCCTAGAACAAGCCACATTTAGCTCCATCTGACCTGGAGATGGTCTATGCTTTTCTCACCTCTAAACTGGATTACTTCAATGCTCTTTACTGATCTGGAGGTTTGATGTGCTCTCTGCAGTTGGTCCAGAATGCTGTGGCCAGCTGCAGGTGGGAACTTCTCGTGGGACAACTTCATGATGGTGTTGCATGGTCTGCACTAGCCACCAGTTCAGTAGCATATAACCTTCAAAATATGCTTACTAACATTCAAGACCCTACATGGTCTAGGCCCAAGCTACCTGAAAGACATTCTGTTGTCCTACAAACATGCACACCCCTCCATTTTACAGATACTGGCCTGCTTCAGGTCCCCCATTCCCAGTTACAGCAGTTGGGGTGACAGGGCCTTTGAAGTTGCAGCCCCTTTCTTTTGGAATGTGCTCCAAGGTGCTATGCTCAGCTTGCACTATGCAGACTTTTAAGTCCCAGTTAGAAACTTTTTTTATATACACAGGCCTACTCAGTAGAACTGAGATTTAAAATAATGCACTTTTAGTATGGTATATTTATTGATGATATAATTTATTTATTTTTGTTTATATGTATTGCTGTAAGGCACCTTGAGTTTTGTGCAAAGACCACCAAACAAAATTTGCCTTGACTATAGTATAAAAATGACTGGAAGTAGAGTATTAGTTGACATCAATTGAAAAGGGTGGGTTAACATCCGGAAACCCTCCTGTACAACAGAGCAGTATGAATTTTAACTGTTAAAAAATGTACTTTATTAAAATAAAAACAGTTCTGTTTAATAATTCACATTAATTCACTTCAGGGGTTAGGTTACCTCTGATAATCTAACACTAGAGGCATATGATACTCGGCTGTACCTCATGTCTCATAATCCTCCCAGGTTTGATAAACCTGGTAACCCAACACCTGGACATACCTTGGTGTTTTAAAAAATTACTTGGTGAGAAAAACTGCACAACAACGTGGATTTTGAGTGATTGTGATGACCTCGAACTACTCAAGCTTTGCCGTCATGGTTTGTGGTGTCAGAATCTCTTGATGGAATCCTAGTTCTGCAGTGATGGCTGTATACCAGGGTATGCGCTCTGGAACACAAATACTTTGGCCGTTGTTGTGCAGAGCCGCTCCCTAGGAACAACAAGTACACTTTATATTTATGCCATGTCTCTCATGCCCTAGTAAACAATGGAGGCTGGAGCCATTACTGCAGTGCTGGTGTGCGTGTTTTCCCCATCTACGTGTTGTGGAAATCACTGTGCTGTCACACATTTAAAACATTGCTTTCGGGCAAGTCCACATCAGTAACAAATGAATGGGGATGAATTGAAGGCAGTGTTCTGTAGTTTGTTGGTCAGCACACTTAAAGGAACACTGCTAGCCCCTTTTGGCATAACATTATTTCTGGATGGAAAAACTAACACATTCTATGACTGCTTACATTCTGCAGAGTGTGCTGATGTTTTCAGTTGTTTATCTGCTTCCTGTTTTTTGATCTCATCTTACTGTACTTCCGAAACCTCCAAACTATCCAGCCACTCACAATGCAGAGTCTCCCTCCACGGCATACTTTCGTGAGTGGCTGGACTGTGTTGGGGTGTTTCTTATTTTCTGGAAGTATGCAGGGAGGAAGGGTAAAGGACTGTAGGCAATTATTTTTTAATAGTAACGCTCATTTGGTGGAAGTCAGATGTTCACTTTTATTAAGAAAAAGGAAGCTGCTACACACGTATCAGCTACATCACCAAATTCTAAAGGTCAACAGGCAGGAAATATTTCCAAACTCCCCAACAATTTGAGGCTTACACCTGGGGATCAGTGCACATGTCTCCAACTGTGAAATGGTGCCAGCCACATGACAGAATGCACTAATATCTATATTGCCAAAACCAGGGCACTATACCTTGTAACACCCTATATCCTTTTTAAACCAAGATCTTAAATTATTCACTAAAATTGTGGCCAACAGCCTTAAGGAAGTACTACACAACATCATTCTGTGAAAATGATGGTGAATTTGATTAGGAATATGCCCACAAATACGAAAGAACAGACTGGGTTACTTAAAACACTTAGAATCCTTTTTATTATCTTTTTACCTTTGTGCGGGGAACGTTCATCCTAATCCGGCCCCCCAATTTTCCACAAATCTTACAGCTGAAATTCTTCACGAAAAAAATGTTATCATAGTGCATTTTAATGCCAGAAGTGTACTTAATAAAATCGACTTAATTAGGGAGTGGATTACTTGCTGTTAGTCAGATGTCGTTATCATAACTGAATCTTGGCTGAACAACAAGATTGCTGATTAACAAATTAACATCCCAAATTACCAAACTTGGCAGAAAGACAGGGCTAAGAAAGGGGGAGGAATACTAATTTATGGGAAAAATTAGATTACTTCTTACAGAGATTCTCTTAAAGAAGGACATGACAAGATTTAGAAGTATTGATTTAAGAATGGAACCCACCCTTTAAAGCACATATTATTAATAAGTGATGTGTATAATCCACGAAATGTAAAATGAAGTGCATTCATCATCTTTGTCATTTCATGGAATCACATGAACTACTGGTGTTAGGTGATTTTAACTTCATTTGGCAACTTATAAATGATACACACGTTTTGACTGATTTTCAGATAAGCCTAGGACTCAGCCAACTGATTGCAGACTCCACAAATGTAAATGCTATAATGATCCTGCTGTATACACATGATTGGATCTTGTTTTTACAAACTGCCCTTGCAAATACACTCAGAGGGAGGACTATCCAGACTCATTTTCCAACCACCAGGTAATTTTTTGCATAAGAGAAAATGTAAAAAAGCAGGGCCCTAGCCAGCCCGGTGGCGCTGGAGGTAGAGGCACCGGATGCTACACCTCACGCCATGCTGGTGACCCAGGTTCGGGAATAAGCCCCAACTGCCGGGGGTCAGCAGGGGCAAGAGAGATTGAGCATCCAGAGAACTGCTTTCCTCTCTTGAGGGAGGGAGGATCTACCATCCTACTCACTGATTGCCCTCTAGCAGTGGCTGGAGGGTGATACAGGCCAGGAGGCACATCTGACATCAGAGGGGAAGGGGTCAGGGAGAAAAGAAAAAACAGCTAAGAGGCTCTGTGATGGCCCCTGGCTGCACCCGTGCTGTGCCCCCAGAATCTGGATGCTGGCTTTCTGGGGGAAGGGAGAAAGTTGACACTCTTTGACCCTGACCTGGTCACTGGGGGTTGGGGGGAATTTCTGTGTTTCTATTTATTAAAACATTGGTAACTGGGAAAGGCACACTGAGTCGGGGCTCGTTTCCAGGTGTGACCAAGGGGAGGGGAGCAAAGGATAAAAAACAATATCAGAAGAGTGCAATGTCATAGCACACAAAAACCATGAAAGTGCAAAATAAACAAAAACTAGCAGATAAAGAGCTGCTGCCACCTCAAAGAAAACGTTGAAAAGCATTATAATTAGGTATAACTCAGCTTACATTCTGCATATATTCTATAGATTTCTCCTCCTCTCTACTTATTACTGAGGAAATGTGCATGAATACATGATCTATCTCCATTAGAGTTCATCTGCCTCTATAGCTTCCCCCTACTTCAAGTCATAATCCTTTGTTGTGACATCACAGTCTGTTGCCATGGGAGCAACTGTGATGTCATAAGCAGTGCATTATGACCTCAGGTAGGGAGAAAGCAGCAGGAATAGATGAAATTGTCAGGAGCAAAGCTCCTGTTTTCATGCAGATGACCTCAGTAGTAAATATCAGAGAGGAGAAATACAGAAGTCATATAAAACACAAGCTACACTGGATCTAAATATTATGTTTTGTTAAAGTTCTCCTGAAGGTGTCTGCTACTCTTAAGAATTGCACCAGGCATAATGGCACTGTTAAGTTGGAGAGAAACAGGAGCAAAGGGGAAAAGTGAAAAGTCTCAGTCGATGTCTGAGGGAAGAAGGGGAGGCAGTGAGATGGAGGGAAAAGGGAAGTTGGTTCCAAAGTGAGAGGAGATGATAGGTGAAGGCCGATTGGCCAGCTGAGGTATGAGGACATGGCAAAGCAAAGGTGCAGTGGTTCCTGGAGCAGAGGGAGTATGAGGCAGAGAGAACAATGGAGAGGAGTGACAAGAGGTAGGAGGGAAGGGACTCAAACCAGTATTTAGAAATAAAGGAGGCACAGTGCATCTGGTGGCAGGATGGGAGGGGATGAATGGATAGTGATGATTAATCTGAGCAGTGATGAGTTTAAGAGGGTGAGTTCATTGGAAAGTGACAGAAGGAGTTCAATCAGTCAATCAAAAATCTTTTATTTTACCAGGCAAAACACCTTTGAGTAAACTCATTTACAAGATGGACCTGGACAGGTACATGATCAAACACAGAATAATATTACAAAAATTAAACTAAAGGCATTACATACAATAGAATAAGATACATTTGTAAATACGTACACTAAGAGAACACATAGATAGCAGTCACATAGTAATTTACGCATTGAACATACCAGCATGAAAAAGGCGGTGTAGGCAACCATGCAGGGAAAGACAGTGGTTAGTGGAACAACTAAGGTGCAGAAGGGAGGGAGGGAGGAGGATAAGCATGAGTAAAAATCACATTTGGGAGGGGGGGAGTCAGTGGAGGTCAAACAGAGGGTACAGTGTCTGAGGTCAGTATACCTTTAGCCAAAAACCAAGGAAAGCAATTGCAGGACTCCTTAACGGGACGTGCATATAGTGATTTGAGTTACAGAAGATATCCAGTCTGACCAGGTAAGTGTAGGGTGAGACCCATTAACCACATCTGCATAGTCAAAGACAGGGAGCACCATTTTAGTGACAAGCTCTCGGCAAACCTGTAGGGAAAGACTGTCTTTATTTCATACAGGGCTTCAAGTTTAGGATGAGCTTGTCATGGGTGGTGCCTGTGTGGACTGAGAAGTCAAGCCACACACCAAGGTACTTGAAGAAAGGAACCACTTCGAGCGGGGAGCCGTCCATGGTGAAGAAAGTGGGCACTGAAGTGAGTTTGGCCAATTTTTGGCAGGTACCAAAAGTCATGGATACCATATTTCTTTTTGTAATTATATTATATTCATTTTTGAAACAAATTGCAAAAATACAAATAGTCTATGCATGGAGCATCCAAGGTTTTACATTCGGCTTAGATATAACATCTAATACTAGACAAGATAAATAGTATCCCAGGCTATGACTGCTAATAGAGAGGCAAGCACTAAGTTATAACCCCCTAAAACAGAATTCAACAGTGTGAAACTGTAGCCAAAGAGCTCATGGCAAACACCCTACAATTAATAGTTCTTAAATTTAGCCTTATCTAATCCTGTGCCCTAATTTGTGCTATAGGTGCCATGAAAAGACAATATGTTTTATCCATGCTAAACAATTTAACAGTCACATCTAGTTAATTTTAACCCTCTAAAATGAAACAACCGTAATAAAGAACAGGCCCAGTTAAGTCTGAAAACACTGTAAATTGATTAATACTGCATGTTATTGTTTCATGTGAATGATGGAGCTGCTATACAGAGTGAGAGAGCCTAATAGTTAAAGCTAGACATCTAAATAATATTACATTTAAACAAAACAGTCCTAGCTTCAACCATCGGAGTAGTTGTTAAACTAGCCCCAGTCCCCTGAGAGGGAGGCCCACTAGCAAAAAGAGAACCAGTACTCACCACTCTGATGCAGTGAAATATATGAGGATCAAACATTAAATTATCTGTCCGGCCCACTGGTGCAACGGTAGAGCTACCGCTTGTGGTGCCAGCGACCTGGGTTTAGTAGCGAGTCTGGGTTGCTGGAGGGCCAGCCAGGGGGAGAAGAATCGTGCACCTGCAAGGCCTCTCTCCTTTTCTGGGGAGGGTGGGCTGCTGTCCCCACTGCTTTACCACCACCTGGGTGACCACAGGTGGAGGTACAGCTAAGGACACAGTAGCATTGGGAGGGGCAGGCGACGGCCAAGAGTCTGAGCAAAGGCATGTTTCAGCATGCCTTCATCTCATTGGCCCTCCTTGAGCGCTGGTGTCTGCAGGGGGCGGGGACCAGAAATGAGAGAAAATACCCCACGGTCGTGCCAGGAGACGGGCTTCGCGCGCAACTCGGGAGCTGGGGAGCAGTCTGAGTGTCCTCTTTCTTGAGGTCTGGAAGGATTGGGGGAGTTCCCTCCACCTCACCCGGGGGAAGGGGTCATATAGGGCTGGTATGTCCAAGGAGTAGAACACTTTGGGACAGCATCCTCGGGTCTTCCGAGCGTAGACTGAGTGGCACATTGGGACCTCGATGGAAGGTGAGTCTGCGGAGTCGAAGGGGGCATAAATACTAAGTTAAAAAAACTTTAAATTATCTAAATACAAATACATGAAATAACAACATTGAATCTGAGAGAAATTTGGAGGGGAAAGAGAGTTTTAGTGCACACAATCAGAGCGAGGCCTCTAAATTAAACTGTCTGGATTTCAAGATGCAGTATCTTCCTCCTTGGCTACTGCAGCACGTGAGACTTTCAAGGCAGCAGCCATCTTTGTAGCCCATTTACCCACTTCCACAGGGTCTGTGAAAATATATACTTTACTTTCATGGATTACATGAAGTTTGGCAGGGAATTGAATGTTATTAGGTATGTTCAGTTCCTTTAATGTGTTTCGAACCCCATCAAATTTCTTTCAGCAGAGTCGGGTAGAATAGAGACACCTGGAAAAATATGCACAGTGGCCCCTTCCACACTCAGCGGCCCAAAACGTTTTGTAAGTTTTAGGAGCTTGTCCCTTGTATCCATGCTATCTAAAACCACCATCATTGCTCTTGGGAATATCTCTGGCTGTTTCTGTCGGTGCTGTATATGGTAGGCTTTTGAAATCAGGAAATTGATCTCAGGCAGATGTGCCCGGAATTGTTCTTTAAGCCATTTTTGTAAAAATATCACTGCTTGGTCTCCTTCTGACCCCTCTGGCAATCTTAGAAGCCGCACATTCTAACTTCACACTTGGTTTTCCAAAATTTCCAAGTGATTAGAGGTATGCTGCATTTCCTTGGCCCTTTGTGTCATTGTACATACTATGATTATGTTTTCACAGACTACAAAGAACACTAATTCTACTCTAAGAAGCTCATAGTCTCCTATAAGGTATGCTGTTAACAAAATAAGTAAATAGAAGCCACAATATGACCACATTATAATATTAAACAACATAATAACAGCAAAGCTTTACAAGAAATTATGTTTATGTCATTACAAGCCCAAAATTATTATTTACAAGAAAGACAAGAAGTTTTAAGTAATATATATATATAAGGTATGCTGTAAACCAAGAAATATGGGGAACAAGCCTTACAGGCAGTAGTTAAACCTTGTTCCAAGTTGTTAGCAGCACTCTGTTCACTAGCATACTGTGTATGTCTTTTTAGGATGCAACTTAGGATCTAAACAAGTACAAATAAATTAACCCTGTGAAAAATTAAGAATATATACAAGGGTGCACAAGCAATAATCTTATTGAATGGTATTTGTATACACCAAAGAATTAAAAATGTAACAATATCATATTAAAAAAATGCTGATGAATGACATAAAATAAATGTATTTAAAGATGTGTAATAAATAATAAACACCCTGAATAAGCTCCAAGTTGAGCGAAACGTAGGGGGAAGAGAAATAAAAAGAAAGATTGAAGAACAATAACTTGAGTGAAGAGTGTTTACTTCAGAGGGCCCCCCCAACATTTCCTATATTTTTTCCTTTGTGTTATTGGCCTTTTACAGGTGTCGGAGTGTCATTTCACATCTTCCCATTTCCCATGTACTGCATCGATGGTTATTTCAACTGCAGCAATGCATCCAGTACGTACATCTAATTTATTGTTCATAGAAGTTGATGAGTTTATACATTGCTGCATTTTCTGACCCAAGGTTTGAAAGGTCTCTTCCGGGCAATCTGTCTCCGCTACTTGACCATGTGTTGATCAGGTCCTCTATCTTTTCTGGAGTCACCTGCAGGCTGAGAATGCTGAGATTTCCTCATTGTGTACACCAAAGCCTCCTCTTCCAAATGAGATAAGTTGTGCAGTAAGAGACAAAGTTTTTAAAGTTTGAAAATGACTCTCTAGAGAGGCGAGGTGCAATGCAACTTCTCAGTTTGGGCTCTACAGTGCCCCCGAATACCATATTTTTAGTGTTGACCCAAGTCTGGTTAGACTGGAACCATCATAAGACATTGTGGAAGTCTTGCTGTAGCAGACCTTCCACATCAGTGGTGGAAGGGCAGGTGTAAATAACTGTGTCATCTGCATACACGTGAATTTTCGAGTTGGCACAAGCTGAAGGGAGGTCATTGAGGAACATGAAGAAGAGTATGGGGCCCAGGGTAGAGACTTGTGGGACCCCTATCTAGATGTGAAGTGAGAGGCCAGACAGATGCAACCTTTTCAGAAGGAGAGGGTGAGACATGGGGCCCAATTTTCAATTGGGTTACAATGATGCAAGGGACTTGCATCAAAAGAGTTTGATGCAAGTGGTGATTTGCGTCACGACTTGCATCAAACTACGTTTTTGTAAAGCAGCCTGCATCTGACCCAGACATGGCTGCATCAAAGCCCCCTTGCACCAGGATTGTGTCCAACAATTCATTACACCAGGTCGCAAGGGAGGCTTGTGCCATGGCAGGGCTGCCACACCTCATTTTTTGGATTTTCAAAACCCCGGCATAGATGCAGCAGGGGGCACCACTCAGACCAGCCAGGAGGTGATCGAAGTGGTTGCACCACAGGGGCTAAGGAGGTCAGTGGACAGTGGAATGCACTAAGAGCAGGAGAGGAGCCATGAGTGGTGTCGCAGCACAGCTGTCAGTTAGTCTTGCTGGTGCTCTAAAAACAAGTCCCCTGGTAGTGTAGCACCCCCCCAATTCCCAGTGCTTATGTAGAAGCTGTGGTGGTATAATGGGACCCCCCCAATCTCCGTTCTCCCCTGAGAATAATGCAAGATTTGCCCCAATGATATAGTGCCCCCCCACTCATCCCTGATCTCCTGACAAAACAAAATCCGGTCATACTCCCATGTCATCTAGTAGTCCCGCACCCTGCCCTCCCCATCAGGCATTGCACAACCACCCCACTCCCCCCTGTTCCCTGCCCTGATCCTGCAACTGGCACTGCCCTCTGCTCACCACCATGGCTGGCCACAGAATGTGCTATGAAGGGGCATGTACAGGCTCCTTGATAGCGCATACTGAGGCCAGCCATGGTGGTGAGCAGAGGGCAGTGCTGGCTGCAGGATCAGGGCAGGGAATGGGGGGAAGCAGGGTTGTTGGGCAGTGCTTTATGGGGAGGAGAGTTGGGGGATCACTAGAGCACCAAGGAGTATGCTTGGATTTTTGGTTTTGTCGGGAGATCGGGGATCAGGGGCACTATACCACAGGGGCAAATCTTGCATTATTCTCAGGGGAGATCTGGGATCATGGGAGGGGTTCCACTATACCACCACCGCTTCTACATAAGCATCGGGAATTGGGGGGGGCTACACTACCAAGGAACAAGCTTTTTAAAGTACCAGCATGCTTTTAAAACAGAACTGTAATTTCGGCACACTGAACTAAGGCTGATGTACAGCTCTGCCACATCACCCCCAGGGTCCATGTGTGGTGATCCTTGGGGCACCTGGGCTACCCCCTGTGCCAGTGTCTGCCCAAATATCACCAGCTTGTGCCAAGCCCTCCAGCTGCACCACTATTTCAAGCACAGGCCACAAGTTGTGGCTATTACAGATCATTTGGCGCAAATCGCAAACTTTCTGGAATAGCACAACTTGTGTTTGTCGCAACTATGTCTGGCACAGTCCCCTACTTTTCTGCAATTTGTGCCTGATGCACATGGCTTCTAAAATCAGGCCCATGGAGTCAAAGACCTTAGCTAGATCTATAAAGATGGCTGCCGTGATGTGACCCCGATCCATCCCTGAGAGGATATAATCAGTAAAATGCAGCAGAAAGGAGGCAGTGGAGTGATCTTTCCTGAAACCAGACTGGTATGGGGAAAGGAAATTAATCTATGGTAGACTAGCTTCTCTTGCAACATGGCAAGAGAGGTGAGGAGGGAAATAGGCCAGCAGTTACCAGAGGAGGAAGTGCCCCCCCCCCCTTATGTAGTGGTAAGACTTTGGCCCACTTTCTGGACTGTGGGACCACACTGAGGGAGAATGAGAGGTTGAAAAGGTGAGTCCAAAGAGATGCTTTCATAGGAGCAGAGATATGCAGAAATCTGAGATCAGGTCCATGTGGGCTGGACTTATTAAAATTTAGGGGGTAAATGGCAGTCAGTTTATTTTCTATAAAAGTAAGTTTGATGACAGTAATAAAATCCATGTGACTACTGGAAAATCATGTAATATCTCTTGAATATTAAAAATAGTGAAATGGCAGGCACTTTTCAAGTTGAGGACCAAACAATCTCACTAGGTCAGACTGGGATTAAATGTTTTAACAGACGCTTTGTAAAGATGGGCTTGGAAGCCCTAGGTAAAGCATCTTGGCTAATCCGCAGGAAGAATGACATTGAATAAGCCCCAGTTTTGCTTCGTGTCTGTATCACTGTACAGTCGGGTGGCTTACTGTATTGTGGTGCAATATGATGCTCCACTTTGCTGCTGTATCACTGGTTCCTCCTTTATTATGTCTCATTGGGGCTGGCACTGTACCTACTGTTTGGGTACAACTCACTGTACATTATAGTACAGTACCTGCACAGGCTAGCATTTACGATATGTATTACACCGTACTCGCACCCTGCAAGGAGCCACATCACTCATAAGCAGTCACAGCGCTCTCCCCACCCCGATCAGCCTCTGCCACTCCACCCCACCCCTTCCCTTATGCCCTGGCAGCCCAAAGTCTACCCTGTCCATGTGGTGCAAGCCACTTGGACCACCTCCTGGCTGGTCTGTGTTGTCTTGTCCTGGTGGGGCTTGTAGAATCCCAAAAAAGGGGATGTTGCAGCCCCGCTGTGGCACAAGCCCCCTTGTGATCTGGTGCACCCTGAAGTAGGCTACAAGGGTGGTGCAGTCCCATTTCAGTGCAGCGGTTCCTCATTCCGATGCAGACTACATTTCAGAATAGGGAAAGCCATATCTTGTGACACTGTGTGCAGTGTGCTCCTGCTGGCAGAGTGAGCTCCCTGGCCCACCAGCAGAAGCTGCTGCAGCCCTGGAGTGTGCCACCTCCTTCCCTACCCGCCCCCAACTCCTGGCTGGGCTACCTCCCAGCCTAGCCACTTGATCGCTACCTCTAAGTTTGCTCCTAAAATTGCGTCACCAGCATGGAAGCCGAATTTGCTTCCATTGGGTGGCCAACTGGAAGGAAATTCCGTGGAAAAAAATGGCACGATGTTGTATAGCCCCAATTGTTTCTAGATGTTATAAAACGACTAACATGGATAAATACTGGTGGGGGTGCACAAACAATTCTTCTCATTATTACATATTCTGGGACTGACCCGTTATGTGCTGATCCCAGCTGATCCAGCAGATGGAAAATCTGGATGTCTAGGGAGCATTTGTATTTTGACATTTGATCTTTAGTGTAGTCCCTAGAGGGCTGACCTCAAAAGCTAAAACATCTTGGTGCCTGATGAAGAGAAACAATGACCCAAGAGTGATTAACAGCTGAATACCCCATGGTATCAGTGTGGAAGATAAACTGTTCTAGAATTAAGTAAATGGAAGACATCTCTTCCTTAATTAGATTTACAAAAGGTAAACACCTTCTGGTTTCTGTACACGCAGTGGATAGAAGCCCACAAAGGACTCCATCCTTGACCCATTACTCCAGCTTTAGGTAATATCTACACATACCAAACAACCAAGCCTTGGGGGTCCTTACTCTAGAGTTAGGAGTTTAGGCCAATGAATTTTAACAGCACATATACACAAGGATGGGCAGTCAATAATGTTGGAAATGTTTTGTGGTTTGCAAAGATATTTATTATTCACACATCTTATATCCTGAAACTATTGGAAAAATATATGTAATGGGTGGGAAATTATTTATTTATTTAAGAGATTTTCCAGGAAAGACATACTGAACCATGAAACTCATTTCCAGATGCGTCCTGGGAGAGGGGGTGAGGGATAAGTACAAACAAGTAGAAGCACAATAATAACAATACAGCAATACACAGTGGGCCAGATATTCAAACTGCGCTATTTTGTGGAGCAAGCCCTTGCACTGCACAAAATAGTTGCGCAGGGGTGTGGCCACAGCGATATTCAAAGGAGCTGCACCCTTGAGCAACTCTTTGAATATCACCCCCGCCACAGCCACTGTGCATGGCGCGGTGGAACTTGTGCCACCACTGGACAGAGTGAGCATTCAACTTGCGGCACAGCACGCTGTTTATGCGAAAATCCTGATATTCAAAAGGTGACCACCAGGGCTATGTTCGGGGGTGTGTTTCATTACTTCAGCCCACGATCGGGCTAATCGGTCCACTGGACCACCAGGGATGTGTTGGGGAGACACATTGCTGCCCGCGATCGGGCTGGTGGGGGTTTAAGCCATGCCCGTGATCAGGCCAGTGGGAGGTGGTGGGGATTTTACACTCTTTTGCCCGTGATCGGGCTGCAGGGGGGCACAGGGAGTGGGTTGAGGGCCAGCCACAGGTGGCAGCTGCTGCGCGTGCGCCCGCAGTGCAGCAGCTCACCTGTGGTGGCCCCGACTTGAGCTCTTTTTTGGGCTCAAAGTCTGTGCAGACGCAGGGTTGTGGGTTGCACCTGCACAACTCTGCACAGCCTGGCTGAATATTGGGCTGTGCAGTTTATGCATGGTTCCTCCTCCAGTTCAGCATGCATTCATTTGCATTGCGCTGTTGCTCAGCATGTTTTCAGTGGTGCAACTGCCTCCTGCTGAATACTTCCAGAATGGAGTGTTCTGACTTGCACATGGCGTAACCCTTTTGAATATCTGGCCCAGTATGTACAATAGTATACATTACTAGGGCAAATAATAATGCAGGTTAAACATCAGAAGTGCAAAGTACCTGGCACACACAAGAAAGTAAAGTTACAAATATAGGAAATGGTAGAAGAGAAAGTAAGTAGAGGAGGGTGAGAAAGAGAGGCTGGGTGTGTGTGTGTGAAAAGGTAAAGTAGTGGTGGGAGTAAAAGAGAGCAGGGAAGAGAACACAGATTATGGTAGGTTGGGTGGGGGAATAGAGTGTTGAGGATTAGAAAGGGTGATTACTGGGGGTGAGAGTGAGAAAGAAGTAAGGGAATGGGAGGAAGTGATGGGGGAAGGGGGAGAGGAAGGGGGGATGAGGTGGGGTGGTGAGAAGTATCGAGGTCGGAGTAGATTAGGAGAAGTGCAGGGCAATGGGGCTAAGGACATTTACAGGAGGAGGCAATGTGGCCTTGGAGAAGAGAGGAAAAAGAGCGTTTGGAGGCGGCAGAGCAAATTGTTAGTGGAAGGGAGTTCCAAAGATTAGGAAGGCGGAAGGAGAAACCAGACTGGCCAGCTAGGGATTTACGAGAGGGGAGCAAAAGAGAACGATAACCTGAGTTATGGAGAGAGTACATGGAGGGGGCATGGGGAGAGGAGAGAGCTGAGGGAGGGAGCGAAGCCAACCAGAATTTAGAAATAAAAGAGGCACAGTGGATGAGACGGTGGTCATTCAAGGAAGGGAGGGAGAGATCAATGTACAGAGAACAATGGTGAGTTTGGGGGGAAGGGGGAAGACCAAGGCAAAATGACAAAAGAAATGGAAGAGAGGATCCAGTCTGGCCAGGGTTGATTTAGGTGCTGCATCATAGACTAAGTCGCCATAATCAACAAGCATTTGTCAATGCCGAATGTTTGCTTGCTGGTATTAGCATTGGAAATGCAGGAGTTAGACAGATGCAGAATAGGAAAGGCAGTGAAGTATTGAACTTCACATCAACCCCACCTCCACTCTGCAGAGATGGACAGGCATTGGGGTATGCGCGTTTGAGTCATTGCCCATAACGTTCATGCCATTTCACCTCACCCTATCCTGCAGACATCGACACATGTTGACATGTGCCTTGGGGTGTTTGGTTTTACAGTCACCCCATTCCATAAAGACATACACTGAAATGGGTGCAGTATAGGAGAATGGGGTGAACTCTGGGGCCAAAGAGTCCAAGGCACACCTCGATACCTTTCACTGGCTGCAGGGTGGGGGGTGGGGGTGGATGGCATGAGCATTACAGTCGGCAATCCAAAGGCACAGCCCTGATGCCTGTCAGCCTGTACAGGGTGGGATGTTATGGTTAGAAACCCTAATGCCCCAGGCATTTGTTGGTATTTGCACTGCAGATTTTCAACATGGCCTTTTTTGTGACCCCCACCTCATGAAAGCATTTGGGACCTCTTCTCATGAACAGTGGTAGTGTGATTTTGTTAATGTGTCCCACACTTTGAGTTCCCACAGCGACCGTGCAATTCTGTGCCAGATGTATGAAATCACAGATTGGGCAGGATGTGAAGAATGACAGCTGTACCATTCATAGGGTGGTGTGAAGAGATGGCAATGTTGAAAATCTGTAGTGAAAATATTAAAAATGCTTGAACTTCCAAACGTACGTGGAAACTGCACAACGCATGTGCGTAACACAGTCATTTAGTGGAATTATTTCACCAGATTTTCGACATAGGCATTTTGTGACCTCTGCTCATGAACACTGTCACTATGATTTTCTTAATCTGTCCTGAACACTGATTTCCCACAGCGACTGCGCTATGCTGTGCCAGATGTGTAAATGCATATTTCAGGCAGGATATGAAAAATTACAGCTGTACCGTTCATAAGGAGGTGTGAAAAAATGTTAATGTTGAAAATCTGGAGTGAAAATATTACAAATTCGCAAAATTACAAGGGTACGTGGAAACTGTGCAATGTGTGCTCATAACACAGTAATTTTATGGACTTTTTGTCACTCAATTTTCAACATAGGCATTTTAGCATCTCTGCTCATGAACAGTGTCACTGTGATTTTTTTTAGTCTGTCCTGAACACTGACTTCCCACAGCGACTGTGCTATTGTGTGCCGAAGTGCGAAAACACATTTTGGCCAGGATGTGAAAAATGACAGCTGTACTGTTCACAAGGAGGTCTGAAAAAATGCCAATGTTGAACATCTGGAGTGAAAATACTACAAATGTGTTAAGTTATGAGGGTGCGTGGAAACTGCACAACGCATGCTCGTAACACAGTCATTTTATGGATGTTTGTCACCAAATTTTCAGTATAGGCATTTTAGCACCTCTGCTCATGAACAGTGTCACTGTGATTTTTGAAATGTGTCCCAAACACTGATTTCCCACAGCGACCACACCAATCTGCGCCGGAAGTGCAAAAACACATTTCAGCCAGGATGTGAAAAATGACAGCTGTACCGTTCATAAAGAGGTGTCAAAAAATGCCAATGTTGAAAATTTGAAGTGAAAATATTACAGATTTGCGAAGTTATGAGCGTGCGTGGAAACTGCGCAACACACACTCTTATAACAGTCATTTTTTGGATTGTTTTCACCAAATTTGCAACATAGGCTTTTTGAGAGCCCACCTTATGAACAGTGGCACTGTCATTTTGTCACTCAGTCCTGAAAGGTGATTCCACGCAGTGACTACGAAATCACCTTTTGTGACCAAATAACGCCATGACAGTGACTGAATTCAGAAGGAGGGGTCATAATAACCCCATGTTGAAAATTTGGTGCAAAAAGTCAAAAAAATGGCTGAGATATCCACATCAGATATCCACATAAGATATCCACATAACTCCAAATATTCCAAACATGTCTCCTTGGAAAAAAGGCATTAATGGGTTAAACCGCCCCATGCATTTCTAGCATCCTAACACCAAGTGCTACCAGCTATACCACCAGAAGCAGGATGAGGGGGGGTCCTATCAACACGTTTCCGTCGAACTGTGCAGGGACAGCGTACTTTCAGCTATAGGGCCCCCCAATGACTCAATGAAATCCCAGTGCACATTCTAAACTCCCAGTGCATCTCGCAATTCAAAAATGGCCTAAGGCAACACCTTCTTACTAGGACAGTTTGTGACTGCCACTAGGACTCTAACACCCACAATGCCCACTCACCCACACTCTCCTTCCCCTTCCTTTTACCCCCACTCTTCCCTCTTGCCCTATCCCTCTGTCTTCCTCTCCACCCTGTGCCTTTTCCTCCACTGGATCAACCTTAAAACCAACCTACTACCACTACCTCCCAACCTCCTAGACAAAGCCACTTCTTTTGCCCACCCACTCCCCCATCTCCCCTCCCCTCACCTTGACTCCTCCCTCGGACTCTCACACTAGGTGTCACACCTCTTCATCTCCTTAGCTACATATAACACTGTCCTTTACCTAGTTGAATGCTCTTGGCGCTGTACTATCACCACTGGTACTATGAATGACATTGTAACCTTATTGTATACTAGCTACCTACTATTCAAGTATTGTATGTAAACTGTTTGTTATTGCGGTCGTTGTCACTGTTTGACGTGGAACCTTTGTAAAAGAGCTCTGAGCTCAAAGGTATGATCCGCATCCCTAAATAAATAATAAAAAAAAAAAGTTGAAAAAATCCTATTTATGCCATTATACAGCTTATCGGCATTTCTTCAGTTCGCAGCTGGCTTTGAAGAGTGCAGACATGTTCCTGATCCACTGAAAATCATTGCGCTGGGCTCCGGAGGTGAGTATGGGGTGAGGGTGTGTGGGGAGGTGGGTGTGCAGAGGGTGGGTGCAGGTTGGGAGAGGGGGCAGGAGAGACCACGTGAGACCGTTTTCTTTGTTTCAGGGACACAACTTAAATTAAAAACATCATGGGAAGGTGTTTTTTTTTTTTTTGGAGGCTTCCTATACGCACACTGGGGTGTGTTCCCAGTGTGCCACTTGCATTTTGGGGTGGAGGGACTGAAGCAGACGGGGATTGGGCCCCCCATCAGCACAGAAACGTGTGGGGGGGCATGATGCTGAGGGGGATTTGGCATCCCTTTGGCACACAACAAATGGGGGGCATTATGCCAATGGGGAGTGGGCTCCCTTACTGGCAAATGAACTGGGTCAGGGGCATGCCGACAGGGGGACTGGGCACCCCCGTCGGCTTTCTTGGGGCTTACTGCCACCATGTTTAGGGACATGTTACACCAGGCAAGGTACCACCCTGCAGTGACAGGTTGCTCCCCCATTGAAGCAGAATGGTTGATGCTGCAATGATGAGGCGGCCCCTCATTGCAGCGGCCAAATTGTTTCAAATTGGTGGCACTTCTGCAGAACCTCTGTCATCAGAACTCTGGGCCTGCATTGGGCGAACAGTACCAAGCCAACAAATGCAGTGCCAGTGTTGGCTTACACAGTACTGCACCTCCACAACCCGCTTCTCTCCTAAGCTGCCACATAATGTTTGTTGCGCATGTGCGCAAGCAAACATAGAAATGGGGAGAATCATTTTAGTGATGATGTCCCAGTGGGCAGAGATAGGGATACAACTTTTGTTCCTATAAAGTGCACCGCGCTTAGGGTGGAGTTTTTTGTACATGGGATCTATGTGCTGAGAAAAACCAAGGTGGCGGTCAAGCCAGACACCGAGGTAGTTACATGAGGATATGCCATCAATTTTTCCCCCATCAAGGGTGAGGAAGGTGGGGAGTGAAGGGAGTCTAGAAAGCCTCTGTCATGTGCCGAAACACATGGAAACCATTTTCTTAGCATTAAGGGATAGTTGATTAACCCGGAAACATTTCTGGACAGTATTGAAATCAAGTTGAAGCCTGGATGTTAATTCTGATGGAGAAGAGCCAGAAGAAAACAGGACCCTGTCATCTGCATACATGTGGATGGATTATTATTATTATTTTCTTCTTTTGTATTATCTTTTTACCCCCTGCCAACCAAGCCACCCACTCCTTCAGGCGACCAAGGCTCACCCTTAGCCACTCATCCATTTTGCCGTCTGCTGACCCTGATGTCCGATTGACACAACGTATCCCCTCGGGAGGGGGGCCCTGCCGATGGGAAGCAGCCAGGAAAGGAGATCAAAGTGCCCTTCGGCACTTCCTTGCTTCTATGTTGGGTGGCGAGGATGCAGCTCGGGGGCTTCCCAGCTTCGCAGCCAGGGGAGGCAGGCCGCTGTTATTCGGCCACATGGGTGGCCATTTTTTTCGCCCCGCTCTTTTAGGTTGCACGCTGCAGCGTCCTCACTTCTCATGCATACGGCATGTGGTCACTCACACCGCAAAGTGCAATGCCAAACCCGGCCATGAAGAGCCACCAAAGGGTGATGCGTCCATAACCCCCCCCCGGGAGAAGACTGTCCAGAGGATGCTCTTGAACCCTTCCTGCCGGCCTCTGCTCTTGTCGGCCCGGGCTTGAGCATGAACTTGGGTCGCCAGCATGCCAGGCGATCCCCTATTGCCTGGCACCATGGGGCCGGCTGGATTATTATTAATAAATTAGAATAAATTATTATTATAAATAGAGTAGTCAATTGTTGGCAAACCTTGTTGAAAAACGTAAAATTGTGGGGGACAGAATTTCTGGTAAAATAGAGGTAGAGAACAGGAGAACCTCGGCATCAAATCCAAAGCCCTGAAGAGCAGCTCCTAGAAATAATAGACAATACTGAAATTACAATAGGGGGCATATAACTCCTCATTTATAGAGACTAAATGGGGATAGTTTAGAGAGAGGCTGTCATTCTTTGAAAGGGGTGTGCTGTACAGTACACACCCACTATGATAATAAGCTGTGTTAATAAGGATGTATGATCAATATGTATGACATCTGTTCTTCAAAGAAAACCTTTTGAGTTAAAGTAACTGTGAAATTGGAGATGATAAGTAGAATCCCACTGCAGCCACTATTTTTGCTGTTGAGAATCCAGTTGAACATAATGAGGTTCTTAAAATCAGGCTAAGATGACACTGCAGCAGCCCCCCCCCCCCCAAGTAGTTATAACACTGGGTGACTGTTTCTGAACACACAGGTTGTCAGTGTGGTACCACATTAAAGGCCAATAGACTAATTTCTTTGTTAAAATGCTCGTATAACGAAGACTTCCAGCCTATCAGAAGCAAGAATTCACCTTTGCTTGAAATGAATAGCAAGATTTGAAAAGACACTGCCTTTAGCTGCTGAGTCCTGTTCTTCAGTGACCTTCTTGTTATGCTTTCCCTTGGGACTGCCTACATGTCTAAAAGGCACCTCTGCCTGTCTGCTGTACCCAAAAATTAAAAAGTAACTGTTGGAGATTATATTAACAAGTTTAGCCACAAACTCAATAAAATCGGAACTTCTGTTAGGATAGGACATTGCTAGACATCCTGCTGCTAGTATATACAGCACAGTAGAACTAAAAGATGCACATTTCAAGACTTAAGCAATCTCTTTTGTGACTTATCGGGTTTCGGTTATCCCAGGTAATTAGTAACACCTGGCTAATTGGTAGGTTGGCAGCTCAGTCCCTATGACAGAGGTGAAAAGCCTTAGATATACCAATAAGGGAGCTTACTGAAACATATTTCAATGAAATATAAGTAGTTTCTATTTGTTATGTTTCTAAGACTTTTTTGCCACTTTCTCAGCCAGCAATCCACTGAGATTTATTGCTGATTGGAAAAGTGTGCACGTGGGAAAGTGAAAGGTGTGTGTTATGTATTTGCTTGTGTGTATTTGCTTTAAACAAATCTGAGAAATGGCACTACAACAGAGCCCTGTTACAAGAGTACAAAAACATAGCAAAAATGTTCTTATATCAGGGATTTTCTTATGAGAGTTTTGTTGAAAACAGCCATCGCTAATGTGAAAAAAATGGCTCATATAAACCTGTTTTTGTCTTGTAGTCCTTTCCTAACAGAATGTTTTGAATTTTTGTGTTCCGTACAAGTCTTCTTATATTCTTTCCAAGTGTTGCAGTTCATACGTGTTTCTAAAATTCTGCCACAACATTGTTCTTTAAGTGGAATGTGCCTATATCCAGTGAACGTATGTTCTTCTATCACGGCAGCATAACACTGCAGTAAATAATAAATTTTTCATTCACACAGTCAAAGTATGTGTTAGCACAATCAGAAAAGAAAAAAAAAAACAGAATTGAGATTTGCAATATATATGTTTAGCCTATAGTGACTCTTTTTTATCCATATTCTGATTTGGCTCCCACCCTCCCCACCTTTCCTCTCTCCTCTTATACAACTTCTTGCCTCATAGATCAGGGACAAGGCTTAAAAATCAGGGACAAAGACCCCAAATCAGGAACACATCTTACGAATTGGTATTATTCACTCAGAAAGCTGATAGAATAAGGCGGGTTAGTGTAAGATGCATTTTCTGAAGAACAAGAAGTCTGTAACATTAATGTTTAACACTATTTTGTGCTTACAGTCTCCACTGTTCAGTCACAAAACCACACATTTTATGCGTGACAAATGAACATTTTGAGGCAAAATCAGGGATGTCCCTGTAAATCAGGAAGAGTTGAAAGGTATGTCTCCCTCCCCACCACCACCACCACCACCACTACTACCTACCCACTCTGTAGCACTGTTTCCCATTTCCTTTCCATCTTCCACAGGAAATCTGTTGCTGGCCAAGCTGTCTTCTCATACTGTTTCCCTAAACTCCAATCCTCCCTCCCTGTCTATCCACTCTACATCTTCCACCTACTCCCTGAAGTCTCTTCTTTATGACTTTTTATCTCCCTCTTGCAACTGCCCCGACCTCATACCTTGTGACCACCTAACTACCCCCTCCTACAGTTTACTCCTGCCAAGATTTCCTTTTCAACCCCCCAACTTTTACCCCACTACTCCCGACTTAGAGCAATTATATCTACCTTTTGCACTTTGTGCTATCTTTTCATTGTATTGAATATTAGTATATGCCCATTTGTTACGTGTTGTTCTTTGCACCTATCTTGATGCACCATATTGCCTGCCATTTCTTTAACATGTATTCTTGTTAAAATGGAGAGCCCGCTCGGCCTTTTATTCCATTTTCTTGTGTAGTTTGCAGGCATGCACAATGGTTGCCTTTTGACATGGATGCATACATTTCCCCTTCTGGCATACATTCTTGTCTTTATTTAATGTTTTCTGCAGTTGGGTTTGCAATTTGAGCTGCTGAAAATTGCATGCTCTACCAGCGTTTCTGCACCGAGCCTGGTATTTCTGTAGACCCACAGCTGTGCTGCTCAGGTCACTATATGAAGCAGGACTGATTCACACAGTGGTTTAGTGAAGAAGCAGTGTTTTCACAAGGAGAAAATGCTGTACCTTTGTATAAAATGTTCAGCATTGTTCCCCCATCCCCTCACAAGATACCTTGTTATCAATAAAGAATAACTCCAGTGGCTAAGTGATCTGTTCTATGGATGTGATTCTATGCAAAGGATTTATTGTCTGCCTCAGAAAAGTGACAGTGAATGACAATGTGAGCTGATACTGGACACTGTCAGCTTTGTGTTAGTGCCCTTCTAAGCTGTAGTCAGTAATGGCTTGGAGTCAGTTGGAGCAGCCTGTTGTACCTTATGAAATATATTTCTTGTACTAAGACTTTCACTCACCCCGACTAAAATTCATGGTCTGCTCCTTCAACCAGGTCCCTGACAGACAGAATGGCACTGTGGGAAGCTAAACTCATGCATGAATGAGTTCCGCGATTTTGGTGGCAAGTAGAAAACACCTATTCTTTAATTTTCCTATCTGTCCTTATGTCCACTATCAATATGGTTTGTGAAACCAAGAGCTAATTCCTAGCATAATTCTTGGTTGAAAAGTGAAACCGGGGCTTCACTGTCCCTCCAGGGTCTTAGCTCTCCCCCTTCTTCTCCCCATTCCCTTCCCAGCTTCTGCCGCCCTGAGCAACCACTATACCCTTAATTCTATCCAAACCATGTTTGAACCCACCAACAGTTTTAGCATCCACCACTTCGGCAGGCAGACAGTTCCACAGCTCCACCACCCTTTCTGTAAAATAATACTTTGTCATGTCCCTTCTGAGCCTCCCTCCAGTCAGTTTTCACTCATGTCCATGTATAGTAACTGTGAACTAGTATTCAAGCTAAATATTTCCTCGCAGTTCACCTTACTAATTCTTTTTAGCAACTTGAAGGTCTCTGACATATTTCTCATCTCCCCTCTGGTCTCCAGCGAGTACATGTTCAGTGCCTTGAGGTGCTCCTCATAGGACCAGCTCTGTTGGCCCGGAATCATTTTCATCACCCTGCACAGCATCGTCTCCAACTTACCCCTATCCTTCCTGAGGTGAGGACTCCAGAACTGGGCACAGTACTCCACATGTGGCCTTGTCAAAGATCTGTATAGGGGAAGTATTACCCCTTCCCTTCACTATCAGTACCCCTCCCAATACATCCCAGCATCCTGCTTGCTTTGCTACATGCCTTGTTGCACTCACTCGATTGAGGGAGTCACTGATGATAACTCTAAGGTCCTGTTCCTCAGCTGTAGTGCTAAGTCTTACCCCACCCATCCAGTACTCTGTCTTGGGGTTCTTGTTCCCAAGGTGAGTTACATTGCAGTTCATGATGTTGAATTTCAACTGACAAACATTAGACCACCCCTCTAGCTTTCATTCATCACTCTGCATTTTCCTGATTTTCTCACTGGTGTGAAGGTGTGGGGTGACAGATGGACAAATAGTCAGGAACATAGTTTTGCACACAGAGTGTGATATTTATTTATTGGAAGTCCATAAATAAATAAAAAAATAGCATTCTAAATAAAAAAATAACTTTCTTTCAAGAAAATAAATCAAATATAAATGCTGAAACACAGCAGTACTTCTAGAAACAATCTTTCTTCAGATTTTTCTCAGCTCAATCACTTTATCCAAGACAAGAAAACTCACATGTCCTCTCTCTTTCCAGGTCAGTATCCCTCTGACCATCGATCTACATTACTTCAGGAAGCCTAGTCTTTTATACCCTCCCCCAGCATA
This sequence comes from Neoceratodus forsteri, assembly GCA_016271365.2. Classification (NCBI taxonomy): domain Eukaryota; kingdom Metazoa; phylum Chordata; order Ceratodontiformes; family Ceratodontidae; genus Neoceratodus; species Neoceratodus forsteri. The sequence goes on from JADMNL010000040.1 coordinate 5,475,377, forward strand.
TCATGTGACTTACCCCCATTTCCAGAATCAAATATCTTTATTTCTACAGTCTTTTCACTTTTGTAACGCAGATAATCATTCTAAACAGGATATATCACTGTTACTAATGTTAAACAAGAGTAAGTCAGCTCCTCTGTAAAAAGTTATTACATGACTTTGCAAAACAGACTGGCTCCCCTTTTTGTGAGGTCACCACTCTCCTTTAGTATAAAGACATTGTCATTGGGGCAGGAAGTCCCCTAAGGAACCTCAGAGGGAACAGGTAAGAAAAAAAGGCTACATTGTTATTTCATACAAGAACTGAATTAATTACAGAGCACATGAATAGGGCTAATGAATTACCAATATCTTAGTATTGCAATTAGCCCCTTTTCTATTTATCTAGGGCTTTTTAACAATATACCAAAAGAAAAATAACATTTTAGCAAACAGCAAGGTCCCATTTATTCATACTAGGCACCAATGCAACCTCCAATTGAGAATAAATAACACAACAACTCTATCATTATTCTATTGTTAGTCTACATCAGACAAAAACTGCAGGATCATTTTAACATAATAAAACATGAACTCTGTGTTTTTAACTTTTACTATGGGTTTTGCCTTTTTACATCTGCATTTTATTTCTGCACATGGTACTTTCTAACATAACGTAGCCCACTCTGGCACATTTCATATGTCTTTATCAGAATTCTCTGGGAGGGACCTGAAAGAATGGAAAAAGAAAACACAGTGGATTTAGTAAGGCAGAGATGCGGCCAACCTGATGGGGCAAGAAGAAAAAGCAGGATCGTTTTTTCAGATAAAGGTTTAATGCTGTTGCAATAGTCTTGTTAGTAATAAGAAGATAGAAAATAGTCCTTCCAATTATATAGGGTTCTGCTCTATCACAGCCAGTATTTATCCTCCCACAGAGCTTAGTGTCATCTGCGAAGGGACAAAGCCTGCCCCAAACACCCTCAGCAATGTTTATTTATTTATTTATTGAAATGTTTCACCAGGAAGGTACACTGAGCAACATGTTGCTCATCTCCCGGTGCGATCTGGGGGGAAGGGCTACAACTGGAATGAGACATGATACATTCAAGTTACAGGATCAACATTAACATACAGTTGTAAGGCAGGTGTTACAAACAGTGTTACTACAGTAGGTGCTTTTACACACGTCTATGTAATGGAATAACTGTTACAGAAACAGTATTCCGTTACATCCCTTGTGTGTAAAAAGCATTTGTTTTGTTCCCTTGGTGAACGTTCGTCCAAACCGTAATCTCTGCTTCTTGCGGTTTGCACGAATGTGTTTCGTTTGATCTGGCTGTGTAAAACAGCCATTCTGGTACCACTGCAGAAACTGCCATTAGAGCAGCAAACTCTGGGGGAGCTGAAACAAATGGAGGTGGATTAAATGGACACTGCGAGGGTGTAAAAGTGAAACCCAAACTAGAATAAGTGCACATTGGCGCCACACAGGTAATGTTTATTTAGTCTTACAAACCTGTGTGTGAAACCGCTTAAAGCTGTGCATAACATGATAAAGAGAGAACAATAGTAAGTGCTGGGTTAATAAGTAAAGAAGTGCTTACATGAAAGAAAAGGGGAAGGGGTGAAAGGGGTGAGGTGGGGGAAGGGGAAGAGTCATGCCCTTGGAGACCCCTTCAGGATGTGAGAAACCCTGAAAGGGGACTGGGAGGACCAGAGAGAAGGGGGAAAAAACAGTATCCCTGAGAGACCCCTTTAAGATGGTGGGAGGAAAAGTAGATGAGAGATACAAGCCCCATAAGGGGGCAGGAAAGGGACCCATGGAGAGCATTCAGGGTCCTTCACATTCTGTGAGAGATCAAGGGAGGCCAGTAAGTGGGAGGAATTAGGGGAAGGGAGAAGGGGGTGGGTGTGTACAGGGTAAAAAGAAGGTGACTGTAGGGGGGTAGGGTTTGTCTATGGCTTAGAGGAGGGAATTAGGAAGGGACATGGCAGGAGCAGCTAGGTGCAAGGTAATTATTGAGGGCAGAGTTGATGGAGTAGGCAGAGGATGAGTGCCGGATTTGGGGGGGGATTCCATATTTTTGGGAGGCGGTGAGAGTAACTGGATTGGCTGATTTGGGTAGATCTTCGTGGGACAACCAGAGTATGGGAGTAGGTTGATCTAAGGGAATGGGAGGGTGGAGGGGTGTTACAAAGGAGGGGTGAGGTAGGAAGGGTGCTCACCCAACCAGTGCTTGGAGGTGAATTTAGCACAGTGGGAGAGTCGCCTATTTGTAAGAGAGGGGAAGGATAGGGCACGATAAAGATCGCAGTGATGGGTGTGAGGGGGGCATCCAGGGCAAAGCAGCAGAAGGAATTGAAGAGGGTGTCCAGTCTGGCCAAGGACAACTTAGTGGCAGCACCATAGACCACATCACAGTAGTCGAAAATGGGCAGTATCATCATCTGAACAAGTTCACACCTAGCCGTAGGAGGGATGCAACTATGGTTCCTGAACAGGGCACCAAGCTTGGGGCGCAGTTTTTTCTGATTGGCGTCAATATGTCCAGAGAAGTTTAGGTGTTGGTCCAACCAAACACCTAAGTACCTGAAGGAGGATGTGTCCTCAAGTAAAGTCCCCTCAAATGTGTGAAAAGTGGGTAGGGAGGGAAGCCTAGAGAGTCTCTGCCTTGTGCCAAAGGTCATAGAGACAGTCTTTTTGGCATTGAAGAAAAGTTTATTGTTAGCATACCAGCGCTGAACCTTGTCGAAGTCTTGCTGTGAGCTGGTTGTAACCTCAACAGGACAGGAGCCAGATGCATACAGGACTGTATCATCGGCATACATATGTATAGCAGAGGATGGGGAGCAAACAGAGGGACGGTCATGTAGGAAGATGGAGAATAGGAGGGGCCCTAATACCAAGCTCTGGGGGACTGCAGTGCTAATTGGGAGGGGCGGGGAAGTGGCGACCAAGATCTTAACTGATTGTGTTCTACCAATAAGGTAAGCCTTGAACCAGTCTGTGGCAGAGGCAGATAGGCCAGCTGCTGGGAGTGAGTTGAGGAGAAGAGAGTGAGAAATGGTGTTGAAGGCCTTGGCCAGGTCAACAAAAATGGCAGAGGTAATTTGGCCATTGTCCATCCTGGTTAGTATGGAGTCTGTGAGCCATAGGACAGAGGTGGTGGTGGTTGAGTGTTTTTTCCTGAAACCAGACTGGAAAGGGGTGAAAAAGGAAGTATTAAATAGAAAAGAGGTGAGTTGAGAGAGGACAACGTGTTCTTGAAGCTTGGCAAGAATAGGGAGGAGAGAAATGGGGTGATAGTTGCCAAGGGATGGGAGTCACCCCCTTTGGGTAGAGGGAGGACCACAGCATGTTTCAAAGAAGAGGGGACAGAGGCAGTAGAGAATGAGAGATTTAGGATTATTGAGAGGGGGTAGGCAATGGCGTGGGAGAGGGAGGGAGTTTTGGGTCAAGGCCATCAGGGAGGCATCATTAGAGGGCTGATGGTGAGGAGGGCACTTAGGGCATCATTTGGGATTACAGTAGTGAAAGAGAAGGGAAGGTGGTGGAGGGGCACACCAGTAGAGGGTAGGGTGGGGTGGGGTGGGTGATGGGAAGAGAGGATTTAGTTGCTCAGTGGTGCAGGAGGTATAATAGGAGTTAAGTTCTGCAGCTACAGCTGGTGGGCCGGACACTAGTGAGCTATTTACTTTAAGTACCGAGGGCGGTGGGCAAGATGAGGGGGTAAATAGGGTGTGTACCACCTTCCAGAACTTTGAAGGGGAGTTATGTTGGTGATGAAGGCAGATTTTAAATATTCGGACACGGCTAACCTTATAGCCCTGGTGCAAGTGTTTCTGACCATGCGGAAGTTTGCAAGGTCACTAGGATGCTGGGTAGCTTTATGACGCATCCAGGCTCGATCTCTAGCCCTGAGACAGGCCAGAAGTTCAGGGGTTATCCAAGGTAAGTGGTTACCTCTGACTCTGGTTTATTTGAGTGGAGCAAAGGCGTTCTAGTTTACAAGAAAGATTTCTTTGAAGTAGGCAAGGGTCTTATCAACTGAGGGGAAGGAGGTTAGTGGGGACCAGTCAGAAGTGGCAAGGTTATTCAAGATTGGTTTGAGGTCAAGAGACTTGAAAGAGCATAGTTGTATGATTCTGTGTGGCGATTTAGTTCTGTGGACTTTCCTAACTATGATTATTGGGTTATGGTCACTGAGAGCATCGGGGAGGGTGCCAGAGGTGATGACATGGCGGGGGTTGGAGGTAAGGGCCCAGTCGAGTAGGGAGTACTGTTGTGTCTTGTGGTTTGGGTGGATGGGTTCGGAGATCAGTTGGGAGAGGTTTAGGGCATGGATTTCATTTTCAGTTTTGGTAGTTTTAGGTGACAACCAATTTATATTGAAGTCGCCTAGGATGAATAATTCCCCAGAGCGAGCAAGGGAAGTGATGGAGATTAGGAGGTCTGAGGCGCCCGAAGGATGGACATTTGGGTGGCAGTATATGCCGGCTACAAAGACTGGGAGAGTGAAGGGGAGGGTCACATGGATAGCTAGGGCATCATGGGTCTTAGGATTTGAAGATGAGTAGATGATAGAATATTGGATGGTTGCTAGGACATAAATGGCCACACCACCACCCCTACCAACACGGTCTTGCCTTAGCAGTGAGTAGCCAGGAATGGAAACCGAGTGGTCGGGGATAGTGCTCTTTAGTCAAGTTTCTGAAATGATTAGAATGTCTGGTTTTAGAGTGCGCACCATGGTCTGAATCTGGTCTATTTTTTACAACAAGCTGCAGGTGTTTAGATGAAGAATCTTTAAGCCCTTTGGGAGGGCTGAGAGAAGAGAACAGGGAGGTAGTGGAGGGGGAAGCACCAGAGGAGCTAGGGGCAATAGGGCCTGGGTTAGGGTGGAAAACCCTGGTGGAGAGCAAGAGGAGAGCGAGTATGAGAAAGTGGAGCTTAGGGGAGTTTGAAGGGGCTGGTAAGGAGGTTGGGAGATTTGAGGAGAAGGCAGTGGATGAGTGAGGAAGAAGAAGAAGGTGGAGAACTGCAGAGAAAGTGGACACTGTTATTAAAGCCGCATGAGGAATAGTGGTAGAGTGAGACCAAATTTCAAATGGCAGGGAGGGAGTGATAGCATGGATGTGGGTAGGGGACTGGAGACAGTAACTGATGGGGTTGGAGAGTTATTAGGAAAAGGTGAATAGAGAGCAAGAGGAGGTGGTGAAGAGAGGGATATGAGCAGAACAAGGGGGAGAGAGGACAGTAAGGGATGCATTGTTCATCAGGCAGAGAAATTAGTGAATTAGTGAATAATTGATCTAGGAAGGCAAAGAATTTGTAAGCAGGGGGCACAGAGGAGGGGGCTGGTCAGATGGAGGTGGGAGCTGTAATTTAGGAAGGTATCTATATGAACAACAGCCAGGGATCGCTTAGATAAAGATTATGTCCCCTCTAGTAGCAGTGCAGTCTAACTTGCTAATGGGAAAATGGATGCTTGGGGGGGGCAATATACAGAGGGTTACACAAGTAAATCAGATATTAAGCAGGCTAAAGAGGTTCACAGGATCAGAGGAAGAAGCCAAGTTAAAAGTCAGCAAGTTCTGAATGGGCTGAAAGAAAAAGAGGGCTGTAGGGTCTAGCGCTGTCTGAGTGGTCCAGGTTCAGCGTGTCTTCTTTTGTGAGTGGAGAAGATGACAGGAGCTCCAAGCGGCACAGGGTGTGGTTCCAATGCTGGAAGTAGAAAGGGAGCTTGAAGTTAAAATACTGGGAGAAGGGGGTTGGTAGATGATCAAAAAGTACAGAAATCAGATAACAGGCTAGGAGAGAGTGAGAGAGACACACACACACACACACACACACACACACACACACACACACACGGGGCCTAGGTTTCAGATGAATTAACTTTAAACTGTTAAAATGCAATACTGTCCCATAATTAATACAAAACACAATAACAATGATTTTTTTTAACCAAAATTATCTGTCTAAACAGATGAGAAAGCAGGCTGTCCTGTAGATATGCTACAAAATAATTAAACCAGATAAATCAGATATTAAGCAGGCTGAGGAGGTTCACAGAATCAGAGGAAGAACCCAAGTAAAAAGTCGGCAAGTTCTGAATGGGCCGAAAGAAAAAGAGGGCTGTAGGGTCTAGTGCAGTCTGAGCAGTCTGGGTCCAGCCATCAGCTGGGAGCCCCGGAGGTCATGAGGGCACTGCTGCTGCAGCCCTCCTCCATCCCCCGAATTGCTTGGCCATCAGCTAGGAGCCACGGAGGTCATGAGAGCACTGTCGCTACAGCCCTCCCCATCCCCCGAATTGCCTGACCATCAGGTACAGAGACCACGTGCCCTGAAACAGACATGGGGCAGGAATCTGTTGCTTTTATTTTTTGGACTCGGGGCTATTGCTCATAAGGACAGTTTCTACTCATATTCACAGCAACTGAAATCAGCCTGTTCTAGCTTGCATTATCCTCCCTTGCAAAGTGGTTGCTTTACATTAATTAGGGTCTCTAAATTGCTTAAACAACAGCACCTACACAGCAAGGGTTTGCCTTTTGTTAATGTGATAGCCTTAGTAACCAAGTTTAAAAAAGAGTCAGTATATTAATTGTCTAAGGTGTTCGGTGGGCCCTCGTGGTGAAGCTAGGCTGCTCTTGTTTAATATAGGCTCTGTACTTAAGGCACAAAAGTCCCCCTGCAGCAATTCGAATTTAGCTGGGTAATTGTATTTAGTGGAACAATATGCAAGTATCACAAGTCCCCCCCTTCCCCGTGCTGTAATTCGATTAGCAAGGTAGATCATAATATATTTTGCTGCTAATCTAAAATCAAAAATCAGAATTGCTGCAGAGTAGTCCTGATCCTCCCAGCCCGCCAAAACTGCCAAATTTTAAACAAAGAAGCTTCTCTCCTCCCCCCGCTTCCCAAAGTACTTGTTTGAGCTCACCATTGTTTCTCTATTGTCTCTCCACAGCTGGGAGCATCGGAGGTCATGAGGGCACTGCCGCTGCAGTCCTCCCCATCCCCCGAATTTCTTGGTCATCAGGTACAGAGACTGAGCACCCGAAACAGGCGGGCAGGAATCTGTTACTTTTATTTTTGCTGGCCACCGCAGTCACGCAGTGCCATCCCACTGCCCTCACCACCACCCTGGTCAACTTGCCACTATATAACGGTGGTCACGGATTCCATGAGCCAATCAGTTAACTTTCCTATCTGCAACCTATATTTTTACACCACTAGAGGTCTCTTCAGATTCTTCTTCTTTTTCACCCTATATACTCAATTCACCATGTTGTATCTCTACCTCTTTCTTCCTACACTGCTGTTCCCTTTGTTGTCTCTCCCACTCTCTAAGTTCCCTAAGGAGCAGACACAACCAATTCCTATTTCTACTCTGCCTGCTTGGCACTCTCCCAGTAGCACCCTCCATATTGGGCTGTACCTATCTCCCACGCTACTGCTATGGCAAGTCAACCCCTCTATACTGCCTCCCTCCTTTCATTCGGGCCTTATATCCCTCAAGTATACAGCTCCAAACCACTCCATCACAGTCCCCCCCTCCAAAGGGCACTACCCGGAAATTGCAAACCTCAATTCCTTATGACACTCTAATAGTGTCCCTCCTGTTACTTCTTGCTGGTGACATGGAGGCAACTCCTGGCCCACCCACTCCTTATTTGCATGGACCCACTACTACTCCCTTTAGCGTACCTCATGGCTTAAAGTTGATGCATCTAAATGTCTGCAGCCTGATAAACAAAATAATCTTGCTGCAGCCTACCAGTATCTCCCTGAACCCTGATGTCCTAGTCATCTCCGAAACCTGGCTCAAGCCTCACCACAAGGACTGTGAAATCACTATCCCAGGCTACTCTATTATCAGGCATGACCACTTAGGCAACAAGAGGGGTTGGGGCTTAGCTATCTACATCTCTTCCTCTGTACAGTTCACCCAAATCACACCACCAAATCTCCCACACCTGTTAAATGCAGCGCTAATCAAACTCTCCCTACCCCATACAAACCCAATTTTTATAGAAGGGACTTACTGTCCCCCAGTTTCCTCAGCTCCTGAAATCTTCAAACTCCTTGTCACCTTGAAATCCCTTGCTAAGTGTGGCGAGCTCCATATCCTAGGAGATTTCAATTTAAATTGGCTATCCAGCAGCATCTTCAAGCTCCGCAACCAAGTTGCTGGACTGAACCTATCTCAACTGATCACTGAACCCACTCGACTAAATAAAAAGTCATCTAATCACTCCCTTCTGGATTGGGCTCTAACCTACCACCAGCATCGAGTAATTGCCTCTGGCACCCTACCGGATTCCCTAAGTGACCACGATATGGTTTTCATTATTGATAAAATATTCAGAACCAAGTCCTCTGCTCCCAGGATCATTCTCACAAGGTCTTTTAAATCCCTGGACCTTCCATCGCTATTATACGAGCTGTCTGCCACTGATTGGTCCCACCTCCAAAATGCCTCATCTATTGACGAAGCATGGAGCTATTTCAAACTCAAGTTCCTAGCAGTTTGGGATAAACATGCACCACTTAAAGGGTCCCAGGTGACGGGTGCTCACTTGCCCTGGATCACTGCAGACATCATGGCCCTCATCAGAGAAAGAGACCAGGCTTGGAAATCATTTAAGGTCACCAGATCCCCTGCTGACCAGGAAAATTACCGCTCCCTGTGCAACTCCTGCACTAGGCAAATCAGGCAGGCTAAGACGTGTTACTTCCAAGCTTCCTTCCAGGCTAACATAAGCAAACCAACTAAATTCTGGAAAGTGGTCAAATCACTCTTCTCTCCACCCTCTCAGCCCCCCACTCCTACGCTAAATGTGGATGGAACCACCACAACCAACCCATTAGTTGTTGCATCTGCTTTTAACTCCTACTTCACAAGCTGCACCTCAGCCCTACTGTCCACCCTCCCCCCTTACAACCAAAACCCAAAGCTGTAGCTGCCTCCACTAAAGCTAATACCTCTCCTCCCCCTACTTTCTCCTTCTGCCATACAACACCCTCTGAAGTCTTGAAGCCTTGATCCCCTTAAATACCAACAAAGGCAAATGCCCTACAGGGCTAGATGCCAAGATGCTACACCTAGCTGCTCCTGCCATAGCTGCCCCCCTGGCCGACCTCTATGACCTCTCATTTTCCTTAGCCTCCGTTCCCACCAAATGGAAACATGCCACTGTCATCCCACTCGCTAAGGGTGGTGACACCTCTGAACCTGGCAACTACTGACCTATCTCCCTCCTCCCTATCCTGGCGAAGACCCAAGAGAAACTAGTCCTCTCCCAACTCTCCACTTTCCTTAAATCATTCTCCTTTTTTCACCCTACCAGTCAGGGTTCAGGAAGTCCCACTGCACAACCACTTCCCTCCTACGCCTCACCGATGCTATCCTTGATGGCATGCACAAGGGCCATCTCACCTCCGCAATTTTTGTCAATCTGGCAAAGGCCTTCGACATGGTCTCCCATCCTCTCCTACTAGATAAGCTCTCCACTGCTGTGCTATCCACCATGGCCACCAGTTGGTTCTGCTCCTACTTGGGAGGACGATCCCAGTCAGTCAAAATTAGCTGATCCACCTCCCCCCTTCCCAGTTATCACCGATGTCCCCCAAAGATCTGTCCTCGGTCCGCTCCCATTCTCCATTTTTCTAAATGACCTGCCAACAACCTGCCTACACACCTCGATACACATGTATGCAGACAACATAGTTTTGTATGCTACTGACCCCTCAACCACTGAAGTCGAATCCACGTTGCAGCATGACTTCAATCAAATCCAGCACTGGTTTCGTACTAACCAGCTATTCCTAAATGCCAAGAAAACAGTCTCCAAGACCTTTGGAACAAGGCAGAGACTCTCTCGGCTCAAATCCCTCCCCGTCTTTTCCACACCCTGGAAGGGACCACTCTGGAAGCTTGCACTTCCTTCAGATATCTCAGAATCTGGCTGGACCAGCATCTCAACTTTTCTGTACACATTGATGCCATCCACAAAAAATTCATCCTAAATTGGGAGCCCTCTACCACAACTGTGGTAGCTTCCCCCTGCCAGCCCGCAGGGCATTAGTTCAGAAAATGATTCTCCCTATCTTCGACTATGGCGATGTAGTCTTTAGTGCCGCTCCCAAATCCATCCTATCCAGACTGAACCCCCTCTTCCACTCTTTCTGCAGATTCGCCCTTGACAGCCTGCCCTGTACTCACCACTGTGACCTCTATCAGGCCCTAAAACTGCCCTCCCTCCATGACCATCGGCATGCACACTGCACGCTACTTATAGCAAAGAATTGGTCCCAGTCCCTCCCCCAATTCCTCAATGCAGTGCTAACGCCTCTTCCCATCTCTGCTTATTCCCTGAGGAAAGCAAACATCCTTCTCCTAACGGTACCATGTATGACCACATCGGCTGGCCAAGCAGCCTTCAGACACCGTATGCCTAAGCTGTGGAACTCCCTCCCTGCAAGCACTCGACAAGTGCCCTCGCCCACTCACCTCAAACACCTCATAAACGCGCACTGCAACTCACCCTGCACATGCTCATAGCAGTGCCGGCTCAGTACTCTGCCCCGGCATCCCACTACAGAACTGAATTAGCTGTCTCACTTCTAATCGCGGGCTTTGCTTCCTTCTGCATGAATTGATGATTGACATTAGCTGCAAGTCAAATTGTTAACGCCTAAATATAAACATGGATATATGTATGTATGTATATATGTATGCTCACATTTTTCCAAATGATGTTTTAACCTAGTGATGTATCTGAACTGTCACTGTACTTGCTTGTTTGTGTCTGTCTCCTTGTGTCCCTCTTCCCCCAGGACGCACCTGGAATTGAGCAGTACTCTGCTCAGTGTGCCTTTCTGGTTAAACTTTTAAATAAATAAATAAAATATATAGATGTTGGGCGAAGCCCACTGTAACGGGGTGGGGAAGGCAGAGCCCCCTGCAAAAACACAGAAATCTGTGTATTTTTTTCCATGGTAGTGGTCCTTGTCTTCGGGGGCCACTACCATTGCCACTGTTCTTGCTGTTGGTGTTTTGGGTGGGCGCTGTTTCTGGAGAGCGGCGTTTTTACTTCACTCTTGTGGACCACACTGTTTTGATGTGCATGACTAGTGCACTCAGCAGTATGCAGCCCTGTGTCTCCTTAACTGCCCTCTTTTCTTCCCTATTTTTCAGTATGTATTCTTCCGCATTTTTTCTTCCTCTGCTTTTCTTTATGCTTGTGGAAGGCCCTTTTGCTTTGCCTTCACTGGTTCCCAGACTCTTGCCAAGAACCATAACGATCTCTTGAACCTGTTCTTTTTTGGTTACTGTTCTCATGCGTAACTTAGATGCCTTGAATGGCTCTCTTAATTACTGCCCATCTCTCTTTCATCTCTCTGTGTTATCCACCCCAACTAACTTTTCCTTGCTGAAATCAAGGACTTCAGCTCTCAAATGGGGTTTTCCAGACCCTAGGACAAGTTCAGACCAGATGGAGTTACAGCTGCTGTTCTCCACTGGCTCCCCTATTCTCTCAGCTCCAATCACCTGTGAGTTGGTGAGCACCACATCAAGAACTGCTGCCTGCCTGGTTGGTTCCTTAATTAGCTGTATCAGCAGTCAGTCCTGGAAGGCATTCAGCAAGGCCTGCCTTTTGGTGCTCCTGACCACTGGAATATCCTATGTGATGTCTGGCAGGCTCAGATCACCCACCATCATTACTTCCCCCTTTGCCACCCCTCTCTCACGTTCTTCCCTGAGCTCTTTGTCTCTCTTTCTCCTTTGCCCCAGCAGTCTGCAGATCATACCCCAGTGCAATTTCTTGCCTGAGGCTGCAGTGATTTGCACTCACAGCGACTCTTGTCTCCCCGTTACTACCCCCGATGCATCCATCTTCCATCACCTCGATGCCCTCCTTGATAAAAAGGGCTACTTCTCTCCCTCTACGTGTTCCTCTGTTACTCCTGAACAATGAGTATCCAGGGACTGCCCGGACCCAGTCATTATTTTCTGAAGCCCATGCTTCTGTGATGGCCACTAGGTCCACCTCAGTGTCTGTCATCAGCTCCTGGAGCTTGCTGATTTTGTTGCTCAGGCTCCTGGCATCAAGACATACACCCTTCCATCTGACCCCCAATCCTCCATTGGTACTACTCTTGTCCTCTCATCTTTTTTTTTTTTGTTCGGTGTTTGCACTCTTTGTATTATCCACTCTCTAATGTCTCCTCACCTTGCTCATTTGGAACCACAATCCTCTTTGCACCTCCTGTGTTGCTACAAGCCCTGTAATGTGGGGAGTTTAACTGAGACTCCCTTCCTTTCACCTGCCACCGTGGTTCACCTAGTTCCAGTTTCCCCCACAGTCAGTAAATGTCTGATATAGACATCAAACTTCTGGCCCAGTGTGCAGGCCCCTCTCTTGTCAGGTGAAGTCCATCACCCTTGAGCAGTCTCCCATCCCGGAAGTCCTCCCAATCCCCCCCAAAGTGGTACCCCTTCTCCTGACACCATCCCTTACATACCCAGTAAAACTCCTTAGTTACATCGCTCCTTATCCTATCCTGCTTCCCCTACCTGCCCCACACAGGAAGGACTTCAGAAAAGACTAGGGGGCTGAATGTGCCACCAATCTGTCCCCCAGTCTACGGAAGTTCCGCTTCACTATCTCTGTCAACTGGTTCACCAGATCATTGGTACTCAGGTGTACCTGCACCCCCTGCTCCCTCTTGGCCATCCTCCCTATACTGTTGAAATCCCTGATGACCGATGCAGCAGGAAGGCACTGGACTATCCCCCTCTCATTTAGACCCACCTCTGCCACCCTCTCTACCCTTTAATCATTGAGTCCCCAACCACCAAGACTCTCCTGGTTGATATGCTTTCCTTGGATGCCATCATGTTGTCCTGCCCTTTCTCATGAACTGACTTGGAGTCCTCCCCCCCCAGTGGAGTCAGGTGCCTCAGCCTCCTCTGGGAATGCAAAGCTGTTCATTGTCTGGATGGTGTTGAGCTGGCCAACCTCCTTATGGTTACCCCTGCCCCCTTCCTCTCCCACTCCCTACCACTGGACCAGTCGGGCTCTGGTGGAGTGGGGATGTGGGGGGGTGGGCTCCAGTTGAGCTGATGACACACCTGACAAATTACCATCATTGCTGCCACCAGCTGAGCCTGGAGTTCTGCCATGATCCTGCAGATGGGGTAGTGCCCCCTTCCTCTAGAGCATATGCCTGGAGAAGAGCACCCCACAGCCACTATAACTGACTTCCTCCCCTCTGAATCCCATCCCTATACAGACACTTGAATGAGGCTAAACCTAGCTGATGTGTTCACAGTTAACAAATTAGTAAGTCAACTTGTAGTGCTCACCCGGATAGGGTGCGGCTGTTAGGCTCAGTTATAGCACAGGAAACAGGGATACAAACTACCTTGTAGTGCTCACCCAGATAGGGTATAGCTGTAAGACCCAACTTTAACACAAGTATTAAATTAACTCATACAGCTACACCCAGATAGGGTGTAACAGCAAGACTTCCCTATAACACAAGTACTAAATTAACTCATAGTGCTCATCTAGATGGATTGGGATCCAATGACAAAGGGGAGGAGGGTGAAACAAGTATGGAAAACCCCCTGCCACACATATGTCAGCAATCGCCTGAACAGGGTATATCCCTGAGCAACGGCAGGAAGGGGTAAAAATGTATATGGAAAAAAAATGCCCTCCAGTCTCCAGTTACAGCCCAACTAATCAGGGGCTGAGTGGCAGAGTGCATAACCACACACACACACCTGCCTTCCCCCTGGGCTTAACCTTACAGCAGGGCTCAAAGTATAATGCTATCGACCTCAGTCATAGGCACTTTAAAAGTGAGGCTTACAGCACAAACAAAAGAAATGATTAGCATTCAACACTGGACTATCTAGCACTGGATTTTCTTGTCTCTTGTGTACTGCAGCTCCATTTTCTTATTTGTTCCCTTGGTTTTATTTCTCCCTATGGTCCCCCTGTCCCCATATGTCCACGGGCTTGCCAGGGCTGCACCCTTCCTCTGACATGGTGAGTAAGAGTTTGTGTTCACAGTCAGTCCCACTGCTGCTCTGTGATAGGCTGGGGATACACGAATGCTGGGTATCACATGCTGCCCCTCCCCAAGAACTCACCTCTGCAAAGTTGACCTTGACATTGGATTCTGGGGCGTACCTCCAGACCGCAGTCTCCCATGTGGCAACAGACTGTGCTGCGGCCATGCTACTGGGTCAGCCACTACACTTCCAAACCTGTACTAGTATCCAAGTAAATCATAAATAGAACAACTTTAGAGAGAGATCTGGACAGAGCAGCACTATGGGTGGACAAATGGAAAATTAAACTAAATGTCAACAAGTGTGTAGTGCCACACCCGGGAGCTAAAAACAAATTCAGAGTACTACCTACAAGGAAAGAAATTCAAGGTTACAGAAGAGGAAGTGAGCTGGGAGTTATTATTATCAAGGATTTAAAATGGATAAAACAATGTGTGACAGTAGCAAAGAAGGCAGTAAGGGTGCTGCTGGGTTGCAGAAAAACAGTTTATAAGCAGCTCAATGGACATAATGTTGCCTTTGTACAGATCTCTGGTGAGGCCACAGATTAAGTACCACTCTTCATTTTTGGAACCACATCTTTAAAAATACATTAGATGTATAGAGGCAGTTCATAGGAAAGTGACCAAAATAATATGGGGTTGGAAGACATGAATTATAAGCAAAGGCTTGATTCACTAGGGCATTTTAGTCTTGAAAACAGGAGATTAAGGGAGACCTTGTCCTCATATAAGCACCTCAAAAAGGGTAACCTCCTTGACAGAATCACTATAGCACCTAAAAATGATAACATAACCACTAGAGGGAACAATAACCAAGTGAGATGTGAACTTTTCAGAGGTGAGCTTAGAAAGTATTTATTTTCCCAAAGGGTGGTGGGAACCGTTGGAAATGGAAAACATTTACTGGGGAACCCACCTTTGAGGTAAGATTGAATATACTTGACGCATCATTATATGGTGCATTTTTACACCTAATATTTATTTATTTATTTCAATTTTGATAACTGGGTGAGCCCACTTAGACAGTCATGTCCCTTTTTCAGGGGTGACTCGGAGAATAAAGACAATTCCAAGAGTAGATACAATATAGTCAGTTTTATGCCTTTAGAGGAATATGTTTTACACAGAAGCAGTCTTTCTCTTGGAACTGAACCAGGCTTTTAATTTTATTCCGGGAATTGAGTCCCGCCCCCCGCCTCCCATTTTAACCACTGGTGGTGTGAGTATGAAATTGCCTACCTGGGAACATGGTGGGGGAGGAACATATGAGGGTGGTGCAGTTAAAAAGTTATACAGTAGCTACTAAGAAGTGTAGGTCAGACCCAGAGGGCATGATGGCCTTCTTTCATCTAAGATTCTTATGTAGTCTTCCACTAAATTAATCGCCTTCTGTTAATCGGGACAGCTGCATAATGGGGACAACCTGATGTGAACCCAGCCGTCCCTATTAAGAGGATTCTACTTTATGATATATAGGGGCTTTTCTTCTTATGTTTGGAGGCTTCTATGTGCCCCCAGTGAGGCTAGTCCTTGGGGGACCAGTACCCACCTTGCCAGTCACAACCCACTGGTCAGTGATTGATTGAGCTGCCCATTAGACAGAAGATCATGACATAATAAGGGATAGATGCTAAAAAGGCAAAGGGGCCATTTTCACTCTCCTGAGGCAAATGTTTGCTTGCTTTGAAATTTAGAGAGGTGAGAGTGTACATTCAAATATGCTTGCATGCATAGCACTGAAAACCCTGGTGGGATGGGCAGGGACTCAGACAGCTCATGTGATGGTTGACCAGCAGAACAACTTGCAACGTGTTCTTTTTCAGGAACAGCAGGTTGTTATATTTTAATTTACAAGGAATTTGGGGTGGGGGAATTCTTGCATAAAGTACAGCAGACCTCTGAACAGTTACTTTGATTGACTAATGGTGACAGAGAAGATTTTCTTCTATAAGTATATGGCACGTATCGGGGGGTTGATTTATGTTTTAAATCTAACTTGGATGAGGGTCTCCTTCCCTAATGTGACTATATGAGCATTGGAGAAGGAGTGTCTCTTGATTTGAAGCAGATCCTTTTATTTATTTATTTATTTTAAACATTATGCAATGACCCCATTTTACTCGGTTTGCTAATGAACTGACTATACCCTAATGAGGGAGGGCCTTGCCCAGGGTCCTCCTGTGTCTTGGACTATCTTGATGGAATTCTGCTGACCAGGAGCTGTTTGCAAGCAATCACGTAACCCTTGTTACGGCTGCATAGCAAGAGGTATGCTGACATATTGCCGATGGAGGAGTACAGAATATAAGGGGTCTGAAGGTCATGACTGGATACCAAATGTATCACATAATGTTTGATCCATACAGTGGAGTTGAAGCACATTATGAGTAGCCAAGAATCAGTGTGCTTCCTCTCTCTCTGATTTTCTCTATTTCTGTCTATCCCCTCTGTCCCCCTTGCACTTTTTTCTTTTATCTTTGGCAGTTCCACTGGTGCTGCCTCTTACACCCAACCTCGCTGCCTGCCCTGAGATTGGGAAGCAAGTTATGGGGGAGCAAGTAATGGTGGCTCTGGCTCTTCTCTGCTCTCGACCCCACTGCCTGCTCTCAGATCAGGGAGCTATGTAGCTGTATGAATCCCTCCCACTCCCTCTCTCTGCATGGTCTCCTGCCCCCCCACCCTAACACTGTCCCCTGAAACTGAACAAATTGCTCCTGTTCCCTCCTTCTGTGCAATTTCTTGCCCCCACCCTGTAATCTTGTCCCCCAAAACTGACTAAATCCTTTCCGATCCCTCTCTTCCTCTGCATGGCCTCCCGCCCCACCCTCTAAGCCGTCCCCATAACAGAAGTAAAATAAGAACATGCCTCAACATTTTCAGCCCCCCCACACCCCTCTGGCACCCCCACCAACCCCACCTCCCCATCCAACCCCCCGAACCCTCACTTACTTATCCAACAAACTCCTCTGATGACTGGAATGTCCTGCTGCTTCCAGTGCTGACCACAAATTGACTGAAAACAAGTTAAGTTCATTAATGGCTTTACTTTGTTAACGTGTAATATCTGTGCCCTAAATTTTCAATATAGCCTTTTTTTTTATGCCATCTCATGAACCAGGTAGGTGAAATTTTTCAGACTTCCTCCTCCGAAATGTGTTTTCCCGGTAACTCTGCAAAATCACATTTGTGACAGGATTTCAAAACTTTCACCTATGTAGTTCATGAGGTAAGGTCACAAAAATGCCATGTTGAAAATTTGGGGTCAAAATGTCAAAAATCAACATTATGAGGAAATGTTGCAGTTTTTTTAATGTTGACTCATAAGTTTGCAATTTTTGCAGATTTGGGGCCCATATTTTCAATATAACCCTCTTGTTACCCTGCATCATGGACATGACATGTGTAATTTTTCATATCTCCTCCAAAACACGTTTTTATAGTCACTGAAAAATCCACCTTTTGGATCTGAAAAATGTCATCTATGTTGATCGTATGGTGGGGTCACAAAAAACACTACAAGATGTTGAAAATGTGGGGTCAAAAGGTAATAAAAAACAAAGTTATGAGGAAGTGTTGATTTTTTTCAATGTTTGCTCTTAGATTTGTGATTTCTGCAGATTTTGGGCCCCTATATGCAACATAGCCCATTTCTTACCCCACTGATAAACACGAAAAAGGAGTCATTTTTCAAACCATCCTCCAGAACATATTTTTACAGTTGCTGTGCGAAACCACCTTTGGGACAGGATTTAAAAAATGTCACCTGTCTTAATCATACGGTAGGGTCATAAAAAGACTATGGCCCCAATATTCAAAGCTGGCAGAGTGTGCGGCCAGCTCTGACCTCTATTATGATTGTGCGTGCCGACCAGAGTGTGCAACCTGTCTGAATATGGGGCTGTAACAGTGCATAGTGACTATACAGTGGTGCTGTCACTACCTCAGACTGAACATGCTAGTAAAAATGTGTAAAAGAAGGACGCCACTTAAAACAATATATTACATCTCAGCCAGGCTATCCTGGGTAAATGCACAGTAAAAATGAGTTAAAACAGGTCCCCACTGGAAACGAGATGTAGCATCTCCGCTGTGGTATCCTGGGTGAGTACTGTGTAAAAGTGGATAAAAGCAGGATCACATTTAAAAAGAGGTATTGCATCTCAGCTGGCCAATCCTGGGTAATTACACTGTAAAAATGGGTAAAAGCAGACCTTACTGAAACTGAGATATATCCTCTCCACTGTACTAGCCTGGCTAAATATATAGCAAAAAGATATGACTTCTCAGCAGGCATATCCTGGGTAAATACATTGTAGATATGTGTAAAAGCAGGACCACACTGGAAACAAAATATTACATCTCAGCTGGACTATCCTGGCTAAAGACATCGTAAAAACTGGTAAAATCTGGACCCCACTGAAAAGGGGATACAGCATCTCTGCTGTGCTCTCCTGGATAAACACAGTGTAAAAATGAGTAAAAGCATGACTCCAGTAAAAATGAGATTTTGCATCTCAGCTGGGCTATCCTGGGGTAACTACATTCTAAAAATGGATAAAAGCAGACCTTACTGAAACTGAGATATAGCATCTCCGCTGTAGTTTACTGAAAACAAGGTAGTTCATCTCGTCTCACCTGTCCTGTGTAAATACAGTGTAAAAATGGCTAACAACCAGGATTCTGCTGTAAACAAGATATTGCATCTCAGCTGGGCTATCTTGGGTTAATACTTTGTAAAAATGTATACAGGCAGGACCCTACTGAAAACAAGATATTAGGTCTCAGCTGGGCTGCCCTGGCTAACTACATGGTAAAAATAAGTAAAATGTGGACTCCACTTAAAATGAGATGTAGCATCTTCACTGTGCTAAACTAGATAAACACAGTATAAAAATATGTAAAAACACAACCCCTGTGAAATACTGCCTGCCAGCTGACCTATCCTGGATACGTTGAAAAACTGGGTAAAGGCAGGGCCCCACTGAAAATGAGATACTGCATTTCAGCTTGGCTTTTGGCTGTCATGAGTAAATATATTGCAAAAGTGTGTAAACGCAGGACCCCACCAAAAATGAGTTATAGCATCTTAGTTGATCTATCCTGAGAAAATACATTGAAAAAAAATAGGTAAACACAGGACCCAACTGAAAACGAGAAGTTGCATCTTCACTGGGCTACTGTAGCTAAATACATTTTATGTAATAATTGGTTAAAAAGCAAGCCCGCATTGAGAATGATATATTGCATCTCAGCTGGCCTACCCTAGTTAAATATATTGAAAAAACAGCTAAAAGCAGGAAGGACAGCAGTGAGAATGAGATACAAGTATTGCATCTCATATGCTCTTTCCCAGAGAAAAGACAATGTAAAAATGTGCAACAGCAGAACCCCTCTGAAAAGGAAATACTGCATCTCAGCATGTCTGTCGGCAAAAAATACGTTGTAAAAATGGGTAAAAACAAGACTTAAAATGAGATATTGCATCTTAGCTGTGGTATTCTGGGTAAATGCAGTGTCAAAATTTGTAAAACCAGTACCCTCATTGAAATATACTTCATCTCAGTTCACCTATACTGGGTAAATACATGGAAAACATGGGTAAAAGCAGAACCCCACAGAAAACCAGATATTGCATCTTAGCTGGGCTATCGTACATACATACATATATTGTACAAATTGGTGAACAAGCAAGACTTCATAGAAAACAAGATATCACATCTCAGCTGGGCTATCTTAGAATCGGCTGCTCTATCCTGATTAATCTCCCAGTGATTTCCCTGCCTCTAGTACTACCCATCCCTGCCTGATCCTCCAATGACATTATCCCTGGTGTCTATAGACAGACTACGCCCCATCTGTTCCACTGCCAATATCCCTAGTGTCTGGTGGTACTCCCAACATCCACCGTACCCTAAACCCCCACTCCAGTCCCAGAATGCCACTGGCACATATTCTCTACAGACCTCCACAGTCAGACACCATCTGTCACATGGAAGTCCTGTAGCGCTGTACAAACAACTACAATAATACACCACTTGCTGGAACTCTAAGTAAACCAGTGCCCTTTGTGTGTGCACAACTGTTTTAATGGCTATTTGTGTGTGTGTGTGTGTGTGTGTGTGTTTGTGTCTGTATGTACACTCACACACACGTGGCTGTGTGTGTGTGCCTGTGTGCCCGTGGTATGGCAATATTGGTGGGGGTGGGAGGTTGTACTGTATGTCCACAGCCTACAGCACCTGTTTCCACATTATCCTGACCTTTTAAGGTTTTCTTGTTTTTTATTATTGTGATGCAAGTCTGGAATTTTTTTTTACTTTTTATTTTGTCCCCCAATTTTGTCTCGCCGGCTGCCGGGACTCCTTCCACTTGCCTAAGCTCTCTACCAACCATGTGATGTCCCCCTCGATAATCCAACCCAACACCACCCTTTGCTTGACAACCTTCTGGGTGCCCTGACTGTAACCCACAGCTTATCCCCATGAGCGGGACCCACGGTTCCCCTCAAGCCGGGAGGAACATACTTCACTCGACAGAGCCCATGGGGTGGAGCTGGTGAGGTGTGGGAGGAGTCAAGGAGACCCAGTTGTGGTGTGGGGAGGGTAGAGCAGCTTCATCAGCCCAGTGCTACTGGGGGTTTTATTCCCCTACTAGACCCTCCCCTTATCCCACTCCAGGGTGTGGTCCCGAGAGGTGGTCTTGGCGAGATGCCTATCAGGGCCATCAGGAGGGTGGGTGATCCCCACCCCGATCACCCACCCTACCTTCAGTGCTCCCCTGCCAGCCCCACTCTGGGCATGTGATGCCTCCACAACACTTGCCAGGCAAGTGGGTATGTGCCGACATAAGGCCACCTCCGAGGGACCACTTGTTCCTTCCCACATGATAACCCCCTTCCCCTGGCTCACCAGGGGGGTGATCATGCACCAGAAGGTGGTGCTGTCCCTCCCCAAGGTGGGAGGTGTCCAGTGGACACCTGAACCCCGCCTCGCCTGTCGGCACCAGAAGTTCCAGGCTTGGGGTGCGAACCCATGCCATCTGGATGGCAAGCGGTAACTCTACCACTACACTATTAGGCCAGCTTTAGTCTGGAATTTTAATATCACAGTAATATAACATATAGAATAATGCATGAGGTAGAGTGTTTAATGAGATTTTACACACACCTCGAGGTGTTGGATTCTACATAAACCCCGAGAGCTAAGCTCGAGGGATTTATTTAAGCATCCAACATTGCGGGGGGTGTGTAACATCTTGAGTTAAACACACCACCCCATGTTTTATTTTATATAATTGCTGGGGAGTGTTTTCTTGCCACAGCAATTATATAAAATAAAAGAGCCATGGTCCAGTGTGGATGAAGTGGCAGTCCGTAGTCCGTCTGTGGCTGAGCGGCTGCTGAAACCTTTTTTCATTTCTTTTTTTATTTAAAGTTAGCCAAGGGCACAAAGTGAGCAGCTGAGAGGCAGTTTTTTTTTCATTAACTTACCACCGAATGATACTGGCAGTATTCCATGGTGAAGTGTATCTGGCACCCCATAAGTGGAGAGGAGCGAGTGGACGCAGTTGCATGCGTGGAGCATTGGAAACCCAGTGCATGCTCGCCGTTATAACCTGCGGGTTATAATGGCAAATTATATCCTGGGTTTCCTATGGAAGAAAACACTCCCCAATTAATATAATTAAATTAAAACCCAGCCCACACTTTAATATCTTTTATCAGGGTAATGCATTAGCAGCCATTTTGTCTCTGACCAGAATTTGCTTCTTTAGCTTTGATCTACTGAGAGAGATTAACTTGATGGAAGTGACACTCAGACACAGGATATTTAGTTCTTGATTCTCCTTTACTGAGGCAGTTGGTATGTGGGGTACAACAGGTAATTCTTCTGGTAACAGAGACCTATTCAGTTTGGCATGTATAACATTATTCATTGAAATGTTTCACCAGGAAGGGCACACTGAACAACAAGTTGCTTATCTCACTTTGCAACCTGGGGGGGAGGGTAATAGGGAGGAAAACATAGACTACAGTACAAATACAGAGCAGCATTAAACAGTAGGAACAAATACTAAAGTGAGGTATGTACAGAGTGAAGAGTGCAAAGCATACAATTCACAAATACATCGAGTAGCACTACAGCCAGTGGTACAGATTATACAGTGAAATACGAGGACTGACAGTGTAAAAATAACAAGACTGTACATGGAAGTGCTATAAAAGAAATACAATTTATGTATTCTATGAAAGAGAAGTGCTCTGTTATAAGGACAGCTAGTGGGAACAGAAGAAAAATATGCATCATGCCAGCTGACACTGGGGAAATAGCAGCTTAGTCGCAGGTACAGTTTACCACAAGAAGGTTTTGCAGGGCCAGTGAAATGGAGTGGGGGGTGAAAGAGTGACGAATCTGAGGTGGGGAGGGCATTCCATAATTTAGGGAAATGATGCGAGAAGGCCATTTGTCCTACTGTAGTAGACCGACGAGGAACTGCTAGTTGCCGTGAGTCATAAGATCTGAAGGAATGGTCTGGTGGGGAGAGAATAGATAGGGAAGAGGTAAGGTATGGGGGATGCGAACCAAGCCAAAATTTAAATGTGAATTTAGCGCAGTGGAGGTGGCGATTTACTAGGGAGGAGAAAGACAGGGAGTGGTAGAAGGAAAAGTGGGTGAGAGGGGAGGCATCCAGTGAAAAACAACAGAAGGAGTTAAAAAAAGGATTCAATCTAGTTAAGGAAGACTTGGGAGTGGCACTGTGGACTACCTCACAGTAGTCAAAAATAGGTAGTATTATCTTCTGGACTAGTTCATGCCTGGCTGGTAGTGGGAGGTGGCTACAGTTCCTGTATAATGCACCAAGCATGGAGCGCAACTTCTTTAGGATGGCATCAACATGTCCAGAGAAGTTGAGGTGTTGGTCGAGCCAAACCCCCAAATACCTAAAGGAGGAGGTGTCCTCAATGACTGTCCCATCTAGGGTGTGGAAGAAAGGAGGGGAAGGGAAGGAAAGGGAGCTGAGAGAGTCTCTGCCTAGTGCCAAAGGTCACTTACACTGTCTTCTTGGCATGGCATTGAGTGAGAGTTGCTGGGAGCGGAACCAGAGCGGAACTCCATGAAAATCATGCGGAAGTCTGGTTTCGACATCCGTGGGGGATTGGCCTGAGGTGAAGAGAACCGTGTCATCGGCATACATATGAATAGAGGTGGATGTGTGGACTTAGGGAAGGCCATTTAGGAAAATGAAGATGAGGATAGGGCCTGGTACGGAGACTGCAGTACGCCAGTGGTGATAGGGAGAGGAGGAGATACGGCTTCCACTATTCTAACTGACTGGGTCCTGCCTACTAGGTAGGCTTTGAACCAGCTAATGGCAGAGTCAGTCAGGCCAGTCGAGAAGAGGGAGTCTAGAAGGAGGGAGTGAAAGACAGTGTTGAAAGCCTTTGCTGGTTGACGAAGATGGCAGATGTGATTTGACCACTGTCCATGCCTGAGAGGATGGAATCCATGAGCCTAATCAGGGAGGTAGTGGCAGAATGATTCTTCCGGAACCCTGATTGAAAAGGAGTGAGAAAGTTGAAATCAGAGAGGTAGGAAGTTAGTTGGGAGAGAACTAGATGCTCCTATAGCTTAGCGAGGGTAGGGAAGAGAGAGATGGGGCGATAGCTTGCAGGAGAGGAGGGGTCACCACCCTTGGGCAAGAGAAGGACAGTAGCATGTTTCCAGACAGATGGGATAGACTCAGTGGTGAAAAAGCAGTTAAGTAAGTGCCTGAAAATAGGCAGGCTTGTTTGTCTAGTGCACTTACCCGGTTTCCAAAATCAAATGAATAAATAAGTAGGTAGGATAGCGAAGCAGAGATAGCAGGTGCCAATAGGTACAGTAGTTTGGGGTCCAAATCATCAGGTGAACCACCTTTGGAAGGGTTGAGGGCATATAGTGCCTCAATGGTAGCAGCAGGTGGGATGTTAGTAAAAGACAAGGAGGGAGATTCAGAGGGTAAGCTGGTACAGCAGGGTGAAGAGGGTGAGGGGTTAGAGGGAGGCAAGGAGGACAGGAGAGCAGAAGCACTGGATGTGAAACATGAGTTAAATTCAGTGGCAACGCTGAGGTGATCAGCAACCTGAGTATTCTTTATTTTAAGGAGGGGTGCTGGTGAGCAGGAGGGGGAGAGAAAAAGGATTGAATAACTTTTTAGAATTTGGATGGATTATTTATGTTGGACTGGAAGGTCGAGCAGAAGTAGTCTGATTTAGCTAGGCAAGTGGCTTTCATACAGACCGGTAGATGTTGTAGGCGTGAGGGAGCATAGTAGATTTATACATTTTCCAGGCAAATTTAGATTGGAAATAGACATACGCAGCGTCTATAGAGTTCAACATGGCTATTGGCTCCCAGTTAGCTTAGGCCAGATCCTGGAGGAGGAGAGTGAGGTTCAGCGATTTGTACAAGTGGAATAGGATCGATTTGGGGGGGAGCGGCTTTAGTTCTGTGTATTTTACGTACCGTGAAGATCATGTGGGGTTCGTTAATGGCATCTGGTAGAATGCCAGATTTAATTACCCTGTGGGGGTGGGATGTGAGGGCCCAGTCAATAAGGGAGTGGTTACTGGACTTATGGTTTATGTGGGTGGATTCTGAAATGAGTTGTGACAAGTCAAGGGCAGAGATATCATTACGTATTTTAGTAGAGGCAGTGATTAACCAATTTAGGTTGAAATCACCCATTATGTAAGTTTCACCTGCTGGAGTGAGTGAGGTAATGGTAATTATAAGATCTGAGATGGCAGTCGGGGGGAGGCCAGGGTGGCAGTACGCACCCGCCACATAGACAGGTACTGAGAAAGGGAGGGAGAATTTAAGAATTAAAACCTCATATGCTTTAGGGACAGAGGATGCAAGGTGCTGGTGAATTGAATGGAAGAGGAGACATAAATTGCTACCCCTTCATCCCTGGTGGGATGGTCTTGGCACATGATAGTGTATCCGGGGGTTGAGATGGCAGGGTCCCCTATTTTGTTACTTAACCACATTTTGGACAGGATGATTATATCAGGGGTAAGTGAGGCAACTAGAGGTTGAAGCAGGTTCGTTTTAGGGAGTGGATGTTTAGAAGCAGGATTCTTAAGCCACGGGGTAGGATAAGGGGGTTATTTGAGGATGGGCCAGCAAATGCAGGTATTGTTGGTGGGGTACCTGCCAGGCATGGTCCAGGACTGGGGTTTATGTCTCCTGAGGATAAGAGTAGTAGCTCTATGACCAGGAAGTGGATTTTTGCAGTCCTATGCCAGGGTGGGGATCTAATTTGGGAAGTGGGAGGTAGAGGGAGGTGGGAGGGGGAGGTTGAAATTGTAATAATAATAATAATAAGCTTTATTTCACATAAGTGCCTTTCAAATATCAAGACGCTTTACAAAAGATAAAAACCAGAGTGATAAAATCAGTAAATACAATGCAAGATAGTAACGAAAGTCTGATGAGGTTCATTCATTTGATACCATTAGAGGCCTGGCACCATGAGGAAGTCTTTAATGTCTGTTTAAAACCTCCCACAGCTGTGCACTCCTGCAGCCAATGGGGTAGAGAATTCCAGAGGGTAGGGGCCACGTACATGAATATGCGGGCCCTGGAGGACTTCAAAAACACCCTTGGAATCTCCAGCAACCCCTCGTCGGCCGAACGGAGCTGTCACTTGGGGCGATAGCGAACAAAAAGCTCTTTCAAGTAGTCAGGGCCAAGTCTATGTAGGGCTTTATAAGTCAGTAAACCAACTTTAAAGGTGATCTGCCACTGAATTGGCAGCCATTGTAGAGTGCGCAGCACAAGAGTAATATGATAACTTCGAGAAATCCCCATCAACAATCGTGATGCCGCATTCTGCACTAGCTGCATGTGACGGAGATCAACCCCAGGAAGCCCTAGGTACAGGGAGTTGCAGTGATCAAGACGCGAGGTCACAAAGGCATGGACCAATATAGGTAGATCCCCAGATGGAACAAGGTGCTTTATCCTTGCAATGTTCCTAAGATGGTAGAAGGATGACCCCCAGGTCCCGCACCCATTCAGAGGTAAGGATTTGGGCACCCCCCAGAAACATTCCAGAGGGCTGACCAGTCCTCAACCCCTCTATCCGACGACCCAGGTCCACAACCATCACCTCAGTCTTTCCCGCGTTCAACTTTAATCAGCTGTTGTTCATCCAGTCCTGGATTTCAGCAAGACAGTTGTTAAATACCGAGAGTGCACTATCCTGGTCAGGTGTAAAAGACAGGTAGAGCTGGATATCATCAGCATAGCAGTGAAACCTCAGCCCATACCATCTTACAATGTCTCCAAGGGGCAGCATATACACTACAAACAACATGGGGGACAGCACTGAGCCCTGAAGAACCACACATGACAGAGAGAATGGGTCTGAGGAAAAAATCCCAGACACCATCCTCTGAGTTCTGCCTGTGAGGAAGGATGTAAACCACCTGAGAACCTTACATGTCAGGCCACAGGTGGACCTCAAACACTCAAGAAACACTCCATGGTCAACAGCGTCGAAGGCTGAAGCGAGATCAAGGAGCACCAGAATGGAATGGCATCTCCGATCTCTCGCCATTAGGAGATCATTGAGCACCCGAGCCAGCATGGTCTCGGTACTATGCCTCTTTTGAAAACTGGACTGGAGAGGTTTGTAGATGTTATGGATGGTCAAGTGGTTCTCCAATTGTACCGGCACTACTTTCTCAATAACCTTCCCTATAAAGGGGAGGTTTGAGATTGGTCTGTAGTTGGCCAGAGAGTCTGGGTCCAACAAAGTTTTCTTCAGAAGGGGTGTTACCACCGCCTCCTTCAGGGAGCTTGGGAAGTCACCCGAATCAAGGGAGCACCAGACTATCTGTGCCAGGACCGGGCTGATAATATCACAACATCCCATAATCAGGGAGGTTGGACCCGGGTCCAAACTACAGCACGTAAGGTGCATACTCTGGGCAATCCACATGACATCCATGAACTCTGGCAGGTCAAAGGAACTCCAGGAAGCATGAGGTGGAGTGACCAAGCACCGATCACTGACATCCCCCACAGAGCGAGTCAAGAGGATCTCCGACCTGATGTCGGCCACCTTATTTGCAAAGAATCGAGAAAGCTTATCGCACTCCACTTGCAAAAAAGGTCTTCAGAGCTGCAGACAGGATGGGTTGCACAACCTGTCCACTGTTTGGAACAGCTGAGCTGGTCAATTCTGAGCGATAGCATTCTCCCCAGACAGGAATTCTGCCTTCTTATGGGAGATCGCTGATTGGTAGGCCTGATAATGCTCTACCAATCTAAGGTGGTCAGCCTCCAGGGTGGATTTCCACCAACATTGCTCTAACCTATGTCCTAGTCACCACAATTCTCTCAAGGACCCATCAAATCAAGGGGCCCAAGGGTGAAGGGGGAGAAGATGAACGCTGGCAGGAGCAATCTAGTCCAGAGTCATGGAGATGGCCTTATTATGAGCCAAAATCAAGGTCTCTGGACTCGTGCTGGCCACAGTAAACTCTGAGATGTCAGTCACCACCGTCAGGCCTTCAGGGTTCACCTCCCGAAAAGGGTGGTAACTGACCATCTCCACAGGGGCAGGTCTACGGAGGGGGGGCACAAAAGTTTAACCTCACGGTGTAATGATCAGCCCAACCGACAGGTTCCACCCCCAAATCGGAGGCCTCAGTCCCCAAGAGGAAAACCAAATCCGGAGAGTGACCATGTTTATGGGTGGCGGAGGTAACAATCTGTATAAGGCCCAGTGATGTCATCAGCTGGAGGAAGTGCTGTCCAAATTGCGAGAGTTCATCATCGACCCAGGCATTAATATATGTAGTAAGATGAAGTAGGTTGGTATAGGTAGGAGAAATGTACTGGGTTGGATGGGGTAATGCATCCAGCTAACAAGGACTGGAGAAGGGGTAATTGCCCAGCTGAAAAGATGTGGGAGGAGTAAGGTGGGACAGAAGGGGTCAGGCATCATAGGTGAGGGAACAGGGGTGAGGCGAGGAAGACAGAGTGCCAAGAGGATAGAGTAAAGTGCCCTGTATGGGGAAAAATACCTACCACAGGGAGACATGTTAGCAGCCTAGATTGTGTCAGTAGGGAGACTGGGCATTCAATGTATAATGTAAGAGGGGAAGGGAGTAGGGGATGTGAGAGGGAGCTGGAGTAGAGCTGCTGAAGATAAAGTCCCGGGGACGTTTTCAGTGACAGCCACTAGGAGGAAGGATAAATCAGCTAGTCCAGCAGCAGAGTTATTGAATTACGATTCTGCCAGGGTGTTAGTAGCAGACTAGCAGCAGCAGTAAGGAAAATACTGTACTTCTGAGATCTAGTGAGTTTACAGCTAGAGCTTGTACAGCGAGTCTGATTGACAGTCAGAACTAGAGCAGCTTGTGAAAGGCATAGCTAGTTGGAAAGCAATTGGAGCCAGAGAGATGCAGGGTGGAGTTAACGTTCAGGCAAGTGGATTTAAAGAGTTTCTGGGGTGGGGGTGGTGGGACAAAATATGGAATACACTTATCGAGCACTGGCAGGGGCAACCCAGAGTATTGTGTCCCCCCCCCCCCGGAGACAGCACCTGAAGCCCGGCTTCAGGGGAGGGATCTATTGTAGCCTGGAAGAGCAGTGAGTTTTCGTTACCAGCAGCAATATTTGGGTCTGACTACACAACAAATCATAGAACATTTTGGAGTTTTTATTCTACCGTGGCAGGCATTGCTTAACAGAAAGAGGAAAAAGTTCAATTTTTGGGTGCCCCCTGAGCCTGGACATCACGTGAACCCGATCAGCCACTGAAGGGGATGCAGGAAGCAGGGACTCCTGCATTAAAGACTTCCTCCCAGCATGTTCCATAATGGTAGTATCCCAGCCTGTGAGTGGCACAGAGCAGGAGTGAAGCTTCTGCCTTGAAGGCACCTGTAGGGTATTTGCAGATAATCCGTAGGACACTCTACAGAAGGGCCACCAGACCAAAGTGTTCCTGCCAATCAGATATCCTATCTGGTAAGGGTAAATCCACTAAACATTTAGTTATCCCAACTACTCCTGTAAGTCAAATGCAATGCCAGTGTTATGAAGAGATGATAACACTAATTCATAGCTGGCCTGGATTGTTAACTTGGTGTAACTGTGTTGAAATTACTTGTACTGTACCATAGCCTCATCCTAGCTAGGTGACCCTTTGTAACAACTTGTGTGTATTTTTTGCTTTTGTATTTACTTTTTGCTGTCAGCTAGAACTCTGTAAGTAATTCAGCTGAGATAAAACTGTCTGGTAAAATCTACGGTTGCATGCCACTGGAGCCCAGGGCCAGAGGTATGGATACATAGATAGAATAGGAAGGATAGGCAGAGAGGGACGGGGAGCTGGGGATGTTGGTACATCTGGGCAACAACGATCTGGCCAATCAGCCTGTGAAACAAGTGAAGTTAAACTTTCAGAGGCTCTGGGACAGATTGCAGGCACGCTCTGTCTCCCTGGCCTTTCAAGGATCCTTCCTGTATGGAGTAGTGGGGAGAGAAAGATAGAGTATGGAGAAAAGAGGTTGGGGGTTAAATGGGTGGCTAAAGAGATGGTGTTTGGAGAAAGGGTATCACTTTATGGGGAACTGGGGTGACTTCTGGGATAAGAGGCTCTTCAAAGGTGACGTCCTTCACCTGTGAAGAGAAGAGACCATTGAGCTGGGGCAGAAGGTTGATGTCTACATTGTACAGTTAAACTGACTTTGGGGGGGACATTTAGGCTAGGGAAACCATGGTAAAGAGGGTGGGGGGGGAACTTGGCTACTGCTCCTGCTATTCAAGGGACTGATACTGGTAAGGTAGGCAAAAATATGGTTGATGTTCAAACAGGCATAGTGGAAGGGGCAAAGGGGGGAAGCTCTCAGGGTCTGCAAGCAACAGAAAAAATAAGAAGTTAATGAGAATAGGAAAAAAATGCAAGAGTAGGATCACAGATCAGCAAAAAGGGATCTGGAGCTAACTGGAAGGGAGTCTGCCTTAATGCCAGGAGTCTGAGTAATAAAACTGGTGATCTCCAGGCATTCATGATAGACATTGAGGTGGACCTAGTAGCCATCACAGAAACTTAGGCCACAGAGAATAATGACTGGGAATTGCCAGTCCTAGATTACACAATGTATAGACAGGATCGAGGAAAGGCAAAGGGAAAGGGCCCTGCCTTATGTGTCAGGGAGGGCATAGAGGCTGT
Organism: Neoceratodus forsteri; assembly: GCA_016271365.2. Lineage (NCBI taxonomy): Eukaryota > Metazoa > Chordata > Ceratodontiformes > Ceratodontidae > Neoceratodus > Neoceratodus forsteri. The sequence goes on from JADMNL010000040.1 coordinate 5,505,687, forward strand.
GGAGGGTGGACACATCAGGGGCAGCAAAGGGAAAACAGAGTCGATGTGGGCTCACTTCATGGTGCCCTCAGACACCACAATACAGGTGAGGTAATCTATAGACCACCAGGACAACAGAAAAAGAGAGAGATAAGGAATTGGGGAAAGAGCTGTCAAGGAGAGTGAAAAAGAGGGAAGTAGTGGGGGTGGGTGATCTGAACCTGCCAGATATTGACTAGGAAATTCCAGCAGCCAAGTGCACCAGAAGTCAGGTCCTGTTGAATACATAGTAGGCTTGTTTGCTTGTTCAGCTGGTTGTGTAACCCATTAGACAGGCAAGGATTCTCAATTTGGTACTGACCAGCTTGGAGATGGTGAGTGGACTGAGGGTAGGGGAGCCATTGAGGTGCAGTGACCATCACATTATTTGGTTCAGACTGGCTCTCGGGACCAGAATGACCCCATCAAAAACTGAAATCCTAGATTTCGCAAACAAAGACTTTAACCAAGTAAGAGAGCTGGTCTGAGACAAAGTGACCAGAGTGGACAGCATTGAAAGTGCAGAGGAAAGATGGGGGCAAGCAGTGGGACCATGGATATGAATACAGTGCAGGGCTTCAAACAGGCATGGGATTGGCATAAGGGAGCAATACAGATGAGTATGAATAGATAAGCCATTGACAGAGCAAAGGCCAATGGCACATTCATAAGGTAGAAAAAGAAATGGGCAGATTGGATGGGCCTTGCGATCCTTATCTGCCGTCAACTTCTATGTTTCTATTCTCGAGGCAACAAAGCCATGCACGAGAATTGTTACAAAATGAAACAGATACAAGAGACCAATATGATTCTTGGAAAGGATCAGGGAAGCAGTGAGGGAAGAAAAAGGCTTTCATCAGACAAAAAGAAAAGAAGGGGGAGAAGGAACTAGGGAAGGTACCAAATGAGAACTTAGGATGCTGCTAGGATGGTTAGAGGCAAAGGCAGAAGACAATGCAAGGACATCTAGGGAGCCAATGGGGAAACAATTTTTCAAATATATTAATGAAAAAGGAAGGAGGGATGGGTTATTGTTAGGCTACAAGAAGGGGGGGGGGTTATAGAGGAGGATGAAAAAAAAAGCAGCAGTCTTTAATGGTTACTTCTGCTCTGTTTTCCCAAGGGAAGATAGCAGGCCCCAGCCTGAAAGTGGCATCAAGGTAGCTGTCAGGGGCATTCCTGAAATAAGGAATCCTGTCTTTACCAAAGAAAGGGTTGAGAAGGGGCCAGAAGCCCTAAAGGAAAATAAGGCCCCAGGGCTGGATGCACCAAAAGGTGCTGAAGGAATTGGCAGTGGAACTGGCTGAACCCCTAGTAGGGCTGTTTACTAGCTCAATTCAGACAGGGGTAGTTCCAAAAGACTGGAGGGTAGTGGACATAGTCCCACTTCACAAGAGGGGGGACAAGGAACAGTCGGTGAATTACACACCTGCCAGTCTTACCTCTATAGTGAGTAAACTGATGGAGTTACTAGCCAAAGAGGATCATGTGTGCTACCTAAGGAGCAACAGTCTACAGGATAGCAAACAGCATGGGTCTGTGGTTTTCTTTGACTGGGTAACAAAGATGATATATAAAGTCCAAGCTGCGGATTTACTCTACTTCTATTTCAGTAAGGCTTTTGATTTGGTATCACACAGAAGATTGCTAAGGAAACTGGAAGATCTGGGCACAGCTAAGGACATAGATGGGTGGAAAGCTAGCTGAAGGAGAGACAGCAGAGGGTGGTGGTAAATGAGGTCAAGTCAAAGAGAGGGGGGGTCATAAGTGGGGTAACACAGGGATTTGTATTAAGTTGTGTCCTCTTCAGTATGTTCATCAGTGGCATTGGAGAGGACATTCAGGCAAGTTGTGTCTCTTTCCACATGACAAAAAGCTCTTTGGTAGGATAGATGGTGATGAAGGGTTCAGGGAGATGCTGAGGGATCTACAAAGGCTAGAGAGGTGGTCTAAGGTTTGGCAGCTGGAAATCAGTGGCAAAAAGTGCAAGATTATGCACCTAAGAAACAAAATCCCCATGAAGGAGTATGAGACGGGAAGGGTAAAACTGACCACTACAGTAGAAGTAAGGGAGCTGGGAGTGATCATTAGTGACTCTCTTAAACAATCAAGCCAGTGTAACAAGGCCTATAGTAAGACTAATAGAATGCTGGAATGTATTGGAAGGGGTACTGATAGCAGGAAAAAGGAGGTATTACTACCTCTATACAGATCACTGTTGAGATCACACCTGGAGTGCTGTGTTCAGTTCTGGAATCCTCACCTAAGGAAGGACAGGGACAGTCTGGAGACAGTGCAGTGTAGGGTGACCAAGATGATTTACGGCCAACAAGACAGATCTTACAAGGATCCTCTCAAGTCACTGAACGTGTACTTGCTGAAGACCAGGCAAGAGGTGGGGATATGATAGAGACCTTCAAGTTCCAGAAGGGAATAAACAAGGTGAACTGTGGGGAACTATTTAGCAGCAATAAAAATTAAAGAACCAAGGTCATGAGTGGAAACTAGTGGGGGGAAGGTGAAAGAAGGATGTGAGGAAGTTCTGTTTTATGGAAAGGGTGGTGGAGCCATGGAAAAGTCTGGGATGGGGGGCAGAGATAGCATGGCCGCAGGTAGCAGCTCTTTGTAAGAGCTCCATGCTGGTGGTTTTTCACTTTAAAATGCCTGGCTGACAAGAGGAAGGGAGTGCCCTCAACATCTTCCAAAGAATTTGTATCTCCAAGAACAAAATGGCTTAAGAAATATTTCAGGTTGGAAACCAGTGGAGGGACCAATTACAACAAGCTCACATAGAAACTTTGCTATCCCACCAGTCTCCAAGGTCATTGCAGCTACTGCCACTTTTGCTACTACACCAATAACATCTAAATAGATTCCAAAACCAGGAGCGTATACAACCCTTATACAAACTAAAACAAAACTACTATCTCCAGTGAACACCCTGTCTTTGGCTGATGAAATCAAACGAATTTTCTATATTCTCAGACCATTCATTTACTACACAACAAAGGAGATGTTATTTTCTTGGTTACAGACAGGAGCTGCTCGAGATGAGGGCAGAGTTTCGGCTCCTCACTCCAGCTAAATTACGTATAAAGTTTAAAGAGGCACAATATCTCTTCTACGATGTTGAGCAGGTAACAGCTTTTATTAGAGTTCAGTATGAGCAGGATCATAAAAATGAAATGAACTACCCACCTCCATCTGAAGAAGAACTGATGAATATGACAAAAACACAAGACTGTGACATTTCATTGTCTTAAACTTACACTGAAAAAGTGATGATCTGAATACTGAACTTTAATATGTGTGAATGTTCTATTATTTTGTTAATTATTTTATTAAATGCTGTGCATCTTATAACAACTTATATTTAGATATTATTTATTGGTTGAAGTTAATTACCTGGAGAAGGCAAAACTTTTCATTTTATTTAATTTTAGATATGACGTATAAAGGCGAAAATTTTGGATTATTTCATTAATTCTATCGATTGCTAATATCAAGTATGCAGAATTGATTAACCTGTTTTGGAAATTCATTTTTAAATCCTGATTACACATAAGTTAGCTGTTATAAATATCATATAAACTTCTTCTTTGTTTTGTTTCTATAACTATACCCATCTCCCATATATATTTTTTTGTCTACACTGGCTGTACAGCAGTGGTAATTAACCCCAATTAATTTTGAATGTTTTTTTTATAATACTTATCACCATGTTTTTTGGACTTGTATAAAATTTAAAAACGTAACAAAATAAAAAAGGAAGGACAGGGATAGGTTGGAGATGGTGCAATGCAGGGTGACCAAGAGGATTCAGGGACAAACAGAGTTGATTTTACGAGGTGAGAGAGTGGGCTTATGATAGAGACCGTCTAGTACTTCAAGGGAATAAACAAAGGGAAATGTGGTAAACTATTTAACAGCACTAAAAATTCAAGAACTGAGATCATGAGTGAAAACTGGTGTGGGGGGGGGGGGGGGTGAGGAGGTTAAATGGGAATGTGAGGAAGTTCTGTTTTATGGAAAGGGTTTTGGAGCCGTGAAATAGTATACCAGCAGATGTGGTTGGTGCCAAGACAATAAATTGTTTCAAGCATGGTTGGGACAGAGTGAACGGTTTAGTGGTTACTCCAGTCAGTAACAGTAGGGAGGGGTAAAACTCTGTAGGGACAGTATGTCCTTGGGCAGATAGGGAGCTACAGGCAGACTAGGTGGACCATAGGTCTTTTTCTGCCATCACTGTCTGTGTTTCTACGTTGTATGAGTGCATTTTTAATGGTAGCAATGCTTAACAGCCTTAGTTAACACCAGTGGACATCAGCAATTATATTTCCACTGACTTCCCTTAAGTAGAAAGGTCTTGAGACTTTTCTTAAACACAGTAGAGGAGGAGCAGTTTTGGATGTCTTGCAGAACTTTATTCCAGAGTGATGGGGACATAAAGCCGAAAGATCTCATGCCCGAACATGTCCCTCCCTGTCCAACCTTAGCCACTGCACTGCAATCTCTGTGTCTAAAATTCATACAGTATGTTCACTGCTACCCTTAATGAGCAACTAACAGCATGCATTTGGAAACAGCATGCCAAAATAAGGCGACCAGAAATGATTGTAGGGTAACACTGGAACTTAGCCCAGTATCCCTTAAGTTCAGCTCTCCCAGGAACTTCTGATGCCCCTTGCAGCCATGGCAGTACTGACACCAGCCAATGCTGTTCTTTCAATGGAGCACCTCATAGCCTGCCCCCTAAGGCTGCTCGCTTGTGCCATCTTGAAGTCTTAGCTATACCTCAACTTTGAGGACCCTCTCCACATTCTTAGAGACAGTCTCCTACCTGCTTCTTGGATACTTTTTCCCTACCAACTCAGCCTACAGCTACAGTCTTCTGTCTTCCATCCTCTTGCTGCTCCCATATGGCATGGTTTTGCAGCCAACATAAAACATACCCCAGACACACTTTTCAAGCCCCAGCTCTCCTGACTCCTCCTCCTCAGCAGCTACACACCATCATGTGGCACTCCTTAAGATGATAGCACTTGGAATTCCCTACAAGCCCTTTGATACATACTTTCCTGCTAGGACCATGGGTTTGATTCCATCCTCTGATCCTCTGACAGAGGAACGTCTGAGTGTGTGGGTCCCATCCTGGCTGTGCCAGGCACCAGATGTATCATATGACCTCCACTGAGCTCCTGGGCTCTGGACCTTGTGCCATCCTCAATGAGGGTGGTCCAACACTCCAGTCTCGGGTGGGAGCCTGGACTGGCAACTGTACTCCTTAAGCCCATTCTACTGAACAGGCTGCCTCCTTTCCCATCCTGCAGGGAGTGTAGCATTGTCCTGAATATGCAGCTGCAAGGTTGGCATACCTTTGAGCATCTCTACAGCCAGTCACCTGTCATAGGGCACTCCCTGGCTCCTCATCCTCAGGCAAAGTTCCAGGGCCGTGATGCCCTTTCCCCTCATCTAGACTGGCTAGCCTTCACCTCTCTACTGTTCACTTTCCTACCAAACTCCTTGTCCTGGGCTGTGTGGGCTCCTCTTATAGTGCTGTGCTCCTCATATAGTCCCTTTTCTACAGAGCCTGATAAGGAGGCACCACGTCCCTGAATGAGCATGGCTAGTAACAACCACAGCCCCTTTCATTAGGAAAAGGTGTTGTAGCACTAATGAAAAATACCTCAATCCACATCTAGCATATACTCAAGTTATAGCTACATGGCATTAGCCAGTTTTACAATTTTTACTCCCATGATGTCCTGTTTGAAGTCTTTGTCCTGCCTGAGCCCAGCAATGTCCCTTATGTGCTGTTTCAATTAGGTTGGGTGAAATAAAAACTGTTGATAAGGTGAAGGAAAGGGAACAGTGGGATTCTATACAGTGCCTTTCACACAGACTGCAGCCCAAAGCATCTTATGAGCCAAGAGAGGGACAGTGGAGAATGCTGTTGCCTTTTCCAACACACAGGGACATTAAGAGAGCACAGAGATTACAGAGAGGGCGAGTATAGGGAGGTTAAGTGACTTGCTCAGGGTCACACAGAGATTCAGTAACAGCTGTGGAATTCAAACCTCAACGCCAGGTTCACAAATGTCTGCTCTAACCACATGGGTAAACTATGTCCTTAGAGGAGTGTGAAGGTGTGGGATAAAACAGGCACAACAAACCAGAAGTCAGGTGCATAAAAATGTAAATGTGCATTATTTTATTCAAATCAGAAAATAAAAAAAAATAAAATAATAAACATACAGAAAGCAAAAGGTTATTCAATGCCCAGTATCCAGCAAACTTTCTAATTTTGAAAATTCCTGAGGCTTAGCTTCAGCCTTTGCAAATAGAACAGTGTGGAAACAAGCACACACTTCTGAGGTCCTCCTCATGTGGTAGTCAGTATTCAATTGATTCCCCTATCTATCTTTGTTACTCCAAGTGGTGGGTTTTTATAACTTTCATGGAAGACATCACTGTCAAGTGATCCACCCCTTTTTGCTAAAACCAGTACAAATCTCTTATTTTCAGGAGTTCCCCATCAAACAGTAAAGACATACAGTACATGTTCATACATGTTATCTTTTCTAGCCTGGACTCAACTCCTCTTTTTTTGGTTAAGGGGGTTTTATGGTTCCATTTTGTTTCACCTCAAAAGATAATTTTAATAAGATAGTAAGTCCATGAGGGATCCATTGGGTTTTGCAAGGGGAATGAGAGAACGAGGGTGTGCTCCTCTTCTTCCTTCTCCTGCCAACCCTTGGAACTTATCATATCTTTTTATTTTCATTAAATCATTAAATGTGACACCCTAAAATAGACAAGCATACAGCAAACATATTTCATTTTCATTCCCAGCATGAGCGGCCATCCCACAGAAACAAAGAGCAAAAGGAATGGGGGGAGGGGTGCCTGGATACCCCACACATGGGCATCCACCCCAGACAGGGCTCACCCTGTCACAAGGAGGCACTAAATGCACCCTGGTTATCAGTAGGGAGCACCTTTCAGCAACTGCAGTGATTGCTGAGGCATAAGGTCAGCTCTGTCTATGTCCAATCTTCATGAAGATTTGGTCAGGACAGTAAAAGGGGATGACTTTGAAAGCACTGGGTATCACCACCACCACAACCATCCCAACAATCTATCACCTGAAAAGAGATGTATATGTCAAGAAATTTGTTCTGTTCTTTAAAATGTTTACCATTTTTTACCCACATATAGCTTAATATTTAAAAAGAACATCTTGGGATATTATTCCATTTAAAGAATAGTAGCAGGTAGCAGCAGTAATAGAATATGTTTATTTTAAAGAGAAGTAATAGGTGGTAGTAGTAAAAGACTATGTTTATTTTAAAGAGACATAGTAGGTAGTAGTAGTAATAGAATGTTCAGTATAAAGAAAAGAGCAGGTTGGACTTCCAGTGAGGTCATCAATAGGTCCAGATGTTTGTACTGGAGCTCTGGTCCTCTAACTTTACTAATCTGCCTCAATCCATAGCTAAATCAGTGAAAACTGTAATACAAGCATACCTGAGACGTAGGGGTATATGGGTCCCCAAAAGCAGAAGCTTGATCAGCCTTCATCTAACTTTAAATCCACTAGCGCTACAGTGAGACACCGGAGTCTGAGCCTCTTCCCCTGGATGGCTTCCGATGGGACAGTGTATTTGGGTGCAAAGGAGGAGGAGGACAGCTGTCAGAGTTCCCGGACCTCAGAGAGAATCAACCCCAACAGCATCATGAAAATTCTGCAGAGAATTGACACAAATGTCAAAGGCCAACAAAATGCTGGGTTGTATTGCAAGGGGTATATCCTCGAGGAGGGAGGAGGTGATTCTGCCACTGTATAGGTCATTAGTTAGACCACACCTGGAGTACTGCGTGCAGTACTGGCGTCCGTATCTGAAGAGGGACATTAAGTTACTGGAGGGGGTGCAGCGCAGAGTGACAAAGATGATCAAGGGACTTGGGGACTTATCATATGAGAGGAGGTTGAAGGAGTTGAACATGTACTCACTGGAGGAGAGGAGAGGAGAGACAGGGGTGACATGATTGAAACCTTTAAATACATGAAAGGAATAGACAAGACAGGTACAGAGGGGCTGTTCAAAGTAAGGGAGGGGAAGGCCACCAGGGGCCATGATGTGAGACTGGAGCGAGGAAGGTTCAGGAGGGAGATGAGGAGACACTTTTTTACAGAGAGGATGGTGGCTGGGTGGGAATGTACCTGCTGAAGTGGTATGCAGTAGAACAATGGACTGCTTCAAATGAGGATGGGACAGGACAAGGGGGAGGGTTAATGAAGGGGAAGGGTGGAAGGAAGGGGCAGCTGCAGAATTAGGGGTGCTAGCTGCACATTCGAGCAGACTTGATAGACCTCTAGGCCTTTATCTGCTGGCAAATTTCGTATGTTCGTATGTTCATAAAAATAAGAAAGGATTTAAAAAAATTAAAGCATTGGACAGTGCAGATGGAGAAAGCAGTCAATGAACTTTGGGAGACAGCAAGCGTGGGTCACATTCTCTTGTTTGTCTGCCAACTGCCAGCAGGAACAAAAGATGACACATCAGGCAAAGAATACAGAAGCCCAGGTGGGATGGAAAAATCTGTAGCCAATATATGGAGGGACTGGACTTGAATGTCTTTCTGCTTTCTTGGTTCATACCGGAGCTGGAGTTAGGAGGGAACTCCTCAATAGAAATTGAATGGGGTCTTCCAGCCCTTGGCCAGGAGCCCCAGCCTGACAAGCCACCTTGATCTGTAGCAGTGAAATTCCTCAAGTATCCAGTCAAGGAACTCAGCTTGAAACTGCACGGGGGAAAAATCTGAACTATGATGGCAAACAAGTCTTTATTGATTAGGACTACCCCACAAGTCTGCTGGGCAAACAGAATGCAGTGCATGGACTAAACAATTAAGAGACCAGCAAATCAATGCGCAGATGTGCTATCCAGCAAAATTAATAGTGCTCCTGGAGTCAGGGATAAAGATTTATGACAATTTTCTGCAGGCTCAGAAAATGCTGCTGAAGTTCAGGGGGTTTGATCCCTGATATGCCTTTGGAAGTGTATGAGGAGGAACAGCAGCACGTGGTCTGAGAGATCACTGGGAGCCCAAAAGGGAAACAGAGAGCCCAGAACCCAAACCCTCCAGACAACTGTTTGAAGATGAGAAATGGGTTTTCCTGGGGATGCAGACTGGTAAGGAAGGCTGAGGCCGAAGGCATACTTGCCCTTTGCAAACTGTTGGTGCAAGGTCTACTATGTTTCTAAAAGTAGGCCCATGCGCTGTTCACAAACTGGCAATAGAGAACACAGTACTTCCCTGAAGGCAATTTATTGAACTGACTTTCCTGTTATTCGAATTGCAACATGAACGCCTTTGTCTTTTTTGATGCTGAGACTTCCCCCATACCCTGCCAAGAATGGACAGCACAGAGCGAAACTGCCTGTAGTAAATCCATAACCCTCAGAGCATGTATGCCACCAACCCGAAAACAGACAGTTGGAACTGCTAGTCCATGCTGCTTAATTGCAGAGAGCTTCTTGGCAGGAATAAGCAAGTCTGTTGAAAAGGGCTCTACTGTCTAATGTCAGGGTTGGAGTTCAATGTTATGGTTAGGAATGAGGGTCTAGGGAGGGGAATTTGGCACGAAGGAAAATCAATGATAGTTGTTGTGATGGGGAAGCCTCAAGGTGTGGTTAACTTATTGGAAGCGGCAGATCCTCCCAACAAGCTGCAGGATGGTGGGAGGGGAAGAAGTAATTATATGGGCAGGGTCTGTTAAATCAGCAGTACAACGAAACTGGACAAAAAAATGTTACCCTTCCTTTTGTGTACTATAACAGGTTCTAGGCATCTTCCAGCTTTAATTGGTAGTACAAGTTTCTATTTCCACCAAAATTTGACTATTGTATAAATGTTTTGATTCAGTTTTTTCTTAAGAAAAAAAATGGACACCACATTTTGAATAGAAATAGCTTTGTAGACCTTACAAGTCTTACGTTCGAGAAGATAAAAAAAAGACTCATGGTGCACAGCATGGGGGTACCAAGACAGGTACATTCGACAGGTATGCGAATATTTTTATTAATTGTAGCTTAAACTACTGCTGCTTTAAGTCAGGGCTCATACTCCTGAGCTGTTATTTTTCTATTCTGGGCACTATTTACAAAGTTGGGTTGGGGGGGGGACTGGTGAGGTGGCCTCACATGAAGTTCGGTGTCCCTGTGCCGGTGCATAAGTGATGAGCAGAGGCCAGGGTGCTTGTGGGGGAGCTTTACTGGGCTTCAGCCAGAGTGCCACATCCCCATGGCATCAGTGCCCCATTTAGAGAGCAGATCTCTCCTTGGCTTCCATGCGGAGCCCTGTTTACATGCGTATGCCCCTCTTAGGAGGGCGTTACAGATGTTGCCACTGTTGGGTGTTTTATCTGTTATGTTTCCTGTCTGTAACACACTTGGGCACAGTTTTTAAAATGGAGGTATAGACCTGCTTTAGGTGTTCTGAGGGAGGGCAAGTGGTATCAGGCCTGGATCCCATGCATGCAAGGAGCAGGAGGACTGAAAATGCAGGGCTGTCAGCCACTTTTCTTTAGTCTCTGACATTAAAATGAGGAGTTTGAATGTGATCTCATATAATGCAAAAGGTGTCTCATTGGTTAAGAGAGCCAGGATTCTCCGTGAACTTGCTCATCTAATCTGTGACCTGGCAATTCTTTAGGAGCTGCACCTCTCTGACTTGGAAAATTAAAAACTGAGAAGAGGGTGGGTAGTGCAAGTACATGCTTCTTTGCACCCCTCCCATAAAAAAGCTGGGGCAATGATTCTTATCAGGAAGAGTCTTCCACTGAGAATCCTGGACTCATTTGGGGCGGTTATCTTGTCATTCTCTTAGAACAGTGTAGCAATTCACTTGGGTAATGTTTACGCTCCTACTCCCCCAACGGCAGATTTTTATACTAAGGTAAACCATGGATTAGCAGACTTGCCCCCTGGGGTAATACTTGTTGGGGGTGATTGGAACAGGGTCAAAGACTCAAGGCTAGATAGACCCACCAGATACTTGGGGCCACAGACCAGAGCAGTTTGTTGCATGATTCATTTGAGGCAAGAGGGAGGGCTGGTGGATGTTTGATAAGAAGCCAACCCACAGGTCAAAGATTTTACTTTATTTTCACTGCCAAGCAACAATTATTCCAGAATCAGCAGATTCTGTATCACTAGGCAGCATTTCCATTGCTTAGGGACACGGCCATCCATGCTGATACAGTCTCCAACCATGCCCAGTCTTCCTAGTGTTACATTTGTTGGATGAAATCTTGGTCTCCAAAATTAGGGAAGAAACAACACACTATTTTAGGGAGGATAGGGAGGAAGTCACTAAATTAAAATTCATCTGGGACAGACTAAAGGCTTTCCTGCAGGATCACTTGATATCCTGCACCTCAAGTAAAAACAAAACAGCACCTGTGCACACAGAATAGACTCCTGTCAGAATGAAAAGAGTTGGAGATCGAACACAAGTCTACAAGTGACACTGAGACCCTTGACAAACTACAAGCAGTTTGGCATGAGCTGGAGGACCTGACTATCAAAGTCATGAAAAAACAGCTCCGCTTCATCAATCACAGATCTTATGAGAATGGGAGCAAGGCAATTCAGTTGCTGGCATATAGGTGATGCAAATGAGCAGCTGATAATTTTATTTCTAAGATTTAGGGTAGGCATGGCCACAAACCAGTGGACCTCAATCCAGAAAGAAGTGGCGGCAGAATTCTGCAAGTTCTATGCCACTTTGTACAGCTGCAGGAGTGGGATAGATGCACAGGTAGATGTTGACCACATTCTGGACTCCATCATCCTCCCAGTCCTGGGCCAGAAAAAAATGACAGAGTTAGAGGACCATTCTCTAGGAAAAAGGTGATCGAGGTAATTTAAACAATCCACAATAATAAAGCACCAGGGCTGGACAGCTCTGTAGTAGAATTCTACAAGATCTTCCAGGAGGATGTGATGCCGGTATTGGCCCACTTTTATAACAGAACTAAGGAAGGTGGAAGATGCTGACTCCTGGAACCAGCAATGATTAGGATAATCCTTAAAGGGGGAAGGACTGTATGCAGTGTGGGGCCTTTAAACCCATTTCCATCCTAAATCAGGATGTGAAAATCTTTGCCAAGTCTGTGGGGGACCTGGTGCATGGAGGTCAGACTGTGTTCATCCCAGGGAGACACAAACAGGATAACATTAGGAAACTGCTGAATATGGTCTCGAGTACCAAGGGCAGAAATGAGAGCAACATGGTAATAACGGTGGATGTTGAAAAGGTATTTGATCACCTGGACTGGGGGTTCTTAGGGGAGGTACTGACAAAGATGGGATTGTGAGGCAAATTTAAGGACTGGATAGAACCTCTGTATGGAAAACCTAAGGCTAGAGTCAAGGTTAATGGGGTCTCTTCTCAAGAACTGAATATATAATGGGGCACCCAGCAAGAGTGCCCCCTACCACCCCCATTATTTGCACTTACCATAGAAGCCCTAGTGGAGGCTCAGAGGTTGAGGCCGGATATCACCAAGACAAGGGTAGGAGGAGAAGAAGTGAAAATTTTGCTTTATGAGCAAAATATCCTGCTTTATTTGCATGACCCAGAGTCACCTCACCAAAACTGTTGGACCTACTGAGGAGGTTTAGTGTGACCTCAGGTTTTAAAATGAACATCAACAAGATGGAGTCCCTGTTTCTCAGTGGCAGGCAGACACGAGGCTTAGATCGTATCTGCCCTTTTGAATGGGTAGGAAAACATTTCAGATACCTGGGGGTGCAAATTATGAAGTCAGCTCACCTCTTTATACTGCCCTAAAAATGAGCCCTTAGTTCAGGCAATTCAGGCAAACTTGACCCGCTGTTCAGACTTGCCCCTTACCATGGTTTCAAGGGTGGAGATGGTAAGGATGAACATCCTGCCCAGACTATGATACCTGGTTTCGACCCTTCTAATAGAACTACCTAGCTCGTTATGGGCAAAATTAAATAAGAGCATGTCCAAATTTACATGGGCAGGTAGAAAACTTAGACTGACTTGTGAGCCTCTGAAATTCAATAGCAGGATGGGAGGACTGAGGGTCCCTGACTTCCAGAGGTATTACATCACCTGTCAAATGTATGGTATGCTATCGCACACCCTGATGGAGGAATAACCTATTTGGGTGCCACTGAAGGGGGAGGCTCCACTCTCTGATGAATGGGAGACTTTCCTTTTACCTCAATGGATAGGGATTTGATCAACCAAATTCCCAACCTATGGGCAAAAATATCTGAGAAGGCATGGTTACAAGCAGTGGGTCTCATACAAGAAAACAAAGGGATCAATGGTTTGCCACCTATTCCTGCCTGCCCAAACTGCTGGGAAATATTGACCCCACTTTTCAGATATGGGAGCAGATGGGTCTGAAGAGGATAAGACGGTATCCTGTGATAAGGGTGTTTGCTATTGAGTGCTTACAAAAAGGGTGACTCAGTAGCAGCGCCTGTTCACAGAACTACTGGACCGGAGTGTGTGACTATGGATATAGCAACATCCTGTCACTATATGTACACATGCGGGAGGGGGCAAGCACACTGTGCAATCAGCAGAAGGAGAGGGAGGGTTTGTGAGGCATAGCGCAGTGGTGGGATGCCGAGCTGGCCCTGTGGCATGGTGGGTGGGTGGCAGGCTAGAGTTGCGAGGGTGCCGGGTTTGGTTCCGGGCATGCATACATTTTGTTGTGCGCCCACCTTAAACATTTTTTTGGCCAGTTTTGTACACACACACCCAACACGGCCCCTCCTGGAGTTGAGAATCCTTTAGTGAGGGGGTACAGGGGGCTATAAATAAATAATAATAAAAAAAAAAGTCTCCTGCATCCTTTTGCCATGAGCCAGGAGTGTGCATTGATGAATCTGATTTTATCTGATGTACATTTGCCCTAATGACTATTGCCTTTCCGCGATCACTGTTATCACATAGAATTGGATAGGACAGATGTTAATGCAGGGGTCAATGAAATCTTTCTCGCAGCTTAAACAGTAATTTACTCTCCTGCAGTTTTTTAAAGCACATAAGATTTTTACTGCTATCTGCAGCTTTGCAGTTTCCTTCAGACACCCACCCATAGGACCCAGTTGCAGAGACCATTAGATGAGTTACAACAGGTGCTGTACCAATACCAGATCACCCAAGGTTTGAGGCACTGGGTGTCCCACCTTTGTAATGCGATATATGGATCGGACTCTTAGCTCAGTTTGAAAATCAGGAAGACATAGGAATCAGAGGCTGGGGTACAGCGCTCAGAGCAGGAGTGGAAGGAAGTATGGGCGGGCACAGCCAAAACATCAGCCTCTTACATGTGGAGGGAGCACGGGTCGAAGATGGTAATCCACTTCTTCCAGATGCCAGAGATCACAAAACACTTCTTGGATATGTGCTGCCGAAAGTGTGGCCAGTTCGCGCATCACACGCATGTGTTCTGGGACTTCCCAAAGCTTGACCTGTTCTGGAATAGTATAACCAAGGCTGTAAGACAAATATTCAAAACAACTATAACAAAGGTGTTCAAGGGTCTAGTTCTGGGGATCACTCCAAATGGGATTGGGGTAAAAGCTCCAGACATCTTTTTCAGATTCTGATCAATGGAGCTGCTCAAGGCCATGACACAAAACTGGCTGCAGCAGAATCAACCAGCCCTGGAATCTTGGCCTGCCATTTGCAAAAGGGTGCAGGTGATGGAGGGTACCATAGCACATCTACATTTTCAGCAAGACAGACATACTGTACAATGAGGTGGTTGGCCTTCGTGCACTATTTGGAACAACATTCGGGCCACTTCACCTTGGACCAGCTGGCTGGAATAGGAGACAACACACAGGAAAGATGGGATGCATGATGACCAAGACACAGATAAAGTATGCTTCAGTGCTTACTTTTTATTCAAGAGACCTCTGTAGTGATTCGCAATATCTTAATGGAATGTAACTGATTAATTTGCCCAAGTGCTGTTTTTCATTGTATTTTTTCCTTTTTTAGGTAGTAGGTACTAGTAGTAATAGGAACTGGCTGGATGAAGAGCACTCACTCACAGTGTTGCTCACAACCCAGAACTGGAACAGCAGGGATGGAAGTAAGGCACTCAGCTCAGTGAGAGCACAACCAAGGATTCTGTGCAAATCTTGTCACTTTTCATTCGAAGCCACGTGTAAAACTGCAGTAAAAGTGCGAAGTACAATTCGGTGCAATTAGCAGGGAAGAGCCACTGCAGCCCAACATTTCGCACCTGTCACTCCCAGTGCTTTGTCAAGGTTGTGTGGCCCTCTGCAGCCTGCTTCTTCAATAGCAGGCTCTTAAAGACACATCTGCTAATTCCCAGTGTTGAGGTGACCACCAATCATTAAGTGATATTTAAACAAAATGAAGAAAAAGGAACATTTTATAAACATCCAGAAGGTTGCTTAAACCAGTACATTTGTTATTCTGTTCCTAAACTCCATTCTGATAGATATATCTTAAAATGACACTTTTAAAAGGAACTAAAGATTGCAGTACTTAATTTCACTGAGGTCCTCAGGACTAAGGCATTATGAGTAATTGTACACTTGTATTTAAATACATGTATCACAGGGGGTTCATTTTGAAGGACCTAGTGATACAAAACTCAGTCATAAAGTACAGAGAATACATTTCCAGATAGTTCTCAACACAATCTGATAAATGTTTTAGAGACTACTTCATTCCGTGTGGAACTAAAATCTCAGTATTTACTTAAACCAGTACATGTATTATTCTGTTCCTAAACTACATTCTTATTGAAATCTGTCAGAGTGAAAGGAACTTGAAGACTGCAAAGCTTAATAGCACGCTGCATAAATTCCAAATGTGTATTTAAATACAAATGCTATAAAATACTTCATTTTAAAGGATCCAGTAATTGACTACCCCGGGATACTCAATCTTAAAGTGCAGAGAATACATTTTATACTAGTTCCCAGCACAATCTGATAAGTATTTTACAGCCTGTTTCATTTAATATGGGACTAGGATCTCAGACTTAATCACACTTGAATCCCCCATTTTAATAATTCAAATCATCTTTACAGTGAATCTCACTTTTTTGTTTCTATTTTCTGTTTCACAGTTGCTGTATTGAAGAACTGAGTTGTGTCCTGTGGTTGTCACTCTGTTTAAAAATGTAGAAATCTCACCTCATGCTGCACCGGCGACCCGGGTTCAGGAACAAGCCCAGACCAGCAGGGGTCGGCAGGGGAGGGAGAGGATTGAGCATCCAGAGGACAGCTCTCCTCTCCCTGGAGGGAGGGGGGGTCCATGCTCAGCACTTGACTGTCCTCGGGGTGGAAGCCAGAGGCACAGCAAGCACCAGCAGTCAGCAAGGGGCATGGGGGAGTGGTGACATTGGTGGTGACGCTATGATGCCTGGGCATGTGCCTCTCCCTCACGAATAAAGAAAATGCTCTCCAGGCTCTGGGAAGATGGAGCACCAGGAGTAGACCCCTCATGGCCTTGCACCAACCTCCCTTCCAGCTCCTGACAAAATCTGGATTATCGGGGTGTAGCTGCCCCACCTCATCCCTGCCCAAGGGGAAAACTGTGGCTCCATGGGGCAAGCAAGAAGAGTGAAGGCAGGTGGCAAAGGAGGAAGCGGTCTCCATAGGTGCTCCCCATGAAGCAGAGCTTGGGGAGAGGGGGCGGATAAGCAGAGAGATTAAAAAAAATGTAGAAATTTCAATAAACCTTGATTGCAAGAAAAAAAAAAAGAAAAGTAGTAGATTGCAGCAGTAGTAATAAAATATGTTTATTTTAAAGTAGGTAGTAGAAATAGAATATGTTTATAAAGAAAAGTAGCAAGGTTCTAGTAATAGAATATGTTTGTTAAAGCAGCAGTGCAACGAAAATGGGTTAAAATTTGATCCCACCTTTTTTTTTTTCCTTAATCGATGCCAGATGTCTTCCAGTTTATTTTGGTGGTAACATTTTCAGTTTTCATTATCCTTTAAGAGTGTTATGAAAGTTTTAAATAATTATTTCTCAAGAAAAAAAATTGCAACCTAATGTTTTGCATAAAAATAATATTGAGAACTGGAGGAGGGTAAGAGTCCAGACAAAAGTTCATATGTACAGTGTACAGCACAGAAAGCACACAGAAAGCCCAAATCAGCAGTTTTGCCAATGTTTTGCATAAACATAGCAGAAAATTAGCTTTTCGGAATAACTTTTTTCATTGCACTGTTGCTTTAAAGAGAACTTGTAGTAATAGAATATATTTATTTTACAGAGTATTAGTGGTAATAGAATACATTTTAAAAAGTAGTAGTAACAGAATATGTTTATTTTAAAGAGAAATAGGTAGTAAGCAGTAGTAACAGAATATGTTTATTATAAAGAGAAGTAGTAAGAAGCAGTAGTAATAGAATATGTTTACTATAAAGAAAAGTAGCAGGTAGCAATAGAATATGTTTATTTTAAAGAGTATGAGTAGTAAGAGAATATGCTTATTTTACAGAGTAGTAGTAATAGAATGTATTTATAAAGAACAAAAGCAGTAAAAGAATATATTTATTTTAAAGAGAAGCAGTAGGTAGTAGTAGTAATAGAATATTTTAAACAAAATTAGTAGGTAGCAGTAGTAATATAATATGTTTATTTTAAAAACAAGTAGTAGGTAATAGTAGGAGCAATAGAATATGTTTATTATAATGAGAAGTATTAGGTAGTAATAGTAGTAGTAATATAAAAGGTCTATTATAAAGAGAAGTAGTAGTAACATAATGTGTTTATTTTAAAGAGAAGTAGTGGGTGGAAGTAGCTGAATATGCTTGTTTTAAAGAGTAGTAGCAGGTAGTAGTAGTAATAATAGTATATGTTTATTTTAAAGATAAGTAGTAGGTAGTGGTAGTAGTAGTAATAGTGTATGTTTATTTTAAAGAGGTAGTAGCAGGTAGTAGTAGTAATAATAGTATATGTTTATTTTAAAGATAAGTAGTAGATAGTGGTAGTAGTAGTAATAGTATATGTTTATTTTAAAGAGTAGTAGCAGGTAGTAGTAGTAGTAGTAATAATAGTATATGTTTATTTTAAAGATAAGTAGTAGGTAGTGGTAGTAGTAGTAATAGTATATGTTTATTTTAAAGAGTAGTAGAAGGTAGTAGTAGTAGTAATAATGGTATATGTTTATTTTAAAGATAAGTAGTAGGTAGTGGTAGTAGTAGTAATAGTATATGTTTATTTTAAAGAGTAGTAGCAGGTAGTAGTAGTAGTAATAATAGTATATGTTTATTTTAAAGATAAGTAGTAGGTAGTGGTAGTAGTAGTGATAGTGTATGTTTATTTTAAAGAATAGTAGCAGGTAGTAGTAGTAGTAGTAATAATGGTATATGTTTATTTTAAAGATAAGTAGTAGGTAGTGGTAGTAGTAATAGTATATGTTTATTTTAAAGAGTAGTAGCAGGTAGTAGTAGTAGTAATAACAGTATATGTTTATTTTAAAGAGTAGTAGTAGGTAGTAGTAGTAGTAATAATAGTATATGTTTATTTTAAAGATAAGTAGTAGGTAGTGGTAGTAGTAGTATATGTTTATTTTAAAGAGGTAGTAGCAGGTAGTAGTAGTAGTAATAATAGTATATGTTTATTTTAAAGATAAGTAGTAGGTAGTGGTAGTAATAATGGTGGCAGTACAAGGAAAGCCAGTGCACCGGGTGAGAACCCTTTTGTAGGATAAAGGAATGGGCACTCACTTGCTGTGGCTTCAGTAATAACTTGTAGAATGATGTATTCAGGCACAAAACATTATTTTGCAAAGTGCTAAAATGCTCACAGACAAACAGACAGGCAAGTTCTAGCTAGTAGTGATTCAGTGTTTCACCATCGCTTAGGATGTCCTTCTCAAGTAGTAATAGAATATGTTTAGTTTAAAGGGTAGTAGTAATAATAGAATATGTTTATTTTAAAGACTAGTAGCAAGTAATAGTAGTAACAGAATATGTTTATTTTAAAGAGTATTAGTAGTAGTAATTGAATATGTTTAGGTAAGCAATAAAACCCAACAGGGTGGGCGGTATTGGGGAACACTGGTCTGCCCAGGGGTGTGATGAGGCCCACCGCTGCAGGTGGAGGGCCTCATAGCCCCTGGAAGGTCCGTATTCAATACTGCCCACACTGAGGTATTATTGTGTTAGAAATACAAACTGTAACAGGAAAAAAAAAGACACAAAAAGTTTTAACATTTAACAGTTAAACAGTAAAAGAATATCAGTTTAACAATTAGGGAGATAAAATAGTCCCTTTTTCTGTACTTGTGACTTCTGGAGTTAGTTAGTTCTCATGGTTACAGCCCCCCCCCACACACACACACACATACACAGACACAGGGCTTTAAATTCGTATGACTTTTTTTTGTTACTGTTTTTATTTACTGTATTTATTGAGCTGAATAGGTGGTGGGCAGGTGATCGCACTGCTGAGCTGCTGAGGAGGGATGGAATGTCCATCGGTCATGGAGGGAGTTTGACAGAGCTGGAAGCAAAAAGAGAAGTAGAAAACAGGTCATTTCATTTGCACCCAGTTTGTTTTTGAGCCAGGGTACTGAGGAGAGTGTAACTTAAAATTGTATGTATCTGGAGAATCGATCTGAGGAACAGTGTTGGTGGGTGCACTATGGAACTGCCAAGGTAGAAGGGAAGGACCATAGATTTTCAAAGAAAAGTAAGGCTGAAAAAAAGAGGTAGATTTCGGTGCTTGTGTGGTTTTGTTTTAAAATCTCTGTTTATCGGGAGGATCAGCCTGCGGAGTAGTGAAAGGACTTGGCTATATTCCACTGCCTGTACATGGAGACATGCTGCCAGTGTGAATCTTGCTAGTGGGAATGGGGGAGATCAGATGCTACTGTAGGGCTCGCTTAGCGAGAGAAAAAAATAGCGGCTAACGAGTTTGAAAATTTGGGGTACCAAATGATACTCTCAGTAATGGGTCACCCAAAACTGGCACTTGTTTTCCACCAGGCATCTATCAAAAAATAGACTCCCAGGTTGGAGCTGCTTTCAGTCAATCACATTTCAGAATCCATTCTTGACATTTTCTAGTTTAAAGATTAGTAGCAGGTAGTAGTTGTAACAGTATATGTTTATTTTAGAGCAGTAGTAGTGGTAATAGTAGTAACAGGTAGTAGTGGTAACAGAATATGTTTATTTTAGAGCAGTAGTACTGGTAATAATAGTAGCAGGTAGTAGTGGTAACGGTATATGTTTATTTTAGAGCAGTAGTACTGGTAATAGTAGTAACAGGTAGTAGTGGTAACGGTATATGTTTATTTTAGAGCAGTAGTAGTGGTAATAGTAGTAGCAGGTAGTAGTGGTAATGGTATATGTTTATTTTAGAGCAGTAGTAGTGGTAATAGTAGTAACAGGTAGTAGTGGTAACAGTATATGTTTATTTTAGAGCAGTAGTAGTGGTAATAGTACTAACAGGTAGTAGTGGTAACAGTATATGTTTATTTTAGAGCAGTAGTAGTGGTAATAGTAGTAACAGGTAGTAGTGGTAACAGTATATGTTTATTTTAGAGCAGTAGTAGTGGTAATAGTAGTAACAGGTAGTAGTGGTAACAGTATATGTTTATTTTAGAGCAGTAGTAGTGGTAATAGTAGTAACAGGTAGTAGTGGTAACAGTATATGTTTATTTTAGAGCAGTAGTACTGGTAATAGTAGTAGCAGGTATTAGTGGTAACAGTATATGTTTATTTAGGATACTGTCCACAGCTCATTTTCAATGACTTCCCATGCACAGTTACAGGCAGTAACCAGCATTACAGTTTAACAGAAGTAATGCAACGAAAAAAACATTTGTCAAATGCTGAATGTTGACTGCTTGCATTGCTGTTGTACCACGTCTTGCTTGTACACATTTTTATTATATATTTACCCAGGATAGACAGAAGAGATGCAATATCTCACTTTCAGTGGTATTCTGCTTTTACACATTTTGAGGCTGTATTTACTCAAGACAGGCTAGCTGAGAGGCAATATTAAATTTGTAGTGGGCTGAGGAACAGTTTGCTATCCGCTATGCAAATTTCAGCCACTTCCACCCGCTGTTCTACTTCTGTGACTGGCTTTCATACTGTTTGAATGTCCTTGATCAAAGACGTTAACATTTGCTTAATTTCAGTTGGATTAGTGACCCTAACTGTAGTTTGAACTGTGGCTGCTGCCATTCTTAATTTTCACTGGTCAACCAATGGGTGTGTACTATATAATGTACAGTGCTTCTGTACAGTTCAGTTGGCAGCTGGCCACTGCGGTGTGAGGTGGGCTATGCCTGTCACTGGCTCCGGTCAGGTTGAGGGGGAGCAGGGTGGTGGGTCACTGGCTAATGGGGTGGGGGGGCCACCTGACTACCAAGAAAAGGGGATCAGGGTTTTTAATATATAAAAACTGTGATCTGGGCGAGGGCACTTGACTACCAGGGAAAGGTTTATGAAAACTGTGCTCAGGGCTGGGGGAGTCACACTAGACTACCAGGAAAAGGGATCAGGAATTTCTTTTATGACAACTGGCTCAGGGTTTGGGAAGGGCACACTAGACTACCGGGAAAAGAGGATCAGGAATATTTTTATACAACTGTGCTTACGGCTGGGAGGGGGGTCACATTAGACTACCAGGGCAATTGGGGGGACATCTTTATTTTTATGACGATCAAGGCTAGGGGGGAGAACTGTATACCCAGCCCTAGACTATGTGTGTGGCACCAACCTGCCCCGCGCATAGTTAAAGTAGGGTTTCAAAAGCATAAATCTGCAGCCGAGCAGCTGGTCATAGTTACGCTTGTGGGGGTCAATATTTTGATGTGGGGCATATGCATGAAAGAACCCTCATTTACATAGGTGCATTGCAATATTGAGTGCAGTGGCACAGTAGGGGTTGCGGAGTATTGATGGCGTCTGAATATGGCCTGGCCCCGACGGCCTGCGCAAGTCCAGGGATGTGCGGCACATCCAGGGATGCACCGTGCATCTCATCTGAATATCTGGACCTGAGTGCTTTATAAATGCCAAAGGCTTATAAATGTACTGTCAGCCAAAGGAGCTCTAGATAGCAACATACTACACACTGTTTAATAAAACACAGCACATAGGGAATGGGCACATCTTTTTCCTGTACAGCCCCATTACATCCCTTATTGGATAGGGAAAGATTGCTTTTACTGTAATGTTAATAAGTTGGATGGACATGTTGGCAAACCACAGTTATACCACTCCCATGAAAGTCAGTCAGCCAAATAAAAGGCATTGTTACTGCATGGAAGTTTCCGAGGTTCCTCATTGGTGAAATTTGAATATGAGTTGGGGAAAATACGGAAGTCTATAATGTCAGAAATCCATAAAACTAAGTATAACTTCCCTATTGTGCATAAAGGTTTTCTCTCATTGCATATTAAATGCACTGCCAAAGACCGGTCACATTGTTACGTTACATTTTGATGCGTTCCCTAACTTAATCCAAAAGATAATTCCAACGCAGTTTTTTTTTTCTCAAACCTGATACCTGCTTTTATTTATCTTTCCTTTGTCTGTTTGCTTCACAGAATTTTAGGTGAAACTTTAAATTAATATGTAAACACTTTAATGTATTGACTCTTCTCTTCCTCTGAGATTGAGTAATGTTTCCGCTCATCTGCTCTTTAAGAGTGCACTAAGAAAATAACTACACACATCAAATACTTGTGTTTGCACATGCAGTAATTTTATAATTACATACTTTTTATGTAATGCTTGTACTGTGCTATTATTTTTAACTTTTGTACCTTTTATGCGTGTTTGTAATTGTCTTTATTGTATATTATGCAATGGATGGTTAAAATCCTCAGATCTGACTGCCCAAGATCACATTCAGCCAAGGTGATCGCTTAGTACATAATTCCAGTCTGAAAGTAACTCTTCCTGCCAGAAATCAACAAGGATGTGCCATCAGTCCACAAAAATTATAAAATATTTTTACAGCTTTTTTTATTAATTCAGAAATTGATAATTTTTATAATCGCAACCATACACTCCAAGATGTGCGATACCTTCTAACCCTTCTCAGTTAATTGAAGTCAATCATCCTACAGCCTTGCACCTCTCAACGCATCTGCAGTGAGATGATATTCCGTGATAGTGTACTCATTGTGTGTTAATGCTCACATTTGTGCCTCTTTCTGTGTTGCACTAGGCGCACTTTCATAACTCTTTATTTTTCTTTTAGGTCATTCAAGTGCTTAACCAGTTTGTGCCTGAAAGTAGCAACTGTTTGCTAGTACACTTCCCTAGTTAAAAACTACACAAATAAATACCTTTGGCTGGTCAGTATCTTGCTATAGTGGGCCTCATTCCTAAAAGTTTTGAACACTTGTTTTTATTTATTTATTTTTTTCAATTACTGTTTTTCTTTTTCCATCCCGGCATCAGTCTCACTTGGCCATCAGAGAGTCTCATCGCCACACCTGTATCCCAGAGGGTCTCTTACTTTGCCCTGGAGCTTACTACCATGATGGGGCTTTCATTGTGGCACCCCTCACTGGTGTCCAAATTTGATGGCAAGGGACCAAGGCCAGTGTGTGGGACCCATGCATACCGAGGTGCCATCCTACCCATCTGGCAGATCTTTTTCCTTTTGTTCTCCTTCCTCTGTGGTGTTGGCATAACATGCTGCTGTAAACACACAATGAACAAGCACAGAGCAAAGCCATACATCTCCCCTCCTCGGGTCATCCATCCATTGCCTTCACCACCTGTTGACCCCCAGATGGTGCCTGCATAGTGGAATATGGACAGCCTCCTACCCTGAGAAGGGGAGCATCCTCTGAGATACTTAGCCTTCCTCCTCTGCTGGCCCTCCAGTGTCCCTGGCTCATTCCTAAACCTAGGCCACTGGCATCACTAGAGGTGAGGTAACAATTGTACCAAAGGGCCATCTACTTCTATATAGACACCATGGCTTTCCTCAGACACTTTTATTCAATAAGAAGTGTGAAGTGTGTCACGAGAGTCTCAAGCAGTCTCCATAGTGTACATTCTGCCCATTCTGTACTAGCAGAGCTGATACTACTGTAGTTTAATAGTCTCAAAAAAATATTAAATGCACTAGGTTAGGGTGCTCAGGATATATATTACATAGTACAAAAGAAAAAATTCAGCACTCACCACCAAATATAACAAAGAACGCTGCTCTCTGAAGATATAATTAATGCCCAAATTTATTTAAAGTGCCACAATATCTTTTGATAAAGGATTTTTTATGTCTGAAATGCGTCAAGGCACTGTGATACCGTGGCACTTTAAATAAATTTGGGCATTAATCATATCTTCAGAGAGCAGCGTCCTTTCTTATATTTGGTGGTGAGTGCTGGATTTTCTCTTTTGTACTACTGTAGTTTCTCAGCTCTTAGGACCCAGTAGTTTGGCAGCCAGGGAAAGGAACATCTGTTTTTTTGCTTGTCACTGGAAGTAGACAGTTACAGAGTTCCCTTCCGAACTACCCAAACAAAACATTTCAGAGAGACACTTTTACCTGGCACTTTCAAAAACCAGATCCAAAATGCACCCAAATCAAGTGAAGCAGCCCCATCTCCAGAACATCGGCACAGGAATGTTCAGATATGCAGGGACATCATTCTGAGAAATTGGGTGAGAGAGATGCTCTCCCTGATTTAAAATTATTCGCAGATTATATCAGAGCTGGGTGATATACCTCAGCCTGATAATCTGGAGGGTGAGGTAATAATGCTGAATCTCAGAGTTCTGAATCAGAAAAAGAAGGCACCCTGACATACTGCTGACCCGGGTTTGCACTCTAAGCCCAGGATGTCAGGAATGGAGGCTGATAGGGAGGGCCCAAGAGCATCTGATGAATGCTTTTCTCCCTGGGGAGAGGGACCTGTTTCACCTCTCTTACAGCAGCTTCTGGTGGTAGCATTGTGTAGGTGCCATTGAGAAAGTGCGTGACCATACATCACCCCCTGGCCAGCCATGAGTGTGTCTTTGACTGTGAGAAGAGGAATGGGGAAACGTAGTAGAAAATCCATGCCAGATGATGCCCCTTGTCACCACCCTTATACCAGTCCTCCAGTGCACCATCAGGATCCCTGCAGCCAGAACCAGGGTATCTATGGGTGTTTCCTCCTCTAGTTCTGGAGAAGCCCCCAAGAGAGACAAGTAGGCAGTGGAAGAGTCAGGAGGGGTAGCTTCAATAGGCAAGAGGAGACCCCCAGCAAGGTCAAGCCAGCTGCCTGGATGCTGGAGTTACTGAAGGTCAGGTTGGCGCCTGATGACAGTGGGGCGTGGTGTGGTATGGTTGGAGGGGCAGCTGTGGGGCCTAAAGGAATGAGGTGCTGTGGGCAAGTACAGTGGCAGAAAAAAAGGAAAAGCGGAGACTGCCCAAAGGGTAATCAGGAACCCGCAATACCAAAATTGTTTGACAACCAGGTTATCTATTTTCTAAAAGAAGAGATTCATAAGATGTGACAGCTAAAAGAAATCTAGTCTGCGACAGCGTTGCAGGTGAATCCAGTAATGACCATGACAGAAACATACCCATATGCTTCCCCTTGTTTAAACACTTTGCACAAATAATCCAAAAGGAATGGGATGGCTTAGACAAGAAAGAGCTGTTCCAATGCAGATTGTGTTATCCTTTTTTAGATACCCTGTTGAAGAAATGGGAGAACTTCCCTCTAATGGATGAGTCATTTTCTGTAGTAACTAAGCAGAGAGCAATCTGAGTAGAAAGAGGGGCTTCCTTTACTGATGTCAATGACAAATGACAGGATACATGATACAGCCTGCAGGTGTGTGTTCTCTGTGGCCAGGTCAGCAGTTTTTCCAGCCTCATCTCAGGTGGTGATAGCTCTGTGAATAAGCAACTGCTTTATCAGATGAGTTCCCAAAAAGCTCCCCTTTGCTACCAGCCCAAGGGTATTCACTAGTACTTTTAGTTCAAAGGGCTGCTTTGTTTCTAAAGGACTCCATAGTTGATTTCTTACAGTTGTCTGCAAGGAGTTTGCCAGATGCAGTGGCAGTGATAACGGCACCGTGGCTAAGACTGTTTCTGTGGATCAGACTTCTCAGGGTTAGTGTGCAGCTCCTTTTCAAAAGTGATTTACTTTTGGTTCCTAAATTAGATGACATTTGAAGGGCATTAAGGACATAGGGTTC
Organism: Neoceratodus forsteri; assembly: GCA_016271365.2. Taxonomy (NCBI): domain Eukaryota; kingdom Metazoa; phylum Chordata; order Ceratodontiformes; family Ceratodontidae; genus Neoceratodus; species Neoceratodus forsteri. Next base: position 5,531,936 of record JADMNL010000040.1, read on the forward strand.
ATTGTCAGTTTCAAAGTTGCAGTAAACTTTCGAATGCTAGTTTCAGGACTGTGGTTCAGTTGTAATCAGTTCTTTCATGGCAACTGTAGTTTCTTTTGTGGATACAGAAACCAAGAAAACACAGGTGCCTTCTCTGAATTCAAATCCCAACAAAGCCAAGGATTCTTTTCCTGCAGATGTTTCAACAGATTACACTGCAGGGCGATTACTCCACATGAAGGTTTGAGAATCCAGTGCCTCAGGAGGTTTTAGGACAGAGGGGCCCACACTACATCAGACACACGGGTATTGGAGATCATTGTGCAAGGCTATGTGATACAGTTCTCTAATCTGCCCTTGAGGGAATGCCTCTTCACCTTATTAGTGTTGAAAACCCTGTGAAGCACAGAACAGTGGATGAGACTCTGGCTTATCTATTGAGTATGGAAGTGGTAATACCAGTTCCTCCACCAGTGAGAGAAACAGAGCTTTTCCTCAAGTTACATCACACACCCCAAAATCGGAAGGCTCCCAAGATTCTAGATTTTAAGAGCCTCAAGACACTCATCAGACCAGACATGTTCAAAATGGATTCTCTCATTTAAACTGTAAAGGCTGTCCAGCCAGAAGAGTCCTGGCTACCACGGACCTATCCAGTGTATATCTGCACATTCCATTATGGTGATGCTATCAGAGGTTTGTAAGGTTTATTTATTTATTATTTATTTTTAATTTGTTAACAGGTAAGCGCTCTGGACCAAGGGTCCTTTTTCAGGCTTGACCCGAACAGAATATACAGTACAGAACGTACAAAAAACATTCAATAGCAATTACAAATACATAAATTAAGCAAATATATTTTCAAACTCTTTTTAAAAACTTGTAAAGAGCAACCAATACGCAAGAAGTCAGGCAAGCTGTTCCAAAAACGAGGAGCAGCTACTGTAAATGCTCATAATCCAGCACAAGTTTTACAGAAACCTACATTAAGAACCACTGCATTGGTTGACCTCAGACTAGGCAGTATTACCCTACATTTAAAATAAGTCGATTGTCAGAAAACCAATTATGAACAAAAAGCAAATCAGACTGAAGATCTTTAACCAATTTGGATTGTTCTTTAGCTAAAGAAAAAAGAATAAGGTCATCAGCATAAAGCAAAGATTGACAATTTTTGCTAACAGAAGGAAGGGAGTTAATAAACAAAGCAAATAAAAGTGGTCCCAAAATTGACCCCGGGATACACCTCTATCAATTTGGTTCACGTTTGACAATACTGAAGAAATAGCCACAAATTTAGATCGATCGGTTAATCATCTTTAAACCAAGAAACAACATTGGATGAAAAACCTAATGACCCCGACCTAAGACAAAGCATTTTATGATCAGTAATCTCAAAAGCCTTGGTCAGGTCCATGAACACGACCCCAGTGAAGAAACCATTCTCCATACTACCAAGGATCAAGTTCATGAACCTGACCAAGGCTATCCCAGTTCCGTAACCTTTTGGAAGCCATGCTGCTGTGGGTAAAACACTTTGGCCCAGATATTCAAAAGGGTTGCACCATGCGCAATAGGGTAGCTCCAGCGCAAGTCAGAAAATGCGCCATTCTGCGATATTCAGCAGGAGGCAGATGCGCCCCCCAAATCACACTGAGCAAGAGTGCAATGATAAGGAATGCATGTGTAACTGAAGGGGGAGGAGCCATTCATAAATGGCGCAGTGCGATATTCAACAACAAGTGCCATGCGCAATAGGGGAGCAAGCGGAAGTTGCGCGATAGCAGAAATAAGCCAAAATAAAAAGGAACAAGGGAGAGGCGCAAGAACGCTACAGGGAAGGCACATGTGGCTGAACTCTAGCCAAACAAACAGGGCAGGAGGGACACACAGGGCAGGACAGGGAAAGGGCACCCTGAACCCACAGGCACAGAGAAGGTGTGGGGAGCCACAGCCACAGCCAGTGCAGAAGGGGGACTTGCCACACAGCACTGAGGCCACCACAGGAAGGTGTTCCTGGTGCAGGGGAAGTAGCAGCCAGGACAGCGGGGGGGACACAGAAACAGCTGCCGAGGGGGAACACAAGCCAGGGACATGGCCAGTGCCACCATCCAGATGGAGGCAGTAATGAGGGGGGGTGAGAAGGCAGGCAGCAGGGGGGCATGGCCATTGAAGGGCCCATCGGTGGTATGCCCCCAACAGGCAGTACCGAGCCTGCACCAGCTTTGAGCTGTGTGGCGATACCGAGATCGTGGGCCGGTACCACCTGAATCTGGCAATTCTGAGGTGGCTCTGTGAGCTGTGCAGTGATGTGATGCAGGCACCCACACAATGAAGCCATGCTCTGTCAGTGGAGACTAAAGTGACAGCTTGCATGTGCTTGCTCACCACAGGTACCTTCCAGAGACCAACAAGGGACACCACAGGCATAACCCAGTTGGCCACATCATGCCACCTCACCCAGTTCCTCAGCGCACTGCTGCCACATGCTGCAGAGTACATCCATTTTCCCAGAACACCAGCGGAGCGCACAGCAAACATACAGGAGTTCCACAGGGTAGCACGTATGCCTGGCATGCTAGGGACAATAGACTGCACCCATGTGGCCATCCGCACACCACCTGGCCCCGAGGGGGCCGCATATATCAATCGTAAGGGCTATGCAAGCATCAACTGCCAGGTAGTGTGCAATGCCAGGGGCTGCATTATCAATGTCTGTGCCACGCACCCTGGGGGAGCACATGATGTTTTCATCTGGTACCAGTCAGCACTGCGCCACAGATTCGGAAGTGGGGACATCCCCACTGGCCACTTAGTAGGTAAGTATGCAAAACACACAGACAAACATAGAGCATGGGAGGGGCATGGTCAGAGGTGACATGGGTAGTGGCCTACATGGCCCAAGGCAGGGCGAGGCTGACCACCAAACTAACCTCCACCCTCTACACACAGGTGACAGTGGATACCCACTCCGTCCCTGGCTGCTTACATCATACCGGTGGCCCGTGACCCCATCACAGCAACGCTACAATGAGGCACATGCCACCACACACAATGTCATTGAGTAGTGTGTGTGTGTGTGTGTGTGTGTGTGTGACCGCGTGCCATGTTAGACCTCGCCCATCCCTGGTGGTGTGTGCGGTTCCATGCTCAGCCACTTCCCTTGACAGCATGCACCCCTGGTGTGTGTACATGCATGTTTGTGGGTTGTGCCTTTGCCACTGGTGGTTGCACATGGCCCCATGACTTACCTGGGTGGGGCCGTCCGGTGTTGGCCGTGGTGGTGGTATCGAGGTGTGGGGTGGATGGGTATGGCTGTGTGGGATTGCACACACACATTGGGGTGGGAGGACTTTGCTACCGGATTGTACTGATGTTCCTCTCTCCATGTTTGCACCTTAGGGCCAGAAGAACAGCGGTGGAACAGGGACAGGAGGCACCGCATGGAGGAGCAGCAGGACAGGATGGGTGATGGTGGTCCGAGGTGCGTGGACCAGTCTGATGATGGTGAGTGTCTTACATCCATGATTACTATTGCATGCTGTATAACTGGGCGGGCAGTGGGGCATGGCCACCATCCATTGACACCACTGTCATGAATGCAACTTGTTACAGTCAGCACTGTCCAGTGGCACTGCATGTCTGGACGTGCGTCAGTGGTGGTCCATGCATGCACCAGGCACATGGCTGTGGCACTGCCTTCACACTGCATAGCCAAGTCACTGTACGGCCATGGTGGTGCTGTGCAGGACATGGGCCGTGGGTGTGTGTAGTGGTCCACATGGCTGTGGCTGCCTGGGTGGGCAGGTCTTGTGGACACGGTCACTGTGGGTGGTCACACACCATCACAGGGGTGTGGCACATAGCTGTATGCCATACACAATGGGTGGGCTGCAGGGGGATGGACAGTCACACCTATTAACTCTGCTCCTTCGTCCTAGGTGGCCGGCGACTCCTGCAAATACAGCAGGGTATTCACGAGCAGCTCCAGGTGGTGAAGGAGACATTGCAGCTCCTTCAGCGAATACACCACCACGGGTTCAGGAGGAGATGGAAGAGCACACATCAGTGCCAGGAAGAGGAGGACCAGGGCAGCCACTGATGTCCCCATGCCCCAAATACCACCTTCTCCCCTTTGACCCACCCTCACACCCCTTCTTCCCTCTCCCATATGTTCACCCCTGCCCCTTACCCACCCCCACCTGTTATGTGGCCCTTCCCCCCCCTTGTAAATAATTGTACATAGTTTTTCTTTACATCTTTTAAATATATGCATTTTGTTATGACAACTGTGGTGGTCTCTGATTTGCAGTGGGCTACATGTGCTCAGCTGCAGTGGTGCGTAAGTGTCAGGGGTGGTGCACGCATGGACGTGTGTGTGTGTGTGTGTGTGTGTGTGTGTGTGCAGAGGTGAACCACCTGTGGTGTGGACAGGGGGATCAGTCACTGTCTGTGGTTTGCGTGTTGTACTCTGTGCACTGGATGCCTGTGTGCAGTGGTCCACGGGGCCTGCACTGTGTGCATGGCACCCCTGTCAGACCATCCATGGCCTGTGCAAATGACACCCTTGCATGTCTGTGATATGTACGGTCTGCTGGCATGTCAGTGGTGGCTGTCCATGCTGGATAACAACTGTACCCGGCACAATGCCAGGTTGCCTACCATCACCAGTATGGTGCACGTCTGCCTCTTGTGGCACTGTGGCCTCCGCTGTTGTTGTCCCCCATCCATGCTGTCACTTGTGTCTGTTGCAGGGGATGTGCTCCAGTGTCTGTCACTTGTGCTCTGGCAGCATGCTGGTGGCATATAGCTTCATGGTGCCTGCACAGGGTGGCTGGCACACCTGTGCAATGTAGGGGTGCTGGCCGTGTGTACACGTCAGCCGTGGCCACATGCCAGTGGCTTGGTTGATCCGCTACTGTGTCCCTGTGTTGGTGTGCCCTTGGGTATGGGTGGGTGTTTGTCCATGCACTGTGTTGCATCCTGTGTGATGCATGCCTCCATGCTACACTGTGCGTGTCTGTGCTGGCTATTGTGGCCAGTGCTGGGATGGGATGTGTCCTTGGGAGGGTGTGCAGGGTGCTGTACCACTGGAGGCGGGGTCCAGGGCATGCCGTGTCGCATGTGGGGTACTTAGTGTGCTGACACATGGTTATTCTCTCAGCTGTACCTCGGGAGGGACGTGCAGGGTGGCACTGTGTATGCATCTGTTGCATCGCTGTCTGCTGCCGCCCACTGCAGGGTGCTCATGGTGGGGCTGCCTTGCATGGCCCCATGATGCACAAGGTTGCATTGTCACAGTGGGGGAGGTGGCATGCATGGGATGTCCTGCACTGTTGGGCGCTACCCCTGGGCAGGGTGTATGGGGATCATGGTGCAGGGTGTGCTCTGCATTGGTGGGATGGTGTGGTACGGGGTGGTTGGCCCTCCTTGTGTGCCAGTCACAGCTTGCCAGGGGGTGTGCTGGGGCACCATGGCCCGGCTGTGGGTTGGTTGCTGGTATCCATGGGCCAGTGGTTATTCCAGCTCTCCCCCAGTTGTGTAGTGCATGGGGTGTGGGGGACGATGTCTTTTCTGCTGTGTGTTCCTCTGCCCATCTGTGGCATGGGTGGTGGGCCCCTGCATCCCTGGTTGTGCTGTTGCATTGCTGCCCTGCTGCAGGGGGTGTCCCTGGTTGCATAATGGTGCATCTGGACTGCTCAGCTGAACATCTCTTGTTGTGCTATGGTGCATCAGATATGCTCAGCTTCATCTCCCTAGTTGCGCTATGGCGCAGGTGGTGCGATATTCAGCTGTCGTCCATAGGCGCATCTTGGCCTGCGCAGTTTTTGAATATCGCGCTTCTTGCGCATAGGCGCAGTGGACTTGCGCTTGCTCCTGCTGTTGCGCACTTTTTGGGCGCAGTTTGAATATCTGGGCCTTTATATTTATCTAGGTAGTCATTCACTTGTTCATCCACAATTATTTAAAACAATTTACTAACTGATTCCATATTGAAAAGGTCAAAAATCGTCAACACAAGAAGCATGTTTTTTTTGGAGCAGATACAACCCTCACAAATATTCAAGCCAAGGGAAATTGTTGAGAGGTAAGCGACAAATTAAATAAGGTACACAAGGGAGATGCAATATAAGGACCGGCTAATTTAAGAAATCGACTGTCCAGCCCAGCCCCACAATCAGAACCACTGTCAGGAAGAAAATGAAATAATTTATTAACATCACTAGGAGTAACTTGTTTAAAATAAAAAGCAGGCCAATTACAGGAAGAATTGGTATCGGGGAAAGATGAATGGTTCCCAGAAACAGTATAAGCACTTTAATCAGAAAATTTAGAATTGAAAGAATTAGCTATTTCTAAAGGTCCAGTTGTAGAAATGAAAGGAAAAGAGTGACTCTCACTGGGATTTGAACCCAGGATCTCAGCAAACCATACTTTAGCTCTTAACTAACTGAGCTATAAGAGTTCAGCCAATTAAGGGCCCTGAGTTTTCCCATGTGAATCACACATGCATTCCTTTCTGGTATTGCAATGAGCAACCAGGAAGTCTTTTTACAGACTCAAATAACTCCTCCTCAATCTCTCCCAAGTACAGTATATGCCACTGCGAGGAAAATTTAGAAATCCAGTTGTAGAAATGAAAGGAAAAGTGTGACTCTCACTGGGATTTGAACCCAGGACCTCAACAAGCTGAGTTTTAGCTCTTCATCAACTGAGCTACTAGAGTTCAGCCACTTAAGGGTCAATAATCTCGATACCGTTTACCTTCAAAGATTGAATTACACTTTTATCTTTAGCATTAACCAAAGTTTAACATTATTCCAGAAATGACGAGAATCTGACCAATCCATTTCCATTTTTTTTCCTGTAGCACTCAGTTTTGCTAGTTCTAATCAAAGATTTAATTTTGTTTCTTATTTGTCTATACTGGGACAGCCAGTAAGCAGATAAGGATAACTTAAATGTAAAGGTTCACCTCTCAGGACCAGCATATTCAGTATCGAGCACTCTCCTTTGGGCTGGCCTCATCCAACTGGTCCTCATTAAAGACTTGGTGGTCCTGAAGGAGGGCATCCCATACATCTCTATCTGAGCGATTCCTCATTAGAGCATGGTCAGAACCACTAGTTTATAGATTTGTTCAGAGGACCATTCAGGTCCCATGATCCGTAACTATTTAGTGATTATTCACACTGACGTAGTGAAAATGTTTCTCTCTCGACAGAGGATGGAAAATCTCCAAGTCAGAGATCAGCTTATTCAGAAGGCAGAGAGTAGTTATAACCTGCAGATGCCATCAGATTCCAGGCCTGTTGACAACCACTGTAAAGACTGTCCCTTAGGCAGGCTACATAGGAGACCTATTCAAGTTCATCTTTTTTCTCACTGGTCTCCAGTAGCAGAGCAATGCCAAGCTCCGATATTTCATTTCATTTTTGGTTTCCTTATAGTGGTAAGCAGGTGAGAAAAAGGACCGTTTTCACATGCAACCACATTACAAACTGTTAGACCGCGCAGCGGTAACACTACCACTCATGACACCAGTGATCTGTGTTCAGGAACAAGCATGGCTCATTGAGAGCTGGCCGAGGAGGAGGATTGACCTTCCCAGAGGATGATCTCCTCCTCCTCCTCTGGGGAGGAACAACAGCCAGCTCCGCACTTCTACTGGTACCTGGGTGACCACAGGTGGCAGTGCAATGGTGGAGACAATTGGGAGGGAAGATGCAGGCTGGTGTTGCAATATGCACGATCGCATGTATACGCATGTACACCCCAGCCACCTGCATCTTGGGGGGGGCAGGAAAAAGAGGAAATCTCCACCCATGCAGCATGACCGATCTGTTGCATCTTCAGACCCCGCACTCACTGCCCTGGGCACTCTCCCGAGAACTGGATGTTGTGTTCCCAAAGAACCTGGCCTCATCCTGAGGGCACCACCATTGGGTAACGTGGGAAAAGTTGGAGAAGATGAGGCGATGGGATGGACTGGGGTGCAGTGGAAGCTGGAGAGGGGGCCAAGGGGCAGATCAGAGTAAGGTGCATAAACAAAATATAAAAAAAAACAGACATAGGGATACAAAGGGGAAACACATAGGGATATATGAATACCAGTGGTAGAATATCTTGCAAGGCTCCCCCTCTATATCCACCTATGGAAATAATTCTGGCAGCCAATGTCAACCTGAGGGCTGGGGTGTTGTGTTGGATCTCAGTGCAAGGCTGTGGTCCCCAGAGGAATGGTGTCTCATGATAAAATTTCTAGAAATAAGAGCCATTTATCTCATGTTGAGTCACTTTGAAACAAATATCATATGTCAGTGAAGGTTCAGTCAAGACATGCAGTGATGGTTACTGTTCTTAAACATGCAGCACAAGAAGCAAAATGGTGCTCTGTGGAACAAGTTAGGTGCTAACTTGGGCAGAAAGAAACCTGGAGTTCTTTCAGTGATTAATTTTGCAGAACAACTAAATCTATCAGAAAGATTGGCTCAATACCCAATACATGCACTTGGGCAATGGTCACTGATCAGGTGAGTGTTACCACCGGTTTGGAAAATGGAGCTGACCCCCAGGTCGCTGTGTCTGGGTTCACACCCCTGCCTGGTGACAGTGCATGGCCCACCTGGTTGAGGGGCTGGGTAGGTTGTTTTTCCCTGAGGTAGGGGATTCATCCCAGAACAAATAAGAAATAGCGTGGTGCCTCCACCCAGAGAGAATAAGTGGTCCACATGTTGTGTGCAGTACTACTCCCTGGGATGCAGTACCTACCCATCTCCTACACTGGACTGGACCAACCCTTGGGTACCATCGAGACAGTCATTACCTTCACCAATAAACAATGTAAACTGGTTACACAACATGGACGCGCACATGAAAGTTAAAGTTCAACAAGTTAACAATGTCTTCATTGTCACACAGGTCTGGAAGCTGGAATAAAAGCCAGAGGCTAGGCAACTGCAAGTCATGTGAAGCACTTCCACCAGATACTGATACACTCTGGGAGCAGCTGTACTGTGGGTCACTACCACCTTCTCAAATCCCACACTGTCACTGTAGGTACCCGCCCAGTCAAGGGGCATAACAGGATAACTTACTCTACACTGAGTGTGGTATAATTTTTGCTGGTACCAGTTACAGAACTATACTGTGCTTGCAAGTATGAAATAGTAAATGACTTTGGGTACTCAAGAGTTACACTAAGTTCCTGTGCAGGCCGGGTAGCTCTGGGTACTCAAGAGTTACACCAAGTTCCTGTGCAGGCTGGGTAGCTCTGGGTACTCAAGAGTTACACTAAGTACCTGTGTAGGCCGGGTTGCTATGGGTACTCAAGAGTTACACTACGTTCTTGTGCAGGCCGGGTAGCTATGGGTACTCAAGAGTTACACTAAGTTCCTGTGCAGGCCGGGTAGCTCTGGGTACTCAAGAGTTACACTACGTTCCTGTGCAGGCCGGGCAGCTCTGGGTACTCAAGAGTTACACTACATTCCTGTGCAGGCCGGGTAGCTCTGGGTACTCAAGAGTTACACTACGTTCTTGTGCAGGCCGGGTAGCTATGGGTACTCAAGAGTTACACTAAGTTCCTGTGCAGGCCGGGTAGCTCTGGGTACTCAAGAGTTACACTACGTTCATGTGCAGGCGGGTAGCTCTGGGTACTCAAGAGTTACACTATGTTCCTGTGCAGGCCGGGTAGCTCTGGGTACTCAAGAGTTACACTAAGTACCTGTGTAGGCCGGGTTGCTATGGGTACTCAAGAGTTACACTACGTTCTTGTGCAGGCCGGGTAGCTATGGGTACTCAAGAGTTACACTAAGTTCCTGTGCAGGCCGGGTAGCTCTGGGTACTCAAGAGTTACACTACGTTCATGTGCAGGCCGGGTAGCTCTGGGTACTCAAGAGTTACACTACGTTCCTGTGCAGGCCGGGTAGCTCTGGGTACTCAAGAGTTACACTAAGTTCCTGTGCAGGCCGGGTTGCTATGGGTACTCAAGAGTTACCCTAAGTTCCTGTGCAGGCCGGGTTGCTATGGGTACTCAAGAGTTACACTAAGTTCCTGTGCAGGCCGGGTAGCTATGGGTACTCAAGAGTTACACTAAGTTCCTGTGCAGGCCGGGTAGCTCTGGGTACTCAAGAGTTACACTAAGTTCCTGTGCAGGCCGGGTAGCTCTAGGTACTCAAGAGTTACACTAAGTTCCTGTGCAGGCCGGGTAGCTCTGGGGACTCAAGAGTTACACTTAGTTCCTGTGCAGGCCGGGTAGCTGTGTTGCTCAGATTCTTTCACTGTTGCACTTGTTGACCATTAGCAAGCTTGCATTTAAACCACCCAACAGGCCATGGCGTGCTAGCTCAATTAAAGAAACTTGAGATTCCAAAAGGAAAATGCTTGAAAACCAACTTTATAATCAACGAGGTTACTGTAATCAAAACAGGAAAAATAGAAAGGACTCCAGGCAACAAAGCCAGCACTCACATGACCCACAGATGCAGCAGCTCTGTCCAGGTAAGAACTAGCACACAGCAACAGGATGGGTAGCATTCAGGGTTAGGCCGTAGTGACCTGGAGATGAATCACGTGAAACTCGCTCTAAGACGATTCACAGCAGTACAGCCCTTCTGGCTCAGCTCTCGTAGCACAGTCACAGGAGCACTTTGCAGCGGCTTCACGGTTCCCAAGGAGCCGAGATTCAGGGAGTGATCCCCATGGTCCAGCTCCCCCTCTGGATCAGTAGTACTTGCGTATTTAGGGCATACATCCCATGACTCTTCATTCCCTGATTCACCCCACTTGATAAGGGCTAGCAGGCCCCCTACCTGGCTTCTCAGCAGCTCAGTGTGGGTTCAAGTCTTTGTCTTCAATTTAACAGCTCAGCATCTTTTCTAGTAGTGAGACTCTCACCAGGCTTTTTCACACAGCAGCTTCAGTCTGCAGAAATGCCCCACAGGCACAGACTCTGTGTGGCTTTGCTCAGCAGGTGCCCTGTGAGCACAGGTCACAGCAAGTCAGAGTTTGGAAGGAATAAGCCCTGGAGAGTGCTCTCAGGATCGGGCATGGCTAGGCCCCAAGGTTTTCCACAGCAGTAGCAGATCTAGCACGTCTACTCACTTCAGCATCTCTCCAACTACATCAAGCTCCTCGAGAGCCCAGAAACTTCTCTCTGTCTCTCTCTCTCTCTCTCTCTCTCTCTCTCTCAGTTTCAGTTGCTGATTGTCTCTACAAGAATGTCCATCTGTCCTTCTTCCTTGCATAGTATTCTGATAGGCTCCCCTGAGCCATCATGCCATTAGGGAGGTGCCTGATGTCATCCTTCCCCCACAAGTCTCTTATACTGGTGTTAGACTTTCTAGACCACTCACTTGCTGATAAGCTAGTGTCAAAGGTCACAAGATGGATACAACCATGTTCTGATGAAGCCTTGTGCTCCAAAGTCTTCATTTGTTATAGTTAATACTGTTCTCCAGTTGTGTGTGTGTAACCCACCCGTTGTGTTGGGTTTACCATTTTTCAATACCCTGTCCTTTTTGGGCATTATTAATTTTCATATTGGCCTCTGACCACTGGTGGGGTCTCTGCAGGTTGGAGGTTGCTGCTGGGTGTGGCTGGCTATATAATGGACCCGTTTGGCACCTTTGGGGGTTCCCGAGCCATGTAGGATCATTGGGTGGTCTGTAGGAGTAGGTGCGCTTGCCTGCCCTGCCTCTGGTGTGCTCTGTGTAAGAGCTGGGCCTGGGAGCTGCGAAAAGTAACGTGGCGGCAGCAATGGAAAATTGTGTGCTCTGGGAGGGGGCAGGATTCGAACCTGCAGCTCTGAAGTTCTGCCAGCAGTTTGGAGTGATGGGAGCTGGCCTGCCTGTTTCTGAAAGTCAGCCCCAGGGGGAGCAGTGCATCATTGGTTGGTTCGTGGCTGAGGATCGCCATGCTATACCTGACCCTGTGCGCTGCTGTGGCTGTAGGAGTTAGCCTGCAGTCTGGAGGAAGGAAATGTCAAGTGAGCAAAATGGTCATTCTGCAGGAGTTTGTTGGTGGGGATGTCTGCCCTGAGGGTTGTAAGAGGGAGTCGCCTGCTTGAGCAGTGATTCGGTGGGGAAGTCAAGTCAGAGCACCATATGTGCGAGGGTTCCCTCTGCCTGTCCTCTTAAATGTGCGAGAGGTAATTGGAGCTGAAACTTGTGGTATGAGCAGTAGGAGGGAGTAAATGCTGCTGGATATGTGAAGTCCAGCCTCGTAGTTTAATGCAGCTGCCTGAGCCCATTAGTGGCAACCCCCCAGCTCAGGGATAAAAATGTTGGAGGGTCTTCACAACCCCGAAGAATCACCAATGAACTAATGTAACCTCCTCTGTGGGCTCCTGAGTCCGGAGATTAATTTGTAAATATGTTGGCACTGGGCAGCGAAAAGAATTAAAAAGGGATCCCCCGCTCCTGCCAAGTTTTGTGTGGATACTCCATTTGTTAAAATGTTGCTGTTGCTAACCATCTTAAGTCCTGCAGCCCAGCACCCAGCATGGCAACCCTGACAATGAAGAACCCATTCTAATGATGCCAACAATGGATAAGAGGGTAAGAACTGCCATTTTTTTCTGGACCTGCATCTGTTTCTGCTGTTGCAGCCCCCCTCCCCATTTTCAACATCAGGATACCCATAGACAGCAAGGCAGGGGGCTTACAACTGTGGGGGTTGTCCAGGATTCCGTTTATGGGTGCCATGGCTAAAAATCTGTATTTGGAAGGGCTGGGTGCAAAGTCTGCATCCCTTTAAAAAGTTTTAATGTTACTGGACTGCCACAATGGACAAATTGGCGAAGTGCAGAATTTCACACCTTTTGAGTGCACTGTGGCACCTGAAAGTCTAGGAGCTCAGCTGGCTGCATGGGCAGGACATGTGAGTCATATGCAAATTACCCTGTGGTGAGATCTGAATGGACAGTCCCTGGCTGGTGGGCACGCTGGAGTCTGTGGAACTGTGTGTGAGGAGGAACTTTGCAGCAAAGAACTGTTTGGAGCGGGTGTGTTTTTAAGTGATCTGCAGTTAAAGAATCAAAAGTTTCCAGTTTTCCAGCAGAATCGAAGCTATGGTGACTGCTCTTGAAGCCCCAGAAGTCCTGGTGGCAGCAACAGTGCTGAAATGGTTGTGGAGCATGGCTGAGCATTCCACAGATGCAAAATGTGTCTTCTGCCAGTCTAAAGCCTTGGGGGTGACTCTTCAGCCTATCGGCGCAACGTGCCAACAGAACTCCTCCCAGTGTCCATATTCCTTGGTGTTTCCCCTGGCTGGCTGGGCTGGGAGGATTCATCACCTCTATGGAGTCTGCCTTTGATGAATGGGACAAGTTGATGACTGCTGCTGCTTCCATTCCTGCTGCTGAAGCCCGCACTGAGTTAGCCATGAAGCCTGGAGAAGCAAAGCCTTCAGGTGAGGCTGAGGGACCTGATTTGACTGCAAAGCCTGTTGCAGAAAAGCCTTCTACTGAAACAGAGAGATCTGAGTCAGCCACAAAGCCTGGAGCAGTGAAACCTTCTGGTGAAACTGAGAGACCTGATAGGGAGGTTATGGTGAAAACTAAAGCACCTTTAGAAAACCCTCCACCCTCTGGCCTTGGATGTCATCGTGGTTGAGATGCCCACATGAGACTTCTGACCCCTATGGATTTTGAAAAGCTGGCCCGGCTGGGACCCACTGAGCCATCTGGTATAGCTGTGGCACCCATAGAGAAGTTGGAGGGCCGGACATCCCACCCACTCCCTTATCCACCCCAGAAAAGCCTGCAGTGGTGGCAAGTGGCTTGTTGTTGTTTGAAGGAGCCAGCCATGTCAGTGATGGTGATTTAGAGAGGGACATACCTAGTGAGTACAAGTCCCTGTATGTCATGCCGTGGAAGGATAGGCCCAGTATGGCTGATAAGTGCCAGCATCAGCAAGAGCTTCGTGAGAACATAACCAATGGGGACCCCAATGTGAGGAGGTACAAGGAGGGAGTATGGCTGCCAGATGGGCAGGCCCCTCATTTCAACATAAGACAACTCCCTGAATGGAACCAAGCAGAGTGCATCATCAGAAAGAAACTACGGAGTGATTACCCTCAGTACATTTACCCCTACCTCCCTGAGAGTCTGTGGGACATTATAGAGGAACACCGGCAATATTGGGTCTGTTGGGGAACCCTGAATAGGCTACTGTATATAAAAAACACTGTTTCGGTCCAGACAGCACACATTATGCCCTCCAACGGATTCATAACATCATGAAAAGCAAGTATGCCAACTATGCTTGAGAAGGTGTGACTTTGTTTAAAACCTACACCTAAATCCAGGACCTGATGGGAAGAAGGTATAAGGCCTATGTGAAAGCCATGAATTCCTTCGGCCAGGCTACAACCAAGCCTCTGCCCTGCTACTATTTTGCCCAGAGCTGACGATTTCAGGGACCTTTCATGATCAGTGTTCCCCCCCAAAGACTTTGATCTTTGATTTGAGACTGGGGCTACAACAAAATAGGTGAGATTAACCCTTTCCTGTTCATGTTATTTAATTAAAGTGGGTGCAGAGGATTTCTATGATAAATAAAAGCGAGTGTTATTATGTAAATAGTTATTTATAAGTGGAAATGTTATCTACTTTAAAGAACAGAGTTGGATTCCGCACCATGGTGCTGCCGTGTAATGCTAGGCAATCCTGGACTTCTTCAGTTTTTGTAGAGACTGTTATCCTCTACTGTACCAGCAGCAGTTTGGGACTCTGCACTTCAGTGCTATTTATGTAGCAATATGGTTAATTGCTTTAGAGTGTACTTCCCTATGCAGCCACTGCCTGGGGAAGTAAATATAATTGTTAACATGTTTGCATGCCATTAAAATGTTTGACTGAGTTATTTAGAGGGAATGTTTGTGAGTAATGGCACAGCGATTTTGGCAGCTTGGCAGTGAGTTTCTAGTGGGTTTAGTTAGCTAAGAACAGGACCGGGATGCTGGCACTATGGTGCTAGGCAATCCGCCCTGTGCATCTCAACTGGAAGGTCGCCAGTGGGATGAGTTGGGGATGCCCTGGTTTAGGTCCCTTAGGTGTTGTCTGTGGAAGGGGGTGCCCCAGTGTAGGTTTTAGAGTATTGGCTAGTATAGTTTGGAAACCACTGTTCCGGCAGTGTCCCAGTGAGCCAGTGTCTCGTTGCTCTGTGGGGAGTGCGTATACCCTGTGGAGTTGTGGAGCCTGGCAACTGCAGTAGGTGCTCACCAGGTCAGTGAGCATTTAAGAGGGGGGAAGTGTAACCCACCCGTTGGGTTGGGTTTACTGTTTTCCATCCCTTGGTCCTTTTGGGGCATTATTAATTTTCACATTGGCCTCCGCCCACAGGTGGGGTCTCTGTGGGTTGGAGATCATTGCCAGGAGTGGCTGGCTATATAATGAGCCCTTTTAATGCCTTTCAGGGTTCCTGTACTAGTGTAGTATCGGCAGGTGGTATGTAGGAGCAAGGGTGCTTGCCTGATCCTTCCTCCGTGTAAGAGCTGGACCTGGCAGCGGTAAAAAGTAACGTGGTAGCGGCCATGGAAAATTATGTGCTCCAGGAGGGGGCAGGATTAAAACCTGCAGCTTTGAAGTTCTACCAGCAGTTGGGAGTAATGGGAGCCAGCACTCCTGTTTCTGAAAGCCAGCCCCAGGAGGAGTAGTTTATCAGTGGCTGGTTCATAGCTAAAGATTGCCATGCTACCCTCCAACCCTGTGCACCGCTGTGCATGTAGAAGTTAGCCTGCAGTCTGGAGGACAGACTCAGCAAGTGAACAAAATGGTCATTCTGCAGGAGTTCAATAGTGCGGACGTCTGCCCTGAGGGTTTAAGGTGGAGTCATCTGCTGGAGCAGTGAGTCAGAGGGGGAAGTCAAGTTGGAGCCCCATATGTGCAAGGATTCCCTCTGCCTGTCCTCTTGAATGTGAGAAAGGTAATTGGAGCCAAAACTTGTGGTATGAGCAGTAGGAGGGACTGAATGCTGCTGAATATGTGACATCCTGGCCTCGTAGTTTTCTGCTGTTGCCTGAGCCCATTAGTGGCCCCTGGCCCAGGGATAAAAATGTTAGAGGTGGAGGGTCCTCACAACCACGAAGAATCATCAATGAAGCTGGCCCACCGCTGCAGTGGTTGCATTTCCGCTTGTGACGCCGATAACCTGGGTTTGGGAATGGACTCGGGGGTCAGAGGGCCGGCCGGGGCGAGATGGCTTAAGTGTCCAATGACTGCTCACCTTCTTCTGGGAGGGAGGGAGGGGGTGCATGGTCTGGCATTTGCTGGCTCTTAGTGGAGGCTGGGGATGTGGCAACAGGTTGGATCTCTCTGCTGGGATGAAGCATGGCGGACATCGACTCATGCCTTGAAATTATGTGGCACGTCACGCTCCCCAAGGAAAACTGGAAAAATGGCCTCCCGATCAGCCAGAAGACAGCCGCTAGTCCCTTGCCACCATGAAGCCCCAGACAACCCAGACCGCCCTCAGCAGAACCCGGGCCAATAGTAAGATGCATCTACTGGCGCTTTCTTCCTGGAAGGAGAGGACCCGTCCGATGAAGTTACCTGGGGGGGGCTACAATATGAGGCGGTAGTTGGCAGTGGGGGAGGAGGGCAGTGAGGTGCACTCAGGTGGCCCGAAGGAAATGCTGGTCGGGGGTGCAGGGGAGGTGCAAAAAAAAAAAAAAAAGAAGAATCACCAATGAACTAATGTAACCCCCTGAGAGGGCTCCCAAGCTCAGAGATTAATTTGTAAATATGTTGAGGCTGGCCAGTGAAAAGCATTAAAAAGGGATCCCCTGCTCCTGCCAAGTTTTGTGTGGATACTCCATTTGTTAAAATGTTGCTGTTGTTAACCATCTTAAGTCTTGCAGCCCAGCACTGAGCATGGCACCCCTGGCAATGAAGAACCCATTCTAGCAAAGCCAGCAAAGGGTGAGGACTGACATTTTTTCTGGACCTGTACCTGTTTCTGCTATTGTAGCACCCCCCATTTCAACATCAGTATACCCCTATACTGTGGGGTAGGGGGCTTACATGCACTTGCCCAATGGTTTGTTAGTAGCCCTCCTGGACTATTGTCCAGTTGATCTGTTGGGGTTGGGTGAGTGTTGGTTCCTGAGCTGGGCGGTTGGCAGGATCAGGAGTGGAAAGCCCTGTGGAGGAGCCCCTGACACATGTGCTCCCACTGGATACGGTACTTTTAGTCCTCATGTGGTACCAAAGGTGCCGAAGAAATGAGGAGGAGTCCTAGTTTGTTGCTTCTGGTCCCCTCTGCTGGGATCAAGGGACTTGAGCTTGAGGAGTGTGGCAGTGGCTGCTACAGCAAAGGACGTAGCAGGCACTAAAATTTCCAGCAATACTGTGTCTTTCTCACACCACAACCATAACTGAGCAAGTGAGTTGCAGCATCATCAACTCCACAGCTGTTCAGCAACACAGCTGGAGGGTGGCAAGCAGATCCAGGCACTTTTCAGTCAGTAAAGCTGTCCAGGAGTGGAGGATCAGGACACTCCATTTCAATAGTTCAGAAGAGCAGGTTTTTGTCCACCAGTGCTTCTGATTCAAGCAGTTCTCAGGAATATTCATGTGTCATACCAAAATTATATTCTGATAGCTTCAGAATAGACAAGGAGTCCTTAGTTTTCCATCTATGTAACCCCGATGAGGTTACTATACTTTTGACACTCCCTTGCTTCTCGCACATCAAAGGCATCCGCCACCACCAGAGCTGACCTTGCAATGCTTCCAACAGGATTGGAATAACCTGATTGTTGCAACTGCTGAACCAGGCATGTGCTTGCAACTCTGCAGGACTGTTTCAGGGTGCGGAATTAGGTTTCCACTGAGAAATGTGAGTAAAGAAGGACTTTTGTGGAAAATGCCATTGGACTTCAACTTGCCAGATATTTTGTCACTTCTGACCAGTTCTGCCATGGTGACAGGGTCAGACAGTGACTGGCCACCCTATCAGGTAACTCTACCTGTGGAGAGAGCCATAAGGGCTCTTGGACCTGTGATAGACCTAATTCATTCAGGTGCCTTTTCAGCCCCCAATTGCCTGTCAAGTGACAGACCTCCAGGACTGACTGACTACTGTAATTGACAGCTTGAGTGACCAACCGGGGCTGCTAATTCCCCAATAAACAGCAGAGGCTGTTCTGAACCTTCAGTTATTCTAAGTCTCGAGACATGACTGCTGAACAGACCTGGAGCTGAGAGTGCTGCTGACATTTTGTGCTGCAGAGACAGACTGTGCATCTGTCTGCCGAAGCTAATAAAGTAAGAAGCAGATCTCCTGCCTAAGAAAAGAGACGTAATCGCATGCTGAGCGCAGCACAATGTCAAAGCTAAAGCTACAGCTAATAGAGACTTTTGCAGAGCTGCAGTCTAAACTGCAACTGAATCTGCCTGATCAACACCGCTTGTCATCACCACCCTGCAGGACTGGATGGCACCACATGTAGGGTGGGGAGGATTCCTGAAGACTGACACAGAAGAAGTTAACCTGTGAGCCACCGATTGCTAGAGCTATGACAGGCCTGACCTGTGACACCAATGCTATCCCAGACAGGAACGAGAGAGGAGAGCCAGAGAGCAGCCAGCCATCAGCCACAGAGTGTTCACTGCAAGCTGTGCCATCAACCCTCTGCACAATGAACGAGAGCCCTTGTTTCAGGAATTGTAAGAAAACACAGGGCTTGCCTTCAATAAAACCTGTAATAGTTGGGAAAGCATTTTTGGACTTGGCTACCTGGCCTGGAATTACAAATACCTCAGTGGAGGTTTTTCACTTCAATGGCGTTTAGATTTAGGGGGTTCTATTTCACCATTGCCAACACTTATATTTTAGTGCACAACTGCTAGCCAACCACCTGCAACATAATTGGAACTACAGTGTTTCCATGGCTGAGTACACAGTGAAGCACTAGAAGACCTCTGGTTAGAAGTAAGGGTCTGAGCACTGGTACCAGTGGAAAGAGGGTAGTGTCCCTAGAACAGGAGAGCTGAAGCAAGCATCTTTATTACGCATTGTGGTGTTGGGGTGGGCACAGTTTGAGGGCTGTGCCTCAAAGGGAGTATAATCACAAAATTGGGGGAAAAAGTACTGATTTGGCTGTGCCACCAAGGACACTGTAGAGCAACCAGGACTGAAGAGGACTGGGCCGAGAAGGGAACGGAAGACCAGCCACAAGTTACTATACAGCACTACCTCATTGCTGATAACCCATAATCTCTCTGATTTAGGGCCCTGGTCCCTAAATAAAGTTACTGTTACTTTTTCTTTAAAATCCTTTGAGTTCGAATTAATTTACAATATAAAGTACATGCATTATAGGGACTGTCACTGCAGTGTGTTGGCTCATGGGTGAGGTGAACTAGTGAGGAGCTGGGTAGGTACTGCATCCCAGTGGGTTTTACTATACTTAGACTAGGCCCATTTTAGCTTTTTTCTGGTGGAGGCACCACACTATTTTCACACTTAACCTTGGAAATGAACCCCCATCCAGGCATCTCAACCTTTTGCATCCCCACAAAGCAGGATTAGGACCCATAACAGCAACGGTGAATCTTTTACATCTGTCAGTGAAGGAATCTTTAGGATTCTGCTTTGGCAAGAGCTTCTGCTGCAAGGCCCTGTGTAAAACCCAAGTTCAGCCCTGCTACATCTGGCTGATTGGTTCCTGGATGGAAGAGATTCTTCAAATGAGAATATGCTGTGAAGGTGGTAGGCACAATTATGTCTTCCAGAAAACAGTCTACTTCTTCAGCCTATGACAGAGTTTGGGTATACTTCAAGTAAGTGGCATAGAGAGCAGAGATCTGACTGAGAAATGCTTAGACATATTACAGAATTCTTTCTGACAGGAGTGGGGGATTTTCAGTCAGTACACTATGAGTTCATAGATACGCATTGTTGCAGTTTTGGGACACTGTGAGTGTATCCCTTTGGTCTCACTTGGATGACATTTGAGTAAAATCTCCAGAGCGGTCAAGAAATTGTAGCAGATTTACAGCTTTTCAGTAGCTTCCTGGGGCCTCCATTGGTTCTCAGTGCACCTTGCAAGCCACCTCTCGAACCACTGGTTTCGAAGAATTACTCGCTATTAAGACTTGCTTACTGATTCTCATTTGCTCTGCTAGTAGAATCAGTGAACTTTAATTGTCCTGTAAAGAGCCATATCTTAACTTTCATCAGGAGGATATTGTCTTTGTTACTGTTCCTTCTTTTCTCACAGCTTTTTATGTTAACTAAGGAGTGAACTTCCCATATTCCAGTCCGAAGCCAGCTACTAAGAAGGAGAAACAGCTTAATATGTTCAATATTCATCAAGCAGTCAAAATGTACCTTGTAAAACTCAGTCCTTTTGCCAGACAGTCTGTTTGTTTTGTATAGTTCAGTATAAAAAGGTCAAAAGACTGCCAAGGTCCCTTCGCTTGATGGATCCAACTATTCTTATTAAAAGCTTATATAGCTGCCAAGAAGAAACTACCGGCTTTGATGAAAGTGGATTCAGACAGGGCTTTAACAGTGTAGTGGACAAAAGGAGCAAGACATTAATATATAAGTTATGCAAAGCACATATCTGGTCCTCTATGCATACATACATTTACAAACTTTACAGAGTGGATGTCCAAATTTCTATGGATGCATTGCAGCTTTGGGTCAAAGTGCCGAAGGCACCAGTCAGTAGGTGTACAAATGAAAATTAGGGAAATTTATTTATTTATTTGTGTCTAGGATTATAAAGTACCTTTGAGCCAAGGCTCTGTTACAAAGGTTCCACGTCATGCTGGTTACGGGGTAACAGACACTAAAACATAAAACAGTTACAGGTACATGGTTTTAGACAGTAACTTTGCTTGACAAAATCAGACTGAGCGATGAGTAACTCAAGAAACAATGGGAGGAAGAGGGTAAGAAGTGGAGAGGGCTGAGGGTAGGGGAAGGCACAGGAGTAGAGGGTCAGGGTGAGGCAGCCGAGGGACCTTGTTAGGACAGACACAGGGCAAGTGCATTAGAAGTTGCATTGGACAGGTAAGTGCAAGAAGAGAGGGCAGAAACTGACACCTATAAGGTTAGAAGCAGCGTAGGGAATGAAGATGTTATGGGGTGCAAGCACAGGTGGAGGTGCCAGTTATGGAGTGGCGGAGCTTTTTTTTGAATGCTCCAAGCATTGCTGTGGATGAAGTGTCATTAGAGAGCTCATTCAACTTTCGAGGCCTGTATGTAAATGACCTTTGGCCTTGGGACATGCGGCGGCGAGAGTTTAAGGATTTGGTGCTTAGAGCTCCTGGTGTTGCGGTTGGTGATTTTGGGTTTGAGGAGGGTGCTGACTCCTGGTGGTGCCTTCCCATCATGATTTTTTTAGCAGTGATGCAGGTTTGGTATTTGATTTGGTTGTTCAGTTGCAGCCAGCCAGTTTTGGAGTAGAGGTCGCAGGTGTGTGTGAGCCGGTGGGAACCAGTAACGAGTCGGCAGGCTTGATTGAGGGAAGTCAAAACACGCCTGAGAGATGAGGAAATATTCTCCCTTTCCCTATAAGGAGGTTGCACTGCTTGTTACATCCCAGTATCTATGAAATACCAAGTGATGATGTACACTGACACAGGATGAGGAAATTTGAACAAACACTGTAATTTCTTGATCTATTTGTCACCCCCGGCCCAAAAGTGGGGATATGGCATGCCAAAAGTTAACAGCCCAAGGAACCTAATATTCAGCACTGAAAGGAAGAGGGGCAGACAAGAGATTTAGCAAGCAGGTAATGGTAGACTGTATGCAATGGTGGTGCAAGTACCTGTAGTCCCAGGCCCTGCACTGTTTGCCTGCAAGCAGAGTTCCCAAGCAGCCTGAAGTGAAAGTGGTGGAGGCTGTCTAAAAGGGTACCCCTTCTGAGGGTAAGGGTCACCCAGCCAGGGTCCCAGATAGTAACAACAAAAAGGGCAAAGGGGAACCCTGTTCCAGTTACTGTTTGGGGCCAGTTTGTGAGACAAAGGAAAATAAGGTACCGATGTTGATAATGGATCCCCTGTGGGTCTCAAGTGAAATGGAAAGAAGAGGAAATTGCCAGTAGTTGGGGAGGAAGGATAGGTGCCTCTAGGAACATAGAAAGCTGCCAGCAGAAAAAGGCCTTACAATCTATTTGGTCTGCTCCATAAGATGGTGCATGTCCTCTAGGGATTCATGCCCATCCCCCCCAACCTCTCCTGCTCCCTCTACCAGTTCTTCTCTTTTTTCCCACCCTCACTTAAAGCTCTCTACCATTTTTGCATTGACTAGCGCATCAGGTAGCTTGTTCCACCCTCCACTACACGCTCCGTAAAATAGTACTTCCTAATGTCCCTCTTAAACTTATCCCCACTAGTTTTCTGCTGTTTCCCCTAATAGTCTTGTTACTACTGACTTTGAGCAAGCTGCCTGAGTCCACCTTGTTGATACCCCTCATATATTTATTTCAGTCATGTCCCGCCTCTCCCTTCTGGTTTCCAGTGAATACATGTTGATGCTCCACAGTCTCTGTTCAAATGTCCTCTCTTGTTTATCCTGTAACATCTTGTCTCCCACCTCTGTACTGACTATAGCTTGTTGATGTCCTTTTTAGATGTGGGTTCCAAAATTGCACACTGTACACTGGGTATGGCCTTTGTAGAGGAGCAAGATGACCTCCCTTCTTCTACTGCTGAACCCTTTCTCTGTGCATCCCTGTGTTCTTGCATTCCCCGAAGCTTTACTACACTGTGCTTTTTTATGGTTGCCTGAAATCACCACCCCCAGATCCCTTTCCTCCTTGGTCACCATGACTGTCGCTCCCCCCAGCCTGTACTCTCCATCAGTATGTTTGCTTACCACATGCATGACTGTGAACTTTTGGCATTGAAGCTCAGCTGCGAGATCTCGGATCGTCAGTCAAGGCTTTCTAGGTCATCTCTCATGTCTTGGATGCCTTCCTTACAGTCAGCCCTGCCACAGAGCTTGGTGTCAAATACAAAATGCAGATCCCCGCCCCGATACCATCTCCTGTATCACTAATGAAGCTGATAAAAGTGCCAGACAAGCACTGATCCCTGTGGGACTCTACTAGTGAGCTTCCTCACACCCAAGGATCCCAGGTAATCACCGCCCTCTGTGTACTTCCTACCCTCCTGCTAGTACCCCACCCACCTTGTCAGTTGCCCCCCACCCCATGGTCCCCCAGTTTCTTGATTAGTCTCTTGTGTGGAACATTTGAATTCCTTGCTTTAGTCCAGATACAGCGTGTCAACTGCCTGACCTTTATCACGAGCCCTTGTTACCTGGAAAAGTCAACTAGAGTTTCCTGCCACAAAGCTGTGCTTCCTGCCATTGTGCATCCCATTTACTGCTAGGAACTCCATCAACCTTTCTTTAATTATAGTTTGCATCTGTCTGCCCACTATTGATATCAAACTGACCAGCCAGTAGTTCCCTGGCTCATCATTTTCTCTACCTTGTTGAGGGGTAGAAGACCTTGTCCCTAACACCTTCCAATGTCCTTAGCTCTGCTTTATCCCTTCTCACCACCTTGTTGGCTTCTCTCAGTTTTAGCAAGGTAGGTGTCTCTGTCCTCCTTCTGACTCTCTCTGAATCTCTTAAAAGCCTCCCTTTTCCCATTCACTGCACTCTTCACCTCCCTTGTGAACTAGATTGGTTTTCTAGACCTCTTCTTTTCCCCACCTGTCTGAAGCAGGGGCTCATAACTTCTTGATGGTTGTTCTTAATCATGGTCAGTTTTTCTTCTACCCCCATGCTCCCTCCATTCCCTTCAACCTTTCTTTAAAGAGGAACAGTCAACACTAAGAACCTCACACCCAAATGTGGAACTGGTCCAATCTGCTGTTTTTGTGCAAAAATATGTATATTTTTTACTCACTGTTTACTGCAGTATGGTATCAGGCTAATTTCGCTGACTTCCAGGCTGACATTTGCTGTAACCACAAATCTCAGAATCCCCTGCAGCTGATGTCAGAGCTGGGCTGCAGCAGTGGTCAGTACAGATTGGTAGTGCCCTGTCACCTTCACTTCCCATCTTGGCCGGGGTGCCACAGGGCCTCAATCTGGGGCCCATCCTGTTCTCCATCTCCAGCTTCCTTAACCACCTCCCCACAGCTTCTGTCAACTTGCATATCCACATTTATTTTTTTTTTGAACTTGTTCAAGTTTATTTGGGATACCATCATCCAGTTTATACAACTTTGACATTTACCACAATTATATAAAACAACATATAAAAATGTCCTATACTGAATTCCAGACTGAAGACATTCTCTGTTTATACTTGATTTTATCTCTCTATTCTTGACGTATTACAACAGTCCAATCTATGTAACCTTCAGCATTTCCTTGTGGATTTTATTTTGTATCCCTTATTTTCGTCTTCTCTTAAGTAACCCCTAACTTAATAACCGTCTGTCTGCTTTTATAAACTATATGATTAAAGAAACAAATATTTACTGTAAGTCAGTGCTCCAGAGACCTCTCCCCTAACCAAATCCCTCTACCTCAAACCCTCAGCTGTTGCTCGAGGATAGGAATTCCTCTCCGCTCCTCCAAATAATTAAAGATTGGATGCCAGTTGGCGTTGAATCTTGAGACATGGATTCTAAGCCTGGCTGTAACGGCCTCTATTTGTTGAATATTATTAATATTATTCCACCACTGAGTGATTGTGGGTTGTTTCTGTGTTAGCCAATTTTGTGTTAAGACCTTGACCGCTGCCACCGAGAGAATTAAAAATAGGTACCTCTTGCCTTTCATTCTAATTTCAGGCTGCCCCCGAATCAGGTGCTCAAAATCCAGGTCCTGACCCAGTCCCAGTATTCCCATTATCTCACTATTAATTTGGTCCCAGAATTTTCTAATCTTCGGGCATGCCCAAAACGTGTGGAAGTGAGAACCCCTTCCACCACATCCTCTCCAACATCTGTCAGATGAGTGTCTAGCATAGTGCTGGGAAACCACAGGGGTAATAAAAAATCTCACCACCACCTTCCATTTAAACTCTCTCCATATCATTGAACTTGTGGTATTTTGAATATTGACCCATATCTTATCCCAATGTTCCCCGGGAATTTCCCTCCCCAATTCCTCCTCCCATTTTCTTTGGATCTTTTGAGTAACCAGGAGGTGTGTCCTATCCTCTAACAATTTATAAAATTGTGAGGTTAGGTGGATTTTATCACCCAGATCTGCCTTATGTTTAGTCAGAACTACTCCCTCTTCTAACTGCCCTGCCAAGTTATTACTTCCTATCCTCGAAAAGATGTAGTGCCTGATCTGAAGGTATTTGTACAAATTAGAATAAGGGAGACCATATTCCCTTTGTAACGTACTAAATTCCTTCACAGTATCACCCTCAATGAATTGTTCCAATGTAACTAGACCTCGTTCGGACCAGTCCTTAATAATTTTATCTCTTCTCATACTTAGTAACTCTGGAAGGTACTGTAGGGGGATAAACCGCCATACCCACTCAGGTTTCTCCCATATTGCTCTAATCTTTAACCATGTTGTCATGGTATGCCTCATCCATCTATTTTCTGTCTTGTGGAGAATCTTTGGAAGAATAATCCAGGGTAACACCCAGACTGGCACCCCTGGATAGGCGTCTCACTCCATCTTGCACCAATCTACCGGTTGGGTTTTATTTAACAGTTTAACTAATGGAATAATTTGAGCTGCCCAGTAATATCTAATTAAATTCGGTAGGCTCCAGCCACCCTGTCTTTTGCCCTCTTATAATTTTACTAACCGGATTCTGGGTTTTCAGCCCACCCATATGAAGTTAGTGATTTTTTTTTTGTAAATTTTGGAGGTCCCTTTCAGGTATCAGCACTGGGAGAGTGAGGAA
The DNA here is from genome assembly GCA_016271365.2 of Neoceratodus forsteri. Lineage (NCBI taxonomy): Eukaryota > Metazoa > Chordata > Ceratodontiformes > Ceratodontidae > Neoceratodus > Neoceratodus forsteri. Next base: position 5,557,772 of record JADMNL010000040.1, read on the forward strand.
CAAAAACAACATTCTTGGCAAGACGTTCATTTTAATAGTGTCAATCCTCATTGAGAAAGTGAAGGTCAGTACTTTCTATCTACTCAAATCCATGATAATTTGGTCCATCAGTCGTTTATAATTGAAACTGTATAGATTCTCAATCTGTTTCGGGATTCAAACTCCCAGATACCTAACCTTCTCCTTAACCCATCTGAATGGAATTTTCTCTATAATCTCAGTCGTCACCTTCCCCCTCAGCACCAGGGCCTCTGATTTTTCAATATTAATTTTGAAGCCTGATATTGCCTCATATTTGCCCAGTAGTTGTAATAAATTTGGAATCGTAATACGGGGATTATCCACAAAACTCAACGTGTTGTCTGCATACATAGATATCTTGCAGCACTGCCCTCTGACCATAACACCCCTAATGTCTTTTGATTCTCGAATAGCCACTGCCAACGGCTCCAAGCTGAGTGCGAATAGGAGGGGGTGAAAGGGGACACCCCTGCCTAGATCCCCTCTCTAGCCTAATACTTGAGGAGATAGTTCCATTAACTCTCACCTTGGCTGTGGGGTTTCCATAACAAAGTGAGACCCATTGTATAAAAGCCTCCCCTAAACTCATCCTCCCCATAATCACCCACAAGTATTCCCAATTTAGGCAATCAAATGCCTTTTCTGCATCCAGAAAAAGGGCTAGATGGGCTGATGTTGTTTGGGAGTTAGATGTCATAACATTCAAAAGCTTTCGAATGTTATCTGCTAAGTGTCTGTTTGGAATAAAGCCTGTTTGATCTGGGTGAATCAGTGTTTCTATATATTTCTGTAATCTGGATGACAGGATTTTAGTAAGTATCTTCAGATCCTGATTCAGCAAGGATATCGGTCTATAAGCATCACATCTATCCTTCGGTTTGTCTGGTTTATGAATGACACTAATAAAGGCTTCCCTCCACGAGTTGGGAATCTGGTTCTCCTCCAAACAGGAGTTAAATACCGTAATTAGGATAGGAACCAACACCTCTTTAAACTTTTTGTAAAATTCTAGGCTGTAGCCATCCGGTCCTGGGGCCTTGTTCGTGGGCAGTTTTTCTATTGTATCTTTAACCTCCCTCAGTGTAATTTTACTGTTCAATTCCAATTTTGCCAATTCCAGTAATTTAGGAATTGGTAAATCTTTCAGGAAGGTTTCTGTACTTGTTACAATATCTATACCCTGCTCCTCCCTCCTATAAAGGTTTTGATAGAACTGCTGAAATTGCTGTGCTATTTCCTGAGGTTTAGTTCACGGGGCCGAGGGGTTAGCAGTATTTCTTAATTTCAGTATTGTCCTATCTGCTTGGGCCTTACGTAGCCGAATTGCTAAAAGCCTGGAGTCCTTCCCTCCCGAGTCATGATATCTCTGATTCAGGTATCTTAATTGTCTGTCTATCACCCTGTCACCCAGTTTTCGTAGTTCCTCCCATCCCTCCCCTAATGCTTTCATAATTCTGGTGTTTGTGGGGTTTCTCTTATGCTCCTCCTCCAGGGAGCTAATCTTTTCTAAGATTCTATTTCGAGATAACTGGGCTAACTTCTTATTTGCTGAGGCTGCACTAATAAATTCACCACCACTTTCAAGGCCTCCCAAGTGCTAATTGGGGAGCAACGCTGTTGTACATTAATGTCATATATTTATTTTATTAATTTAGCCAGTTTCTTAATTAGTGCCGTGTCATTTAGTATCGAAACATTTAATCGCCATTGGGAGCATCTGTGCTCTCTGGACAGTGCCCATGTGACACCAACCGGGTCGTGATCCGAGAAAGTAATATTGCATATTTTCGACGAGACTACTCTATAGAGCTGCACCTTGGGGACTACAACCAAGTCTATTCTAGAATATGACTGATTAGCTGCTGAAAAAAAAGAGTAGTCTCTTTCCCCCTTATGTTGGGTCCGCCAAGCATCGATTAGCCCCAGCTCTTGCAATAAAGCCACCAGAGTTCTAGTTGTCACCCTGTTATAATTCAGGGACCTGGAAGATCTATCAAGGCCCGGTGAAACCACAGCTTTAAAATCTCCAGCTATTATTAACTGACCATCTGGCAGTAAGGCCACCTTATGCAAAACAGATTTTTTTTTTTTGTGTAATCTTTTTCTCCCCCCTTCGTGCTCCTCGGCAGCCACTCCTTCAGGCTTGCCAAGGCAGTCCTCTGATCCATCCGTCCTTCTGAGACGCCACCTGCCTCAGATCGCAGCCGATCCCCAGGGTGACCCGGCATAACCCTTTCACCGGATGGGTCCCCCTCCTCCGAGGGGGAAAGCACCAGTCGAGGGGCAAGCCAGTGCTACTATTTTCTTTTTAGCCCCAGGGATGCTGCTGAGGCGGGGAGCTCAGTCAGACTTTGATGGCCTCAGAGCGCCGGGCAGCCATCATCCGGCTACCGTGAAGTGGTATTTCCACTTTTCTGGTTGTTTCCTCCTCTTGCAATCGTCAGCAGTGCTCCTGGTCTCCACCAGGAGCCGCTGCAGTGTAGCAAGCTCCCACTACCACCCCAGGAGAGGAGAGCAGTCCAGCGGACGTCGATCCTCTCCCGCCCTGCAAGCCCCTGATGACCTGAGTCCGCTCCCGATCTCGGCTCAGCGCAGGCTGAGGTAAGGCGCCAGCGCCTCAACCCTCTGCACCACCGGGCCAGCAACAAAACAGATTTTAAAAACATGTGTTTGGCTATTGGGTGCATATAAATTCACCAAGTGAGCAACTGACCCTGCATGATGCCAGAGATGCAAAAAAAGCATCCCTCTCCCTCCCTCTCAATGTCGACTCTTTGAAATGGGCAGCCCCTCCTGAACAAGATGGCAATACCTGCTTGCCTACCATTGGGTGAAGGGGAAGCTTCCACCCTATTTACCCACAATTTCCTTAATTTAAACTGTTCATCCTTTCCCAAGTGGGTTTTCTGTAAAAAGGCTATGTTACATTCAAGCTTTTTCAGTTCGTTTAAAATTCTAGAACACTTTACAGGTGAATGGATACCCTTCACATTATATGTTATTACATTGAGATTAGTCATCCTGACTCACAGTATCTTTGGGTCTTATCAATTTCCCTTTATCCACAGCCATCAATTGGAGTATTAACATGCACCCAACAAGGACCAGTAAATATAATTTGTTCCCTATAGCAGACAGACGATAACTATAACTAATAACTGTTATAATAAACAATTCCCCCATCAACATGTCAGTAACCCATAAAACCAAGTAAAATATAAACTGCCAAAACTGAGTTACTGCTCTCAAACTAAGTTGTTGCTCACCATAGCAACTATTACCTCTGATTTTAAAGATCGTGCAACGACTTCCTAGGTGAGGGATTTTAGGTTTTTGCAACCTCACCGATGTAACTCTAGAGGTGACTTTAGTGACCTCCTGGTGTAGCATGTTTTACTCCCTCTCCCCACATAAACCAAGGAACATGAGTAGCAGGCAAAGATTCCCCTGCATCATTATCCACACGGTTTTATGGCTGCCCCCTCCCAACTCTTCCTTCGAAGTAACTCTTGGGCAGGTATAGGCATTGTAAACTTTTCCTGCCTATTCCTCTCCCTCTTATTTCCCCTTCATAAGCCCTCATAATTCTAAACAAATGTAACTGTACTAAATAAGGAAAACCAAGGGCATTATTTTATCCAGGTCACTTCTCTGTGGTGCTTGAACAGCCATGAGTAAGTTCCCAGTGTACAAGGTTGATTGAGGTGCAGGGAGGTCTACTCAGTGCTCAATGAAAATATTCACCCCGCTGTAAAAAGGAAATCCTCTCCCCCACCACCTTTCCCTCAATCTGAAATGTCAACACCACAGAAAGCCGATTGCAGCCTACAGCACAAGAATACAGCTACCAAACTTCTTTGCAGTCCTCAGATCATCTGGTTTCCTTCTCCTACATCCACTTTCGATCATATTTCCTGGTCTGACCTCTTTAATAACTTCGTCACATCAGTTAAAGCTCAAGATGGAAACAGCCACGTCGAAGACCTCTTGCGCCCTCTCGATTGAACTCCCAGATACCCGACAACAGTCGGTGCTCCAGCATTTCCAGTTCCCTGTTAGGGAGCATGATTTTCTGTTCCACCAGAAATGGTGCTGCCTCTGCCAGGGAGTTGAAGACTCATGTTCCGCCCTCTAGGTACACTTTTAGCCTTGCTGGAAAATTAAGTTGGGCTTTTATATTCCTTTTTTCCTTTAGTTCTTTAATTATTTGCCTAACTTGGAGAAGCTTCACTTGCAGCTCTACTGAAAAGTCATGATCAAAGTATATATTCTGGTTTTCAAACTTTAGGTCTTTATGTCACCAAACTTCCTGCAGGATTGATTCTTTAGCTTGGTAATGCAGCATACGGACTATCCAGGATCTTGGTTTTGTTTTCGGGTCCGCTGGGCGAGGGCCAAGTGAGCGGTGTGCTTGCTCGATCGTTAGAGGCAGATCCGAGGGGAGAGATAAGGTAGTTTTCAATAGGTGGAGTATAAAGTCTGCCAGTAAAGCGTAGCCCTTCTCGGCCCCCTCCTGCACACCATGAATCCTAAAGTTGTTTCTCCTCGCCCTATTTTCAGCATCTTCAAGCCTGGCATGAACTAAGTGGTCCCGCTGCAACAGGTAGGCTAATATTCTGTCATTGCTCTCTTGGGATTCGCTCAACTCTGTAATCTTGATCTCATTCATTTGGACCTTAGTGTTGATGTTTCTGATGTCCATTCTCAGATCAGCAATTGAGGATTCAATTTTGTTAACCGCTTTTAGGATTTTTGCCAAGGCTTTCTCTGTTTTGTTCGGTGGATCTTCCTCCTCTATATCAGGGTCCCAGGAGGATTCGGAAGGCGATCTGGTCCTCACGCAGGCCGCAAACCCCTCAATACCAGCGTCTTTCGGTAACTGCTTCAAATTGGATTTTCTGGCCATTTTTTTCTGATCTTTCGCCCGCGGTGGTTTCCCAGACATTGGGCTAAACGTAGGCTGACCTTCTGAGTGCAAATGATCGGTTTCTGAAGGAGGATTGCGATAGATTGCCGAGTTGGTTTGGGAGCTAACTAGATTAGGCAGCCACCATTATAGTGACATCACTGGAAGTCCGCATATCCACATTTATGCAGATGACACAGTCATTTACACCTCCAATCCCCACACTACAGCTGCAGAAGGTCTGCTCCAGCAAGACTTCCACAGTGTCCTGTGCTAGTTTCAATCTAGTTTCAATCTAACCAACTCAAGGTCAACATACACACACACACACACACACACAAAACTGTCTCCATGACCTTTGGCACCAGCCAAGAATTGGCAACACTCTCAACTCTGCCTATCTTCTCCACCTTGGATACCACCCCTCTTAAAGTGGTTCATTCATATACCTCAGTGTGTGGTTAGACAGCAAGCTTTACTTTGCTGCCCACATTGAGACCATCCACACCAAGCTCTGCCCTAAACTTGGTGCCTTGTATGTACCACAATAAAGACTGTCTGTCTCTGCAGGTACGCCATGAGCTTGTCAACAAAATGGTGCACCCAGTCTTTGGCTATGCAGAAGTGGTCTATGGCACCACTGCCTCACTCTCCCTGGCCAGACTGGACACCTTCTGTAATGACGTCTGTCATTTTGCTACCAATTCCCCCTCTCATACCTACCTTTGCTCACTCTACTCCTCCTTATCCATTCTTCCTCTACTTTCACATCACCAGCACCACTAAGCCTCATTCATGCCCAAATACTGGTTTGCACCCTTTCCCTATTTATAACTTTAGTACTTTATAGGATAAAGTAGTATCTGGAATGGTAATAAAAACATTTTCCAACATCATACATTGCTGCAGAATACATGACTATCATCCCCTGTGGTACCTCATATGAGGGAGTCTCCAAAACCTTTTTAAACATGAAATAAAGAGTAAATTGGAGCACTTATGCAGTTGATGCAATGTACTTCAGCTAAACATTTTAAAAAGCTTGTCTTACTGACCCTTTGGTCCTGGAACTTAATGAATCACAAGGAAACATAAACACGTTGTCTTACATTTCCCAACACCCCAACGGAGCTGTTGAATTTATTTTATTTATTATACTGGGAAACCCTAGTGGGTAATGCCCTTTTTTTGTAAGTGCTCAGTGAGATCAACAGTCAGCTGGTTACAAATGAACATAGAGATATTTGAAGTAAGCAGGATACAACCAGGGTGTGCTGAAACAGTTACGTAAGTGCATGTGAAAAATATTTACGGTGTGATTCAATAACAGTTGCACGTAGCTTCAGAAGATAGAAGCTGGACACAGGCTTTTTTTAAACAGGAAATGGATGTCTTGATTATTGCTGTAAACCCATTTAATATGGTGGGACCATACCAAGTAAAAAAAATTGCTTACTTGTAGCCAGTTTTATAGAATTGGGATAGAAGAGCATATCTGTACCATTCCTTGCTGAATAAAGTGCCTGACATTTAATAAATTTCTTAAACAAACAATGTGGTAATGTGCATTGGTAGATCTTCTGTGAAAACACAGCAGCATGGTATTCTGTTCTCTGCAAGGGCGATAACATTTCCATTCTATTGTATAGTAGACAATGATAGGTCCTTGTAGGAGCTCTCAGACCAAACCTACAAATGTTATTCAAAATCATTTGGTATTTTGAAATAAATATACTTCCTTGATTTACAAATTGAACTGCCCCACAATGTAAAATTGGTGTTAGTATTTGTTTTGCTATTATTGTTCTAGCCTTATCAGTTAGAGCATTAATATTTCTGTATAAGAACCCTAGCTTCTGATTCATTTTCTTACTGATCTTATCTAGATGTCCAAGTAGATTCAAGGTGGGGTCCAAATAGACACCTAAATACTTAAGTGAGGTTACCCCAGAAATCTTATCCCCATTGCTGCACAAGATGTACAGGTCGTCTTCCTCTCTGGCTGACCTCTGTGCTGTTCCAAACAACATTACCTCTGTTTTCTTTTCATTCAGTTGCAACTTATTCTGAAGTAACCACTCAGTCAATTTTGTATAATCTTCTTGGAGCTGTCCTTGTATTACATTTACAGAGGGTCCAGAGCTGAAGAAGACCATGTCATCTGCATATAAAATGCACTCTGTGTTCAAAAACTCTTTAGGAAAGTCGTTCACAAAAATAGAGAACAATAGGGAACCCAGTACTGATCCCTGGAAACCCTGCCCTCACTTGCAGTGGTTCTGATATAAAGTCACCTGTTCTACCCTTTGTATTTGCACACCCAGGTAACTTCTAAACTATTGCAAGCTTACCCCAGATATTCCATAAGCCTTCACTTTTGATATTAACATTTCATGGTCCACTGCATCGAAGGCCCTGGTCAGGTCAATGAACACCGCACCAGTCATACTGCCCTTTTCACAGGCATCAAGTACGGTGCTCGTCAACCCAACCAGAGCCGTCTCCGTACCATGCCCTCATCTGAACCCATGCTGTCATTCTGCCAATAACCCATTTTCACCCATATAGGACACCAGTTGTTTAAATACACAGTTTTCTAACAACTTTCCCAAAATTGGCAACAGTGAGATTGGCCTATAATTTACCACATCTGTCCTATCACCAAATTTGTAAATTGGCACCACCGTAGATTCTTTCCAAATTGAAGGCATAATCCCTGTACTAACAGTTAAGTTGAACAAATATGTCAAAGGTTTTGAGATCTCACTAGCTGACATCTTCAACATTTGGGATGAAGTCCATCTGGTCCACTTCCTTTCTTCTCATCCAACATTTGTAGTAATCCCAATACTTCCTCCTCTGGGACAGAGGTAAATCCAAATCCCCCCCTTCCTTTTAAAACCAGCTGTTCCCTTGATGGTAAACCACTAAACTGAGTTGTCTGAGTTCCAGTATTGATAATTCCTGTCTGGTTTATTAGGAACTCATTAACACAATTAGCAGTTTCTTGTCCCCTTGATTCAGTTGTATCTCCAATGTGCAAACACTTGATACATGACCTATCCTTAGGATTACAAATGTTCTGAAATGAGAACCAGAATATTCTTGGGTTTCTTATGTTTTTCAGCTGTTGCTGATGATAATACATAGACTTAGCCTGCTGTACTTCTTTTCTAACCATGCTTTGTTTTTGCTTGTATTCCAACAGATATTTTGGCTCTTTAGTTTTCAAATATTGTTTCCATACTCTGTCTCTTAGTTTAATCAATTGTCGCAGATCTTTTTTAAGCCAAGGTGAATATTGTCCCTTGATTCTTTGTTTAGTGTTAGCTGTATTTGCCTCACAGATTTCATACAAATTTTCTGTCAACCAAATTGCTGTTTTCTTCTCTGGGCCATCAAAATATTCCGTTTGTTTCATATCAAGTCTTGCTAGGTCCCATTTAAATTAGTCTTGAAATACACTTCCTTTCAATTAATTTCAGTGGGGTCCTATCTCTGAAATTTCCTCAAACGCAACAAAGAACAATGGTCTGATAAAGAGTCAAATTTCCCAATACTGTATGTTTCCTTGTCGCTTTGTTACTAGCCAGTCGAATATGGTATGATTCCCTGTCCAGATAAGCACTTCTGCATAAGTTATAGATAGAAGCTGAGAGTAATTTCATTATTATAGAACAAGTTATTCTTGGTTCATGTTTTTAACAAAAATTTGCCAGTTTCTAGATGTTGGGCATATTAGCCAAACAAGTAATTACCGCTCATTCATCACAGCAGTTTGAAGATACGGGTTATCTTCAGGAAGCGCATGCATTGTACCCAGGGGAACTTCATTCACTTATTAAAAGTAGTGATTTAGAACGAGTTTCAAAGTGTAAACATGGAAGGTGTTTGCTTGTACAAAGTTTACTGAGCGTCTGTCTGCGACACTGCCTAGTACCTCATGCTTTTTCCTGTGATTGTCTATTTCTTTTCAATAAAACCAAAAGTAAAAAAAAAATGAGTTGGGCTACTTACCAACTGATACAGTCCAAAAGATGCCAATCTGTCTACAAACGTTATCTTTCTAGAATTTACTTTCCAATCTTGATTTTAGTCGCCCACCATTATATGCTCTCTCCTATTATTATGGTATGACACCAAAGGTTGAAAAAATTGTAACTCATTGTTCGTACCTTTTGGAGGATGATAAAAACACATTAAAAAAGGTGTTTACCACTTTAACCTCCAAACATTAACTTAATCATTAAATGATCTATTTGTGCATTAAAAGATCCTTTTTCCTGTTCCTGTTCCTGCACTACACATTTGTATCTAATATAAAATAACCCCCCCCTTCTCCCCCAACCCCATCTTGTCTGAACAACCTATATCCCTTAATCAGAATCTGTTCATCTGGAACTTGTGGCTTTAGTCAGATCTCACTCAGGCCTATAATGTCTAGGCCTGCCATCTGAATCCAGGCTTCTATTTCTGCAAAATGCAGTTGTAAACGTCATGTGTTTAAATGGGCTAGCCTTAATCCTTTATTACTTCCCACTCCAGTTATCCTTTTAGCATAACCTCCAACTTCTGGACAACTAGTGGGGGGGGGTTGGGGTTGTATTTTGTAATGTATTTGAGTAGTCTTGGAGGCAGTATAGCGTAGTGGTTAAGAGCACTGAGCTGCAAACCTAGAGGCCTGAGTTTGAATCCCATCAGTCCCCATTTGCATAGTGTGTGACCCTGAGCAAGTCACTTAACTTCCATGTGTTCCCAGGTCACACCTGGAAACAAATTCCAGCTTAGTGTGCTTTTCTTGGTTAAACAATTTCCCCTTTCTCTTCCCCTGATTCTTTTTTGGTCAGATTCCTGGTTTTGCACAGCTCTATATATGGAGAGGTCATGATAAGCAGAATCTGGAAGTAATGACCAGGTATTTGCTACTGATCAACAAGTGCAGTTTGCTAAAACTTGAAAGCATGGCATATCGCCTCTCAACCACAGTAATGGTTTCTAATCCCCAGTTTGTAATCTCCAGTTTCGACGATATATGAGTGTTGACTGCTCTGCCTTTTGGAAACTGCAGACTTTTGCTTCCTTTTGGGGGACATACTGTGCTCACTGGGGCCCTGCTGGTGCCTCTCCACCCCACACTGGCTGCCAAAACTGTTAGGCCTTAGCTATCTTCATTTCCATCTTAGTAGCCTCTGAGGAGGGATCATGATAAGCAGAAGACTCCCACTTTCAACTTCTTCTTGCCCCGCAAATACCCATAATTCCTCTGAACAACTCTAAAAGAGGCAGAAACTCCCCCACTTCTCACTTGTGCCAGAGATTGACAGATTGCAAGGAACTGAGTAATAACATTTGCCGCCCCCAGATAGTAGGCAAAATCAGGAATACAGCAGGTGCCCAGTGACATCTTTTGTGTAACTCATTATTTCTTTCTTTTTTTTTTTTTTATTTTCCTCTTTTTCCTGGCCGGGCCACCGATCTTTATCTGCCCTGGTCATGGCCCCCGGAGACCTCCACCACCACCTATTGCTGCCAGGGACCCATGGTCACCCCCGGCTTGCCTCCCCGGAGGGCCGGGCCGTTGCCACCTTCGTGGCCATGGAACTATGACTAGTTGGGATCCCGGAGCGACGGCGATGAATCGAGGACCTCCGGGGAGGGCTTCATTCTCTCGTTGGCCCGGCCCGCCATTCTTTTTCCTGGTTTCTTCCCCCAGAGGAGGGGGACGTGCAATGATGCCAGCGCCTGCCCCGCCTCCCCTTGTTGAACGTCGCAGCACGAGGTCTCCGGCCTCACCTGAGGTCCTCCATGCTCCGAGTGTTGTCCCCACCCTCCCGGAGAAGGAGAGTGCCCATCGGACGCCCATCCTTCTCCCCCGGCCGGCCCTCTGACAACCCAGGTCCGTTCCCGAACCCGGGTCACCAGCGTCGCAAGCGGAAATCCCACCGCTGCGCTGACGGGCCGGCTGTAACTCATTATTTCAAGAATATATGCTGTGTTAGTAGGGACAGATGCTGTATTTTGCAGTAGGATTTCCTGTTAATTTAAGTAATACAAGTTTGATACAGGTCAGGACAGGGACAAATATATTCCATGTTAATAAGTGTTACATTATCATCGGTGTGGTTCCTACATAAGAACATTGCACACTGTTTAATACTGTGAACTGTTCCACGTGTGGCTTTAGTGTGCATTGATAATGCTTATAGTACTTTAAAAAGTGAAAATCTCAATAAAAATCTCTATGGCAAAAACAGAAGAAAGAGATTTTAAATTTTAAAATTTAGTTTTGGCCTAGATAAAGAAAGAACAGGGTGCCCTTGGTACAAAGGACAGTTCATATGGATTATCTTGCCTGCCTGGCCAATGGGAAGCTTGTGGAATTGAGATCCATGAAGTGCGGGTCTTAGGCCTGCAATCAGTTCTATTCATGAAACAAAGGATTTTATATACACCATTTATTATCTGAGGAAGGTGCTAAAACATTGGAGGGGTCTGCAAACATAAGCTCAACACTTTCAGGGAGGGGTAGTATTTTAAATGCAGTAGTAATACTGTTTCAATGTTATCTACCCAAAAGATATTTTGAATTTAAAATGGGAAGAAAAGAATGCTGGCTCCTGATTGGCCAAGAGGTATTTCCAACCGGGCCTTTATCCTAGCAAAACAGCCTAACTGAAAGTAGCTCAACACAAATATGTTTAAAAAAATATATCCAATTTACTAAAAAGGGCCCATTTCATAATCACAATGAAAAAAATTACTCACCTTAGTAATTGTGTTTCTTCTAATGGAGTCTTGCTGTATTCTGATGTTAAGCAGTTAGCCCCAGCACTTGAACTGCTCCGGAGAAGAAAGAGTTAACTCTATGCCAGAGCATAGAACATTGAGCTCGAACTCAGTTCAAACCTCTGTCTGCTGCACTTTGAAGTGTAACCGTCAGATTCTTATGAGCTAACACTAACTAACTACCCCACTATGTGGAAATTATAAAATCACAAGCCAAAAGCAACCAAATATTTTGGATCCCCAAAAGACGCAAATCGAGAAATCCAAAACAAATGCTAGGTAGTGAACCAAAGTAATTTCCAAAACATTAAATAATCCACTCCCCCTGACTAAGAGGAGGGAGTGCCAAGTACACCCCTGAGGTGCAACACTGTGCCTACCAGTCCACTTCCCAAAAAACAGGTTCTGAGAGGGGAGGCAGGGAGGGAGGTCAGAATACAGCAAGACTCCATTAGAAGAAACACAATTACTAAGGTGAGTAATTTTTTCTTCAAACAACATGAAGTCTTGCTGTATTCTGACATTATGCAGACTACCAAGCAGTACCTCTATGGAGGAGGGTATTGAACCTATTTTGGGAATAGGATCTGCAGTACTGCTGTACCAAACCTAGCATCGCTCCTAGCCTGGATATCCAGAGAGTAATGCTTGGTGAAAGTAGGGACTGTTTTCCAGGTGGCTGCTTTGCATATCTCTAATAAGGGTATATCTCTGGCAGCAGCCAGAGAAGCAGCTGTACCTCTAGTTGAATGAGCCGTCAGGCCTGAGGGGGATACTTTGCCTAGCTTTTGATAGCAGAATTGTATACAAGAGACAATCCACCTGGCAATAGTTCTCTTAGTAGCAGGATTACCCTTCCCCACTTCACCACAAGTGAGGAACAACTGGAGAGAGTCAAACCTGAGTGCCTTAGTACACTCACTGTAGTAGCTAAGAGCCCTTTTAACATCCAAACTGTGTAATCTTCTCTCTCCTGAAAAAGAATGATCAGTGAGAATACAAGAAGAGACATGGATTACTTCAGATGAAAATCTGAAACCACTTTGGATAAGAACCTCCTGTTGGTTCTAAGGACTATCTTATCTCTATGGAATGAGATAAAACCAGGCTCCACTGACAGAGCTTGCAATTCACTGATAGGCCTGGCAGAGGTAATAGCTACCAGGAACACAGTTTTCCAAGTCAAGTACTTAAGCTCTGCTGAGGACAAAGGCTCAAAAGGGGGTTGCATAAGCTGGGCAATGCAAACATTAGGATCCCAAGCAGAAGTAGGACCCCTAAAGGAGGGATTGGTATGAAGCAATCCTTTGAAGAATTTACAGAAAACAGGGTGAGATGCCAGTGAGGATGGCTTTCCCACTGACAGAAAAGCAGAAACAGCTGATAAGTGAACTTTGAGGGTAGCTGGTCTGAGGCCTAGGCCATTAAGATCAACCATTTAATCCAGAACTGTAGCCAAGTCAGCAGTATCTGGAGGTACGTGCTTCTTGGAACACCAAATGCTGAATCTTTTCCATTTGGAGTTATACGTCTTTCTGGTGGCAGGTTTTTGAGAGGCTTTGAGAATGTCCAGAACCCCCTTGAGACTTATGCAAATCTGCATACTGTAGCTCTTCAAGAGCCATGCCTTGAGATTGAGAGACTGAAGGTTGGGGTACCAGATCCTCCCCTGAGAGGAGGTTAACAGGTTGTGATTCCTGGGAAGAGATAGGGGAAGATGGACGGCTAGGGACAGCAACAGGGGATACCAAGGCTGTCTGGCCCAGTCTGGTGCAATCAGGATCACTTTGCAAGATTGTGACCTTATCTTGACCAGGACTTTGAACAGTAGAGGAAAAGGAGGGAAGGCATACAGAAATTTTCCTTCCCAATCCAGAATTAGAGCATCCAGAGGGACTGAACCCAAGACTGGGGGTCTGCAACAGAAGAGGGGAAGTTGGTGATTGTCCGAGGCTGCAAAGAGATATATCTCTGGGGTTCCCCACCTTGAAAAGATCACTTTCAACACTAGGGGGTCCAGTGACCATTCATGATGGCCCTGGGAAATCCTGCTCAATGCATCTGCTAGCACATTGTCCTTCCCTGGAAGGTGGACTGCTACCAGAGAGGTCTGTAGAGAATACACCAGGGACCATAATTTCATGGCTTCCATGCACAAGGCTGTAGACTGAGTGCCTCTCTGCTTGTTGATGTACCACATGGTGTTGGTGTTGTCTGTCCTGACTTGAACCACCTTGTTCTGTACTGGTTCCAAGGAGGCTTGCAGAGCTAGGTACACTGCCCTGAGCTCTAGAAGATTGATATGGAGAAGAGACTCCTGAGGGAACCACACCCCCTGAGCTGTGAGAGCTCCCAGGTGAGCTCCCCACCCCAGGAGAGAAGCATCCGTGGTTAGAACCACAGAATGAGACTGAGTGATGAATGGGACTCCTTGCCTGAGGTTGTCCTGATCCAACCACCATTGGAGAGCCTGGATCAGGGTCTGAGTCACTGGAATAAGTTTGGTTAGAGGATCTTTTTTCTGAGACCAAAAAGCCCTCAAATGGAACTGGATGTCCTTCATCTGAAATCTGGCCCCTTGGACCACTGCATTGGAAGCTGCCATGTGGCCCAGGAGTTGAAGGAAATGCCTTGCTGGTCGAGACACCAAAAGGTGGAAAGAAGAAGCCAGCTCTATGATGGCCTTTACCCTTGCCAGAGGGAGAAAGGTTCTTGCTTTGACAGTATCCAGTTCTACCCTTATGAAGGTTAAGAGTTGTACTAGCTTGAGAATTGATTTGGGAAGATTGAGGAGGAATCCTAGAGAAGTGAGCACTTGTTGGGTCACTTGTAAATCTGACTTGACTTGGCCTGGAGACTGACCCACAATGAGCCAGTCATCCAGGTATGGGAATATGGAGATGTTTTGTCTCCTTAGTAAGGCCACTACTACTGCTAGGCATTTTGTAAACACCCTTGAAGCTGATGTTAGGCTGAAGGGCATTGCTTTGAACTGGTAATGGTCTGAAGGCAGTTTGAACCTGAGGTACTTTCTGTGGGAGCACCTGATGGGAATGTAAAAGTAGGCATCCTTTAGGTCCAGTGAGGCTAGCCAGTCCCCAGGCCTTAGAGATGGAAGAATTTATCCCAGAGTCACCATTTTGAATTTTGGCTTTTCTAGGTGCTTGTTTAGGTATCTTAAATCTAGGATGGGCCACCACTCCCCTGTTTTTTTCCGGGTAAGGAAGTATCTGGAATACAGACATTTGCCCCTGTGAAGTGTAGGAACTCTCTCTATGGCTCTGAGAGCTAGCAGAGATGAAACCCTGCCTCTAGGGCAATGGTTTCGGGAGATATTTGCAGGTGGAAAGGGACCTGATCCTCAGCTTTGAAATTTGTTGAAGCTGAGGGGCCAGTCCCTGGCTTACTACCTCCAGGACCCACTTGTCTGAGGTAACAGACTTCCAGGCCTGGAAGTAATAAGCCAGCCTGCCTCCTACAGGAATTGGGGAGTCGACCCAGGCTGACACATCAGGGTGTCTGCTTGGCAGGAGCCTTAGGCTGAGAGAAGGATGCAGCCCTGCTCATCCCCCTTCTGCCTCTCCCTCTGAAGAATCCCCTCTGAGAAAAAGGAGAGGAGGCCTGTGTCTGGTAGAAAGGCCTGTGAAAAAGCCTGCCTCTGCCCCCAGCTTGCTGATTCTGAGGAGTTGCCTGCCTTTCCTTGGCCTGTGCACTCTTGTAGGTGGTCCTATAATCATCCATCTTTTTCATATAATTATCTGTCTGCTCCCCAAACAGAGAATTCTCGATGACAGGGAAATCGATGGCCTTAGCCTGGGTGTCCTGTGATAGGCTAGTATATCTGAGCCAAGCCCGTCTCCAAAGAGCCACAGATGTAGCCATGACTCTTGATGACACATCATTGGAGTCCACAGTAGCATGAAACTGGATTTTTGATGCCTCAATCCCATCAGCAGCTACCTCCTCCAGCTCCTTGGCAAGCTGGGGGGAAGCCTGTTTAGCTAGCTCCAGAACAGAATCCCATCTGGACTTCTGGTATCTGGCTGTGTAGGCCATATAGTTAGCCTGCCTGAGTCCCAAGGAAGATGCCATGTACTGTTTTTTTGCCATGGCATCCAGCTTCCTGGAGTCTTTATCTGGGGTGTGTGAAGCCAAGGGTAGGTTAGCCTTATCACAGGCTGCAGCCTGCACGACCCCAACATGGCTGCATTGCTGGTACAAGTACTCTGTACCTAGGCCTGACAACATATACCTCTTGTCCATTCGCCTGTCAACAGGAGGTAAAGAATTTGGAGTCTTAAATTGGACAGGAAATGATTTCTAATCAGTAGCTGTTTGTAATGTTCCCATTTACAGACATGATATCCATAAGCCTAAATGATCTAATTTTAACTGTACCTGAATAAAAAGTGATATGAAAAACTGTATGTTGCATTGTTTTGTTTTTATGGGCAGCATTCTGTTGCAGTTCTCTTCATGGAACCTGTGATCTGGAGTTTTAACTATGTCACGGTTTGAGGAAAGAACTTTAGAGAACTGTGCAGAATGTTGTCCATAGAAAGAAAACAATTGAAAACACAGTTTTTCACATCTGTGTTTATAAAGGTACAGTTAAATATGGCTCATTTGGAGGCAAGTCTTCATTTCTCTAACTAGGAACATTATTAACAACTGCCAACTAGCACACATTTCCTGTCCCCTTTAAGTAACTTCTGTGTCTGTTTCCCAAAGGATTTGTGAAGGGGGGAATAGACAATCTCTTGGACTCTGGGATGTCCATCATCTCCACAGTCAGGCTCCTCTTGTTCTTCGACAGCTTCATCCAGAGGGAGCTGGATGGTTTCTGCCACTTTTTTGTAGAACATAAAGTGGGAAGGGGACTCAGAAAGCCTAGGAGGGGAAACACCAGAAGGCCTGTCTGGGGAGATGTCCGGTTCTATGGGCTCATCCAGACCTTCTACACCATCATCATCATCATCATCATAATAATAATCTTCATCCCCCTCCAAGTCCGGTTCATAATAGTCTTCAGAGGAATAATCCTGAACCAGAGGAACCGACCGAACTGAACGCCTACCAGGAGGCGTAGGATCAGCCGAAACCAAACCGGAGCAATTCAACAATACTAATCGCCCTGGCAATTTCTTCATCAGTTGGACGATGTGGTTCTGGATCCGAACCGGCCGATTTCTCTTTCTTTTTTCTTTTTGCTGGAACCAACCCCTCAGGATCGGCTCTTCGTTTGCCGGAGGGAGTCTCGCTCAGGTCAGTGGGCACTCCCTCAGGTTCGGTCGGAAACGAACCGGGCTGGCCATCTGGGTCAGCGGACTTCTCAGCTTCCTTTTCCCTAAACCTGCCCAATCTTTTATCCAGGGTGGCTTTAGGGAAATTTTTATATAGTTGGCAGTTTGACTCCAGGTGGCCAAAACTCAAACAATAAACACAGGTGGTGTGGTGGTCGGCCTTAGAAAAGGCCTCCCCACACTCACTGCAGTGTTGAAACCCAGTGGGCCCATTTTTTCTCTTGGGTTTCTCAGACAAAGCCATCCTAAAACTTACCCTTTTTATGGCAACAGCCAGGCAAGACCCCCATATCGGTTCCTAACCGTATTACGGGTGTTGGAAAAAAATGCTAAAACACGTTTTAGGACCGATAGGCGGTACCTCACTAAATTAGCTAAAGACAAAAGATAAGATACAGACAACGGTTCAACCGAACCGGTTTAAATACAAGTTTTTACAATTTCCATAAAAAACTCAGCACTAGTCCACTACCTATGTACTTAATGTACCGCAGACGGGGATCTGAACCGAAATAAAGAAAAAAATAGCAGTATAAACCCACATTTTTTACCTGACCGAATGGTTAGCGAAGGAGAAATCTCCGGAGCGACTGTACAGTTAGGTGGAGTAAAGAATCTGACAGTTACACTTCAAAGTGCAGCAGACAGAGGTTTGAACCGAGCTCGAGCCCAATGTTCTATGCTCTGGCATAGAGTTAACTCTTTCTTCTCCATACCAGTTTAAGTGCTGGGGCTAACTGCATAATGTCAGAATACAGCAAGACTTCATGTTGTTTGAAAAGGCACTCCAGGGAGTGTATCATGGCAGGCTAATGGCCCTTCTCGAATGGTGGAAGCACTCGTCTTTACCTCATGCTTCAACCCACCCGAGCATAGAAACATAGAACATATACTTTGATGGCAGATAAGGACCGCTTGGCCGACCTAGTCTGCCCATTTTCCTACCTACAGGATAAGCTGCAGATCCTAGTTAACCAACAGCCTGTTTCTTTCTACCCCCCCACACAAGAATTGCCTTATGTCTGTCCCATGCATTCTTGAATTCTCCCACAGTTTTAGACCCCACAACCTCCTCAGGAAGGCTGTTCCATGCATCCACCAACCTCCTGTGAAAAAATACTTCCTCACATTGCCCCTGAGCTGTTCTCCCTCTATCTTCAAATTGTGTCCTCTTGTTCTTGCAAATCTCTTTTTCTGAAAGATGCTACCCTCTTGGACTTTGTTGATTCCACTGAGGTGCTTAAAAGTTATTATAATGTCCCCTCTCTCTCTCCTTTCCTTAAGGGTATACATATTAAGCTCCTTTAGTCTCTCCTTGTATGGCTTCTCTTGCAGACCCTGCACTATTTTAGTTGCCCTCCTCTGGACTGCCTCCATCCTGTCTATGTCCTTGCGGAGATGGGGTCTCCAGAACTTGGACGAGTACTCAGATGGGGTCTCACCAAGTGTCTGTACAGAGGGATAACAACTTCCTGTTTTCTGCTGGTGATGCCTCTCCCTATACATCCCAGTATACCCCCAGCCCTTTCTACTGCCTTCTCACATTGCTTGTTAACCTTAAGGTCATCTGATATGATTATCCCCAGGTCCCTTTCCATTTTTGTTGTTGTTACTACCCCCCCCCCCCATTGTGTGATCTTCCCCCGGGTTTTTGTTTCCCAGGTGCATTATTTTGCACTTCTTTGCATTGAATCCAAGCTGCCATACTTCTGACCATTCCTCCAACCTTGCCAAGTCCCTTCTCATCCTTTCCACACCTCCTTTTGTATCAACCCTGTTGCAGACCTTTATGTCATCTGCAAAGAGGCATACTTTTCCTTCCAGTCCCTCTGCAATGTCACTTATAAAGGCATTAGAAAGGACTGGACCCAGCATTGAACCCTGCGGTAGCCCACTAGTTCCCCTCTTTCTTCAGAGTGGACTCCATTTACAGCAGCAGGCCATTATCCCACCATAACACCCCCCCGTCATACCTTATTGCTTAAATAAAATGACTATACTGTGTAACATAGCCTAGTTATTACAATGTGGAGCTGTGAACCTGGAGGGCGAAGTTTGAACCCCATAAGTAATTTACTCACTGTGTGACCTTGAGTAAGTCATTTAGCCTACCTGTATTTAAAGGGGAACAAATCTGTAGTACCCCCGAGTTCCTGGTGCCCTCCAGAAATGGGCATCCAGGTGCTCCATTGCTCCCTTAGGGAAAGGTGCCTCAGCCAGTATATAAAACCCCAGCTGGGCTTGTATTTAAAATGCTCCCCCCTTTTCACTCTTGCCTACCAGCACTTTAGAACCCTCCCCCGTTGCCAGGCACCGGGAACTGGCTCTGGTGATTCCCGAGCACATTGGCAGCATGCAGGTAGGACAGGGTTTGTGAGGATTCCAAACAAAATCCTCAGGCCTTCTGAAGTGCAACTGCCATTCAGTCTAATGTGATGGGCCGAGAGAAGCAGCAGCAACAGGAGTGAGGGGAGCGATCGGACGGCTGGGGCAGAGCCAGAAGGGAGGGACTTACCTTCAGTTCATGTGTTCCTGCTGATGTCCTGGCCAGTCCAGCAGATCAGCACTCTCCCTTCTCCCCTTGTGGTCTCAGCAACTGTCCTGAGGATCCTGGGTCCCATTCCCACAGCAGTGGAAGTCCATCAGGGAAGGGTATCAGTGAAAGACTGTCCCCTCCACTCCTCCACGGTCAGTCCAGCAGCAGCAGCATGAGAAGAAACCAGTGGGAGGATGCAGGTTCAGGCCTCCTTCCTGATCACAGCACCAGCAGCCCCCAGCCCAGAAAGTGAAGCGGGTGACAGGTCGAGTGGCGGCATCACCACAGCCAGGTGCTGGCCACTGGGAAAAAAAATATTGTTTGTATTTGTTTTTTCTTTAATCAAAAAAAGAAAGAAAGACTTTGTACTTCCCAGCACCATGGGAAGTGGATTGGCCATGTAGAGCAAGCTAGGTCCCTAGCTGATGGACCACCCATGCGGTGGAGTTTCAAGAATAGCTCCATTGGAGCCAGAGACTGTGGGGATGGTCAAGCCTCAGTCAGCACCGCCTATGGGGTAGATACAAGAGCGAGAGAGAGAGAGAGGGAGCTCTAAAGGAACCTATACTAGAAAGAGTAGGGAACATGTAAACAAACTAATGACTATGGGACCTATGAACAATGCCAATGCACCGCGTAAACTGGGTGTATTGGCATCGCTACGTCTTAATGCCATGGAGCAGGGTCCTGCTGACCCCACATAGCATTCACAGACAGGACACACGGCAGTTACGCACCTGTTCCCCCAGCCGTGCAGATAGCAATGCATTGGGAACGGGTGGGTGGTGTGTCAGGGGCGTGCTGCTATGAAGTGGCATGCACCAACACAGGATGTGCTGGCTGCAGGGGTGTGGAGGGCTGCACAGGTTAAGGCAGCCAGAACCATGCCATAACCCGCTGCGCGCCACCACAGACATGACCCACCAGTCGCGACGGTACCGTACATCGACCCACCTTGCCGCCCCAGCCCTGTATGCTGCTGGAGGGGCTGGGGCAGCGGTACTGGTGGGTGCCCCTACAGTACAGCACAGTGCCCATAGCCACCATGCTGAGGTGTGCCCAGACTCCCAGGTCCAATGCAACCCCCCCACACCCCTGTTACCCATCCCTGGAACAGCCCTCCCAAACAGGTGCACCATCATGCGTGCACATCATGGTGTAGTATGGTACACGTTGAGGCACACCTGTATGGTGTACCAGTTGGAACAACCCCCACCCCCGAGCCAGGTGCTCCCCACCCCCACCGGTGGTCAGTGTCCCCCCCACACCATCGTCGTAGCTGCACTGGGGCGGGGGGCTGCCTTGTATTGACAGGGATGGGCAGTGGTGCTGTGGTGGGGGGCATCAGTGGGGTCTGGATATGGACCCGTTGGTCTGCTGGGGTTGGTGGCATGGCAGTGCGGGTCTGTGCGCCTGTGGGTGCTATACACGCACCCTGACCCATGCCTGCCTGCATTAGGGATCCACTCTGGGACCTGGAATGGGCTTCCTATTGGATGCCCGCCCGGGTCCGCTACTCGTCCCACAGCTGCCCTGCAGAGTCCTGCGCGTGGGGGGAGGGGCTGCAGACAGGTGGCTGCTGGTAGTGCATACCGGCCAGTGCGCACCTGCCTGCAGGTGCGGAGCTGCGCAGGCAGGGTATGTGGTTTTAGCACGTACCTTACGCCCAATAGTGCATAGGGGCCTATGAATGCAGGCACTTCTAGCAGCAGTTAAAGAGACAGTGCACCTGATATATATGCTGTTTACTTCTACTGTGTTTTGTTTAAAAACTGACTGGGAAATGCATTTAAAAGAATGATTGGTGTTTTGCGGCCCCTGTAATTGAACTGTCTGCTGTCCTATGTGTGTGTACCCATCAAGAGACTGCCTAAAACCCCTACTGCCCCAACGACAGGGCTCTGAACTGTGTGAACTGATTGAATTTGTAATATTTATTTAAATAACTACCACCACGAATGTTTGCAAAGTCCTTTATTGAGCCACCGCTCCAGTCTGTGGGTGGTACCCTATGTTTCCCAGCCCTGTTGTTCCAGACTGGTTTCTTCCATGACAATTCCTCCAGGAGATTCCTCAGTGTTCCTTGCATCCCGGCAACCCAGGTGTGATCCAAAAGGCTGGTGACTTTCTTCAGTTCTTCTGTCTTCTTTCCTGAGGGGTGATCTGTTCCAGTAGTCCAGGTGTGACCTTTTGCTGATGAGCCTCACCACCTCAGCTGTATCCTGCTATTCAGCCCAGGAGGAGTAACCAGTACCAGTGGTCTACGAATGACCAAAGTCGATGACAAGTATCCTTTCAAAAGTTCTTTTCACTCTTGCCTGCCCGGTGGCGCTGAGGGTTGAGGTGCTGGACGCCACACCTCGCGCCATGCCGGTGACCCAGGTTCGGGAAAGAGCCTGGTTCCTTGGGGGGTCAGCGGGGGGTGGACTGAGCAGCCATAAGGCAGATCTCCCTTCCCAAGTGGGGACCCAGCTACACCCACTGCAAGGCTGCCCCCCCCGGGTGGAGGCCCAGAGGTAGTGCAGTCGGGAGCGACTACAGTAGGGAGGGTGCCGTGGGTTGCTCCATGTGCGTGCCTCCATGGCAAGGGGCAGGGGGAGAAAAACGAGCAAAAATGGAGCCAGCAGGCTCAATGACAACCCTGCAGCACCTGCGCTGGCCACCCAGAGTGTAGATGTTGGTTTCCTGGGGGGGGAGGAAAAGTTGATGCCACTCACCTCAGCCCTGTGATGGGGGGAGGGGTAACCCATGGGGGATTGCCGGGAGGGTTAGGAACAGGAAAAAAATGCAGAGATCCTGAGACTGCGCCCCTCCGAGGGAGAGGCCAGAGCTGCCTGCCAGCTCCACCATGTACCCCCGTCGCCAGGTAGGTGGAAAGTGGCGATGGGGGTCAAATAGCTGGATATAAAAAAAAGTTATTTTCTCTCTTCAGTTTGAGTGTCCCTCCTGGAGGTGAAGACTTCACTGATAATCCAAATGGGCTCTTGACCCAATTTCCCTCCCTTTAATGGGTATACGTTTAAGAGACTGAAACTCAGAATCCCCAAACTCACGGGACCGAGTTCAGTCTCCTGACTCTGACAAGCCCAATAAGAAGGAAGCCGATGTTGACAGGGGTATGGTAGTGGATGTGACAAACCAGTACCCTACCCCTAGCCAGGCACCACAATGGAGAAAGAAATCCAGAAGCTGACTAAGCTGCTTCCATGGCGTGGAGGTTTAAGCCACTAGCAGCCTGGCCAGCACGGTCTGGTAGATTTGGGTTCTGTTACTGGTCACCAGAAATTTTTCTGGCACACTGTTTCACCCCCCCATAACATTTTTTTCACTCCAAGGTCCGCTCCCCTCAGAGTTGGTTATTTAAAGTTCACGGGGGTGGGGTGGGGCAAAAGCCCCCGCATTACATCTTAGTACATTTGGGGATTTTGAGATTCAGTATCCCGAACTCAGTCTTGTAGGGTTCGGGATACTGAGTTTCTAGATTTCATAGATATTCCCTTAATGGACATACTGGACTATAAGCGGATTAAAAAATCTGTTTCATGTCTCATTTAAAGTATTAGAAATAAACTTAGAGTGTTCAGAATGAGTTAGTTGTTTTGCGAATATTTTAGAGTTAAGATGCTTACTATAGATGTTGTTACTTTAGAAATGTGTAATAAAAACTTTGGTTGCATTCGTATCAGCTTCACACCTCTCTCTTGCAGGTTCTGGTTAGTGGCAATTAGCCTGGGTTCCCTTCCCCTAAATTCTCTGATGCCCACTGGCCACAGTCACCCAGAAATCCACCTCCTGGTGGTCGACGTAGTAGGAATTCTATTGTCCTCCAAATTGTAGCCGGGTGGATCTGCGCTGTGACCCAATCTATTAGAGTTTGGTAAGCGTTAGCAGCCCCCTCACCACTACATTTATGTACAGAGGCCCATCATAGTTTGAAAGCCCATGAAAAACTATTTTAAATGAGTTATTGTGCTCCTCAGTAGCTGGCAGCAGTCCAGACATATCAATGGCTATGTCTACACCATATCAAATGCTCCTTCAATAAAACAGGTCCATGTAACCCACCATGTAACCCCCCCCCCCGACACACACAGGATGTACCTGGAAACAAGCTACCACAGCTTAGTGTGCCTTTCCTGGTAAAATATAACAAAAATGTTTGTAACCCCTAGGTGGTGCTATCCCAAGGGCTACTACCCCTGCCTGCTTAACTACTAACAGGGTGAGGGGCCTAGGTCCAATGGCGAGTGCCTCCACCCAGAGATCAGGGTTTGCAATAGTTAAACTAGCTTGGTCACAGCCGTCTGAGACACTGTAACCCCCCTTTCTTCCCACTAGTGGCCCACACAATGCAAGGAATATCTTCACAATGTACACTTACCCCCAGGACTGGCTCTGTTGACTGGACTCTGGGGACCCCCTGTAAAACAAGATGACAGTGCAAAAACCACAGTACAATACTTTAACATAAATGAATACCTCAGTCAGTGTAACTTTGCTGAAACAAACAGATCTGATTTATTTAAGGAGCTGTCACAAGAACAGGGGGAAATCAGGTTAATTAGGTTAAACACATCAATAATCACAGTACTGTGCGCATATTCAGAGTCCCAAATTGTCACTTTCACTGGGTACCCAGGATGGGGGGGGGCTAGCCAGGATCGGTGCAACTGGTTGGGGCCCTGTGATGGAAAAAACACTTGCATAATACCCAATTGTAATCTGGAGCCGGAGGGCTCAGTTCGTGAAGAAATTAAAAAAAAAAACAACAATTAGATGACACACTTGCGATTTGATAAACAGATGGCAGGGAGCTACCCTGCTTTGTACTCACAAACTCAAGGCGGGGAACTGGATGGAAGGCTGATTGTCCTGGATTGCCAGGAGGAGCAGACCATGTGGACAAGGTCCTTGTGACTGGACCCCACTGCAGTTTAGAGCAAATGGATGTAGTCTGGATTAAGCTGGGGTTTACTTCCAGCCTGCACTCAATTCACTGTACAGGGATTTGAAACACGATTCCCACAAGCACTACACGATGATATAAAAGGAAAGTACTATACCAGGCAGGCTGCTTCTCGATCCCGATCGCAATTACTGCACAATACCCGGGAGAACACACAGCAGATTCATTTCCTGACAGACCGAGAGCGATTCAGCAATTTCTCCAGTCTTCTACAGGGTGAGCCTGGTTTCTACTCTTCCGATCTCCTTGATTCTCTTCACAGGTCGGATTCAGTCCAAACAGGCACTTGCAAAATCTGCAGACCGAAACTTAGGGCCTTACATGCGCTTACTGTGTGGAACTATACAGCGCAGAAGCTCACAGCTCCTTGTCTCTTCACTGCCCAACTGCTCTCATCTTTCCAGTAGACAGAGCCAGGCATTTCCTTTGAGTTCCTCCCAGTTCAGTTGGCTGGGTTGGCTGTCACTCACAGTAAACTCCCCCTGTTGGTGGAAAAAAGGTGCCGAAGTTCAAACTACAATTCCCAGAAGCACTGGCCATACAGTACATAGGTGGCTGGCTCCACAATGAGAGTCCAAGTTCTGATTTGCCATCAGCAGGCTCCATTTCAAAGGTCTCCCCACACTGATTGGTCCAGTTCAGCAGTTCAAAGCCAGAATGGGGGACTAGGCAAACACAGTTCTGACTGCAAAGAAAAGCAAGTTAGACAAACTGTATTTTCATTATTACTCTAAATGATTTCTGGCAAACAGTTACTTCTTTGAAAAGTGCTCACTCTGCCCACTTAGTGACGGCAGAAACAGAGCAATTTGGCAGCAGCTCGAGTGGGACTCAAGCAGCGAAACACACAGACCCCCATCCAAATTAATTATGTCTGCAGGCAGACAGCTCTTAAAGAGACAGTACCAGAGGCTCTAAAAGCACTCACAGATAAACGGCTTAGACGCCAAACACCATCCAGGCTTGGAGCATTCAAGCAAGCTCCTGGAAGACTTTTGGGAACCCCAATTTGCAGGGGGGTTACACCCTTCCCAGCCTGGAAAAAGCTTGGCATCCATGTCAAGCAAGTACCCCCATAAGTTTCAATTGCAACCATATATATTTGCATCAGGATCACATTAGGCTCATACATGTAATCATCAGTCAATATATCACTTTACCAGAAACACATTTCTGAAACTTTGCAGTACGTCACTCTTTACACAGTATTACACACACACATTGTACCATAACTCAGGTTATTACCTCTTGTACAGGAAACCTGAAGAGAGGGGGCCCTTCCCTATCAGCTACCTTGGGGCTGGATGGGGCAGGGGCACCATACCTAGAGGGCAACACAAGTAACTTGAAGTTAGCACTGATGTTCAGTTTGGGCAATGAGCTCGGGGACACATATACTCCTTTATGGACAACATTGAGAGGCAAGTCCACAGGCCTCCCAGGGGAATCATAACTGAGGTGCACCACAGGCTTTATAGCTCAACCAGTCTTTCTAGGGGAACTGTTACAGTCTCTGCACTCTGAGCCTCATTTTCAGCATTGTCCTCACTTGTCAGGGGAGTCTCCATTGGGGTAGAGAGGCTAGAACTTGGGGCACTTTCAGCTCCAGGAGTTACAATCTCAGAGTCTACAACACTTGGCTCACGTGGAGAGCTTTCTGACACTGACAGTGAATTATCAGGGCACTCAACATACTCTTGTTGTTCTGGTATGTCACCAGTATGTTCCAGTCCATCATTTTCCTCCCCTGAAAGCTCAAACAATTCAACTATACACAATGATTCCATATCATCTGACTTGATGCTTTGCACAGCACTTTCTGGGAGCATTGGCTCCAGGGACAAAGCTGGGGGCTTAGACAGTCCAGAAGGCCCAGCTTCTCTCCAGTATTGACTAGGGGATTGCCCCGAAACAACTGACTCAGTTCGTAAGAAGGGTCGTATTCAAAGTCACACTCACTTTCCTCTGATATGGACTGACAGTCATGCTCAACTGCGACGTGTGGAGGGGAACACTTTAACTCAGCTTCTATAGGTGCAGACTTTCTTGATTTTTCCTTAGCAGCAGCTCTACTCACTGGTCCAGAGGGGGCATTTTCTGGGGGCTCAGACTCAATCAAGATTTGTCCAATGGGCAGTGAATGATTTCTATGAATTGTTTTAACATCTTTTGAATTATTCTCAGGCCTTACTTTACACACAGGCAGATCATCTAGTTTGCCCTCTACAATGTGAGGGAGATGGTGCCACCGGTCAGCAATCTTATATTTGTTGTGCAGTCCCAGATTTCTTAGCAATACCCGATCTCCCTCCTGGAGTTCCTGTGCTTTCACCTTTTTATCATACCTTTCTTTGTTGGCCAGATTTCTTTTGGCAGCCATGGTTTGAACCAGTTGGTACGCATGATTTAGCTGGGCCTTTAACTTTTGCACATACTGTAAATAATTTGTCAGCTCGAACCCCATCAGGAGAGACCCCAAAGCACACATCTACCGACAGTCGAGCTTCTCTTCCAAACATCAGACGGTAGGGGAGAACCCAGTGGCATCACTTTTGGTGCAGTTGTAGGCATGTACCAGGGTGCTAATTTGTTGGCTCCATTTAGGCTTGTTCTTTGGGTGGAGGGCGCCTAGCATATCTAGCAAGGTGCGGTTGAAATGTTCAGGCTGTGGGTCCCCCTGGGGGTGGTAAGGGGTGGTTCTGGACTTTCGCACTCCCCACAGAGAAAGCATCTCTTTGATCAGACGACTCTCAAAGTCTCTCCCTTGATCAGAATGGGTTCTTTGTGGAGCCCCATAGTGAACAAAAAAGTTTTCTACAAGTACTTTTGCCACAGTGGATGCCTTCTGGTCCTTGGTGGAGAAAGCTTGGGCATATCTCGTAAAATGGTCAGTGACCACCAACACATTACTAATATTTCTTTGATCTGAATCCAAACTTAGAAAATCAATACAGACCAGCTCCATGGGTGCACTGGTGGTGATGTTAACAAGGAGGACAGCCCTCTGGGGCAAAGCTTTCCTCTGTAAGCAGCGACTACAAGTTCGAATGTATTGCTCCACATTAGCCCCAATCTTAGGCCAATAGAATCTGGATCTCACCAAGTCAAGTGTTCTGTCTATACCAAGGTGCCCCATGTGGTTGTGTAAGAACCTCAGCACTGAGTCTCGAAAAGCAGTGGGCAGCACTAGTTGTTGTTTGTCTACTTGTCCCCCTCTGTCTACTGTTTCTCTGTATAACAGTCTATTGATCAGTTTCAACTTAGGACCTTCTTTGTATAACAATGCAGTTCTCAAATCAGTGGAACATAATTTGGCCACATCTTTCCCTGCATAGAGGGCTTCTAAAGCTGATTTGATCATGGGATCGTGGGACTGAGCCCCGTTGAATACTGTCATTGTCCAGCTGAGGCAGTGCACCAATGTCTATTGTAGAAAAGTGGCAATAAGCAGCAGGTATGCAATTTTCAGAGGGTCCCAAACAATCCACCATACAGTCCATTGCATCCGTGGACATTTGTTCCTCCCTGTCAAACTTCTGGCAGGGTGCTCGAATAACAGGTTCTGACAGTCTGACTCAGTCATTCTGGGGAACAGGCCTCCAGGAGAGAGCATCAGCATCTATGTGGTTCAGGCCTGCTCTGTATTCAACAGCATAGTCGTATGTAGATAATGCAGAAAGCCACCTATGGCCAGTGGCATCCAACTTAGCTGAAGTCTGCACATAGGTTAAAGGATTATTGTCAGTTTTTACTAGTATCTTAGCCCCATACAAGTACTCGTGGAATTGGTCAACAATAGCCCACTTCAAAGCTAGGAACTCTAACTTATGTACAGGATAGTTCTTTTCGGAAGGGGTCAGGCTTCTACTGGCAAAGGCCACTGGTCTCAGGCCATTCTCGTGCTCTTGGTACAACACAGCCCCCAACCCTTGCAAGCTAGCATCAGTGTGCAGGACATAAGGTTTTGTTGGATCAGCATAGGCCAACACTGGGGCGTGGGTAAGTTGATATATGATTTCATGAAAAGCAGTCTCACAATCAGGAGTCCAGCGGGCCCCAAATACTTCACTTGGATGAAAATACACTCTTTCAGTCTCGAGGGATGCTGACTTTTTGTATTTTTTGTGGGTTGTGGGGATACCCTTGAGTAAGGTTAAGTAAAGGGCGGATCACTCTTGAATAGTCCTTGATGAAACGCTGATAATAACCACAGAATCCCAGGAATCTTTGCAGTTTTTTTAGATTTTTGGGCTGTGGCCAGGTGGTCAAGGCCTCGACTTTACTTGGGTCGGTCTCTATTCCCTCGGTGGAAACTAAGTGTCCCACATACTTTACTGATATTTGAAAGAATTGACACTTATCAATGGATAGTTTAAGGCCAAAGTCTTCCAGTCGGTCCAACACCTTGAATAATCTGCTCTCATGTTCCTCCAGTGAGCTGCCAAACACAATAACATCATCTAGGTATACCAGGCACTCTAGTAAGTTCATGTCCCCCACTGCACGCTCCATCAATCATTGAAAAGTGACTGGGGTGCCTGAAATCCCTTGAGGCATCCTCATAAATTCATAGAAGCCAAGCGGACAGATAAAGGCTGTCTTCTGACGGTCCTCTGGGGCCATCGGGATCTGGAAGTACCCACTGCGGAGATCCAGCACAGAGAACCACTTGCTCCCGTTTAGGGAGTCCAAAGCATCCTGAATGCAGGGCATTGTGTACTGATCAGGGATAGTCCGCCGGTTTAAAGTGCGATAATCCATGCACATCCTTACTGTCCCATTCTTTTTTCTCACTATCACAATGGGGGAAGCATAGGGGCTTCTGGATTCTTGTATTACACCAGCAGCTAGCATCTCTTGCAGATGCCGTCTCACATCATCTATATCAGCAGGTGCCAGGCGTCGAGACCTCTCACAAAATGGCCTTTCATCATGCAGCCGGATATGGTGCTCAGCTCCTTGCACGCATCCTACATCCCATTCCTTTAAAGAAAACACCTGGTCTCTCTGGGCAAGCTTCTCACTGATTCTCACTTTCCATTCAGCTGGCAACGGGGAGTCACCGAAGTCAAACAACTCAGGCGTTACTATGTCATTCTTCACTGAACTCTTGCTACTGAGTAGCACTGCAGTGTCTGCACAATGCACATTAGCCAGGGTGCAACTTCTATTTACTTGAATCTCTCTGTCAGACACATTATGAACTTGAACCATTACCCTTCTGGCATAAGCATGGGCTCTAGCAGGCAAAATACTAGGCTTGACCAGCAGTCCCTCCAGCAATTTTCCATCGCCTGGTGCATCCAACATTAATATTTTATTCTTGACATCCTTTCTGATACGGACCTCTCCCTGTAAGGTACACTGGGCATTTGGTGCCAGGATCAGAGACTCAGGATCCTTTTTCCAGACAATTCCAACCGGTTCCTCTGGTTCCACTTTTTCAGCATCTCTCTGTGCCTCATAGGCTTCTTGATCAAGGCCGGAATTCTTAAAGCTCTGCTAGTCCTTGACCCCTGTTTTTCATAACACAACTGTGCCAGCCATCCAAACATATGTGCATTAGTCCCAATTAGTAAAGGAACCCCATCATATAGTCCAGTAGGGGGGACACACTAAGGCCAGGGTCTCTACTTGCTCGGCCACTCCAGTCACAGAGATAGGAAAAGACAGCCAAATTCGGATATATCCAGAGTAGGGGTAGGCCTTCTCACTTAACCCCCAGACATGCAGCCCCTCCAACGGTTGTAAGGGTACATCAGACAAATGCTTCTGATACCAGTCTTGGAACACAATTGTCACTTGGGGGCCACTGTCTAATACAGCTCTTGTAGACACTCCATTCACCTTTACAGTGGTCTCCATGGAGGGACCCACTATCCTGGACCAGTCTGGAGAGGCGGTAGTGGGGGCCTGGGCAAATGACCTGCCACAAAGGGACATGAGTTAACATTTTTGGGACCTTCACTGTGGTCATTTCGTGCACCTCTTAACCACTGTTTTGTGCTCCAAAGCTCTCCTTGTAGCTGGCTCACCACTCTCTCCAAGTCTTTCCGAGACTGGCATTCCCTCTTCATGTGCCCATCCTTCCCACAATTATGGCAACATATGTCAGCTGAAGTTTGGGGTGACCTAAGCATCACATTGGGGGCTGCGGCATTGGTACGATCGATAGAAAACCTTGGTGCCACCTCAGCCGGCAGTGGAGTGGACATTTGGAGACATCTCTTCAGTTCCCTCACTTCCATGGTCAAGACATCAAGTTTCAAACTGTTGTCAACATGAGGTGCCTGGGTGGGCACCCCCAACCCCATAGCAGAAGCAGTCCGGCAAGTGTCAGTGCCCGTACTCATAGGAGCGGCCTTCATGATGAGACTGTCCGTTGCTTTCCTAATCTCCCTCAGCAGTTCACCCCATGGTGGCACACTCTTTTCTTTCTCAGAGCACTCATTAATTGCCAACCCTTGCCCCTGAACTTCACTTGATGGGTCACCCTCAGTCATTCGGGTCGTAGCAGTAGCTATTGGGTGCAAGTCCCTCCTGGGGTCACCTTTTCTCAATTCCTTGAATTTCTCTCATTAGCTCATCATAGGAGGGTGGGGATTCCAGTCAATTGGCCAGGTGTAACTGAAGCCACAGCAGTTCTGAGAAGGAGGCAGACTTAAGGATCCTGTCCAGCCTGGTTCGGTCCAATTCAATCACTGGCAAACTACCCTTTCTGAGGCATTCTTGCAACAATTTTTCCAGCTGAGATACACACACAGACAACAACTCCCCTTGATACTGTTGTGCAATTCTTACTCTCCACCACAGGTCCTCATCGGAATCTGGGCTCCCATACACATTCTCCAAGGCCTCAAGATAGTCCTGTGCAGTCGCTTCAGGGTTACTGGCCTGTTTGGCATGGATGGTAGCCAGGACAGAACCTCAGAGGCTCTCACTTACCCTCTTTCGCTTTTCTGCTTCTGAGCATTGCCATTCTAGCACTTGAGGGGCAACATAGTCTATCCAGGTCTCCCAGTCATCCTCCCCTTGTGGGATGGGGAGGGTGCCGGCAAAAATTTTCAACCTGCAGTAAGAGTTGTGACTATTGGCAGGTACAGACATAGGGGCTTGCACTGGCACTGAAGGAGGGGCAATAACGGGTGCTGGAGGGGGAGAGGGTGTTGGTGGAGGAACGTCTCATGTGGCACATAGTTTCTTTAAATCCTCCACAGTTTTCCTTCCTCCAGCAACAATTTAGCAAATTTCTCCTCAAAAATTTCAGATAGTGGGGGGGGGGCTCGTTCTCCCCAGGGTCTTTACTGTCTTTAGTTATCACTTTCCAGGCAGTGAGGACTTCTTCTGGGGTAATGGTCTGTGGCACTTTAGAACTGTCTATAGGGTCCTTACACTCTATTAGAGCCATGAAAGTTTGGGCGAGCAGATCAGCCAGCTGCCCCACCACCACAGGGTTTCGTAAACATTCGACCTTGGAAAGTATTCCCTCTACAGTGTCCGTACTGGTACCCAGTGGGATATCCAAGACAAGTACAGCATTTTGGGGGTCGATCTCCTGCCCAGTACACCACTTCACCAACTGGTGTACAGCCGCTTCTGTTGGGGTACCCATTTATTTTTAACAGTAATTCGTAAATGTGGCCACTAGAGGACACACAATCCCAGTGGTGAGCCTCCAAGATGTAACCCCTAGATGGCACTATCCCAAGGGCTACTACCCCTGCCTGCTTAACTACTAACAGGGTGAGGGTCCTAGGTCCAATGGCAAGTGCCTCCACCCAGAGGTCAGGGTTTGCAATAGTTAAACTAACTTGGTCACAGCCCTCTGGGACACTGTAACCCCCCCCCTTTCTTCCCACTAGTGGCCCACACAATGCATTAGGAATATTTTCACAATGTACACTTACCCCCAGGACTGGCTCTGTTGACTGGACTCTGGGGACCCCCTGTAAAACAAGATGACACAGTGCAAAAACCACAGTACAATACTTCAACATAAATGAATACCTCAGTCAGTGTAACTTTGCTGAAACAAACAGATCTGATTTATTTAAGGAGCTGTAACAAGGACAGGGGGAAATCAGGTTAATTAGGTTAAACACATCAATAATCACAGTACTGTGTGCATATTCAGAGTCCCAAATTGTCACTTTTACTGGGTACCCAGGATGGGGGTAGCCAGGATCGGTGCAGCTGGTTGGGGCCCTGTGATGGAAAAAACACTTGCACAATACCCAATTGTAATCCGGAGCCAGAGGGCTCAGTTCGTGAAGAAATGAAAAAAACAATTAGATGACACACTTGCGATTTGATAAACAGATGGCAGGGAGCTACCCTGCTTTGTACTCACAAACTCAAGGCGGGAACTGGATGGAAGGCTGATTGTCCTGGATTGCCAGGAGGAGCAGACCATGTGGACAAGGTCCTTGTGACTGGACCCCACTGCAGTTTAGAGCAAATGGATGTAGTCTGGATTAAGCTGGGGTTTACTTCCAGCTTCATGCATTCAATTCACTGTACAGGGGATTTGAAATGCGATTCCCCACAAGCACTACACGCATTTATATGTAAAAGGAAAGTACTATACCAGGCAGGCTGCTTCTCGATCCCGATCGCAATTACTGCACAATACCCGGGAGAACACACAGCAGATTCAGTTCCTGACAGACCGAGCGCGATTCAGCAATTTCTCCAGTCTTCTACAGTTTGAGCCTGGTTTCTACTCTTCAGATCTCCTTGATTCTCTTCACAGGTCGGATTCAGTCTGAACAGGCGCTTGCACAAGCTGCAGACCGAAACTTAGGGCCTTACATGCGCTTACTGTGTGGAACTATACAGCGCAGAAGTTCACAGCTCCTTGTCTCTTCACTGCCCAACTGCTCTCATCTTTCCAGTAGACAGAGCCGGGCAATTCCTTTGAGTTCCTCCCAGTTCAGTTGGCTGGTTTGGCTGTCACTCACAGTAAACTCCCCCTGTTGGTGGAAAAAAGGGGCCAAAGTTCAAACTACAATTCCCAGAAGCATTGGCCATACAGTACATAGGTGGCTGGCTCCACAATGAGAGTCCAAATTCTGATTTGCCAGCAGCAGGCTCCATTTCAAAGATCCCCCCACACTGATTGGTCCAGTTCAGCAGTTCAAAACCAGAATGGGGGACTGGGCAAACACAGTTCTGACTGCAAAGAAAAGCAGGTTAGACAAACTGTATTTTCATTATTACTCTAAATGATTTCTGGCAAACAGTTACATCTTTGAAAGTGCTCACTCTGCCCACTTAGTGACAGCAGAAACGGAGCAATTTAGCAGCAGTCGAGTGGGACTCAAGCAGAGAAACACAGAGCCCCATCCAATTAATTATGTCTGCAGGCAGACAGCTCTTAAAGACAGTACCAGAGGCTCTAAAGCACTCACAGATAAACGGCTTAGACGCCGAACACCATCCAGGCTTGGAGCATTCAAGCAAGCTCCTGGAAGACTATTGGGAACCCCCATTTGCAGGGGGTTACATATTGATACTATACTGCCACCAATTTTAGAACCTGGTGACATCACTGATGATCAAGCTGTGGCTAACCACACTGTGGTCAAGCACGGCTTAATCATCAGTGACATCACAAGGTTCTAAACATGATTTCAGTGCAGTCACAGTATGGGGCAGACTTAAATCTTTTATGGACTTTCATTCTGCCATGAGCACTATTCATAAATGGTCCACTTCAACTTTCTCTCCACCCCCCTTCCCCACCATCTCTCAGCATAATCATTCTAAGCTTTCCTCAACTGCTTCCTTTCTCTTTACTTCCCTGCCTTCCACTTATGACTAATGCAAGTGCTATTGGCTTAAGATACAGGTGCCATATAACCACTCTAGTGCCGTGGAGTGACTGTTATGACATCATAAAGAAATTAACTGAATGCATAAATTCCAGAGCTGTATTTTTTTATCAGTCAGGTGTGGGCCACCAGTCTAGAGAAATAGTGGTGTGTGTGTGTGTGGGGGGTGCAAACTTCTCAACTGCTATGAATGCCGCATATCTCAGTGAATTTTACCCTCATATTTACACTTGCTCTGTAAAGGTTTACTGATGTTTCTCATAACGTTAGAGCTATTTCTGGACTTGCAAACTATAGAAACATTGAACTAACTTGATAGAAGCATTCCTTAGCACTGAACATAATGGGTCCATCATTCTTAGACATATTACTCTTTAAAATAAGAAAGTGCTGCACATTCTGGCCATTTGCTCTGAGTTTTGAAGGCCAGTGCTATGCATTTCATGGTTAGAGGTTGAGAGGTATTGGAGGGGGAGTAACTAAACAAGAGAGGCCCCATGCTTCTGCAAAGGTAATTGCCTGTCAGTGTACAGCTGTCAGTCTCCCACATGGGTCAGCAACACGCGGCTAGCTTGAATGGTGTGAGGAGTGGCAGAAACTTGGAAAGGTGCCACATCCACACAAGAGTTCAAATTCCAGGCCCAACCCCTACTGCTCAGAGAGCAAAGAACAGATTGACAAAAACAAACTACCGTAGTTCTCTTATTTGAATAGCTTGTGGTTAGGCCTGTACATTTGTCATGGACAATATCGGAGAAAACCACAATACTGTCATGGTCAAAATGACAGAAATGATGGAAATCATAGCAACACTCACAAAAAGTCCTGGATCCACCGTGTGTTAAATAAATTACCTCTGGTTTGATATGTTTTTTAAACAAGCACGTCAGAAAATAGTTAAATGTTTAAAAAAAAATAAAATTAAATTGTGTTGTGGCCCACTGGCAGGAGGTAGCACATTGTGCTGCTGTCTTGAAAATCATGGCTTGAGATTGCCCGGGGACTAAGTGCTATGCATACAATGCATGTCGCATGCTTGGCATAAAATTATGGGTCTGTCACTTGCAAACACCAAAAACGATGGTGTTTTCATGGAAAGTGCCAAAAATCATGGAGTTTTCATACAAATGGGAAAAACAATGGACTCCATGACTTCCGTGACAAAGTTACAGCCCTGCTTGTGATACAAGAGTAAAAGAGCAGGAAAACACGCACTTAATGGGAATGACATACCTCAACTGGGAAGAAACTGAGAAAGATTTGTGGTGTACTCATTAGATATAAATCCCTTGATGATGGTTCAGTATTCAGTGAGTGTATCAAGTGACTGAAATAAAATCTCAGAACACTGCAGATGAGAGTCATTATTCAGCTAAGACACTGACTTATACTGCATAAGTAAGTGTTTTGACAGAAGAATTGGCATGGTGTTTAACCAAAATTTGTGACTGGATGGCTTTGAGCTGTCTGTGGCACAATCCGGATGAATTCATGGCAGCATTGGTGGTGGGTCTCACTGTCGGATCAAGGACGTTAGCCGGGCACTGGAGCTTCCTCTCTCTCTTGATGGATCAGCCCTTTAGCCAGTGAAAAGATGTGCAACAAGAGAGAAACTAAATGATTAAGGGGACGGAGTCTAGACTGGCCGGCCAGTTTTCCCTGGAAAATTGAGGGCTAAGATGAAACTTGATTTGGGATTTTGACATTTTAACTGGATAAGGTGATCAGGTGAAACATATTCCCTTGGCCGTGCATCCTTCATCCCAGACACATCTGGAAATAAGCTGTTTCACAGCTCATCTTGCCCCTCCTGGTAAAATAAAAGTACATAAAAAATGTACATATTTATTCTTTTGTTTATTCGCTCATTCATTCATTTATTAAACTTTATATTTATTATATTTTAGTTTACAAATAATACAAAGGAAAAATCCTATAATTAACACACTATACAGTCAATTATTCTCAATATATTGACATTGCAGCCATCTCTTTGATATATAAAAAGGCCACATTGCCTCTGGGTAACAAGCACCATCATAAAACTGCCATTTGTCACTATGACATGCTGAAGAACTGTACATAATGGTTCTAAGGATAATTGAACAGCAGTGTTCCTGCATGGAGTAACCTTAATGTGCTGTACTTTGGAATTGGGTTGAAACTTTATTCCCCTTTATACATTCCCATCAAAATGGAGCTATTCTTAACTGACACTGCAAGGCTCACAATGATTAAATAAATGTTCTCTTTGTTAATGATTGCATTGTGTGGTAAGTCACATAACAAAAACAAAATAAACACAAAAACAAAAACCCGAAAGGGGGTAGGGGGAATTTATTTTATGTAAGAAGGGAAATGAGAGGGTATTTATTTATTTATTTCACCATTTTTGCTGGGAGGGGACACTGAGCTTCATTTGACTCATTTCCAGATGTATCCTGATATATCCTGGAGGGTGACGTAACAGTGGCAAATCATCAGGGAACAATAGCACAGTTCCTTTCTTCCCCCCTAGAACTGTTTCTCCCTGGCCATGTTTATCAGGGATATATCCTCTTCAAGCCCAGTAACACTTATACTCCCTGGATCGCCATCCCTCTGATATCTCCCATGGTTCTCCCCACCAGGGCAGGGGCTTCAGCTGACGGGGGCGTTCAGCCCCCTGAGGTAGTTCACTCTGTGGACTAGGATCCAGTGTTAGATGGCTGTAGGACCCAAGGGAGTCCTTGGAGCTCAGGTCGTCACATGATTTTTTTGCCTGGTTTTCTCCCTGGTTCCTCCCACCTCCACTGGCATGGCACAGCCTATTGGGTGGGCTTGCCTGCACCGAGCAACTTCCTGTGGAGGGAGCAAGCTCCCTTGGTTCACTGTAGGAGAACTGGCTTTTTGTTTAGAGATGTTATTTGTGGGTCCACCATGGGCGATGTGCACCACAACTGTAGTTTGTTAGCCTGCAATGAGTACATCTTGTCCCATGAGCACTGTTCTGGAATGCATGCTGGGTCCAGTCATTCCCATTCTTTAGCAATGAGCTCGCTGATGGACATGCATACTGGAAACGTGTCATTCTGCTTGGCCATCGGCAATAGCGAGGGCATTAGTTTAGACTTGAGGGGAAACAGTGGTACATCAAAATCCAGTGTCTCCAGGATATTGCATATGAGGAGCGGAATGTGGTCTGGGAAGCTCAATTTGGCTGTTAGTGACTGGGGGTCTGGCTCCATGTCGGCCTTCTGCTCAGTCTCTTTCCTTGAGTCACTCCCTCCCAGCTCTGGGAAGTTCAAGTATGGATCCACTGGGGTGGGATTGCAGGGGTGTTGTGAGCCGGTGGCAGAAGTGTTGGTGCTTGATTAGCTGGAGCCAGGTTGCATATGTCAGCTATTTCTGCCAGTTTTTCCAGCATAGCCATCATAAATTATTGCTGGGCTTGAATTAGTTGCTGCTTCTGCAGAATGATGGAAGCAGTGTCCGTAAGGTTACCAGGAGTTTCGACAACTTGAGGGAAGGCAATGGGCAGATTATCTGACATAGGTCTGGAAGTGGATAGCTCTTAGAATATTCTGCTGGCATCATCTTTGGCATAGGCAGCCTCAGACATTACTGGGGGTTGTTCGGCACAGGAGGGGCAGAAGTGGCCCAACTGTCCCACTGAGTGAGGAACACTGCAAGCATTGCATCTCTTCATCTTGGACATATTTATCCTGTAGGGAGATACAAGCAGAGAGGGACGCATTTGAGAAATGGTCCCCTGCCTGGTGCATAATATGTAGTAGTAGCCCAGCCATAGAGGGGGACAATAAAATAGTCACAGTAGCGGGTGCAGCAGATCATAGGTGTCCCCATCCAAAAAAATCATGCACAGTGTGAAATGGCTACACCTGTATAGGTGAGACAGCTGTGCCTACATGTAATGTACTGTAGTTGCATGCTATATAGTTATATGACCTCATCCCCAAATAGGATGGCCACCAGAAGTGTGGTGGTGTATGTTCTAATTGGGTTTCTAGTTTTGCCATAAATGAGTGCCCCTTAGTAAGATGGCCACAGGAAGTGATTTGAATTGGTTCACTTCTAACGGCTGGACGGCCCAAGTATTGCTGCTACAGAATGACCCTCAGCAAGATGGCCTCCGGAAGCAATGCAAATTGGTTCACTTCTGGTGGCAGACT
This sequence comes from Neoceratodus forsteri, assembly GCA_016271365.2. Lineage (NCBI taxonomy): Eukaryota > Metazoa > Chordata > Ceratodontiformes > Ceratodontidae > Neoceratodus > Neoceratodus forsteri. The sequence continues at coordinate 5,596,295 of JADMNL010000040.1, forward strand.
GGCTCTACACAGTCTGTCTGAGTAGGGACTGGCATTGCAGCTAGAGCATCAGGAGTGTAACCTTGGAGAGCCTGGAAGTCCATGGCCATGCCTTGGAGGTTAGTGTGATAGCCCTTTATAAAGTACTCAAGTTCCCGACCAGATGGTAGGTCAGGATTTCTGCCATGAGGAAGATGGCAGCCATTGAAGAGTGCATGCGTAGGCGTAGTAACTAACACACATGCACGAGACCCACAATGTCTGCTCTTTATCGTCAGGCAATCGCTTAAAACTGGAGGCAGCCAACAGGTGGAGAACAGGTAGGGAGCAAGGGAGGAGCTCCGTTTTGGAGGAGAAGGGTGATTAGCCCTGAAACCTTGCATGGGTGCCTTTTAACCCATAGAAACCCTTTGTTTAAATGTTAATGTCGCTCAGTCCATGGCCCCATCAGTTCCACACCAAATATTGAGTAATGCTTCCTGGGTCACCATCTGGTAGTAGCTGATCTTGCAATTGCTGGCAGGGATTCCAGGATGCTACAGCACTCATTAATTGTATTGAGAACCCCGCTACCAGGTGGACTCTCCACTGTTCAGTGCAGCACAGCACAGCGTGTGACCACTACATGATGGGTCACACTCGTGCACTAGTATGCTGTCTAGGCATCTGCATGCTTGCAGGGCTGAGTGGCAAATTCAGAATTCAGTAGTCTCAAGCAGAACATAATACCTATATTCTAGTGGGTTAGGGCTTCCAACCATCAAATCTGAGAGCATATACACATAGAAAAAAATGGTTTCTAGTCTGCCTACATTAAATTTCCTGGTATACTCAATGCACTATCGCGCTTCTGGCCCTGTTTAGAGTCAGTGACCAGCCACAGAAAGAGAAGGATTAGGTAAAATGAAACTGACTTTAAAAAAGCCTCTCTGGCAAAATGTGGAGTCACAAGCCAAGATAAAAACACATACCTAAGGCATTTTGGGAAGAGAAGCTCAAAGTCTGGTCCATGCCAACTGCTGATAATGGAGCTCTGCTCCTGTGCTACAGCCTGATCAGGTGTACGTCTGAAACTGACCTAGCCTCTTCAGGTACAGGACAAGCTGGTTGGATTTCACTTCTGAAGTCACATGTGCATCAGCAACCTATGAGCTGAACGTAACTCTGAAGGTAAGGATCCTGGACTGCCAGACAATTTTGTTTACTCCTGGCGCAATGAAATTCTTTTCCAGTATGAAAATGAAGTTGGTGGGTGGACTGAGCAGCAGAAATGAGCAGGGTGCTTACTGTAGGTAGTTGGGAAATTTATTCAGCCAGTACTTGGAAACCATAGAGAGCAAAGTGCTGCACAAGTCTACCTTTCAGCGAGAGCCAGCTCAGGCGATCATATAGTGTACTTTCAGATAATCTCACTCAGTTGAAGCATTTATACCAGAAACAATATCTGGGATGAGTGACCTATGGAGCTCCACAACTGAGGGTAACAGTCAAAGGTGAGTGGAACTAATTAGAAAATTCTGTGAATGAGCCAGTCCGGTGGCGAAGAGGGCTGAGGCATCGTGCAGAACTTAACTTTTCCCAAGTCAGTGACCTGGGTTCAGGAATGGACTTGAGTCACCAGGGTCAGCTGGGGTGGGAGAGGACTGAAGGTCTGAGGGACTGGTCTCCTCTTCTGGGGAAGGGTGGCTGCCAACTCTACTGTGTTACTGCCACCAGGTGGAGGCCTGGTTAGGACGTTCAACAGCGACATACATGGGTGGGTGCTGGGGGGACTTCTGCGGAGTGTGCATGCCTCCACACGCTTGCTCCAATGTGTACACCCCAGGGTTGGGGAGAGGACAAAAATGGATAATGGGAGGACAGGCTAAATGAAGCCCTGCCTGTCTCCCTATAGCCTGCTCCACCAAGCTGAGGACCGGAGACCTCTGGATTTGTGTGTCTGGGGGAGGGGGTGGACGGCCCTCTCCCTCCTAGCCCAACCACAGGGGGAAATACACAGGGTACCACTGGCAGGAACCTGGTGGTGGTGACTAAGCCAGCTGCAGGAAATGGGGACAGGGCTGAAGAGCCACCCGTCCAACCACAGGCAGACACACCTTTATGGTAAAAAAAAGGAAATTCTGTTAATGATTGATAAAGGAGAAGTGGACCATGGTAATATAGAGATACATAGAATTATTTTCGGTAGATAAAGACCCAGTGATACAGCAAGCATGCCCATTATCTTCCTGACTCCATGTCTTGCCTAACACAAGATCAAATTTATTTATTTATTGAAATGTTTCACCAGGAAGGCACACTGAGCGACAAGTCGCTAGTCTCCCGGTGTGACCTGGAGGGAAGGGGTACAATAGGAGTGAAACATTAAACATTCAGGTTGCAAGATCAACATTAACATACAGTTCTAAGGCAGGTGTTATAAGCAGTGGTATAACAGTGTTGCACATAACAGGTAGAAAGGGTGGACAATAATAAGTGCCGGGTTAATAAGTAAACGAGTGCTTACAGTATGTGAAAGAAAAGGGTGGCGGTGAGAGGGGGAAAGGAGAGGGAGGGGTGAGGTGGAGGAGGGAGAAGAGTCATTTTCAAGTTACATTCAAGTTACAAGATCAACATTAACATACAGTTGTAAGGAAGGTGTTACAAACAGTGTTAATACAGAGTTGTGCATAATATGTAGAAAAAGTGAACAATAATAAGTGTTGGGTTAATAAGTAAACAAGTGTTTATGTGAAAGAAAAGGGGGAAAGGAGAGGGAGGAATGAGGTGGAGGGATGTAGGAGAAGGGAGTAGATGAGGGATACAAGCCCCTTGGGGAGTAGGAAAGGGACCCATGGGGAGCATTTGGCATCCCTTACATTCTGTGACAGATCAAGGAAGGCCAGTAAAGAAAAGCAATTTGGGGAAGTGGAAGAGAGCTGGAAATTTGGGGGGGGTTGGGGTGCACAGGGTAAAAAGAAGGTGGTGGTGGTAGAGGGGTAGGGTTTATCCAGGGCTTAGAGGAGGGAATTAGGGAGGGAGGGACATGGCAGGAGCAGCTAATCGCAAATTAATTTTTGAGGGCAGAGCTGATGGATTAGGTGGAGGATGTGTCAGATTTGAGGGGGGAGTAAATTCCAAATTTTTGGGAGGTGGTGAGAGTAAGCGGATTGGCTGATTAGGGTGGATCTGCAGGGGACTACCAGGGTGCGGGAGTCGGTTAATCTAAGGGAATGGGAGGATGAGGAGGTTGTTATGAAGGAGGAGGTGAGGTAGGAAGGGAGCTCACCCAACCAGTGCTTGGAGGTGAATTTAGCACAGTGGAAGAGTCGCCTATTTGTAAGACAGGGGAAGGATAGAGCACGATAAAGATCACAATGGTGGGTGCGAGGAGGGGTATCCAGGGCAAAGCGGCAGAAGGAATTGAAGAGGGTGTCCAGTCTGGCCAGGGAAGACTTAGAGGCAGCACCATAGACTACGTCACAGTAGTCGAAAATGGGCAGTATCATCTTCTGAACAAGTTCATGCCTAGCCATAGGAGGGATGCAACTACAGTTCCTGAACAGGGCACCAAGCTTGGGGAGCAGTTATTTCTGGATGCCGTCAATATGTCCAGAGAAGTTTAGTTGTTGGTCCAACCAAACACCTAAGTACCTGAAGGAGGATGTGTCTTCAAGTAAAGTCCCATCAAGGGTGTGGAAAGTGGGTAGGGAAGGAAGCCTAGAGAGTCTCTGCCTTGTGTCAAAGGTCATAGAGACAGTCTTCTTGGCATTGAGGAAAAGTTGATGGTTAGCAAACTAGAGCTGAACCTTACTGAATTTATTATGCTGATTGACCTAATGATATCTTGGTACCCCCGTCCCCAGACTGTCCATACCCTTTCCCATTGACCTCACTAGCCCCTTGTGTCTATCTCATCCATTTCTGAACCCTTTCCGTAACTTGGCTAAAACCACCTGCTTGGTAAACTATTCCATTCATCCACCACCTGCTCCTTGAAAGAGAACTTCCTTGCATCCCTTCTGAATCCTCCCCCCCACCAGCTTCCATCTATGCCCCTCATTATGGTGATTTTGTAACTTGTGACTAGATCATTGCAGTCTACCCTGTTTATTCCCCTTAAGAACCTGTGCGTCTCTATACCATGTCTTCACACTCTCTTCTAGACTCAAGAAAGTCCATGTTGAGACTCTTCAGCCTCTCCACATACATCTTCCCTTGCTGCCCGGGACCCAACTTTGCTTATTACTGACCTTGAACTGCCTAGTTCCTAACATGAGTGACTAGGACAGCTTTTTTTTTTGTACTTTCTTTTTATTGCTTTAGTAATAAAAACATGACAAGCATAATCTCCATACAAGAGGATACAAACAGTTCCATATCAACAACATGTGGTATCACATTAGTCAGCTCTTACATGCATATACAGTAGGAGTGGGGGTACAACAAAAATAAATGGAAGTAAACCGCCAAATGTCCCAGAGGTTATAAATGTCCCAAATGCCAGCGGCCTCATGGCAAAGGTATCTGTCCATTAATTAGGTAGAATGTCCATTAATTAGGTAGAATGTCCGAAAGGATGAACTGCACACTTATAGAGAAAAAATTATCATAAAGGGAAACTTAGGCCCCAATGCCCCACTGTCTCCCACTCCCCCATGCCCATCAATATCTACTGAAAAACATAAAACAATGTTCACAACCCAGTCATATCAACTTCATTCCCAGTAAAACATTGAACATTTGCCATAAGGGCAAAGAATCTCAACTATGGTACAGTATTAATTATATAGTGTAACTTGTCTTCCTAGATTAGAAACAGTGAGAGGGCAAACTAGACAATATATCTCCCCCTCAGAACTAGTTATCAGGTCCCAATGTCCCAGTCTCTTAATAAAAGAGTAATCAGCTTTAACGGTTTAAACAGCAGAAAAAAGAGCTGGTACTCATCCTTCCTCTGAATCAGAACCAGGTGCCTCCCTGTCCACCCCCGGCTTGGTGTTGAATTCTGATGCTGCTTTCTCGGTCCATCTACCCTCATCCTTGGGATCTGTGAACTGCCAATTTTGACCCCCGTAGGTGATTCTCTAACAGGCTGGTAACAAAAAGGAATGGGCAATCCCCAAAGACCTGAGCCACTGCCGAATGGCGTCGAATTGCTTCTTCCTTGCCCAGGTCTGGAAGGAAAGATCTGGATACAGTTTAATGTCCTGATGTTGGATCTTCAGAGGGTATGATACTCGGGCCGTGTCAATAAGGATGTCCTGGGTCTCTAATCCCGCAGTCTTGAGGATCACAGTGCAGGGTTGACTCACATCTGCAGGCCGCACCCCTCAGAGTAGCTCAATAGGCATGCCTCAAGTCAGTTCATTCAAAGCCCTCTGGGATTGCAAGTACTTAAACCAGCCATTGCCTCAAAAAGGTCAGTAGATTTACTCCCTCCGCGCCTTCAGGTATGCCAGTGATCCTGACATTTCCAGCCCTTAGAGCATTCTCCACACTCTCCAACCAGTATCTGAGCTGCTGGTTCTCCTTAACTAGGGTCATTGCCGTAGTTTGTGCCAACAGGGATTGCTTTTTAGTATCAGCGACCGTAGAGGTCAGGGAAGCAATCGCCGCATCATGAGTTTCCAATTTAGATAATGTTTTTTCCAGTTTGGAGTCCATAGCCCTTATCGAGTCCACCAGGGCTTGCCACGGAGGATCCTTTAAACTAGCAGGTCCTACTGCATGGTCTGATTCCAGACTAAGTGACTGAGGCTGTGGCATGGAGGCACGCCGCAAAGTTGTAGATGAGTGGGGCTGATTTTGCTTTGTTCGTCCCATTTCAAATTTAGGATTGTTCGAAAGCTTGAAGTCTGCTGAAAAGTTTTAAACTGGTTGTAGTGTGAAATTCAGAACAGATTTGGTTTTTGAGGCTCAGAAACAGGAGCAGGATACACAGAGCTATTGGAAACGCGTCCTGCCTGGAAGCCAGCTCTCTGGCGCCCCCAACTAGGACAGTTTTATGCATTTTTTTATAAACTAGGCCTGAAACCTGGCTCCGTATTCATGTACCAGTGCTCCATTTTCTATGATGTAGGGTCACCTTCTGGTCCTCTGTTTGTGTGCAACCGTGGGCATGCCTACATCATCCTGTCCTGCAGCACGGCCTCCCTGGGAGCTGCAGAATATACATATAAACAAAAATGGCGTGCTGGTACCAGAATACGGAACCCAGTTTTGGGTTCAGTTTATAAATGCCATCCTGGCCAACTAAAGACCTACCTCAACTCCACAGCACTAATACAGCACTGATGGAATACACCAGCTACTTGTACGGGCCCTTGATAATGGAAGCATGGTAGGAGCCATATATACCTATCTAACAAAGGCCTTTGACCTTGTCAACCACAAGCTCCAGCTCAGTAAGCTCCTTGGTCTTGACCTGTCCAAGGACTCAACAGCTTGGTTCCAAAGCTACCCGAGTATACATAACATATGCAAATTGATGATTCCTTGTCTAACACCCGGAATGTATCCATGGGTGTGCCACAGGACCCCATTCTGGGTCCTCTCCTCTTCAGTCTCTTCATTAACTAATTGCCTGGTGCCTGCTGGTCACCTAAAGTTATCCTATACGCAGATGATGCTGTCATCTACACTAACAGTAATGACCCTGGGAACCTCACCTGTAGCCTACAAGGTGACTTTAAGGCCTTAGCAAACTGGTTCTCTATTAATAAACTTGTCCTCAACTACAGGAGAACTAAAACATGCTTTTCACTGGACCACAGATGAAAAGTAAGGCCCCCCTTCACATCCTCAATAATAAAGGTCAGAAGCCAGAACAGGTAGAAACATTTAAATAGTTTGGAGTGGTGCCAGATGACACCTTATCCCCCCCACAATGTGGATAACCTGAAGCCAGAAGGGGAAGGAAGGAAACATATTCAGTTCAGTGCTTAAGAGTAACTGGTAATTGCTATTTTTCTTTTAAACTTAGATTGTGGGCTTTTAGTGACACTGTACTTTCTTTGTTGTCTTTACTTAGAATTGTTTTTGGGCTGTTGAAAATTTAAAACGTAGTGGTGGTGTAATTCTGTGCTGCCTTCCCCCAACTCTTAATTATATGCCCTGTTAAATCTGATTGACAGGGTATAGTAAGGGATATGAAGTAGGAGGGGCATAAGGGGGGAGAAGCCCACCCTCAGCACAAGTGTTTTGACTCATTTATTGGTTTCTTTTTTTTTTTTTTTAAAGAAAATTATCTGAGGATCAGTGGCAGGATTTTTAGGACAGTAAATTAATAAAAAGGGAACTAGGAGAGCTTCAGTAGCAGACAAGTAGTGGAATAGCAGTATAATTGCAGTATAATGTGGGGAGTGGTGCAATGCAGTGGCTGTGGGGCAGCCATATTCAGGCAGACCTTCTGGACACTGAGGTGCTGCCCTATCTGCATGCATCTCTCTGACTGTGGGATGAGGTAGCCAGACTCAGAGCGGAAGTAAACTGGGTCAGGACCACATCCCTATCCAGAGACCACCCAGTCCAATGCAACTGCCTCAAAGGATGCCGAGAACGAGGAGCACTTGGATGACAGTGGGCTCAGGGAGGGTTAGAGTGGTCAGGCAGAGGCACATCCCAGATCCTATTCCACTCAAGAACTCATATGCCACACTGGCAAATGAGGACAACCAAATAGAGGTACCCAGAGAAGTGGAAGGAAAGGATGTGGAGGTTAGTCAAGGAGGTGACCTCAGCAGGGAAAGCAGTGGACCCCAGAGGAGGAGGAGGAAGCAAATCCTGGTGGGGGACTCCATCATAAGAGGGATACAGCTAGGAACACAGGAGGGGGAGGACAGGGAGGTGAGGTGCCTACCAGGTGCCACGGCATGGAGGGATGGAAGGAAGATCCTGGGGATCACTGGGAAGGCAAGACGGGAGGGTGAGCTGGATGTCATTATCCACCTAGGTACTAATGACCTGGCAAATGGGGAGCCAAAAGAAGTTCAGGAAGAGTTTAGGAAATTGGGGAGGGGTCTCAAGCAAGTAGCTACTTCTGTCACTTTCTCAAAAGTACTTCCTGTGAGAGGCAAGGGAGAGCATAGGAGTGCATGCACCAGGAACTTTAATTCATGGTTGAAGAACTGGTGCTGTGAGGAAGGGTTTGGATTCATTGGTGACTGGGGACCCATCTGGACGGATGGAGGTTTGTTCAAGCCTGATGGCCTGCATCCATCCTGGAGGGGAATCCAAGCACTCAATGATAAGTTTAAATGCTACATTGACAAGCATTTAAACTAGCAAGGTGGGGGTGGCAGGCCAGCAAGGAGGGTACCTACTTGCTCACCCCCCACAGCTAGCAGTGGAACCAGTGAACCAGAGGAGTGGCTATCTCTGCAAAGCAGTGTGCAAAAGATGGAGATTAGTGCCCAAGAGGTGGATAGGCAGAAACGGGGCAAAATTCAGCAGAAAGGCAGACAGCAATGAGAACCAGGGATAAAGGACAACCAAGGAAGGGGCTGGAGTAGAACAGCAAACAGTCTAGGGAGGTCAAATCATGGAAAGCCATGTGCAAATGCCAGGAGCCTTAGCAACAAGATGGAAGATCTGGAGGCTGTCATGGTGCAGTCAGACCTGGACATTGTGGCCATCACTGAAACCTGGTGTAATGATAACCATGACTGGGAGATGGCCATACCTGGCTACAACATATTCAGAAGAGACAGAGCAGGCAGGAAGGGAGGAGGAGTGGCACTGTATGTGAAAAATGACATAAGGGCCACAGAGATCCAGGAGGAACAAAATGGGGGAGAGATACTGTCGGTTAAGCTGGAAAGGAAAAAGGGGACAGCCATCCGCACAGGTGTGGTCTATAGACCACCAGCCCAGGAGGAAGAAACAGATAGGGAGCTGATGCTAGCCATCCAAAGGATGGCAGACAAGGGTGAGGTAGTACTGGTTGGAAACTTCAATATTCCAGACGTGGACTGGAGCATCCCAGCAGCAGCATCAACTAGGAGCAGATTTATCCTGGACTCCCTTCAGGGTGCCTTCCTCAAGCAACTGGTCATAGAACCAACTCAGCAGAAGGCAATACTGGACCTTGTGCTCACAAACAGGGACAGTGTGATGGGGGTAACAGTGGGGGAGCACCTGGGGAACAGTGACCACCAGTCATTGTGGTTTGAAATCACAGAAAGAGCAGAACCAGGCCACACAAAAACACGTATCCTGGATTTTAGGGGGGCAGACTTTGGGAAAATGGGGAGATACTTGAAAGAGGCATTAAGGGGAATGGGACAGGAATCAGGGGTTGAGGAACAGTGGGCAGTATTTAAAATGGGAATTACAAGAACAACAGAATTACGCATTAAGCAGGTTAGCAAGAGGAAAAGGAAGAGGAGGCCATTATGGTTTTCCAAAGAGGTAGCAAAGAAAGTGAAAGCCAAAAAGATTGCTTTCAGGCAATACAAAAAGACACAGGCAGAAGGGGATAGGGAGAAGTACCAGGAGAAGCAAAGGAGGCAGGAGGTCAGTAAGGAAGCCAAAGCTCAGACAGAAGAACACATTGCAAAATCAGTGGGTAGAGGGACAAAACCTTTACAGGTACATAAGTGAAAAAAAAGACAAAGGGAGAGATAGTGAGACTGAAGGGGAGGATGGGGCCGCATGGAGGATGACGGCAGTAAAGCTGACATATTGAACAGGTATTTCGCTCAGTCTTTACTGAGGAAGAGGAGGGATGGGTCTGAAGGAGTACAGGGGTGAGAATGGTGCAGAAATGGACACAAGTCCTTTACACAGAAAGGGTCCTGAAGGGACTGGAAGTAATAAGAGTTGATAAAGCAATGGGGCCAGATGGGGTGCACCCCAGGGTCCTTAAAGAACTAAGAGAGGTGGTGGCTGAACCTCTGGCTATCCTGTTTAGCCGATCACTGGAAACAGGGGAGGTGCCCAAAGACTGGAGAACAGCAGATGTAGTTCCCTTATACAAAAGTGGGAACAAAGAGGAAGCAGAGAACTACAGACCAGTCAGCCTCACCTCGGTAGTGGGGAAGATCATGGAAGCACTACTGAAGGAGAGATTGGTGGAACATCTGGTTGTCAATGGACTACAGGACCCAAGGCAGCATGGTTTCACCAGGGGGAGGTCATGTCAGACCAACCTCATTGAATTTTTTGACTGGGTGACTAGAGAGGTGGATCAGGGGAGGGCAGTGGACATGGCCTATCTGGACTTCAGCAAGGCCTTTGACACTGTGCCACATAGAAGACTATTACACAAACTGGGGAATATGGGTGTGGGCAGGACAGTAGTGTGGGGTGTGGTAACTGGCTGGGTGGCAGGACACAGAGGGTGGTGGTAAATGGCTGTCACTCCACAGAGGAAGAGTGACCAGTGGGGTACCACAGGGATCAGTGCTGGGACCGGTCCTATTCAACATCTTCATCAGTGACATTGCGCAGGACCTAGAAGGCAGAATTTCACTGTTCGCTGATGGCACAAAGCTCTGTAACAGAGTAGACACACCAGAGGGTGTAGACAGAATGAGAAGGGACCTGCAGAAACTTGAAGAATGGTCAGGGGTTTGGCAGTTGAAATTCAATGCAAGAAAGTGCAAGATAATGCATATGGGGCACAAAAACCCTGGCACAATATATCAGTTGGGGGGTGAGGATATAGCATGCACCAAGCAGGAAAGGGATCTTGGGGTTATCATCTCTGATGACGTCAAGGTAGGGAAACAGTGTGACAAGGCAGCAGGTAAAGCAAATGGATGCTGGGATGTATAGGCAGGGGTATCACCAGCAGGAAAAGGAGGTCATAATTCTGCTATACAAGACACTCAGTGAGGCCCCACCTGGAGTACAGTGTACAGTTCTGGAGACCATACCTATGTAAGGACATAGACGGGGTAGAGAAGGTTCAGAGGAGGGCAACAAAGATGGTGCATGGATTGCATCACAAGTCCTATGAAGACAGGTTGAAGGAACTGAACATGTGCTCCCTGGAGGAGAGGAGGGAGAGAGGGGATATGATAGAGACATACAAGTATCTTACAGGGAGAAACAGGGTGCAGGAATACACTATTTTTAAGCGAAAAAGATGTTCCAGGACTAGAGGCATGGGATTGTTGGAGGAGGACGATTCAGAGGAAACATGAGGAAGAATTTCTTCACAGAACGGGTGGTGGACAAGTGGAACACCCTGCCAGAGGAAGTGATGGGGGCTGAAACAATCATAGGATTTAAGAATGCATGGGATAGACATAAAGGAATTCTGGAGGTCAGGGGTAAGGGGCAACAGACTTTTAGGAAAACATAAACTGAACTTACAAGCTCAAATGGGCAGACTGGGTGGGCCACAGGCCCTTATCTGCCGACACTGTCTATGTATCTATGTATCTGTAAACAGAAGGATGGGTACTCTTTTCAGAAATTGGAGCAACCTCATGGCTGATACCAAGCAATTGGTAGTGTCCAGCTCCATCCTGTTCTTAATTGACTATAGCCTACCCACATGCGCAGCAGCCTGTGACTCAGTACTAAGCGGGGTTAAGGTGGCCTGCAATAGGTTCATAGGTTCATAGGATTTAATATAAGTCCATAAGCATTTTGTGCCATTTAAGGACTTGCCACCAATTCAGTCAACATATTCCCATTTATTACATCCCATATGTTGGTCTAATAATCTTTTAAAGGCAGATAGATTATTAGCTATTACCACGTCTAAGGGGAGTGAGTTCCATATTTTCACTACCCTTTGGTTATACCATCTTGCCCTTTTCTCTGTTTTATATTGTTCACCTTTAAGCTGAAAAGGGTGAGCCCTTGTTTTTCTCTCCAGATTATCCTTTTTACTAAGTCCTGCTGTCTCCCATAGTATTATATCAGTCAAGGCCTTAAATACGTAACAGCGGTCGCCTCTGTTTTTTCGATATGTCATTGAGTAAACCCCCAACTCCTGAGGCCTCAGATTGCATGGCTTATCCCTTATTTTATACATTCTTTTTGTGAACCTTCTTTGAACTCTTTCTACCCTTTTCCCGCTAGCAACACTTAGCGGTGGGCAGAAAGGGGCTCCATACTCAAGCACAGGCCTCACAAGTGACCTATACAGGGGTACCAAATCCTCCTCATGCCTACTCTTGATGTTCCTAAAAATATTTCCAGGAATTGTATGTGCCCTCTTGGTTGTTTCACTGCAATGTTTATCAAAGGTCAGCGTGTCTGAAATGATGTCTCCTAAATCTTTTTCTTGCTCAGTTTGTTTGATAATCCTGCCATTTATTAAGTAACTTGCTTTTCTGTTATTATAACCAATATGCATTACTTTGCATTTACTTTCATTGAACTTTAACTTGTGTTCAGTTGCCAAGTTTTCTAGATTTTCTATTTGTTTCTGAAAATTGAATATTGATTTAGTGTTATTTACTACAAAGTCCACCTTCATGTCATCTGTATATTTGCACAGCCATGCTCCCTCTGTAACGTGCATCTTGGAAACAAAAAGATTGAAAAGGAGGGGTCCCAAAATTGAGCCCTGTGGAACTCCAATTGACATACTTCCTTATTCAGAAAAATGACCTCTGATTTGTACCCTCTGTAATCTGCCTCGTAGCCATGAACCGATCCAAATTATTAATCTATCTCTCACCCCAATTCTTTCAAGATTTTTAAAAGTATGTCATGGGAAACTGAATCAAATGGTTTAGTATAGTCCAGATATACTACATCCACTGAAAGGCCCTGATCCAGCGCTTGGCTTACAGGCTCAAAGAAATGAAGAAGGTTACTAGTACACGATCTTCCATTTGCAAAACCATGCTGGGTTACTGCCCCTATTTGTAATACCCTACGGTTTAGTTCAAGCCTTTCCTTTATGATTTTTCCATAATTTTCCCAGAATAGAAGTAATACTAATGGGTCTATAATTTTCAACCTTCAAACTTAGATATAATAAAGTAAGTAAGTAAGTAAAAATGTATTTATACAAGGCACCCTTCCTGAGCTTTGGGCGCCTTTACAATACTCCATACAATAACAATATATTTAAAATCAATAAAACTGATGACAAAGACAATAACAACCATTCAGTAAGTCTCTGAAAATGCCTGGTTAAACAAATAAATTTTTAAGGATTTTTTAAATCCTTCCCCGGTCAGGCTATCTCGTATTGGGCGAGGTAGAGAATTCCACAGGGTGGGTGCCATAAAGGCAAAAGATCTTCCTCCAGATGTTTTCAGGAATACCCTGGAAATCTCTAGCAATCCCTCATCAGAGGATCGGAGTGAGCTGGAGGGGCAGTATGAAAACAGGAGCTCTTTCAGGTAGTGAGGTTCCGACTCGTGTAGGGCCTTATAGGTCAGCAATGCGACCTTGAAGGTGATCCACCACTGTAAGGGCAGCTAGTGCAGTTCACACAGCACAGGTGTTATATGACTGGATCTAGAGATTCCAGTCAACAACCTGGCCATCGTGTTCTGCACTAGCTGCAAGCGGCAGATATCCACCCCCGGCAGCCCTAGATAGAGGGCATTGCAGTAATCAAAATGACTGGTGACAAAGGCATGGACCAAGGTAGGAAGATTTCGGGTGGGACCAGGTGCTTCACCTGGACTATATTCCTTAGATGGAAAAAGGAGGACTTAACTACAGCCGACACCTGCATCCTCAGGGTCAGGCCCTCATCAGATACCATGCCCAGGTTATGTACCTGGCCCAAGGCCATCAGCGGGGTTCCCCCAAGGTATAAACCTGAGGGTTTCCCCACCCATGCCCCTGTCATCCTAAAACCAGGGTCCACCACCAATGCCTCTGTTTTACTCAAGTTCAACTGAAGCCAACTAGTACTCATCCAGTTCTGTATCTCCAGCAGGCAGTTATTAAACACTGTGATTGAATCAGACTCCTGTTCAGGCACAAAAGATATGTAGAGCTGAGAATCATCAGCATAGCAATGAAAACTCAGCCCATACTGTCTTATAATGTCCCCCAATGGAAGCATATACACTGCGAATTACATGGGGGATAGCACTGAACCCTGTGGAACCCCACTGGGCAGCCAGTGAGGGTCTGAGGAATAAATCCCTGACACCACTCTCTGTGATCTGCCCTCAAGGAAGGATCGAAACCAACTTAGGACTGCCCCCTTCAGTCCACAGAAAAACCACAGGCGCTCGAGCATCACTCCATGATCCATGGTGTCAAATGCTACTGAGAGATCAAGGAGAACCAAGATGGAACGAGTTCTCTGATCTCTCGCCATCAGGAGATCATTTAGTACCTGCACCAGGGCTGTCTCAGTGCTGTGCCGTTTCCTGAAGCCAGACTGGAGAGGGTCATAGATATTGTGGCTGGTCAAATGATCCTCCAGCTACAGAGTGACTACCCCTTCTCAATAACTATCCCTACAAAGGGTAAGTTTGAGACTGGTCTGTAGTTTGCTGGGCAGTCGGGTCAAGGGAGGGCTTTTTCAAAAGGGGCGTACTACTGCCTCCTTAAAGGGATCTGGAAAGATCCCTCTGTCCAATGAAACCTCCACTATCCCAGAAAGGACCAGGCTGATGACCTCTACACACCCCACTTGTAAGCGAGTAGGGCCTGGATCCAAACTACAGTAGGTTGGCCACAAAGTCTGGACAATCCTCACTATATCCATGACTGCCGGTTGGCTAAAATTCATATCCCCAGACTTATGAATTGGGGTAATATGTGCCAATTTCCAGTCGTGTAGTACTCTGCATTCCTTCAACGAGGTATTATAGAGTATTGCTAGTGGGCCAGCTATTTCCTCAACTATGTTATGTAAAGACATTGGATGTATTCCATCAAGGCCACCTGATTTATGAACGTCAGGTTCCCATAACTTGTCTTTAACTTGGTCTATTGAAATTTCACATTCTATATTTATAACATCTTGCATGATGTGCATAGTCCTAACAGGTGAATTTTCTTTGGAATATACACTTAGAAAGAAATTGTTGAAAGCTGCGGCTATTTCTTCCTCTTTTTCAATTATAGCACCCTCAACTTTTACATTAGTTATATGCTTGGTGCCCTGCTTCAAACTACCTACATAGTTATAGAACTTCTTCTTCTTGTTCTTATCAGCGGCTAGCTTAATTTCTGCCCTGATTTGTGCTCTTCTTATAGCTATCTTACGCTGCTTTACAAGGCCCTTATATTTGTAAGGTCTGTCTTGGCTTGGATTTTCTTTATATTTCTTAAACTGTTTAGTTTCCTTGTTTATTAGTTTGTGAATTTTTGAGTTAAAACACCTCGGTACTCTACCCTTATTGTTATATTTTTGCACAAGTGGCACATATTCATTTATGCAAAACTGTAATTTGCCGTTAATTTTCTCCCAGATTTCCTCCAGGGTTTGATTTTTCAAATCTTCCTGCCAATTCTAAGTACTTAGAGTTTGTTTGATTATAATCGGCTTTTTTATAGTTGTATATTTTAGTTTTCCCATTTATTTTTACAGACTCCTCTGAGAGTAGGCAGGTGACCATATGGTGATCATCATTACCCATGGGCTGCATTATATGTATATTAGTTATTGCTCTCTCTATGTTACAGAGGAGCAGATCCAGGATGTGTTTTTCCCTAGTATTCTTTTTAATATATTGTGCCAGTGAATTTGTTAAACAAATCTCAATAAACTTTTTTTCTAGCTGGCTATTACCTTGTAGGGATTCCCAGTTAATTTTTGGGAAATTGAAATGCCCCATTAATATACAGCTGTCTGATGTTATCATTTTGTCCAACATGTCAAGGAATAAATTGTTTTTAATGTCAGTCATATTGGGTGGCCTATAACATAAACACATGGTGATAGATATTTTTTTTGTTTTAAATTTGATCCATAGCTGTTCAACATCATTATAATCATTACTCTGTGTTTCTTTAACATGTCCCTTAAGAGCTAATGATATGAATACACCTATACCTCCTCCCATTTTGGTGATTCTGGGCTTATGGAAAAAGTCATACCTTGGAATTCCTTGGACCCAATCATCTCCTCTTAGCCAGGTTTCAGTCATCCCACATAAATCGATGTCATATTTTTCCACAATGTAATGCAGCTCTTCAGTTTTGTTTTTAATACTTCTAGCATTGACCATTAAAGGAAAACTCCACCCTCATATCTTCTAAATTTTATTTGTTTCCATATCAATAGACAGCTCTTTTCATGTAGCTGTTAAAAATGTATGCAAATGTTTTAGTCTGTTTTTACAGTTCATACTAGGCCCTGTGACTGCCCTGGGAGTCTCCATTTCATGGTTGTTGAAATATCATTGTCCCTGAGAGCTGCATTAACATATGAGAACATGATGCGTAATCACCCTTTAAACTCCCCAGTATGCCTGCCTGCTTAATTAGTCTTAAAAGAAACAAGCTGCAAAAAGGTGTGGAATACCACATTTACCTTCAGTGAGCTATGCAAACTGTCTGAGTTACAATGCAGATTTTTTTCCCCTTTAAACTTTCCTCAGTTTATGAGTTGCCAGAGAGTTTTTGCAGGGTATTTGTTGTTTCAGCATAAAGATACATGGTATAAATGTGTGATCTGACATCATGTTCTCACATGCTAATGCAGCTCTCAGGGACAATGCAATTTCAACAACCATGAAATGGAGATGCCCAGGGCAGTCACAGGGCCTAGTACAAACTGTAAAAACAGACTAAAACATTTGCATACATCCTTAACTGCTACATGAAAAGAACTGTCTATTGTCTAGTTTCACCGACCTTCAGGGGTTTAAGAGGGTGGCCCTTTGCCGCGGGTCCCCTCCTCCTGCAACGAGCAATACGAGCAAACTAGACTTTCTTCTCAGAGTGAGGTGCTTGCACTGGCTGACCTCCCCCGAAACCTGCAATGCCTGCTCCGACGCCTAAGGACTACCTCCAGCAAAAATTTCTGTTTTGGACCACAGCACTCAACCAGGTGAGGGGATCACATCTCCTGGACCTATGTGTCTCTCACCGATTGGCCTGAAATACCACAGAACGTGTTACCGGAGCACCGCTAGCCATCTCTGAGCGCGCGAATTTCAAAAGCTGCATTCAGCGCCTATTGGACCAGCAGCCAGTGACGCTCAGGCGGCTGTAATTAAAAGCCAGCACTGAGCCCCACTGGCTACAGTCGCTTTTCACCGACCTTCAGGGGTTTGAGAGGGTGTCCCTTTGCCATGGGTCCCCTCCCCCTGCAACGAGCAATCTGAGCCAACCAGACTTTCTCCTTGGGGTGAGGCGCCTGCACTGGCTGACCTCTCTCGAAGCCTGCAACGCCTGCTCCGACGCTTAAGGACTACCGCCAGCAAAAATTTCTGTTTTGGGCTGCAGCGCTCAACCGGGTGAGGGGATCACATCTCTTGGACCTGTGTGTGTCTCTCACTGATCAGCCTGAAATATCACAGAACTTGTTACCGGAGTGCCGCTCGCCATCCCTGAGCGCGCGAATTTCAAAAGCTGTATTCGGCACCTATTGGACCAGCAGCCAGTGACGCTCGGGTTGCTGGAATTAAAAGCCGGCACTGAGCCCCGCTGGCCACAGTCGCTTTTCACCAACCTTCAGGGATCTGAGAGGGTGGCCCTTTGCCGCGGGTCCCCTTCCCCTGCAACGAGCAATCCAAGCGAACTATACTTTCTCCTCTGGGTTAATTTATTCCTGCCCACCCGCCCTGTTCCCTCCTCCCGGTAAATGGACCTTAGCCCCTCACACTTCTCATGTGGACCTATTCTACTGCGACAATACCCCACTGTAGCTGTGCCAGTGTTGCCTGACCTAAAAGTGTTTGAATCTGTTGTCTACCTTCCTCTCATTGTTCTGACTCATACACCTGCCTTTGTACTGCCTGTTAACAAATATAACTATTTTTTCTGTACCTAACGATATTGATCCCAAATGAAGCTAGTTCTGCTGCTTATATCCACTTGCTAGATTGTCTGCTCCTAGCCTAAATTATCTACCACAGCAGTATCAACCCCTCTATACCCAAGGATAATTATCCCTCATGAGCTAACTGTCTTGCTATAATCATGTTCACTGCTTAATTTAGCTGCTACCTTCGAATCCACCCCTAACCTCTATAGCCCGAGTCCCTATACGAGCCTGATCTACCACTGGTGTCCCCCTGCCCTATAGCTGACTCTACCTCTCCTGGGAGCTGCAGGTGTCCCCTAGCCCTATAGCAGACTCTACCCCTCCAGGGAACTGCAGATATATTCCAGGTCTTACTCTGAGGGATCATTCGGGGTCTGGGACTCTTGACAGCCCTTGCCTACATAGCCCTGATCCTGGGAGCTGACCAGCTCTACTCCTGGGGTCACTGTCCCCTGGACCAGGGCAGGAACACAAGACAACCCCCTTGCCCCCTGAACCCCTGGTGAAGGGGACCAACATGCTACTCATTTCCATGTATGGGGTAACCCGCAATGGAAATTGTTATAACCTCTTCTACTACATCCATATGAGAGACAAACGGAGGTACTCCTTCTCTCCCTCCAGAATTATTGGGTACCTAGCCAGGCTTAAGCTTGCTCTGGGAGGAGACGTTGAACCCAACCCCGGCCCCCACTCCCCTAATCTCGCTCTCAGTGACCCCACTAACTGGCTCTGGGCTGCGGGCCATGGGCAGGGACCTTCAGCTGGTCCACATGAACACTGGCAACCTAAGGCATAAAGTCCATGACCTTGAAGTTTGGACTGCACTGTATAAACCTGATATACTAGTGGTGACTGAGACTAGGCTCAATCCACAAATCCTCCCACACGAAGTAGACCTGGTTGGTTACAACGCCTTCAGACGGGATCATGTAGGAAAGAAAGGCAGTGGGGTTCTCATCTGCACCAAGACAAATCTCAATGCTTCACTGCTAGGTTACCCTTCCCTCCCCTTCCCTCTGTGACTCAGTGAGTGAGATCATTTTTACTAAACTGCTCCTTGGAGACACCAAGCCCCTGTACGTCGGGTGTGCCTATCTCCCGCCCCATTCTGCTGCCTCTTCCCTAGAATCTCTAACCCTTGCCCTGGCAGAGCATCCTTTGAGGGAGATGATTCTCCCTGGGGACTTCAGTCAGAATTGGCTTGCCCTGGGGACCTCAATTAATAAGAACCCTGTTCTTGACTCCAACCTGACTCAAATCATCGATCTGCCTACAAGGCATAATGCCAAGTCTGGCAATCACTCCCTACTTGACTGGGCCCTTGTCTCCTGTCCCGATTATATTATGACTGCCAGGACCATGTCAGACTCATTGAGTGACTACTCACCAATCTTCTGTACCTGGTCCAACAAGCCCTTCAAACTGGCCACCAGGGTGATCAAAGCCAGGAACTTCAGCAGACTTGTAACAACTGATTTCTGCTCAGACCTTCATGCCATCAACTGGGATCCCATAGTCACTCTCCCCACCCTGGATGAAGGACCATTGGACTATTTTACCAGCTCATTTCTGTCTGTGGCTAACGTTCATGCACCACGAAAGAAACTAAGAGTATGGGGGAAGTGCCATAAATGGCTAGGCTCTGGTCTCAAATGGAGTATGCTGCTTCGTGATAGTGCCTGGGGACTATACAAATCCTCAGGTTGCAACGCAGACTGGGAGAAATACAGGGAACTGAGGAATCATTGTAAGAAAGCTTCCAAGCACGCCAAGTCTAAGTACCTGCGTGATCTTCAGAATAGTCACCTCCAGGATCCCAAGAAATTCTGGGGCCAAATAAATTTGCTACTCATAGGTGCCCCATTGCCCAGGATGGAGCACTACTCATTGGGAATACCTGTCCAATGACCCCTTCACAGTAGCAGAGGCATTCAGTGCCTCCTTTTCCAACCCGGTTGGATTCTCACCCTCATCCCTCCTGGTGTTCCCCATAACAACAATACCATTTGGGAGCATGCTAGTCCCCAGTTTCACCTGAAACTGGTCAAACCATCTGAAGTACTTCCTCTCCTACTCATAATTAACCCTGATTCCTCCCCGGGATATGACCTGCTCAAATCAAGGCTGCTGAGGGCTGCTGCTCCTGCCATCACCCTCCCTGTCACATGGCTCATCAATAGGTCCCTCCTTGAGGGAACAGTCCCAAGTAAATGGAAAGAAGCATTCATAGCCCCAGTCCACAAAAAAGGGCCCAGGGATATAGTGGGGAACTATAGGCCTATCTCTATTCTTTTCCCCCTCGGGAAGGTGCAGGAAAGACTGATCCACAACCAATTGCATGACTACCCTGAGCAGCACCTTCTCCTAGCCAACATACAACATGGCTTCAGGAAAGGCCATGGCACAGACACGGCCCTTATCCAGCTCACATCTGATGTCCTCGACTCTATGGACCAGGGCTCCCTGACAGAAGCACTATTTATCGACCTGTCCAAGGCTTTTGACTTGATCAGCCTTAACCTTCTTCTCTCCAAACTCCACCTCCTCAGACTGGATGGGCTCTCCCTTTCCTGGTTTGAGAGCTATCTACTCAATCAAAGCCAAAAAGTTCTGTGGAGAGGAATACAGTCTTATACCCGACCGGTGGTCTCTGGGGTTCCCCAGGACTCAATCCTGGGCCCCCTGCTCTTCACCCTCTTTGTCAATGACATAGAGAAGGTTTGTGGGCTGAGTAAACTCATCCTCTATGAGGATGACACTGTCGTCTAATACAGTGACCCGCTACCCAGCGTCATCAATGCCAAATCACAAGCAAGCCTCTCAGCACTGGAAGCTTGGTTCTCTGCCAACTCCCTAGTACTGAATGAAGAGAAAACGAAGGCTGTCCTGTTCAGAACCAGACGCCTCGGTACGGATAGGAGTGACTTACTCCAGCTCCAAACAGCCCAGGGGAAGTGAGTTGAGGTCCTAGACAGGATCAAATACTTTGGGATCCTCCTTGACCAGGAACTGTCCTATAAACCTCATATTGACTCCTTAACTAAGTCCATCCACCAGAGGCTTGGACTTCTCTACCGTCTGGGAAAATCTCTTTCTGATGAGGCTCAGCGAACTATCGCTAACTGCACCCTTCTCCCCTTCCTCCTCTATGGGGCCCCCTGTTACAGTTCCTTAGAGAAGGGGAACTAAGAAAACTCACAGTGCTCTACCGTAGGGTGGCACGCTTTGCCACTAATTCCCACCCTAGGAGGCACCACTGTAAGGTCCTCGCAGACCTCCACTGGCCCACCATACATCACAAATTGGCCTACCCCTCCATTTGCCTGACCTACAAATTCACCACTACTGGCCCTCCTCCTCATCTGCATGGACTCCTCAACCCCAGAGTACAATGCTACGATATGAGATCCTCAGCTGGTCATCCCTTAGACATCCCACAAGTACGCACCACCCTGGGCAAGCGTTCCTTTAAATACACTGCCTCGCACTTATGGAACTCGCTCCCAGCAAATTTGGTTGACAGGACTTCTCTCAAAGGACTCAAGTTGGACCTCAAAGTGTACCTTCTGGAACTAAGCCTCTGTGGCTACAATCGCTAGCCCCCTATTCCCTTGCCATTCTAATGAATGTGTCAGCTGTGACCACTGTATTTCAATGCCCATACTGGCGAATATGCAAACGAAACTACTGTTAACACTATGCGTTGTACCATATGTAAATTCTGGATTGTCTACTGTAATTACTGTCTCTCCAACTTATGTTACTATTTTAATCCACTGTATTATCATCCACTGTATGTAATCTCTGCTGTATGTAACTAATCCCGGGTCGCCCCTGAAAAAAGGACCTCTGGTCTCAGTGGGCTTACCCGGTTACCAAAATCTAAATAAATAAATAAATAAGTGGAAACAAATAACATTTAGAAGATATGAGGGTGGAGGTTTTTTTACTTTAATAGGTTGAGATCTTTATTTTGTGTCTTAGAATTCGGTACTGTTCGATCTCGTGAGGTTGTGGAGCACTTTACTTGATTTGGTACAAGGAATTTCCTTCTCCTCCCAGCATCTAGTTTAAAGCATTTTCAATAGTTGTTCTAAATATCTGCCCCAGCATCCTACTTCACAATCTACTTACAGTAGGTGCAAGGCATCTTTGCAGTACAGGCTGTTATATGACAAAAAATGTCCCATGATTTTATACACTGTATGTTATGTGTTAGGCACCATCTCCTAATCCAGTTATTTACCCTGATTATTTTTTTACTTATGTGGGTACTAACTCTCAGTACTGGTAACATTTCAGAAAAGATTGCAGTACCATTAAGATCCTTAACCAGTTTTGCAAGTTTCATATATTCAAGAAACATTTGCCCCTCTCTGGCATGGCTCACATCATTTGTTCCTGTGTGAATTAGAACCACTGGTTGATCAGCCTGTTTTTTCACTATTTTTGGCAGCAACACAGAAATGTCTGATAGTTTTGCACCTGGTAGATAAGAACTCATGACAATTTCCTTCTGATTTCTGGTTGTGTAAGCATCCGTGTATCTCACAATTAAGGCACCTATTATATGTACTCTACCAAGTGTTTCTTTTTCTACTTCCATGGCCTGTTCGGTGTGCTCTTGGATACTGTTCAATTGTGGGTCTAAATTATCTCAGTGTATTATATTTGCACCACTGTGCATCATCTCATTTGCAATTTCTAATTGACTTTGAGGTTCATTTGTATGTTCAATTTTCTCATTTTCCCTGCTTGTGGCACAGTTCTTTGGTTCTGTGGTTAAAACATCAGTCTATGAAACATTATTGTCTTCCAGTGTTAGAAGTGGAGAAAATTAGTTGTCCGTTGGAATAGTGAAGGTCATTGCTTGCCTTCCTTTCTTTGTTTTATTTTGAATTTCCTGATATTCCCAATCCTCCCCATGTTCTGCAGTGCTCCTATTCCGTT
This sequence comes from Neoceratodus forsteri, assembly GCA_016271365.2. Classification (NCBI taxonomy): domain Eukaryota; kingdom Metazoa; phylum Chordata; order Ceratodontiformes; family Ceratodontidae; genus Neoceratodus; species Neoceratodus forsteri. The sequence goes on from JADMNL010000040.1 coordinate 5,619,084, forward strand.
TACTGCTTGTCTCTGGGACAGGGTTTGCTATCTTTTCATTCCCTCCTGTTGTTATGTTATTTTGTTTCAAGCACTTTATTTCCAGCTCTAGCCCCACCACCTTATTCCTCAGGTCTTTCAGTTCCAAACATTGTCTACAAGTGTATTCTGTTAGCCCGTTACAGGCGTCTAGACTAAGTTTACCACATTCCCTGCATTTGATACCCAATTCTCCACTCTTAAGTGCCACAATAAGATTGTCCATCTTCCTTTTGATACTCACTACTGATGTATCTGGATTCGCAAACGAAGGACATAAACGGCTCAATCTTACCACATACTGGTTGTTGTTGGTAGGGTACTGTCTAGTCTCCCACTCTCACTGCTCCCACTAAACACACTTAAACACGTGCAGAGACATGCATGTCTCTGTGCATGTCTCCACACACATTGCCGTGCACTCGAGCTTGCAGTGCTCACTCGCATGCTTGCTTAAATGTGCCGTGACCTGGAAGTGTCTCTAAGGGTCGTGGTCACAGCACACCATGGATAAAGCCTTACTGGGCTGTAAATTAAAATAAACACACATTCCAGTGATCTAAAAGCCCTAGCTATTCACCACTATGTAGCCCCAGTAAAATCATCCCGTGATAACTGCAGTTGTAATCCTCTTAGTCAGCTTGGAGGACTACAAGTCCCAGGTCACTTCCTGGTTTAGAACTCTCTCTCTCTCCCACCTAGGATTTTCTACAGTAATTCAGCACACTACACTCTAGAAACAAGCAACCAGAACTAGGTGCCTGCCTCCTGTCCCTCTGCTTTTGGCAGACTAACAGGTTGGACAGACACACAGGCTGTCACTTTGTGTTATGGGCTGGGCTGACACCCATCGCTATACTCTTCATGCACAAATGAACTGGCTACCTTTAACTAGCAGAATTAAGCTACAAATGTGTATACTAGCCCAGAAAGCACTGCTAGGCCTGACACCGCCTGCTCTAAAAAATTATTTCTACTCCATTGTAAATCAACACAATACAAGGAGTATGGCCAGGAATGGTGAACTCAGCTGGGTAAAAGCTCCTTTGCTGTTAGGGCTGCAGATCTGCCTGAATCCATGCTGAACCTCCCCAGGACTGACTAGTTCAAAAGGACCCTGAGGGCTGTATTAGCAGCTCAGTGCAGCTGCACCGGTTAATGAGCTAGCTCTATTACTCTGAATTTATACCTACTGTCTCTGTATGCAGCTGCACCGGTTAATGAGCTAGCTCTGTTACTCTGAATTTATACCTACTGTCTCTGTATGCAGCTGGCTACCTTGAACTTGTCCTTTTTTAGCCAGAATGGTTTTTAATATTATGTATATTTATTTACCGCTTGACAAACATTTTCTTTTGGAATTTGCCTTGATTGATTGGTTCTTGTTTTGAATGTAATATATTGTAATCTTTTTTTTTTCCCAAACTTTATTTATTCTCCCTTACCACTAGCCTCTGTCCAGTGTGGTCATTTGGTGTGTTGGCCCTACCCATCTGACCTGAAGCCCAGACCTCCTTTCTCCGGCTGGGGGGGCACCCTCACTCCACGTTCAGCCTACCCTAACCCCTCGGATCCGAGTCCTCCGAGGAAGGAATGTCACTCTCCTTACCAGCACTCTATCTGTAGTGCTGGAGGGCTTCTGTTACAGGAGGAGGGACTGAAGTGGACATCCTGGTGCCCAGCGAGGGATGTGGGGCCGCAACCTCTGGACCCGCCTTCACCTACCAATGGCAGGGGGTCTTTCTTATGTTTCCCCTCAGCAGCACGAATGTGCAACGACATCCAGTGCAACGTAGGCGCACTCCCGCACCCACCTGCAGGATGTCCACTGCTGCCATCTTATCCCTCCTGGGATGTGCATTGTGTCAGCCGAACCCTCAGTCTCCACTAGAGGCCACCAAAGCTGTGCAGTGCGAATTACCCTCCACTGGAAAAGGAGAGCTGCCTGCCAGCAGCTCAATCCAAGTCCACACCCTTCCCCCAACCGACCCCCGGCGTCCCGAGTCCGCTCTTGAACCCGGGTGACGAGCGTGGCATGAGGTGTGGCGTCCAGTGCCTCAACCCTTAGCACCACTGGGTCAGTATACTGTAATCTGACATGGAACCTTTGTAAAACAGCACTTGTGCTCAAATGTATTTATTTATTTTAAAGTTTGAGCAGAAATGCTAATTTACAAAGGTCCCGCTTCAGAATAACAATTTGTTTACACCATGTCAAAGACAGTATTAAAAACTGATTAACCCTGGCTGGCCCACCGGCGCAGCAGTAGTGCTACCACTCATGATGCCAGTGACTTGAGTTCAGGTACGAGCCCGGGGAGCTGGAGGGCCGGCCAGGGGAGAAGGCTGAGCATCCATAGGAGAGGGGATGAGGGCCAGTGCTTGACTGACCCCAGGCGGAGGCCTGAGGTACAGCAAGTGCCTGGCCATTCAGAGAGGGGCTGGGCATGCTGGATGTCAGCGGATTTCCACCTAGACATGAGGGCACATGGTGCACCTGGAAGAGAGGAAAATTGCCTCCTGCACTCCGGGAAGACAGAGTGCCAGCACAGACCTCAATGGTCCCCTACCTGTCCTGCGTGGTGACCCTGACAAAATGGCGATAGTTCAGGGTGTAAGGGCCCCCATCTCATCCCCACCTGGGGGGGGAACCAAGGCTACATGGGGGGACCGCCACAGGGGCTCCAGGTAGGAAGGAACCGAGGCAGATGACAGGTGCTCTCGATGAGGCAGAGCACAGGGGGCAGGGGAGACATATAAATAGAAAGTACAAAAAAAAAAAACTGATTAACAAAGGTTGGAAAAAATTTTTTTTTTTTTACTTTATTTATCAGCCTACCTCCTGCTGGGGTGGTCCTATGGTTCCCCTGCTCTAGTCCTGTCCTGGCAGCTCCTGCATTGGGCGCCATGTCTGAGCTGCAACCTCCTCACCCTCTCCTTCTCGAAGGTCACATTGCGGACCACCTCGCGGAAGACCAAGGGGACGGGACCAGAGGAAACTCCTGGGAGTGTCCGATGCAGCACCGTGGGCTGGCCTTCATGTGCGCAGGAGGATCGGCAATTTTGTCCTAGAGCTCCCCCTACCCAGCGGCATGCAGGGATGCCAGTGACACTTACGTGCATGCTTCTGTGCACCGTACATTGGGCGACTGCGCGTGCTATTCCCTCCATCGTGCCGTGACTCACACTGCCCCCTAGTCACCACCAGGAGCCAGCACAGTCGCTGATAACCCATCCCACCCTCCTCAAAGGAGGACAGCAGTCCCATGGATGCTCAGTTCTCCTCCCCCCGGCCGAACCCCGATGACCCGAGTCTGTTCCCGAACCCGGGTCGCTGGCATAGCACAAGGTGTGACGTCCAGCGCCTCAACCTTTAGCACCACCGGGTCAGCAAAAGGCTGGGCAATATTGATTCAGTGATGTAACAAAACAGAATGAGTAGCATAAGTACCGTTTCGACAATACAGAGTGAACAAAAGTTAATATTCAACAGGTCAAATAATACAAAGCATCACATAGGCACTAGGAGCTATACAAAGGTAGCAACCCATCTGGGCGTTGTCAGAGGTTAAGTCTGTGTACTTCTATGGCACATTGGAACAGAGGAGAGGCACATGTGAGAGGAGACCGTGTGGTGGGTAAGGTGCTGGCATCATGTGCACATGTAAGAGGGGACCTTAGGGGCCAGAAGCACCAAGATCAGATGGTGCAAGGGTTGGGTAGGGTAGGGGTGCAGTTGACAAGTGACAGTGCATGGGATGGGGTTTCAGTAGGAGAAGCAGCTACATTCAAAGCCAGGTAGGAGTAAATTTAGAAGTTCCCATTTGAAAGGACCCAGCTTAGTTGGTGTCTTTTGTATTACCTGAAATTCATTAAGCCACCTTGGTGCCCTGGTTGCAAAGGAGTGTTTAGCTCAAGCTGTTTGGTTGAAAGGAACAGCCAATGTACCGATAGTCATGTTTCTGGTTGGGTAAGGATTTTGGGCAGGTTGTAAGAGACCTTGCAGCCCTGGGGGGCTGGGGGGGGGTCAGGCGCATGAGGGCTTTCATGCATGTCTAGCAGGCAGGTTTGATATTTTATTCTGTCCTGCAGGGGAAGCCAGTTTGTGAGAGAATAAAGAATGCAAGTGTGCATGAGTTTGTCAGCCCCTGTTACAAAATGGCAGGCTTTGTTCAGGACTAACCAGACTCTGTTTAACCCTGTGTCTGTGGCACTCCCATAGCCTGTTAGGCCATAGTCAACTATGGGGAGGAGAGAACTTGTAACTACCACTTTTTTGGTTTCTGGGTAAGATTGTACTTATGTTTATATAGTGCTCCTAGTCTCCTGTTAATGTTGCAAATGATTTGGTCGACATGTGGTGCAACTGTTAGAGTCTGGTCGATGGTGACCCCAAGGTATTTGAAAGTTTCTATCTGTTCTAGAGGGTCACCCTTACTGTTGAGGATGTTGAGCGCTTGTATCTTAGTTCTCTTCTGTGCACTTGAGAAGAGCATTGTTTTGGTCTTCCTATAGTTGAGCACAAGCTTGTTCTGCTGGAAACAATTCTCAAGGGATGCAAAGTCTCATTGAAGGTCTCGAGTAAGTAAGACCTGGCAGGGGTTACTTGCACCGATGACTGCGTCATCTTCTTAAAGTAAGACAGTGGAACTAGGGCAGATTTTAGGAAGGTTACTTGATGAAGAGGCTGAACAAAAGGGGCCCCAGGACGGAACCTTGCAGCACACCCGATGTGACAGGCTGGGCATCAGAGAGCTCCCCATTTATCTTAACCTGTTGCGATCTGCCTCAGAGGTAGCTTTTAAACCAGAGTATGGTGTCTGCAGAGAGAACTAATGTGAGTATTTTTTTTTTAGTAGTAGCACATGGTTTACTAAATCAAAGGACTTGGTGAGGTCTATGTAGATGGAGCCCACCAGGTGTCCTTTGTCAAGAACCTTGTGTAATATGCTTGTGTATTCGATCAGTGCAGTGGAGGTGCTTTGCATTTTACGGAAACCATGTTGTTGTTCACGGTGGACATTATACTGGCTAAGGTATGAGATGAGTTAGTCAGATGTAATTCTCTTGAGTGCTTTGGACACCGGGGAGAGAATGAATATAGGCCTGTAGTTTTCAACTAATGTGCGGTCTCCACTTTTATGGACGGGGTGACCAGGGCACTTTTCCATTCCTTGGGGAACTGTGAGAATCTGAGGGAGAAGTTAAAAATTTTAGTCAGGGGGATGGTGAGCTCATCCAGGACCAGGGCAACTAGTTTCATGTCAAATGAGTCACTTCCCATCCTTGTTTTCCCCAGTACTCGCAGAACATAGTGGACCATGTGACGTGTCCTTTACCGAGACAGATTTGAAGTGGAATTGTGGTCTACATTGGTCTTTTTGGGTGTCGTCATGGGATACAGTGGTGGCAGTGGATTTGTCTTCAGGGGGGAGGATGGCGCTAAGGTCGGTGAACGCTTTATTGAATGAATTGGCTATCTCAATAGGGTCGAGTGTGATGCTTCTGTTTGAGTTGAGCATTGTTGGTGACGTTTTATCACCCCTGCTCAGGAGATCCTTTAGCGATTCCCAGAACACCTTCCCCTTTCCACAGCAGCTAGTTTGCTGCTCTTTATAAAAGTTAGCCTTAACCTGTCTAATATTCTTAGTACACCTGTTCCTAGCTGCTCTGTATTCCTGCCAGTGTGCCTGCATGCTGGATTCCTTGGCTTTGTGCCATAGGTTGTCCCTGTCCTGCATTTGAGCAAGCAGTGACGGTGTAACCCATGTGGCAGAGTCCCCTCGGATGACCTGCTTCTTGAAAGGGGCAAATTTATCTGCAATGGCATTAAACACAGTTATGAAGTGGTTGAGGGCTGCATCAATGCTGGTGGTAGAATCTAGCTGGCTACAGTTTAGTTGGGCCAAGTGGGTTTTGAATGCATTCAGTGTCCCTTTGCAGAGTACCCTATTGTAGGTTGTTTTGGCAGCTGGCCAGGTTAGTTTGACGGACCAACTACATACAATTGGTGAGTGGTCGATCAGAACATCAGGCATCACAGTAACCTCCTTCAACCTATGTGGGTGGATAGTGAAGACCCAGCCTATAAGTTGAAGGGTTGAAGTGCCTGTTTTGTAATTAGTTCTGGTGCTTTCTGTAACAGCTTGTGTAAGATACAGATTGTGTATTTGGTCTTTGTAACCTGTGCTAGAGTTTGCCTTCCAATTGACATTAAAATCACCCACTACTACAGTTTCTCGATCCTGGCTTACTTGCTTGTAATGCAAGGCCAAAGTGTCTAGTCCAACTTGTTGCTTTCCTGGGGGAATGTAAAAGGTCATAAGGGTTAGGTTCTTCCTCCCATTCCTTAATATTAGGTGTACTACTAGACACTCACAGCTATCATTGATCCTGTCTAGGGTGATTTTATAACCTTGCAAGGTGTTTCGTACGTAGACTAGGCATCCACCTCCCTGTTTGCCTATATGGTCTGACCAGAAGTGGTTATACCCTTGTAGGGAGAAAGAGGTGTCGGGGGTTTTAGAGGATAGCCCAGTGATACTCAGTCCTGAATGGCTTAGGAGCCACATGAGCAGTCACGTTAGCCAAGGAGTCACAACATGCACTTCCTAGTAAATTTTGGCAAACACACTCCAGTGTAAAAGAAAATATTTCAATTACTAAACATTTCTTTCATTTCATTTATTAAACATTAGTTAACATTTGCACAGTCTGACAGGGTGCAGCTTGCAAGAAGATTTGCAATAATCTTTGAAAATAATGCTTGCTGGTGTACAATGTAGTGGTATTATAGTGCATCCTGGTTGGTTAATACTGTATAGTGCAGGAACTAGGTATCACTTACTGGGAAGAGCCACAGGTGATAAGCTGAAGAGTCACATGAAGCTCTAGAGCCATGGTCTGAGGATCACTGGGATAGCCATATCTCAGTGAGTGAGTGAGATGATGTCTGGCTGGTGTTATCTCATCCAGGCTTCGAACTGAACCATCTTTGGTAGGAGGCTGCCAATGTTCAGGGAGGCAATTTTTAAGGTAACCTGGGGGGCCTTGGCCGAGTTCATCACCTGGGGTGGACCAGAGTTGGGGTGGATGTTACCCGATCTTAGTAATAGGATCTGCAGCACCAGTCTGAGTAAGTACTGACATTGCTGGTGCCTTCATTGTTTTAAGGTACACTGTTGTGGGCTAATGCCCCTAGGAGGTTTAGCCCGAATAGTGGTCGTGGCAGGGGTGCTGTCCCCAGTCAGTGACTTGGAAGGGCTAGTTATAGTTGAGTAGCAGAAGGGGCTTGTCTGCAGTTCACTTGTGATAGCAATTCCACACCCTGTCTCCCAAGGGATAGTTTTTAATTTGGGATTTATTTTGTTATTAATTGTTAGATCACAGTGCCCTCTAACACTTGTCGCTTGGGGTGACAGTATAGCGAGAAGTGTCACAACTAGGAGGGTCCAGGCAGGCGAGGGGTTCCCAATATGGATGATTGAATCTTCCAAAAAATAAATAAAATAGAGGATAGTATATGAGTGTTCATTAACAACAAGGATATTTTTCACTTGAGAGTGGTCTGGTTACCATGGAAACCTTGGGAGTTAAAAATATCCTTGTTGTGTATGAGCCCTCATACATTGTCTTTTGAAGTGTATGGGTACTCATAATTTAAAGTCGGTGTCCTTACATTTGCGTTTTTTTCGTTGCTACTCACTCTCCAGGCCAGCTTTCACTACTGCGTCCATTTCAAGAAGAGCGGAGGATCGCGGAACACGCATGCACAAAGGCATTCTATGTTGTTGTGCTGCAGTAGCTATGTAGCTAGTGCAGCACAACAAAGAAAATGATGTATCTACTGCAGCACAACAGTGCTATTCTAAGCATGGATTTCATGCAGAATAGCGTTCTACTATACACTATAATAAAATATATAGGATAGTGTATGGTTGTCCATACACAACAACACTATTCTTATACTGAGTGGTTATTGTGATGTAATGGACCTTGAGAGCGAAGCTTGAGAGGTCTCTCTGATGTCATAGTAACCACAAGGTTTAAGAATAGTGATGTTGTGTATTTGGGCTACCACATACTTTTCTATATAGTGTATGGTACAAAAAAACATAATCACTTAAGGTAGCCAGTCTCTGTTGTCTGGGACCCGCATTTCTCGAACATCCACCTGCTGGACAACTCGCACACGCAATGTTTCAACCACCCCTGTCCTATGAACAATGCAGAATGAAAAGTCATTCTGCATTAGTAGCTACGTCACTACTATAACAGAACGACTTTTTACAGTGTATGGATGTCCATACACAATGACATTCCACCATACACCGTAAATAAATAAAAAAATGGAAAACTGTCCTAATCACTCATCTTGGTGAGTAGGCAGTTTGAGGTCAGTACTTGACAAAATCAGGTCCTAGTTTAGAATCAGGAACCTTCCTTCAATGGAAACGGTATTAGAAACGCTAAAATAAATACAGAGGTAACAAACTAAATGAAACAACTGTAAAGCATGGGAAAGAGACCTGAAATAAAAAAGTACATTATCTTGTAAATCATAATTAGCGAATAAATTATATTTAACAAACTACTTTCTGAAGCAGAGACTGACTTTAAAGATCACCTCTGTTATACTTCATGTTATAACATGCACAACATGTGGGTGTTGTAATGAGGGTGGGGTTCACTTATAATTGAGTCCACATCCCTGGGAACCTTCCCAGTTGCGACTGAGCAGCTTTTCTGGAAATGCTGGTGCTACAAGTCAGAGATACGGTGCACTTGTCTTATGATTTCACTTGTGTGGTGCAAGACTCTCCAAACAGTTTATTCAGCAATGGAGAGCTCCTCTGGTTGATTAGTCAAGATTTTGGCTTCTTGCTCAGTACCCTCCCTTGTTGCACCCTGTATTGGTTTCAGTAAACAGAGACACCTTACATTTCCTCCACCTCCTCAGTGATGATGCTATGAAACAGCAGGAGCCGTGGAACTTTCCTGTAGAGCTCACAGACACCACGATACACACTGAATGGAATAGCTGTTGACTGCCCAAAAAATCCTGATGCATGCTGGCTGGTAAAATCCTATGATGTTTTAAACTTTTTATACTTTGAAATCTTAAGGCAGTGTGTTATATTGCCAAAAAGGTTATGCCTTTAATGTGTTTCCCAATTACAAGTGACTTTTGAACAAATAAAAAAAAATGGACTTGTGTATGGGACTGGCAGTAATAAGCTCTGCTGTGTTAGAGTGCACACACTCCTGTGACCAAAACAGAGACAAATGATGACATGCTTTCATTAAAACTGGCCTGTCAGTGCAACTGTAGCCCTGTGTGATTACAGGCAAGCCATAGGAGGATGGCAGAGCATTCTACAGCATGCTACAATCTTGGAGTGGGTGGATGACCAATTTGTTCTCTACAGGCACCCCTTGGGGTGCCCAGGAAATGCAAGCCAGCCGGGATGGCATTGGGAAGGGAGACACACAGGCTTTGTGGTGCACACACACCTTTTGCATAGTGCATATGCTCCACACTCACAGCCATGGATCCCAGCATGGGTGAACATTAGAAACCCCCAGGCCCAGCGGGTGACACAAGCAGCATGCGGGCTCTGCGCCACCTGCTGTCCAGTATGATGGCGCTCCCCTGCCACCACATTCAGTGAACTCTAAAGGGGGTATGGCCATCCCCAAAGGTGCTACCATGGAAGGGTTCCTCATGGGGCAGGTAAGGGGAGCTTTCTGGGGTCTGAAACATAGAAACATAGACTTTGATAGCAGATAAGAACCACTTGGCCATTTCCCTACCTACTGGATAAGCTGCAGATCCTAGTTAACCAACAGCCTATTTCTTCCTACCCCCCACATGAATTGCCTTATGTCTGTCCCATGCATTCTTGAATTCTCCCACAGTTCAAGACTCCACAACCTCCTCAGGAAGGCAGTTCCATGCATCCAGCACCCTCTCTGTGAAAAAAATACTTCCTCACATTGCCCCTGAACCGTCCCCCCTCTATCTTCAAATTGTGTCCCCTTGTTCTTGCACATCTCTTTTTCTGAAAGATGCTACCCTCTTGGACTTTGTTGATTCCACTGAGGTACTTAAAAGTTTCTATCATGTCCCCCCTTTCCTTCCTTTCCTCAAGGGTATACATATTAAGCTCCTTTAGTCTCTCCTCGTATGGCTTCTCTTGCAGACCCTGTACCATTTTATTTGCCCTCCTCTGGATTGCCTCCATCCTGTTTATGTCCTTGCAGAGATGGGGTCTCCAGAACTGGATGCAGTACTGCAGATGGGGTCTCACCAACTGTCTGTACAGAGGGGTAACAACTTCCTGTTTTCTACTGGTGATGCCTCTCCCTATACATCCCAGTATCCCCCCAGCCCTCCCTACTGCCTTCTCACATTGCTTGTTAACCTTAAGGTCATCTGATATGATTACCCCCAGGTCCCTTTCCATTTTTGTTATTGTTACTACCTCCCCCCATTGTGTACTCTTCCCCTGGGTTTGTGTTAGAGCTGGGTGCCTCACAGGCTAGTAGGGACCACAGCACAGCAGGACAGTTCAAGAAAATAAATGCTAATTAAAAAAAAAAAGAAATTATTTCATTATTCCTTCCCAAGGCCTGAGCTCAAGCTTTTAGCTAGGATAATTATGTAGTGGAAGAAACAATATTTCAATAAAATCATGACAGATCATGACCAAACAATTTCATCATACAAGGTTACATAGATACATAGATACATAGACAGTGTCGGCAGATAAGGGCCTATGGCCCACCCAGTCTGCCCATTTGAGCTTGTAAGTTCAGTTTATGTTTTCCTAGAAGTCTGTTGCCCCTTACCCCTGACCTCCAGAATTCCTTTATGTCTATCCCATGCATTCTTAAATCCTATGATTGTTTCAGCCCCCATCACTTCCTCTGGCAGGGTGTTCCACTTGTCCACCACCCGTTCTGTGAAGAAATTCTTCCTCATGTTTCCCTGAATCGTCCTCCCTCCAACTTAATCCCATGCCCTCTAGTCCTGGAACATCTTTTTCGCTTAAAAATAGTGTATTCCTGCACCCTGTTCCTCCCTGTGAGATACTTGTATGTCTCTATCATATCCACTCTCTCCCTCCTCTCCTCCAGGGAGTACATGTTCAGTTCCTTCAACCTGTCTTCATAGGACTTGTGATGCAATCCATGCACCATCTTTGTTGCCCTCCTCTGAACCTTCTCTACCCTGTCTATCTCCTTACGTAGGTATGGTCTCCAGAACTGTACACTGTACTCCAGGTGGGGCCTCACTAGTATCTTGTATAGCGGAATTATGACCTCCCCTTTTCCTGCTGGTGATGCCCCTGCTTATACATCCCAGCATCCTATTTGCTTTACCTGCTGCCTTGTCACACTGTTTCCCTACCTTGAGATCATCAGAGGTGATAACCCCAAGATCTCTTTCCTGCTTGGTGCATGCTATATCCTCACCCCCCAACTGATATATTGTGCCAGGGTTTTTTGTGCCCCATATGCATTATCTTGCACTTCTTTGCATTGAATTTCAACTGCCAAACCCCTGACCATTCTTCAAGTTTCTGCAGGTCCCTTCTCATTCTGTCTACACCCTCTGGTGTGTCTACTCTGTTACAGAGCTTTGTGTCATCAGCGAACAGTGAAATTCTGCCTTCTCGGTCCTGTGCAATGTCACTGATGAAGATGTTGAATAGGACCGGTCCCAGCACTGATCCCTGTGGTACCCCACTTGTCACTCTTCCCTCTATGGAGTGACAGCCATTTACCACCACCCTCTGTGTCCTGCCACCCAGCCAGTTACCTACCCACCACACTACTGTCCTGCCCACACCCATATTCCCCAGTTTGTGTAATAGTCTTCTATGTAGCACAGTGTCAAAGGCCTTGCTGAAGTCCAGATAGGCCATGTCCACTGCCCTCCCTGATCCACCTCTCTAGTCACCCAGTCAAAAATTCAACAAGGTTGGTCTGACATGACCTCCCCTGGTGAAACCATGCTGCCTTGGGTCCTGTGGTCCACTGACAACCTAGATGTTCCACCAATCTCCCTTCAGTAGTGCTTCCATGATCTTCCCACTACCAAGGTGAGGCTGACTGGTCTGTAGTTCCCTGCTTCCTCTTTGTTCCCGCTTTGTATAAGGGGACTACATCTGCTGTCCTCCAGTCTTTGGGTACCTCCCTGTTTCCAGTGATCGGCTAAACAGGATAGCCAGAGGTTCAGCCACCACCTCTCTTAGTTCTTTAGGACCCAGGGTGCACCCCATCTGGCCCCATTGCTTTATCAACTCTTGTTACTTCCAGTTCCTTCAGGACTTTTCTGTGTAAAGGAACTTGTGTCCATTTCTGCACCATTCTCACCCCTTGTACTTCCTCTCAGACCCATTACCTCCTCTTCCTCAGTAAAGACTGAGCAGAAATACCTGTTCAATATGTCAGCTTTCCTGTTGTCATCCTCCACGCTGCCCCCATCCTCCCCTTCAGTCTCACTATCCCTCCCTTTGTCAAGTCTTTTTTCACTTATGTACCTGTAAAAGGTTTTGTCCTCTACCCACTGATTTTGCAATGTGTTCTTCTGTCTGAGCTTTGGCTTCCCTACTGACCTCCTGCCTCCCTTTGCTTCTCCTGGTACTTCTCCCTATCCTTCTGCCTGTGTCTTTTTGTATTGCCTGAATGCAATCTTTTGGCTTTCACTTTCTTTGCTACCTCTTTGGAAAACCATAATGGTCTCCTCTTCCTTTTCCTTTTGCTAACCTGCTTAATGCATATCTGTTGTTCTTGTAATCCCCATTTTAAATACTGCCCACTGTTCCTCAACCCCTGATTCCTGTCCCATTGCCCTTAATGCCTTTTTCAAGTATCTCCCCATTTTCCCAAAGTCTGCCCCCCTAAAATCCAGGATGCATGTTTTTGTGTGGTTTGGTTCTGCTCTTTCTGTGATTTCAAACCACAATGACTGGTGGTCACTGTTCCCCAGGTGCTCCCCCACTGTTACCCCCATCATACTGTCCCTGTTTGTGAGCACAAGGTCCAGTATTGCCTTCTGCCGAGTTGGTTCCATGACCAGTTGCTTGAGGAAGGCACCCTGAAGGGAGTCCAGGATAAATCCTAGTTGATGCTGCTGCTGGGATGCTCCAGTCCACGTCTGGAATATTGAAGTCTCCAAACCAGTACTACCTCACCCTTGTCTGCCATCCTTTGGATGGCTAGCATCAGCTCCCTATCTGTTTCTTCCTCCTGGGCTGGTGGTCTATAGACCACACCTGTGTGGATGGCTGTTCCCATTTTTCTTTCCAGCTTAACCCAGAGTATCTCTCCCCCATTTTGTTCCTCCTGGATCTCTGTGGCCCTTATGTCATTTTTCACATACAGTGCCACTCCTCCTCCCTTCCTGCCTGCTCTGTCTCTTCTGAATATGTTGTAGCCAGGTATGGCCATCTCCCAGTCATGGTTATCATTACACCAGGTTTCAGTGATGGCCACAATGTCCAGGTCTGACTGCACCATGACAGCCTCCAGATCTTCCATCTTGTTGCTAAGGCTCCTGGCATTTGCACACATGGCTTTCCATGATTTGACCTCCCTAGACTGTTTCGCTGTTCTACTCCAGCCCCTTCCTTGGTTGTCCTTTATCCCTGGTTCTTCTTGCTGTCTGCCCTTCTGCTAAATTTTGCCCCTTTTCTGCCTATCCACCTCTTGGGCACTAATCTCCATCTTTTGCACACTGCTTTGCAGAGATAGCCACTCCTCTGGTTCACTGGTTCCACTGCTAGCTGTGGGGAGTGAGCAAGTAGGTACCCTCCTTGCTGGCCTGCCACCCCGCTTTGCTAGTTTAAATGCTTGTCAATGTAGCATTTAAACTTATCATTGAGTGCTTGGATTCCCCTCCAGGATGGATGCAGGCCGTCAGGCTTGAACAAACCTCCATCCCTCCAGGTGGGTCCCCAGTCACCAATGAATCCAAACCCTTCCTCACAGCACCAGTTCTTCAATCATGAGTTAAAGTTCCTGGTGCATGCACTCCTATGCTCTCCCTTGCCTCTCACAGGTAGTACTTCTGAGAAAGTGACAGAAGTAGCTACTTGCTTGAGACCCCTCCCCAATTTCCTAAACTCTTCCTGAACTTCCTTTGGCTCCCCATTTGCCAGGTCATTAGTACCTAGGTGGATAATGACATCCAGCTCACCGCCTTGCCTTCCCAGTGATCCCCAGGATCTTCCTTCCATCCCTCCATGCCATGGCTCCTGGTAGGCACCTCACCTCCCTGTCCTTCCCCTCCTGTGTTCCTAGCTGATCCCTCTATGATGGAGTCCCCCACCAGGATTCGCTTCCTCCTCCTCTGGGGTCCACTGCTTTCCTGCTGAGGTCACCTCCTTGCTAACCTCCACATCCTTCCTTCCACTCTCTGGGCACCTCTATTTGGTTGTCCTCAATTGCCAGTGTGGCATATGAGTTCTTGAGTGGAATAGGATCTGGGATGCCTCTGTCTGACCGCTCTAACCCTCCCTGAACCCACTGTCATCCAAGTGCTCCTCGTTCTGGCATCCTTTGAGGCAGTTGCATTGGACTGGGTGCTCTCTGGATAGGGGTGATGGTACTCTGACCCAGTTTACTTCCGCCTCTGAGTCTGGCTACCTCATCCCGCAGTCCAGAGAGATGCATACAGATAGGGCAGCACCTCTGTGTCCAGAAGGTCTGCCTGAATATGGCTGCCCCACAGCCACTGCATTGCACCACTCCTCACATTACACTGCAATTTCACTACTTGTCTGCTACTGAAGCTCTCCTAGTTCCTTTTTTATTAATTTACTAGCAAAGGTTAAAGCAGCAATGCAATGAAACAAATTTAGAGAATCTAGTTACCAGTTAGAGCACACAAAGACATCAACATGCCAACTTTTCTTCTCATTTGTAGTATATTCCGGAGGCATAACGAGTGGCTCTGAAGCATTTTCAGCGTTTGCCTTCCCCTGCCTGTCCAGTTGTGTTGGGACGAAGCAAGCTGAGATGGTGCTGAGCACAGTGCTGGTTATTCTCAGATAATGATAAGTCATTCACTTTGGTTAACTGGTGGAGAAAGACAACAAAAAAATTTAGGACCAGAAAAAAATGATAAAAATATTAATAAATGGTGACAAACATGTAAATCTGATGGGACAAATGAGGATTTTGCTAATTCTATGAATGTGGCATTTTGTAGTGTGCATAAGAAATTAAATCCCTTGAAAAGAAACTAAGCTATGGAATGGGATCCACCCAGTAATTTGTTAATGGATGTAGAGGCTGTTGCTACAGAAGTAAAAGAAATAAAGGTGGGAAAGCTGTAGGGCCAGATGAAATTTCAAATTGGGTATGGCGGAGTGGTGATTTGTTGACCCCATGAGTGTGCAATATTTTAACAAAACAGTAATTTATAGACAGGTCTTGTTGCAGTGGAAAGAAGCTAAGGTGATACCTATCCCTAAGGTCAGTGTACCAGAAGATTTAGAGAAAGATTTTGGCCTATCTCTCTATGTGTGTAACTGCAAAATGAAGTAAATGCTTAATTTCAATCTCTCAGTCTGTGAATGACGGCGCGCTCCATTAGGGCTTCATTTTGAGCCTATATTCCTTACTTTTCTTTAACAACCTCCCCCACCATTGTGGAGGTGCGTCCGTGCTTCTTTATGCAGATGATGCAATTATCTATTGTTCCTCCCCGCATCTCAACCAAATCAGTCAGGAGCTTGCCTCTGACTTTGTCTCCCTTGAGGACTGGTTTAACCTTAATCATCTAGTTCGTAATACAAAAAAAACCAAATGTATGGTATTCTCTCATCAATCCTCCTTAATAAATCCCCCTCCCTCCCTTAACATTATATCCCTCAGGGTGATATCTTAGAGACTGTCCTCGCCTTTAAATATCTAGGCATCACCTTGGACTCTTCACTCTCTCTTCACATTCATGTCACCAACACTGTTAAAGTACTGAATCAGAAATTAGGATTGCTGTACCGAATATGCCCACTTCTCACCTCTGCTTCCTGTCTACAAATTGCCTATTGATTTTATTGATTTATTGAGAAATCGCAATTATACCCTTTGAGTCCACGGACTCTTTTGCAAAGGCTCCTTGTTGGTAGACACAGTACAATAATTACAAGTACAGGTGCAAGACATCAAGACATCAATCAGTCCATATATTACATTAGTAGGTAAGTAAAGAACTGGGTAACATGTCAGAGCAGAGGGCAGAGACAGCCCAGCGTTTTGTGCAAAACAGCTGTAAAGTTTACAGAAAACAAAGATACAGATTGTAAGGCAGGTATTCAATTATGCTAGCTGATAACACAGGAAAAATAGTAATTAGTCAGTGTGAGGCAGGTGGCGGGGCTAAGTTAGTATAGTACTACTAAGAGCAGTCGCTAGTAGAGTTGTTAGCGTGAAATTCCTTGAGTAGGGTTTTAAAAGGGCATATTTTAGTCCCAGCAGTCAGTGCAACAGGTAGGTCATTTAGCCAGCTTGGCGCCCTGTGATAGAAGGCTCTCTGACCCATAGATGTCCTGCAGCGAGGGACCAAGAAGGGGACCATGAAATTTTGCTAGGATCGACAGGGAAGTACAGTATTCACTGTTGTCCGGGTAGATGGATCCATATTTTTTTTACAGGGAAGATACCAATGAGTAGAATTACATTGGATAAAGTCAATCAGAGATTCATTTAATTGGGGGAGTCCCCCAAAGTATGAAGCTGGGTCCACTCCTGTTTTTATTAATGATAAATGACTTGAGTCATTTTGGACTTTGTGTCAAGTACGTCAATGACACTACAGTGATTGACATTTTTGATATGGAGGCCAACAGTACAATGCAGGAAGATCTTCGAAGAATAAAGGAATGGTCAAATAGGAATAAAATGGAGACAAATCCTATAAAAAAACTATGGAACTTCATTTTGGTAAAAGTTCCAACTGGAAGGTGCCAGCTTTGAACTTTGGTGGCCAGGAGGTGACTGTTGTAGAAAGTGTAAAGTTGTTAGGCGTTTATTTGCAGGGAAACTTCTCATAGTCTCAACATGTAGAAATCATTGTAAATAAAAAATGCTCATACCAGATCATATTTTTGGTTACTCTTAGAAGAACTGGCTAAAGTCAATCAGATTTGCTTTATCTTTTCTTCACTGTGATCAGGCCAGTACTACAGTATCGAGCGGTAGTGTGGCATGGTGAACTAACTATGGCAGAGTCCAGTGATATTGAGAGATTGCAAAGGAAAGATTTGAGGATCCTTTTTGGGTCCGAAATAAGTTATGCTGATGCACTGAGTGGTTCTGGGGGTCGGGGGGGTGGTGATTAGATCAAAGACGAGAAAGGCTGTTTAGGGATTGTTTCTGAAATTTGTGAACCAAGTCACTAATTACACTCTGTCTTATAAAAAAAGGTAAATCCTGACTACTGTCTGAAAACCCAAGTAGCATGGGAAAAACCTAAGGTTAGGATTATAAAGTATGAAAATTCTATTTTTGGACGCTGTTTAACATGAATGGTGTTGATATGAAATATGGGTATTGCTTCTAAATTGTGCTGCATAATTTATAATTCCTGAAGATTTGTATAACTGTAATTGTACTCTTTTATGGTATATGGTTTGGGCTTATTGTGTATGGAATTCAGTGGCTGCTCTAATGTTGTTGTGCCCATTCTCAAAGTTGTTGTGCACGTTCCAAAAGTTGTGCACATTCTATAAGTTATTGAGCACATTCTGTAATCAATATTCATGAGCCTCTAATGAATATTAATGAGGCCATGTCTTATTGACCACCTAATTGGTCAAATCAGCTCTGTGAAGAAAAAATAAAAACCAACATGGCGGTGCCACTTAGCTAGTGGTTCATGGGGACGGTTTGGACACGGACTGCTGTAGTCGGCAGGCTCTGTGTTTAAAAGTGTAATAATTTTACACCATCAGGAGTAGAATGGGACCGCACCACCCCAACAGACTTTGCAGCACACAGAGCTGCCCACAACAATGGGGACTGCAGAGACAAGGTATGGAACCTTGCTACAGTTAAAGAATAAAAAAAAAAAAAAAAAAAAAAAATGTTTTTAATTTGGCAGAACCATATACTATAAAAAATAAAGTATGGGCATCGATAGACAACTCTCCTTGTGTTTCCATCTCGGGGTTTAGATATCAGCATTGACCTCTTGATCTTCACTCTCAAGGTTCATACACTGGTATCTAAACCCCTCGATGGAAACACAGGCTCGTTGTATATCGGTGCCCATACTTTATTCCTTATATAATGTATGGATGATTTGTTTTTGTAAATTCTGTACTCTGTACACTTGCTTGTAATGTACGTAACAGGTCCTTGTGACCAGTTGTAATTTTGCAGTTTTAAATCAAATCAATTAACGCTAGAGAGGTACCTAAAAGAAAAAGAATAGTTGGGTATATGGCCAATGAGTTAGTGGGGAAAGATAGAGTAAAGGTCTTCCTTGTCTCACATTTTTGTATGGCCATGTGTGTAGCCCTCTCAAAAGTGTGGGGCTGAGCCGGCCCGGTGGCACTGAGGGCTGAGGCACTGGATGCCTTACCTTGCGTTGTGCTGGCGACCCATGTTTGGGAATGGACATGGGACGCTGGGGGTTGGCAGGGAGGAGAAAGATCGAGCATCCCCAGGACTGCTCTCCTTCTCTGGGGAGGGGGGATTGCAGTGCTTGGTGATTGCCTGCCACCTAGCGGAGGCTGGGAGGTGGCACGTCAGCACTGAGACTGTGGGCGAGAGTCTGTGGTAGGCACTTGGTGGGGGTGCACATGGGTACGTGCGTGCCTGCCGCCACTGGTGCCATTGCACGCCACGACCTCGGGAGGAAAAAAGATGAAAAATGGGAATCCTCTGAGAGGATGACAATGGTCCTCCTCTGCAATGGCCCGGAAAGGCACCTCCCCGAACATTAAATCCGGTCTGGTGGGTTGAGTCACTCCCCAACCCCTGCCACGAAGGGCAAGTCGTGGGGTCCAGGGGAGGAGGTCTCATATCCGGTGCCTGTGCAGGGGGGGACATCAGATACATACAGAGGACTCCGGGGGGGGGAATAGATAACTGTAAAAAAAAAAAAAAATGTGTGGGGCTTACCTTGGGGTCCCCTGGCCTGCACTGGACTGCTGCCCCATGTACTGCTGCCTCTGGACCCCAGGACCTGGACTCTACTGCAGGGGGACTGGCAGGAGCTGGCAGGGAGATGTAGGAGGCTTGCATTTTTCAGTGTCTTCTGTGCCATATCTTTAACCCGAAACTTTCTTCTGTTTCCTCCACCCAACAACCCACATCAGTTACAGCACTGAATTGAAAAGTCTTCCCGCCATAAATAATCCTGAGGTGGGCAGGGGGGAGAAGAACTGAGTGCACTATCCCAAGTGCACTGAACATTTGCCACATGGCATCAAACTGCTTGTGGCAGGTCCAGGTTTGGAAGGAAAGTTCAGGGTAAACTTGATGTCATGCCCTCCAACAGGACCGAGCCTAGCCAGAAGGCAATTCCAGATCTATATACCAGCAGTGCACAGCAGAAATGTTCTTGGTTAGTTAGATATCAAATGGGGCTTTCCAAAGGTTCACACTTTATGCATATTGCAAAGTAGAAAAATCAAAAGACTTGGCCAGTTTAGCACTTTGGCCAGCCATCCCTTTAAAAAGTCAAGGAGGTGGCCGGCCCAGTGGTGGTGAGGGCTGAGGCACCAAGCGCCTTACTGCTTGCCATGCCAGTGACCCAGGTTCAGGAACAAGCCCGGGCTGCTGGGGGTCAGCTGGGGAGGGAGGGCTGGGAGAGGACTGAGCAGCCATCAGGCAGCCCTCCTCTTCTGGATCAGGGAGGTTGGCCACACCAGCACTTGGTTGCCACCAGGTGGAGGTCTGGTGGTAAGCTCACGAGAGCATCAGGTGGCAGATGTCAGTCACTGGGGAGGGGAAGGGAGTCATGGTCTTGAAACGTATGTGCACCTCCATTCAGATATGCTCCTCGAACATGCCACAGCTGGGGATGGAAGGAAGAAAAATGGAGGAAAATGGTCAGCACAGCGGAGGCATATGATGCCCGCTCACCACACCCCTGCCCGCCTGGTCACTGGGGAAACCTGTGCAAACTACTGGATTTCAGGCATGGGAGGAAGGCTCTCCCCCTCCTGACCCCACAATCCATGGCAGCTCGAGTCACAAGGTGAGTCTCTGGGAAGATTATGGACAGTGGAGTGGAGCAGCGAAGTCGGCAGAAAGTGAGCCTTCCTCCACTGTGGCCAAAAGGCGGATAAATACCTCTATAAAAAAAAAGGTGAGGAGGTCTCCTCCTTTAAACCCCTCTGGAGCATCTACCAGCCACAGGTTGGAGGCTTGGGCATTGTTTTCCAGTGCTTTGAGGTGTCCCTTCAAAGCTGCATTCTCCTTATCCCCTTAGCCACTGCAGCTAGGGTCATGTTGGAGTGATTATCAGTCTCTGCAACTATGCTGACAAGATCCTGTAACTGAGAGTCATGAGCCTCCAGCCTCTGCGGTGACCTCTTGACTTTGATATCCAGGGGCCACATCATCTCCAGCATCGCCTTCCCTGGTAGATCTTGTCCTCATTGCGCAGCACTACCAGCTTCGTCATTTCTCTGGTTCACCTGCGGGACCTGTACTTGCAGTTTAGCCCTATGCATGATAGCAGTCTGCTTCCATCCCATCATTCAAATTTAGGATGCTTTTGTTCCAGGAATCCAATTATAGCAGAGAGAAGGCAGTAAATATGAAATGAAAGTCTATATGTGATGATTATTAGTTTCAGTTAGTCCATGTGGAAAGCAACCTGTTCGGTGAATGGCTCTCTAGCACTCCTGCCAAGGTATTAAGTTATCCATTCCTCACTTATTATTGCAGTTCTTAACGCATTTGAGCCAAAGAGGCCTCAAGTGATAACATCCCTTTATATGGCACCTGTGAAGCATCTCCCACTGCCTCACCTGCGTTCCTCGAGCTCCTTGCTGGCAGCTCAGAATCTTCCAAGTTCCAGCAGTAAATGTAATTTGTGATTGTTTCTTTGTCAATGGTTTCATTCCTGACATCATTAGTTATCAGTAGTTGTAGCCTTTCTTGCAAAAATCAAACTTTTAAAGTTAGATGGCATGAGATATAAAATGTTTGGTGAGGGAGCCCTGTTACCAAGCTTTCACCATCTCAGCTGTATCTCTTTAGCGTCTCCCAGAGCTGGCAGGATTGCAAATTTGGGGGTTTGCAACAAATTGCCATTGTCTCATTTGAGTGCACCAACACCAACCGATCACATGCCACTGAGCTTGCCATGATCCTAATGGGCTGAATGATGTGATGAACTGGAAACCTGTCTTCTGAACTATTTTGAAAACATTCTCTATATGTATACGCATAGAAAACGTGTGTCAGTACTACTCTCGCTTTTATTTCCAGTTTTGGATGTATCAGCATGTTGTCACTAGGCGGGGGTAAGGCACCAGGAATTAATACAGTGAACAAGGGTATTAGTGTGCACAGAAAAATAAGTTAGGAGGTTAAATCCCCTATTTTTTTAAATAAAACCTTATAAAACACAGAAAAATAAAGAAACTTCAATATTTTTGAATCAAAAACCATAAAAGAATAATAGATTTATGTGGCTAAAGTGAATTTTCTTTTCCTTAGTTCTCAGAATGGTTCTGCTCAGGATGAGAGGCATAGGGCAATAGCACCTTAAAAATAAAAGATCAGCCCCCTCTTATCTGGAGCAGTTTTCATTCTGAGACTCTAGGATTAAAATCATTTGATCTGCATACAGGCGAGAATACATTTGAATTAAATTTATTTTTGCTTTGGTGAAAATCAGCAATGTATGTTGTTAAGCACTTTAGTAAACAGCTATATAAAACAACGATTAGCAGGGCAATCAAGTATTCAATGGGTATGTAATTAGTTTCCAAGACAATTGATTTATGTTGATCACTGCTTGGAGTTTTGAATCACATTTTACTTGTAACACATGTGGGTAGAATATGTATAAAAGCAAGGTTAGACGTACTTTTTTCCTCACCCCTGATGAAGAGGTCCTGGTGGCCTTGAAGTGCTGGGCTGTTTTGCACTTCATTGGTATGTGAACCTCTTTATTATGTATTGCAACATAGAATGTAGTATTACTGTTTATTGCTTCCTTTTAAATATATAAAGTAAAAACCATTTAAAATGCTAGCCTGGAGTGCTGTGTATTTCTTGTTTATTCTGCCATGATCCAACACCTGGATACTCAGGCTTTCCCAGGAGGAACCAGCAGGGATTGGGGTAGGGGTATAGCATTACTTTTGAGCAGAGCACTGTATTGGTTGAGCAGGCTACATTTTTGTCATTTGGGCTGCACCTGTCAGAATACTGTAAGAGCAGCCATACAGTTGATACAAAGGTTATCAGGCCCCTAAGGAGTTATGGTTATGTAAGCCACTCCCCTCGGGGCTGGCTTACTATGCCATACTCTTCACTGTTTGGCTAGGCTCCTGTTTTGGGCATCCTACGTTCCGCCCCCAGGGGGGCGTTGCTGTGTGCCCAGGTTTAAGGTGAGGGAGGTTCCTCATAAAGGGAACCGTGGTCTGTATGTAGGGCAAGTTGGGCTGGGTTTCAACCGCCCTCCCCGGGAGGTACTGGCTGTGTTAGTGTTGATGGCTACATGGGGGTCTTCCTTTATTTTCCGATGGGGAGGATGTCAGGAGTGTGGCGAACATGGGGAACGGGGTCCTGGGGGCTCAGCAATCTGGAAGGAGAGCAGTTGGAGGAAAGCCCATCGAGGCTGGGTTCTGGAGGCCTAGTGCTCCCAGACTGGAAGGTATGGCAGTGGGGCTGTCGTGGTGGTGGCAAGATCATGGCAGGGCCCCTTGGAGGTGGCAGCTCTGAGGAGGTCATTATCCCGGTATGGCACACTGTCGAGATGAGCTGGGTGGTTGCATTCTGGGATTCGCTTTATCAGGTCTGCCGTGCCCCTGTCCGGGATAGGATCTGTGTTAGACCCATTTAAGGAATGCAGGAAAGTGTAACAGAAAAGAGGGAGCCATGTCGCTCATGCTGAGGTTCAAGTCTGGCATCTGGACTTGTGCAGAAGAGGGTCAAGAATTGGCTGGTTTTCAAGGCAGGGTTTTCTGGGCTTGCTGCGGTATGAGTTTAAGGCTGTAAATCCCTGATATTAGTTATTTCGGGGTGGGGAGTAAGGCACTCCCCAGGTATTGGTTGTGGACATACTTTCATACCCTCTAAGGTCCTGAGCTTTGTTTCGGCTTTGGGTAACTACGTGGAGTCTGTGCCTGGTCTAATCTGATAGGCCTGTCTTCAGCACTTGTATCAGCCTGGTACTGTTTAGTACCTCTCATTCCTTACTCTACGTCCTGTTCTGTCTCCTGGATCCATGGAGCTGTGCACCAAATTTATTTTATTTATTAATTTTTAAAATGAGCAACATAATTAAATTCCCTTTTTGTGTTTTCACTTTGAGTGTGCTGGGATTATTGAATGAACAAACTGATTACTTCCCCCCAAGAAGTCATTTACAGCCTCATCCTCCATGGCGTGGCCTGCAGTTGCAGCAGGGGTAAGCTGAAGTTTGTGAGAGTGTTGCCAATCTGTACTGCACTGCTAGAACTGCATTTAAGGTAAGGCCTTGTTTTCCTTGTGATCTGCTGGCCTTACTTTTCCCTTGAGAGTTTTCGGTTTGTACCCCCCCCCGGCTACAATCAGGACCCCTAGACAAAAAATGAGGGGCTAACAGGGTGTTTCAAAATGTGGGGGACTTGTCCAGGATTTGTCTGAAGCCAGACGAGTGCTTGGGGTGGACTAAATGAGGCTGGGGTCCCTGCTATCGGTAGGCCTGGATATCTGGTAATGCATCGCTAGGAACTGCCATTGTGGGGTGTTTAGCACTCTTTTCCATCTTCTGGCAAGAGAAGGCACCTGGCAGCTAAAGGGGAAGGTCAGCTGGGTTGAAGTGGTGCGAGGAATGTGCAGAGAAGATGCCATTTTCTCCTTATGCTCGTGGTAGCAAGACACAGCTTGTGGCAGGAAAAGTAAAAGCAGTTACGGCTGAGAAGGTCCTTGCAAATGAGCCCCAGGCCATCATCCCACCCTCCCTATTATCCTGACTGTGGAAGTCAGTGGGAAAGGAGCAGCGGAGGAGAAATGAGTGTGTTGTGGATTCCCAGGAGAGGGAATGGTGTGCTTGCCTTTATGCTCTGACTGTTCCAGGGGGCCTTCATCTGGACTACTCGTGGGCACCACTTTCAGCTATGCCTGGCATTTCCCCACTTTGGCATCAGCAGACGCTGCATCACTGGTATCTCAGGGGAGTCTGGATAGATTTGAGGAAACCAAGCCATTTGAATTCTCCAAGGATGTAAAACCGCCTGTTCCTCCAGAGGAGGCAAGTGGGGGGGCCCCGATGTAGTCGTGAAGGCCATGGAAGAGGACCCTTGTGAGGGTGCTGTGGGGTACAGTCGTCTGCCCAGCCCCATGGTACCCACAACCATTGACTATCCTGTTGGCAGAGGGAGAGGTAGGGGATGGGGACTTAAAAGTGGCGACCCCCTAGGGCCCAGAAGGTTGGCCGCAAGTCCTCTACCTGGCGACGGTGGCTATTCAGATGCCCCAGGCTGAGAGTTTTCCTACTTAAGTGCTACAGTTAAGGTGAAAGTGGAGGAAGAGGAGAGTGATGCTGTGTGGGAGATGCCAGCTGCATTGCCCCTGGATAAGCTCCGAAGGCTTATCAATGTGCTGACCAGGACGTGTACAGAACCATTCCTTATCCTTATGCGTGCCCCGTTTTAAAGCTGTCAGACAACACCCCATGCCTTCCGGTGCTGTGCAAGGCCACCCGTGTCAGGATGGATGGACTTTCGAGTAGCGAACCAGTGAATGTGCCCTACAGGACTCAGGTATGACTGGAGTCAGGTACCGGCTGGCGGACCAGTGTTCAAGATCTGTCTCAGTGGTTGCAGGCGGAGAGGTGGGTGAAGTGCAGAATACATATTGAGTATCCGAGTGCTGAGTACCCTTACTTCCTGGAAAGGCTATGGGATATTACGGAGGAAAAGTGAGCTGACTGGGTGTTTTTTTTTTTTTTTTCATTCGTAATTATTGGTATTTTCAATTTTCTCCCCTTCCCTTTCCTCGTGGGGCCTTGGCATACATATGTGTGTATGTGTGTGGAGGCGTACACACACGCCGGGATCCGGTGGCCCCTTCCGCCCCTCCCCAGACTTGCGTCACTGCTCCAACTGCCTGCGCTGCCCACCGGACCTCCACCCAGTGGGAGCGGGACTACGGCAGAGCGGGCATCCACCCCTTTGGAGGGGAGAGCCATAGCTCGATCCTGCTCCAACCCTCCCCTCCTGAGCCAGCTTCCGAAGGTCGTTCCTGAACCTGGGTCACCGGCGTAGCACAAGCTAAGACGCCAGTGACTCAACCCTCAGCGCTACTGGGCCGGCCTCCCTGACTGGGTGTTTTGGGGAATGGTCCAAAAACCCCAATAGCAGAATGAGTCGTCTGGCCCACTGACTCAGGAGGTCATTCAGAAAGCCAGAACTTTGTGCCATTCGTCCCCCTGGGCAGGACTAACTTTATTTAAACATTATGCTCTTGTCCAGGATGTGGCTGCTGGATATTGCATGAAGCACAAATAATCTCTACAGACTCATTTGCTAACGAAACTATGAAGCCAGACCCTGCCTACTATTTTTCCCGCAGCGGAGGGTCTGCCATCTAGAGGAAGATGACCAATGCCTGTAATATGCCAGGACTGTTCCCTAAGTTGTTGTTGTTCAGCTGTTCCTAGTTAAAGGTAAAGAAGGAATCTTCAAAAAGAGACTGTGCCCAGTGGATGGTGCTGCAGCACTGTTCCTCAAAAATTAAAGAATGGGTCTGTCTGATTTATCTCACCCCACTGTGACTGTTTGTTCTTATGGTCAAAAGAAAAAAAAAAAACAGCTTGTGTTCCCTGTTGGAACCAGAAAAGGTGAATCATAGTGTTTAACCAAGTGGTCTACCTCACGCTGTAAAAAGGGTTGAATGAGGGTGCATGTGGAGCTTGAGTGGTTGTGTGAATCTATGTGGAGAAGCTGATTTACTTTCCCAAAGAAGGTACAACTTATTTGATCTGTTTCTATTAGACAGATATCATGTTACGATAGCTTTGTTAAGGACAGCCTGACATTACTGTTTTTATAACTTTAATTTTGATCTTTGATCAAAGTTCTCATAGTTACGGGCAGGAGCAGCTCCATGAAACGGTCTTGGAGAAGTAGGCCGGGGGGGGGGGGGTTAGATTTGCTGGCATGCTCTGGTGAGAGGCTTCAGGATGGGGCGTGCACATACCCATCTTGGTGGGCATCCTCACTGGATGGCTAGTTGCCCCATTTCCAGGAAAAAATGGATTTTAAGGAGGGGTGTAAATCACCCATCTCAGGGCTGTCTTACTGTGTCATACTCTTCTCTGTTTGGCTAGGCTCCTGTTTTAGGCATCCTATGTTCTGCCCCCGGGGGGGACGTTGCACTGTGCCTGGAATTAAAAGGGGAAGGTTCCTTGCAAAGAGGGAGCTGGCGGGCTGTATGCAGGGCATGTCGGGGTGGGGTTTCAAACCCCCACCCTGGAAGTACCGACTGTGTTAACATCGATGGCTATGTGGGGGTTTTCCTTTATTTTCCGATGGGAAGGATGTCAGGAGTGTGACGACCATGGGGACCGGGGTCCTGGGGGCTCAGCGATCTGGAAGGAGAGCAGTTGGAGGAAAGCCCATCGAGCCTGGGTTCTAGGGGTCTAGTGCTCTAAAACGGGAAGGTATGGCAGTGGAGCTTTTGTGGTGGTGGCAAGGCCACAGCAGGGTCCCTTAGAGGTGGCAGCTCCGAGGAGGTCATTATCCCGGTGTGGCACACTGTTGAGATGAGCAGAGTGGTTGCATTCTGAGATTCACTTTATCGGGCCTGCCATGCCCATCTAGGGCAGGATCTGTGTTAGACCCATTTAAGGAATGCAGGAAAGTGTAACAGAAAGGAAGGAGCTGTGTCACTCATGTTGAGGTTCAAGTTTGGCATCTGGACTTGTGGCGAAGAGGGTACGAATTGGCTGGTTGTCAAGACAAGGTTTTCAGGGCAGCGGTGGTATGGGTTTAAGGCCACAAATCCTCGGTATTAATTATTTCGGGGTGGGGAGTAAGGCGCTCCCCAGGTATTGGTTGTGGACATACTGTACGTTTGCACCCTGCAAGGTCCTGAGCTTTGTTTCGGCTCTGGGTGACAACGTGGAGTCTGTGCCTGGTCTAATCTATTAGGCCTGTCTTAAGCACTTGCATCAGCCTGGTACTGTTTAGTACCTCTCATTCCATGCCCTACGTTCTGTTCTGTCTCCTAGCTCCATGGAGCTGCGCACCAAATTTCATTTCTTTATTAATTTTTAAGATGAGTAACATAATTAAATTTATTTTTGTGTTTTCACTTTGTGTGTGGTGGGATTATTGAATGAACTAACTGATCACTTGCTCCCAGGAAGATATTTGCAGCCTCGTCCTCCCTGGCCCGGCCTGAAGTTGCAGCAGGGGTGAGCTGAAGTTTGTGGGATGTTGCCAGTCTTCACTATGCTGCTAGAACTGCATTTAAGGTAAGGCCTTGTTTTTGTTGTGATCTGCTGGCCTTACTTTTCCCTGGAAAGTTTTGGGTTTGTACCCCCCCCCCAGGCTGCCATTAGGACCTCTAGACAAAAACCGGGGGCTAAAGGGGTGTTACAGTTAGAAGGGTTGAGGAGTAGTCTATGTCTGCTTGTGCAACTAGTTTGAACTTTGGGTGGCACTCTCTCTGTCCCTGCTACAGGGACTACTTCCATGTTGGGGTGCCATAAAGATACAGGGAACCCTCAAAAATGGATTCCAACCCCTTGGGGTGTCATAGGGATGAGGTCCTTGAGCCCAAAGGTACCTTAGGGAATGTAACCCCAGTGTCCCCTCCTGGGTTTTTAGACTGTTTTACTAGAGAGGTACTAAAAGTCTTTTCTACAGTGTGTTTACAGTTTTCTACAGCAGAGTTTAAACTGTTTAGTAGTGTACTAGAATCCTATGCTGTGTAATGGGTTTCTTTTTGTTTAGTGACACTGTGCAGCAATTGATTAAAACTTTCAGGTCTCCTCTGAAACCCCTGTCAGTTATCTGAACAGACGTTCCAGGAGGGAGGAGTTCCCACAGCACAAGCCACTTTGGCAGTTGCTCACAGAGAGCTGAGTTGTAGTCACTAGTCTGAGAGAGGGAGCTGCAGTGAGAGGTCTCCAACCCTCTCTACTCTTGATTTCCAGTGCCTAGTTTGGTCCTGGAGTAGCTGAGAATCAGGGTGTGGTGGTGGCAGCCTTCTGCAGTTGTGTACCTGTGGGATGAAGGCCTTTTAACACACCTGGTCATGGGTACCATGAGTAAAATGTGGGAAACATCCCTGAACTGTGAGAGACTTTTTCTCTGTGTGGCAGCCCAGAGCCGGCTCCTCCAGGATGGCCCAATGGGAATGCCTGCAAGGGTTTGGGGGGACTGAGCTCCAGTTTGTCTGAGAGGAGGTTTGAAAGAGAACAGTCCGTGTCCTGCCTCCCTGGCACAGTTTCTGTAGTGGATGGAGTGGATCACCCTGACTGGAAAATGGGACACTAAGCTCTCTGACCAGAAGATGGGAAAGGGCTCACGTGCGACGCACCAAGTTGTACATGTCACAGAATGTGTCTTCAGGAAGGACATGATCTGTCCCAAACTGTGCAGTTTCTGACAAGAATGTGAAATGATTGAAATGAAGGATACCAGCTGTCTCCAACGGAGTTTTCCTTGTTCTGACAAAAAGTGTTTTTAGTATGGGCACCAGCTGTGTTTCTATTTGTGTGAAAAAAATTTAATTTGTGAACCCAAGTGTTAAATCACCTGGGTGGATGCCTTCAAGAGGAATCTGAAGACCTTTTTATTTAGTAAAGCTTTTCCCTGCTTTTAATTTATTATATTTAGCTCTACATTTTACTGTATATTTTGTTGTAGAATGTTCTTTTTTATTTTTATTAGAGTGCTCTGTAAAGCTTCTAGAGTCACAATGAGACAGAGCACTCTAACAAATAAACTGAAATAAACTAAATCCTGTGAAGACATGCTCTGTCCTGGCTCTGATCCCAGAGGAGGCAGGGTTGCCCTTGGGGTATGTGGCACCCCTAGGTGAACTTGCAAATGACATCCCCCAAGAACATTTTTTTTTTTAAATCTTCCTCCCCCACACCTCAAAAAATGACATTCATAATGGCAGTCAACAATTTTCTCATGTTGGGCCTATGTTTTTGCCTACTATGCTGTGACCATATTCTTTTAGTTGCTGTATCAATTATGTGTGGTTCATAGCTCAGTGCTTATGTAACATACTGTAGCTGGATGATGTAGAAGGTTGGATACAGAGGCCAGCTGTTAAGTAGGCCATGGTTGCTAGGTACTAGTAGTATGGAATGATCTGTGCTTAGGTACTTCAACATAAACATGATCAAGTCAATGATTATAGTACGTATGAATCGGATAGTATGAGCAATGAGCTTGGATGCTTGAACTGAGAATCGTTGTTATTATTTGATGGTTTTGGCCTTTTTCTGTACCCCACCTGTAGGGAGGAAGCTTTGTCTAGTATTATGAGACCCCCCCCGGTGGGATAAGAGTGCCGCAGAAGGAGGAGGTGTCAGGGGAGGATGGTGGGTGAGTGCAACTCGCTCTAAGCAGAGCGGAAGTCTGCTGCTGGTGTAAGTAGGATGTGAGGGAGGAGCTCTTCCTCCACATAACCACGGGCTTGCGTCCTTCAATTATGTGTGGTTCATAGCTCAGTGCTTATGTAACATACTGTAGCTGGATGATGTAGAAGGTTGGATACAGAAGCCAGCTGTTAAGTAGACAATGGTTGCTAGGTACTAGTAGTATGGAATGATTTGCGCTTAGGTACTTCAACATAAACATGATCAAGTCAATGATTATAGTACTTACGAATCGGATAGTATGCGCAATGAGCTTGGATGCTTAAACTGAGAATCGTTGTTATTATTTGATGGTTTGGGCCTTTCTCTGTATCCCACCTGTAGGGAGGAAGCTTTGTCTAGTATTATGAGACCCCCAAAAGAAATTGATATCAACGATTATTCTGTATCCGACTGATGAAGGAGTCGAGCAGGAATACACCCCTAATAATATGAGTAGATGATCACCTCCTCCAACTCCGGAGAGTGTGATCAGTAGCACGCAGGAGAGGAAAAACCCCCTTGGGGGGAACCTCTGAGGACCCATGGCTACTGACCTGCCCGTCCTTCTGGGCATACTAAAGGAGAGTAGTCCTAAATAATCTAATCGGCTAATCTGAACCCCCAAAATGTAGAACTCAGTCCAGAGAAATGGAGAACTGAAGACGTATGGAATTGTGACATGTCAGGTGAATAGGGCAAGCATCCATCCAGAAAACTCCAAGTTCGAGAGTCCATGTGCAGGCCGGAATGAAACGGAGTAGCATCCGTGGCTGAACGAACGTGAAGTGAAGAGTTGCAGGTGGTGAAGCACTGCAGCGGGTGAGCATGCCTTTGCAGAGGAGATCCAGGAATCAAGGCCCAGCATCCACGTCAGAAAGAGAATTGTCGAGTCAAGTTCAGCATGGCAAGGTTAGCAAATGAAGGCTGTGGCGATGAAGCACAAGAACTGGCACAAGCCACTTAATAGGGAGGATGGAGCAGTAAGAACCTCCAGTCCAGAGGGGAAGCGAGCATTGAGGAGGTAGAGAACGCAGTGAACATGTAGTAGGTCAGATGTGTTTCCAGCTCTCGAGGAGCATAGCAAGTTGTAATTGCGAGTTAGTCGGGATGACCTCTAGGCCCAGAGAGCTTCGTGGATGCAATAGGTTGCGTACCAATATTGACATCTACGGTTTAAGCCAGGATGAAACCTTAACTAGAACTGACTTGTGAATAATATCCTGACGAGTCCTGAATAGTCGAGCATAGGCGTCCCATATGACGATGACTGAAGAGGCTGAGTCAAATGAAGTAGCGTTGTCACAAGGCTGAGAAGTGGTAAAGCATAAATCAGGATAGTGAAGTTCTTCAGGAGAAGCTCAACTAAGAGTCCCGGAAAGAGTGAAGCAGCAGTAATTCCACACATCTGAAGCAGCAGGGCAAAGCATCCAAGAAGAGATGATGAATGAAGAAACGTCCAGATGCGAATCCAGTAAAAGGAACTTCCAGCTGGCCGTCACGGCAGAAGTTAGGCGTATAGTAGAATGTGTGAATCTCCAAGACCCGAGCTGGGCGAAGCAGAAGTAGAGCAGAAGTAGGGAAACCTCCCAGCCCAATGGGCAAAGGCAGATCGTAGAAGCTGGTGATCAGTAGGTAAACCTCCCAGCCCGATGGGTGAAGGCAGGTCGGAGAAGCAGGCGATTTTAATAGGTAACCTCCCAGCCCAAAGGGGGAAGGCAGGTCGTGGAAGCCGTGAATCTCCAGGTCCCGAGCTGGCGAGGCAGGTGTAGAGTAGAAGTAGGTAAACCTCCCAGCCCAAAGGGCGAAGGCAGGTCATAGAAGTAGGAGATAGTGGCACAGTAATATAGGAGCAAAGGACCTCAGGGCCTGTAGAGGCGCAGATCAGACAAATGCGATGACTAACTTACGGCCCCACGGGGCAGAAGAGTTAACGACTGGATAAGTTAATAAACCTCCTGAAACTGTAGTACTGTAATTCAATATGTAAGGTAGTTGTTCATCCAAGGAAGGCAATAAGGAATAAAGTCAGCTGGGAGTCCTGATGGAGACGATAGTAGTGATTCCGGAGAAGTTGTAGTAGTATGGTGAGGAGCATCTAAGAGTATTGAAGCAAATATCTTGATATACCTCAAAATAATCTGTTGGAAGGCGGGAGCTTAGGAGCGTATTTGGAAGGTAGGTCTGAATGAATGCAGCTTTGTAGGAGCATCCATGGAACTAAGGAGCGCTAGCCCAATGAGATAAGGAAGTGCGTTTGGGCCTTGTATGGTCAGCCAATAACGCAGATGATACGACTGAATGAGTATGTCAGCCGGAGTGTAAATAGAATTAGCAGCTAGACCCAAAGGCTAGCATGCAACTAGACCATGCGAGGTCAGTGGTAATGCAAATAAGAGTGGTTGCTACCCTCATGTAAGCTAGCATGCGCAGCTGGACTACACGTAGGTCAGCTGGTAAGGTAAGTAGTAATGGCAGGTAAGTCCCAAGGATAGCCAGTACGGCAGGACCACTGCAGGTCAGCTGACAAGTGGGCAGTGATATGCAAATGTAGAGCAGCAACAAGGCAAGCATACAGGAACAGGGAATGAAGCCTGAGACGAATCCAGATACTCGAGTGGCATGACTGAAGACAGATAACCCGGAGCACATCCAATCTCGCTGAAGAAGTTCGGAGAAAGGTCCGCAAGGAAGATCCAGAGCAGGGCTGAAGCACAGAGCAGGAGTCCAAAGGCATGGAGCAGCTAGGCATATACACGGGTAGGATGAGTGGTTGGACCGCATGGGGGCCAGCCGAATGAATGAGTAGAGGCGGCAGCTAGGCCCCACAAGGGCTAGCAGGACCGCAAACCCACATGCAGGGTGGTGAAGGATCAGCTTGTCGTAGCACAGGATGGGCAGTGCTACCATGGGAACCAGGATGAGTAGAAAGCAGCCATCCTTAAAATGGAGAAAGGTGAACCCCGCTGAAAATGGGATATTGCATTGCAGCTTGACTATCCTGGCCCAAATAACTGAAAATAAAACACAAAGGCTAGGATGGCGGAAAGAGTGGCAGCAGTTCCAAAAGTGCAATAGAGCCACAGTACAGGCAGTGTTGCAACGAATCATCCTCAGTTCGTAATAATCACATAAAACTACGAGTACAGAAAGGTGGTTCCAAAAAGCACCTCAGCCAGCTGATACGCCAACAGCCCATAATAAAGAAAAAAAAAAAAAACCCAGTAAGGCCCAGCACGAGGGAAACAGGGCTAGACCATGACAAACAGAGAGTCTGCAATGCGTCTTGTGTGGAGAAGCCAAAAGCTCAATTCAGCAAGCACGACCTAGATGTGCAGCCCAAAGGGTGCTCGCAGGCTTCCATATGAAGATGTCCAGTATAGCGTCAGCGAAATAAAGTAAATGGCCGCAGCAGCAATGTAACAGGCAGAGTAGAAAGTTCAGCACGGCATGGTCATGCCCAAAGTGTCCAAGAAAGGAGCAGCTGGATAATTAGTGATGCGTGGTTAGCAAATGGGGCTCAGTGGTAGGCGCGGCAGCGCCAGAAAGGAGGCAGTCGAGGGATGTGCGGCAGCAGCATGGAGGTATATAGCTCCACGGGCAGAGGCAGCGAGGTCAATTGGAAGCTCCAACAGGCAGCAGACTGCAGGGAGACTGAAAAGTGGTGGAGAACTAGCATGGAACCGGGGCTGCTCGAAGGAGGAAATGAGGAGGATACAGGAATGTAAGTGCTCAGAGAAAGCGTGCGGTAGGCAGGGAAAGGACAGTGCTGGAGAAATGAGCTACAAAACACCCCACCCAAAGGCAGAAGGACAAAATGAAGTGCAGGAATGGAAAGAAGGGAGGCGGCGGGAAACACATAAAACAAAGATACCAGGCAGGACAAACGAATGGGGGGGGGGACACAATGAGAGCAGCCACGGACCAGCAACAACACAGCAGTGAGTGAGACTCGCTCTAAGCAAAGCAGAAGTCTGCTGCTGGTTTAAGTAGGATGTGAGGAGGAGGTCTTCCCTCACATAACCACGGGCTTGCATCCTTCAATTGAAATATTCCTTGCCAGCAGAATAGTTTTTTAATAGTTCCTGTGGTCTCTGGAATTTATGAGACCAGACCAGAACATTTTTTTTTTTTTACTTTCTTTTTATGCTCCCCTCTCTGGCCCCTTAGGACTCTCTCCAGTGTGGTCTCTCAGATCAACCAACTCCTGCTCCTCCCAAGGTTTCCTTAGGCTCAGCTCCATCCCTGGATCTCTCTCTGCACTTACTACTGACCCCCCAACTCTGGAGCCCCGAGGTGGGACCGCCTACTCTTCTGGTGCCCTATCTAGAATCTAGTAGAGCGCCCAGAGCGGGGAGGAGATTCGGAGTTTGCCTGGGGTAGACCCGGCATCGAGTGTGGGGGCCATCCACTGGACCTATCTTTACCTTCCCAGGTGCCAGGGCCTTTTTCCTTGTTTCAAGTTTCCGGAAGCACGGACGTGCAATGATGCCCCAGGTGCGATGGCATGCTCCCGCATCGGGTCCGCAGGACATCTGCTGCAACCTCCATACCCCATGTATGTGTCCCACTAGTTGCAATGCTTCCAGTCTCCACTGGGAGCTGCTGGAACTGCAGGATGCACAACCCGCCCTCCCTAGGAGAGGAGAGCAGTCCATCGGATGCTCAAACCTTTCCTCCCTGGCAGATCCCCGGTGACCTGAGTCCACTCCCTACCATGGATCGCCGGCACGATGCAAGATAAGGCTAGCGCCTCAACCCTCAGTACTCATAATAACCATTACTGCCAGGAAAGGACCAGGATAAAATGCAGTTACTTATACTCCTCGATAGTTTATACACTCCATTAGCTGACAACAGGGGTCCCATCTGTACTTTCCTACAGAACAAAAATCACTTCCACATTTATCCCAATCAGAAGTAGACTAGACTGAGGTGGAACCTTCCCCCCACCCTCCTCCTCCTCCTCAAGGCACGACATGAAGCGCTGGCTACTGGATACACGGGGGGGGGCTGATCTGTGTTACTCTCTAGCATCTCCTGATGTCAAGCAATGAATATGACTTATAATTAGGATTGAGCTAGAGACAAAGCCAGAAAGCTTTTCAATATTTATTCTCAGGTTCAGTGACTGATGAATACCTTCAGCGTTGCCAATCGCAAGGTCTTCCCCAGAGGATGCTCCCTAAGGAAGACCTTGTGGTCGAAGCGCTGGGGTTGTTTCGTGCAGTGTCACTGAGCCTGGAGAATAAATAAGCTTTATTTCATATACTGAAAAGCTTTCTGGCTTTATTTCTCCCTTCGAGTGCATTCACCTAATTTACAGTGATTTACCTGGGTTGGCAGCCTTTGGATGCACAGACTGTCCGTATCCTGTGCGCGCTGTTTTACTTTATTCAATGAACAAGACCTGCCTGTCCGTGCCACTCTCCAATGAAAAGTGGGGACAACTAAGAGGGAATAAAATGAAAACAAAGCAATTCTTTAATTGCCATTTGAGTTCACTGAGTGAATGTCAATACACGGGCAGCACCAGTTTCAGTTTTATAGTGTGCCAACTCTCAGATGTCACCTAGCCTCATATTTCCTTCTGCTGTTGTAAATCAGCATGGATAAGGCCATTCAGTTTTGCCAGGAACAGGATCATACGTAGAACAAGCTTGAAATAAAAAACAAAATGCCAACAGCTTGAGAATAGTTTTATAACGTTCACCTATGAGGTATAGTGCTAGCAACAGCATCAGAGTTTAATAGTTAAGCTTAAAGTGTAAACAAATAAATCTTCAGCTTCCTTTATAGAGTTGTTAGGGAGCCAGAGACTTTTTTTTACATCACAATTTGTTTGACTTGAATACAGCAGAAACTACAAGGATGCCAAAATGTACCCTTTTTGGATTAAAACAGGGATTTAAATCACTACTAAACACAGAACATTTTTTCTCCAGGGTGATTATTCTGAAATCATTTATTGATGTAAGGGTTTACTGACATCAAAACAGCAATCCAGCTTTTTCTGTGGCACTCACAAACACTTAGTAAAGGTACTTAAGGAATGCAGTCACTACATTTTCCTTCAAAGATTTGGGGTCCGATATTCAGTTGGATGCAAAGTGCAGCGCAAATGTTTGTGCTGCACTTTGCAATTGCCTAGGGGTCTGAGGATGCTATATTCAGTCGGGCACTACCCAAATGAATATATGGCCATGTCGGCACAATGCTAAGACAGGCAGTGTCGCCCCGGCACGGGTTCCGAAGTTGGCCTCAGAAGCTGATTGCGCTGGAGCGCTATTAGCAGTTTTCAAAGGTACCCATGCAGATGAGCCCATTGGGCACGCAAGACACTAAGGGGCCATTTGCATGCCCATTATGGGCCCATTTGCACGGGTAGAGGAGGCAGGTAGCCCAACGCCATCCGACCTACCATCCATGATAGCTATAGCTATCCCTGGTGCCTGTGGTCCCCAATCCCTCGATCACCAGCCCCATTGCAATAAGAAAAAGCCCTGTTGGTAGTGGTTCCCTCCTTCCCTCTGATCCCAGCCCATAGTGGAAATCTAAATCTGTTGTGGCAGCTGTCCCCCCCCCCGATCCCCAGCCCCATAGGAATAGGACAAATCCCAGGTGCTAGTGGTCCCCTCCCTCCCTCCCTCCCTCCCTCCCTCCGATACGCCTCCTCATAGGAACAGTAAAATCTCTGGTGCTAGTGGTCCCCTCCATCCGATCCCCAGCCCCATAGGAATAGAAAAAATCTTTGGTGTTAGTGGTCCCCTTCCTCCCTCCTTCCAATCCCAGCCTCATAGGAACAGTAAAAATCCTTGGTGCTAGTGGTCCCGTCCCTCCCTCTGATCCCAGCGTTGTAGTGGAAATCAAAATCCCTGGTGCCAGTGGTCCCCCCCCCGATCCCCAGCCCCATAGGAATAGGAAAAATCCCTGGTGCTAGTGGTCCCCTCCCCTGTAGTAGAAATCAGAATCCTTGGTGCTTGTGGTCCTCTCAATCCCCAGCCCCATAGGAATAGGAAAAATCCCTTGTGCTAGTGGTCCCCCCCTCCTTCCAATCCTGCCCTATAGTAGAAATACAATTTCCTGGTGCCAGTGGTCCCACCTGATCTCCAGCCCCATAGACGTCCCGTAGTAGAAATATAATTACCTGGTGCCAGTGGTCCTCCCTCCCACCGATCACCAGCCCAGAAGTACAAAAAAAGCCTCCATCATTTCAGGTTTTCATCAGCGGTATTTGCGTGATGTCCTTGTACTTTTATAAACCTTTCTGTGAACATGTTTGTTTAATGAATGCTGTAATGTCTACTTCAATTGTCAAAAGGCTTTTATAGGAAAGTAAGTCACAACAGCTTTTATTAGCAGGTCAATGAGCTCAGCTCACTCACCTTAGGTTACTGCTGTGCTGCTGCTGTCTGCAAACCACTGTCCACCATACCACCTGGTTCATTCTGCTGCTTGCTTGCTCCAGCCGGACTGTCATCAGTCTCCTCTGTAACTTTCTTCTCTCCAGACCGACTCTCCTCTCCATCTCCAGCCTTCAGCGCTCCACTAGAGCCCAGGCCTATTGCCCTAGCACAGCACACTGCTTCTGCCCCGCCGAAGAGAACTGAGGACCCAGCCGCCACGTCAGTCCTAACCTTCCTGTCGACATGCAGAGACCATGTCCATAGCTATCCTGCCCAGTACCCATCAGTAGTGCCACTAAATTCCGCTGAGCTGCCCTCCTCCGTCAGCACCACTGTACCAGTCAAACTCTGATCAGCCCTCAGCCACACTGTGCTACTTTTTAGACTTGACTTGCTAGTCTCTCTTAAGTCTCTAGTTGCTTGCTTCATTCACGATCTGACCTTACTCTCAGTACACTCTGCAGTCTGTCACCAAAACTGCTCCAACTGCTTCTGGCTCCTACTACGTCTGCATTTTTTCATGCAAAAAAACCCACCACTGTCAATCATGGGCAGGGGCCAGGGCAGGCACAGGATGGGACAGGACCTTAGAAGGACTTCACCTCCACCCTCCTCCCCAAATGACAACAGATATATACTGTTTTGTTTTCATGACTCACACAGATTTTTTAAAATACATTTCTATTATTTTTTTTAAATAACTTTTTATTGTAAAAACAGGAGTGTGTTTCTGGTGCCCCCTACCGATGGACACCCTAGGCGGCCACCTAGCTTGCCTATCCTTAAAGCTGTCCCTGAGCAGAGGGATGGACAAAGACTTTTGCTTGATCCCTAATGCAGGGACCTTTGTGGACTTTGTGTACAGTGCAATAGACTGTGTACCCTTTGTACCTTCTGCCCCTGTAGCCCCCCAGCAGGCAAAACATTGTTGCATTTACACCTTGAGCCGGATATTCAGAAATGCACCAGAGGCAGGCACAAGAGGGGTGCAGTGCAATTTCACTGTGCCATGGCACAATGGGCACGATATTCAAAAGTTGTGCACGACAGGATACGCCTGCCCAATGCAGCTGAATATCACACAGATGCACCATAGTGCAACCAGGGATGCACCAAGAGCATGTCATGAAGCGCAATAGCGCAACCAGGGATGTGCAGGGGAGCAAGCCAAGAAGCACAACAGCAGCAGCAGCCAGTGATGTGCAAGGTGCAGAGGAGCATGCTTCAGGGACATGCATGGAAAGGCAACAGGCAAAGCAGGCGGCAAGCCACAGGGGACGGAGGGCCCATCACCTGGGCGCAGACTGCGCCAGGTGAGAGGCAAGGTAGGCTCATGAGGCCATGCCAACCAGGGAGCACGAGGTGGCAGTAGGCCCCTGACCATGCGCACCACAGTGGGGCATGGTGTCAGGGTGGCAACAATGGCCCCTGCTGCACAGACACTGGCAACCCCTACAGGGAAGCATGGGACATGCCACCTGGACCACAGCCAGCAACACACAGGAGAACAGCACACAAGGCACACACCACACGACATGAAAAGACAGGCCATGGCCACCCCACCCATCCCATGGTGGAGCACCACCAGGTACAACCCCCGGTCCACCTCAGTCATACCAAACAGCAGCCATGCACACCACTGCAGCATGGCTCCACATGCCAGCTGCAAAGCAGACATGGACACAGATGGTTAACTATAAAATAATGTATTGCAACAGGTATATAAAAATGATACACATATATACAAGGAACAGGGTAATGGGAACAGGGAAAGGTGGGACCACCCACAAACAGGGAGGCCAGGGAAGGGAGGCAGGGGGCAGAAGTAAAGGCAACAGAAGGAGATAAGAGAGGGCAAGGGAAGGGGCTCAGAGAAGGGGAAATGAAGTGGGCCAATGGGCCCTACAGCTGTCCGCACCCCACAGTATGCTGACGCTGTCATTGGTGCCGCCGTCTGTGCTGCGACATCCCAGCAGCCATACCACCTGGAGCGTGGCAGTTGACACATGCAGGATGTGCCTCAGTAACCTTGCATGGATGTCAGTGGGACTGACACATAGGACAAAGGAGTGAACACGATATGAGTACATGTCCAGAATGCAGCAGCCCACCCACCGTGTGCAGCGGGCATCGGTGACATGCACCCATAGGCCGGCAAGCAGCCACCCACAATGAGTGCACCCAAATGAGCTGCATACCAGGGGACACACAGCCATGCAGAACATTGCACGCCAGATCTGCCTATGTGCATCACATCACCGCCATGGCAGGCAGATGACATGGCTATGCAGGAGGATGGCAGTGGCACAGCCAGGACCCAGGTGCACCCACAGCCCACCTGCAGCAGCCACCCACATGTGCGATAGCCACATCATGGTGCAATGGACACCACAGGTAGTGCACAGCTGGAGGGGCCATGCGCACAGAGGGCCGTGACCACCCCCACCCCACTGCCCACCCTACATGACAAAGAAGCATGGAATAGTGCCTACCTGCATGCTGTGACGCACCTCGTGGCTGTCCAGCCGCACCACCCATGCAGCCTGCAACCAGTGCACTGCTCCCTGTGGTTACCCATCCTGGCCCAACTGCAGCACCTGCGAGACGAGCATGCCTCTGATCTTCAGGGCCTAGGTGGGAAATATAGAGAAAGACATATCAGTACCAGGTAACACCACAGGTCCCCCACGGCACAGTGTGATACCCTGCCCAGCGTGTCAGTGGCGCAGTGGCACAGGGTAGCCATGGTGTACCACCACAGCCAACAGGACATGCAGCCCCAGCTCCCCGCAGCATGGCATGCCAACGGCACCACCCCACGGACCACTGGATGGGAATAGGCACAGGCGATGTTCACTTACCAGGCCGTGGCACGGCACCCCTCCAGACACGTGCCTGCAGTGTCCGTAGCCACTCAGGGTCCCTCCACTGCAAGTCCCCATAGCGGTGCCTGCACTGCTCCCCAGTGCACCGAGCACCTTTGGCCTCCTCCAGACCATTGGCCACCTCCTGCCACACCTCTATCCGAGGCCTGTTGAGGGGCACCTGGCCAAACAAGGTGCCAGCATGTGGCTCCATGAGTGCCACGAGGTTTACTCGCTCCACCTGGGTCCAGTTAACAGCCCTGGGACCTGTACGGCGTGGCATGTCCACAACTCGCTCAGCAATACAAAATGGCACCAAGCAGCTCACGTGCCACATGTGCTGGGGATATGCACCTCGCACTGCGATGTGCTGCCACTGCCTATCGTGCAGGCATGGAGATGCATGACTCAGCAATGCAGCGCTGCCACATGCTGCAGGGCACCCAGAAGGGCAAAGGACAACCATGGGGTCAAGGGATCCACGGCTCACAGCCCCATAGCACAGGGGCACCATGGCACTCGTAGCACAGGGGCGCCATGACACCCATAGCACAGGGGTGCCATGGCACCCATTGTGCAGGAGCGCCATCGGCATTGCCCGGGTGCCATAGGCCATAAAGGCCATACAGTGCATGAGTGCCACATGTGCAATAGCGGACGGGCGCTATACTGCCTAGTGCGCAGTGTGCATCAGCCGTGCCACTGGTGTGTGTGACAGCAGCGCATGCATGCGTGTGGCACGCCCTGTTGTGCACGTCACAATGTTGCACCTTTACTTGTGCACGTGCAACTTAATTGCGCAATGCACAACTTTGAGATATTCAGCCGCAACATGAAAATCAGCTTATTAGCCTATCCACAACGTATCCGATGCATTTGCATCTCATTATAGTTGTGCAAGCCCTCATTTGCATGCATTGCGCTATAAAGGCACCACAGGAATGCACAGTGTATGGACTGGTATTGCATCCCTTAGAGGTATGAGGAACGCTCCGGGGCTGTCGGGATGGTGGAATGGCAGGGTGGAGGGGGATTTACCAGGCTGTACTAACACATGTCATTCCCTACAGGAAAAAGCATGACTGATAGAGAGGAGAATGAGGACCGTGGGCCTGCATGCAAGCGCAGGCCCAACTTCACCAGGGCAGAGTCGGATGCCTATTCCAGGCATACCTGGACCAGGAGCCACTCCTGAGTGGCTCCACAGGCACCCCACTGGCCCGGGCAACAGCATGGGAGGGTGTGGCTCATGCTGTGAACCAGCAGAACAGCCACCAACAGTCTGTGCAGGAGTGCAAAAAGAAGGTCAGCACAGACCAGAGGCGGATCAAGGAGAAGGTGGCAGCCATCCGGGCAGCGCGTGCCGCCACAGGCAGGGGTCAGCCTGCTCTGCCCCAACTGATGCCGCAGGAGGAGATGGTGGCAGCCACCATGCAGTGCAGCACCCTTGAGGGCATGCCTGGCGTAGGCTTCCAGACAGGTGGGAGCCCATCACTGCACGGTTGGTATGGCTATGAGGGGGGCATGGGGCAGGGGGGCTGGGGGCAGGGGTGGGCGACAGCAAAAACGAATGCAGCTGTTTTCCCTTTCAGCTCCTGAGCACCTGCATGCAGCGGCAGGGGTGGGGGTGTCTGCCGTGGTGGAGGTCCTGGATCCAGAGGACCATCCATCCACCTCCACCGGACTTTGGGGGCTGGATCAACTGCAGGCCAGCACCGCTGGCCATCCGGACGCCTGTGGCA
Source organism: Neoceratodus forsteri (assembly GCA_016271365.2). Lineage (NCBI taxonomy): Eukaryota > Metazoa > Chordata > Ceratodontiformes > Ceratodontidae > Neoceratodus > Neoceratodus forsteri. Next base: position 5,660,905 of record JADMNL010000040.1, read on the forward strand.
CGGGTGCGGACGAGGCCCTGGCCGTGTTTCAGCATGATGCCAGGCATGGTGTCCTGTGTGCTGAGACATAGATCAGGGCAGGGTCCAGATCCAATGACGATGAGACCTTCATCTTGGACAGCGATGTTGTGGCTGCAGGGGAGGTGCCCATAACACACACCCGCCACAGCAGTGCAGACGGTGTCCCTGTTTTGGTTGCCTGTCCACCCGCCACTGTGGCTGACCACGCCAAGGCTGCCACTGGTATGACAATGGTGGGTGGTGGTGGTGATGGTGGCATTGGTGGTGGTGCAGCTGCACCAGTGATACCCTGGGCACAGCAGCTGGAGGGGCAGCAGTAGCATCCGGACGGCGATGAGGGGGGGCCTGGGGCAACACCCGCTGACGGTGCACCGCATGACAACCAGCCCCAGGAGGGACCCGCCGTGCAGCACCCACCTTCATGGGGGGCTGGGCCGCAGGGATGGGCTACACCTGTGGGTCGGCAGAGTGCCCATGCGCCCCAAGGCGATGACCCCTTGAACGAGCACACCCGTCTGCTCTGGGCCTCTGTTGAGCAGTAGGTACTGGTCGTGGCAGGGGTGCATGGGCTCCATGTGGAGCTGCACCAGGCTGCAGAGCAGTGGGACAGGGACTTTGCCCTGCTCCTGGCTGAGAACACGTGAATGCGGGTGGACAAGACCGCAGCCATGGATCGGCTCACCGCTGCGGTCACAGCCGGACTGGCACCACTGGCCTTCCTGGTGCGTGACCATCCACCGCAGACTTTGCGGAGTGCATTCTACATCCCTCAGGCTTAGTGTTGTGTGACCCCCACTGTGTCGATGCTGGGGTCCACTATGGGCATTCCGAGCACGCCTGGAGCGGGCATGTTTGGGGGCCTGCAGACACCTGCGAGGACCTGGTCAATTTCCCACAGTGTCACCCATGGGGACCATCTGTGACACCCCCTGAGGCCGATACTCAGCCTGTGTCCACTGTGTGTTCTCAGCAGCACCGTCCACGTGTCTGCGGTGGCCATGCCACCGTGCAGCGTTCTGGAACCGCCCACCTCCGAGTCCGCTGTATGCTGCTGCTCTGAGTGCACATTGGTGTGGTGTGTGCGTCCCATGCCTGTGGCATCCGTGATTGATGCCACACACAGGCCATGTGCCCACCCACCCAGCTGCTGGCCACTGTTGCATGTGCATGATGATGCCAGCATAGCGCTGACTGCCACTGTGCACCGGTGCTCAGCGTCTGACACATGCCCGGTGCCCACCTCTGGGTGGGGGCATGGTGGGTCCTGTGTGCATGTGTGTGTGGGAGGGATGTGCGGGGCTGTGTTGCATGCTGCCGTGGTGTCCGGACCCACGCCTGTCCACACCCCCCTCTGGCTGTCCCTGGTACAGGGTGCACCCATCCGTGCCTGTCCATTGTGCCATAGGCCCTGGTCCTTGCATGTGGCCGTGGTCACCTACCTGCGTGCTCCATAGTGCTCCTCTGTGAGTGTGTCCCTGTGCTGCTGGGCCATCCTGGTCAGCCAGAGATCCCTTCGCCTGGGGGGGCTGCCCACCACCTCCAGGCCCGGCATCCACGACGTCCCCACTGCTGTTCCCCTCTTCGACCTCAACAGCTATCCCACAGTCGGTGGCCATGTTATGTAGTATGCAGCAGGCCAGGAATAGGCAGCAGGCCTTTGAGGGGCTGTACTGTAGGGCACCACCAGACCTCTGCAGGCAATGGAACCAAGCCTTCAGCAGTCCAAACATCTGCTCGATGATGTTCCATGTGCTGGTGTGTGCCTCATTGTATTGCTTCTGTGCTGGGGTCTACAGGTGCCGGTGTGGGGGTGAGTAGCCATGGCCAAAGTGGGTAGCCACTGTCACCTGTGTGTAGAGATGTCTGGTTAGCATGGTGGACTGTGTCAATGCAGCCCCCGGCCATCCTGGCTACACCCCCTGGCACCCATGCCCTAGCAACCCTCACATCCTGCCCTGTTGTTCCCAGCATACCGCATCCACAGCATACTCACCGACTAGGTGGCCAGTGGGGATGTCCCCACTCTTGAACCTGTGGCACGGTGCTGACCGGTGCCAGATGAAGGCATCATGTGCTCCTCCAGCGTGTGTGGCACAGACATTGATTATGCACCCCTGGCATCGCACACCACCTGGTAGTTGACACTGGGGTAGCCCTTCCTGTTTATGTACGCTACCCCCTCCGGGCCTGGTGGTGCACAGATGCTGACATGGGTGCAGTCAATGGCCCCTAGCACACCAGGCAAACGTGCCATCCTGTGGAACTCCTGCATGTTTGCTGTGCACTCTGCCTGTTTGCTGGGGAAATGGATGTACTCTGCAACATGTGGCAGCAGTGCGCTGAGGAATTGTGTGAGGAGCCGTGACGCGGCTGACTGGGCTATGCCTGTGGTGTCCCCTGTCAATCTCTGGAAGGTCCCCATGGCGAGAATGTATATGATGGCCGTGACTTTTGTCTCCACTGACAGGGCGTGGCTCCGTCTTGTGGGTGTCTGCATCCCCTCGCTGCACAGCTCACAGAGCCATCTCAGAATAGCCCAGTTTAGATGGTAACGGCCCACAATCTCTGTATCACTGTACTGTTCGAAGGTGATGCGGACACGGTACCACCTGTTACAGGCATACCGCCAACGGGCCCTTCCACGGCCACACTGGTCTGCGAGCTGCCTCCTCACACCCCTCATTACTGCCTCCATCTCGAATATGGCACTGGCCATGTCCTGGGTTGTATGTCCACCCCCCCGGGCAGCTCTCTCCCCAGGCCCCCCCGGCTGTGTGCTGGTGTCTGTGCCTCTGCACTGGGCCCACCCCTGTGTTGTGGCTGCCTGGCCTACAGTCTGTGGCCTCCACCTCCCACCTCTCTGGGCCCCTGTGCAGCCCCTCCTGTGCTGGGTGTCACTGGCACTTGCTGCATGTTGCCTCGGACCCTGTCTCGCACCCACACACAGTCACGCACACACACTCACACTCCCAGACTCTGGCAATGTCAGACTCCCTGGTCCACACTGTGTGCCTCTCCCAGCCTGCCACACTCCCTGTGGCTGCCCTTCAGCTGTTCAGCCTGCCCCCTCGCTCTCCCTCTTTGTGGTTCCCCTCTGTCGCAAGCTTCCTTCCTCGCTGTTTCTCTTTATGCATAAGTCTGCTCGCGAAGTCCTGCTTTGCGCCACGCTTATGCCATTTGCCTGCCATTGAATATCGTACTGTGCATTTTATGCATGGCTATGCCCCCTGCACTTGCGCATGCATTCATTGTCATTGCACATTGGTGCATTGGAACTTGCGCTGTGCATCTGCTGCTGCTGAATATCGCTTTCCGGTGCATTGGCGCAGTTGCGCCGGCTCATCCCTGTTGCGCAGTGTGCAACTGCTCCAAATATCCTGGCCCTTGTGTACAGCATAAACCCACTACTTGACCCTTGCTAAAGGAGAGGACATTCATTTGTGATTATATGTTTTACTGGTGTCCCACCATGATTGTGCAGGTCCCCAGCATTATGGCCCACCCCAGTTCTCGGGTTAAATAGAAATGTTTTGTGTAATCCCCCCAAGAGCTAAGCACTGTAGAGCAACCTCTAGCTGGGAGGTGGGAGGCAGGTGTCGGCAGCAATGTAGGCTGATACTGTAAGCACAGGGTTATACAACGGGGGCTCGTGCTTGGATTTATGGGGGTTCAGACTGGCAGTAAAAATGGCCTGGGGCTGTGAATCTGGTGGTAGTGAACTCAGGAAAGTGAAAGTTTGTGTGGTTTTAATGTGGTCCCAATCTGTGCTTCAAGCAAGAAAAATCTGTTGTCCACTTTGCAGTCTGATGGGCAACAGTCACCACTGAGGGCCCTCCCTCTCAAGACTGGGGCCGGTTCCAGTATGCACTTTGTATGCAAAAAATACAGGTTACTCACCTGTAACAGGAGTTCTAGGAATGGTATATGTTGTTCATCCACACTGTCTGGCAGGTTCCTTGCCGCTTTAAATCTTGCCGGAAGGTCGCCAAGCTGGCTCCTCCCACCCACCCGGGTGGTAAAACTCTTGTCTCCACCCCATGATGCCAGATCTAGCCTGCTGGAAGCCAGGTTGTGCGTCGAAGCCGGGGAGGTCGGGTGGGTTGTGTGGATGAACAACATATACCATTCCTAGAACTCCTGTTACAGGTGAGTAACCTGTATTTCTAGGGACATGGATATGTTGTTCATCCACACTGTCTGGCAGACTCCTAGCAGTTCTCCAGGAGGAGGGAGGCAAGGTGCACACCCCCTACTTGGGAAATAAAGACTGGAGAACTGAGGCCCCAAAACCAGCATCCCGGCGTGACTCAAGGTCGATGTGGTAGTGGGTGATGAAGGTGTGTGCTGACTTCCAGGTAGCAGCCCTGCAGATTTCCTGGATAGGGATATCCCTGGAAGCAGCCACTGATGCAGCGGTATGGCAGGTAGAATGAGCCCTTATCCCTCTGGGAGGCTCCATGCCCACCAACCTATAGCAGAGATCTATGCAGGAGGTGACCCACCTGCCTATCGCCTGCTTGGCTGCAGGTCTGCCAGGTGCATCTTCAGCGTAGGTGACAAACAGCTGGCGAACCTCTCCCTGAACTTCAGCCGTCCGCTCCTTGTAATAAGCGAGTGCTCTTCTAGGGTCCAAAGTATGGAGCCTATATTCGGCCTCCGAGGTGTGATTGGGGTAAAACACCGGCAGAGTCAACACCTGGTTAAGGTAAAACTCTGACACCACCTTCGGAAGGAATTTCGGGTTGGGGCGCAGGACAACCTTGTCCCTGTGGAAGACGAGATAAGGAGACTCGATGGAAAGCGCCTGGAGCTCTCCCATCCTTCTGGCTGACGTGATAGCCACCAAGAAGGCGGGTCTTCCACAACAGGTGAGAGATGTCACACCTGAGCATCAGTTCGAATGGCTTGCCCATGAGCTTAGCCAATACCAGCAGTAGATCCCACGGAGGTGGAGGTTCTCGCACCGGAGGGATTATGTGATCAAGGCCTTTGAAAAAGTGACCGACCACCTTCTCCTGTGCCACCGACTGCTTCCCGGCCCACGCCCGGTAAGCAGAGATGGCTGCCAGGTGCACCTTAAGGGTCGTCGACCGAAGCCCTTGCTGAGAAAGGGACCACAGGTAGTCCAGAATGCTTGCCAAGGAACAGGAGGAAGGGTCCAGGCCCTTGCCCTGACACCAAATGGAGAATCTCTTCCATTTGAAGGCATAGCATTTTCTGGTCGACTCCTTACGGGACGCCTCAACGACGTTGAGGACCTCGTCGGAAAGACCCAAGGCCTGGAACTCTAGCCGCTCAGGAACCAGGCCGTCAGGTGCAGGGATTGAAGGTCCAGATGGAATACCTTCCCCTGATTGACTGAGATCAGGTCCGGGCGGGCTGGAAGCCACCTCGGGAGCCTGGAGCTGAGACTGAGGAGATCTGGATATCAGAACTGGTGGGGCCAGTCTGGGGCTACCAGAATCACCTGTGCCTTGTCCCTCCTCGCCTTGAGAAGCACCTTGTGGATCAAGGGAAATGGGAGAAGACGTAGAAGAGGCCCAGGGTCCACGGCCTCGAGAAGGCATCCCCCTGCAGCGAGCCCTGCTGAGGGGGGAGGGCATGAAACAGTCTCAGCTTCGCATTCTCCATGGAGGCAAACCGGTCCACCTGAGGCATGCCTCAGTGGGAGAAGAGATCTTGTACTACCTCCAGCAGGAGAGACCACTCGTGAGACGCAGCCCCTATCTGGCTTAGGGCATCGGCCAGGGTGTTGGAGGCTCCAGCCATATGAATGGCGAGGAGATCCGCCTCCAGGCTGCGCACAAGTGACCAAATGCGGAGAGTTTCCCTGCACAGAGGCATGGAGTGCGTTCCGCCCTGGCGGTTTAGGTAGTACATGGTCGTGGTATTGTCCGTCTGGACCTGAACCACTTGACCCCATAGAAACGGAGCAAAGGCGGTGAGGGCTAGACAAACCATTCAAAGCTCCAGCAGGTTGATTTGACATCGGGACTCCCGAGGGGACCAGAGGCCATGCGCACTGTGCTCCCCCAGATGGGCACCCCAACCCATCAGAGAGGCATCGGTCGATAGCGAGACCGTCGGCTCGGGGCGGAAAAATGGGATGCCCTCCTGCAGATGTGCTGGAATGGTCCACCACTGGAGAGCATTCCACATCACCTGGGTCACTGTCACTAGCTGATCCAGCGGATCAAAGTGCCGTGACCATTGGCTGGCCAGCCTCCATTGAAGGGGACGCATGCACCAGCGGGCCCAATGGACCACGCTGGTGCAGGCCACCATGAGGCCCAGGAGGTGCAGAAAGTCCCGGGCAGGGTGCGATTGCCCAACCTGAAATGATTGGGCAAAGGTGGAAAGAACCTCGGCCCTGTCCACCCGGGGCCGTGCTCTGGCTCGTAGAGAGTCGAGCTCTGCCCCGATGAATTGTATCACCTGCTTTGGCACGAGTTCCAACTTGGCCTTGTTGATGAGGAGGCCAACCTGAGAGCAAACCTGGAGGGCCAGATCTCTGGACCGCTGCACCTCCACTCTAGAGGGGGCTGCAATGTCAATCATCCAGGTAGGGTACACCTGGACCCTTCAGGCGCAAGAGAATGCTGTCACCACTGCCATGCATTTGGTGAAGTCCCTGGGAGTTAGGGAATGCGTCAAGGCATGGCCCGAATCAGAAGGGATCCCTCCGCTCTGAAGTGGAGGAATCTCTGGTGAGACGGACGGATTGGGACATGAAAGAACGCATCCTGAAGGTCCAGAGAACAGAACCACATGCCTCGTTCCAAGGATGGGATTATCTGAGGCAGAGTGACCATCCTGAAGGTCCGAGACCTTAGGAACATGTTCAGGCTGTGCAGGTCGAGAATTGGGCGCTAGCCCCCCATCCGTTTTGGGACCAGGAAGTACCTGGACACAAACCCCAGGTCTGAAGGAGGATCCGCCACCTTCCTGATCACCTCTTTTTCGAGGAGCAGGGCAAAATCGGCTCGGCAAACCAACAGAGAGGCTGCGGACCCCGTAGCCCCCCGAGGGGTGACGGCTCAGAAGGGTGGGGCCTGCTCAAACTCCAGAGGCAGGCCCTTTCCTACCACCTCCAACACCCAACGGTCCATGGTGATAGCGGACCAGGTGGAAAGGAAGTGGTGGAGCCGTCCCCCCATGGGGGATCCCAGGGGGGAGTGATGAGGCTGGGGGTGACACCCCTCAAGGGCAGGCTTAGAGGAGAGACCGGCCGAGGGACCTCCTGGGCCTTTACCTCCCTGCTTCCTGTTGGAGGAAGCCGTGGGCTTGGGTTTGGGATGCCAATCGCGAGCCTGCTGGCCCTGGTGCTGGTGCTGTTCAGCCGGACGTGCCACAGGCACAGAAGGACAAAAGGACTTGTGCTGCTGCTGTCGGCGGCCTTTGTCCTTCTGGGCGGAGGTGACCGAGTCCAGAGTGGCATTGGACTTTTTGATCTGCTGGAGGTAACCTTCCACTCCAGGGCCGAAGAGGTTGGTCCCCAAGAAGGGGACATCCGCCAGTTTGTGCTGGGTATCCACCATGAAGGTGGATATCCTCAGCCATGCTCTGCGGTGCATGGCCACCGTGGCCGCAACCGATCTGGCACAGGAGTCTCTGATGTCCAGAGCCATTTGGAGCTGCTGCTTAGCCACTGCCCTACCCTGGTCCCGCACCTGCTGGACTGTGGTCTGCAGGTCGGCTGGGAGATGAGGGATCACCTCATCCAGGGAGCCCATGAGGGCGTGGGATAAGTATGCCATCAGCACGGCCGAGCTGGCCTGGCGGAGGCCAAGGGAGGACGCAGCATACACCTTGCGCCTGGCATAGTCCAGCTTTTTGGACTCCTTGTCGGGGGCTTGTGTATGTCCCTAGCATTCCCGGAACACCAGAAAACGCTGTCGATGACCAACCCCTCGGCAGAGGGGTGTTCCGAAAAACTGGGCAAAGAGCCAGTAGGGACCGCATACTTCCTGGCCATCCTGGCCATACAGGACAGGAAGCAGGCCACTGCCAGAGTTCCAAGGCTGGGCCAACAATGTCTTCAGCCACTGGAAAGGCCTCCGTGGGTGAATCCCCTAGGTCCAGTATCTCCGTCAGAGGATACTTGGCCCGCTTGGATATGGGCTCGAGCTGCATCCCAGTGGACTCTGAGATGAGCTGAAGCAAACCCATGAAGGACGATGGGCTTTCATCCATTGACTGGCCCCCGGAGGACTCCAGGTCAATGGGCCTGGAGAACAGGGAGGAGTCATCATCAGACTCCAAGGAGTCCGCGAAGAGCTGCCTGGGGCCTGAGCCACCCTCCACCCGCCAAGGATGGTCGGGAGTGAGGGTGACCGACAACCTGTGGGGCAGGCCCTGACCCGACCGAGAGTCCTTGGTTGGTGCCCCCGATTTCGGTTGTGGAGGCGGAGGTTCCACCACAATCGGTGGGGCAGCTGGTTTCAGCCGAACAACCGGCCCAGGCTTGGGCACCTCGGCTACGGCGAGGGGTTGTTTCGGCCACTCAGGTGACAGCCACTTGATGGCCGGGGAAGGCGATGGCGTCGGCTTGTTCCCAGACAGAAGTAACTGCTGCCACATCAGGTCCTCGTAGCATCGACGCAATTTGCGCTGAAGCCTCTCCCCTTCTGAGGAGGAAGATGAGGATGAGCGGCGGCGCCGCTTAACTTGGTGCTGAGACCGCCAATGTCGGTGGGATCGGCTGGACCAAGACGATGTCCGAGACCGAGACCGAGATCCTCTGCTTTTCTGAGGATGGGCCTGGGAAGGGACGGGGGACACCCGCTATTCCCTCAGCTCGGAAGCCTTAACCGGGGACTGCGGCACCGGTGGCGCAGGCAGGTCCTTGGTCTCCACCGGGGGAACCGGTGAAGAAGGGTTGTCTGCCTCACCAGTCGACAGCCCGTCCAACGGGTCGAGAAAAATCTCAACCGCGTCGACGGGTGTCTCAGCCGGCTGGCCTGACGGGGACGCCGTGAAGCCAGCGGCCTTAGTCGCAACCTCGATCGAAGTACAGTCGACTGTTCGGGAAGGGGACCCTCCGCCTCCCCATCGAACACCGACATGATGGACTTCTACCTTTGAGTCCTTCTTTGACTGAGAGGAATGTCCCGATGGCCCCTCTCCCTTCGTGGAAAGGGACTGGCAAAGCTCCTTGAAAGAAGCTGAATACAAGGTACCCAGTGAGAGCGGGATAAATGCCGCGACCGAGGAAGAGGATGATGCGGCCTGAGCCGCCTCCTCCTTGAGGGCGATCATCTGCTCGAGTTGCTCAGCTGAGCCAGCCGTCGCGGTAACAGCCCAATGGGCCTCCTTTGACTTAACCAGCAGGTAGCGCTTCTCGGGGCGCCCAAGCTGTAACCGGGCAGTGTGGTCCTCCAGGACATTGGCCGAAAATGAATGGCATGACTCGCAGGCCTGCGGGTCGTGTTCTAGGCCGAGGCAGTAGACACACATGGAGTGCGGGTCCGTCCTGGACATCTTCTGCCCACAAGGCACCGCCAAAATCCGGGAGTCGATTTGTCCATCACAGCCGTGAGGGAGAAAGATGACCGAAGTCTTGAAAATTTTAAAATAAGTTTCAGGCAAACTAAAGAATTAGGATCCAGTCTACACGCAGAGCGTTAAGGAGGGAACCTGAGCTTCCAAGCGGTAAGGAAGATCTGGCGTCATGGGGCGGAGCCGAGAGTTTTACCACCTGGGTGGGTGGGAGGAGCCAGCTTGAAGACCTTCCAGCAAGATTTAAAGTGGCAAAGAACCTGCCAGACAGTGTGGATGAACAACATATCCATGTCACTAGAACACTACTTCAGTATAGTAGATTGTATCAGACTAAGTGTGCTTAGTTATAGGTTAACATCTTCTGTTACTACAAATTCCAGAATCCCCCTGCAGATGGCATCAGCGCAGTAGTATTTTATTTATTTAGTTTTTGTTGACCAGGTAAGCGTACTAGGCAGATTCTGCCTATTTTCAGGCACGACCTGGGGGAGGGGTATACAGATGAAAGCTAACTGACCTTGAACCACATTAAGTTGTTGGTGGTATTTTTAGTGAATGGGGGAAATTTGGCCAGGGCACCAGGAAAATTCCCCCTACTTGTCCAGCAGGGGAACCCTTGGCAGTCCTTTGCAGGATTGCCAGAATGACAGAGACGCCAGAGGGAATGGATGTGTGCTTGATGCAGGAGAGCAGGCCTCATCTCCTGTATCGATATCACAAGAGGCCGTGGAGGAAACGCTGGTAGTGGCAGATTTGGAGCTGGTACAGTTGGAGGATGAAGAGGTTCTTGCTCATAAGCCTGGGAAGGAGTGTCGGGTGCATAACACTAAATGATCGACCAGATCGAAAAAAGGTATTGTTTGTTTGGACAACGAAGTTAGTTTATTGCACCAGAAAGAACGATTGTTGAAAGAAATGTCGCAAGTCGAAAGAGGCTTGTCTGATTTAGCTGCCAGAGCTGAAGCCATCACAATGGGCTTCACTGCTGTCAATAGCCCTATGACACATTGTGATGCTGACGTGGAAAGTGCTTCACTGGATTGTTCAGAACGGAATCAATGTGTGGATGATTTGACTGCTAGGGTACAGGCTGGCATTTTAAATGGAGCTCCTTCCATGTGCTGAGAGCCTGTATTGCAAGGGGATACACTACCAGCACATAAAGCAGCAAGTTTTCAAGCAGAGCAAGTTTTTGTTTTTCCTAAATCACAGCGCTCAAAGGATTGGAGTAAAACTGTGGAGGCTGGACAGAAGGCTACAACCCCTGGAGAAGGGGACTGGACTCCAGCTAAAGCACTGCATGATGCAGGATGGGATCAAACCCAACAGGACATTGGACTCCTGATTCACAGGACCCGGTCTACATTAAAATGTTGGACAATGCTTCTTCTACTGTGGCCACCAATGGAAAGAGCTCCAATGATCCCTGGGGTAAAAACATTGTTTCTAACACTAGTGATATTAATGTTGTTCTATTAATGCTGATGTACCTGCTATGTCGAGTGGAGGAAAGGCTGAGACAGGAGGTGTACAATCTGCTGATTTACTGTCTGCAGCACCTGAGGAGGGAGAGGGTAGTATAGAAAGAGTGTGGGGTGGAACTGGAGTAGTGAACAGCTCACCAGATGTTGAGGCCCCAATTCGCCTAGGCCCTCCTCAAGCCACCACCCCAGATGGGGAAGGGGGAGAAATGGCTTTTAAACTATCTGATTTATTTCAGTCCAGGGGAGAGCCAGCTCCATGGTGGAATGCTGTGCACCTTATCTATAAAGGAGGGTTGCAAGATCCGCCTGATTTTGTATTTCTTTGAAACTTGGCTTCCCGGCCAGTGCCCTTTGGGGTAACCATTGCCTCAGTGCTTGCGCACTGAGGTCCTTTGTCTTTTAATTTGTTTTTTGTTTTAATTGGGTTCACCACAACATAACCCAGATAGACCATCTTAGGGTAACTGGTTCATTCCACTGGGGTGCCAAACAGACGAGGCATACTGATGAGTCCTGGTAGGACGAAACACGTGTCTATGTCTTCTGTTGGCACCCTTTGCAAACTGTGTGAGAGGCCTTTCTGCACCATGCATTTTTGATTAAAGTTGAACCAGCATAATATTCTGTGGTGATTTGCATATGCAGTCCATGATGCTTTGCATTATGGGGGCATGTGGGTTTTTGCATTTTTTTTAAACTTGGCTTCCTGGCCAGTGCCCTTTGGGGTAACCATTGCCTCAGTGCTTGCGCACAGAGGTTGTTTGTCTTTCATATTGCAAAAATTTTATTGAAAGGCTCAATGAAGTTTTTTGCATCAGAGATCTTTGCTTTAATTAGTCTGGGAAGTTCAAACTTTGATTTGAGCTTTAAGAATATATTTAACTTGGATAGGTTCTGGGCTCAGTATGCTAAAAGTAACAATCTCCCGATATGGACTCCTTTTCTTGTAGTGCCTCTCACGAAACCTGCAGTGAAGAACATCACGATAATGTTCAGAAATGAAGGGGTGAATATTGAGGATATTCTGTTCTGGCTCAGGAAAAGGTGTGAAGTTTTAAACAGACCTGTGCCCACCCTTGATAGTGAGCAGATTTGGGATGGGGATGGTGCATCAAAGTAAAACTTTTTTCAACTAATACAGGGACAGTACATTTGCTAAGTATATTTTATTTGGGGAAAGATAGAGGTAATATTTTTTATGTTGGTCAGACAAAATTTTGTTTTAAATGTGGAGCAGTAACACACCTTAGTTCAGCTTGTGCTTCTGTATGTTGTAATCACTGTTTGGAGTTTGGTCATAAATCAGAAACATGTTTCAATTTATTCAAGTGCAATTTGTGTGAAGGCACAGGACATGCATATGGGCACTGTCCCTGGGCCTCACACAATCGTGAGGATTGTCCCTCTCATGAGGGGATTATTAATCAGGCCCAACAACAATAGCAGGCCAAGAAGGTAGCAGAACAGAGTCTTAGAGCAGGCTTGGATACCTTGAAGCAACATCCCCAGGGTACAGTCATAAGATAGAAAGTTACTACACCAGACTCTAACTTAGAAAATCCACAAGTGGAGGTGTTTTTTTCCTGCAGTGGTAGCAATGGGGCCACCCCCTGCCCCTCCTCCTCCTACTTCAGAGGCCTCATTAGATGCAGTTAAAAATATGAAATTTAAATCAGTTCCGAAGAAAAGAAACAGGGCTGGGAAGGCAGTTACTAAAATGCAGGCTGCTCCTCTACAAAGAGGGTGATGGGCAACAGAGAATAAATTTGTAGCCCTAAATGTTGATTCATCTGATCAGGAAACTGACAAAGAGGATGTGGATTCTCCTCAATGCTTTCCTCTTCTGATACGGAAGGTCAGGGAGGGTCGGACTCGATTGCAAAAAGGACAACACTAGGTCAAAAAGCTAAAACTTAAATAACAATTTGTCTTTATGTTCTTTCTTTTCCTTTTTTTTTCTTATGCAGGATTTTCTCACATTCACTTCCTTAAATGTGAATAGAATTAAGGGGATAGAAAATTACGTAGTACCATGTTGTCTTTGCAGGATTCAGCCAGTGATATCACTTGCATTTTAGACACTAGGTTGAAATCTTACACACAGCTAAAGCAAGCTACAAAAGCTTGGACTTTAGGAGCCTCATTTTGTTCTGTCGGTCCAGATGGTGGTGTTGGATTTCTGTTTTCTAACCCTGACTTGAGTGTATCCCGATTGATTGAGATACAGCCTGGGAGAGCTTTGCTCTTAGATGTTTCTTATTTGACTGGATGCTTTTGGATTGTTGCTATATATGCTCCACAATCCAAAGCTTTAAGATCTGCTCTATTTCAAGATATACAACCTTATTTACATACCTCTCTGCTAGTTGTATGGTTGGGTGATTTTAATTGTGGGGCGCACTTATCGGACAGGAGTTTAATGATGGATAAAATGTTTTGTGACTCCCTTAAACTGAAATAGATAATCTCCACAGCTAATTTGAAAGATGCATATCGGAGTTTGCATGCCACTGGGGGATACACTTACTTTAGGGGGACTATAAAAACCAGGATTGATTTTATCTTTATTACACAGGCCCTGACAGTTTTGGAGGTCTCCACACAAGTACATGAGTGTTTGGATCATGTTGCTTTATGTGCAAAACTTACTTGGACAGGAACACCTAGTTGTAAGAAAAATAAATGGAAACTAAATACAGCTATGTTATCAGATCCCAAAATACAAAAACTATGGCAAAAAAATTGGACTTCCAGATTGTCCATAGAGGATTTGTATGACAAACTAGAGGAATGGTGGGAGAATACAAAAATCTCCTGGAAAAAGGTTTTTCATCATACATCTTACAGTAAAAATAATGACTTATATTTACAATACTTAAAGCTGAGACATCAATTACAACACCTGATTTCTCTGGCAGATACTACACATTATGATTTTAGTGATCAGATATCTGTACTTAGTAAACAGATGAGAGATATTCAATATAATAGGGCCAAAACTTTAGAAACAGAAGCCAGGTTTGGGACACAGTTAAAGAAAGGTGGGGTAGATCCCTTTAAAGATTGCACTAAAAGGGTCAGGTCTTGGGTGATAACTGAATTAATATCTTCACAGGGACAGATGGTACGTGATCCTGTAGATATTCTACAAGTAATACAGACTCAAATGACTCGGGTATTTGGTACTACACATAGTGGTAAGGATGCTGGACGCATATTACAAAATATAGGTTTACCTCAGATTTTGGAGCACTATAAGACAGCTCTGTTGAGGGGCATCACTGATGTTGAAGTGTTTACAGCTGTAGACTCTTTGAAATCTGATGCTGCTCCTGGTTCAGATGGTTTAGGGGCTGGTTTGTACAAAACATTTAAAGTGGACTTAGTGCCTACATTAACAATATTATTTAACTACATGTTGAAAGAAGGTAGATTTACAGAATCCATACAGGAAATTATCCTGGTGTTGATTCACAAAAAGGGTAGTACTTATGATATTAAAAATTGGAGACCTCTAAGTCTTCTTAATACAGATCAGAAATTAATAGCAAAAATTTTACTTTCTCAACTTACTAACATTACCGATTATCTGATTGGGCCAGAACAAACCTGTGCTCTCCCAGGCAGAAGGCAATGTGATAATCTCATAATGTTGAGGGAACTTTTTTTTCACGGAGATCTGAATGAAGTACAAGGGTGGGTGATTGGGGTAGACCAGGAGAAGGCTTTTCATCTCATTTCTCATGAATTCTTATTTTTGGTCTTTCTTGCTTTTGGAATCCCTCAGGAGTTTGTATCCTGGATTCAAACCCTATATCGTGGTATTTCTCTTATACTGAGTATTAATGGATGGGATGGGAGGCGGGTAGAGATACGCTGGGGAGTTAGACAGGGCTATCCACTTAGCCCTCTTATAATGTTTTTTGTACAGAGGTTCTTTTTTGATTGGTACATACCTCTCCTGCTGTACGTGGTATACTGGTACCTGGTGTGAGGGTTACAATTAAGTTATTAGCTTATGTGTATGATTTAGTTTTTACACTTGATTCTAGGACTAGGGAAGATGTTCTTTCTCAAGTATTTAAAGCCTATTCTGAAGTTTCTGCATCCAAGATTAATTTTGACAAAGGTGTTGGCGTCACTTTAGGGAGGATTCCTATACCTCCTACTGGTAAATTTGCAGGCATATGTATTCAAGTAGATCTGATTTTTGTATTGGGGATACAATTTGGGCCTTCTGACTTACAATATAATAACTGGGTAATTGCTCTTAGTAGAGCAGAGCAATTGGTGGCTGGATGGAGGTTGAGACTCGTAGGAAAGAAAAAAAGGGGTTTCCTTAACAAAATCATTAGTAGTACCCATGTTTTTATATCTGTTATGTTTCCCCCCTCCTAAGAGCTTGTTACCAAATTGTATAGGGTATTTTTTCAGGCCCTATGGGGTTCACGTTTGAATCCGATTAAAAGCGACTTTACGTATAGACCTATAACTGCTGGAGGGATTGGTATGGTTAATCCTGTTGCCTTTTTCCCTCAGTACTTTTGGTAATTATACATTTGGACATGCTCTTAGGCCAGGTGAGAAGAGCTGGAAACAACTGGTTATGTTATGGGTTGGTCCTTGTGTACCCTGCTGGGAACAGGGGAAATTGAGACTTTTGGGTGGAAAAGACAACATCCCTAAATATGGGATAGATACAATAAAACAATTGAGCACATGGGATCTTACATCTACTAAAGTTGTGACATTAGATAGGAAAACCATTTATAAGAACATTTTATATGTTCAATGTAGTTCTACTGTAAATTTCCTGGACTGTACTAGAGAGCATTGTTTATTTGTAATTACACAACTACATAATCCTAGAATTCCTCGACAAGCATGGAATTGTTTATAATTGGGAAATTTTGGATGGCTGAGTGTAAAGAAGAATCATAGACATAAAAAAACTTGAGGACAGATATTGCCCTAGAAATTCATGTCCGCTTATAGTGGAATCACAGCAGCACTTATTTCTGGATTCCCCTTATGTCAAAATTCTTTGGGAGCTTGTAGCTGCAGAGTGGAAAGAGCCGCTTTTTAACAATCTATCTTATGTGGATATTATGTATGGAGGGAATCTGCACCTTAGGGGAAAATATCATATAGATACTATTTTTAGTATTAACTATTATAAGATATCATATATGGCAAGCTAGGTGCTTGTGGGTGCTTCAGCAGAAATGGTCTTCTCAGTTTGAAGTATTGGGATATATTAAGAATTCTGTACAGAGAGTAGGAGCATTAGATAAGGCCTTTAATCTCTATGAGAGGGTTATGCATTTATGGTTAAATTGTGCACACTGGCTGACATAAAACTGAGTTATTGGTTTTGTATATATGTATGTATGCTGATGGTTGCTTCTTTTGTTTCCTTTTTGCTAATTTTGTTGTTTTTCTCTGTTTTTTCCTTTTTGTTAATAATATATGAATAATGTTTGATATACTTGGGTACTTGGGTAATAGGACAAAAGAAGGCTATTAGCCCATCGAGATTGTCCTCCATATTGATGGATCATTTACCCATGTCCCATTCATTCATCCATTTATCTAGTTTATTCTTGAATATTGATATATTTGTGGAGTCGACAATATCCTGGGGTAATTTATTCCATAATCTGGTTGATCCAATGGAGAAGAAGTTCAATCTTTTGTTGTTATTTACTTTTTTAACTTCCAATTGTCTATTATGTAGTCTTGGCACAATTTTTCTTGTAGAATACACAATACCACATTGTTCCATTTGAACTGGAGATTTAAGTATTTTAAACTGCAGAAGATCACCACGAGTTCTCCTTCGCTCAAGTGAATGTAATCCTGTTTTTTTTTTAGTCTAGTTTCATATTCCAGGTGAGTAAGATGGGGTATTAACTTGGTGACTCTATGTTGAACTTGTTCAATTTTTTTTTATATCTGACTTTAGATATGGGCTCCAAAAGGGGGAAGCGTAATCCAGATAGGGCCTTATATGTGATCTATACAAGGTTAAGAGACATTCTTCTGATTTAGAAATGAATATTTTGTTTATTCTTTGTAGTGATGCATTAGCTTGGTTTGCTACTCGAGAACAATGTGAAGAAGGTGATAGTTTGTCATTTACCGTGATACGCAGATATTTTTCTGTACAAGATGTCCTAATAATGCTGTTGTTTAAATAATATTTTTGTTTGGGATTATCTTTTCCAAAGTGAAGTACTGCACATTTAGATATATTAAAGTGCATTTTATTATTAGAAGCCCATTGTTCAATTAGAGCAAGATTCAATGCTAACTTATGGCAGTTTGCAGGGGTATTAACCTTTCCTCCAAGTTTGGTATCATCTGCAAATTTAACCATTATATTGTTTGATGAAATATGCATATCACTAATGAATAAATTAAACAACACTGGGCCCAGAAGCGGTTCCGTGAGCACATACTAGTCACCACACCCACCTCTGACAGCACACCATTCACTCTGACTCTCTGGGTTCTACCACACAGCCAGTTGTTTATCCAGGATATAATAGATGCTGAAAAACCTAGACAATTAAGTTTATTGACCAATATACTATGAGACACTTTATCAAAAGCCTTGCTGTAATCTAGAAGGATGACATCCATTGGTATTTTGCAGTCAATGTTTGAACTGATATGGTTGTAAAAAGTGATCAGATTAGTAGTACATGAAAATCCTGTTTTGAAACCATGCTGGTAATTGTCATTAATGTTTAATGTAGACATTTTATTTTCCAATTGATGTTTAATTATTTTCTCCATAAGTTTACACAGTATTGATGTGAGGCTAATGGGCCGGTAGTTTTCAATTTTGGAGTGAGAACCCTGTTTAAAAATGGGTGTAACCATGGCTGTACACCAGTCAGCTGGGACTAAGGATTCATAGAGTGATTTTTTAAAGATAAAAATTAAGGGGAGAATTATTGTATCTTTTGTCTCTATAACGAATCTAGAGCTAATGTTATCTGGACCAGAACTAGTATTTTGTTTTAGAGTATCAAAAACCCACTGGATGTCCTGGAAAAGAGTTTCATATTGTTATTGGTTTGACCCTGTTGTAATAGATTAAATTTTTGTTAATTCTGGAGTAAAAACAGATGAAAAATGTTTGTTTAGCTCTGAAGCTGTTTCAGTGTCAGATGTTATAGTGATATTATTACAAACTAAAGGGCCTATCATAATGTTATTACTTTTCTTACCATTTAGATAAGTGTACAATGCTTTATGACAGTCCTTAGTATGTACAATTTTGAATTCAAAATTACATTTTGTCAGAATAATAGCTCTCTTTAGTTGCTTAACCACTTCTCTGTATTTAAGTAAAAAGATGTCTTTTTGCGCAGATGGACATTTTTTTAAGGCTGAGAAAAACTTGTTTTTCTGTTTGATTAATGTTTTGATTTTACCATTAAACCAAGGGGGGATTTTCCCTTTGTTATTATACTTAACTTTTTCTGGGACATATTTATTTTCTAGTTCAAGTATCTTTGTTTTTAAAAAGTAATGAAGCCCAAATTTTCAAATAAAACTTTCCCTATTCTTTTCGAGAAGTGCCATGGGATCTTTAACATCCACCTGAATTGGCAGATGGGACCTCTGTTTAACATCTCATCCGAAAGACTTCACCTCACGAGTGCAGCACCCCCCTCATGCTGCACTGCAGTGTCGGTATGGGGATATTAACCCAAGTGCCTGGTGTGGGGATAGAACCCACAGACTTCTGATCTCCTGGCCTCGGAGGCAAGTGTACTACCTGCTGAGCCACTGACAGTAAATAAGTAGTAGTTGTACTACTACTGCTATTTTACTGCTACAGATGCTAGAATCCTCTGCAAATGACATCAGAACACAAGACAGCGGTCAGAAAATTCAATAGTCCACAGTACATGTTAGAGTTTATATAAGCTGTGATCTTTTCTTTGCTGGTCCCACTGTTCTCCATAGGCTATGTACAGTAACAGAGGACTGTACTTGGCCCCTGGAGAAAAGCAGTCCCAGAAACATCTGATCAGGTATTATAAAAGCTCTGACATACTCTGCAGGCTATGGAATCCCCCACTGTTGTCTACTACTCTGATGTCAACTGCAGGGGCCGTGCTGGACTTATACTTCCAGAGGTACCAGGGCCCTAAAATGTTTGGATCAGGGACCATCAGCGGCTGTTTTAAATCGGTGTGTAACACACGCCAGTAGGTGAGACAGAAGGCACACTGCACTAAACACTACTCCTTAGTTTGTGTATCTCATGTTTTCTTAAAAATAAGCATACAGTGTAAAGCCTTGTGTTACATGGCTTTTAATACATTTTTTATATTTTTATTTATTTGGAAAATGTTTCACCAGGAAAGATAACATGAGCCGTAAACAGCTCGTTTTCAGAAGCGTCCTGGGTCAGGGTTGGGGGGGTACAAGAATTGGGAAAACAGGCAAACACAGAGCAATAACAGAGCAATACAAGTACAATTACTAAAACAAAACACTGTTATTACAGAGCAGAAATAACCCAGACCAACTGGCCAAGGTAAACAAAACCATGTGTGGATATAACGTACATTGCAACAACCCAAGAGCAGGTGATCCAGTAAGGTAAAGGTTAGAGGATGGATAACACATTTGAAGTGCTAGAAGTAGTAGGCTGAGCAAATGATTCAAAGTGCTATTGTATACCCAAGGGAGGGCAGTTATAAGACAAGTATGGAAGTGGACAGGTGAGGGGTAGAAGGTGGGGGATGGAAGAGGGAGAGAGAGGGACAGCCAAGATCTAACCCCTTCTGGATGCTGAGAACCCTACACGGGGGACAGGACAAGGCAGAAAGGGAGGGGAGAGAAAGGGAGTGGGGAGGTAGAGAAGAGAGGACGAAGGAACAGGAGGGGAGGAGAGGGATACGGAAGTAGAGAGGTGGACGAGCGATGGATTTGAAAGTGGGGGGAAGGGAGAGGGGCAAAAAGAGAGAGAGACAATCTATACCCCTTCAGGATGCAGAGAACCCTGCAAGGGGTCAGGATTAGAAAGTGGGGGGAAAGGAAGAGGGGTAGAAGAGAGGCAGCCAAGATCTATGCCTCTTCAGGATGATAGAGAACCCTGCAAGGGAGGCAGGACCAGGCAGGAAAGGAGGAGAGAGAAGGGGGGCAGGAAGGAGGAGTGGAATGTGGCAGGTGACCAGAGGGGAGGAGAGGGATAAGGAATAGGGAGGCTGAAGAAAA
Organism: Neoceratodus forsteri; assembly: GCA_016271365.2. Lineage (NCBI taxonomy): Eukaryota > Metazoa > Chordata > Ceratodontiformes > Ceratodontidae > Neoceratodus > Neoceratodus forsteri. Next base: position 5,681,154 of record JADMNL010000040.1, read on the forward strand.
TAGTTGTAAACTAGGAATGGAAAAAGGGAGAACATCAGTGGGGTGGAGACAGGGTAGTGGGGGAGGAAGGACAGCAGTAGAGTGTCGAAATAGCACAGTAGGTTGTGGATGGTAGTAGACAGTCAAAATGGCACAGTAGGTTGTGATAGGGGTTGGAGGAGAGGTATAATATGTGGTAGCATGTGAGGAAGTAATCGGAGAAGGGTTCAGTTAGAAGACAGGAGGCTAATCAGGGACAGAGGAGTAGGGGATAGTGTGCAAGGGTGGAAAGGGTTGTGAAGGGGGGCTAGTAACGAGTACAGTTAGGAGAATAGAGGTAAAGTATGGCTAAAGGATAATGTGCCAGGGTTGGGAGGGTTGAAGGGGGGATAAGAACAAATGCAGTTAGGGGAATAGAAATTATGAAGGGCTAAGGAGATTGAAAATGGGGAAGAAAAAATTCTGGTAGGAGGTGGCAGTGAGTTCCAAAGCTCTGAGCAGTGGTAGGAGAAAGCTTTCTGGCCTATGGAGGTAGAGTGACGAGAAACAGCTAGAGTGTGTGCGTCAGTGGATCAGAGAAGGCAGGAGGAGGGAGGTGGAGGAGAGGTAAGAGGGGAGAGTCCCAAACCAGAATTTAGTAGTGAACTTGGTGCAGTGACAGAGAGAGAGAGACGCCTGTATGCAAAGGAGAGGAAAGCTAGAGAATGATACAGGGTACAGTGATGTGTGCAGGAGGGGGAATCAAGAGCAAAGCGACAGAAAGCATTGAAAAGAGTATCCAACCTGGTAAGGAAAGACTTAGGAGCAGCACTGTAGACTATGTCGTAATAGTCAGAAATAGGGAATATCATTTTCTGAACAAGATCACGCCTAACCGGTAGTGGTAAGGAACTACGGTTCCTGTAAAGGAAGCCAAGCTTGGGGCACAGTTTTTTCAGGATGGCGTTGATATGTACAGAAAAGTTAAGGTGTTGGTCAAGCTACACACCCAGGTATTTGAAAAAGGTGGTGTCCTCTAGTGTTGTCCCGTCAAGGGTGTGGAAGGAGGGAAGGGAGGGCAGCCTAGAGAGTCTCTGTCTAGTGCCAAAGGTCATGGAGACTGCTTTCTTGGCATTGAGGAAGAGTTGATGTGCGCTTAGCCAATGCTGAACATTATTAAAGTCAAGCTGTAGTCTGGAAGTCACATCGGAGGGAGACTGGCCAGAGGTGAACAAGACTATGTCATCAGCATACATATGGATAGAGGATGAGGAGCATACTGGCGGTAGGTCATTTAGAAAAATTGAGAATAAGAGTGGGCCAAGTACAGAGCCTTGAGGCACACCAGTAGAGATGGGTAGTGGAGGGGCTGTAGAGTCAGCTATTTTAACAGACTGAGTTCTACCTACCAGGTAGGCTCTGAACCAGTTGCAGGCAGACAGAGACAAGCCAGCTGACGAGAGAGTTTCAAGGAGGAGGGAGTGGGAGACTGTCAAAAGCATTGGCAAGGTCAACAGAGATAGCAGAAGTAATGTGACCGCTATCTATCTGTCAGTGAAAGCGTACAGTATAGACCATATGCCCATTGGTTCAACCAATGGTCGTATAGTCTATATTGTATGCTATCATTGACAGTTCAGTCGGCAGGCAGCTGTGGAGGTGTGTGGAGGGCTGTGCTGCTTGCTGACTGACTGGTCATGCTGGGACAGGGGTAGTGGGCTGGGATGTGGGTGCCTAAGTGGGTGGCAGGGTGGGAGGGCCACTACACTATGCAAAAGGGGTCATGGGGAATCTTACAGTGATTGGTTTTCTGGGATGGGGGGGTTCACTAGACTACCAGGGATGTTGATTGCTTTTTGTTATGTTTACTACCACCACAATCAGTGATCGGGGATGGGGGGGTTCCACTAGACTGCCAGGGCAACTCAGAGAGCATTATTGTTCATGTATACGCGATCAGGGTTGCTGGATGGGAGGGGGGTACCACTGGACTACCAGGACACTTCGGTGACTTTTATTTATATCTAATAACACCACAATTGGGGTTGCTGGCTGTGAGGGGGGTACCACTGGACTACCAGGGCACTTCGGGGACTTTTATTGATATTTGTTAACACCGCGTTCGGGTTTGCTGGATGGGAGGGGGGTCCACTAGACTACCAGGGATTATGCTTTCTTTCCTATTATGACAAACACCATGATCAGGGGTTCGGGTAGGCATATGTTAGTGCAGGGGCAGGGATTGGGCGGGGGGTGCCTGGCCTGGTGCATCCTGCCAGGCGCGGGCATGCAAGTGAGCCCATAATGAGCATGCACAAGCAGCCCGCTTGTGCCGTGCATGCCTAATGGACTCCATTTGCATTTTTAAGGTTGAATATCGCCTTTGGGTGCAGCGATCTGGGATGCACTGGCGCATCTCCATTTGTGGTATTCAGCCCATCCCCCAGGATGCGCCGGTGCATTGTCCACTGCCCCCCTTTGTGCTGCCAGCGCAGGTTGCCATTTTCAAACGGGATGCACGATCCATTGAGATTGGCATCTTGTTTGAATATAGCATTTGGATGCACCGGTGCAACTTTTAGATGCACCATGCAACTGCCCACTTTAGAATATCCTGGCCTATACATTTGAGCGTGGCATAACTGGGAAAGGCACACAGAGCCAACGCTCATTTCTAGGTGTGATCTGGGAGAGGGAAACAATGGGGTTCCAAGCCAAAAAGGAAAAAGCTACAATGCACACTTAGTTATTCATTGATATATTTACTTATTTATTTATTTGAGGGTAGGGAGGTGGTGGAGAACAGGTCAACCTAACAATGTGTAATGAATACAAAACAAGAACTGTAGAAGAACCAAATACCAGGTGCAGAGAAATACATTACAATAAGGTGCATGAAGTTAAATAAATCTGCAAATGTAGAAAAGCAATACACATAGGGAGAAGGAACAGTACCGTAAATTGGTGAGGGTGGATGAGGGACAACTACACAGTGCAAATGCGGGGCAGGAGAGAGCCATGTCTGGAGGGTGGTGGTCAGCAGCTTTTGACATGATAAATTATATCAAGATAAAACAAAGAAAATGCAGTTGCAAATTGAGTAATATGTGCTATACGGCAGCACAGACCTACAACATTTAAATTATACCGCTAAGCTTCCTCATTTAAAATGCAGCTGCTGGCCATGTGTACTGCTTCTGGAATATATGCATGCTTCTCATGAACATATTGTATTCATGACAATGAATTCTTGTATAGTGCACTTGATTTGCCTACGCACCTGTAACCTAATCCAAAATCTGTGCGCAGCTTTAAAAGCTCTGTATGTACTGTACTTAAATGACAATATACCGGAATATGAATCCTTTGACAATAGATACTTGCCTAAGCATTTTATATAACTGAAAATTAAAGTAAATGGCTTGAAAAGGTTCCAGAGATTATGATTCTCTTTTTTCCTTTGGGGCTGCACACCAGTCTCCCATGCTGTTGACAGTCTATTACCCCTTGTATGCCAGGACTTCACAAATGGTCTGAGATCAAACTCAGACAAGGGTGGCCCATTCAGTTTAATCCACATTGCACTTCTCAGATGTTCAATGGAAAGCTGGTTTCTTTGAGGAATTCCAGTTGTATTCACGGCAGAGAAGCCTCTGTCACATTCTGCAGTTGATGCTGGATAACTTCTCACTGCAGCCATGAATCTTGCCAGTTGGCCACCAATAGAACCAGAAAGTTTGTAGTTCTGAAACTCTGTAACAACATCTCTCACAGGCAATTGTAGTTTTCTTGCCAATATAACCACTTCTTGTTCTCCATGCAGAATTACTTCTTGTTCCTCTTTTGGTCAGGCTGCTTTATTCAGGGGGCTTATTAGTTTAATAAAGTCTGAGTCGGGGAATCTGGCAGTCAGGTTGTTCACAAGGGAGCGGTAAAACTGTTGTTGATTAATCTACGGCAATGTAGGCTGCAGCTGAATTCCATTAAACACATTCTCATCACAAATCTTGTGATCTGACATCATGAATACTTTGCCCATCAGTAGACTTTATGGCTTTTATTACAAGATGGGTGCTTCTCACATGCTCCATTGCTTCCCAGATTGACAGATCATGGGTTTGTAGTATCTGTGATAAGTTAGACAGTTCTCTCAGGGCATCATTCATTACAGCAAGATCCAAAACAAATCCAGTGCTTGCAAGATGTTTCTTTAGTCCAAGAAATTGTGCAAGTTCAGTCGATGATCTGTTTCTGTTCTCTGAAGCAAATGTAAAATGAGAATATAATGCCTTGTATGACCTTTGAACTGCTTTTACTGTCCTGTAGCTGCTGGCCACCCATCGCACACTGAAGACTGAACTAATTTTCAAAAGTTCCCATGAGGTTTCTTGCGCTGTAGAAGCTATCTCTTGCTTGTTTTGTGAGGATTGGCTGAATAAAGTGTACAGCTTTCCAATTAATATTTCAAAGTGATTGATTCCTCCAGCTTCAGCAACAGTATCACCAACTGCTAGCAAAGCAATGAATACCATGCACCACAGGGAATTTTTCCTTCATTAAAGTACACAGTCCACTTTTTGTACCTGTCACTACTGACGCACCGTCTGTTGCCAGTCCATTTTCTTGGCTAAAAGCTCCTCGGTTAGCTTTCTGGATTTCAAAAACTCCAAGAGGGTGTCCTGACTGACTTGTGCAGCGATGCCTTTACTTGCTTCAAGTAAGGTAAGAAATGTGTTGTCTACATTTCCACCTCCAGTATCTGCATCACAATAAAATATGATCACTGCGTTGTCAAAAAATGTACTCTTGTCCTATAGTAATGAAAGAAAATCTACAGAGTATAAATGTGCTACCAGTCTTCTCTCCATCTCATTGGCTATGTGTTCCAAAATGTTGTAGCAGTTGTGATGAGACTGATGAATATTTCCAACTTGTATTCCATTCAGCTCTTGTAACTTCAGAAGGTCAGCCTGAGCTGAAAAGGGAAGGTCTTTTTCGGCAATAAAGTATGCTGTTCTAAAGGAACATTCAGTCTCTGCAAGCAACTTAGTATTTATATCAAGAAACACATGATGGAAGCACCTCCTTACTTCTTTGCTCATGTATTTTAACCATGGCTATGTGTGCCTTGATGTCACAATGCTCAGATATTTTTTTCCTCAGTGCTTGACTGTTCTTTGATGTGACTGTCGCATTTATCCAGGCAGGTGCACAGTATACACCAGCGGATTTATCAAGCACTAACTTTACATCTGTACACACACTGTATCCCAGAAATCCTTTCTTTGAAATTAGCCATGGATAGCGAGCCTTCCACACTTTGTACTGTTCCACAGTCCACATATCTGGAATCTCTGTGCCACTGGAGATGCCTGTGTCATTGCAGAGTTCTGCATCACTGGCAATCACTGCATCCCATGACATAAACTCTGTGTCACTAGAAAGGATGTCTGCATCATTGGCAATCACTGCATGACGTGACATAAACTTTGTGTCACTGGAAAGGACGTCTGCATCACTGGCAATCACTGCATCACATGACATAAACTCTGTGTCACTGGAAAGGATGTCTGCATCACTGGCAATCACTGTATCATGTGACATAAACTCTGTGTCACTGGAAAGGATGTCTGCATCACTGGCAATCACTGCATCACGTGACAACCTCGGTGTCACTGGAAAGGATATCTGCATCATTGGCAATCACTGCATCACGTGACATAAACTCTGTGTCACTGGAAAGGATGTCCGCATCACTGGCAATCACTGCATCATGTGACAAACTCTGTCACTGGAAAGGATGTCTGCATCATTGGCAATCACTGCATCACATGACATAAACTCTGCATCACTGGAAAGGATGTCTGCATCACTGGCAATCACTGCATCACGTACATAAACTCTGTCACTGGAAAGGATGTCTGCATCACTGGCAATCACTGCACCATGTGACATAAACTGTGTCACTGAAAAGAATGTCTATATCACTGGCGATCATCTCAGAGTCATTTGACATCTCTGTGTCATTGGAGAGGTTTTCTGCATTTTGCTGTGGCTCTGGTATCTTACAAGCATTAGTTTTGCTCTGGATTGACTGTACGGTTTCCTTAGTTCTTGGATGTCTGCTCATTGGGGCAGGATGTTCAGGCATCTCATGTTCCACTTGCCTCTTGTTTTTATTTAGGAAACATTTCCAGATATCCTTAATTACTGCAATCCCTATAAAAAGTGTAGAGAATTTTAGGAGCTGGAACTTGGAAAGCTGTGGTGTTCCTTCTGCTTCCTGACAGATACTTTTTGTGGTGGATTACAGCTGTGGATCTTTTCTGATTTGACCTTTTCTCCCCCCCTCGCAGAGTTCACAAGATTGACTTTCACTTGAGAAAGCTGCTGATAGTGGAATAAGGATAAAGCAAAAGCCTCTGCTTCAGATACAAGGTGGCCTCAAACCTTTCCCCTTGGTCCACCAGATGCAGGAGAAGCTCCCCTGCCACCCACAGAGCTCCCTCCTGGAGCCAAACACCACACCACAAAGAGGTAATTACACTACCTCCTGCTGCAGCACACTCTCAAGGGGGGTTAGCCCTTCGACACACTGCACACATTGACTGCCCCACCCACCCTCAGCATTTCCTATATAGGCACTCCCCTATGACATCATATCCTGTTTGTCATTTTACTAAGTCCCCACTTTTCCATTTGCAGGTTATACCTGCCAGCCAGTAGAGGGACCCTCAGACTTCACCTCAGGTTCTTCTACCTGACTTCCTCCTCCCCTATTTCCTGGAACCCCTCTACCTACCTGTGCTACTTCTCTCCCCTACAATTCACCTCTGCCTCTGCCCACACCTCACCTCCACACCCAGCCTCTTAGCTAGCCCTACCTTCTGACCCCTTGCCCCACTATCTAACCCACACCCAATGTGACACTAACCCCCAGTGACCACTAGGAGTCGCTATTTCCACCCTGTTTTTTGGCCCAAACCCAGCCTGCCTCGAGCCCCCAGAACGTGGACCTCCGTCCTCACACAGGTCCCATTTCCAATTGCCCTGCCAGAGTCTCAAACGCTGTACCCTGTCCACCAGAGTCCGTGTCACTACCACTACTCCAAAGTGGTATCTACACTTACTGGAGGACAACCAAGATACTTTTACCTTTCTGCCCTGCTCACACCACAAGCACTATGTTTGTCCACCTCCTCTGAAAATGCCTCCCCCTCATCTACATTCTAGTATCCATATCCCATCAACCAGGCATCTCCCCTGGCACACTTGTACCAGCCCCCACAATTCTCCCTGACATAGTACGGTCCCACCCTACACTGACCATGTGCCCTGGCCCACAGCACCCATCCCCTGGTTACCTCCCCACTGACTACCCTGGCTCCCTTTGGCGGCTAATCGTTCTCACCCTCCTGACCTGTCAAACCCTGCCCGTCCCTTGTTCCCTGATGGTCTCGCCCCATCCTGACATACCCATCGGAAGCTTGCACACCACCGGCCTCTGGCCAGAGCCGTGGTCTTCCTATTATTCCTAACAGGCAATCTACATCCTAACCCAGGCCCTGCCCATACTAACCCACCAGCTGGGTCCTCCGGTCTCCGCATAGCCTCCATGAATATATGCAGCCTATTGAAAAAATTTGATGCCCTCCAATGTTGGGTCATGCTGCACAAACCAGATGTCATAGCCCTGGTTGAAACCTGGCTATCAAAGTCCAACCCTAACTCCTTTGTCTCCCTCCCAGGCTACACCCTATACTGAGAGGACCGAGTAGGCAAACGTGGAGGTGACTGTGCAATCTATACCAGGGACACACTCACTGGACAAGCTCTCCCTGCCCCGGCTCTTGTAAACGGAATGCAGGCCCTTACCCTTAAACTTGCTCCGGACCCCTCCAGGGGCCCCCTATAGCTCACCACTGCCTACATTCCCCCAAAGAACCAGAACCCGGCACTGATATCCTTAACCAATTATCTTTCCACCCTTCATCACAAGGCAGAACAAATCCTAGTGGGGGACCTAAACGTGAACTGGCTCAGCGCCTCCTCCTCCTCCACCACCTGGGATTCTTTTGTGGCCCTAGATCTGACACAACTCATTTCCCAACCCACTAGAGTAAACCCAAAGAGAGGAACCAGCACCCTTCTAGATGTAATCATCACCAACCGCCTCCAAAAAATCCACAATATCCAGGTCTTCCCTGACTCTCTTAGTGACCACTCCCCTATCCTATTCCTTTGGGTGACCCCCATGCCCCAACTCACAGCCCAGTCCACACTCCGCCGGCGCCTCAGACCGGGTGGGCTGAAAAACTTCAAGCATTTTCTTGCCCAGATAGACTGGTCCCCCTACACCACGCTCCTGACATAGACAATGCCCTTGTCTTTTTCTCCCAAACCTTTAACAGAGCCTGTGACCTCTTCGCACCCCTCACGGGAGTTTGAACCAAAAAACATAATGCACCCTGGGTTACTCCTGCCCTATTACAAATGCTCAGGCTTAGGGATAACCTATGGCACCTTGCCACTGAAAAAAGCCAGATGGCTGATAGACAGGCCTACAATGCTGCACGGAATAAGTGCACATGGGCCATCCGTAAAGCCAAGGCCGACCACTACCAGGCCACCCTCACCTCCTCCTGAGGGTGTGCCCGAACATTCTGGGACAAAGTTAAACAATTAAATGGGAGTGCATGCTCCACTCCCCCATCCAAGATCACCGTTGATGGCTCTACCTCTAACGACCCTGCCTGCATAGCTAACCACCTTAACACATCTTTTACTGACCTTAGCTCTGTCCTCCCCAGTAACTTCTTTGACCCTCCCCCCACCCTACCTGCCCCAGACCTCCAGCACCCCAGTTTCCACATACGTAGGGTAACTGCCCAGGAAGCCAGACCTCACCTGATCAAAGCGTTAAAGAGCAATAGTCCCGGCAGCGACTCTGTGGACCCCTGCATTCTCCGGCTGGTGCTGGATCAAGTCCTTGGCCCGCTCACCAGCCTTCTTAACAAATCCCTCTGCCTGGGGCAATTCCCATCTGTATGGAAAACTGCCATAGTTACACCCATACACAAAGGAGGTGACAGGTCCTCTGCCGGGAATTACCGACCTATCTCCATGCTCCCTTCCCTTTCCAAAGCCCTAGAAAAACTGGTGGCCATTCAAATCACCAAATACCTGACCAAACACAACATCCTATGCCCAGAACAGCATGGTTTCCGTGCAGGACAGAGTACCGGCACTGCACTAATTGAGTTTTCAAATTTCCTACACTCTTCCCTGGATTCTAGCTCCACAGCCGGTGCAGTGTTCGTCGACCTCTCAAAGGCCTTCAACACTGTCTCCCACCCTCTTCTGCTGGATGCCCTCTGCCACACTGGTTTCTCTGCTGGGCCTCTCGCCTGGTGCACGAGCTACCTATCTGCCCACTCCCAATGTGTCAAAATCAATGGGACACTTTCCAAAACTTGTCCCATCCACTCAGGGGTTCCTCAGGGCTCCATCCTGGGACCCCTACTCTTCTCGCTCTACCTTAACACCCTGCCCAGTGCATGCACTGGTAAAATTCTGCTGTATGCAGATGACGCCGTCATCTTTGCCACCCACCGTAACCCCCTCTCCCTCCAGGACACACTACAACAATCCTATAATGATGCTGAAACCTGGTTCAAAGAGCACAGTCTTGTCATTAATATCAAAAAAAACCAAAACCATGCTCTTTGACCACCCCCAAAACAAAGCCAGTAACTTCCCACTACATATCTTCTCTAGCACCAAACAACCACTTGAGCAAGTCCACTCGTACAAGTACCTTGGTGTCTCTTTCGACTCAGCCCTCACCTACCACACCCACATTGATGCACTTGCATCAGCTACTAATGTGCGGCTAGGTATCCTCTAACGCTATAAAAACTGTCTCCCCCCGATGCCCTCCGACTAGCGGTTACATCCTCAATACTGTCCCTTGTTGACTATGGCCTACCAGTATACGGTGCTACTGAAACCACCGCCCTCAATAAAATTCGCCTCACCCTGAATAAAGCATGCAGGCTAATTACTGGGGCCCCCAGGCTCACTCATACATGCCAGCTCTATGACAAGGCAATACTGCTTAATCTAGATGAATGACTACGATACCAAACCTGTCTCATCACGAAAAAAACTCTTCTCGGGCTATCCCCTTCCGGACTGACAGCCTCCATCCACCAAACTCAACCCTCGGTTACTACACGAACCTCCTGCAAGACCAATCTACTGGTCCCAAGATCCAGGACCACCCATGGACAGAGGTCCTTCTGCTACAGAGCTCCATCCTGGTATAACTCGCTCCCTGCCCCCATCTCTGATGCCCCCATGATCTCCAACTTCAAAACGGCACTTTGGAGCCAACTATTTAATACTCGCAGCTGCTCCTGTCTCTAAATGAGGCATAGCTCACTTCATAACTGACAAAGCTCACTGGGCAGCACCACACCTCACCTCACTCAACCTTGCCCCATTGTCTACTGCCACTGTTATTATCCAGCTGTTTTGCTTTCTCCTTCTTGCAAGAATGTACCATTGTAACTAAACTGTTTAACTGCATAAATAAATGTAACCACCTGTGCTTGCTAAGCTTTGTAATTCGTAACTCGTATGCTGTAACAAAGTATCTGTTCTGTATTGTCCTCAATGTGACGAGGTACCTTTGGAAATGAGCCTCTGGCTCAAAGGTTGTAAACTGATGTACAAAATAAAAAATTAAAAAATAATGAAACTTTGACCTCCGATTAGATAACACAATGGCAGTACACATGACAAGCACTCTATATTGTATATATGTATATTCTATACATCTATATGACAGGCTGCCAAAGTGATCTCAAGCACACTTTTCCAAAATGTGTTTACTGGATCTTGTGGCAGTAAACATGAGCAGAAGTCTATACATGACAGGCTGCAAAATATATCTCCAGCACTTTGGAAAAAATGTGCAGGAGTATCCTGTGTCAGTGGGAATTACCAGGAGTCTGTAGATGGCAGGCTGCAAAAGTTATTTCAAACACACATTAACATGATTTTTTTTTTTGCTGGATCCTGTCGCAGTAAACATGGCTGGGGATCTATAGATACTAGAAAACAAGTACAGTATCTCAAGCACACTTCGCAAAATGTTTGCTGGCTCCTGTGTCACGTGTGCATTTTATGACTAAGTGGATTCCAGGGACAGACATTAAAAGACAGAGTATCTGCATTGCAACCATCCAAGAAAACTGAAGATTCCCTGTCAAAAATGCGGTTCGGTAATGATTCACTGCAATCCTGGATCTTCTCCTGGTTTTACTTTTTAAAGTATTGCCGTACTGGTCCAAGCTGCAACTCCTTCTGCTTATACTTTAAAACTATTGCACTGATCTGTACTTCATGCTGTTGCCTACAGCTGATGAACTCCAATACAAGCAAAATCAGTTAGGTCCTGAAGTACTGGCTGAATAACCTCATATCAGTCAACACTGAATCCACAGGTGACTGGCGAAAATGAAAACAGCAACAGTTACAAAACACAACAAGGACTCTGGGCGCAAGTATAGAAGTTCAACAGACTGCCTGACATACTGTTCTACTTCTTTAGCGTCTTCTGCCAAGGTTTAGAACTAAACAGGCCTACTATAGCAGCATACATGCACTGCACAAGAAAAAAGCCTATGCTATGGTGACAGTCAGAGCTCCTGGTGACCATCAGCTATCTGAAACAAGCTGTGTTAAAAAAATAACAGTGAAAACAGCGCAGCAGCAAAACTGTAATTTCAGCATTTCTCTCTCTACAGCTTTCATCGTACTTAAGCAATAAGGCACGATGGGGAGTTGGTTGCACTACGTTGACCCCACGGTCAGGGGTGTTGTAAGGCACATTGCAAAGGAAAATGGGCTCAGAGGCAACTTTTAAATAACAAAGACTAAAGGTTTTCAAACTCACAAAAATGATAAAATGTTGCTAAATAATACAAAATAGGAGAAAAACATCTGTGGAGGGACTATCAGTCACCTGCCTTGCTTCAGATTCAGTACACTGTGCGATTGTTCACCATGGAATAGAAGAATTCAAAGCTCTGCATTATTTCAGTAGTAGAATGCTCCCTCCCCCCACCTCACACACACACGGAATGGTGACATGGAATACATGAATTAAAAATTCTTCAGAGTTCCACTGGCCTACACACACAGACAGACACACACACAAAGTTTTCAGGTAGAGCCACAACTTTAATTTTATCAGTTGCCTGGTAAGGAGCAGGGAGTTCTCTGTTAAATTGGTGGGGATAGGAAGGGGATTTTCATGGTCATCAAAGAAACACCAGCATAAATGACAAGCATCTGCGATAAACATGGTTTGTCTTATCTTGTCTGTCTGCTGTTCCCTTAAAACTGCTCCATCATACCTCCTATAATCATGGTGAGACTTCTTTAAATGAGTACAACCATTCTATAATGTGAAAGCCAGTTTCTGAAAGAAAGCGGGTGGGGGCCAGGGGGGAGCAAATGGGATTGTTCAACAAGCATTACACAGCAACACTTGTAGCCAATCAACATCAAAAATTCTCCCTACCCATTTTCTAAAACAAGTATATCACCCTGTCATCTTGAAAAAAAGATCATTCCTCAGCTTAGAGCTCGGGGGGGGGTGATTTTCAAAGGGCCTAGCAGGGCCCTTTGACTAAGTCCCCATGTGCAACTTGCTAATGCAGAGAAAAACCTTGCACAACTGAAAATGTTAGTTTCAGCATTTTGTTTGTGTATTGGTGGGGTTGACTGTTTTTGCCCAGGTATAGTATGCAAAAAAGTGCTACTTTTAGTACTACCAGTTGTAGCATTTTTGCACAGCCATGTAAAATAAATCGGTGCAAGCTGCTCTAAACTGTGGAAAAGGTTACAAAAAACAGTCTTTCTGAACATTGTGTGCATGCCAGATTGCAGCTCTGCAAGAGTACCCACACTTACGCAACTTTGTATGAGCACATGCACAGTTATTGAAAATTTGGCCCAAGGTTCATTAATGTGCTGTACCTGTATCTTCAATGTGCCTGGTTTTGGGTAGCTCTAATTATCCTTTCACTTCCAAAGAGCACTAAACGCATCACATGAAAGTTCTTAAAAATAGTAACCAACCTTCACAGGCCCGTCAAAAGTAAAGCAACAGAACATTAGGAGAGTAGTTCTAATATTAAAATTAATTATTTTGCATTTCTGCTACTGACATTCCATGGATCACCTGCAAGTTTTATCACAGTCTCTGATGGCCACAGGCAGGTAGCTAGAGTACACTTATTGATCAGCAGACATACTGTATGCCTTCTTTCAAAGGACAAATAGGAATAGTGTCTTTCTACAATAAGATATCCTTCTGGCTCAACAGCAACACTTTACGTTTTCTACCTTCAAAGCTGAAAAACAGTGGTCGTTTTCATGGCAAGCTTTCATCAGTGCTGTTCTCTCTTTGAGAGTTAATCTATGACCCATCCAGCTCACAGAGCCATCATTCTCTGCCCTTCCTCCCTCCTCCTAAGAGTTGAATGAAATGGGAGGACCAAGGAGCATGATGTCATTCCAGTCTGATAATACTGAAAATATGTCCTCTTAATTAACTGCATATGTGACCTTTTTCCTTTAAAATAATGAATCCCCAGTCTGTCAGACAGGAGTGTCTGTGTTATCTCTGGTATACTGGTGCCAGCTCAAGAGAATGCTTAGTGAACTGTTTTAAGGACCTTGGCTTAACCTGTTACTGTCTTGCTCCCACTGTAGTAATAGCCTTGCATAGATTCCTTTTTTCAAAAGTTGCTCTTTTTACGTCTGATGGCATAACCTGCAAGTTCCTAGTGAGGAAGAGGTATTGGGGTCAAAACTCCAGCCATAGTGCACAGATTTACTTTTCATAGCTACCGGGGCTTCTTGATTAATTACCTGGACTTGGGCCCTGGAAGCCCCAGTTTAATTCCAACAATGTGCAGGGGATTCTGGGATTTTTACTAAAAGAAGTCAGCCTGCAACTAAGCAAAGTTAGTCTGATATAGTCTACTATACTACAGTAAACAATAAATAAATTAAAATATTTTCTCCACAAAGTACACTCTGGGACCAGCCCCACTCTTGAGTGTGGGATCCTTTGTGCTGACTGTTGCCTTTAAATTTAAGCAGGAGTCTGTTAAAATGTTGAGCTGTAAAACAGAGAATGTGCCCCTTCTCTAATTTGCATTGCGTCAAGTGATTGGTTGATGCAGATAAACTCTGCCCCTCCTGGACTATTGCTATGTGTTGGAGGGTGGGCTGAGCCTCTAGGTACAGAACTTATGAAGAGAGAAGGTGCCATTAGAGAGAGAAGTCTTGTGTTTCAGTTGCCATTGTAAAACTGTTGAAAATGGAGACTCACCTCAGAGCATCCTGTTGCATCCTGTCAAAGAGGAAGAACATTGAGGCATCTGTGCAGTTGTCGATTCCCACTGCCTGGTCAGATTCCAGTGATCAGGCCCACTCATAGTGACCAAGTCCCCTGCATGTCTGAGTGAGCTTTGAGCAGTCTGGAAGCCAGCTAACACTGGGAGGAAACAGAGGTATCCAAAGAATTGTGTCAGCACCTGAAAAACAGCATCTGTCTGTGACAACATTTCATTTAAAATGCAAAACGCGTTTAATACTGCTGAAGCTACAGAGTGTGTGGAAGCTAGTTGCTCCTATAATCAGTGCAGGCAAATAGCTTCAACGTGTTGCAAAATGATCTTAGGGCAGGGGACAAAAAATGCATGGTGCAGAAGGGTACAAGTGAGCATATGGAGAGTGCTCACATCCCAGTGTGACAGAGTGAAACAGAAGCAGGTCTAGGCAAAAGGCAGACAGGGGGAGAGAATCTCTGAAGGAGAAAGAAGTTGTGATTTCAGTGAAAAAAAAGTTGTACAAAAAATGTTGGGACTTGTAACAGACTGAGCAGTAAATGGGGGCAGCCACCACGCTCTACATGGGTGGTATTCAGGAGCCTGGTGGTGACACAGTAACAATCCAGCAGCAGTAGAAGCCAGAACACTGCCTACATCAAGGGCATAGGCAGCCATATGCCAAGCATGCCATGGTGTACTTACTAAAAAATAGTAGGTAGCAAAGCCCGTACGTGTGTCTCCTCCTCCTATGTTTTTTCCCGGGATTTCTGCCACCAGGTCTTAATCTTTTGTTAGTGCTTTGTTGGGGGGTTGGGGGTGGAGCTCAGCTGCTGATGTAGCATAGGCATGGACCTGACTGAGAAATTCAGGTATAAGTTGTACTTGAATTTCTCAATCAGTTCCGTGCCGTACTGCACTTCCATGATTGGCTGCAGCCTCAGGTAGGAAGTGTGGCCAGTAGGGGCGTCATGTTTAAATGCCCCTGAACAGTACTGCACTGTCACTGTGGTGGAGAGGAGACCTGAAGAGCAGAGGAAGATGGACATAGGATGTGGATGACCGATGCCTGGAGCGAAGAAGGAAAGAAGACTTCAGCAGCAGACTCCAGTCCGAGCGCAACCAGCAGAGGAGAACTTGAGTCTGAGATCACCACCCGCCCTACTCTAAATCTGGACCACCAGCCAGCACCTTGAGTTGCTGCAACTTGCAGCTGAAGAGCTGATTAAGCTGAACTGAACCCAACTAGGGAACACAGAGGGAGCAGAGCTAGCTATTAAGTCTGCTGCTTGCCTGCTTGTGTGATTTTTGTGATGGTGACCTGACCGTCCTTTCAGCAGCAGAACTAGGGTCCCTCCCAGCCACAGCGAGCCACCTGAGTATATGTGGTTGCCTGGTTAGACTAAGTGCAGCCTGCTGGTTGGAGTGAAGGAGTCAGGAGAGGAACTTTTTTTGACCTACCAGACCGTGTCCATGGAGCCCTGGTGACCGTGACCATGACAGTCGTGTTTGCTGCTCGGCTTCTTGCATTTGCAGTTTACAAGAAGTGGTAATGGAAGCGCTGCTTTTCTGGACTCTCTGAATCCTGCCTGGTCCGTTTTTATTTTTTCTGGAGTTGGAAGTGTTTGGATGCCAGTGACCGGACTCGAGGGAGTGCTGTGGAGCGATTGAGAGACCAGCAGCAAACAGCCTTTTCATCGGATCAGCCAGGTATTTCTGCAGTTGCACTGCCACTGTTTTTATTATTTCTGAATCTGTACTTAAGTTAGAGCTGAACAGTGAAGTCATTCGGTGTGAGACAGACTCAGGGACTTTTTGTGATTGTTCTGAGGGCATCTCAAATAACACAGCAGAAATATTGAAACAGTCTGTCTGTGTTTCAGTATTTCTGACTGTTATTTGAAATGGCAATAAACTTATTGCCAACAGTCAAGTCCAACGTTAAACTGCTCAGTTTCTGCTCAAATCTTGCTGTGTAGTGTTCATAGGCTAGGGAGGCATAAAGCAATATACTGACTGTCTACTACTGTCACTATTTATGTTAAAGGGCTTAATTTCTGCTCAGATCTTGCTGTGCGATAGTCCTTCCAACTGCAAGAACAGATGTAAAAATGCATTTGCCTCCTCTCATTGTATTTAAGTTTTGGCTTGAGTTTGATATTATCACTTGGCCTCTTTTGCATTGAATGAATTGGTAATGCAGCTCTTGTTTATACTATTAGCAGCTTTCTCTGTATTTCAGTTCTGTGAACAGTACTACTATTCACAGCCAGAACTGAAATACAGAGAAGTCTGCTAATAGTATAAACAAGAACTGCATTATCTATTCACAGCCAGAACTGAAATACAGAGAAAACTACTAACAGTATGGTGAAAACTGCATTTACAAATCAAATGTTTAAAACTGGCCAAGTGATGTAGCTGTGGCTGTGTGCACTGAGCGAGATGGATTGCCTGCACTGGATCACCAACCTTAAAATGTTCAGTTTCTGCCCAAATATTGCTGCCTGTGTTCATAGGACAGGCCTAAAGCAATAAACCTACTGTCTGCTAATGTTACTATTCATGTCAAAATGTGGAGTTTCTGCTCAGATCTTGCAGTGTTATAGTCCTTCCACGAAGAGCTGTGATAATGCATGTGAAAATGCTTTTGCCTCATCTCAGTGTATTTTAGCAAGTGTTTGTTTGTTGTCCACTCCATTGTCATCACTTGATCTATTTTATTTAAGGGGGAACTGTCATCTTCAGGATTTTTTAACATCTGAAAGCCCATTAAAAGCTAATTTGAGTGAGTCATTGTGCTTACCTGTGAGTTTTAGCGGTCCAGAGTTATTCATATGTAAATCAGCCTGTTATTAAGTGCTGGGCGCAGTCATGTGTTTTAGGCTCCTGACAGGCAATGATGCCACCGAGGGATCTTAGCCCTGCTTTGGCTGTAGATAATCCAACAGGTTAAATAGGAAATTGTCTGTTTTATTAAGTGTGTTTTAAGGTGTCATTACAACACTTTCTACATTTATGATAATTGTTTCGTATGTGCATTAAAACTACTGAGTTATCACCTTTACAGTTCCAACTGTTACTATAAATAATCCAATAGAATTCTAGCATTGTTACAGTAGAAAATCCCATTCCATCCAAAGTATTTCAGTAAGAAGCTATTATATTTTTAACATCATCATCAAAAGAAGTAAAATACTCTTTTTTTTTTTTTTTTTAAATCTGTTTATGCCCTGTTCTCACTGGGCCCCATAGGACCTCTCTCCAGCATGGACACTGGGACCGGCTTTCTTCC
Organism: Neoceratodus forsteri; assembly: GCA_016271365.2. NCBI lineage: Eukaryota > Metazoa > Chordata > Ceratodontiformes > Ceratodontidae > Neoceratodus > Neoceratodus forsteri. The sequence goes on from JADMNL010000040.1 coordinate 5,698,818, forward strand.
ACTCTGCCCAAGATCCTCTGACCAGACCTCTGTCCTGGGGTTCTCTTGTACCTCACACCGACCTGACCAACCCCCTGGCTCAGAGTCCCCCCAAGGTGATATTTCCAGCTCCTCTGGCACTCTGTCTATAATCTAGTGGGCAGCCGGAGTGAGGGTGAGAGCAGGAGGTCAGAAGGATTTATCCGGGGATGAGCATGGGTGCCATCCATGAGTCATGCCTTCACCTTCCCGGGTGCCAGGATTTTTCTGTTTTTCCATGTGGTCCCCGAGGTGCAGCCCTTGCAATGATGGCCAGTGCGTGACAGGCGTGCTCCCACACCCACCCTCAGGGCGTCATGCCGCTTCTCCCCATGCTACGTGCCTCCTTGGCTGCAGTGCTCCAAGTCTCCACTGGGAGCCGCTAGACCTGCGGAGTACACAACCCACCCCACCCTCTCCAGGAGAGGAGAGCAGTCCTCCAGATGCTCGATCCTCTCCTTCCCCGACCGACCCCTGGCGTCCTGTGTCCGCTCCCAAACATGGGTCACCGGCATGGTACGAGGTAAGGTGGATGCCTCAGCGCTCAGCGCCACTGGGTCAGCGTAAAATATTCTTTTAATAATGCATTTCAGGTTATGCATGTTTCAACAATGTTGCTCATCTTTGTGTTTTGCAATTGATAAACAAGTAATTGTGTCCTATTTTTTTCCTTTTCAAATCAAATCTGGATAGAAAGAGCATACTATTTTCAGAATCATAACACATGCTCGGATTGTTTTTACTGTCTTTGTCCAGGAAAGGCACACTGAGCTACAGCTTGTTCCTGGGTGTGTTTTGGGAGCACCGGGAGGTTAAGTGACTTGCTCTGGTCAAACAGTATATAAGTAGAGCATGTTGGAATCAAAACCCATTTTGCTGGATGAACAAAGCTTGTTCACAGCTCTTTGCTTTAACCTCTAGGCTGTACTGCCAGCTGATAATCAAAAACTGCACATTTCAAGACTGGCCCCGTGATGCCAGACCAGTAGGTACATAGCCACATTTGCATCTTGTAGACCTGAGTTCACGCCCGAAATTGTGAGAGAACAGTCTGTAAGAGAGGGAATGGAAAAAGACAGAAGTTGGTGCTGCAGCAGCCCCAGAAATCTGTATTGACATGAACACAGCCAGGGTTTAGAAATCCTGATATGGGGCCCCAATACCTGTTGGCACCACAGAGCCAGCCCTCAGATGTGTAGTTTTTGATGATCAGCTGACACTGGCAGTATAGCCTACAGATTAAAGCAATCCTGAAGACAGATTATTTTTCCTAACAGTTTGAAATGTAAAGGTGATAACTCACTAGATTCAATTCACATACAAAACAATTATACATGTAGAAAGTGTTGTAATAACACCTTAAAACACACTTAATAAAATAGACGATTTCCTATTTAAAGTAAGTGTGGAATCTATCAGCAACCTTGCAGCACCGGAAGCCAAATGGCATAAAAACGCTAAAACACTGCACCAGCCATCCAAATGCTTACTGTGAGAAGAAGAAAATATGAAAACAACCAGCAAAAACCAGGAAGTGCAAGCCAGTGGAAGCTGCGGGCAGCAGATCACATAAAGTCTCACGAGAACTGAGGCGTGATGTCATACCAGGGACAACCATCTGAAAGTATTGTAACTGGAAGTGGAGCCAGAGGGAATGGAAGTGAAGACTCTGATGACTACATCTCATCCAGCAACACAGGTGGCAATGTCAGTGAGCTAGAGGCAGGGATCTCAATACTCGATCCATACCGGGATGACCCCTATGAGACAGATACGTCTGCAGCCTCTGAGTCTGGCAACAGTGAAGGCAGTGCAATGGAGGATCCTGAGGCATATGGGGGAGAAGGATGTCTGGCACATAATCAATGGTAAGTGCCCACAGCAACATCCAAAAACTGCCATAATGAATGTATGTATGTAGCCTGACAGAGGGAAAAGCAATCACAGTTTCAGATATAAACACAAGTGCCCACAGCAACATCCAAAAACTGCCACAATGAATGTATGTATGTAGCCTGACAGAGGGAAAAGCAATCACAGTTTCAAATGTAAACACAAGTGCAGCATTGTGGACAAGTGGCAGGTGGAAGCCAGCAGCAATGTGAATGCAGTGGAACATACAAGATACAAAAGAATGGTGGAGGGAGCAGGTAGCAGAACAAAGGAAAGTCACAAAGTGCAGAGCTGAGAACATCTGCATGTATGTCTGACAGCTTGCCAAATATGTGAACACAACGCAGGGCAAGCATGAGAGACATACAGTGACAATCAGTTAAACAAGCCCCTCACACACACACACACACACACACACACACACACACACACACACACAGCACAGCACAAAATAGCAGAACAAGGAGACAGCATGGCAATACAACTGTGCAACTGGGATGTACAATATCATTGACAACCTGTCAGCAGCCCATGACCGCACAGCACAATGCAGGCCCCAGACACACGCCTGCACGTACCTGAATACGAAGCCTAATACAGCCTCCCACTCTCTCCCCCCCCCCACACACACACAGCATGGGCAGCCACAGAAATGCAGACAACAGTCCACTAGCTCCTCAGCAAGCCAACCCAGCACACCGCAAGAATGGGAACAGAGCACAAAGGAAGTCAACACAGGAACTGTGTACCACACAAACTGCATGTAGGAGGCTGTGTGGGTAGAACAGCACAGAGCCAATACAGAGCACAGGAACCCCAGCACCATCAGGAATGCCCATCATGACCTTTGGAGAACAGACAGGGGTTCCAAACCATAATGGTGCAGGTCCCAAACAGTGGACCCTGAGATGCACAGTCAGGTGCTGACAGAACCATGCTGCAGAAAGCTGGTAAAGACATGCATAGCACCATTGCAGTAAAGTTACAGTAGCCCACCCCTGGACCTGAATTGTAGCTCCTCCCACCGTGCAGACACATTGTCACCCTGCAAACAAACCCTGTAACCTCCAAATGACACAAGGACACACTCCAAACAACATGTGTGGCCAAGGGACTGGAAAACGAGCCTGTTCTGTGTCTCCCCCACCCCCAGTAGCCACAGACAACACAGTGCCCAAACAAACATCATCCTGGCAAAACATAGTAGGGCATCCCACACAGACAATGGAAATGGCCAAACAACCTGCAGGGCATGATGGCAGTGTGGTGGACGGCAGCATAACATGCATATGCAACTGGCATAGCTGTATCATGAATGATCCACATAACACTGCACTCCCACAGCCCAGTGAAATGGCTGAGCAGGTAGGCACAAACCGAAGCCACTGTAATGTCCTAGTGCATCCAGGCCACACAGACAGGGTGTGTCCATGTCCCCATGCACACCCGCAGGTGAACACTGTGCGGACTCCCCCCCCCAAGAAAGACTGGATACCACAGAGCACCAATTCCTAATATTGAGTACCCCCAAGAGAGAGACAGGGAGAGAGAGAGGGAGAGATGATGCTGGATATCAGGCAACGCTGCCGCGAGTGATAGGCACAGAATGACATAGGGACATTGAATGCTACACTGTCTAAAATGCATCGGACTGAGATACCACCCATTGTCCAATAACGCAGAATGCACAGTACTGCAAGTGTTGGAGACTGACAGAGCAACAGCAACCAACACATGGGAACAGGATGCCACACAGTGTATCCTGTGCCACACTGTCATGTACAGCAAGAGAGCAGACAATAAGCAGACATGTAGCACCCCCCAGACACAGTGTACGACAAAGCACTGTACAAGCAATGCCAGACTGTCAGTGAATTGACCCAATGTGGACTGGTGGCCATCCCACACAGAAACATAGAAACATAGAAGTTGATGGCAGATAAGGACCGCAAGGCCCATCCAGTCTGCCCATTTCTTTTTCTACCTTATGAATGTGCCATCGGCATTTGCTCTGTCAATGGCCTATCTATTCATACTCATCTGTATTGCTCCCTTATGCCTGTTCCATGCCTGTTTGAAGCCCTGCACTGTATTCATATCCACTACTTCCTGAGGGAGGCCATTCCATGCACCCACCACTCCTTCTGTGAAAAAGAATTTCCTCACATTCCCCCTTAATCGGCCTCCTTCTAATCTCATGCTGTGTCCTCTTGTCCTGCTATTTTTCTTATATTTAAACATGTTAGACTCTTTCACTTTGTTAATGCCCTTAAGGTATTTGAATGTTTCAATCACATCACCTCTCTCCCTTCTTTGCTCAAGGGTATACATATTGAGCTCCATTAATCTGTCCTCGTATGTCTTCTGATGCAGTCCCTGCACCATTTTGGTTGCCCTTCCCTGGACTGCCTCAATTTGGTTAATGTTCTTGTGAAGGTGTGGCCTCCAGTACTGCAAGCAGTGCTCCAGACGGGGCCTAACCAGTGTCTTGTAAAGAGGGATTATTACCTCCCTCTTACGACTTGTGATATCCCTACTAATACACCCTAACATCTCCCTAGCCTTACCTACTGCTTTAGAGGTCTGCGTGGGTGATTTCAGGTCATTGGTGATGATGATGCCCAAGTCTCTTTCTTCCTTTGTGACTGCCAGCAACTCCCCTCCCAGCCTATAGGTGGCTTCAGGGTTTTTCTTCCCTATGTGCATGATCTTGCACTTCTTTGCATTAAATCCCAGTTGCCACTCTTCTGACCATTTTGCTAGTTTATCCAGATCTCTTCTCATTCTGTCCACCCCACCTGGATCATCTACTCTGTTGCAGATCTTGGTGTCATCTGCAAACAGACAAGCCTTACCCTCTAGTCCATCTGCAATGTCACTAATGAAGATATTGAAGAGAACTGGCCCCAGGACTGATCCCTGAGGTACCCCACTTGTGACTTGCATCTCTTCTGACTGTATACCATTTACCACCACTCTGTTTTCTGCCTGTCAAACAGTTTGCCACCCAGTTGACCAACTTCTGACCCACCCCGAGCCTACCCAGCTTATTTATCAATCTTCTATGCGGAACAGTGTCGAAAGCTTTGCTGAAGTCAAGTTAGGCGACATCAACTGCTCCCCTTTGGTCCACCACTCTGGTTACCCAGTCAAAGAAATCTCTGAGATTAGTTTGACAGGACCTTCCTTTTGTAAACCCATGCTGTCTTGGATCCTGTGCCCCTATGGATTCCAGGTGTTGCACTATCCTTTCCTTAAGGAGTGCCTCCATAATCTTGCCCACTACTGAGGTAAGACTGACTGGTCTGTAGTTCCCTGCCTCCTCCCTGCTACCACTCTTGTGGAGTGGGATCACATGAGCCCTTCTCCAGTCTTCTAGGACCTCCCCTGTGCTCAGAGACTCACTAAACAGTTCTGCTAATGGCTCTACTAGTTCCACCCTTAGGTCCTTAAGTACCCTGGGGTGTATGCCATCAGGTCCTATTGCCTTGTCCACCCTGAGCTTAGCGAGCTCTTGTAGGACCCTTTCTTTTGTGAAGGGAGTAGTGCTCACCTCCCTCCCCACTGTGTCCATAGTGCTGAGCTGTGGACCCTGCCCTACCTTCTCTTCAGTAAATACTGAGCAAAAGTATCTATTTAGGATAAACGCTTTTACAGGGTCCTCCTCCTAGCATGCCCCCTTTTCTCCTTTGAGCTTAGCAATACCCCCGATGGACTTTCTCCTTTCACTAATGTATCTATAGAAAGTCTTGTCACCTTCTTTTACTGTTCATGCTAGTGTTTCCTCAGTTTGGGACTTTGCCTGCCTTACTGCCTTCCCTGCTTCCCTTAGGGCAGTTTGGTATGCCTCCCTATCTTCATCCCGCTGTGTTCCTTATATTTCCTGAAGGCCAGCCTTTTGGCTCTGACCTTTTCTGCTACTGTATTTGAGAACCAAAGTGGTTCTTTTTCTTTTGCACTTCCTTTTCTGTCTAACACAGTGGGATGTTGCTTCAAGTATTGCATTCTTAATGCTTGCCACTTTGCCTGTACCCCCTCACCTGTGTTTCTTTTTGCCAGAGCTAGCTTAACTCTGTTGGCCATCTTATCAAAGTCAGCTCCTCTGAAGTCCCATATTTTTGCCTTGGAATGGGATGATTTAGATGTAGTGGCCAAATTGAACCATATCATGTGATGGTCACTGGACCCCAGGTGACCTTCTACCTGGAGATCTGTGATCCCTTACCTGTTAGTCAGTACTAGATCTAGGATAGCTCTGTCTCTTGTGGGTTGTTGTACCAGTTGTTTGAGGCCCTCTCCCTCCAGGGAATCCATGATGTGTCTAGTTCTGGCAGATGTTCCTGCTGGTATTGACCAATCTGTATCCGGCATGCTGAAGTCTCCCATTATCAGAACCTCCCCTTTAGCTGTCATGTTTTGTATATGTTCTAACAGTAATGTGTCTATGTCCTCCCCCTGGTATGGGGGCTTGTAGACAACCCCAGTTCTTATGGCTGTCCCATTTCCTGTTTCCAGGGTGACCCACAGTTCTTCTTGCTCCTTATGTGTATTCTGAAGTTCTGTAGCTTTGATATTTTCATTGACATAAAGGGCCACTCTACCCCCCCCCCTTTTGCACCTCAGTCTCTTCTGAACAGTACATAGCCAGGTACTGAAGTCTCCCAAGTGTGGTTGCTGGTAAACCACGTCTCACTGATTGCTACTATGTCCAGTTTAGCCTCTGACATTATTGCCTGCAGGTCTAGGATCTTATTTCCCAGGCTGTGAGCATTTGTGTACATGAGTTTCCATTGTCCAGATTTCGGTGTGTTAGTTGTTGGGTGAGGTTTGTCATTTCCCATGTGCATCGTGTGGGGAGACGGACCTTTTTTCTTGCCTGGTGATGCAAATGAACTGGAAACATGCTGAATCCCTGTTTGACCACTAACTGAGGGGGGAAGGGTGTTCTTCCCATTCGTATGGGGTACTGCACCCCTCTCCCCATTTGCTAGTTTAAATATTCTGCAAAGACGTCAAACTTCTGCCCCAATGCACTGACTCCCTCCTTAGTCAGATGCAGTCCATCAAATTTAAAGAACTTTTGCTCCCAGAACTGTTGCCAGTTCCCTACAAATCTGTGTCCTTTTCCTGGCACCAGCCCTTAAGCCACATGCTTAGCTCCCCTATCTCCCCTTCTCTGACCTTCCGTCCATCTGCCCCCCTCTCCTTGACAGGCAGGATCTCAGAGAAGAAAATGTCGGACGAAATGGATGATAGTTTGTCACCCAGCCTGGTCAGGTGTTCTTTGGTCTCCACAACTGACCGGCTGGCGAGATCATTAGTCCCTATGTGTACCAGGATGTCAATGTTTTCTCCTGCTTTGTGAACAATTTTAGCAATGCGATCAGTGTCTCTCCACGCTGATGTACCTGGGAGACATCTGACCATTACCCCTGGCTGGAGATGGGTATCAGCTCCCCGAATCATGGAGTCTCCTATGATCAGAAGTTTTTTGGATTTCCTTTTTGCTTTTTTTTGTTTTGGTTCCTGATTTGGGCGAGTTTTGTTGTGCTAGCTCCTGTGCTGCAGTGTCCTGTTCTGCAGTGTCCTCTGCCCCTTTGTTTGATTTCAGAGATAGAGGAAGATACCTGTTTGCAGTGTTTATATGGTTTTTGGAGGTAATGTGTTGGAGAGCACAGAGTGACGGGGTACCCGATTTGGCCCTCCTAACCACCTGCCAACCTCCTGGACCAACTACCCTCTGCGGTTGAGGTTCTTCTGTTGGATGTTGAGGAAATGGCGGGTGGTTCTTATAATGTATTTCTTCTTGAACATGAAATTTGAGGCACGCAATCTTTGTCCATGCTGCCCGGAGCTGAGCCCTAAGATCTCCAATGGCCCAGCATGTAGGACAGTGTCCTAAATCCTGTTAGACTGTCCTTCTGAAAAGTGTTCCGCAGTACCTGCAGTTAATGATATCCATTCCAGATAAGTTGCTGGGTTTATAACTTGGTCAGAGTAATTAGAAGGAAGAAAATGCAAGTAATGGTTTGATTTTGTGTTTTGTTTTCATATAACTTGTTATAACAAGTTAAATTACTAGTGCCTCTGTAAATGTGCTCACCTTGTGGATGCCCCACTGATCCGCCTCTTCCTGCTTTGCCACAGGAAATGTCACAACTGTGGTACCCTATAAAAGGAGTGTAGTGTGGGGTGGTTGACTGGGCCCTTCCCCTGCCGAAAAAGAAGAACCACGGATGAAAGAACAAGGAGGTAAGAGCAGAAACAATCAGTCAACAACAAATGCAGTAACCCTGAAAGCTTATCCTAATGTTAGATAAAACTATAAAACCTGTAAAGCACCACCTGTAATAATTTCAGAGAAGATATACCCTGTAAGAAACACTTTGCTACAGAGAAAAATAAAGCAGTAACAGAAGATATACCTTGCAAAAGACAATTTGAATCAGAAGATTACAGCAGTAATCTGTTAGCACACACCTGTAGGTGCACCTTGTAATAATGCAGAAAAAGGTATACTAGCAATAACAATTTGAATCAGAGAAAAATAAAGCAATGAAATGTTAGCAACACACAGTAGCAATCCCTGTGAGTACAAAATAAAAATAACAACACACAGTAAATCTGCTTAGCCAAAAGAAGTCTTAATCCGTTTCCCTTGCTCTGGTAAGGTTCTCTGCTCTGTCCTTTCAAGCAGTCTTAGAAGGAAAGAGCCACAACTACACACAGCCTGGACAATCGTATGAAAAGGGTCACAGAAGGGGACTGCTGGGCTGGACAACATCAATGGCCCCCACGTGCTGCCAAAAAACCCTGGTGTAATGGTCACACCTGGCAACAGACAAGCACCCCAGAATCTCACAGAAATGCTGTGAGGTGTAACCCTCTGTGGATGAGTGAAAGGCATAGTAGAGCAGAACACCAAAAATGTGACATGACCCGGCGGGTCCTCCATCAATGATGGTGTTGTCTATCACTGCTCAGACACTGCACTCAATGTATTGCACACTATTCTGCGTTGCAGTTTTCCACTGTGTATGCCTCTTGCCAGTCACCTGTCACTGTGCTGTATACATCAGCATTACTGCTGCACTATACAGTCACCTCTACATGTCTGACCAGCTTCAGCTGGGCATCAGTGGCACTGCTTCCATGCGTATGTGTGTCTGACAGTCACAATCCAGTGGGTGGTACTGGTATATTGTACTTGCACTACTGCCCTCTTTATGTAGTTGTTTCTGTACTGTATGCTATTGCTTTTTATTCCAATGGTGGTATCTCGGTGGCATCACTGTTACTGTTCTCTCCAGGGCAAAGCACTATGAGTTGCATCCAGCTGTTCTCACACACTCCCTTCTGGTGCACAGATGCAGAGTCACTACTGCTGCATCATTTCTGTAACTGGTTGGGATATACCTTCTGTCAGGGCTTGGAGGGGAGGACTCATTCATCTGTAGGCCAGTTGTGTGGTCATAGTTGCTGTGTGGCACTGTCTGCTGTTGCCACTTTGGTCCACATGCTGTGTTGCGTGTGGTGGGTTTGGCTACTTGTCAGTGCACCACCATTGGTGTGTGCTGTTCAGTGTGGGCTGTGTGTGACTGCTGGGTGTCACACCTCAGGACTGGTCCCTACTCTGCAGTGCTCATCTGTGCCTGTGGTGCACCTGTGCTTCCACCCTGTTGGGGTGTGGGGGTTTCCTTTCTGGGACCTCAGTCTTCTTGTTGCAGCTCAGTCTCTCCCACACAATAACGCCCTTTAAGCTGCTGCACTGTTTGGGGGAGGCTGTGATGCTGGGGGCCACAGCTGCTAATCTTTCTCTGTCAGTCAGGATGCTGTTCCCATTTCTGTGTCCATGGGTGTCTTCAGACTACTGTTCAAAGTGGGACTGGTCTGCGGTGCGGGTTTTCTGCGGTTCTTTTACCATTTTCCCAACCCCTCTGCTGTTCTCTCTCTGCTTTATAGCAGTTGGCTGACTACCTGGTATAACATCACAGTGCCTGCACTTTGCATCATGGGATTGCTTTCAGAATGTAAACAATGCTGCTGTCTGCAGGGCGATCCTCACATGAAATTTGCCATAACTCTGCACTGGTAAATCATTTTGACATGCTGTTTCTTTTCTTGCACACCTAATGACTCACTGCATTACTGCATGACTGACATTTAAAATGCAATTTAACTTCCACACTTACTTTAACCTGTTGGATTATCTAGAGTCAAAGCAGGGCCAAGACCCTCGGTAACATCATTGCCTCTCATGAGCCTAAAACACATGGCTGCCCCAGCCCTTAATTACAGACTGATTTACATTTGAATAACTCTGGACTGCAAAGACTCACAGATAAACACAATGGCTTACTCAAATTAGCTTTCAGGCATTAAGAAATTCTGAAGAAGACAGTTCCTCTTTAAACATTATGATTTTAAAATGCAATTTTCACCATACAATATATGCAGTGCACAACATGGCAAGCACACTGTGCATTCCTCTGTGGTAATGCAGATGTTGTTTATATTATTAGTAGGTAGGTAGATTTTATTGTTCGACTATAAGTCTTTACAAAAATTATTAAGTGTTAAAAATTGAACAGTCCTTTGGATTTCTATTGCACTTTACATTGTTTCCATTACACAATCTTATACATATCTATTGCACTTTACATTGTTTCCATTACACAATCTTATACATATCTATTGCACTTTACATTATTTCCATTACACAATCTTATACATATCTATTGCACTTTACGTTATTTCCATTGTACAATCTTATACAATAATTGCCAGAGGAATGCTATTCCTGAATTCATCCATATCATCTTACAAATGAATCTCTTTTAAAAAATGTACAAGCAATGTTATTGTATTCCTATTGTTTGTGTCAAACAAGAGGATAATTAGTTGTTCAGAGGGGAGACCAAGGCTAGCCAATAATGGGGCCAATCATTTTTTCCTAAGAGCCTCACATTTTGGACAGTGTAAAACTATATGCTTGAGATCATCTTGAAATCCTAGCAAACAGTTACATTCTGAGTTCAGTACCCCGGAGTGTTTCTGATCATATAATAAGTAATTGGCTGCGTATAACTCAAGCCTATATCTCGTAAGTAACCTTCTCTCCTGGGGATCTATTAAAGTAGTCAAATACAATTCTAGACCATAAGTTGTTTTCAGCAATTTAAACCAGCGAAAGTGTCTCAGTTTATTAATCTTTTCTTGATCTAATGCTATATAATGATCTCTGACTTTTTTTAATTTGTTCCACTCTTTTGGGAAATGGTATGATATAAATTTCATATAATATGCTTCCCATACCCCATTGCAGAATATTTTCTTTTATAGTTTTGTTTGAGATGTAAAATTTATATTATGGTATTTTATTTGTTCTTCCAGGCACAGCGTAGGCAAGCTGTAGTCTGGGAGAAGAAACAAGTGTAATATGAAAATAATTCTACGTTCAGCTGCCAACGCTGACAAAAAAAATTGTCCCATCTCTTTCCTTAAAACTTCAGCTGGTACTGATTGCTGGCCTCTTAATACAAAACGATACATTCATGCTGTTATCATTTCTAAAGGTTTTATATCAGTGGGAGTCCATATTTCTAAGACATACAAGATACTTGTTGCGATTTTTGTATTAATGACTTTCAAGAGTCCCAGAATTGAACTTTGGCCCATCTTTCCATTAAATCGTTTGAATGCTACAAATGCTTTTCTCAGTTTTTGTGTCATAATTTTAATATGCTAATTCCAAGACAGATTTGATGAAAATCTCAAGCCTAAATAATCATAGTATGGTTTTAATTCCACTTTGTTTTTCTCTATAAATAATGAAGGTACCCTATTATTTTTGTGACCAAAAACGACCATATTTGTTCTTTGAAGATTAATTCTTAATCTGTCCCTTATTACATAGCTCAGAAAACCTAGTAACCTTACGCTGCAAGCCTAGCAGAGATGTAGATATAAGAACTATATCATCTGCATAGGCTAAGAGGGGGATATTTTTCTGCAAAAACATTTGGGGAATGAAAATCCACATTATTTAAACTCTGCAAGATGGAGTTAATATATAGACAAACAACCTTGTAGAACTCCCACAGTAGTATATATTTTATTTGTTAAATCCCCTTGTTGGGTATACTTGACTTTGAGCCATACTATTAGTAAATTTCTCTGTATTTCAGTTCTGGCTGTGAATAGTACTATTCACAGCCACAACTGAATGCAAAGAAAACTACTAATACTATGTTGAAAACTGCATTTACAAATCAAATGTTTAAAACTGGCCAAGCGATGTACCTGTGGCTGTGTGCACTGAGCAAGATGGATTGCCTGCACTGGATTTTTTTTGGGGGGTGGCTGACACAGGTCGCAGAAGTTCATCTCAGCATTGAAAACTCCAAGGCTTGCTCTCCCCATCTGGTGTAGCTTCAGGAAGGGAATCCTCTGTAGCAGGACTCTAATGGACTTGTTTGTTCAGTTGGCTATTTCTGATTCAGAATAGGGATCCTAGGCATCGGGACGAAGGATTTTTTTTTTGCAAGCTAGTTCAGTTTCGAGGTGATATTCAGCAGTGGGATGGACTGCCAAGGAGGCTGTATTTTGCCACCCAGTGCTGTTCAGGAGAAGGGTCCTTTGGGTTTGTGACCGTGTCTTCTGTTTTAAAGTGCTTCCACAATGCTTTGCACAGTCTTCATGGAAAGCGAAACAAACAAACTGAACTGTTTGCCTGTCTTGAAGAGCTAACTTTTGGATCCAAAAGCTGACTTAATTTATTTGTATTAGCAACTTTCCTGCAGGGATTTTATGGAGAAGTTACTTTTATTTTGTTACAACATGGGCTCTGATTCTCTGGTTAGTAGTCAATCAATCGATCAAAATTTTTATTTATCCAGGCGAACATCATTGAGCAAGCTCATTTACAAGATGGACATGGTTAGCTCCGGGTCAAATGGTACAGTGCATACAGAGACATTTACAATAGAGCCAAATAACACAAGTAAAAAACAATTAATCCAATTAATGCAAGTAAGTACTCAATGTTACATCAGTTCAGAGTACTTCTGTAATATTTAAGGAGGACATAAGATGAGACTTAGTAGGAACTTCAGTAGGGAGAAGTGATCAGCCACTCATGTAGGGAGCTGACGCAAGCACAGAATTTCAAAAGTAGTGTAATCACACAGCATCTCTAAATGTAATGCTCTAAACAGAAAGATAAATAGAATAATAGATAGGTTCTGGTGTATTACAAGGTAATAATTCCATCGAGAGTTCTGGGGACACAAAGAACCTCGAGAGCTAAGCTCGAGAGGTTTCATGTGTCCCCAGAACCTCGAGATGGAATTACTATCTTGTTATGCCAGAACCTATTTATTTTTTTAATATATGGATACGAGGTGAATTGACTCACCTCCGTTTAAACAGTGAAGTCAGCATGTCCATGAGTGTGCTGGCAGCATTACCGAGTGCTGTATGGATGACCAGTGCTGTGGGCTTCATTTACCACTGCTTTTTTAAACTGTTTGTCAGCGGCTGTATCGGGCAAGCAGAGGAGCTCAAAAAAATGTTTTGAAAAGTGAAGAAAAACGGTTGCTGCTGCTGTTGACTGTTCACTCGCTAAATGAATGAGCAAGCCGCCATGTTTTCATATTCGTTGTGCCCGCCCACAGAGCAAAAGTGGCCAATCAGAAGGCACGCTTTGTAAGACGTCGGGGATAGACTTGCATGTGCGCTGTTCAGCTTTCTTGATAATACTATCGATCGGGTGCCGAACGATACTATTACGGCACCCGAACAATGGTATTATCACTTAGGAACAGTAGTATTATCGCTCCAGGAGAGATGGTATTACAAGGATTTTTTTGTATGCTTTTCAACTATATTATTTTCACAATCCATATATTAAAAGGGTCTTAACAGTCAAGGAGAAAAGTAATTACAGCTCTTTTTTGGCAAATTTCAGCCTGGAAATCAGATTTATGCTTGGTTTAGAATGGACACAGAAGCAGACTGCAGGAACCAATTGGAAGCCAACGCCGAAGAGTGCTCACATTCCGATTGGATGGCTGCTAATGCTGTGCTTTGCTAATGGAGAGTCCAAGCTTAGGTTCTCAGGTGGCGGTAGAGGCAGCGCCGATGGCTCGGTGCTCGGGTTTCCCACATCTATCAATCAATCAATCAAAATCTTTATTTATCCAGGTGACCATCACTGAGCAGAGCTCTTTTACAAGATGGACATCTATGGTCAGGGAGCCCGTGGAGAGCATATCCTTGTTAGGAGATGGAAGAAGAGGGTGGTATTAAGTACTGGGCCACGGACAATGGAACATCTGAACCAGCAGGAGGACTAAAACAGCAGAACAAATGAACTGGGTATTCCTTGACACCTAAAGACTGGCCCAACAACAGAAATTCAGAAAGAAGTGTAATCAAACAGAGTCCCAACTCTTGATACTTTAAACAGGAAAAAATAGAGGTCATAACTGTTAGGCAAGAAGTAAATACAGCTCTTTTTTGTGCAAGTTTTAGGCAGAAAATCAGACTTTATCTTAGTATTGAGGGAGACACAGGAACAGACTGCAGGAGCCAATCAGACCCCAGAGCAGAAAAGTGCTCACGTTCTGATTGGGTATCGGCAATGCCACACCTCGCTAGTAAGCAGTCCAATCTAGGTGTCTTAGGTGGCGGCTGTGGAAGCGACAACCGCTCGGTATCTGCATTTCTCCCACCAGAAGGGCAGGGAGCCCCTGAAGGGCTAGTCTACGACAGGAAAGAGAGTAAGTCAACAGAGGAAAGAGCTAGTAAGAGTGGAATACAGTGGAAAGGGAATATGAAGATGAAATAGGGCAGTTAAATGGTACAGGGTAGGGGAATAAGAGCCACAGAATAAGCAATATGTAAAAGACAGCAGGGTGAGTAAGGTGTAGCGGCTGCGAGAGCCATGAAGAGATAATAACCCTATAGGGATTTCTAGAGGGGAAAAACATTTAAGGCATAAGACGCTCACAGAGTTAAGGTCACCAAAGGTTACAAGCGATCATAAATTCAACTACGCTCAGAGGGCAGCAGCCTGGTGCTTCAGACTAAAATTAGGGGGCTGGGGAAGCAATTGCATGGCTCACACCCATACCGAGCATATAGAGATTTAAAGGCATTCATACTGTGAAGGCAGCTTAGTTTCAATAATTTTTGTATTTTGTTCCACAATGTTGGCAACAGGAAACTAATGGCCACTCTGCCATAGTGAGAGAAAGCCTTGGGGATACATCATGTGATGTAGGATGTGCTTCTTAGGGCATATGTTCCTGGTTCACTTAGTGGAAGACAGTCTATTATATATTGTGGAAGCCATTTCAAGAAGGCTCTATAAGTCCGAAGTACTGCGTTTCTAGTACACCTAAACATAAGAGATGACTACCCTATGGCTTTGTACAAGGAACAATGATGGGTAGAGATGGGGAGACCAGTAATAAACTGGATGGCCCTGTGGTAGAGCATACCCAACTTTGCAAGCGAGGCTTTGGGACATTGACTATAAAGGAAATCTGCATAATCGATCAGCGAAGGAAAAGTAGTTTGGACAAGGTGCACTTTTGCATCTCTAGTAAGAAACTGGTTAATTGTAAAGAATAGCCCCAGCCTCTGCCGTAACTTCTTTACAAAGTCCTTGACATGCTCAGTGAATGATAGATTATGGTCTAACCACACATCTAGGTATTTAAACTTTGAGACAAACTCCAGTTTCTCTCCAGGAATTGTGGTAATCTGAGGTAGTGCTCCGGAGCTGTCCAGATTCACCACACGGCTGTAGGGCGAGAACAACATTGCTTTTGTTTTTTTAGGATTTAGAAGTTTTTTAATGGAGGAGCTGGTTCTGGAGCTGGTTAAATTCCTCCTGGAGGTCAGCACAAGCGACTTCAGGTGTCGGACGACTTATATATACAACTGTGTCATCAGCAAACATGTGTATGTTGGCCTTGTCAATACTCTCATCAATGTTATTAACATAAATAACGAATAGTAAGGGACAAAGTATGGATCCTTGTGGTACTTCCCTCAGTAGCGGTTTGAGCGGGAATAGCTCACCCGCAGCCTTAATTTGTTGATGCTGTCCTACAAGGTACTCAGTAAACCAATGCAAAGTAACTGAGTCCAGGCCTATACTCTTCAGAGAAGAGAGAAGCAGGCTATGATCCACTGTATCGAAAGCCTTACTAAGGTCTAGAAATACAGCGCAGACAAAGCTTCTGCTGTCCAGTTCTCGGTACCAATCATTTGTTACTTTGGCAAGGGCCAAAATAGTGCTGTGTTTCATCCTAAAGCCAGATTGCATAGGGTTTAGTAGGTTATTGGATTCGAGGTAGTCCCTTGGTTGGTTGCTGACAATCTTTTCCAGAAGTTTCGACAGAGTTGGGAGGAGTGAAATTGGTCTATAATTGTTAAGGTCATAGGGATCCCCTGATTTAAACAAGGGGATGATATGAGTAATTTTCCAGATCTGGGGAATAAGCCCTTGGGACAATGATAAGTTAAATAAGTGGGTGATAGGAACAGCTAGGACATGATAGGCGATTTTAAGGAAATAAGGATCCAAAGAATCAGCACCAGCACTTTTCTTAATATCCAATTGGAGCATTAGGTCTTCAACCTCTTTCAGAGAGATCGGGTGGAATGAGAAGCCAGGGCAGGAGAGTCTGAGCATGGGACACTTAATTGGGAGCAGACCAGGGATGCAGGGGAATTGTCAAAAGCTATACCAGCTGTGGCAAAATGATTGTTAAATGCATCTAGGATTCCCGGTTTATCACTGATAGTAGTACTCCCAGTTGTAATCTTAGGTGGCAAGGAATTACCAGGCGTATATCCAGACATCTCCTTGATTGTCCTCCAGAATTTGGAGGAGCATTTTGCTGCAGAATCCAATTTGGTAAGATAAAATGCTGCCTTAGCATCCCTGATCATTTTCGTACAAGCATTGCGTGCCCTTCTGAATTGAAACCAGTCTGAGTCAAGCTTAGTCTGGCAAGAATTTTTCCACAAGTTATCCCTACCAAGCAATGCAGCTTTCAGCTTGGCAGGGAACCAACGACATGTTTTATTTTTTACACAAATTTTTACCATAGGGGCATACATATTTAGGGCCCCCAACAAATATATCATGGAAAATATCATATGCCGAGTTAACCATGTTAACAAAGTAGAAGTCTTGCCAATGTGATAAGTGTTCCAACTCATAGACATAGACAGCTACATCAAAGTTACGATGGGACCTTTTTGTAAGAAATTTAGCTGTAGGTCCTGTATGATGCAGTGATCTGACCGCAGCAATGAAGCAATGGTCACTGACATCAGCAAAGAAGGTTCCAGCATGTGAGAAGAGATGAGGTTTATCGACTAAAATAACATCCAGCAGTGTGCTGTTGCTCATGTTCTTTTTGTTTGGATGTGTGGGTTCGTGAATTAGTTGCACCAACTCATAGGAATCACAGTAAGTGTTTAAGGTGAAGCAGTCTTTGATAACCAGTCGAAATTAAGGTCCCCTAGGATGACAGTGTCAAGGTTCTCTTTCTCCATAATAGAGCCAAGATGTGTAAGAAGGAGTATACCAGCAGATGGGGGTCTATAGCAACCAATCACTCTGAGGGCAGGGGAAGTAGATAAATTCATCTTCAGGGTCAAACACTCAAATTCATTTCATCAAAGGCCTTGAAATCATACTGTTCTTCAAATATGTCCAGTGCATAAAAAAACACATTTCTAAGAACATCCAGCATGTTATAGCATTAGCTTGATGGTTTTACTTAGAAAGCCAGGAACATTTATTTTTTCTGGAACATGAATGTTACAGTTTAGAAGTTAATTGGAAGGCTGTGTTTTAAATGCTGCAACCTGGTTAATAAAATATAAATATATATTTAATTTTGACAAACCATGCATTGAGCGCTATACCTGATTAGCAAGTGCGTAGTAATATATTGTGTATTGTCACTGAGGCTCAGTAAGTAACTGACGTGCGTGTAGTAATATATTGTGTATTGTCACTGAGGCTCAGTAAGCAACTGATGTGTGTCTGTGTGTCATTAATTTGCTTTTCACTACTGAAAGGATTCATCTGGCAAATGAAATGAGTTTGGTGGTCTCGGCTCAGCTTTGGAGTGTATGGCAAATGGAATGAGTTTGGTGGTCTCAGCTCAGCTTTGGAGTGTATGAAGATTCTGCTGACAACCATTCCATAAAGATTAAACTTAATTGGGGAGGCTGTGGGGTTGAATGGTTTTTGAACTGGATTGTGAAGCAGGGGAGACATCTTTAGAGTTCCAGTATCACCTACTGACTGTATAACCTAGAGTTACTGAAAACTAATTCCTATGCTACAATTCACTTGACTGTAGCTATCTGAAAATAAGATGGCTCCTCTGATGTTTTTTTAATTTGTTGGTAACTGGGTAAGGCTCACTAGCCACAGACATTGAATTAGATGTGTTCTAAATGCACGTGATGAAGCACTGTAAGGAATGGGTCGATCTGCAAGCAAAAGTCTTGCATCACCTCAGTTCCTCTTCTGTCTGGCTGCAGGGAGTGCCTACTATTGAGGTCAATTTAAATTCGTATTTTACTCAGTGCTGGCTGGTTGGAACTTGGAAAAGGTTATTAAACTACAAATGCAGACCCTACTTTAGCTGGCTAGTGGGAAATGTTTATTATTAAACCACAAATGCAGACTACATAATCTGCCAACCTGCATAACTCTCAAGTGTCCCATATTGTCACGGAGGGAGGATTGTAGCTCTTTATTTTGTCAAGTCAATTTTGCTTGCGTGCTATTGTCTTTTCAACCTACACGTTCTTAGAAATGACTTCTCAGTGAGGTAAACACTTTCTCAAAATACAATGTGTGGAGTTAGGAAAGATGGTGAGCTGAACTTTGTTTTTGTGGGTTGAGTCTTGTGCAGAGCATTACTATCAGGCATTGCGTGGCCTAGTTCTGATCATTTTACAGATACTGTACTCTTGTACTAACAGGCAAAGGGTACCGATAGTAGTTAGGGAAAACAATACTATCCTCATAGCCTTTGTCTTTGCTTATTTTTTCACAAATAGTGATTCTTGGATTTAGATCTTTGGTTTGCATTAATACTCAGTACGTGTTAAGAGTGGTTTTATAACATAGAGAATAATGGCTAATCTTCCCTTATTAACCAGGCTGTAATCACTTCAGGAGATTACCACGACACCAGTGTAAACCTTGAGCCAAAGCTAGAGGTACTATTGTAAGGGCAATCTCAAAGTGATTTTTTTCAGCGTGGTTATTAACTGAAGACTATCCATTAGTTTTTATAGTGTATAGGCTCCAGAAAATGTACTCAGTATTAATTGCAAGGCTACACCTGTAGTTCGATGGGCGGAGCAACAAACCACTCCCCCATCAGGCCTTTAAAGGCCACTCCTCCTGGCTAGTCCAGGATCATTTTCTTTTGTTGAGGCTGGAGGCACTGCCTTCCTTTGCTCTGGGCTTCTATTTCCCTTCTGTTGCACCTCTGGCTGCTTGTTCTGGTCTCCCATTTGATCCTTCCCACGTAAGCCCTCCCTGTGGCGTAGCTCCCACTGCTTCATTCTTGCTCTCCCCCGTTGCTGTTTTCAGCCCACCCCACTTCTACTGCTGCCCTGCTCCCTTCACTTTCCTAGCCGCTGTACCATGGCTCTCAGTCTCCCCTTCCTCTCTTTTCATTCTCCATCCCCCCTCCCCATACCTGCTCCCGTGGCTCGCTTCCTTGCCTTGCGTGTTCACTAAGTGGCCTTTTCTTCTGCTGCCCTTGCTGCTGCTGTTCTCTGGTGTCCTGTTCCCCACTCTGATAGGAGGCCCCGGTGCTTTAGCGTGTTGTCACCTGCTCCATTGGCTTCTATTCCTTTCACCCATCATTCTCTGCACTGTAGCTCCTTGCTCTGCTGCCATGGTTCTCTCAGCTGTTCCTCTGGTTGTTGATTTCCTCTGGCAGGCCCCCCTGGGTGCCCACTCCTCCCCACCATCGACCCACCAGCACTTGGGGCGTGATGTCCCCCTCCATGCCTGCTGCTCCCTCTTGTCTTCCCTGCGTCCTGGTTCCTCTTTGCCCGGTCTTCTTCATCCCCCCCTCCTGTTTTCTTTTTGGGGTTTCCTTGCTCCTCTCACAGCCACCACTCCATCATACCACCTTCCAGTTCTGCATCTCCTTGTCACACACTGCTCTTCCTAGACCATCGCTAGTAGGATTGGCCGGGGCTTCACGTTTTGCACTGGTGAACTTGCAGTACCTCCCTTAGCCTGCACTCTCCTGGGTAAGCACTCAACCTTCCTGCTTGCCATTTAGCATGCCGGAAAGTTTCCTTTTCTATTCCCATGAAGTCCGCATCTAGAGCATGCAAAGCTTGGAGCAGGGTCCTTCTCCCTGGCCCATAGTGAGAATATCTTCACTCCAGGTGGATCTTCAGTAGTCCCTCATTTCAGCAACACCTCTGGATGTAGAATTTATGACTTCAAGCTGCGAGGGGTGGGACTCTCCTCAGCAGGGCCCCTTTAACCACCCGAGTGGGTTCTGGGGCACCCTTTCCACTATTCTCCCCTGACCACCTCTGGTTCACCTGGTCTGTTTCGTAGGCTTGTGTAGGCTGGCTGAGTGGTCATTTCTTTCCTCCTTTGCTTTTGGGCATCTAGTTGTAGAGACGTCGCTCACAACCCTCAACAGCATTCCTGTTAGAAGGATAGAGTGACAGCTTCTTCCAAATGAAATCTTTTCCTCTTCCCTCGATCTCGACTCTAAATTGCAGTAGCTGAGCTGTCACTAACCAAAACATCCTTCAGCCTGGAGGGAAGGTGATCTAGGCCTTGGATCCCCAGAGGTTTCCTCCTCAAAAGTTTTTTTTCCCTCTCCTCCATGCCGATGGTCATATTATTAGATGAGGTTAGTGCTTTCCTAGGTTCCGTAGTTAGGTTCTGCTGTTGGATGGAGTCAGATGGTGGCCCTGGCTGTTCCCTCTCTCCTTAGGAAATCCCATCCTTCTGCATCATGTCCACTTCCATTCCGCTAAATAATTCTTGTTGTCTCTCGTTCATCTTCTGTTCTACCCATCTGCATATATTGACCTCCATTCCCATCCTCGATATCATTCTGACTCCTTGCCTTCTTCGATGCTTGACACCCTTTTGGGTATTCTTTTTGGGCTTCTTCCTAAGCTACCTTTAGCCAAGAGAATCATTCCCACAGCACCTATAAGGGTGGAATCCTCCTCTAGGGTTCCTCGCCATCATATCCCTATAGGGTGTTATATCCCATGGATAGAGAGGCAAACAGACACAATGTATCTAAGTCGCACAAGCATATATCATACCAAGTTGCATAAGCACATCAAATTGCAAGGTTACGCCTGTAGTTCGATGGGCGGAGCAACAAACCACTCCCCTGACAGGCCTTTAAAGGCCACTGCTCCTGGCTAGTCCAGGATCATTTTCTTTTGTTGCGCCACCACCCTCCCCTCCTCCAGTGGCTCATCTCTCTTCCAGTGGGCTTCTTCCTAAGCTACCTTTAGCCAAGGGAATCATTCCAGTGGCACCTATAGGGGTGGAACCTTCCTCTAGGGTTCCTTGCCATCATACCCGTATAGGGTGGTATATCCCATGGATAGAGAGGTGAACAGCCATAATGTATCTAAGTCGCACAAGCATATATCATACTAAGTTGTGTAACCTCATTGAATAACTGCATAATTTATCAAAAATGTTTATTCAGTGTGACTGTCTCTAACACTGTACAGACTAAACTGAAGAGATTCACTTAATGTAATAACCGATTACTTAGTTTGCTAACCTGAACATTTTCTAGCATTTACAAAAAAAAGTCTTAGCATTTTAAGAAACATTATGAGACAAGGACAGGTTTTAAATGCAACATGTGGAGCAATCTGGTCAGTTGGCACTGTTCACGTAGTGACTGGTAGAACTGTGTAACGTCTCCACTTAACCATGGCAGATGTCAGTCAGCCCAGTCATATGCAGCCGATAGTGGCCTTTGTACTACCTGTAAGAGAAAAGAAACAACATTTTTAGGCATACAAAACTGGGTTGATGACTTTACTAATCTGCTTGATTTCGAGCATTGTAACCTCTAAATTCTTGTTTCGAGTATTGTAACCTGTACTTCTTCTATGTTAAAGCCAAAATGGTGTACTTTAATATCTTTGCAACAGATTTGGATGTGCATGACATTTTGCATGTGCAGTCTCATGTGGTACATCTCTGGATGTGCACAGTTGTGTTCAAGTCAGATGTGCACTCTGAACTGGATAGTGGACAGTGAATTTTTTGTAGTTTTTCCTATTGGCTTGAATGGGAAGTCTTTGAATCTGGCTACCACCCAGACTGTTTAGAATTCTGGTGTGAAATTGTCCGAGTGTAAGGGTGCTGGGCACAGATGTGCCTTTTGCTTATTTGGATAGCAATATCCCATTCCAAAGGCATTTCATTTTGTCATTTCTAAAAATGGGTTCAGAGCATGCTCAGTAAGTACTGCAAATAGTGATATGAAACCATAACCAAATTTTTATTTCTTATCAACCTCACTGATTTTAGTTATGTGAAAATGATTATTTTGTTTGTCTCTTTTCCCGTGAAATTCACATCTGAAAACCCAAACAGTGACATTCATGCGAGGGACCAACATGATGCTTACGTAGGGAACCCCTTACTTAGGGAACCCCTTGCCAGGATTCTTCACTTTTTGGTTCGAGGAATGGTTAAAATGTTAATGATGATGCCAGCATCCATTTTTAGCAGTGACAGCTGCTGGTTGGCTGATTCCACTGCCCCTGATTTGCTGGTTTGCCATGGGGTATTGTTCTTGTCACTGAAAGGCAGTTTTTTCTCCTAATTTCCTGATTGGGGTGCCCTTCTATGGAACATTCCACAGAAATCAACATTTCACTAGTGGGGCTATTAAATTATTTTTTTTATTTATTATGAAAGGGGTGGCAGCTGCAGTTACGTGGCATGGTAACACAGGGCTAGCGGCAGCAGCACTGGACAATTGGGACGCAAGTGTTGCAGAGGGTTGTACTCCACTGAACAGATGACTGCACCAACTAGTGCATTAAAGAACAGTACTTTCCTTCACTCTCCTCTCAAGCATCCTCTGCTATATTTATGTATGTCAAAAGATTTCATATTCTTCCATTTGTATTTCAGTTGGTAATAATTCTTCACATTTGTAAAATTTGCATCAACTGCCGCATTAAGGTACAGTACATTCCTCCACTCTCCTTTCAAACATCCTCTGCCAATATTTATGTATGTGTGTTTCAAAGATTAATATTCCTTCCATTTGTATTGCAGGGGCTAACCATTTCACATTTGTAAACATGGAGGCAGGAAAACACAAACAGTCATCTGGAGCACAAGTCCAAAAGGCAAAATGGGCCAGAATGGAGGAAATTGCACAAATGTCTAGGATGATGCAGTCCTTCTTCACTCGACCCTCATCTGCCTCTGGGTAAGAAATGTATACTTGCCCAAATATTTTCAGGGAACTGCTTTATCTCACATTCCTGGTTCTAGTGTATTTTATTGTATTTTTATGCTTTTTTATTTTGTATTTTCAGGGTTGGCAACACACAGGTGCAGCATAGAAGTGAAGAGTCTACTGTTGAAGCCATCCAGACTCCAAGAAGTTCCCTGGAAGGACCTACCATTGCAGTCATTGAGACTCTAAGAAGTTCCCTGGAAGGACCTACCGTTGAAGTAGTCCAAACTCTGAGAAGTTCCCTGGAAGGACCTACTGTTGAAGCTGTCCAAGAAGTTTCCTGGAAGAACCTAACGTTGAAGCCATCCAGACTCCGAGACTTTCCCTGGAAGAACCAAACATTGAAGCTGCCCAGACTCTGATCATCTCCCTGGAAGCAGACCAGCATTATTGTGGCACAGAAGACATCGGCTGTTTTAATTGTTCACATCTCACAGATACTCAGAGGAAGCACATTCTTGAGACAGAGTGGCAACCACTACCAGGGTTTCAGTTTCCAGGTCATCTGATGGGTTCAGAAGGTTCCACCCAGTGTTTCAGCGACTCAATTACAGTGCATACAATCATAGTGAGGGGCACATCATAGTGACTGGTGATTTCAGCGAGCAGCACAATATAGCAACTGGTAATTACTGTGACTGGAAAGGGCTAAATACCCTCATATCCAAGTGCATCTCAGAGTTGGTATGTTCAAGTTGGGGGGTCTGGGGGGCACAGCCCCCCTGCGTACATCACCACACCAATTAAGTGGTGGCAGCTGTCTTCAATCATGCTATAAACGGGGCTGCTGGATGGCACCCACAGGATGCAAGTTGGCTGTGGAGTTCTTGAGGAGTCAGGGGGCATGCTGTTGCTTGTGTATGCCAGCTTCATGTATTGGAGGGATAAAGAGGTGGCCGACAAGGTGTACTGGTGGTGTGCGGATGGGCAGAAGTACCAATGTCCCACCAGAGTCCATACTGTGGTCAACAACGTTGTTGATATCCCCCATGGCCACAATCATGTGGCTGATGGCATGGCTATTAGTGCTCGCCATGTGGTTGGAGATATGAGGGAGAGAGCCAGGAGCAGCAATGACAGCACTGCTCAGGTTGTGCTGCAAAGTGCAGCTTCTGCAAGTGAAGCTGTAGCGGGAACCTTACCTGATGTCCGTTTGCTGCAACACACTGTGCAGAGGATCCAACGGAGTGAGAGGATATATCCAGTGATGCCTGTGACTGTTGCTGAATTTATGATTCTACCAGAGTATTGTGTGACAGTTGGAGGTGAGCGTTTTCTCTTGCAGGACAGTGGCACCGATGACCATATCCTGATGTATGCTGCCCGACCATAGTCTAACCTTTTTGTCTAGATACGATGAATGATTTATGGATGGTACATTTTGTACCTGTCCAGTTTTGTGTGCACAGCTGTACACAGTGCATGGGTGTCATGCAGGAGGTGTCATTGTACCTGTGATTTATGTTCTGATGTCATCAAGAAGGGCATGTTCGTATGAGAGTGTGTTTCAGAGACTGAAGGGCTGGGCAGATGCAATGAATCCTAGTACTGTGATGTTGGATTTTGAGAGGGCTGTGTGTTCAGTGTTTCCAACAGCGAGGGTGAAAGGTTGTTTTTGTCACTTCACACAGGCCATGTGGAGGCCTGTGCAGCAGTACCCGGAGGTATTGAGACGGTATGTGGAGGATGCAGATTTCGCTCTTAATATACGTTGCCTGTTGTCGTTAGCATTTGTGCCAGTGTCTGATGTTGCAAGCACCTTTGATGAGTTGAGGGATAATGACTTTTTTTCAGAAGCATGATGAGATTTTGATGAGCTGTTGAATTATTTCAAAGATACGTGGGTCAGGCATCCCATGAGCCATTCCGGACATCACAGACCCATGTATGAAGTGCAAGCCTGGAATGGTTGTGATGCTGTACTTGGTGGTCACGCTAGAACCAATATTGCGGTGGAGGGGTGGCACCATGGGTTCAACACACGCTTGGGCGTGTGTCACCCCACAATCTGGAAGTTCTTCGATTTGTATTAAGGAGAAACAGAGAATTACTGAAGTCCATAAGGCTCAGATCATGTCTGGTTCAGCAGCCTCCACTACTAGGAGGCGTTACCAAAACCTAACGGAATGCTTAGTTCAGGTTGTGAGTGAATATGCAATCTGTCCTCATATGGAGTATTTGTTAGGTCTCGCCTTTAATTTCCAGATGCAGGACTGATTTTGATTGTCGCCAACTATGCTGCTTGTGGTATGGTTCGCTGATATTAGTATGAGCTGAATAATACCGTAGCTGAAATTTACTGCATTGTATTTGAGTCACTGAAATTGTAACTCACTAAAGTTGCCTCGCTGAAATGACATGGAGTCATTATTGCAGGAGTACCAATTTGCAAGATATTTAAAGCTGTTGGATGGAGTATTTTGTGCTCTGTGCTTTTTATTCAACAAGTCCAGTGGCATGATTCTGGTATCTACACCGATGAGAGACTGGTCCAATGGGAAGAAGACTTTGAAAGACACAGCAAATCAAAGGACCATGGAAATGCTATTGCTAGAGCAGATGCATTTCTCCCAGTCTGTGCGGGGAAGTTAAAAACTGCAAGCCAGTCTTTTGTGGAGTGCACCAACAAGGTGACAGAGAGGACCATGCATGTCCTACATCTGATTATTGGGTGCTTTTACATGCAGGTTTCTCTGCCAAAAGGATCATTACCTGTGTAGCGCTGTTGCAGTCTATTCTGTTGTGCCTTCAGTTTACATGCACAGCAACATGTTGGCACACCCTGTCCTACAGTTCCAATCAGAGCATTATCTTGCATGAGAGCTAGTGCATGAGACACACAGCTGCTGGAATGGCCTTTTCACACTGCGAGATGCAATGGAAGATATCGGGATGAACCATGCCAACCATGGAACATGGTTCAGGTGAGCGTTCGCTTTGAATCGGAAGGAATGCAATTTACACAGCAATGGATGAAACAGTAAACTGGTTCTGTAACAGTCACTCTGTTACACAGCTGGTAGTGTAAAAGTGCCTATTAAGATCATCCTCATGTATAGAAGGCAAAACTTAGCTCTCAGAGTTAAATTTGGTGACACTGGTAATTTCCATGCCTTGTTACAATACAGTGCATAAATGGATACCACTCTGCATGAACACCTTCAAGCAGCTCCCAGGAATGCCATTTACACATCGCCACAAATTCAAAATGAACTTATCAAGATAATGGGACAACAGATGCAGAGAAAATCTTAAACAATGTAAGGGAATCAAAGTGATGCGGCTACATAGTGGATGGGGCAACGGATATGGCCACCAAGAAACAGATCTCATTATCCGTGTGCTATGTACATCGTGACCTTTCCGGTAAAGTTGGAATTCATGAAGCTTTTATGGAATTCACAGAGGGTTTTGATACCACTGGTTGTGGCCTCGCAGAACAATTCCTGCGGCATTTAACCACTTAGGGCATTGACACAAAGTTGATGAGAGGACAAGGCTATGATAAAGGAAGCAACATGAGTAGAAAATTCAACGGTGTTCAAGCAAACATCAAGGAAGTGATCCCTGAAGCTGTGTACAGGGTTTGCAAGGCTCACGGTCTGAACACAGCAATTGTCCATTCATGTGCTAGGAGACCAGTCACAAATATGTTTGATATGACGAAAAAAATAATTGCAACCCTTGAGTCATCTTTTAAGTGCCACAACAGCTTTGTATCGGAGCTCAGAGAATTCAACAGCCTGCCTTCTGATTACGATGATGATGAGCCAGCTGACCGTACATCGTCTATTTCTGTAGCTGGAAATACCAGGTGGATGAGCCAAATGGATTCCCTTGCAAGGTTCAAAGCCAAATATGTGGTAGTCATAAGCACACTGGATTATTATTATTTAGTTTTTGTTGACCGAGAAAGTACACTAGACAAATTCTGTCTATTTTCAGGCACGGCCCGGGGGAGGGGGATACAGATGAATGCCAACTGACCTTGAACCAGATTAAGCTGTTGGTGGTATTCTTTTAGTAAATGGGAGAAATGTGGCCAGGGCACTGGGGAATTCCCCTACTCTCCAGCAGGGGGAACCCTTGGCCGTCCTTCTGAGATGGCTACTTCCGTGGAATCAGCAGAGAGGATGGTCGTGGAGGAGACAGGGAAGCAGGCCTCCTTCCCTGTTCTCACAGCCCAAGAGGCTATTGACATTGAATGGCAGCGGCAGTGTTTTAGGATGAGGACACCACAAGCAAGGTATTCTTATCATCGGAGTAAACTAGAGGAGAAGAACTGGCTACAGTAAATCAGGTGCAGAAAATCTCAGGTGAAACTGCTTCAGTGGTGGGGAATGCCTCGATACAGGCTAACATTGCCCAGAAAATGTCATTTTGTCTCAAGAAAAAGAACAATACTTGCAGAAGGCACTAGAGCTGGAAGAAGAGCTGGGCACTTTGTTACAACAGACTATTCCGACAGGAGTTGTCAGTCCTGCTGTCAGTATGGTGCAAATGCAAGCTGTCGCCACAGTAACAATTTTGCAGCAAACAGCGCCTGCCCAGGTACAGAACTCTGATGGCCACTCCCAAAGTGCAGTAGGAGGAGCGTCTTGTACAGATAGCAGTAGAAATAGTCAGGAGACTGTGTGCCTAGAGCCGCGAGCTTCAGTCATTAACATGCAGCCCAGCATAATGAAAAAAGGTAAATTCAGGCTGGGGACAGGTCGGGCAAGGTGCGACTACTGCATGTATTGCTGTAGCAACCTGCAACACAACCAGTACAGCAGGAGACTAGGAACAAGAGTTTTCTTTCCCTAAGGAGAAAAGAGTCCCAGATTGGAGTAAAGGTGCCACATCAGAAAGACAAGTATCAGCAGCCCCTCCTAACACTGACATTGGGGCAGGGAACTGGTCTCCTGTACACGCCCTGGAGGACACTGGCTAGGTGCAAGAGATGAACGGACAATGGATCCCGGATCCTACAGACAGCACTGTACAAAGATACACTATGGATGTTACAAAAGCTGCAGAGACAGTGGCCACAGAACAACTTTCACAACAGAGCTCCAACAAACCCCAGGGTAACTCTCGTCTTAATTCCGATGTGCACAATACTGCTAGTAATGTTAATGTTATAAATATTGTTGATACTTCAGGTAATACTGTTTCAGAAGAGGGTGCAGCTGTAGGCCAGGTAGAAGAAGGCCCAGTTAGGCTGGGGCCGGCAGAAGAGGAGTTAAGGAACCCTTCTGATCAAGCTAGATTGGCACCTATGTTTAAATTGTCTGACCTCTTTCCAAATAAGGGAGAAGCTGCCCCCTGTCAAAATGCAGTTAGGCTGCTGTATAAAGGGGGGTTAGAATCCCCTCCCAATAGGTTACATGTGGCCAGAGTCCTGTTAAAAGGCTTGATTACATTTTTCTCTTCAGAGACCTTTGCACTCATCCATCTTTGTAATTCTAACCATGATGTTAGTTTTAAAAATGTTTCTGGACTAGATAGGTTTTGGACGCAATACCAACTGCAAAACAATAACCCAGTTTGGATTCCATTTCATGAAATACCCTTGACAAAACCCTTAGTAAAAAACATCACGGTTATGTTTAAAAATTAAGGGGTCAATGTGGAAGATACTCTTTTTTGGCTGTGCCAGTGGTGTGAGATCCTGGGCAGGCCTACTCCCACGTTAGACAGTGAACAGATCTGGGATGGAGGTTGGAGGGTATGGGTAAAATTATACTCAACAAATACAGGACCAGTGCACCTTCCCAGTACTTTTTTTCCAGGTAGGGATAGGGCCTCACTGTTTTATGCAGGCTAGCCACGCTCCTGCTTCAGGTGTGGCTCTCACACCGATATCAGCTCAGCTTGTGATTCAACTGGTTGTAGTCATTGCCTAGAATTTGGTCATGTTGCATCCAACTGCTTAAATCTATTCAAATGTAACCTCAGTGAGAGGACAGGACATGCGTATGGGCGCTGCCCATGGGCGTCCCATAACAGAGAGGATTGTCCATCACATGAAGGTTTGATTAACTCTGCACAACAATTACAGGCCAAGAGGGTGGCAGAACAAAGTTCTCGAATGGTAAGAGAAATATCGTCCCTGAAAGCACCCTCTGTAGCTTCAGAGGCTCAGACCCCCTCAAACCTCAGTTAGACAGCTGGGAGAAGTATCCTGGTCAGAAGAAGCTACAATTAATCCCGCCCCAGAAACAGGGATGGAAGAGGGGTGCAATACTCAAGTAGAGAACACTGAGGTGGTGGTGAATGAAATGCCCTCCCCCCCAAGAAGGATAGGCCTTTCAAGGTGATGGTTCAGAAAAAAAGATCTAAGCTTGGAAAGACTAACAAAACAATCTGCTGAGGCAACCATGACACCAGACTCTAGGCGCGCCCCCCCCTTGGAATAAAGGGAATAAGTAAGCAGCGCTGAAAACTGAAACAACAGATGGGGACTCAGGGGAAGAGGGTACTGACACCACCTCCATTACCTCCACGACTGACACAGAGGAAGGGGAAGGGGAGGACTACATAGTTAAAAGGACAAGACAGCGGAGACTAAGACCTCCTAGGATTATTCTAGTATGGTTAATCCCTTTAAGTTACCCTCCTAATGCATAGCCTTACTTTTTCTACACTCTATGTCAACAGTGTAAAAAGTGAAAGGAAACAAGTGGGGGCAATGCTCATATTACAAGAAGATAGATATGATATTCTGAGCATACAGGACACCAGGTTAAAGAGTCATTTTGAATTACAACAGGCCTTAAAAGCCTGGACCTTGGGTCCCTCCTTTTGGTCCACAGATGTAGATACTTGTGATGGAGTAGGTATCCTCTTGGCTAACCGCTTAATTAAAGTCTCTGGGTTAGTAGAGATCCACCCAGGGAAGGCCTTGTTGCCGGATATTTTTTAATTTTCATTTTTCAGAAAGATTCCACCTCATTGTCACATATGCACCCCAGACTAAAGCACAGACAACCTTTTTTACACACCTCATGTCTCACCATTTGGATGGGAAATTTTAATTGTGGATTAAGTTGAACAGATACGGGGTTTCAAACTTCGAAATTATTTTGTGACTCTACAGCACTACAGCATATCATTACCACTGCTGGGCTGACTGAGGCCTATCGGAGCTGCCATTCCCACAGGTGGTTTTACATACTTCATGGGTACCTTAAAGGAAAGCTGAGCAAAACACTGTTGCCAATTCCCAGGGCTGCAGAAACACCCGTTTAGCACTACCTTTATGTGGTCACAAGCCTCAAGCTAACCTTTCATCATTAATTTGCCTTGTTTCTGTGCTCCTGAGCTCTATGCTGAAGCTGCCATATGGACACTGCCACCATACCGGAAGACTGAGTGTGCGCTCTGTTCAGCAGTTTCTTTCCTGTGCTCTGCTGGAACACTCGTTCGTGACAAGCTGGGCAAACTTTCACGGAGGAAAATGAACTTGTGTGGCATGTACTACTCATTTAAGTGAACATTTACAAGTAAGCCCAGGGGCGCTAATGAGCAGAGACTAGAGAAGATGTAATTCTCCACACCTCCGCATATTTTGAAGTTTTAAACCGTATTTCAGCAGGAAAATTCAAAATAAAAGTATCAAAGTGGCAAGGAGAGCTAGCTGAGAATATGGAAGAGTACTTGGTTCTAGGCAAAACGACAAGAAACACCTCCAAAAATGCGATCAAAAAGTCAGGCCTAGGAGAAGTGACAAGCACTGCAACGATGGGGCCTATCTCACTATCTGCAGCGGAGATAGAGGTGCTGAGTTGGGCAGTAGGGGACCAGGTCCTGCAAGACCTAGGGCCTTGACTAGATACATTCGAAACCAAAATCGCTTCAATAGCCTCAGAAGTAAGCGATCATAGCAAACGACTTACTGAGGTGGAGCAGAGAGTTTCTAACTTGGAGGATACTACCCACAAGATTTCTGACAGAGTTCTGGCCCTGGAGAAAAAGGTGGAACAATTGCGGGACACCATCGATTATTAAGAAAATTACAACAGGCAGATTAATCTGCGACTAAGGGGGCTTGCTGAAGGTAAAGAAGGCAAGAGTGCTTTTGAGTTTTGTTCCATGATTTTACCAAAAATCTTGGATCTGCACCCAAAGAATGGGCACCTGAAATTAGAGAGAGCCCATAGAGCGCTAGCCGTCCGTCCTCCTGACGACCAACCACCCAGACAGATTATTTTCCGTATGCACAACTTCCAGGATTGGCAGGAGATTATGATGGCATATAGAGCAAAGAGAGATTACTTACAAGGGATGCAAGCTGACACTACATCAGGACTTATCGCAGCAGGTACATAAGAAACCCCAGGCTTTTAATGACACGATGAATATGCTTCGGGAGAGAAACATCGAGTTTTGTCTAGCTGATCCAGCTGTGGGGTGCCTACATATAGAGGGAGCATCCTACTCATTTTGGGAGCCAAATAAACTGAAATCTTATATCCAGGACTGGGACAAAAAGCACAAGGAGAAATAAACACCTTACCTGGTAACTGTAAGATGGCTTGCTTACTAATTTTGACAGGGCCAGGATATCTGGGGATCTGAGGGTGGAGTCCGTTGGGAACCAGAGCTTCTCTCTGTCAACTGGGGTAATCGCGATTTGTGCAAACTGCCACAGTGCCAAATTGATGCATGGGGGGGAGCGAGGGCTGAATTTGGTAATTTATACCGGGCTGTGGTTAAGAGGCCTACAATGATCAAAGAGTTGGTAGGCCACTACCATAGCATAAGGTCTAGCTCAGAAAGTTCATCACTCATTATTTGCTGTTAAATTGTTATTTGCTAAAGTCTATAGTATATATTAATGTTAGACGAAGGAAAGGGGACCAAGGGATATCCACATGGAGACTCAGGGCCATGTGATTGGCCTACCGTGGGATACAAGGGGGTGAAATGTATGGAGTAGTAGCGCAGACGGAATTAGACTACACTCCTGTCCTAAAGTGCATTTCTGCTGATAAACATGTTTATTATGGGGTGCAGGGGGTTGGAGAGGGAGATTTGCGTTTGAGGGAGATCTGAAAAACAGAATGAGCCAGCTGAGGGGGCTGTTAGTTCTACAAGAAGAAGGTTTGATATTGGTTAAAAATATCAGAGACATGTACTGGGTAATACCGGGGAAGGGAAGGGAAGGGGGGGGGAACTAGAGGGTGTAATAGTTATAACTGTTCAAAAAAGTTAGAGTGTTTGTTTTAATATTATAGTTAAAGTTAAGTGCAGCTTATTAATGTCACAACCAAGGAGTGGTGGACGAGGGGAGACCTATATGGGGGCTCGGGACCACAGTGTTATAAAATGATGACGTATACTCAGGAGGATGTTATAATATCTTAGAACATTAAGGGCATTAATACTCCCAACAAAAGGGCAAAAATTCTCTCCACACTTAAGAGAAGGAAAGCTCAGTTAGTAATGCTTCAGGAAACACATTTGACGAACAAGAAACATGGGAAGCTGGTGGGGGGATGGGTGGGGGCATGTCACGCCTCGTCCTACTCCTTGCATAAGAAGGGAGTTGCAATTTTAGTGCATAAAAATTTTCCATTAGCAGCAACATAGGTAGCGAAAGATAATTAAGAGGGCCACTATGTTTTTATCAGGGGCAGATTGCAAGGTAGTGAAATTACCTTTGGTGACATTCACACGCCTGCAACCTACGACCCTACCTTTTTTCAGACCATACTTGATGTGCTACATAGAGAACAATTCCCAGGGCTCATCTTGGGGGGGGGGGGATTTCAACTGCATTATGGATTGGGCTATTGATTTTAAGGGTCTGGGCAGAAGGCAAAACAGAACTACTAAAGTTTGGGCTTTGGGTCTACAAGACCTCGAGCTAATAGACAGCTGGAGAACCCTGCACCCAGGACTTCAAGAGTTTACATTTTATTTAATATCGCATGATTCATGGTCTAGACTAGATCATATTTTCATTTCTAAAGAACTGTTTGCCAAAGTTAAGGAGGTAACGCACAGCCCAATAATGATATCAGATCATGCAATGGTACAACTCAAATTGAGTGCGGTTAACAACGAGTGTAGACCGGGTCAGTGGAAATTCCCTACATACCTTCTATGTAAGGAGGAGTTTTGGAAATTCTTAAAATTGTCATGGGAGGATTACTGTGCCAATAATGCAGACTCGATCACCTCTAAGGGGATGATATGGGAGGCGGGCAAGGCAGTAATGAGGGGGGGCTATTATTAGTTATACAGCGAAGGTAAAGAAGGAGAGCCAACAGAAAATAAGAGATCTAGAGATATCTATTAAAGATTTAGAAAGAAAAGACTTATAGGATAATAAGGCAGAGGATAGACAACAATTGAGAGTTGCAAGAGAAGCCCTTAATGAAACTATTACTGGGTTGGCACAAAGAAATTTATTTGCAAGACAAAGAATCTATGAGTGATGTAACAAACCGGGGCCATTACTGGTAAAATTAATGAAAGATGGGAAAGCCCCTAGTAAAATTATAGCAATTAAAGACAAAGGCCACCAAGCAATCACGCAGCCAGATAGCATTACAGATGTCTTTAAAGAGTTCTATATAAAGCTGTATAGGGCGGAATGCTCAGGTAAGGAAGAAGAAGCAAAGCTATTCTTGGATAGTGTAACGCTTCCTAAGTTGTCGGAAGATCAGGCAGCTTTTTTGAGTGCACAGATCACTGAAACAGAAATTAAGTGGGCAATATCTGGGCTGAAGTCGGGAAAGGCAGGGGGTCTGGATGGATATGGGGCAGAATATTATAAGGAATTAAAGGACATCTTAGCAGGCCCACTATGTGTGGGGTTATTAAGGAGGCGGGGTGGGGGGGAGCTTACCTGCCTCGGTGTTCCCAGCCAACATTTATTTAATACTGAAGCCAGGAAAAGACAGCACAGAGTGTACATCATTTCAGCCTATTTCATTGCTCAACTATGATTGCAAAATAATGGCTAAAATCTTGGCCCTGCATCTGGAAATCCTACTGCCCACAATTATTCACCCTGATCAAACGGGGTTCATTCAAGGGAGAATGTCATACCACAATATCAGAAGACTTCTCAATGTGGTATAGTGGGGAACCAAGAATCTGTGTAAAGCATGTATATTATCGATGGATGCGGAAAAAGCATTTGATAGAATTGAGTGGCCATACCTTTTCGAGGTATTGAAAAAATTTGGGGTGGGGGATGGGTTTTGAATCTGGTAAAATATTATACAATAGGCTCAAGGCAGGGGTATTGGTAAATGACACACCGTCAACAGAGTTTCAGTTGCACAGAGGCATGAGGCAGGGATGCCCCCTCTCTCCCTTGTTTGCCATGGCAATCGAACCTTTGGAGTGTAGGGTGAGGGAGAGTGGGGTAATCCAAGGCATACAGAGACAAAATGGCACTCAACATCATGTTTCATTGTATGCTGATGATCTTATGTTTTATTTAACCAACCCTGATGTCTCAGTGCCAGCCTTGTTGGAAGTGATATAGAAATTTGTCACATTCTCTGGCTACAAACTTAATTTGAATAAATCCGAATTGATGTATTTAGATAAAAAAAACTAACTACCAGATGAAAAATACTTGGGGATTGTGGGCTGTGGAGCACAACCTCACCTATCTGGGTATTAAAGTGGGCAGAGACTTAAAGAATCTACTGTATATGTTTTAAACTATTCCCCAATAATAAAATGTGTACGAGAGGATATGGCCAGATGGAACAGCCTTCCCATATCCTCGATTGGAAGGATCAATCTAGTAAAAATGAACATACTGCCTAGGTTGCTCTACATAATACAAATGATACCATTTAGCCCCTCCAAGAAAGATTTAAAACACTTAGATACAAGCTTCACCAGTTTTATTTGGAAGGGTGGTAAACCAAGGATGGCATTGTCCAGACTAAATGCTCCAAAATCCAGGGGTGGAATGGAATTCCCAGATGTACAGGGGTACTTCTTAGCAGCACAATCCAGATATGTGCACAATTGGGTATTGCAGGGGAAAGCAGCTGTATGGCTAGACCTGGAACAGGAAGGATGCCTGGGTCGCCCTACAGCATATCTAGCACCTGGGGGTATGGAAGCTTATGCGAGAGTGGATAGCCTGAACCCAATGGTAATGGCAGTTCTGGAAGTGTGGAAGGATATTAAGGAGAGAGGGAATGCCCTGGGAGACGCTATCATACTGGTCCCAATAGTGAAAAATTCAAAATTCCTCCCAGGATTGGAGGACGGAGGATTTGCTACATGGGAAACTCACGGAATTAAATGTATAGGTGACCTGTGGGGGAAGGACGGAGTCCACACATTTGAAGAGATAAGGAGGGGCATACAGGTCCCACGCTCCCATAGATATCGATACCTGCAGGTTAGACACTATGGGGAAAAATTAATGATGCAGACACAGAGGGGGCTGGTATTAGTACAATTGGAAAAAGAAATCAGAGGGGCTAATAATCATGAAAAAGGACTGATTGGGAAGGTGGCAAGATTGGATAGGGAGCACATTGGGGAACCAGCTCAGGTTAGTTGGAATAAATGAGAAAGGGACTTGGGATGTATGCTTGATGATGACATGTGGGAACAGATAGTTTCTTCACACATGGGCCTCTTGACCTGTAACAAACTCAAAGAAGCACTTTACAAATTTCTCCATTTCCTATTTTCCCCTCCTGTCAGAGTCAACAAATATCATCCAGAAATTTCATCTATATGTGGTAGATGCCAGATTGAAAGGGGTACCTATGTGCATTATTTTTGGGGATGCAGGGTAATCCAAAGCTACTGGAAACTGATAAGGCAAGAAATTAGCAGAATGGGTGGAATACAAGTTGAGATGTCCCCTATTTTGATGCTATTTGGAATGATGAGAGGGGAGACTGGTCCTCTTATGCCAGATGGGTGAGGGTTTTGCTGGCTCTGGCCAGACAGATTTTACTAAATACATGGGTATCCTGTGCTGCACCCACAACCCAGATGTGGAAGAACCTCATGCTAACCACGTTAGCCATGGAGCGCATGACGTTTGCATTGAAAGGGAGGATAGAACTGTTTTCAAGAACGTGGGAGCAGCCCATAGCATTGTTATCCCCTCTAGAGGCATTAATATTTTCAGAAGGTTTTGGGGGGATTGTATGACTCTGCAACTTCAGGATACTCACTGTCCACCACTCTAATTAATTCACTAAGAGAAAGCATTCAGAATCATTGTGACATAAATCAATTACTGATCAATAATGCTAGATTTAAATTATAAAATATGCTGCACTGTTGTTCATATAATTTCTAGTTCTTTTTATATTGATTAAATAGCTAATCAACTCATTACTAAATAAGCACCTGGAATTATTGGAGAAAAGGGACTTGAAAAGAGAGAAAGAATGCTGAACTATGGATATAGTGCCTAAAAGAACAGGAACTGTTGATTTTAAGAACTACTATTGATAGGCTATATAAGTAATGAGCTTTTGTACATAGTTATTTTTATTCTTTTTTGTTTGTAAGAATGTACCTGTAATTGTGGCTTGTATGATGGCGTAAAAATAAGATAAAAGCAATAAAAATATTATACAAAAAGAAGTAAGCCACGTTGAAAATGGAGCATGGTAACCTGTTTAATTTTTTAGTTGAAAGTTGAAGTTCTGAGTTTGGACATGCACATTAAGCCCCGTTTCTGTGCTCCTGAGCTCTGTGCTGAAGCTGCCATATGTATTACTACACTTTTGGAAGACCGAGTGCACTTCTGTTCAGAGTTTCTTCTCGCGCCTGTTGGATGCTCGCTCGTGATGAGCTGGGCAAATTTTTATGGAGGAAAATGAACTTGTAGCGCCTGACGCTCATGCGCATGTCTGAACTCAGAACTTCAACTTTCAACTAAAAAATTAAACAGGTTACCATGCTTCATTTTCAACGGAGCTTACTTCTAAACGTTCACTTAAATGAGAAGTACATGACACCCAAGTTTGTTTTCCTCCATAAAAATTTGCCCAGCTTGTCAAGAACGAGCGTTCCAGCAGAGTGCAGGAAGGAAACTGCTCAGCAGAGCACATACTCAGTCTTCCGGTGCGGTGGCAGTGTCCATATGGCAGCTTCAGCGCAGAGCTCAGGAGCACAGAAACGGGGCAAATTAATGATGAAAGGTTAGCTGGAGGCTTGTGAACACATAAACGTAGTGCTAAACGGGTATTTCTGCAGCCCTGGGAACTGGCAACAATGTTTTGCTCAGCTTTTCTTTAAAAACACACATTGATTTTATTTTTATTTCAGCAGTATTACAAGTCCTAGACATAAAGACACGAGTATACGAGTTCTCAGACCATGTGGCTATCACTGTGACACTTACTTGTGCGAACTCTCCACATTGTCAAAAAAGTAACTGAAGACTTAATGAATCACTATTGATAGATCTGGTAGTCCAGCAGAGATGGAAACAAGAATGGTCAGCACGTCTCTCAGTAGCAGAATGTTATGATGACATCACTGATTGGTGGAAGACACAAAAAGTGGTGAGCTCTCTTCCAAAACCGTGCACAGTATGTTGCAAATAGGGATGATCTTAGCTATCTTAAAGGAATTGTGGATTTGTAAAAATATCTTGGGTTCTTATAGCCCTGGGTAGCGATTTTCTCTGTGTAAAGAATTTACTCTTTACTTATCATACAGTGGAGGGGATCGATTATTCTGAATGGTGAGCCAGCTGATCCCTTCCCACTTCCTAGGTTATCTGCTCATCATCAAGCCCCTGTTTTAGATAAGCCTAACTGGAGAGTATCGGGACGCGTTCTATATAAGTCTATGGGTTTAATTTTCGTGTTTAGCATTAGTAATTTTTGATAATTGAAGCCACCGCCAACTAATAGGATCCTATTATTGAGCGGTGGCTTTCAGTTTTATCCA
Source organism: Neoceratodus forsteri (assembly GCA_016271365.2). NCBI lineage: Eukaryota > Metazoa > Chordata > Ceratodontiformes > Ceratodontidae > Neoceratodus > Neoceratodus forsteri. The sequence continues at coordinate 5,737,178 of JADMNL010000040.1, forward strand.
AAGGTACACTGAAGTACTGTAAAAACATTTTGAAATTAAGCCCCATAGACTTGTATGGGGCACATCCCCTCGATCTCCCTGGTTAAATGTCACAAACGGGGATTATGGAGGTGGAGCAGGCATAATAGGAAGTGGGAAGGGATCGGCAGACTCACCCTTCAGAATGAATTACGATCCCTTCCCACACATTACAGAGTAAATAACAAATTAAATTCTTTACACAGAGGGGCTATCGTTGCTCCAGGGCACCGGGCTATGGAGCCCAAAGCAGTAGATCACAGCATCTCTTTAAACTGAGACAACAGCTGCAACATTTAATTTCACAAGCAGAAGTCACAAATTTTGATTATAGTGCACAAATAAGTAACATTAAAACACAAATGGGCAGTATTCAGTATAACCGGGCAAAATCACTCTCCCAAGAACTCAGGTTTAGCACACAGATAAAAAAGGGGTCATTAGACCCTTTCAAGGAATGTAAGGCTAGAGTATATAATAGTTATTGAAGCCCTGAATACTCCATCAGGGCAAGTTGTTTCTGCATCTAACGATTTATTGAGGGTAGTAGAACAGCACCTTGAAAACCAGTTTGGTAAGGCTCCCCAGACCCAGGAGATCCAGGCTTTTTTCGACACCTTAATATTGCCACAGGTTACTGAACAAGATGCACTGCAGTTTATAAAACCAGTCTCCATAGAGGAGGTAGCGATAGCTATTATGCAGTTAAAAAAGGATACAGCCCCACGGTCAGACGGGTTAGGAGCTGGGATTTACTAGCTTTTCCAGGCAGAACTAGCTCCAGCCCTTGTGATACTGTACAACCACATGTTGGACACGTTGTAATATTCGGCGTCTATGAATGAAGCAATACTGGTACTGCTTCATAAGAAATGCCCTAAAGTAGAAATAGGTATTGGGCTGGCAGTATAGTCTAGAGGTTAGAGGAATGAGGTGTGAACGAGCTTGATACATCCAGCAGGCCAGGCCTGAGTTTGATGCTCACAACCTCCACTTGCATACTGTGTGACTCTGAGCAAGTCACTTAACTGCGGAGTACTCCCAGGTCACCCCTGAAAACAGGCACTTGTGCCTAGTGGGCCTTAACCGGTTATCAAAGAATAAAATAAAAAAAATAAATAATTGGAGACAACTAAGTCTCCTCAATACTGATTTAAAAATGTTAATTAAAATCTTGTTGGCCAGATTGTCTAAAGTTGATGAATATTTAATTTCACCTGCTCAAACTTGTGCAGTTCCAGGGAGAAAATAACAGGATAATTTGATAGTTTTAAGAGAGCTCTTTTTTAAGGGAGAGCTAGGGGGCTTACAGGGTTATGTATTCGGGCTAGATCTGGAGAAGGCCTTTGATAGGCTTTCACATGACTGCCTTTTCTCTGCTCTAGAAGCATTTGGCATATACAAAATTTTTGTGTCTTGGATTAAAGTGATGTATCAAGGGGCAATAATACTACCCAATATAAATGGCTGGAGCAGGAAACATGTTTGGGATCATAGAGGTGTTCGCCAGGGCTGCCCTCTAAGTCCCCTTCCATATGCTTTTGGTATAGATATACTCATGAGGCAGATTCTGCTGACAGATGGTATTCGGGGACACTCTCCAGTCACCAACTCTCTGCAGATAAAGGTCTTGGCCTATGCGGATGATTTTTTGCTTACTTTGGCACCCGACACTTGTGAGACCACACTGATGGCCACCTTTAAGGGGTTTTCAGACATTTCTGGGGCTAAAATCAATATCAACAAAAGTAGAGGAGTTATGCTAAGTAATACCCCCTTACCTGTTGCAGGTCTTTTTTCAGGCACTCCAGTCACTAAAGATCCTATAAAAATTCTGGGAGCGGAATATGGTCCAGGAGACTTGGCATCATTAAATTAGGATAAAGGACCGGTCCAAGCTAATAGATTAGTGGCAGGATGGAAAGGAGAGCAACTCTCCAAAAAGAAAAGAGTCTTACTTATCAAAACACTTTTGATTCCCATCTTGTTGTATCTTGGACATGTTTACCCCCCCCCCCCCAACTAGGGACCCTGACATGGTTATACAGTGTGTTTTTCCAGGTCTTCTGGGGCTCCAGGTTGAATCCCATTAAACGGGAGTTCACATATCGAACTATTACTGAAGGCGGGGTAGGTATGGCACATCCAATAGCATTTTTTAGTCTCTTTGGTAGCTACAGTATTGGGTATGCATTGAAGCCAGGCGAAAAACTATGGAAACCCCTGGTTACTCAATGGCTGCAGTCGTGTCTTGCTCCATGGGGTAAGAGAAAACCGAGGCACCGGAATAAAGTGGAGGAGGTCCCTCAGCATGGGTTGGGTTACATAAAGAATGCTATTCGGTGGAAATTGTCCCTTTACAGTTCCAAACTTTAAATAGGAAATCTTTCTGTAAGAGTATGTTAGCAGTAGAATGTCAATTAGAAGTTACTTTTCCAAAGTGTCAGGATATACATAAGGAGGGTGTACTCAAATAATTAGCTAACCCTAGACTCCCCCCCTCTTTGTCTGGGAAAATGTCTGACTAAGGAACTATAGTAGATTAAGTGTGAGGGGTAACAATAAGCATAAACAGGTGACTGAATGATATTGCCCCAGGGAATCTTGTATTCAGATAGTAGAGACACAATTACATCTTTTTTTTAGAATGCGGACATGCAAAACAATTTTGGGACCACATTGCTACTGAGTGGGCTGAGCCCCTGTTCTCTTCCCTTTCATACCCAGAGGTGGTATATGGGCCCTTATTGGGTACTTTAGGTAAATACCACGTGGATACCATATACATTGTATATGCAGTGCTACAATATTACATTTGGCAAGCTCATTGTATGTGGGTCTTGCAGCAGAAGGTAGTTTCATATGAAGAAATCCTGGCTAATACTAACAAGCATTTGTCAATGCCGAATGTTTGCTTGCTGGCATTGGCATTGGTAGTGTAGGAGTTACAGAGCTGCGTAATAGGAATGGCAGTGAAGTACTGAACTGAAGCCAACCCCAACACCACCCTGCAGAGACTGACAGGCATTGGGGTGTGCCTTTGGGTCGTCTGGCATAACAGCCACGCCATTTCACCACACCCTAATCTGCAGACACTGACAAGTGTCATGGTGTGCCTTGGGGTCTTTGGCCCTTATGCACACCCCATTCCAACAGAAAATATGGTGAGATGGGTCCTGTATAGGAGAATGGGGTAACTTTGGGGCCTAAGAGTCCAAGGCACACCTCGATGCTTCTCACTGGCTGAAGGGTGTGGAATGGTATGAGCATTACAGGCGAGAATCTCAAGTCACACCCCTGATGCCTGTTAATCTCTACAGGATGGGGCGTTATGGTCAGAAACCCTAATGCCTCAGGTATTCGTTGGCATTTTCACTCCAAATTTTCAGCATGGGTTTTTGTAACCCCACCTTATGAAGAGTGGCAATATCAGTTTGTTAGCCGAAAGCTGATTTCGCACAGCAACTACACCATTTGGCACCACAGGTGCGAAAACACATTTTGAACAGGATGTGAAATATGACAGCTGTACTGTTCACGGAGAGGTACATAAAATGACAATGTTGAAATTCTGCAGTGAAAATATTGAAAAACTGGTGAAGTCACAAGCGTGCACAGAAAATGCACAACGCACACCCCTAATGCAATTAGTTTGGGGAATTTTTACAGCAGATTGTCAACACAGGGATTTTGGAACCTCCGCTCATGAACAGTGTCACTGTGATTTTCTTAATCTATCCTGAACAGTGATTTCCCACAGCGACCACACATTTCTGCACTGGAAGTGCAAAAACACATTTCCGCCATGGTGTGAAAAATGACAGTTGTACTGTTCATAAGGAAGTGTGCAAAAATGCCACAGGTGAAAATCTGAACTGAAAATATTAGAAATCCATGAAGTTACGAGGCTGTGTGGAAACTGCGCAATGGTCACTCGTAACACAGTCATTTTATGGACTTTTTTCACCAAATTTTTAACAGCCATTTTAACACCTCTGCTCATGAACAGTGTCACTGTGATTTTCTTAATCTGTCCCGAACATTGATTTCGCACACTGACTGTGCCACTGTGCGTTACATGGGTGGAAACACGTTTTGGGTGAGATGTGAAAAATGACAGCTGTACTGCTCATAAGGAGGAGTGATAAAATGGCAATGTTGAAAATCTGGAGTGAAAATATTAAAAATTCGCCAACTTACGAGCGTGTAGTAGGAACAACAGCATGAGCTCGTGAAACAGTATTTTGGGAATTGTTTTCACCGATTTTCAACATAGGGTTTTGGGAGCCTACCTCATGAACTGTGACACTGTTGTTTCATTAATCGGTCCGAAGGTGATTTTGCACAGTGACACAAAATCACGCCGAGCAGGTCTGCTCATGACAGTGAGAAAATTCATGAGAAGGGGGTCCCAAACCCCCCATGTTGAAAAAATTTGGTGCTAAAATTCCAAAAAATGCCTGAGATATGCATTAAAGTTGAAAAAACCCTATTTATTGCATTATACAGCTTATCGGCATTTCCTCAGTTCGCAGTTGGCTTTGAAGAGTGCAGACGTGTTCCGGTCCACCGAAGATCGTCACGCCGAGCTCCGGAGGTAAGTATGGGGGTGAGGTGGGGGTGTGGGGAGGTAGGGTGCGCAGAGGGTGGGGGGAGATTGGGTCATGACATTCAGCGAGGAAGGTTTTCTTTCAAGTTTCGTTTTTTAAAACAGACAATACGGGGCGTTTGCCACACACTGGGGTGAGCTCCCAAGCGTGCTTCTGGGGAAAACTGTTTAGGCGGGGGGTCCGAGGCCGGCGAAGTGGTGGGCACCTCCATCGGCCATACTGCCATGATCTGTTGCCACACTGGGGTGGGCTTCCAGTGTGGCACCGTGTAGTCTCTGGAGGGGGGCAGTGGAGCCAACGGGGGATTGAGCACCCCGTCAGCTATACTATGTGTTGCCACGCTGGGGTGGGCACCAAGCGTGGCATCTGAAACTCTGTTGGGGGGTGGAAGTGCAGCACAGCCCGGCGGTTTGGGCACTTGCATCGGCTATACAGTGTGTGTGTGTGGGTGGGAGGCACGAGCATGCAGTGTGTGTGTGTCTGTTGGGGGGGGAGCGCGCATGAGCAAGCGATATCTTATCGCTGCTCACTGATGCGTAGCTCTCCCTTTCAACTGCACAGCACTGCATTTTCGGATCATGGCACTATGTTTCTTGCACATTCGTGCAAGCAAACATAAAAAGTAAACAAAGCACAAGAAGTCAAGCACTACTCACCACAGACCAAGTCCACACAAAGTATCAATTCAAAATGTTGTTTATTTGAGGCAAAAGGAGTGCAGTTCCTCTAACATGCAAAAGCACCAGCCAGGGAGAGAAGGCAGAGCTCCATTAACTTCGACTGGTTTCGCTAAGGCGTCATCAGGAAGTGTAATACTAAAAAGTCCCTGAACAGGATTATGCTGCTAGATATGGAACGTTTTTCTGTCAAAAAAGTCAAACATTTATGGATAAATTGTGATGTATGGCTGAACTAAAGATCTTCTGACTCAAGGCATTTCGTTTTTTGTATTATAAGATAATTGTTATATACCTATAGACTTTCTTTTTTTAATCTTTTGGGCATTATTTATTATTATTATGGTTTCTTATTGACATATATGTTAATGTTTTTCTTTTGTTTTCTGTCATTATAATGAGGTCCACTTTTTCAATAAAAATTCCCCTACTCTTTTCGAGAAGTGCCATGGGATCTTTAACATCCACCTGAACAGGCAGATGGAACCTCGGTTTAACATCTCATCCAAAAGATGGCACCTCAGGAGTGCAGCACCCCCCTCATGCTGCACTACAGTGATCTAACCCAAGTGCCTGGTGGGGGAATAGAACCCACAACCTTCGAATCACTTGACTTCAGAGGCGAGTGTGCTATCTGCTAAGCCACTAACACCACAAATGTGACTTTATTGTGACTCTTTGTAGTGTAGATCTCATTTTGGCCCTAACAAAACCACTCCATCTGTACCTGCAACCTGTCAAGATTGACCTAATTCATGCTTCCGAAGAATCCGCCACCCTTATATGAACACTGAAGAACATGAGGGAGAGTCCAGAGAAGACATTTGGAGAGCTTTATTGGAATATTGTGGCTTTGGCAGAGACTGCATGTATTGGAGTGTCAGCTCCTCGAATATGTGTAAGGCAAACACAACAAAAAAATATCAACGCTGCTAACACTGAAGAATACTTCAGGCGGAACATATTCATTTCTTTTTTGGACCATGTGATTTCTGAACTGCAGGAACAACTAATAGAGTGTCACCCTTAGTTCCTTGCCCAGTATCTAATACCAAAAAAGGGGTGTTTCTGCAGGAGAAACAGGCAGCAGACTTGTTTAATGCCTACAAGACTAACTTAAGCAGCTTAGAGGAGCTGAAATTGGAGTTGCTAAGATGGAACACAAAATGGGTCAGTGTTCCATTGGCAGATCGACCAGATTCAATTCTGATAATGTTACAAAATGTGAATCCAGATCTGTACCCCAACATAAATGTAATCCTATCTGTCTTGGCCACAATGCCAGTCATTGTGGCAAGTGCAGAAAGATCCTTCAGTGCCTTGTCGAGGATAAAAACCTGGCTTAAAAGCAGCATGGGGGAACAACGCCTCACAGGACTTGCTCTTCTGCATATCCACGACGACACTGAAATTGATATAGACCAGGTGGCGAAAGATTTTGACCCATGCCAAGACAGACAGTTTTCAAGCAAATAATGGAACACATCGATTTTGAGCAATGCCCAGGTGACATCTAGCACAAGCAGTGATATGGGGCAGGCTTTTTGATGCAAACGGTTTAGTTGGTTAACACATTTAGGCTTGGCTGGCCATTTTGTATCAAGGTTAAGCAATGGAAGTTTGAACTTATGTACCATACTACCTCTCCTCCCTGTCCTATTCTCCAACACTAGTCCTCATTCCTACCCTTCTCCTTTACAGGCCAGCAAACCAGGACATGGGCTAGGTGTGCATCGAGCTGTTTGTCCCTTGTGGGGTCAACATCCCAGGGGGATGAAGATTTGTTTGTGCACTGATCTGTGTCCATCCTTGTGGAGTTTGCATCCCAGAGGGACTAAGGTTTGGCTGTCCTTATGTACCATCCTACCTCTCCTCCCTGTCTTATTCTACAACACTTGTCCTCATTCCTATCATTTTCCTTTGCCGGCCAGGAAACCCAGACATGGGGTGGATGTCTGTCCCTTGTGGGGGGTTTGCATCCCAGAGGGACATTGTTTGCCTGTCCTGGTTTTCCCAGCTACCATACTATCTCTCCTCCCTTTCCTCTAAATTGGTACACCATCTCTGGGTGGTGTGGGGCTCTGTGGTGTGGAGCAGTTTAGGTGGTCCAGGTAACTGAACAGGAGGTATGGGTCTTTTTGGTGTGAACAGTTTAGGTGATGGTTAAAGAAACTGACCCAAAACCAGTGCACCATCTAGCTTACCCCAGCCCTCTTAAACTGTGCCTTAGTTATTGTAAGGGGCTCTGTAATAGTAAATGGCTGTGTGTATATTTTCAGTTAGTGACTTGTGCTATGCAGTGCATGACCAGTTTTTGGTTGGTGTGATGTGAGAGCTCAGCTGTTATGTCTTTTTGTATTTCCATCTTGTGCAATGTGTGTTTAATGCTTAACCTAAAGTGATAACATACCATGGTTGGGGTGGTATGGGTCTCTTCGGTGTGGAGAGGTGTAGGTGGTCCATGACCAAAACCGGAGGTATGGGGCTCTTTGGTGTGAACGGTTTAGGTGATGGTTCTGGGACCTGAACCAAAACCAGAGGACCATCTAGCTTACCCCTACCCTCTTACACTGTACTGTAAATATTGTAAGATACTGAATATCAGAGTGCTGTGGGCATGTTTGAGTTGGTGACTTTTTGTTTCTGTGGCTATTAGTGGGCTGCAGTGCATAATCAATTTTTGGTTGGTGTGGGGGCTCAGCTGTTGTGTCTTTTTGTATTTCCATCCTGTGTGGTGTGTGTTTAACTTAAAGTGATACCGTACCATGGTTGGGGTGTTATGGGGCTCTTCAGTGCAAAGCAGTGTAGGTAGTACACAACCAAAACTGGAGGTATGGGGCTCTTTGGTGCGAATGGTTTAGGTGATGGTTCTGGTACCTGAATCAGAGCACCATCTGGCTTACCCCAGCCATTGTTGTGGGCATGTTAACATTTTGTTGCGTGCGCAAGGTTACAGTGAGTACATGGGTAACTGTTGGCTGGTGTGAGTGACTGAGTGAATGGATATTGTGTGGATATTGTGTAAGTACAGGTACTAGTATGAATGAACCTCTGTGGGACTGGCTACCTCGACGTGGTATGGCTAGTGGTGTGTGAATGGACCTCTGTGGGACTGGCTACCTTGATATGGTATGGCTAGTGGTATGTCAATGGACCTCTGTGGGACTGGCTACCTTGATGTGGTACAGAGGCTTGTCACAATGCAACATTGTAACTAAAAGCCAGTCTGTTAGTCTGACAACTGTTGGTGATGGTATGGCTAGTGGTGTGTGAATGGACCTCCGTGGGACTGGCTACCTTGATGTGGTACAGAGGCTTGTCACAATGCAACACTGTAACTAAAAGCCAGTCGATTTGTCTGACACAGGTGATTGAAATGTATTCTTTCTGTATGAGAGTATGTGTTACATCTTTACTTTTCATATTCAGAGTATACACCACAAACAAAATGCCACTTGTGTCGGGTGAGAGTGCACAGACAGCACATGGACAGTGGGAGGGAGGGGTAGCATGGCACGGACAATTGGGGGAGGGGGGTAGCACTGAGTCCACTTGGTGTATAGAACTGAAATTCCTGGCTACACCCCTGGCCTATGTAGATCTGGTTTTTGCAAGTGTGAACAATTACAAACTGAGCTAGCAGAAGTGGACTGATGTATGGGAGACAAAGCAAAAAGGAAAACAAATTATGCTTTTCATGTGCAGTTTTTTGAACTGCACATGGTGGAGGGTAGTGTCTCGCTGCCCCCTCAAAGCCAAAGCAATGTAAAAACATCAGGGTGATGCCACAGTCAGAGGGTTGTTTCAAATGTGAGACAGAAAAAAGTTTTAAAACCCAAGTCAAGTCCAAAGCATCAGTTTTCTCCAGCACTGTATTTTCGTTAACAGGTTTTAAGTAAACCAAAGAATGACAGGTAGATGGGTAGTGAAGAAGCTGGTAACCATTCCAGCACATGTGAATACCTGGATTTGCCAGAAGGATGGGATCCTAGTGAGCCTAGAGAGCCTGTTTGAAAGGGAGTGTCAGACACCACTGAGTTACCTGGATGGCCAGCAATGGTTTGCAGTTTTTGCTCACTGAGGGAGAGATGTGTTTAACATTTGTTACTGCAGGGGGTGCCATGAGCACCACAGCCTGAGCCAAAGCACCCTGGGGCCCTCATGGGCTGACTGGTCCAACACCTGCAGTAGCAGTCAAGGAGGAAAGTATGCAGCAATATTCCAGTGAGCTTGCAACCAGCAGTATGGCCCCAATGATGCGATGGAGAGAACAACACAAGCAAGAACAGTTGGTCTGCATTGGCACCCGCTGCAACCTAGAAGCAGAGGCACTGGGGATTGATTGGGATGCTATCTCCTTGCCACCCCCACCAAACTGCGGGTTCAAAGAGAAAGAACCACATGGCACAACAGACTGTGCCACACAGACAGAGGACCCCCTGGACTTTGAGCCAGCCAGAGACTTTGACAAACAGCGGCCTTGCCAAACCTCTGATTTGCCCTTCCCTGTATTGTCCTGGGGAGTGATAATGGATGCTGAAGACACAGAAGTACCCCCTACCTTTGCCATGTCCAGTCTCTCTGAGGATGAGAGACCACCGGGAATGTCTTCAGTGATCATCGTGGAAGATTGGACTGAGTTTGAGTCCCAGGAACAAGAGGATTCTTTTGAGTTCCGCCCTCCTGTGTGTCCACAATTTGCTCCTGGAATTGCCAAGCCAGAGGAGCCTGAACCCTGCAGTTGAAAGGAAGAGGTTGCCCAGAACACAGCAAGATCAGGATACATGTGATCCACAAATCTGGCCACCTCCAGGGAGGGCAGAGAACAGATGCCTCCCTAAGTCAAGTAAGAAAGAATGCATCATCAGAAGGAGAGCTAAGGCAGAGTTCGGGGAGAAGTACCCCTTCCAGGAAAGAAAGCTGTTGTGTGAAATTGAGAAACCGAGGTAGCAGTGCCTCATGAAGCATGCATGGGAGGACTACATCTCTTGGGGTTACCTTGGCAACGAGGCAGCTGTAACCCTGGTGCCATTATACCAAGGGCTACTACCCTGCCTGCTTCCCTGACTGCAGGTTGAGCGGCCTGGGTTCGCTATCAAGGGTCACTGTGGTGTCACTACCAACAATAATACTACAAATACGGCGCCTCCACCCAGAGTAATGAATTAGTGGGTTAGTACCTGAAATGATACAGCCCTCTGGGAAGCTATACCTACCCACCACCCCACCTAGTGGCCCCACACTTGAAATTACAATAAATACCTTGCTTTGCATTCAATGATCCAATTAATGGAGAGTGCTAATAATATGCTCACAGTGACCACTTACCAACAAGGTCTGGAACTCTGCGTACACCCTGTGTACCTGTAAAGAATAGATACCAGTAATAACAAGACAAAACCTAATAATATGCTCATGGACCAGGTTAATGTCTAAACAACAAACAGATTTATTAAGGGGTTTAAATAAGGGGAAGGGGAAGCAAACTGAAGTTTGATTAAATGTTACGTTTGATTTTAGCAGTATTTTGGCTTTGTATAACATTCAAGCAAATGCATTAACCCCTCTGGACTGTCCAGTTTAAGCTGCTGGGTACCCAGAGTCTGATTAGGTGCAGGCCTGAAGGGTTGCTGCGGGTCGGCCAGTGTTGCAGCAGGTTGGGGCGCTTAAATAAAGAAATGGTTAAGCTTTCTTTTGTACTTGATGTAGTAACATAAACCACTTTCTGAACACCCAGAAATTGTAATCCCCAGGCCCGATGGCCTGCAAAGAACAGTCTAAACCACCAAGCAAATATGAAAGGCAAATCAGTTGGAAAAACAGGTTAATTAGTGTTGCAGGGTAGAACCCTGTTTGACTCACAGAACTTTGGACCTCGGGATATGGGCTGATTTCCAGAATAGCTCTCCTCGAGACAGGATGTGGCTGCAAGCTGCAGGACTTCGTCCTCTCTGGCAAGGACCAGGAAACAGGGACAGGAGCTGATACGACTCACCCCCTCATCAAGGCATAGCCCCCAAGGGTAGCCGCAACCTGTAATGATCTTCTCTGCAGGAGCTGATTCCCTTCTCTGGTCGTCTGGCAGCTTGGCTTTCACAGGCATTAATAGTCTCTTAGGCACATTGCTTGGCATCACAGGCTCAGCTTTGATACAGTTTGGTAACAGACCGCACAGCTTACTCACTTGCAAATTACAGTCCTGGAAATGTAAGCTGGCACACAGCAGTTCAGGTCTCCCTCTGGCAAATTGTCTGGAGACAATTTCGGTGACCACAGGCATTAAATCCAGGTGCAGTCCTTGAGGCAAGAACAGCTTCTACCGAAATGCAGATCTGGGATTTCTCAGCAACTCTGACCCCAATTTCAGTCTGGAAATTAACTCTGGGGAATAACCTTTTCTGTCTCTCCCTCTTTGGTGAATTGTAGCTGGTTCTGTAGACTTGGCTGTCCCAGTCAATCAGCAGGCGTTTTGACTGAGAAGAGGCAAAACAGGCCTCTCCCCAAGTTCCCCAAGCTGCAAGGAGCCTCCTGACAGTCCTAGGCTCAACCCAGACTGCTTTGATCTTCCCTGATTCAAGCAGTCCCTCTATAAATAAAGGGCAGAGTTCCTGTAATCTGATTGGCTGCCCAGGCTGATCATCACAGTCCCAGTCCCTTGATTGGACAGCATTTGGGCACCCAAAACTGTAACTCCTTTTCCCCCGAAAATCCTTTGGCACTGTCCCAAGAGTCCCTTTAGTAAATTTGACTTTCCGATTGGCTGCTGACTGCAAAGATGGTGGCTGTATATACACTCCTTATAGCAGTTTACAAAAGTCCCCACATATAAAGTTCTGGTGTAGCCAGAGATATTACTTTTTTAACTTATAACCCCATTGTCTTTTAGCCCCAACAGTGCCCTCCTGAACACAGTCATTTATTTTATTTCACTCTCCTTAGTTTGGCTGTTGCTGCCGCAGCAATACTGTGCCCCTAGACGGCAGGCAGCTCCTCATCAATATTTATGTGGGCTCATTAATATTCATGAGCCCTGCTTTTGCCCCCGATTGAAAAAACTCCTTTTAAAACATTTAAGGGGCTCTTTTTTTGTCAACTTCTCCCAGGTCACCAGTCCCCATTTATCTTTACAGGGGCACCGGGACCAAGAGACACCCTGGCCTCCGATATGACCGCAACAGCGGCGGTCAGCAGACGAAAGCGCTCTAATGTGCATGCGCAATCGCCCGCTGCTAAGAAGTGCTCAGAACACAGCAGGTGGATCACGATTATGTTTTTAGCCTGAAATGGGCCAAAACAAAGTACGGGGCCATTCTGGGGACCTGGGGCACCAGCGTGGAGCACAGTGGACTCGAGTCAGGCAGCGGAAGTGCCGAGAGGGAAACAGGATGCCAAGGAGGCAATGGGAGCAAACCGGGAGCCCATTTAAAGTAAACCCCATGGGGCGGGGGGCATGACACAGCCTTAGCCAGAGCCAAGAGAATTTGCAAGGAAAGAGTGGGGACCTGGCAAGTTGGAAGGATTCTGAGGAGGGATGCAGTGATTTGCACCTACGCAGAGGGTGGACAATCCATCCACACTATTGCAATGCAGCGTCCTGATGGGGCTATTGTCTACTGCCCCCACCCTGATTGGTATGCTCAAACAGGCTCCTGGGCATTCCAGTAAGGTTCCCCCAAAAGGAACCTGATGTACAAAGTTACCATGTTGGCATACAAGAGAAAAGACTGTAAGCCATGGTCGGCAGGCCGTACTTTCTGCTGCATTAGAAACAGTCCCTCAGGTCGTGAGGGAGACAGGGTCCATGAAGTCTGCAGTCCAGCAGTTCCAGGCACCCATTGACAGCAGTCATGAGATACAGTGGTTCCCTTGTGCTTCAAAAGTGGTAGGGCCAAGTTTTTGTTATTTTTTTGACTTCTACACCAGTTACACATGTAACAGCCCTTTGACTCACTGACTGCTCTGGGGCCTTTGGATCCACCTGGTACACACCTTCAAGGGGCCCGGCCTCGGTTCTGTAACTGGACGGTAAGTTGGCACAGTGACTCCATCTGGGGCAGTGGCAGGAATATCTGTGAACAATTTGCAGGTTACCACCCTCTAACAAATAACAATATTTGCCCCCTAGTACACTTCCCCACACAGTAGCAATACCCCCACACACAGTAACTGGAGCCCACAAAGTTACAATCACAAGAATTTAAATGCAAACAATGCAGAGATTTATTTAGGGTAAGGGGAGAAGGTAAAAAAGCAAACAACACAACCTTTTTAACCATGTTAAAACCACACAGTATACCCTTGCCTCCCACATTAGGATACACCCTAGAATGTCCCTGATGCAGTGGGTACCTCACTGGACGGTGATGCAGGTCTGAGATCTCGGTGGGGCCCAAATAACTTTTAAACACTTGCAACACTTGACTCTTAGTTCTGTTCAACTTTTGAATTTAACACAGTTCTTTTGGGGATTGCCCTTGCAATCTAATTAGTTAGCTACTCAAACTCCCCAAAGCCGCAGCTCGGTATACTCACAGTTTTGCAGTCCTCACAGGGGCATTGCAGCCGGCTGAAAGGCAGTCACACTAACAGTTGCACGGTACCGTGGAGGTCTCAGACGATGCAGTAACAACGCAGGAGCACTGCAGAAAAGAAGCACTGGATTCTCACCTGCCTGGCCTTGCCAACTTTGCCGGGAGGCCTTTGTAAACAGTTTTCACCAGGCAGGCCTCTCGACATCTTCGGCTGCAGGTCCTCTCTCAAGTCTTCAGTCTAGGGGAGCTGACTGACTCTTGGTCCCCTAGACCCTTCTGCTACGCACCTAGGTCAAATAGGTTACAGCTGGGCTTTCACACAGTCTCTTGGCCCAGCTCTCTGCACTTCTTTTCTCTGACACAGAAAGGCTGGTCCTCTCTGTCACTTGCCAACAGCACACTCGTAGACTCTCCCAATCCTGGACAATGCACTCACAGAAATACTTTTCTAAGGAGGGAACTCTCAGCCTCTAATGCAAGGGTTATAAAACTAGGAAAATTCAAACAGCACAAACCCAGTCTCTCAGCTCCCTCTGCAGCTCCCAGTTCTCTATCTCTCTGGCTGAAAACTCTGGCACTGAGTCGTCTACAGCCACTTCCAAAACCTTGCTCTTGTTCCTGCTGCAAACTTTGAGCTCACTCTATGCTGTCTTTTCCAGTATTTTTGGACTTTTAGGCTGTGAGGCCTGTGTGCAGCTATGGGGCTAAGGAACCCGCTCAGACTGTCCTGCACTCCCCCTCTGGCTGATCTCTTCTTTTTGTGGGCTGCCAGTCCTATTTATACTCTCTCTCTCCAGCCCTCCACTTTTTGACTGCTTAAGTCTCAGGCAAATTCAATGCCCTACAACCTTTACCCAGCAGCCCCCATTCTATAGCCTTTTAGTGGGGGTTGCCATCTTTGAGCACATTAACCCCACAACAATCCAATCCTTAAATTTAAATATATGGGCCCTTGATAGGGCTGAAAACAGTCTCTCCCTAAACCAGAGGCTTTCCACTAATGATCCTCAGCTCCACTATCGACCCTGGGGCTGGGGATATAATTATAACATGGCCACTTGGCTGAACCCACAGTTGGAGCCGTGGCTTCTTTAAAAATTACCTTTCGCCAGCCGTGCATACCCAGTAACACGTAGGTCACCATGTTTGTTTACATTTTCAGCCCGGGGCAAAGGCAGCGCCCGGAACTGAACATTACCACCAAGGTGCCCAGTGGCACAGAAACAACAAGTAACATGTATTGTGAGTGCTTTTGCATGCTGTCTTGCAGGTACAGCCAATGAAGAAGATCCTTAGGTTTTGACCATAGCATCCGTGGGTGTGATTGTGAGTGCTATAGGGCCTGGTTTTACATTATTTTATAATGTTTTGACATGAACGGCTATGACATAGTTTGTACAGGTTTTAAAAATTTAACAAATTGTTCTAAGTTTTTTAGGAAATGCATCTCTGTGCCATGTGCATATTCTAAAAGGTACAAGGTTTTACAGTATACAGTATGGACTGGGTTTCACTTGTTCTGGCATGCTACAGTTAATGCATCTGTGATGTGCCTGGGGCAAGTGTTTTTCTCTGTGAGTAATGCCTAGGTTGAGATTTCACTAGCAGGCGTCTGGTGGTGGAGCAGAGTTAATGTGTCAGTTCCAGACTAGCACTGTTCTAGCGAGCACCTATGGTAGTTCCAAGGCTGTAAACCATGACCCATGGTGCAAGGCAGGTGTTATCAGGAGGGGGGTTGCCTTACCCGTTATACACACAAAAAAGAAAGATGTACCCTGAGGAGGACTCGCAGTCGAAGCGTTGGGGCAACTGACTAGCAGCTCTCACTGTATGGGACTACCAACTGAACATCTTAGTTCATATATGTATGTAAGCCCCCCTCCCAGTGTCTAGGGGTATGCAAGACGGTACTTTGAGGGAGGGGGGGCACTTGCAGCCAGAAAACACAGTCCAGAAAATAAATATGCTCATTACCTGGTTCAGCTTCTTGGTGGATGGAACATGGGGCCAGATATTTCACTTCTTTTTCGAGGGGCACAGATGCAGGAGGCAACAATGGTTAGTATTCAACACCTTGTGGCAACAATTATTGGATTAAGTCCATTGTCCACGTGAGGATCAAAGTGCAAGTAACTGATTTAATATACTGTAGCTAATTAAATAAAGAATCCACTCCTTGGAGCGTGGGGGTACAGTGATTAACATTGGGACAACTAGGCAATCACCAAGCCTCACCTTGAATCTGCAGCAATCTATTTTCCCAACAGATTGACTTTACTTCATGCAGTGCTTCTCCTCGAGCTGAAAAGGCTATGTTTCCTGGCAGCAGCACTGTTAAGGTGAGCTGGAATGGCCGCATTAGACTTGTACTTCGGACTTTGTAGTAATTCCTTTTCATACTCCATTCAGCTTTCCACATTCCATCCACCAGCAAATTTACTTAAGCTCTTTTTTCTTAGGCAATCCATAACTTAATTACAGGGAAATGGGACAACACAAGACATTTATACTGCCCGGTCCCAGTCCTAGTTTGCTTCCTTGAAACAGGGAGTACTTTTGTCTCAAACGATGGTGTTACTTTAGCATGAACAATCCCACCGAAACCGCTTCTGGCACCCAATCACTGATGCTGCATGCCTGCTCCGAGCATCCCAGGGAGTTTTATCTATCCCAGGTGATCCTGAAGACCCGAGGCACTTTCTGCTCATGCAATGATTTAAGTCCAGAAATGCCTTCACCCAGGGGACCGGCCGGAGTGCCACATGGAGCAAACAGGCGGCCTACCACCCCACCTGAGGTCCCAAACAGCCACACCCCCTGCAAAACTCCACATGCCTCCACAGGCTGCACAAACCTCAAGAGCTCCAACTCTGCAGCGGCCCTCTGACTGGGGCTGGATAGGCTGCTACCACTACCCAGCACCCATGCCCCTATTCTGCCTTAATGTGCCCAGCTGCAGGCCTTCCATTGGCTCTCCTGGATGCACTCTCGCACAGGCGAGACTCCTAGTTACACAGGACCTCTTTCTGCTCCACACTTCTCTTTATGACCTTGAACCACCACACTTGCTGGTCTTCGAGGGGGGGAGGGCCTGGGTGGCAGATGGTCCACCCCAGCCCTCGCAGCCAAACTCGAGGCCAACCCTGACATTCTGTCCCAATCTCTCTCTCTCTCTCTCTCTCTTCCCGTCAACCCCTCCCCCCCATTTATACCATAGGGATGATTCCCCCTGCAGTCAGTAGGCAGGCTCACATTGCAGACCTTCCGGCACCAGCCTTTCCTCTCTCTTCCTTAGCTGCCATCCCCTTTAACCCGTAAGCTCCCGAAGGGGCGATTACATGTACTTTTGAAGTTTTATTATTTTTTTGTACCTCGAGTGAGGAATTAAATTTGGTGGCATTTTGGAATATCTTGGAGTCCTTAATTCTTTTGAAGCTTGTTTTTGAGTGCCACAGAGTCGTTTTTTCTTCTAGCAAGTACCTAGGCTAAAGCCATCCCAGCTGATGGGACACCTTGTTTGGCCAGACATGCTACCTGGTAGGCAGTTATGCTATCTGTGATGATCTGATTGTCCGATGCCCACAGCCAGCTTTGACTGGTAGTTCCCCTATGGGGTCTTGCCTATGCTGATCATAGGTAAAGCGTGGTAGGTCAACCTTCCTTGTAGGGCACCAAGGGGAGAAGTTTGTTGCATCCAAGGCCCTTGCTGAGGACAGCAAGGTTTCTTGGTGGTGGCGAGTGTAGCCCCAGTGTGTCCCCCAGGGGTTTCTAGACTGTTTTACTAGAGTGTGTGCTAGAAGTGCTTTCTACAGTGTATTTGCAGTTTTTTACAGTAGAGTCTTTAAAGTGTTTATGTAACCCCTAGATGGCGCTATCCCAGGGGCTACTACCCCTGCCTGATTTGCCACTAACAGGTTGAGGGGCCTGGATCCAATGGCGGGTGCCTCCACCCAGAGGTCAGGGTTTGCAATAGTTAAACTAACTTGGTCACAGCCCTCTGGGACACTGCAACCCCTTTCTTCCACTAGTGGCCCACACAATATATCAGAATTACCTTCACAGTATACACTTACCCCAGGTCTGGTTCGGCACTGGGACCTCCTGAGAAATGAGATACAGTGCAACAATCACAGTACAGGACTTTAACATAGACAAATACCTCAGGCAGTATAACTTTGCTGAAACAAGCAGCTCTGATTTATTTAGGGGATATAACAAGGACAGGGGAAATCAGGTTAATTAGCTTATTACTCTAATAATCTACCTATGGCTCTGTGCACAGGCCTATCCCTATCAGTTACTGTCCCTAGGTACCCAAGCCCTAGTGGCTGGTCCAAACCTGTGGCAGCTGGTAGGGGCCCTTTCACACAGAGAAAGGAGAATTAAACAGTCAGCAGTACAGTAATTCCATTTGGATTTAATGTGGCAATTCAACAGGGAGCGACCCTGAATTAGTACTCACGACCTCCAAATAAGATAGGGTCCTTCAATGTCAGCAGGGCTCACTTGAGGTACACAAACCTCTTCACACATCCATATAAAAGAAAGCACTATACCAGGCAGGCTGCATCTGTATCCCGATCGCAATTACTGCACAATACCCGGGAGAACACACAGCAGATTCAGTTCCTGACAGACCGAGTGCAATTTTCAGCAATTCCTCCAGTCTTCTACAGGGTGAGCCTGGTTTCTACTCTTCAGAGATCCTTTGATTCTTTTCACAGGACGGATTCAGTCCTAACAAGCTGTTACACAAGCTGCAGACTGAAACTCTGGGCCTTACACACAGTTTTTGACTAAAACTGCACACTGAAAAAGCACAGGGCTCCTTCCTTCTTCACTGCCAAAGCTCAACTGAAACTCCAACCGACAAAACGGGCACTTCCTCTGAGTTCCTCCCAGTTCTTGACTGGATTGGCTGTCACTCACAATAGACTGCTGCTGTTGGTCCAAAAAGGTGCTGAAGTCTAAACTACATCTCCCAGAGTCACTGCCCATACAATTCTCTTGTGGCTGGCTCAGATTATGAGTCCAAGTTCTGATTCGTCCAAGGCACCATTTTAGAGCTAGCTTACCCCACACTGATTGGTCCAGTTCAGCAGTTCAAAACTAGAATGGGGAACTAGCAGACACAGTTCTGACTGCAAAGAAAGCAGGTTAGACAAACTGTAATTTCATTATTACTCTAAATAATTTCTGGCAAACAGTTACATCTTTCAGATAGGTTCCCTTTGCACTCCTAGTGACTGCAAAATGAAGTGAATTAGCAGCAGCTCGAGTGGTACTCAGAGAAGCACACAGTCCCCCATACAAACTAATTATGTCTGCAAGCAGACAGCTCTTAAAGAGACAGTACCAGAGGCTCTAAAAACACTCACTGATAAATGGCTTAAATGCCAAACACCATTCAGGCTTGGAGCATTCAAGCAAGCTCCTGGAAGTCTTTTGGGAACCCCCATTTGCAGGGGGGTTACATTTAGCAGTGTAGAAACATAGAAACATAGATTTAGACAGCAGATAAGAACTGCCAGGCCCATCGAGTCTGCCCTTTATCCCCTACCTACAAAAAAATGCTTCAGATCCTACTTGATCTATGGCATCACCTCCTCTTTGGAACCACCAGGGTTCCCCTACGTCTATCCCATGCAGTCTTGAATTCCCCCACTGTCTTTGCCCTACCACCTCTGCTGGGAGGCTGTTCCATGCCTCCTTCACTACCCTTTCTGTGAATAAGTACTTTCTCACATTCCCCCTTCCAGTCTCATGTTGTGTAATGGGTTTCTTTTTGTTTAGTGACACTGAGCAGCAAATGGTTAAAACTTCCAGGTCTCCCCTGTAACCCCTGTCCATTATCTGGACAGACGTTCCAAATGGGAGGGACCCCCCCAGCATAAGCCATAATGGAATATTGCATTAGGAGGCAGTTGCTCACAGAGAGCTGAACTGTAGTCACCAGTCTGAGAGAGGGAGCTGCAGTGAGAGATCTCCAGCCCTCTCTAGTCTTGATTTCCAGTACCTAATTTGGTCCTGGAGTAGCTGAGAATCGGGTGGTGGTGGCAGCCTTCTGCAGTTGTGTACCTGTGGGTGAAGGACTTTTAACACACCTGGTCATGGGTACCATGAGTAAAATGTGGGAAACATCCCTGAACTGTGAGAGACTTTTTCTCTGTGTGGCAGCCCAGAGCCGGCTCCTCCAGGATGGCCCAATGGGAATGCCTGCAAGGGTTTGGGGGGACTGAGTTCCAGTTTGTCTGAGAGGAGGTTTGAAAGAGAACAGTCCGTGTCCTGCCTCCCTGGCACAGTTTCTGTAGTGGATGGAGTGGATCACCCTGACTGGAAAATGGGACACTAAGCTCTCTGACCAGAAGATGGGAAAGGGCTCACGTGCTACACACCAAGTTGTACATGTCACAGAATGTGTCTTCAGGAAGGACATGATCTGTCCCAAAGTGTGCAGTTTCTGACAAGAATGTGAAATGACTGAAATTTAGGAGACCAGCTGTCTCCAACTGAGTTTTTTTTAGTTCTATCAAAAAAGTGTTTTTAGTATGGGCACCAGCTGCCTTCAACAGTGTTTCTGCCTGAGTGGAAAAAATGTGCTTCATGAACCCAAGTGTTCAAATCCTGTGAGGGCATGTCCTGACTCCAATCCCAGAAGAGGGATGGACAAAGAGACTTTTGCTTGATCCCTAATGCAGGGACCTTCTTGGACTTTGTGAACAGTGCAATAGACTGTGTACCCTTTGTACCTTCTGCCCCTGTAGCCCCCCAGCAGGCAAAACATTGTTGCATTTCCACCTTGTGTACAGAATAAACCCACTACTTGACCCTTGCTAAAGGAGAGGACATTCATTGGTGATTATATGTTTTACTGGTGTCCCACCTTGATTGTGCAGGTCCCCAGTTTTATGGCCCACCCCAGTTCTCGGGTTAAATAGAAATATAAAATAGGCAAGGAAATCCCCGTGTCCTGATTGGCTGAGACTTGGTTCTAGCCATGGCAATAAGAGAGAACCACCAATGGCTAAAAACAAGTCCCTGCCAACCAGGGTAATTCACAGAATTCATAAGCCGCTTTCTTTTTAATTTCCATCACAAACATGGCTTCAACCTTTACTCATATATAAAAAACTTCAACTAGGCCCTAAAAATGAAAGTACATTAAATTAAATAAAGTAAGTAATTTAATGTTATTTTCACTCAAGAGCCCCTCCTTACACACACCAATTTGAAAAATCAAGTACTATTCAGTATTTCCATTGTTGGTGTTTCTTTGATGACCATGAAAAATTCCCCTCCTAGCCATACCAGTTTGCCAGAGAGAGAACTCCTTGCTCCTTACCTGGCAACAGATAAAATTGAGGTTCTGGCTCCACCTGAGTCATGTGTGTGTGTGTCTGTGTGGATGCCGGTGGAACTCTGAAGAATTTTAAATTCATGTATTCCATGTTACCATCCTGTGTGTGTGTGGGGGTATTCTACTACTGGAATAATGCAGAGCTTTGAATTCTTTTAGTCCTTGGTAAACAATCACATAATGTATTGAATGTGAAGAAAGACAGGTGACTGACAGGTGAAAAACATCTGTGGAGAGACTATTTTACTTTCTTTAACAACATTTTATTATATTTTTTGTGGCTTTGAAAACTTGTAGAGTGTTCATTTTTTAAACGTTGCTTATGTGCTCATTTTATATAAGAAATTAGGCACTCCAGGGATGTTGGTGTTACTAGGTTTACTCCATGGTCAGGGGGTGGAAGGGACCCCGCTTTGCCTTGTGCCTCACTATGCCCCTGACCGTGGGGTAAACCTAGTACCACCAATGCCCCACCATGCCTTATTGCTTAAATGTTTTGTGTAACACCCCCCTCGAGAGTCAAGAACTGTAGAGGAAACCCCTAGCTGGGTGGGAGGGGAAGGAACAGGTGTAAGCAGCAAGGCAAACAAAACAGGACTAGTATGCTCTGGCAGTATATACTTGGGTGTTTGAATGGGAACTGCCAGCTCCAAGACCTAACAGCAATGAACAGGAAGAATTGAGCACTCCATAGAAGGAAAAGAAAAGCGGCAGAGACAAAATAATCTCTCAAGAGTTGTTATTGCCACAAAAAGAGCAAACTTACAGAAAAGCTCCTGTCACTTTTAATGAAAGTCCTGGCTCTTTGACCTTAGTCTTCCTCATGGGGCTGGGTTTAATCAGAGGACCCCACCACCTTATATGCCACTCAGCTTCCCACAGGGTAGAACTACAAATGCAGGCAGGTGAGTGTGCAGACACGGGGGGTACCACACTAGGTCAAACAGAACTCCACAATTCTGCGCACTCCAAATGGCAACTGCATGTTTGCTTCTCTGGACTTGAGGCAACGTGAATATTAATACAAAAAACATGCTGATTAAAAACAGTGAAATGCAACGATTCTTGTTCCAAATACCATAACAGAAATTTCCATTTAATGGGGTTTGTCTTGAATATTCATGAGGGGCTGATATAAAATGTGATGTTGTGTTCAAACACCACGCCCCTGAGGAAGGGTCTTGGGACCCGTAGCACCGGGGAAGAGTGTGTGGCTGTGTTTTGGCTTACTCTCACTTGCTTTGATTTGTTTTGTATGCCACTCAGTCTGACTGAGTGGCATATAAGTTGTGTGTGTGTGGTGGGGGGGGTCCTCTGATGAAAGCCAGCCCCCTGAGGCGGACTAAGGTTGAAACGCCAGGGCTTTGATCAAGAATGACAGGAGCTTTTTGTGGCAAGAATAACCCTTGACAGTCTTTTTTGTCTCTGCAACTTTTGTTTTTTTTCTACAGATTGCTCAATTCATCTTGTTCATTGTAAGAAGCAAGACAGGCTGATACTGTAAGCATAGGGTTACGGGAAGAAGGCCCAAGAGAGAAACAGTAACACGGTCACATTTTCCCCAGGGAGAGGAGAGATGAAACAGACTGAAAAACAAAAGAGGACAACCACCATCCAGCTCCAACTCTCTGCAGAAACTAAACTATTATGACCTGCGGCACAGAAGATTAAAAAAAAGCTTGAAGAGGAAATCACTGGGGAACGAAGGCCTAGGTCGCCATCCCACCAGGCTAGGTATGTATTAGTTGCAGCTTGGCTACTGCAATTTAGACAGCAAATTCAAAGGAAAGTTTTAGAGGAAGGGCTTTTACTTTGTTCCTCTAACAGGATAACTCTGAGATAACTCCAGGAGGTACAGCCAAATGTTCAGCCTAGGCTAAAGGGGCCCACTCAAAGAGGAACCCCACCCACGAGGTGTGATTTGATGACAGCATATGCTAACCAGAGCTCACCCAGCCTAAAGACTGCAAGAGCCTATTCCTGAATGAAAACTAAGGGAAAGGGGAACACAGAGAGTCCAGGTGACGTGTAGCCAAATGCAGAGAGCAGTTGCTTCAAGAAGTGTCACTGAGTCATGCCACACCGGCAACCCAGATTTGGGAATGAGCCAGGGTTGTTGGTGGTCAGTGGGGGTGAAGAGCAGGATCGAGCTGCCATGAGGTGACTCCCTCTCCCAAGTAGGGATGTGGAGGTTACCCAGCCCTTGGCTGGCACCCGCTGGAGGACAGATGGCAGTTTGGGCTATGGGGACCTCGGCAATCGCCAGGGGAAGAGCGGAAGGGGCTGAGCTGGCACCACCTCCTTGTGAATGCAAGGCCATGTGCTGGGGTACTGGGGAGAAAACGGGAAAAAACACTATGTATCTCTGTTGCCAAGTAGGTGCAAGGTGGCGATGGTGGTCAGACAGCTAAATAAAAAAAAAAGTGTCACTGAGTCCATCTGCATGATTGAAGAAAAACCAAAGAAGAGGGTCTGACCCACAGGAAGCAGAAGCCAGAGATGCAACACCAGGAGGTGCCACTGAGTCAATCTTCATGGTCAAAAGGATCCCCCACTTGGCACGTGCCCCACCCTCCTGGAGTGGCCTTTGGGGCAGCAGGAGCATGTTGTGCCTCCTGGTCTAGGAGACCAGAAGAAGCTAGCGTAGGATTACTAGTAGAATATACATGAGGCAGGCAAAGAGCCACACAGGGCTGACTTCTGAGGCAGGTAGGCTGAAAACGACAGGAACTAGAAGCCAGGCAGGCTGAGACAATGACATGGAAGCAGAACTGAGTATGAAAATGGAAGAGTATGCCAGCCCACCAGCACAGTGATAGTGCTACTGCTTGTGGCGCCAATGACCGGGGTTCTGGAGTGGACCTTAGGTGTCAGAGGGTCAGCCGGGAGAGAAAGTTGAGCATCCGGGGAACTGCTTGCCTTCTCCGGGGAGGGGGGGATCTGGTGCCTGGCACCTTCTGACCCCTAGTGTTGGCTGGGGTGGTACAGCACTCTGAGACTGTTCAGTGGGTCTGTCAGGTGGTAGCCAGTGGACCTCTGCATATCTGGTAGGGAACGCACCCAACCATGTGCTGTGGTCATTACATGACTGTTTCTGTTCCAGAGGCCATAGAGATCATACATGTAAGCCCTCCAAATGGGCTTGCCTTGTAGGGCTGTGGCCCCAGTGCTCCCCCGCCAGCAACCTGTTAGTGACTCCAGGTGGGCTCCGGATCCAGTGCTCACTGACTGTCTTTGCAGCTGCAAGCCACCAAACTCTATATCTTGGCCCCCTGTGTAGATGGGGGTTCAGCTCTAATGATGTCTTCGCCTCTCTGTGCACTGTGGAAGCTTGTTTTTCGGACCAGGAGGCAGCTTGCGCCCCTGACCAAAATGTAAATAAAGAAGATGCCAGCCCATGCCCCACTGAGCATGTGCGGATGCCAGGAGTACATATTTAAAGGAACCACAGCTCCCTTTGTGGTTTTGGCCATGTGACCACTATTAAACTATATTCCTGGCTCCAGGGAAGGCATGGGAGCTGAGGAGCAAGAGAAATAAAAAACAGAAAGCCTCCAGTTTAAGTAGGGGACTGTTTTAGCCCTTGTAAGGGCATCTGGTTAAAATTATAAGCTGGCACTGAATGTAATTAAAGATGGCGGCCCCCAATGGACAACAAAAGCAAGGGGACTGCTGGGAAAAATCAGATGGCACAGAAAAAGCATGGGAGCTATTTTTTTTAGTTGTTTAACCAGGTATAGCACACTAAGTTGAAAGCTTTTTCACAGGAGCAACCTGGGAGCACAAGGAGGTTAAGTGACTTGCTCAGGGTCACACAGTACGCAAGTGGAAGCTGTGGGATTCAAACCCAGGTCTGGTCTGCTGGATGTCTCCAGATTTGCAGCTCAGAGCCTTAGACCACTGCGCTATACTGCCTCGCCTGAGTTATGCAGCCAATCAGAGGTGGAGCTGCCAAAAGCTATAAATAGGACTGGTTTGCCACCCAAAAGAGAGTCGTCAAGAGAGCTGAAGTGTGTGGTGTGGGAGAAAAGACTGTTGTGGCTCCTGAGCTCAGTTCCTGTACCTGTGCTCCCACTGGTTTTGGCCACAGACTTCTCAAAGTAATTTCCAAGCTGTGCTGCAGGAGAGACAGAGACTGCATTGTGCTGCTGAGACTTTATCATTTTGCTCCCTGTTTGACCAAAGATTGAGGCAGCATTTTGAACCTAAAAAGAAAAGTAGACCCCAAGAAACAGACTGAGCTGCTGTGCCCCAGAGGGGTAATTGTTGGTGAGTGCAGATTCTGGTAAGGGGAGAGCCTGTAGAGTGCTGGGGTTAAGAGAAAGTGCAAAAGCCCAGCTGTAACCATGAAACCAGGGTGTGCAACAGAGGGGTCTAGGGGATCACGTCCATTATTCCCCAGACTGAAGAAGAGGAAGAAGACCAGCGGAGGAAGACATTGACAGGCCTGCCTGGTGAAAACTGTCTACAAAAGCCCCCAGTTGAAGTTGGCAAGGCCAGGCAGGTGAAGACCATTGCTATTCATTTTCTTCCGTCACCCTGATCTGCGACCTTGTGGTGCTCCACCATCCGGAAACCTCCACAGTACTGTGCAACTGCCATTTTGACTGCAACTCAGCTGGCTGAAAATCCTCTTTGTGAACTTCAGAACTCTGTGTACCCCGAGCTGCGCCTTTGGGGAGTCTTCATTAGCTAGCTATCTAGTTAGGTTACAGGGGGTAAGTCCTGGGCCGGACTGCATCAAGTATCAAACTGTGCTCGGGCAGAAAGTTCAAGGTTGAAACGGTTTAAAATTTATTTGGGCCCTGGTGAAAGCCCCCAGGCCTGCATCACCATCCAGTGAGGTTCCCACTGCACCAAGGGACATTGCTGAGTGCACCCAGTGGTGGGAGGTGGGGTTACAGCATGGCGAACCATTGGTTTTGCAAAGTATTGTGTTGTTTGATATTCTCCCTTCTTCCCCTCTCGCAATAAATAATTTGATTATTTGCATGTTAACTGTTGTTGCTGTGACTTATTGCCATAGAGTTACTGGGGATGGGGGATTGTTATTGTGTGGGGAAAGTGGTCTGGTGGGGCAGTTTATGTATTCTCCTGGGGGGTGTTAATCTTTTCTTTGTCCACAGGTATTCCCTGCCACTTACCTCGGGTGGAGGCACTGCGCCATACTTGCTGACCACTGTGGAACCCAGGCCAGCCCCTTCGCAGGTGTATACTGAGTTGACCTGAGGGCCCTGGAGCAGCCTTGGTGAGTCAAAGGGCTGTTACATACACAAGGGGGTAAAAATGCTTCGGCGTGATCCCATGCAGGATCCAAGATGAAGCAGGGGAGTGGGGCTCTCCTCCCTCCCCACCGCTGACAGAGGATATAAAAAAAGGTTCATAAAGAAAGTGGTAGGGTATGTGGTTAAGGAATTAATGGCTGATAACTGAAGAAAGCATCCAGTACAACAGACACTAGCATCAGCATGAGTACCTACAAGCAGGTTTCAGGGCAAACTGTGTGTTGGCCAACAAGAGCAGCAACAAGGGAATCAGGAGGCTAAAGCCAAAAAATGAAAGTAGGAAGGCTGCAAAGCGCCCACATGCCCAGCTACAAAAAAGCCCAAAGAGGTAGAAGACTGAAGGCAAGAAAAGAAGACCATGGCCAAAGGAGGAATCAGCAGAAACAGCAAGAAACAACAGGCAGGGATGGTGGCATCTGTGGTTAGAATCTTGGTCTTACCTTGATTAATCCAAAGCCCTAACAGGGACGTAAAGGTTTCCAAGAGTTACATTATGGGGTAATGGAGATGTGGGCTTCCTCCAGTAATACCAAGAGGTCATCCATGTAGAGTAGTGCTTTGTGCTGGGTATCTTTCAGGGTGATGCCCTTGATGTCAGGGTGCTGCCTGATTGCCACTGCCAAGGGCTTTACAGCAAGGACAAACAGTAGGGATGACAAGGGGCATCCTTGCAAGTCTCCTCTGCAGTGGGAAGGGTGTGGATAAGGCTTGGTTGGTGAGGACCTGAACTTTGGGTGAGGAGTTCATTGCTTGTATATGGGACAGGAAGGGAGCTCCAAAGCCCACATGGCCCAGTACCGGATTCAGAAACTGCACTCCACCGAGTCAAAGGCTTTTTCAAAGTCTATTGTGATTGCAGTAGTTGGGAGTGGGGGCAGTTTGGGCAGTTCGGGCAGTATGCATCAGTTGATTAGTGTCCTGATATGGTCAGAGCTGAGTCTATCGCAAACAAAGCCAACCTGTGCCAGGTGGATCAGATGGGGAAGGAGGGTTTCCAGCCTGGTGGCCAGGACCTTGGCATAGATTTTGCTGTCCACCATTGTTAGGAAGACTGGACAGTAACTAGCCAGTGAAGTAGGTTCCTTTCCATTCTTGCAGAGGACTGTAATCATTGCCATGGCCATTGTAGAGTGAAACAATCCATCTGTGCCGACCTCCCTATAGAGCTGCTGTAGAATTGGACAGTCCTGGTGTAGCTCCACAGGGAAACCATACCCTCCTAGGGCTTTATGTGAGTTAAGGGCCTTTGGGTCCACTTCTATTTCAGCCTGAGTAAAACGGAGGTCCAGGGCAGTGACTTGCTCTGGTACCAACTGAGGTATCTGTAACATGGATAGGAAGGGGCCCAGTATGATGTGATCTGGGTGGGATATTGAGGAGTACAGCTGTGTGTAAAACTCCTACATTGCCTCATTAAGGTCTTCTGGGCTGGTGCACACTGAACCATTAGAACTGTGAAGGGAAGTTACATGCCGTTAGGCTTGTTGCTTCTTCAAGCAGTACACTAGGAGATTTCCGCCCTTTTCTTCCCCTTCCCAGTACTGGTGCTTAAGTCGGAGAATGGCTAGCTCTGCCTTTCTGGCCATAAAGGTGTTACTGTCCAAGTGGAGCTCCACTATATTCCAGTGTAGTTGTGATTTAACTTTTGTCTTGAGGTCCGCCTTATAGATTACCTCTTT
The DNA here is from genome assembly GCA_016271365.2 of Neoceratodus forsteri. NCBI lineage: Eukaryota > Metazoa > Chordata > Ceratodontiformes > Ceratodontidae > Neoceratodus > Neoceratodus forsteri. The sequence goes on from JADMNL010000040.1 coordinate 5,765,335, forward strand.
TTGGATGAGGTGGCCTCTAGATTGGTGCATTCCCTCCCCCCACCTTGTGGCAAAATGCAACATAGCCAATAATTCAGCCTCGGAGGGAGGCTTTAAAATCTTCCCACTTCGTGGCCACTGATGTTGCCCCATCATCATTCAGTTGGAAGAACTCCGCTGTCACTTCCTGGAGCCAGGTCTTAAACTGCAGGTGATGCAGTAAGAGAAGGTACAATCTCCAGCTGGGGGAGTGGCAAGTTGTTTGGCCGAGTAGTAGGTCCAACTGAAGTGGGGCATGATCCAGTATGACCAGTGGGTTGATGTTCACTGCTGTGACCATTAGGGTTAGTTGTTGGGAGGTTAGCCAAAGGTCTAGTCAGCTGTGCGACCTATGTACTGCCAAGTAATATGTGTAGCCCCTAGTTCTAGGGTTATGGAGGTGCCAGATATCTACAAGATCCTGGCCAGAGAGCCAGAGCACTGTTGCTTGTGCCACCCAGGAATGTGGTTCTGGCTTGCTGAGACTCCTGTCCAGTAAAGGATCCAGCGTTAACTTGAAGTCACCCCCAAGCAGGAAGGTGGCCTGAGAGCCATTGAATCATGAGACTTTGTCTGCTAGGGCATGGAAAAACTGTGGAGAATCCACTTTTGGGGTATATAAATTACCCACTGTCAGTGGTCCCTGAGGGCTGTTGAATAATGCCAGTACCCAGCAGCCTTCATTGTCTGTAACCAACTTATGGAGCATCCAATGCAGGCCCTTGTGCACCAGAATCGATACCCTGGTCTATTTGGAGCTAGCTGAACTGTGGACCTCCAGTCCTACCCACCACCTTTTGAGTTCTGATGGACTGGAGTTTCTGGGATTCCAGGTCGGCGAGTTTGGTTTCCTGCAAGAGGACCAACTGGGACTGGAGTCGCTGAAGGTGGGTCATCACCTGCTTGTGTCTGATCGGGAAGTTACGCCCCCTAACATTCCAGCAGTGGCACTTTAAGTCGGTCATCATGGAGGATAGATGTGAGGGTGAATCACAGCATGGGTACTCGAGGAGATGCAAGCAGTGATAACCAAAGGTAGTTAAGGGATCCCAGTTCAGGCCACATGGAGTTCCATCTATTTGCCTGGGCATTGATGATTTCCATCCCCCCCCCTCCTCTGACATAAACCCTGCCCAACACAGTGAGGCAGGTCCAGGTTTTCATGTGAATGACAGCACTGCAGCACAAAACAAACATGGAAGTTAAACCATAACAAGTGAAGTACAAACCAGTGAAAATACAACAGCGACAACTGATTGAGTGGGTGCATTCTGCTAGTTGCTATGCAGATGAGGAGATAGCAGTTGGGTGCTTACAGATACCCTAGGCCCTCTCCATGCCCATCGAGGGTGGCAAAAACTGTGTCAAGCCCAACTGGTGACTGTATCTTCATCAAAGACACACTTTGGTCAGTAGACCGGGAACCCAAACCTCCCTTCCCTCGGTCTCTATCCTTACTTATCATAGGATGAGTTTCCTTTTCCCAACATGAAGAAGTTGGTGGGGGTGGGTACTATCCATTCAGCCAAGGTGGGCTAATAGGTGTTATCTGCCTAAGAGGATGAGTCAACCCCTCATTGTAGGAGTGGGTGGGTCTGTCAAAGGCAGGGGCAGCTAATATCATTGCCCTTCTGAGAGAGTTATAGTTGGTCCCCAGGGGTGAGTGAGGGATGGGGATAGGAGGGTGCCTTCAGGGGGTAAATGGGGATAAAGCGAAAAGGGAGTATGTGGTGGCATAACCCACAGGCAGTGGGTAGGTATGAGGGGAACACCTTCTTCAGATCACCCATGTGTGTGCTTCCAAGATGAGCTGTAGGTTTCAGAGAGGGCTAGGAGGAGATTCAGACAAGTGGCCTTCACCTGGAAGGGCTGCGTAACACACGCAGCATCTTTGCTCCTTGATCATGTGACTAACCCTCGGCAAGAGAGGCTGCAGCTATCAAGTAGTATTCAGTCAATTATGGTAGCCTGGCCAGTGGATCCTGTCCAGTTATGTGCCTGTGTCGCTGTCCGCACCTCTGCCCGCTAAGGGGAGGGGTGAGGGCCCTAAAGAAATGCACTGTCCATGGCTAGGGTCCATAGTAAGCACGCAACAAAAAGCAAAGTAACCGCTCTACAGTAGGAAATAACGCTCCTCAAGGGCTAAGTTGCAGTGTGAAAAAATTCCAGTTTATTAAGTAGGCTGCTGGCTTAGTACCAGCACTAAACTCCCCGGTGTTTCAAACCAAGCAGTTCTTTCTTTTGTTGCATTTGGTACCACTGCTCTGTTTGGCCTGTGCTCCGGAATTCCATAGTAAGCATGCCAGTCAGTCTGGGGTGCTTATGGGTGCTCAGAGGGTTATGCACCTCTCAATAGCTATTCCTTTGCAGCAAGTTTGGGCCCAGCATGGGGGGAGGCAAGGAAGAGACCTAGGGGAAGAAGGGAGGCAGAAAATAAATAGGATGGGGGTGGGGTGGGGGGACCAGGCAGCGATTCTCAGCCTTCCCTTTATTTATGTAGAAACACAGGCAGTATACCATCCCCTTCCTTGAGAGCAGCATATGGGGTTGCCTCAGCGGATGACATCTTGAGCTGTCTGAGTAAGCCACTGCTGAGTGGGTATGATGCTGTCCCCTATTAGCCCATTTAGCCCACTAAAAGAAAAAGCCAGCACAAACGATTGCTAGGTCCGAGTCTCTGACTCTGGATTGGGTGAGTTCTGTGTGAATGTGTTTGTAGCGCTATTTTGCTGTGCTTATTAGTGCAGCCCCCAGCACTGCAGAAAGTCATCTAGCAGGCATGATTACAGCAGCCGCAAAGGAAGCTCCTCGAATGTTGGGCACATTCACACTCTTGAGATGGATGTGGCTGCATGACTTTCGGGAGGGTGGCAGTCAGCCCTGCAGAGAGCTGGCTAGAGGACAAAGCTGGACAGTCATGAAGGGAGCCTCTCGAATGTTTGCATATTCACATGCTTGAGAGGTAGACGGACACATGACTTTCAGAAGTGGGCAGTCGGCATATTTAATCCAAGAGCAGAGATATGGATAAGTCTGCCCTCCATGTTTTTAATCAGTGCAGAGATGGCTCTCCCGGCCTTCTGTCAGTACCCCAGCCAAGACAGCAAATTCAAAGCAGTCATAGGGAGGGGAAACTGTGTGTGTGTGTGTGTGTGTGTGTGTGTGTGTCTGAGGGGGATATAGGGACCAAAGCCCTTGTGGTGTAGAGTGGATCATACATGAAGTGGAATTGGGAGAAGCAGGCAGGCAAACTGGTGCAGCCTCAAGCTACTTATCCTCACCACCCTGCTAGCTTCCCCCCTCCCTTTAGGTACTCCCAGAAATAGAACGAGGTGCCCCCTGATCCTCCTATATATCAAACTGGATAGAAGCAAAGTACATAAGCCTGATTATTATTGAGAGTTAGTGACCATGTGTAAAGTACAGTAGATCCATTCCTGTCCACCATCCAAGCGACGTACACTCAGGAGTACTATCATCATGCAGTCCTGGTAGTGGTGGTTTTGGAGCATGACAGTGCACAGGAAGGCACAGTCCAGGGGTGGGAAAAGAGGGGGCCTCCTAAGACAGAGTTCTCAGTCATTGTTCAGTTGAAATTTTCAGCAATCAAAAAACAAATTTAGTGGTAATATCAGTCCCGGGATATTGTAGAGCCCCATCAAGGAGGGGCAGGAATAGCTTTTGATGACTCTGGTGCTGCTCGAGTGGAAATGCCCGCCACACTTCTGTCCTCTACACCACAGAATTCTGAGGTGGGAAGGGGAACTGAACCTGCCACAACTGATGCCATGACTGAGGATGAGGAGGTTAGGCCTGGTTCCCTGCTTGGGCTGGAGCTGGCTGTAGAGGTAGCAATGGGTTAGGGTTAGTGGTCTCTGAGGCAGTCATGAAGGTCAGAGCCGAATATGTTGGTAGAAAATGTGCATACCTGTTTAAAGCTAACAGGGTGGAGGGTTCTTCTTCTCTGTCTGCTGTGTCTTCACTCTGGCTGTGGCTGCATGATCTAAGATGCCACTCTGGCACCTCTGTTCAGGAGCGCCCTCTGTTACAGTTTTGGCACTTGCTTTTTGGTGGCACCATCCAGGTCTCGTCCTCCACCGGATCAATTGGGGGTGATTTGGTTCCACAGGAAAGGGACAGATTCACCTCAATTGGGGTTGGAGTAGCTACAGCCAGGGGTTGCTGGTGTGGGTTCCAGGGTGAGAGAGCGCTGGGCCAGTTCATACAGATAAAATCCAGCACTGCCTCTGGGGTGGTGAAAGTCAGGGGAACACCATTGTGGATGAGGCGCAGCATGGCAGGGTAATGGAGGGTGAAGGGGATTCCTACCCTATGGAGGGCCTGCTGAGTCTCCGTGAATGCTCTGTGCTAGGTGGTGAGGTCCTTCAAGTAATCTTGACATTTCATCACCCGGTGCCCTTGCCACTCCAGAGTTCCAAGTTCTCCCGGCCTTCTGAGGATGTCTTCCTTCAGCTGGAAATGAAGGAATCAGGTAAGGATGGGCCAGGAGCATTCTACCAGGAACCTGACTTGTTGAATCTGGTGGAAGGGCAGAAGCAGAAATTCTATCACATATGACTATTGTATGTATGTATTTATTTCAAAAGTTTCACCAGGAGAGACACATTGGGTTGCTAACAGCTCATTTCCAGATATGTCATGGGGGTGAGGGGACGTGAAGAAAGATCAAGAGGTGGACAGACTATGTAGTATTAACAACATTACTACATGCAATAGATAAAATTGAAACTAATCATACAGGTATAGCCTGGGGATGAGGGTCAGCAAAATGGTCAGGTCAAAACTAGTGGAGGAGGGAGTCAAGAGGTAGGGAGTCAGGGACAGTAGCAGGTGGAAGTGTAAAAGTCATGGAGGAGAGACTTAAGGGAGAGAGCAGAAGAGGCAGAATGGATTGACAGGAGAAGGGAGGACCAAAGTGTAGAAAAGCAATATGAGAAGGCAGAAGAAGAAGAGAAGGAAGGAAGGAAGGAGGGGGAAAGGATAGCAGGATGTAATGTATGAGGAAAGGGAACCAAACCAGAATTTGGATTTATAGGTGGCACAATGGGAAAGGCACCTGGCATCAAAACAGAGGAGTGAAAAGAAAGTGTATAGTGAACAGTTATGGGTACAAGGGAGACAGGCTGAGGCAAAATGACAAAAAGAGCAAAAGAGAGGGTCCAGTCTGGCAAGGGAGGATTTTGGAGCTCCACTATAGACAAAGTCACCATAGTCAAAACTAGTAAGAATCATCTTTAGAAAAACCTCTCAACAGGCAGGAAGCAGGATACTTCCTTTGCTAGGTGGTGAGATCCTTCGAGTAGTCTTGACATTTCATCACCCGGTGCCCTTGCCACTCCAGAGTTCCAAGTTCCAAGTCACAAACAAAGCCATGGGACCAGACGAAATGCACCCTATACTACTAAGAGAACTAAGACAGGAACTGGTGGCTCCACTGGTTGATCTTTTTAACTTATCATTTGAGCTGGGCGAGGTCTCACAAGATTGGAAAATAGCCAGAGTCATCCCTCTACACAAAAGCGGTAACAGAGTGAGTGCGGGCAACTGTAGACCAGTAAGCCTCACATCAATTGTAGGCAAAACAATGGCAACCCTTCTCAAGAAAAGGATTATATCCTTTCTCAAGGACTACAACAAATTAGACACTAAACAGCATGGCTTTACCACAGGGAAGCCATGTCAAACCAATTTACTTGACTTCTTTAACTGGGAAATTAAAACAGTAGACCAGGGAGGTGCGGTAGACGTAGTGTAACTGGATTTCAGCAAAACCTTCGACTCTGTCCCTCACAGAAGGCTGCTACACAAATTAGATAGCATGGGAGTAGGTCATCAGGTGGTAACCTGGGTAAGGAGTTGGCTTACTGGTAGGACCCAGAGGGTATCAGGGAATGGCTCACTCTCAGAGGAAAGAGACATAGCTAGTGGAGTACCACAGGGTTCAGTGCTTTGCCCAATACTATTCAACATCTTCATTAGTGACATTTCTGATGGACTGGAGGACAAGGTGAGTTTGTTTGCAGATGACACAAAGATAGGAAACAGGGTGGACACCCCAGGAGGAGTGGAGAAGGTGAGGGGTGACCTGGAATCTCCAGAAAAGAGGTCAAGAATGTGGCAACTAAACTTCAGTACTGAAAAATGCAAAATCATGTACTTCAGAAGGACTAACCCAGGAGTGGATTACTACATAGGGAGTGAAAAACTGGAAGCCTTAAACCAGGAAAGGGATCTGGGAATAATTTTAACAGATGACCTAAAAATGACCAAGCAATGTGAGAAAGCAGCACTGAGGGCAAATGGTATATTTGGATGCATAAGCTGGGGGATTACCAGCAGGAAAAAGGAGTTCATCTTTCCACTCTATAGATCAATGGTGAGGCCACACCTGGAGTACAGTGTACAATTCTGGAGACCACACCTCAAGAAGGATATTACTAGACTGGAAACAGTGCAGAGGAGGGCTACTAAAATGATTCATGGATTGCATGACAAATCATATGAGGAGAGGCTACGTGAATTAAACATGTACTCCCTGGAGCAGCAGAGGGAAAAAGAAGACATGATCGAGACCTTCAAATTCCTAAAAGGAATAAACAAGGTACAGGTCCAGGACCTGTTCCATATCAAAAAAATCACTTAAGAACCAGAGGGCACAACATGAAGCTAGAGGGGGCTGATTCAGAGGCAACATACACAAGTTCTTCTTTACTGAGAGTGGTTGAACCATGGAACTGCCTTCAACAGGAGGCAGTGGAGTCAAAAACAGTGGAAATGTTCAAGAAGGCATAGGATAAATACAAGGGCATCATAACACTGAAAAGCAGTTAAGGGAAGGGGTAGGATTATGGGCAGACTAGATGGGCCGCATGGTCCCCTTCTGCTGTCACTTTCCATGTTTCTGCGTTCTTATATAGTGCACCAGGCATGGGGTGGAGTTGATGGTGTATGGCATCAACATGCACTGAGAAATCAAGATGTTTGTCCAGCCAGACCCCAAGGTTCTTAAATGAAGATATATCCTCAATCATAGCACCATCAAGGGTGTAAAATAAATGGAGGGAGGTGAGTCTGGTAAGCCTCTATTGGGTATCAGAAGTCATGGAAACTGTTTTTTTGGCATTGACGGATAGTTCCTTAGACTGGAATCAACACTTAATGTTGTCAAAATCCAGTTGTAGCTGTGAGGTAAGATCAATGGAAGAGGAGCCTGATGCAAAAAATACTGTATCATCAGCGTATATATGAATGGATACAGAGTAACAGATGGTGGGGAGGTCATTCAAGAATATGGAAGAGAATGGGGCCCAGAACAGACCCTTGAAGAATGCCTGAGCAGATCAGGAGTGGCAATGAAATGGAGCTTCCTATCTGAACAGCTTGAGACCTTCACTTGAGGTAAGAGTAAAACCAACTAACTGCAGAGTCAGAGAGACTCATTGGTTTGAGCTTGTCCAGAAGGAGAGGATGTGCTATGGTGTCAAAAGCCTTATCAAGATCAACAAATATAGCGGAGGTGATCAGTCCCGGATCCATACCTGAGAGGATGGAGTCAGTGAGCTGGAGGAGAGAGGTGGAAGTGGAGTGGGATTTACTAAAACCAGACTGGAAAGGAGTGAAGAAGGAGGATGAGTCCAGGAAGAAAGAGAGCTGGGAAAGTACAAAGTATTCCAATAACTTACAGAAGCAGCAAAACAGCTCAAAACTGTGTGACGAGAGTGCAGGATACCAAACATAGACAAGAAGACTGCAAATATCCGCACCACTGAGGAATACTATAAATAATAGTTTAATTGTTTAAAATATCAAACCGCCATGCAGAGCATCAAGGCAAGTAAACCTCTACTGGTTTCACACTGAACATGCGTCGTCAGGAGGCTGAGTCAATCAAAATGGATCTTAAATACAAAAACTCTTAAGTGTCAATACATTAAAAAGTGACATATACACAAAACTGCAAAGTGCTTAAAGTAAATGGTGAAGGTTCCCGTAGCAAATGGGAGTAGTAAACTGTAGGTATTGTGAATCAGTCTCCTACCATTCAAACTGCCAAACAGTGCTATTTTCCATGAAAAATCCTTTTATGTTGGTGTTCTGCCTCATCTGCATAACCCGTCCCTTTTTTCCTCTGTGCTGCAACCCCCAACTGTGACATCATACCAGAGAAACAAAGTTATTAAAGGGACACGGTCGTTTTTTAGTTTTAGATAGACAAATCAGCTATGTACTGTGCCCACAATGCCTCACTATGTAAATTAGTATACAGGGTATTATATTTCTGTGCTCACTAAAGCAATAGTAGACTACGTCCCTCACTATCGAAGTCTTGTAGCTAGATATGGTATGCACAATGTATTGTGAAAATAAATATACAAAAGCTTATATTGTTGACACCACTACAGAAATATGGGACAGCATCTCACAGTAAGGAAATTGGAAAACAGGTTCTTATTTTACACACTATGCCTTGCTATGGACATTTACATATTAGTGCTCACCACTACCAACATATGGGACTGTACGTCTGAGTACGGCACATTTAAGCCAATGTCATAAATTACCCAGAATTCCTTGTTGCTGTATGTAAAACATTGACTTCTCCCTGGTATGACATCATTTTGGGGGTGTGGCCACACAGAAAACTGGAGGACAAAACACTAATAAAACATGAAAAAAATTACTATGACAGATTTTTTTTTTTTATAAAACAAATTGCAGCATCAACATCTGAAGCATGTCTAGCAATGGCATACTATAAGTAAAAGGCATTTGAGGAACCTTCAGCATTTACTTTACGTGTAAACATAGCCATAATTGGAAGGCTTAGCCTGGAGTTCAATGGACACGCAGCCAGCCACTCCATTTCGTGAGCTATATAAGCAGTTCCTCTCAGCCTCCTTCTGAAGCACTTTTTTCTTTGTCGGCTGGAGGCTCTGTCCGTCTGTCCTTTAAGCTGGCTAGAGCCTATTACTGGCTGGGCCTCCCCCCCCCCCTTGCTGCTCCTGCATATCTCTGCTGGACTTCTGTGTTTATTTTCCTGCTTCTGGTTTGTATTTTACCTCCAGCCATGTGCTTCTTTCTGTCTTTGTTCCCTGTTTTGTAAGTCTTTGTTTTTTTTTTTTTTGTTTTTTTTTTAGGGGGGGGGGGGCTTTGTTTCTAAGCTCCTAGCATATTGCTCCAGAGCTCATACTACTTGCTCTCAGTTACTCACAACTCTCAAATTACTTGCAATGCAACTGCAATCATTATCTGTGTGTTTCAGCTCAGCCATAGCTGCTCTCCATGCTGCACTTTCAATGGTTTTCACCTGATTCAGGCTCACTCTGAACTCTAGCTATACAGCTCAGTCATGCTCTCTCAACTCATTCTACCTACTTCATTGCTGCAGGTTAATTGTGCTGCCTGGTAATAGCTGCTTTCAGAGTATTGTGCCTGTCTTCATTCTATGTTTATTGAATTTTACACCACTCAGTGTACTCAATACAAATTCTATGTTTGTATACCCTGTTATACTCTTGAGGTCAGCTAAGGCTACTGCTGATACTGTAACTTAGTTTCAATACCTACATGTGGGTCTCAGCCCTTCCATCACTTTTTGTTTTTCCTACAGCAGGAACTTGGAGGTGTTTGGAGAGTCGTGGCCCCATGTGGTTATTAATTTCTGTTCTAAATCCTGTCTCCGCCGACGACAAATCCTCAGAGTATGTGTCACCTCTATTGGCTTTTTGGATGCCTGGCTGGCTTGCCCCACTATTCACAGTGCTGTTTCTTTGCTACAATGTTATGCAGACCTACGTGCAGGTCCATCTATTACTACTCTGTTTACTGACCTACGTGCAGGTCCACTCTTGCTTACGCAATCGTTGCTTCATGCCTACTGCATTCCCTTGGCTTCAGCTTCTGGGATGTCTGCTGCACTCAATCTGCATTCAACCTTGTAAGGTCTCAGCACTCAATGCTCATTACGGTTTCAGCATACCAGTGCTCATTCAGCTGCTCACCAGCTTCTCAGCTCTCTATCAGTTTTTGGGGCATGCCAGCCATACCATTCTGGCACAGGGTTCTCTGCAGCCAATGGTCTCGCTCTACATTTAATCCGCATCTTGAGCATGCCCGATTTGGAGTGGGGTCCTTCTCACCTGGCCTATAGCTGGGAATGTCCTTGCTCCAGGCTTGGTTTAGCTGTTCACTACATGACAGCAGCTCCTGGTGTAGAATTTAAGACTAGCTGTGACGGGTGGAAAAAGTTACCTCCTTTGGCTCTAGTGTTCCACTATAATGGTTATCCATTGGCATTAGTGGTTCCCTAGCAAGACACCTTCACCGCATTCTCCCTACGACTGCCTCTGGTTCACCTAGTTTGAGTTTAGGGTGAGTAGGCCAGGTGAGTGTCTCAGCAGTCACTGCTCGCCTCCTCCCACCTTAGTTGCCCATCGTTTTGCAGAGTACTCTCACAACCTTACATGGTGTTCCCACTAGAGGAATTGAGTGAGAGCCTTCCTCTGAATTGGAATATTATCCACCTCCCTTTAATTGGGTTTTCCAAATTGCAGCTGCAGAGCCATCACTAAATAAACTATCACAAGCCTGGAGGGAAGGCGACCTAGGCCTTGGATCCCCAGAGATTTCCTCCTCACAGGGTTTTTTTTCTCCTCCGTTGCCTCAGGTCATAACTGTTAGTTAGCATAGTAGTGTCCCCTAGTGTCTTTATTTAGGTTCCGCTGTTGGATGGAGGTGGATGGTGTTTCTGCCATTCCCTCTCTCCTTAGAGGATCCCCTCATTCTCAACTCAAACCATCAGAATCATGCCATGCAAACATGGGCATTTCCTTACATTATCAACCTGAGCATCTCATTACGTTATCAAACTGTCTATGCTTATCTACTACTACGTCACAGTTACTGCTTGCTTATATGCTTCGTACTTCATTCTTTTTGGGAATCCTTCCTAAGGTACCTTAAGCTACAGGAATCATCCCAGGGCACCTCTAGGGGTGGAACCCTCTTTGAGGGTTCCTTGCCTTTGGTACCCCTATAGGGTGGTAATTCCTCTGGAATAGAGAGTGTGAATGGCCAAAACCAAACTAACACAGTTGCACAAGCATAACACTATACTGGCGGCATAGGCCATTGAATTGGAAGGCTTAGCCTGGAGTTCAATGGACAAGCAGCCAGCCACTCCTACTTCCTGAGCTATAGAAGCAGTTCCTCTCAGCCTCCTTGTGAAGCACTTTTTTTTCTTTGCCCCACCATCCTCCCCTCCTCCTCCAGCCGCAGCACTTCTCTCCTTAGGATCCTTCCTAAGGTACCTTTAGCCACGGGAATCATCCCATGGCACCTCTAGGGGTGGAACACACTTCCAGGGTTCCTTGCCTTTGGTACCCCTACAGGGTGGTAATTCCTCTTGAAAAGAGAGTGTGAACAGCCAAACCCAAACTAACACAGTTACACAAGCATAACACTATACTGGCTGCGTAGGCCATTGAAATAACAATAATGCAATTAATGATCCTATGAAACCTTGAATGGTCTATTGCAGGGGCAGGAACCTTAGGGACAAACTTGTGCATAGCTACCAGCCGAAACCCAAGTTACTGAGTATTCTGTGTATTACTTGCTCACTGGACGATGCAGTCACACATTGTACACTGTGCCTACGATTTGTTTGTTTTGTATCAAATCTCCTCATGTCCGATATTGAAACCATGTATTCACTGTTCTCAAATGGACCTGGGCATCAAACCTGTATATTGTGCATACTATTGTTGCTTGTATCAAATCTGTTTCACGTGTATTACTGTTACCTTGTACTCCACTGTCACCCTACGCCATGTGTTATGGCCCGGGTTGTGCCTGAAAATGGTCCCTGGGATCAGTGCACTCACCCAGTTATCAAAGTCATAAATAAATAAAACAGTGCAAGAGTTCTGGTATCTGTTATTAATATTCAAAAGTTTTTAACAGTTCATGCTATTTACTGAGAATGTCGTGAACCCACTTATGAGATGAGTAAGACTGTTCTCGCTCCAATATAAAGTGCTTGAAGTACACATAGGTATTTTTTCCTCTGCACCCTAGGAGGAAAAGAACAACAGATTATGTTCAGAGTCACAAAGGAATTCATTCATGTAATAAGCATTCATTTTTTTATTTCTCAATGTGGGGTAAAAGCTCTATACGGTCATTCAGTACAGGTGTTAATATCCAGAAGGATTCCCTGTACAGCAATTTAGTCTCAATATCACCACCCCGGGGGTCCAGCCTGACTTTCTCAATATCACAGAATTTAAAACTACGTCCATTTGTGTTATGTAATCTCAAGTGACGCTAGGGCATTTTTCATATCTCCCCCAGCAACAGACCTTAAATGTTCACCTTTGTGCATTTTAAGGGGGCGGGAAGTCTTCCCCACATAGAATGATCCACATTTGCAGGTTGCTAAATAAACCACATTCTCTGTTCCACAGTTGAAAAAATCTGTTATTTTAAACATTTTTGTATTGTTACATGCAGTGAATGTGCTGATCTTGAGTATGTGTGTACAAAACTTACAATTACCACATGGGAAATTCCCAAATGGTAGAGGTGGAAACCAGATGTCCATGCTTCCCTCCGTCCCCCCCTGGGTTTCGGCTGGTAGCTATGCACAAGTTTGTCCCTAAGGTTTCTGCCCCTGCAATAGACCATTCAAGGTTTTTCCTTTGTTATTTCTGTTAGAAGAGGTTCATTCTCCAATATGCCGCAGTTGCTATTAATAATCCCCTGTATTTGTTTTGCATGCTTAGTGCATCAGAATGAACTAGTAACAAAGTTCATTCTGATGGGTCCCTTTTCATGAGATTTTACTTGTAGTAATGTCTCCCTAGGGATCTCTACGACTTCATGAGAGGCCTGCTCAACAAGGTTACTGTTATACTCTCTCTTTCAGTAAAACGTCTGCACAGATCTGACCCATTAATCATGTAGTCAGTATCCCCAGTGCAGTTTCTTTGCACTCTCATCATTAGGGCTTTGGGGATATTCTGTATCATGCGGCAAGGATGGCAGCTGGATGCCAATAGGAGAGAATTTCTATCTATTTCCTTGCGAAATAAATACATTTTTAGGGTGCCATCAGGCAATTTAGAAGTCTGCAAATCTAAAAAGAAGACAGAAGAAATGTCACTATGCAGAGTGAATTTAAGATTAGGGTTGCTGTTTTCCAGATAAGACACAAATTCCCCCAGCTCATCCAGTGTGCTCCTCCACACCATAAATATGTCTTCTATAAAATGACGCCAGACATCAATCCTATCAAGAAAAGAATTGTTCTGAGCATCATAGACAGATGTTCTTTCCCACATGCCCAAGTAGAGATTGGCATAGTTGGGGGCACATGTTGCCCCCATAGCTGTCCCTTTGAGTTGCAAATAATGTTCTCCCTGAAAGAGAAAGCTATTCTTCTTCAGTACATATTCTGTGCAACCCAACAAAAAGTGTTTTTTGCGTACTTCCATATCAGCATCCAAGTGAAGCCAGTATTCCAAGGCCTGCAGTACCCCCTCAAGGGGATGGTTGTGTATGTGATGGGAAAGGGGACCAGAACCGTGTATTATTTTGATTAATTTCTTCTTCTCTGAATATGCATCTGCTTCAGGTACAAGATGGCTACCAGATCACATGATCAGTTAGTATGTGACATCTTATGTCAGCCAGAATGGAGGATCTGATGTTCTCATGGGAAAGTTAACAGGAAAGCTAGGAAGGAGGCAATAAAGCAATAAACCCAGTGGGGAGTCCTTCCTGGAGATGTTCCCATGTTAGACAAAGGACCCAGGTGCATGTCATAATGTTAGCAAGGAGGTGCTTAAGGATGAGGACACACACACACACACACACACACACACTCTCTCTCTCTCTCTCTCTCTGTCTCAAAGAGAGCTCTCGGTCTTGGAACATCTGAAAATGCCAGAGCCCTGCAGCTAAAAATCTGGTAAGAAAGACAGCTTAAGGAACAGCGTTTTCTTCACACAGCAGCAGGTAAAGACATAGATTTAACAAGCATTTGTCAATGCCGAACGTTCGCTTTCAGGTATTTGCAGTGGTGTGTGGCATGTATGGTGCTTTACCCTAATGCCCTGTGCGATTGCTGGTATTTGCACAATAAATTGTCAGCATGACCTTTTTGTTACCCCCATTGTGCGCTACATAGGCGGAAACACGTTTTGGGCAGGATGTGAAAAATGACAGCTGTACTGCTCATAAGGAAGTGTGGTAAAATGGCAATGTTGAAAATCTGGAGTGGAAATATTGAAAATTCGAAAAGCTAGGAGCGTGAGTAGGAACTGCACAACGCACGCTAGTAAAACAGTTATTTTTAGGAATGTGTTCACTAAATTTTCAACATAGCCATTTTAAGATCTCTGCTCATGAACGGTGACACTGTGATTTTCTTAATGTGTCCCATACACTGAGTTCACACAGTGACTGTGCCATTGTGCGCTACATGGGCGGAAACACATTTTGGGCAAGATGTGAAAAATGACAGCTGCAGTGCTCATAGGAGGTGTGGGAAAATGGCAATGTTGAAAATGTGGAGTGAAAATATTGAAAATTCGCAAACTTCGCAATGCATAGGAAATGCACAATGAACACTGTAAAACAGTAATTTCTAGGAATTTTGTCACCAATTTTCAACACAGCCATTTTAAGACCTCTGCTCATGAACAGTGTCACTGTGATTTTCTTAATGTGTCCCATACATTAAGTTCGCACACAGACTGCGCCATTGTGTGCTACATGGGTGGAAACACGTTTTGGGCAGGATGTGAAAAATGACAGATGTACTGCTCATGAGGAGGTGTGGTAAAATAGCACTGGTGAAAATGTGGAGTGAAAATATTGAAAATTCGCAAACTTACGAGCGTGCATAGGAACTGCGCAACGCACACTCGTAAAACAGTCATTTTTAAGAATTTTTTCACCAAATTTTCAACACAGCCATTTTAAGACCTCTGCTCATGATCAGTGTCACTGTGATTTTCTTACTGTGTCCCATACATTAATTTCGCACACCGACTGCGCCATTGTGTGCTACATGGGCGGAAACACGTTTTGGGCAGGATGTGAAAATGACAGCTGCACTGCTCATGAGGAGGTGTGGTAAAATGCCAATGTTGAAAATCTGGAGTGAAAATATTGGAAATTCGCAAACCTCACGAAAGTATGCGGGAAGTGTGTACAACACATCTAGAAACAGTCATTTTAGGAATTTTTCACCAAATTTTCAACATTGCCATTTTAAAACCTCTGCTAATGAACAGTGTCACTGTGATTTTCTTAATATGTCCCATACACTGAGTTCGCGACACCGACTGTGCCATTGTGCTCTGTATGGGCGGAAAACATTTTGGGCAAGATGTGAAAAATGACAGCTGCAGTGCTCATAAGGAGGTGTGGTAAAATGGCAATGTTGAAAATCTGGAGTGAAAATATTGAAAATTTGCAAACTTACGAGCGTGTGTAGGAACTGCGCAACGCAGACTCGTAAAACAGTCATTTTTAGGAATTTTTGAACCAAATTTTCAGCACAGCCATTTTAAGACCTCTGCTCATGATCAGTGTCACTGTGATTTTCTTAATGTGTCCCATACATTGAGTTCGCACACAGACTGCGCCATTGCACGCTACATGGGCAGAAACACATTTTGGGCAGGATGTGAAAAATGACAGCTGTACTGCTCATGAGGAGGTGTGGTAAAATGGCAGTGTTGAAAATCTGGAGTGCAAATATGAAAATTAAGAAGCGCAGCGCATGGAGGAACTGCGACGCACGCTCGTAAAACAGTCATTTTTAGGAATTTTTTCACCAAATTTTCAACATAGCCATTTTAAGACCTCTGCTTATGAACAGTGTCACTGTGATTTTCTTGATGTGTTCCATATATTGATTTCACACACCGACTGCGCCATTGTGCGCTACATGGGCGGAAACACGTTTTGGGTGAGATGTGAAGAATGACAGCTGTACAGCTCATAAGAAGGTGTGATAAAATGGCAATGTTGAAAATCTGGAGTGAAAATATTAAAAATTAAAACTTACGAGCTCGTGAGGGACTCGCGCAACGCACGCCAAACAGTCATTTGATTTGACTGCTCAACAGGAATTTGGACCCCTTCATGAGTGATGTCACTGTCATGGCATTATTCAGCCCAAAGCGGGTGATTTCTCAAGAGTGCCTGCACAGTGCCTGTGAAATCACCCGGCCCGAGTAACACCATGACATTGACATCATTCATGAGAAGGGGTCCCAAAACCCTATGTTGAAAATTTGGTGCCAAAATTCCAAAAAATGACTGAGATATGCAATAAAGTTGAAACCCCCCTATCTAGCCCATTATACAGCTTACCAGCATTTCCTCAGTTCGCGGTCAGCTTTGAAGAGAGCAGACGTGTTCCCGGTCCACCGAAGATCGTCGCGCCAGAGTCCGGAGGTAAGTATGGGGTGAGGGGGTGGGAGGCTGGGTGCGCAGGGTGGGTGCGGTTGTGGACGGGGAGTGGAGACGCGCTATGGGACCGCTTTTTTTACAGGAAAAAAAGATGACGACGGGACGCTTGCCACGCTGGGGTGGGCTCCCAGCATGGCAGAAGATGTGTGGGGCGAGGAGCCGACGGGGGATTAGGCACCCCGCCGCAAAACACAGTTGAGGTTTGCCACACTAGGGTGGGCTCAGCGTGGCAGCAGGATGGCTTTGGGGGCCGTGGAGCCGACGGGGATTGGGCACCCTGTCGGCAAACAAAGTTTAGCTTTGGGCGGCGTGACGCCAAGGCTGGGAGCGTGACGGGGAGGGCCTGAGGTGGTGTCAGATGGCAGTGGTGTTCTGCTTGAAGCAGAGGAACACCGCTGTCATAGAGTCTCCTGCACCCATTGGTGCAGGATCACACGCCTGCTCAAGAGAGCAGGCATTGAGTGGGAGAGGCACACCTCCAAGTGTGCTACTCTCCCAAAACGTTCCTTGCGCATGCGTGCAAGCAAACGTAAAAATGAGAATAGCTCAGATTCTTCTGTTTGCAACCTGTCTTGTATAATTTCCATTTATTTTAATTTCTAGTAAACTGCAATCCTTTTGTCTGACTGTACATAAATCCTGTTGTAAATACTTGTAGTCTTTTAGTAAAGAATCATATTTTTATAGAATCAGTGACTGCTTGTGTTATTTAAAAAGGTAATACTACTATTTCTGCTGGACTCTGTTTGTAGTCTGTCTCTGAAGGGGCACTCTACCCACAGTTACTGTGTTGACCTTCTTGACTTTGTGCAAAGGAGAAGGTAAGAGACAGGTTTCCCAGGGGTCCTATTGGTAAAAGCACACAGTGGTGGCAGTGACCTTGAAGTCCCTGGTGAGGGATTTGCATCACATTGGTTGGCACCGTGGTGGGATCAGTGTTGCAACTGGTACCAGTCCAGGGCAGAGCAGTGGACAGTGTGCTTTCCTGTGAGGCAGGAACTCTGAGAGAGAGATAGCACACTGGTGACAGAGTTCCAGCAGAAATATACCTTAACAGTCACAAAACAGGATTTCAAAAGGTTGCATTGTTTACTACTGTTTTATTTTTATTTCTAGACAGCTTAGTGCAGCATAGCTAAAGAATATGAGCTCTTCAGGCTATGTCAGATTTCATGTACAGCAGCTCCATGAGCTGTGTGCAGAGAGGGGGATTGTCTGTGAGGGCATGACAAAGAGTGCAGTCATGGAAACCCTGTTGGTTCATGACCAGCTGCAGGAGGGGCAGACAGTCTCAAACAGACATAGGCCAATACCTGTTCAGCAGACAGTTGCTGAGAATAGTGACCCAGGTAGCGAGACTGAGGTCACAATGGCTGAGCAACGCGGGCACCCTGTGGCACAAGCTGGGGGAGATGTGTAGCCCAGTCAACCTCAGCTTGAGATCCTGAAGGCAAAGCTTGCACTGCAGGATGTTGAACTGCAGAGGGCAAGGCTGGAGGCTGAAAAGGAGAAAATAAGGCTGGAGGTAGAGGAAAGAGAAAGATTCACCAGCATGAGATCCTTATGCGAGAGGAAAGGGA
The DNA here is from genome assembly GCA_016271365.2 of Neoceratodus forsteri. Lineage (NCBI taxonomy): Eukaryota > Metazoa > Chordata > Ceratodontiformes > Ceratodontidae > Neoceratodus > Neoceratodus forsteri. Next base: position 5,783,442 of record JADMNL010000040.1, read on the forward strand.
GAAGATTCGCCGGCATGAGATCCTTATGCGAGAGGAAAGGGAGAAGATTCGCCAGCATGAGATCCTTATGCGAGAGGAAAGGGAGAAGATTCGCCGGCATGAGATCCTTATGCGAGAGGAAAGGGAGAGGATTCGCCGGCATGAGATCCTTATGCAAGAGGAAAGTTAGGAGAAATGATCAGAGTGAGAGAAAGAATGACAGCATGAGATTGAGATGGAGAAACTGCACCAGCAAACAGCGCGGCAAACCATAAGTAATGACAAAGGAGGTTCCACCCTCAAAGCCACAATTAATTCTAAAATGTTCCTGCAGTACCGGGAAGGGGATGATCGGGATTTGTTTTTAAAATCATTTGAGAGGGATTGTGGGCAGTTGAAATTAGACAAAGCTTTGTGGATGATCCACCTGACCCCACTGCTTACTGGCCGCGCTTTGCATGCATTTGCTCAAATGGATGATAATGATTGTACAGACTATGACAAAGTTAAAAGAAAGTTCTTAAAATGTTTTAAATTGACTCCTGAGACGTACAGATGGAAATTTAGAGAGTTAAGAAAAGGCCCAGGAGACAGCTATGTAGAACTGCATGTCCAAATGTGTGCTTATTTAGACCATTGGGTAGATAGGGCTAAAGCAAGGACTGCAGAGCAACTTAAAGATTTAATTGTAAGGGAGCAGTTTCTTAAAATTGTTCCTGATAAGCTGCGCATTTGGCTACTGGACCGGGCATACAATTCCACAAAGGAGGCAGCAGAAAGTGTTGATTTGTATGCGGCCAGCAGACCACATTCGCCGCATAAGAACTATGGCGTGGGGCGGCACATGTTTTTTAGGGGACCCAGGGAGGGCAGCCTAAAGGAAATCAGCCTGCACCCAAGCCCAAAAGAGAACCCACCAGTTCTAAGGGGAACAAGGTGCCGGGGGCAAAGGAATGCTAGATTTGCCAGAAAGTGGGACATCTGTCCTATGACTGCCCTAGAAACAGGAGTAAAGAGCAAAAGCCAGGGGGGAAGGAGTGACCAAGACAGTACACTGCAGTTGGTAAACTGTGCACACACTGTAGTGCCACCAAACTCCAGCAAGCATATGCACCCTATCCTAGTCAATGGGACAGTAACACTGGGGTTGAGAGACACTGGCACCTTCATCTCCATGGTGAGGCAGGATCTGATCCAAATGAAGCAGATTCTGCCAGGGCAATTCTCCAAGATTCGAGGAGTCATGGGTCCAGTGGTCCAAGTACTAATGGCTCGGGTCTTCCTGAGTTGGGAGGGTGGCCATGGGGTACGGGAGATGGGAGTTGTATCTGATATCCCTGTGGATGCAATCATGGGGAATGATTTTGACCACAGGGAAAATGTAATATGTGTTATTGCCCATAGCCAGGCAAAAGGGCAGGCTTCTGAGGGTGAGAAGGGGACAACACAGCCTGTGCATACCTATCCCTCAGCAGCTGAGGAAGTGGCTAGTGTGGGTGAAGAGCTAGGTAGGAGTAGCAGCCCTGAGCCCCAGCTGCAAGCAGAGGAGGTTGCCACCAGGGCAGCTTTCCTCCTGAAGGGGAACTGGGGAGGGTCAAACGGGAAGAGCTGGGCAGGGCACAGCGAGCTGATTCTACCCTCCAAAAACTGAGAGAGACAGCAGATAGTGCTGAGGCCTCACAAGGGAGTAAAAAGTCAGTTTATTGGGAAAATGGGCTGTTGTACAGGGAGTGTACACCACAAAGGGGGCTGGAGGGAGAAGTACTCCAGCAGTTGGTAGTCCCCCTTGACTACCGAAAGCAGCTTCTGGCCCTGGCTCATGATATTCCTTTTTCAGGCGACCTGGGTATTAACCACACAAAAAGTGACTTGCCAACAATTTATTTTGGCCAAGCATGTTCACAGATGTGGCAAACTACTGTCGGACTTGTCCACAGTGCCAGCAGGTTGGAAAGGTCGGGGACAAGGCTAAGGCAGCTTTGGTGCCCTTGCCTATTATCGATGAACCCTTTAAGAGGGTAGCTGTGGACATAGTGGGGCCCCTGAGTACCCCAAGTCACACGAGCAAATGATACATCCTGGTTGTTGTGGATTACGCAACCAGGTACCCACAGGCAGTGGCCATGTCCTCCACTGAGGCAGAAAAGGTGGCTGAAGAGGTCCTGGGACTCTTTAGCCAAGTGGGATTTCCCCAGGAGATTTTATCAGACCAGGGAGAAAATTTCATGTCGCCCTTGAAGACCAGTTTGTGGGAGAAGTGTGGGGTGAAACAGCTCTGTGCTTTGCCCTGTCACCCAGAGACAAATGGTCTGATTGAGCAGTTCAGTGGGACCCTTAAACTATGCTCAGGGCATTTGCTGACCAGCACAAAAGGGAGTGGGACAAATATTTGTCCCACCTCCTGTTTGCATACAGGGAAGTCCCACAGAAGTCCACAGGGTTCTCACCCTTCGAGTTCCTGTTTGGTCACAGAGTGAGGGAGCCCCTAGATGTAGTCAAGGATGAATGGGAAGGTAACCATGCCACCCATGGGGAGTCTGTTGTGGAGTACATCCTAAATTTCAAGGCCAGGCTTAATGAGCTCATAGGGCTTGCCCAGGAGCCTTAGCCACTGCACAACAGCAACAGAAAGCCTGGTACAACCATGGGGCCAGAGCCCGGGAGTACGAAGTCGGGCAGCGAGTGATGGTACTCATCCCAGTCTGACACAATAAACTGCAGGCAGCATTGGAAGGCCGATTCTCCATAATCAGGAAGCAGAGTGATGTTAACTGTATAGTAGGGCTGCCTGATAGAAGGCACAGGCAGAAGGTATATCTTGTGAACATGATGAAGCCCTACTATGATAGGGAGGAAATGATCCCTGCTGTGTGCAACACACCAGAGGAGGGGAACAAGGCTGATTCCCTGGTGGACCTCCTTGGGGAAGCCTGGGAGGGATCTTCAGTGTATAACCTCACTCTCTCAGGGCAGCTGACTCCGGCCCAGGCTGAGGAGATGAGGGGAGTGCTGTGAGAATTTGGGGACATGTTCACAGGGAATCCTGGGTACACCATGTGGACACTGGGGCCCAAGTTCTGCTGAGGCAGTTCCACTACAGGGTGCCCAGGGGGGTTAAGAAGACCATGTTGGAGGAACTCAGGGAGATGCTGGCCCTTGGAGTGATCCTGGAGACCAGTAGCCCCTAGGCTTCACCTGTGGTCCTGATCTCCAACAAGGATAGTACCACACAAGTCTGTGTCGACTACTGGAGGTACAACAGCTGTACAGAGTCTAATGCCTACCCCATGCCCAGAACGGATGAAACCTTGGAATGGCTGGGGGGAGCCTGGTTCCTGACTATGATAGACCTGGCAAAGGACTACTGGCAGGTGCCGCTAACCCCCACAGGCAGGGAGAGGTCTGCTTTCATTACCCCATATGGTTTATTCAAATTCAGAGTAATGCCATTTGGGATGAAGAATGCGCCAGCAACCTTTCAGAGGCTTGTGGATCGCATCCTGGCTGGGGCAGGTGAATATGCATTGGTTTACATGGATGACATTGCCATTTACAGCCAGACATGGGAGGATCATTTCAGGCACATGAGGGACATGTTCCACAGACTGAAGGCTGCAGGGCTGACAGTTAAGGCTGAAAAATGCCAAGTAGGCATGGTTGAAGTGTCCTACCTTGGGCACCGGGTGGGCAGTGGATGCATCCATCTAGAGCCAGCAAAGGTTGATGCCATCCAGGCCTAGCCCACCCCTGCCATGAAGAAACAGCTAAGGGCATTTCTGGGAACAGACGGGTACTATAGGAGGTTTGTACCTCGCTACAGTGATGTGGTCAAGCCCCTGACAGACTTGATGAAAAAGAGAATGCCTGAAAAACTTCTCTGGACAGAGGACTACGAGTCTGCCTTCCAACAGCTGAAGGAGGCATTATGTGGGTCATCTGTGTTTGCTAGCCCCAATTATGATTTAAAGTTTGTAGCACATGTGGATGCCTCGGACCATAGACTGGGTGCCATCCTGAGCCAGGTTACACCTCAGGGAGAGGAGCACTCCATATAGTACATGAGCCGGACGCTTTTATCCAGGGAAGAGTCATATGCCACAGTGTAGAGGGAATGTCTGAGGATAGTGTGGGCCCCTTCAGAAGCTCCAGCCATATCTGTATGGGAGGGAGTTCACTGTGGTCACAGATCATAACCCCTTGACATGGCTCCATAGGACTAGTGGGCAAAACACAGTTATTGCGCTGGAATTTGGTACTACAGTCATATAATATGATCATTCAGTACCAACATGGGGCACAGAATGCCAATGCAGATGGACTGTTGAGACAGGGCTAAGTGAATGGCATATTTCTTTAGGCACTCCCCAGGCCCTACATGAACAGCAGTGTCTCTTAGGGGTTGCCCAAAAGAGACACACCTTCAATTCTTGAGGGGAGGGGGAGAGATGTGATGGGAAATGGGACCAGGACCATGTATTCTTTTGATTCATTTATTGTTTTCTGAATATGCATCTGCTTCAAGTACAAGATGGCTACCAGAGCACATGATCGAGTAATATGTGACAGTTTATGTCAGCCAGGATGGAGGGTCTGATGTTCACATGGGAAAGTAAACAGGAAAGCTAGGGAGGAGGCAACAAAGCAATAAACCCAGTGGGAAGTCCTTCCTGGAGATGTTCCCACATTAGACAAAGGACTCAGGTGCATGTCATAAGGTACTTAAGGGTGAGGACACACACACACACACACACACACAGACTCAAAGAGGGCTGGAAAAACATGAAACTGTCACTCGCAGTGAGTGAGATCCCTCCCCACAGGGGTAAGAAATGTATTGTGGTGCTGTAAGAAGGCTCTCTCTCTTGGTCTTGGAACATCTGAAAATGCCAGAGCCCTGCAGCTAGACGTCTGGTAAGAAAGACAGCTTAGGGAACAGTGTTTTCTTCGGACAGCAGCAGGTAAAGACATAGGTTTTAAAATGAGAATAGCTCAGATTCTTCTATTTGTGACCCGTCTTGTATAACTTCCATTTATTTTAACTTCTAGTAAACTGCAATCCTTTTGTCTGACTGTACATAAATCCTGTTGTAAATACTTGTAGTCTTTTAGTAAAGAATCATATTTTTATAGAATCAGTGACTGCTTGTGTTATTTAAAAAGGTAATTCTACTATTTCTGCTGGACTCTGTTTGCAGTCTGTCTCAGAAGGGGCACTCTACCCACAGTTATTGTGTTGACCTTCTTGACCTTGTGCAAAGGGGAAGGTAAGAGACAGATTTCCTTGGGGTCCTGTTGGTAAAATCCCATGGTAGTGGCAGTGATCTCGAAGTCCCTGACGAGGGATTTGTGTTACAGTATACAGTGCTGTAATGTCCATAGATACCAGGTACCAATCCATTTTGATCTGCATGTCCCCCAGGACTTTTGAGAATCTGAGTAGTATCTCTCATGTAAGAGGGTAAGCTTTCCACATATTCTTTTATGTGGGCATCGACAAATCTAGACAATGACTCTGTAAGAGAGCCAATGCCTGCCACTATAGGGCGTCCTGGGGGATCATGCAGATTCTTATAGATCTTAGGTAGAACGTAGATGCTAGCACTGACAGGGTGTGTAACAGTAAGATATGACATTTCTTCTGCAGTAATAATCCCTGTCATTATAGCATCATTCAGAAAAACATCAATATCTCGTTTATATTTCACAGTTGGATCACTTTTAAGTTTCACATAGAACTGGTCATCATTCATCTGTCTATTTCTTTAACGTATTTCTTTGTGGACATTACCACCACTGAACCCCCTTTATCAGCAGGTTTTATAGTTAAGTTTGTATTGTCTTCAAGGCTCTTGAAAGCTGCAGCCTCTTCAGCAATTATGTTTATATATGTGGCTGCAGCATTATCTTGAAACATAGTCTTGAAGGCTCTTTCATATGCCTTTTTGAAGACTTTAAAGAAGAAGTCCACCCAAAACTTGAAAAAAATATGTTGTGCAGAGTGTTTTAATTTGTATGTGAAGTTCTAGTGTTTCCTTCCCTCTGACTGGTATTAGGAGTTTTTCCTAAATGAGCCTGCTAGCTTTAGGGTAGTTTTACGACCCCTGGAGATCTCCATATCAAACAGCTTAATTGTATTTCTTTGTCCTACAACGTTTCATGTGATGGTGATGTAGCAGAGACCATAAATCCAGCAGAAAGCATTGCTTTACAGTCAGTTCACAACAGTAGAGATGGCTATATTTTAAAATCTGTAGAATTCAGCTTGGTGACAACCCTCATTGTAAAGGTCTTACTGTCCTGAAAAACTTTGCTGCTGGTAATTTTTGTGCAGCTTGTAAAGCTTCCAAGATATTTAGTTTGTTTGGCATGTGTATGCTGAATGTTGGGTCTCTCTTACATCACTGTCACATGAGCCAAGATGCAGTGTGGGAACAAGAAATACAATTACGTTGTCAGGGATGACGATCCCCAGGGGTCGTAAAACTAGCATAAAGCTAGCAGGCTAATTTAGGAAAAACTCCTAATACCAGTCAGAGGGAAGAAAACACTAGAACTTCACATACAAATTAAAACACTCTGCACAACATATATTTTTTCAAGTTTTGGGTGGACTTCTCCTTTAATGGTGTCATTGTATGGTGACATGTTTGTAGATGGAGGATGAAATGTTCTCACCTCCTGCTGTGTAGATGTTGCTTCACCTAATGCATTAACAGGAGTATTCCCACGACACATCTTTGCTTTTTCCAAGTGGACTTTTAAGTTCAAATTCCTCATAGGTCTGTGTAAATCTACATACAGTTCAAATGGGTTTGAATCCTGGGTAGTCACAAATGATAATCCTTTCTGAAGTACATCCAATTGTTGTGGGTTTAATTCGGTATCTGATATGTTAATTACAATACTTTCCTGACTCCTAGTTATCTGATCTTCCTGCCTCTCATCCTGCCGCCTATGTTTGCAGTCTCCTCTCCTGGTTGGCTTCTGCTTCCTCGAAATGCTCGCTGCCTCCATCCGTATGTCACTGGTGGGGCAGGTAGTTGAAATTGCACACTCTGCTGTATATCTGTTGGGTCCAATTGGCCTTCTTTTAAAAAAGGCTCCTCCACTTCCGATTCACTGTTAGAGGTATTATAAGAGGGAGAATTGCTTCTATTTTTCAAGATAGACCAGGGTGTGTAGTCCTGGGAATTTGGGTTGTTTCTATTGTTACCTCTCTTCTTGTATATATTTCTTTGTCTGTTGGATTGCTTTTTATCCCAATCAAATACTCAATCGAAGTGATAGTCCTTGCAGTCCCTCTCAAACTTGTGGAGCTTTGTTTTTTTGATTGTATTACCCCCTCTCTGTATGTTCTCCTTAAGTTTCCTTTCATAGGTTTCAGACTCCGACTGTCCCTTATATTGTAAAACGTCAGTATCTTACTGTTGGCTGTCTGCACTCACTTCAGGTTGCTGTGCCTCATAGTCACGTATGACCGATTGCATTAAGGCATCAGTACCTATTTGTTGTGCTTTTCTCCAGTCGGTCATGAATACTCCCTGTTCTCAACCATACCCCGGGTATTTTGTCACTCTCAATCCTCAAGGGGAACAGTCTTTCTTAAGGCCTGCCTCAAGAGTTATTTTTCCCCAGTAGTGATGTTGGCCCCTGATAATTGCTCTCTCCAGAGAGAGACAAATGCCGCTTTAATATCCGCTGGTTCCTCAGCTGATAAATTTGTCCCTTGTGGTTCTTCAGAAACATTCCCTTCATGTCCGCTGTCTGAAAACAGATCTGGTTCTCCTGCAGCTGTGAAAACACTCATAGCAAATGAGCCCGATGTTTCCCCCACTGTTATGTCCTTGAACCCTGTAGTGGACATAATGTGAAGGGATTGCTTCAGCTAGTTGTCAGGTGGCTGGCTGTTGTTGCAGGTCATTTCCAAAAGCTTGTATTTTTAAGTTGCCTCTATGTAACAAGCAAGCACTCCCAAACTGTAGTAGGCGTGGCAGGTGGAAAATGTTATAATGCTGATAGCTGTTAGTATAACCACCACAGTGACCAAGTCAGAACAATCAGAACAAAAGCAGCAAAACAGCTCAAAACTGTCTGAAGAGTGTGCAGAACACAAAACATAGACAAGAAGACTGCAAATATCCACACCACTCGAGGAATACTAGAAGGAGGAGGAGTCAGGGAAGAAAGAGAGCTGGGAAAGTACAAGTTGTTCCTATAACTTAGCCAAGGTAGGAAGGGAAGACATAAGATGGCAGTTACCAAGAAAAGTAGGGTCCCCACCTTTAGGGAGAGGAATGGTAGTAGCCTGTTTCCAAGCTTCAGGGACAGCTGTAGTGGAAGAAGAGAGGTTGAGGAGTTGGGTAATAGGCAGTGCAATGGCAGGAGCTGAGAGAAGTAGAAACTTAGGATCAAGGCTATCAGGGCTACCTCCCTTGTAAGGATTAAGGGCCAGCAGGGCTTTGAGGGAAGCAGAAGGAGTAGTAGAAGAGAAAGAGAAAGAAAAAGAGAGGAGAGGCAGAGAGAGGAAAGAAAATTGGAACGTGGAGTAAGGGATTAGAGAGACAGCACAGGTGGTGAAATAGGAGTTAAAAGAAGAAGCAACAGCAGATGGGTGAGAGATGAGAGAATTACCAACCTTCAGAATGGGGAGGGAGACTAGGTCAGGTAGGGGAGCATAGGGAATAGATAACCTTCCTGAACTTGCAGTGGTGATTAAAGTTGTTCTGGAGTGTCAATGCAAAATACTCAAATTTCACAAAGTCTGATGGTTTTGGTACAGGCATTGTGAAGGTGCCAATAGCTGGCCACAGCCGCCGGGGAACCAGTGACCCTTAAGGATCACCAGGCAAGGTCTCTGGTACAGTGGCTGATCTTGAAGGATCACCAGTCAAGGTCTCTGGGACAAAGGCTGATCTTGAAGGATTGCCAGGCAAGGTATCTGATATGGAGGCCAGCTAACAGCTCAGCTGTTAACCAGGGAAGATGAGAACCCTGTACTGTGGTTTTCCTCGGGGTGCGTGAAAATCTCACACAGCCATACATTTGGACTGGGAATACTAAAGGGCAACATGTATATTATTGGCTACAGAGATGGGAACTATTCAGATGTCCATAGGTCAGCTAAGGGGTAGGATAAGTCAGTGGCCTAAAGGACCTGAGATAGATGAATTTAGAGGGGCCTTAGGACGATGTATCTTGCACACACAGTAGACAATATGGTTGTCACTGAGGGGCATCCAGAAGGATTCCTGCATCCACAATATGGTGTGATGAGATGAGAAGACCCAGTCTAACAGAGAGTGATTTTGAGATTTAAAATTTAGACGTGTGGAGTCAGGAATCAATTGAGTCAGTTGGAGTGACTTATATTTTGGGAAAATGTATTTGTAATGGGGGACAGCCAGTTTATATTAAAGTCACTGAGGATAAACAGCTCACCTCTGGAAGATTAAAGGAAAACTGCACCCTCATATCTTCTAAATGTCATTTGTTTCCATGTCAACAGACAACTCTTTGCATGTAGCTGTTAAAGATGTATGTACAGTAACTGCATCATTTAATTTTCACACTTCATTCTAGGCTCTGTCACTGTCCAGGGAGGGTCCATTTTGTGGTTGTTGAAATCTCATTGTTCCTGAGAACTGCATTAGCATATGAGAATGTGATGCATAATCAACCTCTAAACTCCCCAGTGTGCCTGTCTGCTTCAGTAGTTTTAAAAGAAACAAGCTGCAAGAAGGTGTGAAATACCACATTTACCTTCAGTGAGTTTTACAAGCTATCTGAGTTGTAATGCAGGTTCTTTCCCCTTTAAACTCCATTCAGTTTATACGTTTCTAGAGAGTTTCTGCAGGGTATTTGTTATTTCAGCATAGAGATACATGATATGAATGGTTGATCTGACATCATGTTCTTATATGCTTATGCAGCTCTCAGGGACAATGAGATTTCAACAACCATGAAATGGACCCTCTCAGGACAGTGACAGAGCCTAGTATGAAGTGTGAAAACTAACTGAAGCAGTTGCATACATCTTTAACAGCTACATGAAAAGAGTTGTCTGTTGACATGGAAACAAATAACATTTAGAAGATATGAGGGTGCAGTTTTCCTTTAAGAATGGATAGATGAGATTAGCAACTAAGCCAGGTGACATACCAGGGTAACAGTAAATACCAGCAATAAAGACAGGCGCACAGAAGGGAAGGGAGAGTGTAGGGAGGAGCCAGCTCATAGGAAGAAGGGGAAGAGACAGCAAGTACAGTCTCAAATTGTATGCTGGTGAATATGTAAACTGCAACACCACTGCCTGTATTTGAGCAATCCTGTCTGGCTAAGGTGTATCCAGGGATAGTCATAGCAGAGACCTGGACCTTAAAGGAAAGCCAGAATTCAGATGTGACAGGTACATCCAGCTGTAGGGTAAGCATGATAGGTTGTAGTTGGTCAGTTTTTGGAAGAGGGCTACAAATCTTGAAATGAGCAACCCTCAGATCTTTGGGAAGTTGCAAGGGAGAAGCTGAGATGGGGACAGAAGGATTAATTTCAGTGTCACCTGCTAGCAAAAGCAGCAAGGTGGCAATTAGTTTTAAGGACCCAATATGCTGCCTGAATGAGGGGGTGGGGAGCAGGAGAGGGAGAATAATGGGAGAAGAGGGATAGAAAGCACCAGAGAACTTCAAGGTGAAGCCAAGGGCAGGGAGAATTTGATACCGAGGATGCCCTGGAAAATGACGGAAGGAGGGGACAGAGGAAGAGAGGGGAGATGAGGATGTGGAGGAGAAAGGCTAAGTGAGGGAAAAGGGTGAGGAAGAGCAGATTATGGAAGAGAAAAGAAAGGAAAGGAAAGAAGAGGGTGAGAAAAGCTGGAGAAGTTAAAAACATTATGGAGCAAAACAGACAAGAAATTGAAATAACCTAGAAAGAAGTAAAAGGATGTAAAAAGGTAGCGTAAACGGAGAGAGATAAATAGATAGGCAGGTAAAATAAAAACCGGACTAATCAGACAATGTATTAAAAGGGAAAGACCAAAACAAAATCGTGAGTTACAAGGAAGAAGGCCTGACCCAGCTAGGGAGATAACGTGGATAACAGCCTGACTAAAAATATTAATGAAAAGTAGGCTTGTAACCAAGATAAGGAGGTAAGGATAATGCTAACCAGTCCAGATGGGGAGGCAACAGAGAAGCAGTCTTGACTGAGGGAGTTGCCAGTGCATCACCTGTGTACCAGAATATATGAAACTGTATCTTGTGATTCTTGTTTTCTCTGCCTGCATATTCATGTGATGTGCATTGTAATTTACTGGAAATAAAAATGAGTTTAAAAAAAAAGAATGACAGCTTGACTCAAAAGTGAGGCAGACAAAAACAAAAGGGGAATGACTCACCTGTGAGAGACAGTCACAAACAAAAATAAATTTGAAAATTAAAATAAGCTAAAGGCTGATGTGTAACTATTAGGACACAATACCATATTACAAGCAGAAGGTCAGAAAATAAACAGTAAATACACTCACACAAAAGGAGAAAGTTCAGGATAACAAGCAACAATTTGCCTAAATAGCAAAAAAAAATTAATAATTATAAAATAGAAACACAAAGTAAAAAAAAGCAGTTTGAGTAATTAGATTCACAATAGCCTTCAAGTTGCAGCTGACGACAAACAATGTAAAATAATTCATATTTTAAACACTGTAGACCAAGCTAGTAACAGAAAACAAACAGCAATATGCAGGATGAAAATATATACTTACAGCAGAACACAATATGATGCAAAAGGATACCATAGTTAAGGATGTCACACTGCGGGTGCAGAGTCTCCTGCTGACTACCGCCTCACACTGATGTCCGCAGTGCAATGCCCTTTAGCTATGGCTCTTCAGCTGTAGGACCGCTTGGAAGATGCCTCAAATAATGGGGACTATTCCCACCCACTACCAGAGCCTCCTCCCAACTGGAGGAACAAGGGGGCTATGTAGGTTCAACAAGTGGCAAAATGTCCTTTAAAACGAATCACAGCAGTCCAATGTATTAATCCTGAGCCTGACTGGCTCACTGTTTCTCAGCAAACAGAACTGACAAACTCGGCAGAATTCTGATTTCTAACCCCCAGGAATCCCTCACTTAAATGTTTATACTTTATGTAGTCATCATGGCTGAGAATGACAACTCGGAGATTAGAATGTATGCAAATTGTAGAATTTGGAATGTAGGTTCAAACTCTGTACCCACGCTCAACTCTGGGCATTGTTCTGGTCTGTTCTCCAACTGAAGACAGCAGTTATCCCCTACTGGGGCTGGATCTGCAGTTGGGTTTCTTATTTTGTAGTTTATATAAAAAATGATTCTTAGCTGTTTTGAGGACTCTGCGTTTAGCTAGGTTTTTACAGTAATTAACGATTTCTCCAGTTACTGACTAATTCCGAAGAACTGGAGAATATTTTAGCTAGCTGTTCTAATTTTTGTAAAATTCAGCTACTAAATCACTTTAGTCTTGCAATTAGCAGGGGTTTACTATTATTATACTGAGAACAGAGCACTTTCACTTTCTGTGCCTGTTCACTGTACTTATTTATTTATTTTTTAACCAGGAGAGACACACTAAAGCTGATGCTTGTTTACAGATGTGACCTGGGAGCACAAGGAAGTTGAGTGACTTGCTCAGGGTCACACAGTATGCAAGTGGGGGCTGTGGGATTCAAATCCAGGTCTCCAGGTTTGCAGCTCAGAGCCTTAAAGCACTGCGCTATACTGCCTCCTCAACTTTAATTAATTGGTTCCTGGTACAGGAGCCATCATTTGACCTTTGGCACAGTTTCTTCAGTACAAGAGCCATTTTATTATTTTGCTGTTATACTGCAGTGTTTTGGGGAATCTTTTTTTTTTATTTAAGGTTCTCTAATACTGGCATGTCAAAGAGACCTTGTGAACCTTCAAAAAAATGTATAAATTGTTTCCAGTTCATGGTAAGGGCAGACTGGTACGACCTTTGTTTAAAGTGTCTAAATTCACAACACAAATTTGTAAATTGTATGTCCTGTCACGTTTTGTGTCCAAAAACCTCATTAGAAAGGGTATTTTTTTTTAAAAAAGAAGCACGTCTTCTCAGTCTGCCTCTGTGTTACCTAAAAATAATAAAAAAGTCTCTGAGGGTGCTCCCAATGATGGTGGAAAGCACACATCTGAAGGGACCATCTCCTGATGTCCAGCAGCAAATAGTGTTAAAGGTAACAAGAAAAAAGACAAGGCTGCATAGCCATCAGATAGTCTTCATAAATGTAACCCCTAGGTGGCGCTATCCCAAGGGCTACCACCCCTGCCTGTATGCCTAGTGACAGGTTAAGGGGCCTAGGTCCAGTGACAGTGCCTACACCCAAAGGTCAGGGTTGGTAGTGGTTAAACTAGCTTGGGTACAGCCCTCTGGGACACTGTGACCCTCCCTCTTTTGTTTCTGCTAGTGGCCTACACAGTACATGGGAGTTACCTTCCCAGTACCCCACATGTGCACACTCCTTACACATACAGTATCCGCTTACCCTCGAGACTGATTCTGCAGCACTGCAGCTCTGAGGACCCCCTGTAAAACAAGGTTAGGTTATGTACACAACCACAATGCAATGCTGGTTCTATATGTATTAACACCACAGACAGATTATAATTCAACAACAACAAATCTGATTTATTCAAGGGCAGTAACAAGGAAGGGGGGAAATCAGGTTGATTGGCAGTAAACACACAAATCACAGTACTGTGCATGCAATTTAGGGTCCAAATGTCACATTCTCTGGGTACCCAGGATGGGAGGGGTTAGCCAGGTCCGATGCCCGGGGTTGGCTGGCTGGTGCAGATGGATGGGGCCCTGCAAGGAGAAAGTACATGCACAACACACAATTGTAATCCAGAGCCGGATGGCTCAGTCCACAGAAAGAAAACACAAAGCAATCAGTTGACACACTTTGATTAAATAAAAGATGCAGGGAGCTACCCTGAGTTGTACTCATGATACCCAGAGTTGAGAACAGGATGGAGAATGTTCATTCTGGATTGCCAGACAAGCAGGGTATGGAGACAAGGCCCTCGTGACAGGGCTCAACTGCATTTGAACACAGGCGGATTCAGTCCAAATCAGGCTGGGTTCTGCTTCCAGCTTCAGCACACAATTCACAGTACAGGGGAAATAAGAACATGATTCCCCACAAGAACCAAGCACATTCATATGTAAAGGAAATTACTATACCAGGCAGGCTGCTCCTCGATCCTGATCGCAAAACACTGCAAAAACCCGGGAGCACTTACAGCAGCTTCAGTTCCTGACAGGCTGATCGCACTTTAGCAAAATCTTCTGTCTTCTACAGGTTTAGCCTGGCCTCCACACTTCTGCTTCTTTTTCCTTCTCAAACACTCGGATTCAGTCCTATTTAAATGTACTAATGGCCGCAGACCGACTTGGGGGCCTACACACGCGCTTCCTGCCCAAACTACTCGCCACACTAGCACAGAGCTCCTTCTCATTTCACAGTCACCTCGCATCTGGCTTGCCAGCAGACAGCTTAGGGTTTTTCACCTAGATTCAGAGAGTTCGGCTGGTTGGTTCAGTTGTCAATCACGGCAGGGCTCTCTCTGTTGGTGCAAAAAGGCACCAGGATCCAAACTACAATTCCCAGAGGCACCTGCTATACAGTCCCTTTATAGCAGGCTCCAGGTGAGAGTCCAAATTCTGATTCGCCCACACAGGCTCCATTTTAAAGGCCCCCCACACTGATTGGTCCAATTCGGCAGTTCAGGACCAAAATGAAGGGCCTTCACAGAACAGTTCTTGCTGCAAAAGAAGCAGGTTAAACAAACTACATTTCCTCTAATACTCTAAATGATTTCTGACAAACAGTTACCTCTTTGAAAAGTGCTTACTCTGCCCACTTAGCGACGGCAGAAACGGAGTGATTTGTCAGCAGCTTGAGCGGGACTCAAGCAGGGAAACACACAGTCTCCCCATACAAACTAATTATGTCTGCAAGCAGACAGCTCTTAAAGAGACAGTATGCAGAGGCTCTAAAAGCACTCGCTGCAGTGCCATTTAAACGGCTTAAATGCCGAACACCATCCAGACTTGGAACACTTAGCAAGCTTCTGGAAGACTTTTGGGAACCCCCATTTGCAGGGGGTTACATAAATATGGTTCAGACATTAGGGTGTCCAAAAGAGGGAACTCTAAATCCAGTGAGGGCAAAAATATAAATAAGAGCCTCGGAGTAGACACTGGAAACATTGTGTGCCAAAAAGAAATTAAAGGAAAAGAAGGTCACTGCTACTCCTCCTCCTGAACACAGAAAGGAGCGGGCAGATGATACAGATAAAATTGCCTCATCACAGGACATATCAAAAATGTGGCAATTTTTCCAAGTGATTTAGGCCATGGGAAGTTTTATTAAGATACCTGCTACCCCCACCCCCAGGCTTAGGCTACAATCTATCTGCTTGTAGAGGATTAGAAAGAAGAATATTACGTACAAATGGAGGACGGTGACCCCATGGAATTAGATGGCACACCTGAGCAAGATTTTGAACCTCCTCTAAGGCACAATGAGTACTCTCTTCTTCCTCATTTGTCAGACAAATGGTCGATGCCCTCAACAACCCCCCAACAGAGGCAGAGGAGGATGAAGAAGATGCTGATTTTATGGACATGTTGGGAGTAGCTCCACCAAGAAGAATGTTAATTCCCATGCATAAACCTCTTAAGAAGGCCGTATCAAAAATCATGTCTGCACCCATCTCAGCTGCAGCCATCGATAAGAAAATTTACAGAAAATATCAGGTGGACAAGCAGGGAGTGGAACACCTGTATGGCCATCCTGACCATCATGGAGTAGTCCAGGCTGCGGCTTGTGAGGGAGCAAGAATCACTCTGTCTGCACAGCCCCTGAAAAGGACTCTAAAAAATTGGAAGCTATAGCCAAAAAAGTTTATGCAATGACTACTCTGCTTATCAGGGAGGCAAGCTGTTCAGCACATATAGCACAGTACCAGAATGCATTTTGGAACACAGTTCTGGTACTGGCAGGAAGAGTGTATGGTGAATTGGCACAGGACCTAATTGCCACAGCAAGATCAACTCTGGGTGCCATAAAATGTACTTCCATGCTGCACGGACACTAATGACACTGGTGCTAGAGTTTTGACTTGTGTAATGTTTTTAAGAAGGTTTTCCTGGTGGCGGACTACCATACTTTCCCAGAATACTCAAAACAAGGCCAGGGATTTCTCCTTTGAGGGAAATTCGTTTGGAACGAAACAGACACCTACATGAAAAAAGTGGATATAACATTTTCAAAAGTAACAGTAAGAAGGAAAAGGCCTGTGCCTCCCATGGGTCCTACGGATGGGGAGGCAGCGACAGGGTATGTCCTAAGAGCCTGTGTCTTTTATGCCCCCATGAGTACCAATCGCAAAGAGGGTACTGTAGGGGAAGGGGGCAAAGGGTTTCCAGGTGTAACACTGCAGTTCCAGCGCCTATAAGCCCCAGGGAAGACAAAACCCGTGTCACTTTTGCCCAGGTCGCCCAAACATTGTCAGTGGGTGGAAGACTGGCACACTACTTCTAGGAATGGGTAAACATTACCACAGACAAGTGGGTACTGGAAGCTGTGGGACGGGGTGTGTCTGCAGTTCACTTTCCAACTCTGCAGGAACAGTAGTTTTCCAGCTTACTCTCCCACAGAAAAAAAGTCTGCTGTAACTGGAAGTGAAAAAACTATTAATATCAAAAGCCCCCCAAAGTCCCTGCATCCCAGTGGGGAAGTGGCCTAATCTCAAGATATTTACTAATCCACAAGAAAAATAGGGAGTAGCATCCCATTTTAGATCTTAGGTTTCTGAACAAGCATTTAGAAAAATGAAAATTCAAGATGGTCATACTAAGGACAGTGATACCATCTTTGCAGGCAGGTTACTGGCCTAAATGCCTGGATCTAAAGGTTGGCTATTTTCATATCCCAGTCAAACCATTACACAGATAATACCTCAGATTCAAGGTAGGGAACTGCCAGTACCAGTTCATAGCTCTCCTATTTTGGTCTCACCTCAGCTCCAAGAGTTTTCACAAGGTACTTGGCCATAGTAGCAGCACATCTGAGAAAACAGGATTTTCCCCTGCCTGGATGACTGGCTAGTCTCACAGAAAGCAGAGCAAGAGACAAGGTGCTCATTTCAGTTGGCAGAAAGCACCTCGGAGAACCTGGGATTCTCGATAAACATGCAAAAGTCCCAGCTAGGACCTGTTCAAGTACAGGATGCTATAGAAACAGAGTTAAACACCCTGCAGAGGAAAGCTTTCCTCCCATAGGCCAGAGTTACAGCTTTGATAGCAACAGCAGAGTCTTTCACAGCAGGTCAGCCAAGACCTGCAAGAGACTTCCTAATTACTAGGGCACATGTCCATATCCACAGCTGTGGTTCTGTCGGCTAGGTTCCAAATGAGAGATATCCAGTACCACTTAAGAGACAACTGGTCTCAAAGATGGGAGTCGCTTGCAAAGCTAGTGCCAGTGATAAAAGCACTAGGGGAATCATTAGAGTGGTGGAAGGAAGAAAGCAACCTCAGAGAGGGCTTTCCCTTTCTTCAGCAATCACCAACAAGCATCCTTACCACAGATGCCTCCCTTCCTTCTCAGGAGGGGTGCCCACCTGCAGGACCTCACAGTGGTTGGCACATGGAGCCCACAGGAGTCACTGGAACACATTAACCTCCTGGAGCTCAGGGCAGTGCTGCTAGCAATGCAGTCTTTCTCCTCCTGGCTACAGGGTCAATCTGTCCAAATTATTACTAGAGAACACCACAACAATGTATTATATAAACCAGCAGGGAGGAACAAGAGCCTCAAAACTGTGTACAGAGAAGGAGGATCTGGGACCTGGCATCTGAATCTTGGCAATCCCCCAATATCCCAGATACCACTGTCGTCATTCCTGGGTACACTCTCACCCATAAGGATTGCACTAGGAGGGGTGGTGGCATTGCAATCGACCCTTCCTCTACTATCCAATTCACTCCTGTTCTCTCAATCACTTATCCCTCCACTTATGAACTCCTCCTCCTCAAACTCTCTCCCTTTCTCTGTCCTTATTTTTGTGGTTGGTGTTTAGCCCAGGCAGCAATATCACCTCTGCCATCTTTGTTGACTTGACCAAAGCCTTCAACACTGTATCTAGGGATAGGCTACTCTTCGCGTAGCTGGAGCGAGTAGGTCAGGTATCTGCTTTTTTTGGTTGGGTGGGGTAGTTCAGGTAATTTACTACCCTACCCAACATAATGGGGCATGTCATGGGTCGGGTACTGTGGCTACAGGTAACACGGTGGGTAGTGGGTAATAAAAGAAAGTTAAGAAAACAGTCATTTTCGCAGAGCCTGTGGGGTCCTGGGTTTCGTGCGCCACTCCAGTTATTCATTAGAGGCAGCCTGTGCGGTCCTTACACCAGACAGGAGTACATGACACCAGCCTGACAATCCCATTGGTCAGTGCTGGTGTCTGAGCTCCCTGTCTGTGTGAGCACTCTGCAGAAGACAGTCGCAGCTTGGAGGAGAAGGAGCAACTGGTCAGTGGCTCAGTGCTTGTGGCTGAACCAGACTGAGCCCCCCTTCCCCAAATGGCAAAAAAAAAAAGCCATATTAAATATAAAAAGCACAAAGCGGCTAGGAGGGAACTTGAGGACTGAAGGGGGCAGGTAAGGGATTCAGGATCATTTGTCTGAGTGATTCGGTTGGGGGCTAAGCCAATAGGTGCCCTGAGAGCATGTCTCTAGTGAGAGCTGTTTACTACATCTATTGTCCGTGCCCGAGCTGTGTGTGTGTGTGTGTGTGTGTGTGTGTGTGTGTGTGTGTGTGTGTGTGTGTGTGTGTGTGACATCTAGCACCACTTGGTGTCTCTGAAGCCATTGGGCTGTAGTCAGTGTCTGTTAGGTGTCCCCAGCCCTATGTGTATTTGTTACTCTGTGTCTCTGCAGAAAGCCATTGAAGCTGTATTACACACTGTCTATGAGGTGCCCCAAGCAGCTGTTCCACACACCCTCCCAGAGGCGGTGGTGGTTTGAGGGTTCCTGTATAGGAAGCCTAATCCCCACATGACTTTTTCTATCACCCCATTTCCCCTACAGCAGGATTCTAAGGCTAGACCACTAGGGAGTGGTTGCCACTACCCCTATCAGTCTATGTAACATTAAACTTTGTAACATGGCAAAAATAATAGCAGTACAGGGAACAAAGCTGATAGGTGTAAGAGCATCAGGTGGTACAAGAGCAACATTGCATTATGAGACGATAATGCTGTGTTGCTTGTGTAGTACTAAAACGAGCCATGGAGGAGAAAAGAGCAGTATTGGAAAAGCCGAGAGGCAGAAGATATAGTAGATGTTCTGTACCGCACGGAGGGAAACAGTCATAGTACTCAATGATACCGACATACCCGTGCAACCTTTGTGCAGCAATAAACGAACGCGCCCACGAGGACATAGAAACAAATGTGGTCATCGACATGAAGTGTAGAAAGCACCGACAGTAGTCCCAAAGTACACAAACATGAGTCCCTCAAATATGAAATAATACGGCGGTGAAACAGAGGAGCAGGGAAATCAGCATGAACATAAAAAAAGCACACAGCAAGACCAGAACAAGAACAGCAGAAATATCTGGAGGGCAAGTTGATGTAGGAGGCACACGAACCTGACACCTGGTCATGCTGCCGGAGAGACAGCATCCGGAAATCAGTATGCAGTGCACTGTGTGACGGTCCACGGAACTGCAAGGTTTATCTGGCATGCACTAGTGACTGTGAGGGAAGACAAATAATAGATGTGGTAAGGGAGATGTGCACTAGCGACACAGTAAGTGCAACGAACATAAAATGCAAACGGGAGCAGTGTTTGGAAAGCAGCAAACTAACGGGTCAGAGGTCATATGCAAATTAGACTGAGACACAGAACCGGACAAAAGAAAAGCCACATACTGCAGTCCTCCTGAGCAGGGTAGAAGAGAAATAGCTGTGTCAAAGTGGGAAAAAGTAATACATTTCATTCAATTGCACAGTATTGTTGTTGGATGTAAAAGTTTGAAACAGACACATCTGTATGTGACAAAGTGTGCGCTGCATATCTCAAAAGTGCAGCAAAGTTTTGTTTGTAGCTGAAATATAGTCACTGAAGCATTTATGAGGAAATGGCAGAATAATTTCTGACAGTC
The DNA here is from genome assembly GCA_016271365.2 of Neoceratodus forsteri. NCBI lineage: Eukaryota > Metazoa > Chordata > Ceratodontiformes > Ceratodontidae > Neoceratodus > Neoceratodus forsteri. Next base: position 5,803,653 of record JADMNL010000040.1, read on the forward strand.
CTAGTTATGCAGACACCATGTTACAAGCACGTTAATCCACTCCGAAGGTGGCATCTAATGGGGAGTTAATGCATGGTTGGTCATTGTAGGCACTCAGCCTGTGGCCTCGTGCCACAACAGCCCCAACCATGCATTAACTCCCCATAAGATGCCACCTTCATCGTAGATTAATGCTTACTTAATTCACTACCTACAATAGGCCCTCTTATACTAGACCCTCCTATGTCCCAGGCAGCTATTCTCCTTGCGTCTTCCTTTGTGGACTCAAGTCTCCAGCACAGGATTTGAACCTGTAACTCTCTATACCACTCATACCAAAGTCAGCTCCTCTCCCCACAAGGCCACTGCTGGTGTTATTCACCAATGTTCCTGTGGCCATTAGCGGTACTGCAAGAGCTACTACCTCCTATACCTTATCCATCCTTTACTTAGTTCTTTGACTGTCGACTAGGGGCACTCTCATCTAAACTACTTCAACCTCTTCCTTCCCCTCATCAACACTCTCCTATTAATCCTTCTTATACCTTCCTCCCTATACCCCACTATGTTTCCCACTAGGTTTCCCTCAAGCCTCCTTCCGTTTATCTTTATTTTATTCTTTTGCCTGCTTCTCACTACCCTTCTCCCTCCCACTGCCCCCAACCCTTCACTACTCCCACCTCCCAACTCTCTGCCTCTTGTCCCCTTCCCATCCTCTACCTTTCCTTCCTCTTGTTTTCCTCTTCTTTCCCACTCACCTTTGCACCCTGGCACCTCTCTCCTCCCCTCTGTCTCCTCCTGGCTCCATCTTATACACTTCAGACTCTCCCTTCGCCTTCACCCTCCTACCTCTCCTTTCATACCTCCACCCCATCTTCGTCACCCATTTCCCTCTATTAAGCATCTACTTCCCCTCCTACTCCTTATGGCCGTCGATGTTGAGACCAACCCTGGCCCATTATATGCCCTTCCCTCTGACCTTCCGAAAGGACTCCGCATAGCCCATTTAAACATCCGCAGTCTTGTTCCAAAAATTGACCTTCTTCAACCTCTTACCTCCTCCCTACGTCCAGATATCCTCATTGTTTCTGAATCCTGGCTCTCCTCCAAAATTCCTGACTCAGTCATCGCCTATTCCAGGTTTCACTCTCACCCGTCAAGACCACCCCAATAAAAAAGGAGGTGGCATTGCTATCTACTTCTCCTCCTCGATTCAGTTCACTACTGTACTTTCAGTGTTCTCTGCTGCAGTTTATGAACTGCTTGTACTCAAACTCTCTCTACTGTTTTCTCTCTCTCCCAATCTATGTGGTGGGTGTCTACTGCTGCCCAGGCTTAACGCCCATACTGATCGCTGAACTGCTTTCTACAATAAATGCTCTCTCCCCTTCCAGGGACCTTCTCATCCTGGAGACTTCAGTCTTAATTGGCTCTCCCCGCTCTAAATTCTTCCAAAACATAAAGTCACGGCATTTTACCCAACCTATATCTTCTCCTACCCACCTTAACCTGAAATCCCCAAATCACTCTCTCCTGGACCGGGTCCTCACCAACCATCCTCACCGTATTGATGCTGGTACCCTACCAGATGCCCTCAGTGACCACCACATGGTTTACTGTGCAAAAAATTAACTGCCCCAGAATTCCCCTAAAACTATCCTTATCCATTCTTACCAGTCTCTAGATCTATCCTCCCTCCATGCTGACCTCCAGGCCACTGACTGGTCCCTATCTCAAATTCCACTGACATTGACGCTGCCTTTGATAATTTCCTCTCCAAATTTTTGCAAATATGGGATTAACATGCCCCCTAAGAAAAACCAGGGTCTGAGGCTCCCACCTCCCCTGGATCTCAGTTGAACTTTTGGCTGGCCACCATGCTCATGACCTGGCTTGGAAATCCTACGAGATCTAAGGCTCTCTTCAAAACCTACACAGGCTACATTTAATTCTTACTTCACTTACTGTGCAGCTACCCTTCTATCTTCCCTCCCCTCTTCGTATCCCCCCTCCTTTCCCCCCCTTCCTCCTCTCCTCTTTTCTTCTTTTCACCTGTTTCCCCTTCTGCCTATCTGAAAGCCCTTCTGGCCCGTAACCCCTCCCAAAGCGGCAGCCCTGACGGTCTTGACCCTAAGCTTCTGCACCTCTCTGCCCCTGCCATTGCCACTCCCTACTCCCTACCCTCTCCAGACTCCAAGAACATATCGTGTTATCCCAACTATCTTCCTTCCTAGACTCCTCTTCCTTTTTTGCCCCTTTCCAGTCTGGCTTTCGTAAGCTCTACTCCACCACTTCCTCCCTCCTTAGGTTAACTGAGTCCGTAAACATTGCTATGGATCAGGGCCTTCTTACAGCCACCGTTTAAATCGGTCTTGCAAAAGCATTTGACACAGTCTCTCATGCATTTCTACCCTTAAACTTAGCTCTGCTGGGCTTTCTGCTCCTGCTGCGAATTGATTCAGCTCCTACCTCACCGGTAGAACTCAATCAGTTAGGACTAGTGGTACCACTCCCCTTCCCCATCAACACCAGTGTTCCCCAAGGCTCCGTACTTGTACCACTCCTGTTTTCCATTTTTATAAATGATCTCCCCTCTGTATGCTCATCTGCATCCATACACATGTATGCAGACAACACAGCCCTCTTTGTCTCTGGTGCATCTCCAACCAAGCTGATGGCACAACTTCAACCAGATTTTGACTCAGTCCAGAAATGGTTCCAGTCTAATCAGCTATCACTTAATGCCAAAAAAGACGGTCTCCATGTGCTATGGCACTAGAGATAAGCTATCCAACTTCTCGGCCCTCCTTCCTTTCTACACCCTGGAAGGAGTCCCAATTGAAGATGTTCCATCCTTCAAGTACCTTGGAGTCTGGCTTGACCGTCACCTCAGTTTCTCCAAACACATTGATGCTATTCACAAAAAGCTTCATCCAAAACTTGGTACCCTCTATGGGCATAGAAGCTGCATTCCACTCCCTACCTGCCATGACATCCTCACAAAGATGATTCTCCCCATCTTCAGTTATGGTGACCTTGTCTATGGCACTGTCCCTAAATCCACCCTGGCTAGACTGGATCCTCTCTTCCACTCTTTCTGCCACTTTGCCCTAAACTCCCCTCCCTGCACTCATCACTGCACCCTCTAGTCCTCCCTCTCCCTACCCTCCCTAGTGAGTCCCACTCTGCCTCCTTCATCTCTGAATTCTGGCTATCATCTCTACCCCCTTACCTTGACTCCCTTATCTCTTCCTCCACCCCCTCCTCCTACTCCCTCCGAAATTCTGGGTTTCACTCCCTTGTGGTCTCTTCTCATAAAACTCTAGCAGGCCAATCAGCCATCTCCTTCTGCTTTCCTAAACTCTGGAACTCTCTTCCCTTAACACCCACTCTGCTCCATCCAAACTCACCCTTATTTCTCTTCTCTGCTCTTTTACCTCCCCCTTCTGCCATTGTCTTTAGGGTTACCTAGCTGCAGTCTAATTTCATCAATTTTCCTCAGTGGTCCAGCTGCGCTTTTATATATTTAACCACTGACGCTATAATAGGCTGGAGATTCCTTGCGCTTTGTATTGTTGTTAACATATTGCACTTGTATCGTTTGTTCACCATTGCTGCTATCCAGTTGCAGTATATGTAACATATATTGTATGTCTGCTTACCATTTCTCTGCCAACAGTCTGTATAATGCCTCCTATTTTATTGTCTATTCAATTGTACAATTTTATGCTTCCGTTTTGAGCTCAGTATGTCTTTCCTGGTAAAACGCTTCAATAAATAAATATATATAGCTACTTTCTGTCTCTGCATAAAGCCATTTTGGCTGAATTACACACTTTCTGTTAGCTGGCCCGAGCCCTGTGTGCGATGTTGGCTCAGGCACTCCCAGCCCCACGGATCTCCTTCCCAACTGGCGGCACATGCGCTTGCCGCTGCCCAGCTCTCCACCACCTGCCACAACCTCAGGTGAAGCGCAGTCGGCTTGGGCACTCCCAGCCCCACGGATCTCATTCCCGACTGGTGGCAACTATGTTTGCCGCCATCCAGCTCTCCACCGCCCACCACAACCTGAGGTGAAGTGCCTTCGGCTCGGGTGCTCCCAGCCCCATGGAACTCCTTCCCAACTGGCAGCACCTGTACTTGCCACTGCCCAGCTCTCCACTACCCGCCACAACCTCAGGTGAAGCGCCATCAGCTCGGGTGCTCTCAGCCCCATGGATCTCCTTTCTGACTGGTGGCACCTGCGCTTGCCGCTGCCCAGCTCTCCACCACCCGCCACAACCTCAGGTGAAGCGCCGACAACTTGGGCGCTCCCAGCTCCATGGATCTCCTTCCCGACTGGCGGCACATGCGCTTGCTGCCACCCAGCTCTCCACCACCTGCCACAACCTCAGGTGAAGCGTCATCGGCTCGGGCACTCCCAGCCCCATGGATCTCCTTCCCGACTGGCGGCACCTGCATTTGTCGCCACCCAGCTCTCCACCGCCCACTACAACCTCGGGTACGGACCGCTGAGTTCCACGGTCACTGACCAGAATCCCATTTGGCAGCTAACTTCCTCTTCTGGCTCCTGGTTGGCTGTTTCCCTTGGCTCCTGTGCAGCGATTGGTGGATCTTGAATCCAACTGCAGCCTTGGAGCCAGGCGCTTTTTCACCAGTACATCTCAGGGTCTGCTTTGCTCTAGGGAACAGTTTTTTGGGCACACATTTCTTAAATTGCATGTATCGTAAGGGTCTGGTGCCTCACCGGGCTATTTTGATAAGTGTATGGTATAATTTATCTGTACTGTGGGGACTCTTTTATTCACATTGACTACTACTTTTGCTAAAGTGTACTCTGTAAATTTTGGGGACTGTGTGTTTTGTTCCACAGTATTTTACCTACTGTTTACTAATTCACTCTTCCCTGCCTAGTTTCTATTCTGTGCCACGGTATTTTACCTGCTGTTTGCTAATTCTCTCTTCCCTGCCTATCTCTACCACTGCCTGTCTCCACCACTCAGCTGCTTTTCTATCCCTGCCTGACTCTGCCACTTGGCTGTTATTTTTTCCCACCTGACCCTCCTCCCTAGCCTGTGCTTCAGACTGTCTCCAGCTGCCATCTTCCTCCCCCTTCTCCTTTCACCTCTTTTCATCAGCCTTTGATTTTCCCACCTCTCCCATCCCCCTGTGCTTGGCGCCCTGCTTTCCACCCCCACCCCGAGTCTGTGCTTCCACGTCAACCCAATTAACACCTTTTCTAGCCATTTGTTTTCTGCTGTCTGTCTGGACAATCTGCCCTGCCCCTACCTATCTCCCTGTTTTAATCCCTCTCTGTTTTTTTCTTCTCCCCAGGTGAAGTGCCATCAGCGTGGGCACTCCCAGCCCCACAGATCTCCTTCCCGACTGGCTGCACCTGCACTTGCCACCGCCCAGCTCTCCATCACACACCACAACCTCAGGTATGGACCTCTGAGCTCCACGGCCACCGGCCAGAATCCCCACTGGCTGCTGACTTCCTCTCCTGGCTCCCGGTTGACTGTTTCCCTTGACTCCTGTGTGGTGATTGGTAGATCTTGAATCCAACTGCAGTCTTGGAGCTGGGGCTTTTTCACTGGTACATCTCAGGGTCTGCTTTGTTCTAGGGAACAGTTTTTTGGGCACAGGTTTCTTAAATTGTATGTATCGTAAGTATCTGGTGCCTCACTGGGCCATTTGACAAGTGTATGGTATAATTTATCTGTACTGTGGAGAATAATTTACTCACATTGACTACTACTTTTGTAAAGTGTACTCTGTAAATTTTGGGGACTGTGTGTTTTGTGCCACAGTATGTTACCTACTGTTCATTAATTCGCTCTTCCCTGCCTGTTTTTCATTCTGTGCCACAGTATTTTACCTGCTGTTGCTAATTCTCTCTTCCCTACCTGTCTCAACCCCCACCTGTCTCTGCCACTCGGCTGCTTTTCTATCCCTGCCTGACTCTGCCACTTGGCTGCTATTTTTTCCCACCTGACCCTACTCCCTAGCCTGTGCTTCAGACTGTCTCCAGCTGCCATCTTCCTTCCCCCTTCTCCTTTCACCTCTTTCCATCAGCCTTTGATTTTTCCCATCGCTCCCATCTCCCTGTGCTTATCCCCCTACTTTCTGCCCCCCCCAAGTCTGTGCTTCCACATCACCCCAATTAACATCTCTTCTAGCCCTTTGTTTTCCGCTGTCTGTCTGGACTATCTGCCCCGCCCCGACCTATCTCCCTGTTTTAATCCCTCTCTTTTTCTTCTCCCTAGGTGAAGCGCCATCAGCTCGGGTGCTCCCAACCCCACAGATCTCCTTCCCGACTGGCGGCACCTGCGCTTGCCGCTGCCCAGCTCTCCACTGCCCACCACAACCTCAGGTATGGACCGCCTGAGCTCCATGGCCACTGGCCAGAACCCCATGGGCTGCAAACTTCCTCTCCTGGCTCCCGGCTGGCTGTTACCCTTGGATCCTCTGCGGTGATTGGTGGATCTTGAATCCAACCTCAGCCTTGGAGCCAGGGCTTTTTCACCAGTACATCTCAGGGTCTGCTTTGCTCCAGGGAATGTTTTTTCCGCCAGCCACCCTCCCCCACCCCCACGACCAATTAAATACACCTAAGGTATGCCTACTAACCCCTGTCCTGTCCTGATTGGCCCTGCCTCTTCTTGCCCATCCCTCCTTCTCTAGAGTGCCTCTTTAAAGTGTCCTGCTTTCTGTCACCTCTTGCTGAGATCTGCCAGCCTCTCCCACTGCACCCATTCTTTCCTGTTTCATATTGCCCATAATGAAACCCCCATACCTCACTCTACATGGGGCCTCTTTGCTGGGTCTGCTGTTCCTAGCCAACTTCACTGCCTCAGTACTAGCCTTCGACCAAACACACCTGTCACATTTCACTGAGGACTGCCACCCTCCCAGCCCCCCACTTACCCCAACTAGGTGGGAGTCGACTTCCACTGGGGCCCTCATCCATGCCATCCTCTCCAATCTCCAACAACGTCAACTAGCAACCTGGCTCCTAATTATCCCCTCTCCCCTCCCCTGCCCACGGCCCCTGTGCACCTACCTATTCCTACTTACTTGCAGGTGACATTGAGACAAACCCTGGCCCCGTGCAAGCTGCACTTGCACCAAATGACCCCATTTGGACCAACCCACCTAGATTAAAGCTTGCCCATATAAACATTTGCAGTCTTCCTGCTTAATTTCCTGAAGTTGAAGCCTGGGTCTTTCTTTACAACTCCCATGCACTATGTCTCACAGAGACCTGGCTAAAGTTGCATCACCCTGACTCCATGGTTCAGCTAACTGGCTACTCCCTTCTTCACAAGGACCGACCAGGCAAAAGAAAGGGCGGTGGCACTGCAATTTTCATACATGAGTCATTCAGCGCCACACTCGTCCTGACCTCCGACAACTCCCCTAGTGACAGGCTTATCTCCAAAGTTACTCTTGAGTCAACAAAAAAACTATTCCTGGGGTGCTGTTACAACACCCCAAATGGTGGAGTTGAAGGCCTTCAGAACCTCTTCACTGGTTATGGCTCACTCTCCCCTCCCAGGGATTCCCTCCTTTTTGGCGACTTCAACCTTAACTGGCTCAGCCCACATGAACCTGACTATGCTAACTTCCTAAAGCAACAAAACCTGGTACAAATCATCAATATCCCCACTCGTATCAACCATCTTACCTCCAGCCACACCCTCTTGGACTGGGTGATTACTAACAGCGCTGACAAGATCACCCACACTGGCACACTGTCTGACTCCTTGAGTGACCACTCCTCTACATTCGACATATGGTCCTCAAAGGCCCCTCTCCCTTCCCCCACCAAAGTACCTATCCGTACGCAACTTTAACCACCCCAATATGCCATGCCTTACTGAGGATCTTGGTGCTATAAACTGGCAGGACCTCTATGCTATCTCTGACGTATCACAAACCGCCACCCATTTTACCAGTACTCTACTGGCCATCCAAGACCGCCACTTTCCCATCAACACTCGATGCATAATAGGTGGATACAAGCGATGGGTAACCAAAGAGCTCTTGACCCTCATGAAGGCACATGATAGCAAGTGGGCTGCATACAAATAGATCCCCTCCCATGTCCTCTGGAACAAGTATTGCCACTTGCAAAATAAATGTAAACACTCCACCAGCTCCTTAAAGCATGACTACTACCTAAGGCTACAGAGAGAAAGTCTTGGTAATCCCAGACATTTCTGGGATGCCATTGAATCCCTCTTGAATCCCCCACTCACAATACTAACATTCATTTGCGTGCCTCCTCAGGCTTACTTACTGACCCCCTTGGAATTGCAAATGAGCTCAACACCAAACTTACTGACCTGTCCATAACCCTCAGGCCACCCCCACCACCCCACCACTCTTCCACCCCGCCCCCTCCATCACCTCCACCCAGAATGAACTACGCTCTACCCATCCTGGAACCCTATCCCCTAGTGCCCTCCCTAATACCCCCCACTCCCCCTTTACTTCAGGTCTATAACCCTAAGGTGACCTACAATATGTTAAGGAGACTACCTAATTGGGGTAGCCCAGGCTCAGATGTACTCTTCCAGGTCTTCTTGAAGCTTGCTGCCCCAATGATCTCCAAACTACTCACCTTTATCTTCAACCTTGCTCTGACTACCTCTACTATGCCTGCCTCCTGGAAATCTGCCAGAGTAGTCCCCATCTTTAAGTCTGGAGACTCCCACTCCTCTGACAACTACCGGCCCATATCTGTCCTTCCCCACCTAAGCAAACTCCTTGAAAGGGTCATACATGGCCAGTTGACTGACTACCTACTAACCACAATCTCCTATGCAGACAACAGCATGGTTTCCACAAGCATCACAACACTGCAACTACCCTTGCACTACTCACAGACCACATCCTCACAAACATAGATCGAGGGCATGCCACTGGTGCTGTCTTCATAGACTTATTGAAAACCTTTGACATGGTCAATCATCCTCTTCTCCTCTCCAAACTACCAGCCCTTGGCTGCTCTACCGAAATCATAGACTGGTTCCAGATCTACCTCTCACAGCATTCCAAATCAGTGTGTATTGGCACCACCATCTCCCCTCCCCATCTGTCTCCATGGGCGTCCCCCCAGGGATCCATCCTGGGCCCCTTACTGTTCTCTATATTTGTCAACTGCCTTCCTGGTTACAGCCTCACCAGTAGCTTGCTGCTCTACGCCGATGATCTTGTTATCTTCCACAGTGACTAATCCCTCTCCCATATATCCTCTGTCTTGTCTGAAAACTACTGCGCAGCCTCGCGATGGTTCTCATCCAACCTCCTGCTAGTCAATGCCAAAAAAAAAAACAAAGACCATGCTGTTTGGCTCTAAACCTTACCCAGTCAAAACCCTACATGCTAATGATGTTTTTCGCATTCACCCCCCCCAATGGCCCTGCCCTCGAGAATGTCTCTTCTTTTAAGTACCTGGAGTACTGCTTGACTCCTCACTTACTTACATTGATCACATAGACAGCATTGTCAGGAGAGTAAATCAGAAACTGGGTGCTGCCTACCACCAGAAGTCTTACCTGACCTACGAGGCTTGTCTTGCAATAGTCATTGGAAACCTACTCCTTATCCTCGACTATTGCTCTCCCATATACTCCAGTATCTCGAATGCCCTCTGGACTAGGCTCACGGTTGCCTACAATAATGCCTGCCATTTTGCCCTGTCTGCTCCTTACACCACTCACCACTCTGACCTACACCACTCACTAGGTTGTCTCCCCTTGCAGGGGTGATTTGGCTATACCCTTGGTTGCCTCATGGATTCCACCACCAGAACTGGCAACAGCTCTCCCCTCACCACCCTCTTCAATTTCAGAACACCCACCAGGAACTTATGCTCCTCTTTGTTGCCCTCCCTCCAGGTACCCCCAAACCCTCACCAGTATGGGCGCAAGAGCTCTATCTAGTGTAGCCCCCTCCTTGTGGAACGGTCTGCCCACCCCTATTAGAGTATCAGGCGCTCACCAAATTTTCAAACGCAACCTCAGATTCTGGCTCCTGGACAAATGCAACTGTCACTGCCCCTCCCGCTAGCTCTCATCCTGCCTGAAATGTGCCTCTGGGCACTTCTTTCTCCCTACCTCCCTTTGTCCCACCACAGGGGTCAACCATAACTTTTTTTTGCACTAGCCAGCTGGGCTAGTGAACTAGAGACTGCACTAGCCTGCAGAAATCTGCAGTAGCCCACAGTCAGTATGGTTAGCAGTGATTTATTGAACAAAACACAGATAAAATTGCATTTGTCCTGCCAACAGTCTGGACACCTACCAACTGATTTTGTACTGTGCCTTTAACTGCAAACTGCACATACATTGTCTCAGCTTCTGTGACCGAAGAGTCAGTGGTTCTGTCACTGATGGCTGAAATGAACTTTGTTCCCATAATTTTGTCTTGTAGAGCCATGTGTTCAACCTCAGCTACATAGTGGATAAAGTTTCAGGCATATTTGTCATTCTGATAGGCTGAACTGATATCTTGCCATTTCATATCATCAAGGCTGCACATCCACACAAAAACTGTGAAAGGACGTCCTTTCTTAGCAATTGCATGGCATGTGCGAAACAGTTTATTCAGACTTCAGCATTGCTTCATTCATATTCTTCAGCATTCTCTCCACATTAATTGTCCCTGGAGTAGCAGTGCTGGCGTCCTCCTTTTCCTTTGCCCTACCATGAGCTTCACTGTTATTATGGGATGAGACAGAGTCAAGATGGAACTTATCTGTACCGAAATGGAAATTATTGTTATTGCCCACCTTGCCCAACTGTATTTCATGTTTGATACACAAATGGTGGAACATCAGATCTTTTGCAGCATCATACCCCAACCAGTCATATTTTTCGAGCTAACGTTTGCTGGAACCGACGGCTTCACTTTGTCTTTTCGTACTTATGATCTTTTATTTGTTTGTCTTCATCAGCATGCTTTCTATTAATGTCAGCTGTGTTACTGACTTCTTTAATATATTTCCACATTTTCAGATTTGTCGTTAATAAAGTTGTGTCATGAAAAGTGTGTGTGTCTTTTTCTTCCCTTTTCCTTCTTTCTCCCACCCTGGGCACAGATCCCAGAAATGCTTGACTGTCTCAGTTCTATTAAAAAAATGTTTACCAATAAAAAGTAAGGATAAATTCAGTAGCATCAACCCATACCGTTATTTATTTTTATTCTTTGGCAACCAGGTAACTCCACTGGGCACAAGACTCATTTACAGGGATGGCCCAGGAACACAGGGAGGTTAAGTGACTTGCTTAGGGTCACACAGTATGCAAGTGGAGGCTATGGGAATTTAAACCCAGCTCTGCTGGATGTACAAAGCCCATTCATAACTTGTTGCTCTCTCTGTTAAACATGCTCCAGTTTTCCTTTCCATGACAGCCATGTATTCTGATATGCTTTGACCACCTTTTTGATAATTGAAATATCAGTACTAGTGGTATCTTCAATACTACATTGTGTTCCCTTTACCTCATTAAACTACTGCGGTTTCTTTTCAAATGCCTTAGACATCACATTCCACAATTTCAGACACACCATTCCATGCTATTTATTCCGATGGCCTGTAAAGGTGTTGCTAACATCGTGGAATGTTCAGGATGGTAGTTTAAAAATAAGAGCAGCAGCTGCTGAGGACGTAAGAGAGAAATAATCAACACAGCAACAAAGGCAATAAAAATGTGAAAACTAACTAGAAAAAGTGGGTCTAAAACATATCAGAATATAGGAAAAAACCAAAAGGAACCCATTGCAGCATATAAAGGTGTAAACATGGTTTCCTATCATGGCAGTAAATGACCATACTTAAAATTCAGAGTGGAAAAGATTAGGTTGATTTACTGCTAATGGTCTTAAAATGTCCATACTTTACACCTCCTAGACAGACTGGTTTTTTGTAACCTGGACATGCATTCAAAAGTGAACAATCTGATACAATCAATCAATTTTAATACTATCTGAGCACTCAAAGTGGTCCCAAAACTGGACTACATTTAATCAAAACTGGATGACCAGATAAGGACCCTGAAAACTGGATTATCTGGTCTACAGCTGGACAGGTGGCAGCCCTACTATGCTGTTCCTGTACACAGTCACAAATCTGCCTGCCATGAGTACTGAGTTAAACAAGGAAAGGAAAAGGAAAAGGAGAAAGGATCTTTACCAGCAAAAAATAAAAGCAGTAGTTAGTATTAAAGGAAAACTACACCCAACCCTTGAAAAAATATATGCTGTGCAGAGTGTTTTAATTTGTGTGTGAAGTTCTAGTGTTTCCTTCCCTCTGACTGGTATTAGGAATTTTTCCTAAATTAGCCTGCTAGCTTTAGGGTACTTTTACGACCCCTGGAGATCTCCATATCAAATAGGTTTATTGCATTTCTTTGTCCTACAATGCACCTTGTTTCATGTGATGGTGATGTAGCAGAGCCCATAAATCCAGCAGAAAGCATTGCATTACAATCAGTTCACAACAATAGAGATGGCTATATTTTAAAATCTGTAGAATTCAGCTTGGTGACCACCCTCATCCTAAAGTTTTTACTGTCCTGAAAAACTTTGCTGCTGGTAATTTTTGTGCAGCTTGTAAAGCTTCCAAGATATTTAGTTTGTTTGGCATGTATGTGCTGAATGTTGGGTCTCTCTTACATCACAGTCACGTGAGACAAGATGCACTGTGGGAACAAGAAATACAATTACACTATCAGGTATGAAGATCCCCAGGGGTCGTAAAACTAGCATAAAGCTAGCAGGCTAATTTGGGAAAAACTCCTAATACCAGTCAGAGGGGAGGAAACACTGGAACTTCACATACAAATTAAAACACTCTGCACAACATATATTTTTTCAAGTTTTGGGTGTAGTTTTCCTTTAACTGAAACCGTTTGTAAATGCACTACACAGACATCTATTTTTTTTCATTTCACTAATGCTAAAGCAGCACATAGTTAAACCTCCATTAAAAGGACCTGGCTTTAAATTAAATAACAGTTATACTTATGTATTTGTTTATTTATTTGATACCTGGGTTGAGAATGGAACTGCAGCTTTTCACAGGAGGAATTGCACTAGCCCAGCCGGGCAAGTAACAGAGATTCTGCACTAGCCTGTGGCAATCTGCACTAGTACTTGGGCTAGTAAATGAATGTTAAGGTTGGCCCCTGTCCCACCACACAGTCTATCTCTTTTATCCTTACACTCCCCAGCTTTCTCCCTCTGCAACTGCTACCCAAGTTTCTCACTGTCTGCATATACCTGTATGGAATTGGCTTATTTACTTACTTGTTCACTCCAATTCACTACCTGTATATACCTTATAGCGACTTATATTTACTTCTACCTGTACTGAATTTTTGATACTGTATTGTATTAATTACATGTACTGATTTTTGTATTATCATTACCTATTATGCCTATGTACTTTGTTGCCACTAACTGGCCCAGGTTGTGCCTGAAAATGGTCCCCAAGATCAGTGCACTTACCCGGTTACCAAAGAGTAAATAAATAAACAATAATATAGCTACTCTGTGTTTGCATAAAGCCATTTTGGCTGTATTACACACTGTCTGTTAGCTGGCCCGAGCCCTGTGTGTGACATATAGCTACTCTGTGTCTACATAAAGCCATTGCAGCTGTATTACACTGTCTGTTAGCTGCCCAGAGCCCTGTGTGTGACATATAGCTACTCTGTGTCTGCATAATGCAATTGCAGCTGTATTATACTGACTGTTAGGTACCCTGAGCCCTTGTGTGACATATAACTACTCTGTATCTCTGCATAAAGTCATTTTGACTGTATTACACACTGTCTGTTAGGTGCCCCGCACCCTGTGTGTGACATATAACTACTCTGTATCTCTGCATAAAGTCATTTCAGCTGTATTACACACTGTCAGTTAGGTGCCCTGAGCCCTGTGTGTGACATGCTGTATAGCTGCTCTTTTCTCTGCATAAAGCCATTTCAGCTGTATTACACACTGTCTGTTAGCTGGCCTGAGCCCTGTGTGTGACATATAACTACTCTGTATCTCTGCATAAAGTCATTACGGCTGTAGTACACACTGTCTGTTAGGTGCCCCAAGCCCTGTGTGTGACATACTGCATAGCTGCTCTTTTCTCTGCATAAAGCCATTTCAGCTGTATTACACACTGTCTGTTAGCTTTCCCAAGCCCTGTGTGTGACATATAGCTACTCTGTGTCTGCATAAAGCCATTTCAGCTATATTACACACTCTCTGGTAGGTGCTCTGAGCCCTGTCTATGACATAATTACTCTGTCTCTCTCTGCAGTGTAGCAAAAGTTATTTAGGCTGTATTACACTGTTTGTTAGCCTGTTAGGTGCCCTGAGCCATGTCATAGCTACACTGTGTGTGACGTTTCTCTGTGGCATAGCGAAAGTCACAGCTGTGTTTACTATGTCTTGTATGTCCCAGACTAAGTCTACTAAAAGGAAGCACAGTGCTGCTGCTCATGCAACTGAAAGCGATGTGGATGATATGAATCCTAGCACTAAGGAAGAACACAGCGACAATAATAACAATGACATCACCAGGACTGGCACTAAATGTTCTCCTGAACCAAAAAAACATGTTCCCAATGAAATGATAGAGTTTTGAAAAGAACTGACAGGAGTTACTCGTAGAGGTACTGAACATTTTGCCACATGTGCCAGGAGACTTCCAGCTGCTGAAGCAGCATGCAAGGAGTGGGAGGCATCCTCTTCAAATATAAGTTGAGATGCTGAGGCAGCGAATGCTGATAAAGACGGTGGTGATAATGAGGACTGTGAATGGGATAGCCCAGGCTATGTCCCACCTGATGATGATGGTACTTCCAGTTCTTCTGAATCTTGTGGCAATGAGGTCGGTACTAATTTTGATGAGGGGATTGGAGAGAATGCCACTGTAGGGCATGAGAGACAAGTGCAGAAAAAAATCATTGCTAAATGTAAGAATAAGATGAGCATGAATGGGAAAAATTCATGTGAACAAGGAAATGGCAGTATAGGGTTTCCTCCAGGCCCCTTGACTGTACAAGAAATAGTGCCAGGCACCATAGTACAAAGCACAAAGGGTAAACCTTTAGTGTGGAATTTATTTTATATTGACCCTGCAGACAACTCTCAAGCTGTATGCAGTCTGTGCTAAAAGAGTGTCAGTCATGGTGGCAAAGCGGGACATTTTGGAACATCAGTAATTATACGACACGCAAAGGCAAAATACCCAATTGTATGGGGCAGGGCAAGGGACAGTGTGGTTGGAATGGGCAGTGGTAGAGGTAATGGTGACAGTGACCATACTGACAATGAACTGGAAGCAGGAATTGACATTGAATCACTTGATGTGTCCTTGCAGTCTTCCCAGACAGATTGTTTTCTTTTGATAATATCAAGTACTGCAAAATCCCACAGTAGTGTTCCATGTGAAAAAGGTGTGAAAATTACAGTCCCCCCAAAATAAAAAAAAATCCTGTCACTCTCGACAACTAACATTTAAAGAAAGTGTTGCAAGGACATCAAAATTTACCCACAAGCATCCAACATGCCAGCTGTTAAATAGAGCCATTGCAGAGCTGTTGGCCAATTGTCAGCTCCTTTTTGCTTTTGTTGCCCAGAAAGATTTCTTCAAGTTCATGAACTGGATTGAACCACGGTACACTGTCCCCTCTCAAGCATATTTCTCAAAAAAGGCTATTCCACAGTTGTGTGACTTGGTGTGTAGTGTGGTCACTAAACAGTTGAAACTCTCTGAAGTGAAGCAGGTTCACATACCCGCGGATGTATGGACCAGCAACTGAACAATTGACCACTTAACTGTTACTGCTCATTGGGCAAGTTTTTAGTCAGAAAGTAATAATCCCCGCTCCACCATAAGTAGTAGGAAGCAGGATGTATTATGTGTCACCACTTTTGAAGAAAACCACAGGACTGTGAATATTTTGTAGGAGCTGCAAAATCAATTCCAGAAATGACTTACTCCATATTCCTTATCTCCAGGGTTCATAGTGTCAGATAGTGGTGCCAGCATAGTCAAGGCTGTTAGAGATGGCAACTACCAACACATAACTTGTTTTATACATTGTTTAAATCTTTTCATCCATGGTGTCTTAAATGGAAATAGAAATGTTGAAAACCTGTTAGGCCTTGCTAGGAAAATATGTGGGCATTTCAGCCACTCTGTGAAAGCCCAAAAAATCTTGAAGGGATGCAGAGGTCAAACAACTTACCCTTGCATACATTAAAGCAGGAAGTTCCAAGCCAGTGGAATTCCACATTTTGCATGTTGGAAAGGTTTCTTGAATAGAAAAAGGCTGTACATGATTACACCATGCAGAATCAAATACTGTAGATAAACATCATGTTCAGTTCCAGCAGCTGGACTCTACTGGAATCTTTAGTCACCTTATAGGAACCATTTGAGGCTGCCACATGTGATGTCAGTGCAGACAGTGCAACACTGAGTCAAATTCTTCCTCAAATCAGATTTTTTTACATTTTTCTTGATGACATAAAGAAAGACTTTCAGTCAAAAGACAACACCACTGCTGTTATGCTGGCAGGTGACTTGAGTCTCAGACTGTTGACTGATCAGAGAATAAATGCCATGCTTAAGAATTACACTTTATGTGTTGGCTACATTGCTAGATCCCCGCTTTAAGTGAAACATTGAAGCCATTCTTCCTGCATGGAAAGACATTGAGTATTGGAGAGATTTTCTGCTAAGCAAATGTGACATTGCCCTACAGACACCATTAACTGATGTACAGCAGTAAACCCTGCTGGACCATCATAGTGCACCTCTAGCATACACAATAGCACATCTATCAATTCTTCACAGTCAGCAGTGTCATCAGTGAGGGAAAGGACAGCTACAGCTACTTCTTGGGCATCTTATGTTCAGGGGCAGGAAGGCAAATCACTTCTGAGTCACCTGTAACAACATGTACTGATATCCTGTAAAGAAAATGCAGTAGGCTCATCTGCCAGGCTGGTAATTGTCTCACGCAGCACAATGATCCTGGAATACTTTGCAGACCATACTATGATTGGTCTCGAGGAAGATCCATTACTGTATTGGAAACAAAAGAGAACAACATGGCCAGATCTAGTAAATCTTGCAATAATGTACCTCAGTTGTCCACCTTTGAGTGTATATTTGGACCTCATATTTCGTGCAGCTGGAGGAATAGTCACTGACCACAGAACACTGCTAAGTCCTGCAAATCATTCTGGGACTGGACTTTGCCTGGTTATACCCTGTATAAACTGAATAGGGACATAAGAACTGGAGATAGAGTTGCCTTATTGTTAACAGTAATTTAAGATCATTTGACATATCTGACAAAATCAAAAATCAGAACTTTGACATAGAATCCTTACTTAAGGAGGATGATCACATCATACTTGATATATACTACCGACCACCCTAGCTCTATTAAGGAAATTGCAGATGAAATTCTGCATGAACTAGAAACAGCTAGTGAAATGGGTAATATTACATGCATGGATGATTTCAACTTTGGGGATATTTCTTGGAATTCTTCTACTGCAACATCTGGTTCTGGTAAAAAACTATTATCCACTTGCCAACAACTTAACTTGAACTAATGTGTCAGACTTCCCACTAGGGGTGAGCGAACTTTAGATCTAGTTATTCATAATGAAGACTTAGAAATTAACTATGTGTCAGTTAAGTCCCAAATCAGAAATAGTGATCATAATTCCATCTATTTCGCCCTGGACATAAATTCTATCTATAGTGTCAATACTACTAAAATATTCCTATACGATAAAGCAGATCTTCATAAAATAAAAGGTGAACTAGCAGCAGTAAATTGGGATCACATTTTTTCTACTCATTCTATACAGGATAGTTGGGAATTGTTAAAAGGCACACTTATCAGATTAAGAAATAAGTATATTCCCTCTAAACATAAAATTAATAGCCGGAAACAACATCCTAAATGGCTGAACAAGTCCATTCATAAATTATTAAATAAAAAAAAAAATACTCCATGTATTTAAAATCACGCACACATGAACACTGGGCAGCCTACTTAAAAATTCAAAAAACATGCAAATCTAAAATACGTAAATCAAAAACTACCTGGGAGTATAATCTAACTTGAACTGCAAATAAAAATAATAGTAAATCTTTTTACTCATATGTAAACTCTTTAAAAAAAAACAGCATGTCAGGTTGGTCCTTTATCAATTAACAATTCACTAGTTTACGAACCAAAACAAATGGCAGATATCCTGAATTCAAAGTTCTACGATGTCTTTAATCGACCAAATTTTGATGGACATGAAACAGTGGATTGTAATGATGGAGTAATATGTCTCTCAAAAGAGGCTATAAAAAAATTAGTACATCTAAAAGGGAAAACGAGCCCTGGACCTGATGATAAATCTGGTAATTTTTTTTATATCTTTTGGTGGATGGTATAATCCATCCACTAAGGCTTCTCTTTGAAGGTTGTCTGGCATTTAATTTCATCCTCACTGTTTGGAAATCAGCTTATGTTATTCCATTACACAAGAAAGGCCTTAAGACAAATTGGGAAAATGATCGACCAATAAGTCTTACTTCAACCATTTGCAAACAGTTAGAAAGTATTATTAAGGATCTAA
This sequence comes from Neoceratodus forsteri, assembly GCA_016271365.2. Lineage (NCBI taxonomy): Eukaryota > Metazoa > Chordata > Ceratodontiformes > Ceratodontidae > Neoceratodus > Neoceratodus forsteri. Next base: position 5,822,301 of record JADMNL010000040.1, read on the forward strand.
TTACCCCTTTACTTAACATAGCGGATCCAGATCAACATAGTTTAAAAAAAGGGAGAAGCTGCTTAAGCAGTCTCTTATGGTTCTATGAACAAGCCAGTTCTCATCTCAATAAAAGAACCCCTTTTGATATTTACATTGATTTTAGCAAAGCTTTTGATGTAATGCCATATTGGTCATTAATCACTAAACTTCACACAACTGGTATTAATAAAAACATTGTAAATTGGATAGAGAATTGGCTCAGTTGTAGATCCCAAAAAGTCTTAATTATTGGACATTTGTCAGATACCAGAAGGGTTACTAGTGGGGTTCCGCAAGGATCTGTACTAGGTCCCTGTTTATTTCAGTTATTTATATCAGATCTTTAAAAAAATTGTCTATCATCATCCATCAAGTATGCAGACAATATTAAAATAGGTGGCCCATGTAATAACACTGAAAATATTCTAACCATCCAAAGAGATCTTGATAAAATTACACAATGGGTTCACCTATGGGGTATGAGACTGAACACCTCTAAATGTAAAGTCATGCACTTACAGCGGGTGTTAATAATCTATTAGTAGATTACTTTCTGGATGGTTCCCTTTTAGATACCACAATTGATGAAAGGAGACCTTGGCGTATTGATTTCAAATGATCTTGGTTACAATAAACAAATCAATACAGCCATTAACAAAACTAATTGTGTTATATGGGCCACAAAAAGAAATATAGTATCCAGGTACCCTGCAGTCATGATGCCCCTATTTAAGGCATATGCAAGGCCACATCTCGAATATGCCTCTCAATTGTGGAGCCCTTGTAAAAAATCTGAAATTTCTTGTATGGAAAGGGTTCAGAGAATATTCACTAAGCATTTATCAGTCCTATATAATGCACCCTATAAAGAAATAGTAGAACAATTGGGTCTCATGCCATTGGCAACCCATCGCCAAAGGGGAGACCTCTTATTCATGTTCGATCTCATCCAAGATCCATATTTATTGACCGAGTTGGGTTTGGAGTTTAAAAGTGACTGATACGGCACCAGGGGGCATCCTCTTCCACTCATGAGGAAAAACTTTCATCATGTTAATCAAAAATATGTTTTCACACAAATAAGTATTAACCCTTGGAACAGACTTCCATTTGATGTCATTTCTAGCAAAACAAAATCTGAGTTTAAATGCTGTCTTGACATTTGTATCTTAGAAGGGCTGGATGTCAGTTATTATAATTAATTCAATAGGTGTATTCATGGGCACATAGCCTCCTAGCACCTCACTTACCTTAGTAAACCTTAGTGAAATGTGGAACGGCTCACATTTCTCAAAATGAATGCTAGCAATTTCCCAATTGTCACAAACACTGATTTATGCGAGTCTGACCTTAAAAATGAACAACAGCCTGCAAACAGCGATACTGAATATGATGACTAGGTTGTGTACGAAACAAATGGAACCACCACCACTGCCACCATGCCAGCCACATGTGTCACACTAGTACTACTCTTAGTTTTCTGTTGTCAGTCATGAGTTTATATTATGTAAGTTTAAATGATGCCCACCATGGGTATAATTTTTTAAAACAGCAGCAGGCTCAATCACAGCAGCTGCGCCTCTCGTACCTACCTCAGAAATGTCCACTATGGGTATAATTTTTGGACACAGCAGCAGGCTCGCTAAGAGAGAGTGCAACTATCGTACCTGCCTCAGTAACGCCCGCCATGGGTATAATTTTGGGAAACAGCAGCAGGCTCACTCATAGCAGCTGTGCCTCTCATACCTGTCTCATCAATTCCCGCCATGGGTATAATTTTTGGAAACAGCAGCAGCAGACCCACTCAGAGCAGCTGCTCCTCTCATACCCACCTCAGCAATGAACACCATGGGTATAATTTTTGGAAACAGCAGCAGACCCACTCAGAGCAGCTGCTCCTCTCATACCCACCTCAGCAATGAACACCATGGGTATAATTTTTGGAAACAGCAGCAGCAGACCCACTCAGAGCAGCTGCTCCTCTCATACCCACCTCAGCAATGAACACCATGGGTATAATTTTTGGAAACAGCAGCAGACCCACTCAGAGCAGCTGCTCCTCTCATACCCACCTCAGCAATACCCACCATGGGTATAATTTTTGGAAACAGCAGCAGGCCCTCTCAGAGCAGCTGCTCCTCTCATACCTACCTCAGCAATGCCCACCATGGGTATAATTTTTGGAAACAGCAGCAGACCATCTCAGAGCAGTTGCTCCTCTCATACCTACCTCAGCAAAGCCCACCATGGGTATAATTTTTGGAAACAGCAGCAGACCCTCTCAGAGCAGTTGCTCCTCTCATACCTACCTCAGCAATGCCCACCATGGGTATAATTTTTGGAAACAGCAGCAGACCCACTCAGAGCAGCTGCTCCTTTCATACCTGCCTCAGCAATGCCCACCATGGGTATAATTTTTGGAAACAGCAGTAGGCTCACTCACAGCAACTGTGCCTCTCGTACCTACCTCAGCAATGCCCACCATGGGTATAATTTTTGGAAACAGCAGCAAGCTCACTCAGAGCAGCTGTGCCTCTCAAACCCACCTCAGCAATGCCCACCATGGGTATCATTTTTGGAAACAGCAGCAGGCCCTCTCAGAGCAGCTACTCCTCTCATACCTACCTCAGCAATGCCCACCATGGGTATAATTTTTGGAAACAGCAGTAGGCCCTCTCAGAGCTGCTGCTCCTCTTGTACATACCTCAGCAATGCCCACCATAGGTATAATTTTTGGAAACAGCAGCAGGTTCACTCACAGCAACTGTGCCACTCGTACCTACCTCAGCAATGCCCACCATGGGTATAATTTTTGGAAACAGCAGCAGGCTCACTCAGAGCAGTTGCACTTCTCTTACCTACCTTAGCAATGCCCACTATGGGTATAATTTTTGGAAACAACAACAGACTCATGTAGAGCAGCTGTGACTCTTGTACCTACCTCAGCAATGCCCACCATGGGTATAACTTCTGGAAACAGCAGCAGGCTCACTCACAGCAGCTACACCTCTCGTACCTACCTCAGCAATGCCCGTGATGGGTATAATTTTTGGAAACAGCAGCAGGCTCACTAAGAGAGCCTGTGTCTCTTGTACCTGCCTCAGCAATGCCCCCATGGGTATAACGGGTCAGGGCACCTAACTGACAGTGTAATAATCCCCCCAAAACTGTCTTTGCATAATTTTTGTTACAGTCAGTGTTGGGTAATCAGGTAGTAGAACGAGTCAGGTTGTGACTACCCAAACAGACCCGACTGCTCAGTTTTCATCTGGGTTTTTTCAGGTACTTTTAGGGTACCCACAGATTGTCTTGGTGGTCGAGTATTTTAATACCCTCCCATCCCTGTATCTCACCCCCTTCTTCTTGACAAGCTTGAGGCAGTGGAGCTCTTCTATTTCTCTACCAATTGGTTCCGCTCCTACCTTGAGGGTAGGTCTCAATCTGTGCAAACTGGTAAGTCCATATCCCCTCCACTCCCTATCAACACTGGTATCCCACAAGGCTCTGTCCTTGGCCCAGTACTCTTTTCAGTCTTCCTGAACTACCTCCGCACTGCCTGCTCCTCTGCGTCCACCCACGCGTACGTAGATGACACTGTTCTGATTGCCTCTGGTTCATCCCCCTCTGATCTCACAGCCAGGCTTCAGCTGGACTTCAACAACATTCAGCACTGGTTCCATTTGAATCAGTTATCCCTCAATGCCAAGAAAAGGGTTTCAATGACCTTTAGCGCTAGGCAGAAGCTTGCTAGGCTTACTGTCCTCCCCTCCTTCCACACCCTAGAAGAAGCCATTATCGATGATGTACCATCATGTAAGTACCTCGGGGGTCTGGCTCAACTGGCACCTTGACTTTCCTGGGCATGTGGACACCATACACAATAAACTTCACCCTAAACTAGGAGCATTATACAGGAATAGTGGTTGCATGCGTCCTCCTGCTTGCCGTGCAAGTGTCCTGAAGATGATCCTTCCCATCTTTGACTTTGGTGACATTGTCCACAGTGCTGCTCCTAAGGCCACTGTAGCCAGACTGGATTCCCTCTTTCACTCCTTCTGTCACTTTGCTCTGGACTGTCCACTCCAAACTCATCGCTGCTCCCTATATTCTTCCCTCTCCCTCCCCTCCCTTGAAGTCAGATGCCTCACTCATTGCGCCTCCTTTGTCTCCAAATACTCACTCCCCCCATACCTTACCTCTCTCCTTTCTAACCCCCTCCTTCCACTTACACCCTTTGTAGCTCATGCTGTCACTCTCTCACCCTCCCTTCTAGGAAATCCTCAGCTGGCCAGGCTGCTTTCTCATATGTTTCCCCAAACTCTGGAATTCCCTCCCCCATCTCTCTGCTCTGCCACTTCTCAATGCTCTCTATCCTCTCTTTTCTACAATTTCACCCTGCACTCCTGCAGTTGCACCTGATACCATACCTTATTCTGCTCCTATACCCCCTACTTTCTACCCACCCACTACTTTCCCCTCTCCTCCAAACCCATGCTTCTTTCCCTGCTCCTACATACTTGCACTTTTATCTCAAATAATTGTTCCTTGTTGTCTATTCAGTACATACTGTGCCTTATTTTGTACAAATTTTGTTTTTTTGCTTTTTATATGATGCTTATACATGATACCCATTTCTACTATGTAATTGTTTGCCTTGATTGCTTTCATTGCCTTCCTTTGCCCCTCCCCCAGGATGCATCTGGAAACGAGCTGTTGTCAGCTTAATATGTCATTCCTGGTGAAACTTTTGAAATAAATAAACAGATAACTAAATAAATAAATATTCTTTAGAAGAAAACATATTTGCAGTGTATCTGCCAGGCAAAAAACAATGTCCTGGCAGATTCCCTAAGCAGAATCAGCCAGGGAAATAAATGAATGTGCCTTAAACCAGTAGGTTCTGGCCAATGTTCAGAAGGTGGGGCACTCCCAATATAGACCTGTTTATATTTTGGGAGCTTGGGAGAACTATCCGCTCCCACAGTTTTGTTGCAGACCACCAGCCAGAGGAACAGTCCCAGAGGATGCCCTGGTACTGCACTGGACAGGGAAGTTTCTGCATGCTTTCCAATCATTCATACTTATTCAGAAAGTATTCCTGAAACTCAGGAGGGGAACTTACAACACTGATCATGATCGCTCCAGACTGGCCAGACAGGCCTGCTACTAAGTTCTCCTGGTCCTGTCAAGCAAGATTGTAATCAGCCTGCCACTCATTTACAATCTGTTGACTTTGTCCCAGGGCAGAATAAAATTTCTGAACTCCAGGACCCTACGCTTGAGGGCATGGTTCTTGAGGAGTTAGAATTTTCTGAAATTAATCTCTCAGAGGCGGTCCTGGAGGTGCTTATGGTTTTGAGGAAACCCTGCTACCAGGAAAGCTTTTTCCTCTAAGTGGCAAAGGTTTTCTTACCAGTGCGCCCCCAGACAAATAAACCCAATGGAAGCAGGGTTGTCTATAATTCTGCAATACATAGTACACATACAGTTGTTAGGCCTATGGCCTTCAACTTTAAAGGCGTACTTAGCAACAGTATCAGAATACATTATCAGCTGGCAAAGGAAAGTCTTTGACCTCATAACCCATTTTCAAAAGGTTTTATAAAGACCTCAGCCACTTGAACCCACCAGTGAAGGATGCTGTGCAACCCTAGGATCTCAACATATGCCTTACCCAGCTTATGGAGGCTCCTTTTGAGCCTATGAAATCTATTGACCTGAAGCATGTCATGAAAACCATATTTCTGGTTGCAATGACCTCTGCTAGGAGGGTAAATGAATTGCAGGCCCTCTGCAAAGAGTCAAATTACATAATCCCCATAGGGATAAAGTATTTCTTAGAACCAGCAGAAAATTCCTTCCCAAGGTGGTATCTGAATTCCACCTGAATCAGTCAGTGACCCTCCCTGTACTCTATCCAGAGCATTCTAGTCCAGGTGAAGAAAAACTGCACAGTCTGGACTAAAAGCAAGTCCTTACTCTCTGCTTGTACCAGACAAAAGGATGTCAGGTCCCATAGTACTCCGCTTTTTGTTACCTATGATGAGGTTGGCAAAAGCAAACCAGCTACAAAGAAATCTACCTGTCACTGGATAGTCTCTTGCGTTCGGTTTTACTATGAAAAATCTGGAGAAATGCCACAGAGAGAATTAAGGGCACTCTCCACAAGGGGTACCCCTTCCTCTGTGACATTCTCAAGGGGCATCCCATTGTTATATATTTGCAAAGTAGCTACCTGGAAAACCGTACATACCTTTACAAAGCACTACTGTTTAGACTTAGAGTCCAGAAAGAATGTCAGCTTAGCAACTGCTGTCTTGCAGAACCTTTTTATAGGTTCTGGACCCAGCCTCCCAAGGTACTGCTACTGAATCTGCATAAATTGTAAACATTTAAGTGAGGGATTCCTGGGTTAGAATAAAAAATTATCCATTGTAGTAATGTTGTTTCTTCTTAAGGGATCCCTGACTATGTTTACACTCCCCAACTCTACCTCTACCTCCCCTTCCAGAACCTGAAACAGGTTCACACAAGAAGCAGTTCCTTTTTCATCGGGGTTCCTTGACCATTACTATTGCAGTTCCTACAGTTGTAACCCTGCTGTTATTGGTTAAATGATACGATTTCACAAGTCTGGTTCAATTCGTTTTGTGTTTTTAAAATTATATAAACATTTTCAAAATTTTTGGTAGCCTTTTTAGCTCACTAGCTGTTGCTCCACTCTGGCTGGGTGCGGGATCTTTGTGCATACCTCTCGCGAGCATGCGTGGGATCTGGGTGCCGATTTCAAAATGTAACGTTTACTCCTTCCAGTGCTCGGTTTTTAGTTGGAGATGCCAGAAGCATTTTGTTATACCAGAAGTGCCAGGATTTACTTGGTTTTAATGCTGCTTTGTGAAAAAATAGCACTTTGGGAATGCGCCCATGGCAGACCAGTGTCCCCGACTTAGATGTGCTTCTGGGATGCGGATCAATTACTGTTGGCCCGAGTGAAACAAGATTACTCAATAAAATCCATAAAAAAGTACTAATGCTTATGTTTTTTAAATAGTGGAGCATTCTGCTTTAGATATGTGACAGGTGTGTGCCAAGAAGCACACTTTTTACATTTGGGGGAAAACGATGGAGCAAAGCTGACAGTGCCCCTTTAAGAAAAAACAACATTACCATGGGGAGTAATTTTTTTCTTCTCATGCTGCCTTCAAAAGATGCTCAGCAGACACACCAATAGCCCTGCCCACTATCGGAGCCTCCTCTCAGCAGGAGGAACAATGGGGCTATGTAGGTTCAACAAACGGTAATACTGTATATCCCTTAAAACAAACCACAGCAGCACAATGGATTAATCCTGAGCCTGACTGGCTCACTGCTTCATACCTCTCAACCGTCCCTTATTTTCAGGTGTAACCCCTAGATGGCGCTATCCCAGGGGCTACTACCCCTGCCTGATTTGCCACTAACAGGTTGAGGGGCCTGGATCCGATGGTGGGTGCCTCCACCCAGAGGTCAGGGTTTGCAATAGTTAAACCAACTTGGTCACAGCCCTCTGTGACACTGCAACCCACCATTCTTCCCACTAGTGGCCCGCACAGTATATCAGAATTGCCTTCACAGTATACACTTACCCCCAGGACTGGTTCAAGCACTGGGACCCCCTGTAAAATAAGAAGATACAGTGCAACAATCACAGTACAATACTTTAATATAGACAAACACCTCAGGCAGTATAACTTTGCTGAAACAAGCAGCTCTGATTTATTTAGGGATATATAAAGGACAGGGGGAAATCAGGTTAATTAGCTTATCATTTTACTCATCTACCTATGGCTCTGTGCAAGGCCTATCCCTACCAGTTACTGTCCCTGGGTACCCAAGCCCTAGTGGCTAGTCAAACCGTGGCAGCTGGTGGGGCCCTTTCACACAGAGAAAAGAAAAATTAGTTAAACAGTCACAGTACAGTAATTCCATTTGGATTTAATGTGGCAATTCAACTGGGAGGCGACCCTGAATTAGTACTCACGACCTCCAAACAAGATAGGGTCCTTCAACGTCAGCAGGGCTACTCTTGAGCTCCACGAGACTCCTCACACATTTATATGACAAACTGCAACAGGCGAAAGTCCTTTAATGGCAGCAGGATTCACTTGAGCTACACAAGCCTCCTCACACATTTATATGGTAAAAAGAAAGTACTATACCAGGCAGGCTGCTTCTCTATCCCAATCGCAATTACTGCACAATACCTGGGAGTACACACAGCAGATTCAGCTCCTGACAGACTGAGCGCAATTCAGCAATTTCGCCAGTCTTCTACAGGGTGAGCCTGGTTTCTACTCTTCAGATATCCTTTGATTCTCTTCACAGGACGGATTCAGTACTAACAAGCAGTTATACAAGCTGCAGCCCGGAACTCGGGGCCTTACATGCGTTTCCCGACTAAAACTGCACACCAAAAAAGCACAGGGCTCCTTCCCTCTTCACTGCCAGAGCTCAACTGAATCTCCAGCAGACAAAACCGGGCACTTCCTTTGAGTTCCTCCCAGTTCTTGGCTGGATTGGCTGTCACTCACAATAGACTGTTCCTGTTGGTCCAAAAAGGCGCCGAAGTCCAAACTACATCTCCCAGAGTCACTGCCCATACAATCCTCTTGTGGCTGGCTCAGATTAGAGTCAAGTTCTGATTTGTCCAAGGCACCATTTTAGAGCTACCTTAACCCACACTGATTGGTCCAGTTCAGCAGTTCAAAACTAGAATGGGGAACTAGGCAAACACAGTTCTGACTGCAAAAGCAGGTTAGACAAACTGTATTTTCATTATTACTCTAAATGATTTCTGGCAAACAGTTACATCTTTCAGATAGGTTCCTTTGCACTCTAGTGACTGCAAAAATGGAGTGAATTGGCAGCAGCTCGAGGTGGTACTCAAGCAGAGAAACACACAGTCCCCCATACAAACTAATTATGTCTGCAAGCAGACAGCTCTTAAAGAGACAGTACCAGAGGCTGTAAAACACTCACAGATAAATAACTAGCAGCCAAACACCATTCAGGCTTGGAGCATTCAAGCAAGCTCCTGGAAGTCTTTTGGGAACCCCATTTGCAGGGGTTACACCCTTCCTGGCCTGGGAAAGCTTGGCGTCCGCATCAAGCAAGTACCCCATAAGTTTCAACTGCAACCATATACATTTGCATTAGGCTCACACATGTAATCATCAGTCAATATATCATTTTACCAAGAACACAATTCTGAAACATTGCAGTCGTCACTCTTTCACAGTATTACACACACATTGTACCATAACTCAAGTTATTACCTATTGTACATGAAACCTGAAGAGGGACTTCTCCTATCAGTTACCTTGGGGCTGGACGGGCAAGGGCATCATACTTAGAGGGCAACACAAGTAACTTGAGTTAGCACTGGCGCTCAGTTTGGGCAATGAGCTCGGGGACACATACACTCCTTTATGGACAACATTGAGAGGCAAGTCCACAGGCCTCCCAAGGGAATCATAACTGAGGTGCACCACAGGCTTTACAGCTCGACCAGTCTTTCTAGGGGAACTGTTACAGTCTCTGCACTCTGAGCCTCATTTTCAGCATTGTCCTCACTTGTCAGGAGTCTCCATGGGGTAGAGAGGCTAGAACTTGGGGCACTTTCAGCTCCAGGAGTTACAGTTTCTGAGTCCACAACATTTGGCTCACATGGAGAGCTTTTGGACACTGGCAGTGGACTGTCAGGGCACTCAAAATACTCTTCTTGTTCTGGTGTATCACCAGTCTGCCCCAATCCATCATTTTCCTCCTGAAAGCTCAAACAGTTCAACCATGCACAGTGATTCCATTTCATCTGATCTGATGCTTTGCACTTCACTTTCTGGGAGCATTGGCTCAGGGACGAAGCTGGGGCTTAGACAGTCAAGCCACACCGTCTCAATATTGACTAGGGATTGCCCTGAAACAATTGACTCAGTTCGTAAGAAGGATAGTATTCAAAGTCACTCTCACTTTCTTCTGAGATGGACTGACAGTCATGCTCAACTGGGACTTGTGGAGGGGAACACTTTAACTCGGCTTCTGGAGGTGCAGACTTTCTTGATCTTTCCTTAGTAGCAGCTCTAGTCACTGGTCCAGAGGGGTCATCTTCTGGGGGCTCAGATTCAATCAAGATTTGTCCAATGGGCAGTAAATGATTTCTATGCATTGTTTTTACATCTTTTGAATTATTCTCAGGCCTTACTTTGTACACTGGCAGATCATCTAGTTTGCCCACTACAATCAATGTGAGGGAGATGGTGCCATCTGTCAGCAATCTTGTGTTTGTCATGCAGTCCCAGATTTCTTAGCAATACCCGATCTCCCTCCTGGAGTTCCTGTGCTTTCACCTTTTTATCATACCTTTCTTTGTTGGCCAGATTTCTTTTGGCAGCCATGGTTTGAGCCAGTTGGTACGCATGAGTTAGCTGGGCCTTTAACTTTTGCACATACTGTAAATAGTTGTCAGCTTGAACCCCATCAGGAGAGACCCCAAAACACACATCTACGGTGGTCGAGCTTCTCTTCCAAACATCAGGCGGTAGGGGAGAACCCAGTGGCATCACTTTTGGTGCAGTTATAAGCATGTACCAGGTGCTAATTTATTGGCTCCATCTAGGCTTGTCCTTTGGGTGCAGGGTGCCTAGCATATCTAGCAAAGTGAGGTTGAAACATTCAGGCTGTGGGTCCCCTGGGGGTGGTGAGGAGTGGTTCTGGACTTTGTAATCCCACAGAGAAGCATCTCTTTGATCAGACGACTCTCAAAGTCTCTCCTTGATCAGAATGGATTCTTTGTGGAGCCCATAGTGAACAAAAAGTTTTCTACAAGTACTTTGGCCACAGTGGATGCTTTCTGGTCTTTGGTGGGGAAAGCTTGGGCATATCTCATGAAATGGTCAGTGACCACCAGCACATTACTGATATTTCTTTGATCCGACTCCAAACTCAGAAAATCAATACAGACCAGCTCCATGGGTGCACTGGTGGTGATGTTAACAAGGGGCAGTCCTCTGGGCAAAGCTTTCCTCTGTAACAGCGACTACAAGTTGAATGTGTTGCTCACATCAGCCCCATCTTAGGCCAATAGAATCTGGATCTCACCAAGTCAAGTGTTCTGTCTATACCAAGGTGCCCCATGTGGTTGTGCAAGGACCTCAATACTGAGTCTCGAAAGGCAGTGGGCAGCACTAGTTGTTGTTTGTCTACTTGTCCCCCTCTGTCTACTGTTTCTCTGTATAACAGTTTATTGATCAGTTTTGACTTAGGACCTTCTTTGTATAACAGTGCAGTTCTCAAATCAGTGGAGCATAATTTGGACACATCTTTTCTTGCACAGAGGGCTTCTAAAGCTGATTTGATCATGGGATCGCGGGATTGAGCCCGCCGAATACTGTCATCATCCAGCTGAGGCAGTGCACCAATGTCTATTGCAGAAAAGTGGCAATAAGCAGCAGGTATGCAATTCTCAGAGGGTCCCAAGCAATCCACTCTGCAGTCCACTGCGTCCGTGGACATTTGTTCCTCCCTGTCAAATTTCCGACAGAGTGCCCGAATGTCAGGTTCTGCCAATCTGACCCAATCATTCTGGGGAACAGGCCTCCGGAAGAGAGCATCAGCATCTATGTGGTTCAGGCCTGCTCAGTATTCAACAGCATAGTCATATGTAGATAACGCAGAAAGCCACCTATGGCCAGTGGCATCCAACTTAGCTGAGGTCTGCACATAGGTCAAAGGATTACTGTCAGTTTTTACTAGTATTTTAGCCCCATACAAGTACTCATGGAATTGGTCAACAATAGCCCACTTCAAAGCTAGGAACTCTAACTTATGTACAGGATAGTTCTTTTCGGATGGGGTCAGGCTTCTACTGGCAAAGGCCACTGGTCTCAGGCCATTCTCATGCTCTTGGTACAACACAGCCTCCAACCCTTGCAAGCTAGCATCAGTGTGTAGGACATAAGGTTTTCTTGGATCGGCATAGGCCAGCACTGGAGCATGGGTAAGTTGATATATGATCTCATGAAAGCAGTCTCACAATCAGGAGTCAGCGGGCCCAAATACTTCACTCGGATGAAAATACACTCTTTCAGTCTTGAGGGGCTGACTTTTGGTATTTTTGTGGGTTGGGGATACCCTTGAGTAAGGTTAAGTAAAGGGCGGATCACTCTTGAATAGTCCTTGATAAAACACCAATAATAACCACAGAATCCCAGGAATCTTTGCAGTTCTTTTAGATTTTTGGGCTGTGGCCAGGTGGTCAAGGCCTCAACTTTACTTGGGTCGGTCTCTATTCCCTCGGTGGATACTATGTGTCCCACATACTTTACTGATGTTTGAAAGAATTGACACTTATCAAGGACAGTTTAAGGCCAAAGTCCTCCAGTCGGTCCAATACCTTAAATAATCTGCTCTCATGTTCCTCCAGTGAGCTGCCAAACACAATAACATCATCTAGGTATACCAGGCACTCTAGTAAGTTCATGTCCCCCACTGCACGCTCCATCAATCGTTGAAAAGTGGCTGGGGCACCTGAAATCCTTGAGGCATCCTCATGAATTCATAAAAGCCAAAGCAGACAGATAAAGGCTGTCTTCTCACGGTCCTCTGGGGCCATCGGGATCTGGTAGTACCCACTGCGGAGATCCAACACAGAGAACCACTTGCTCCCGTTTAGGCAGTCCAAAGCATCCTGAATGCGGGGCATTGTGTATTGATCAGGGATAGTCCACCAGTTTAAGGTGCGATAATCCACGCACATCCTTACTGTCCCATTCTTTTTCCTCACTACCACAATGGGGGAAGCATAAGGGCTTCTGGATTCTTGTATTACACCAGCAGCTAACATCTCTTGCAGATGCCGCCTCACATCATCTATGTCAGCAGGTGCCAGGCGTCGAGACCTCTCACGAAATGGTTTTTCGTCATGCAGCCGGATATTGTGCTCAGCTCCTTGCATGCATCCTACATCCCATTCCTTTAAAGAAAACACCTGGTCTCTCTGGGCAAGCTTCTCACTGATCCTCACTTTCCATTCAGCTGGCAACGGGGAGTCGCCAAAATCAAACAAGTGAGGCTTTACTCTGTCATTCTTCCTCGAACTCTTGCTGCTGGGTAGCACTGTAGTGTCTGCACAATGCACATTAGCCAGGATGCAACATCTATTTACTCGAATGTCTCTTTCAGACACATTATGAACATGGACCACTGCCCTTCTGGCATAAGCATGGGCTCTAGCGGGCAAAATACTAGGCTTGACCAGCAGTCCCTCTGGCAATTTTCCATCGCCTGGTGCATCCAACATTAATATTTTATTCTTAACATCCTTTCCGATACGGACCTCTCCCTGTAAGGTACACTGGGCATTTGGCGCCAGGATCAGAGACTCAGGATCCTTCTTCCATACTATTCCGACCGGTTCCTCTGGTTCTATTTTTTCAGCATCTCTCTGTGCCTCATAGGCCTTCTTAATTAAAGCCGGAACTCTTAAAGCTCTACTAGTCTTTGACCCCTGTTTTTCATAACACAACTGTGCCAGCCTTCCGAACATATGAGCATTTGTTCCAGTCAACAAAGGGACACCATCATACAGTCCAGTGGGGGGACACACTAAGGCTAGGGTCTCTACTTGTTCGCCCACTCCAGCCACGGAGGTGGGGAAAGATAGCCAAATTTGGATATTCCCGGAATAGGGGTAGACCTTCTCACTTAACCCCCATACATGCAGTCCTTCTAATGGTTGTAAGGGTACATCTGACAAATGCTTCTGATACCAATCCTGGAACATAATTGTCACTTGGGAGCCACTGTCTAATACAGCTCTTGTAGACACTCCATTCACCTTTACAGTGGTCTCCATGGAGGACCCACTATTCTGGACCAGTCTGAGAGGCGGTAGTGGGGGCCTGGGCAACTGACCTTGCCACAAAATGACGTGAGTTAGCATTTTTGGTGCCCTCACTGGGATCATTTCGTGCACCTCTTAACCACTGATTTGTTCTCCGAAGCTCTCCTTGTAGCCTATATGCAACTTTGTCAGTGTCTTTTGAGGACCGGTATTCCCCTTTCATGTGCCCATCCTTCCCACAATTATAGCAAAACATACTTTCTGGAGTTTGAGCTGGCCAAGGCACCACACTGGGAGCCAGGGCGGGGGTATTACTAACTGGAAACCTTGGTGTCATCTCTGTCTGCGGCGTGATAAGCATTTGGAGACATCTCGTCAGTTTCTCCACTTCCATGGTCAAGGAATTGAGTTTGGAGCTGTTATCAGCAGAAGATACTTGGGTGGGTACCCCCACCCCCTTAGCAGATGCAGTCGGATATAGGTCAGGGCCCGTACTTGCAGGCGTGGCCTTCATAAAGGGACTGTTTTTGAATTTCCAGATCTCTCTCAACAGTTCGCCCCATTGTGGCATGTCTTTTTCCTTGTCAGAGCACTCATTGACTGCCAACCTCTGCCCCTGAACTTCACTTGATGGGTCACCCTCAGTCACTCGGGTCGTAGCCGCAGCTATTGGTGCAGGTCCCTCCCGAGGTCGCCTTTTCTCAACTCCTCGAATTTCTCTCATTAACTCATCATAGGAGGGTGGGGATCCAGTCGATTTGCCAGGTGTAACTGAAGCAACAGCAGTTCTGAGAAGGGGCAGACTTAAGGATCCTGTCCAGCCTGGTTCGGTACAGTTCAATCGCTGGCAAACTACCCTTTCTGAGGCATTCTTGCAACAATTTTTCCAGCCGAGATACATACACAGACAACAACTCCCCTTGGTACTGTTGTGCATTTCTTACTCCACCATAGGTCCTCATCAGAATCTGGGCTCCCATACACATTTCCAAGGCCTCAAGATAGGCCTGTGCAGTCACTTCAGGGTTACTGGCCTGTTTAGCATGGATGGTAGCCAGGGCAGGACCTCGGAGGCTCTCACTAACCCTCTTTTGCTTTTCGGCTTCCGAGCATTGCCATTCTAGCACTTGGGGAGCAACATAGTCTATCCAGGTCTCCCAGTCATCCTCCCCTTGGGGGGTTGGGAGGGTGCCAGAGAAGATCCTCAACCTTCGGTAAGAGTCGTGACTAATGGCAGGTGCAGAAATAGGAGTCTGCATTGGTTCAGCCAGCATTACGGGTACTGGAGTGGGAGGGGGTGTTGGGGGAGGAACACCCCCAGGTGGCAAGAATAGTTTCTTCAAGTCCTCCACAGTTTTCCCTTCCCCCAGCAACCATTTAGCAAATTGCTCCTCAAAAGTTTCAGACAGTGGTGGGGGCTCATTCCCCCCCAGGTCTTTACTGTCCTTAGTTATCACTCTCCAGGCAGTGAGGGCTCCGTCTGGGGTAATGGTCTGTGGCACTTTGGAGCTATCTATGGGATCCTTAAACTCTACTAGGGTCAGGAAAGTGTGGGTGAGCAGATTAGCATGCCGACCCACCACCACAGGGTTTTGTAAACCTTCAACCTTGGAAAGTACTCCCTGTACAGTGTCCGTATTTATACCCAGGGGGATGTCCAGGATAAGCACAGCATTTTGGGGGTCGATCTCCTCCCCAGTACACCACTCCACCAGCCGGTGCACAGCCACTTCTGTCGAGGTACCCATTTTTTTCTTAACAGTGGTTCGTAAATATGGCCACTAGAGGACACACAATCCCAGCGGTGAGCCTCCAAGATGTAACCCTAGATGGCACTATCCCAGGGCTACTACCCCTGCCTGATTTGCCACTAACAGGTTGAGGGCCTGGATCCGATGGTGGGTGCCTCACCCAGAGGTCAGGGTTTGCAATAGTTAAACTAACTTGGTCACAGCCCTCTGGGACACTGCAACCCCTTTCTTCCCACTAGTGGCCCACACAGTATATCAGAATTACCTTCACAGTATACACTTACCCCCAGGACTGGTTCAGGCACTGGGACCCCCTGTAAAATAAGAAGATACAGTGCAACAATCACAGTACAATACTTTAACATAGACAAATACCTCAGGCAGTATAATTTTGCTGAAACAAGCAACTCTGATTTATTTAGGGGGCTATAACAAGGACAGGGGGAAATCAGGTTCATTAGCTTATCACTTTACTCATCTACCTATGGCTCTGTGCACAGGCCTATCCCTACCAGTTACTGTCCCTGGGTACCCAAGCCCTAGTGGCTAGTCCAAACTGTGGCAGCTGGTAGGGGCCCTTTCACACAGAGAAAAGAAAAATTAGTTAAACAGTCAGCGGTACAGTAATTCCATTTGGATTCAATGTGGCAATTCAACAGGGAGCGACCCTGGATTAGTACTCAAGACCTCCAAACAAGATAGGGTCCTTCAACGTCAGCAGGGCTACTCTTGAGCTCCACAAGACTCCTCACACATTTATATGGTAAACAGTAACAGGCGAAAGTCCTTTAATGGCAGCAGGATTCACTTGAGCTACACAAGCCTCCTCACACATTTATATGGTAAACAGTAACAGACAAAAGTCTTTTAATGGCAGCAGGATTCACTTGAGCTACACAAGCCTCCTCACACATTTATATGGTAAAAAGAAAGTACTATACCAGGCAGGCTGCTTCTCTATCCCGATCGCAATTACTGCACAATACCCGGGAGAACACACAGCAGATTCAGTTCCTGACAGACCGAGCGCAATTCAGCAATTTCTCCAGTCTTCTACAGGGTGAGCCTGGTTTCTACTCTTCAGATATCCTTTGATTCTCTTCACAGGACGGACTCACTCCTAACAAGCAGTTACACAAGCTGCAGCCCGGAACTCGGGGCCTTACACGCGTTTCCCGACTAAAACTGCACACCGAAAAAGCACAGGGCTCCTTCCCTCTTCACTGCCAGAGCTCAACTGAATCTCCAGCAGACAAAACCGGGCACTTCCTTTGAGTTCCTCCCAGTTCTTGGCTGGATTGGCTGTCACTCACAATAGACTGTCCCTGTTGGTCCAAAAAGGCGCCGAAGTCCAAGCTACATCTCCCAGAGTCACTGCCCAAACAATCCTCTTGTGGCTGGCTCAGATTACGAGTCCAAGTTCTGATTTGTCCAAGGCACCATTTTAGAGCTACCTTAACCCACACTGATTGGTCCAGTTCAGCAGTTCAAAACTAGAATGGGGAACTAGGCAACACAGTTCTGACTGCAAAGAAAGCAGGTTAGACAAACTGTATTTTCATTATTACTCTAAATGATTTCTGGCAAACAGTTACATCTTTCAGATAGGTTCCTTGCACTCTAGTGACTGCAAAAATGGAGTGAATTGGCAGCAGCTCGAGTGGTACTCAAGCAGAGAAACACACAGTCCCCCCATACAAACTAATTATGTCTGCAAGCAGACAGCTCTTAAAGAGACAGTACCAGAGGCTGTAAAAACACTCACAGATAAATGGCTTAAACGCCAAACACCATTCAGGCTTGGAGCATTCAAGCAAGCTCCTTGAAGTCTTTTGGGAACCCCCATTTGCAGGGGGGTTACACAGGGATGTCCCTGGTTTTGCCTCAGAATTTTCCTCTGTCTCTCATAAAATATGTGCTTTTTGACAGAACAGTGGGGAATAAAATCACAAAATGATGTCAAACATTAAAGATACAGCAGTGCCAGCCCATTGGCTCTGAGGGCTGAGGCACTGGATGCCTTACCTCATGCTACGCCAGAGGCCTGGGTTCAGGAATGCCCTCAGGTCACCGGGTGCTAGCATGGGGGAGAGTGGCAGCAGGATTAAGCAGTGGCTCTTCTCTCCCAGGAAGGGGGGTTGCCCGACCAAAGTCCCACTGTTACTGGATGGAGGTCCTGTGATAGGCGCAGGTGGTAACAAAGCGACAGGTAGGGTGGGGCATCCCATAGGGCATGTGTACGTGTGCCTCCACATGTGTGCATCACGTTGGGAATGCACGGGAGTGGGATTGGGCAGAAAACCGACAAAAATTAATAAGATTACAGAAAAAAAAAAACATTAAAAATATGGACTAGAAAATGCATCTTAACACAAATCCCCTCACTCTATCAGCTTTCTGAGTAAATAGTACCAATTTTTAAGAAGTGTCCCTGATTTTGGGCCTTTATCCCAGATTTAAGCCTTGTACCAAATTCATGTGGGAAGAGGTTGTGAGATATGCACTACTTCCCATCACACAGAAGTGACAAACACAGCAGAAATGCTGATTTCTTATGCTGCCTTCAAAAGACGCTCGGCAGACACATGACAGAAGCTACGTACAGTGATTATCATTGCAACACCGCCATCTGGTGGATGAGATAACAAAATAACAGACTATTCAGTACAGTCTTTAAAAAAATAATTTGTAAAATGAGATTCCAGCAGAATTGGTCCTTGGAAAACAGGAGATGATGGAAGGTTTGATACCATTTATTGGACCAGCAAGTGTCTTGTACAAAGATGGTATTATGCCCAAGCTTTCGGGGCGTCACAAGTTGTTTCTTCAGGTGACTAGCAAAACTGAGCAACTTAAGCAGTATTTATATCCACTGTGAAGCAATTTAAAATCAAGAAGTGAAGTAGGAATGTGATAAAGAGGACTAGAGATGAAAGTCTAAGATGCAAAGTAAAACAAGCATTTGTCAATGCCGAATGTTTGCTTGCTGGCATTGGCAGTGGTACTGTAGAAGTTACAGAGCTGCGTAATAGGAATGGCAGTGAAGTATTGAACTGAAGCCAACCCCACCACCACCCTACAGAGAGTGACAGGCATTGGGGTGTACCTTAGGGTCATCAGGCATAACGGCCACGCCATTTACCACACCCCACCCTGCAGACACCGACAAGTATCACGGTGTGCCTTGGGGTCTTTGGCCCTTATGTGCACCCCATTCCATCAGGAAATATGGTGAGATGGGTGCGGTATAGGAGAATGGGGTGAACTTTGGGGCCGAAGAGTCCAAGGCATACCTCGATGCCTCTCACTGGCTGCAGGGTGTGGAATGGTATAAGCATTACAAGCAAGAATCCCAAGTCACACCCCTGATGCCTGTCATTCTCTACAGGGTTGGGCGTTATGGTTGGAAACCCTAATACCGCAGGCATCCGTTGGTATTTTCACTCCAAATTTTCAACATGGTTTTTTTGTGACCCCACCTCATGAACAGTGGCAATATCAGTTTGTTAGCCGAAAGCTCCTTATGCACAGCGACTACGGCATTTAGCACCACAGGTGCAAAAACATTCCGAACAGGATGTCAAAAATGACAGCTGTACTGTTCATGGGGAGGTGTAAAAAATGGCAATGTTGCAAATCTGCAGTAAAAATATTTAAAAAACTGGTGAAGTCACGAGCGTGCATAGAAACTGTGCAACGCACACCCGTAATGTAATTAGTTTGGGGATTTTTTACAGCAGATTGTCAACACAGGCATTTTGGGACCTCCGATCATGAACAGTGTCACTGTGATTTTCTTTATCTGTCCCGAACAATGATTTCCCACAGCGACCACGCATCTCTGCGCTGAAAGTGTGAAAACAATTTCGGCCATGTTGTGAAAAATGACAGCTGTACTGTTCATAAGATAGTGTGGAAAAATTCCACTGGTGAAAATCTGGACTGAAAATATTACAGAGTCATGAACTTACAAGGGTGCGTGGAAACTGCGCAATGCTCACTCGTAACACAGTCATTTTATGGACTTTTGCCACCAAATTTTCAACATAGCCATTTTAAGACCTCTGCTCATGAACAGTGTCACTGTGATTTTCTTAATGTGTCCCATACATTGATTTCACACACTGACTGCGCCATTGTGCGCTACATGGGCGGAAACACATTTTGGGCAAGATGTGAAAAATGACAGCTGTACTGCTCATAAGGAGGTATGGTAAAATGGCAATGTTTAAAATCTGGAGTGAAAATATTGAAAATTCGCGAACTTACGAGCGTGCATAGGAACTGCTAACGTACGTCAGTAAAACAATCATTTTTTATTTTTCCACCAATTTTCAAAATAGCCTTTGAGAACCCACCTTATGAACACTGGCAGTGTTTTTTCATTAATCAGTCCCAAAAGGTGATTTTGTGCAGTGACTGTGAAATCACCCTTCTGGCCCGAATAACGCCATGACAGTGACAGCATTCATGAGAAGGGGTCCCAAAAACCCCATGTTGAAATTTTGGTGCAAAAATTCCAAAAATTGGCTGAGATATGCAGCAAAGTTGAAAAAACTCTATCCCATTATACAGCTTACCAGCATTTCCTCAGTTCGCGGTCGGCTTTGAAGAGTGCAGACGTGTTCCCGGTCCGCCGAAGATCGTCGCGCCGAGCTCCGGAGGTAAGTATGGGGTGAGGGTGTGGGAGTGGGGAGGCAGGGTGCGCAGTGGGTGGAGTGCGGGTTGTGGGAGGGGCAGGGAGAAGCACCGAGGACAGTTTTTTTGTTGCAGGTTTTGTTTTTAAGTAATGACGGGACATTTGCCACGCTGGGGTGGGCTCCCAGCGTGGCACAAGATGGCTGATTGGGGGGCATGGAGCCGACAGGGGATTGGGCACCCCCGTCGGCCGTAGCATCTGTTGCCACGCTGCGGTGGGCTCCCAGCGTGGCACCCTGTACTCTGGAAGGGAGGACAGTGGAGCTGATGGGGGGATTGGGCACCCCCATCGGCTATATGATGAGTTGCCACGCTGGAGTGGGCACCCAGCGTGGCATTTGGAAGCTTTTGGGGGCGCACTGGCTATATAATATTATTGTGAGGGCGGCATGCAGTATGCGTGCGTGTGTGTGTGTGTGTGTGTGTGTGTGTGTGCGGCGTGTAGGGCAGCGCAAATGAGCAGGCGATATCTCATCGCTGCTCACTGAAGCGTAGCTCCCCCTTTCAACTGTACTCCACTGCATTTTGTAGCTGTCATAGACAGCTCGAGCAGGCATTGGAGAACTGCAGCCGCGCCTGCAAACACACTGCCTGAATTGGAAGAGGGCTGCCACACCTCCAAAAACTCAGATGATGGCACTATGTTTCTTGCACATGCGTGCAAGCAAACATAAAAATGAGGAGAAATGCGGAGGGGAGCTAAGTAGGAACAGGTCAGTAGGAGATGAAAGATTTGGGGCTCTGAGCTGTATAGAATTATGGTGTATAGTGGAGTGTTGTTCTGTATAGAATTCCTTCACTTATAAAATGCTGTTCTACCACAGTTCCAAGGTCATGGAATGCTGTTCTACCCTACTGTGGTAGAACAGCATTCTAGAACCTCTAGAGACTGTATGAGTCAGTTTCATTTTGAAAGCAAAAGAACTCATAAGACACATTTTTCACACAGTACTTTACACTATAAAAAATACAGGATGAGCAACTCTATGCACAGCCAGTTTTTGCCACGTCGGTGTTCTGATTCCCATGGACCTCTCGGGCTTCGCTCTCGAGGTTAGGGGGAATCAGAATCCTTCTGTGGCAGAACACACTAGTTCTGCGTAGTTGCCCATCCAGTATACTCTACGTATAATGCAATGTTCATAGCCTTGGTGACTCTATGTATATATTTTGTTCGTCGTCTAACTGTGTTTACTGACTGCATGTGTTATGTTCATCTGGTTCTACCTGATTCTGTGTAATGCCTAACTTGGATCATATTGTCCTCTGTATGAACTTGTATTTCATTGTACTCTCCTGGGTCGTACCTGAAAATAGGTTAATGTCTTGTCTAGTGTGCTTACCTAGCTAACAAAAGCTAAATAAATAAAGGGAAGACAAAGGCACACAGATAGCATCTGAGATCAGAGGCTGGCTGTAAGGATAGAATAGACAGGAGATGCCCAAGAGATGCAAGGAAGTCAAGAAATTAGGAGAAACAAAAGAACAAAGGCCTAGATAAACAGAGTGTGAGGTAGCAAAAACAGAGGTGTGAAAACGATAGGGAGTGGGTGGGACTGAGCTAAAGAGTTAGTAGGAGAGGCAGGGAGGATGTGAGGTACAGATAAAAAAAGCAGATTAGACAGAACTCAGAAAAAATATGTAATGCCCCAAAGGTGGTTATGACAGAAAATAAATAAAATAAATAAATACAGAATACACAGGTGCTTGGAGTACCTGCTGCAGGGGTAGGCAGCAGGGTACTGTACGAAGGGGCCCCTAGACATAAAAAGTCACCTCCCTACACACGCAAAACACTGTAAATAATAGAAAAAGTGCCTTGTGCACTTAAATCCTAGTCAAAGATAGATCTTGCAAGCATGCCATGTCATAATGGCTGGATGGAACGCTGTGCTGAGTGGCTCATGCACAGCATTCCAATCCAGCCATTCCAGAATCCAGACCGTTTTAACTTTTAAATATAATTCCAGAGTTGTTCAGTTGATCCTGGGCAGTGGTTGAGGAGACAGGACACAGAAGTCAAGGGACAGTTTAGGGCTTACCTTGTGTTGAAGCCATCCCTCGGGGCTTGCTGTGGTCCTGTGCTGCCTCCCCTGCCTCAAGACTCCATGCCCAGCGTTAGTCCTGCTGTCCGCGGTGCCATCGGGGCACCAGAAGAAAAGAAACCAACCGTTTGTCGCGTTTTGGGCTGAATAGCCCCGTCGTTTATTTATTTTACCCCCTTCCCGTATTTTAAAAGTATATCCGGTCCCACGCCCGGCGGCGAAGCGCCGCATCTCTCTTCGGCCGTGGAGGCCCCGAGTCGTCCCCAGCTGCCTGTCCGTTTTTCCCTCACTGCAACTTTCCTCCGCCTCCCGGTTGCCTCCTTCCTTCCCGGAGACTGCAAAGCGATGAGTCGGCGGCAGTGCGTTGTGCTGTCCGCGCCCGCATTGAAAGGAACTGGATTTTGTTGAAATAAGCGCATTAGGCGCTTTCGAACGGCGGCTGAGCGCCGCGGGGAGCATCGGGTCACTAGGACCCATTAAATTAATATTCATTAGGGAGGCGGGATTAGCGACGCCCCAAAGGAGGGGCCAGGAAGCAAGGCCTTTATAGCAGCCTATGAATATTAATAAAGGGGGCGGAGCAGAGGCGGGATTTGCTTAGTGAATGACAGCAGCTCTCAGTGAGCTGGAAAATTTAAAGGGGCAATGTCATTTAAAAGGGCAATTCCAGCCCAAATATAAAGTAGGGCATTAGGCCCATTGGGAAGTGGGGCACCAGGCCCAAAGTGTTGAGTGGCACCAGATCCAATCTATGGTGGGGCACCAGGCCCAAAGCAACGAGGGGCACCAGGCCCAGTACAAAGTGGGGCACCAGGCCCAATGCAACGAGGGGTACCAGGCCCAGTATAAAGTGGGGCACCAGGCTTAAGCTAACGTAGGGCTTCAGGCCCGAGGTAAAGGTAGGGCATTAGGCCCGAGGTAAAGCCTGGTCTATAGGGAGGCCCCGGCCTAGTGGAATAGGGCAAGCCAGCCTAGTGGTACTATAGGGAGGCCCCGGCCTAGCCGAATAGGGAAAGCCAGCCTAGTGGTACTAAAGAGGCTGACCTAGCAGAATAGGGCAGGCTCAAGCTAACATAGGGCTTCAGGCCGAGGTAAAGGTAGGACATTGAGGCGAGGTAAAGCCTGGTCTAAGGGGAGGCCCCGGCCTAGCAGAATAGGGCAAGCCAGCCTAGCGGTACTACTAAAGGGAGGCCCTAGCCACAACGTACATTAAGGGATCCTATCCCAGAATACCCTACCTATAGAAACAGGGGTTCATTTGAGACTGTTCCATTTGCCTATACTGTGAATTTACTGTGATTACTGTACTGCTTATGCTGAACTATTGTCCGAGGTACCTGAACTATTGCCCTAAGCACCTGAACTATTGTCCAAGGTACCTGAACTATTGCCCTAAGTACCTGAACTATTGTCCGAGGTACCTGAACTATTGCCCTAAGTACTTGAACGATTGTCCAAAGTACCTGAACTATTGCCCTAAGTACCTGAACTATTGTACGAGGTACCCGGACTATTGCCCTAAGTACCTGAACTATTGTCCAAAGTACCTGAACTATTGGTCCAAGTACCTGAACTATTGCTTTAAGCACCTGGACATTGGCCCTTATCAGTAACAATTACCCCTGAAGTTATAATTTGCCCTTCCCGGCAAATTATTGTACTACTCCACAGTTCTTTGGGCATTCTTCAGTTATATGTTTACTACTGTACGAAGACAGTCTCAGTCTTCTACCACACTGCAGTCTCCTAGTGTGGTCTGTTACACCACGTGCTCAGAATCAGTCTCTACCCAGAAGAAGACATCCTTCCAGCATTCTTCACTCCAGGAAGATCCTCCATCAAATTATCCCGTCCGTTCGTGTCGTCCACCGAAGTCGAAGTCCGTCGTCAGTTGTACCAGTCGCACCCCCCGTTTTCTTGTTTTCACAGCTTGAAAATCGTCACGAAGCATCACGAAGGCGGTGCCAGTGTCGTTCCGTTTGGTTCCTGTTCCAGATGTCCCGAAGTTGGTCGCCCTCTACAGAAGAGAGAGAGCTCATCTTGGAGAACCTGTTCTGCGCCCCCCCACCTGGTTGTTCACCGAAAGTCGAGTCCGTTGAAGCCCAGTCCGGGACGCGTGCGCCATTTCTTTGTTTTGTGCTAGTTCCTGACCTGAGGATTACAGATTCCACCATCATCTCTTCAGATTCTTATGGTTCCTGGTCCTGTCAGATTTCCTTCCGAGTCCAGCTGGCACTTGGAGTGCTGCAGCGTCAGTCAGATAGTGGTAGTCCTCCATTGGATTCATCGCCACGCAGATCTTGGTCTTTCTTCATCCTTGGCAACCCTAGAAGTGGGTTTTGGCTGAGGAACCGCTTGCTCTAGTGTGTTGTTTCAAGAACCGGTTGCTCTGGTTCTACATTCTGGCAGCCTCGGAGAGAGTGGGCTTTTGCTGAGGATATATGGTCTGTTTACCAAACCTCTCACCACCCCAGTGGCCTTATCTAGGTCCTTGCTGGGAATTAAGATTAGGGTTCCACAGTTCTGTTTTATTCCCCTTGTAGCTACCAATGAAGAACGACGGTGTACACGAAGACACCGGATCTCTGGACCTTTGTAAAATTCTGGACTCTTTAATGTAGATATATGATGCTGATTACCCTAATGTAGTGCTGAGTAGCCTAAGACTGGGTTCTTGTTTAGAGTATAGAGTACAGTATAAAATAGTACTAGAATAAGAGTGGCAGTAGGCCTGCAGTTTATATTTGCAGAGGTAACCATAAAAGTGGTAGATCGAAAGTGTTTCAGTTATCCTTGTTATAATTTGCCCTATTGTGTATTGGGCATACCTACTCCTTCTTGTGACTGTGTCTGTCTACCCCCTTGGTTCCAAATAAAACGCCCGCCCTGTGGGCATCGAAAATTACTAAGTCGACTCCTGCCTCTCCTTGTCCGGATAGCAGTTATCCTATCCGAAAAATAATTCGGACCTCTGGTGCCTCGCTCATCTCTTTTCACCACCTTAGAGTAGAGCGCACTCTCTTCATCATCTTCTAGAGCATCATCACAAATATAATGAGAGAAATACAGACCCAAAGTGTGATAAATAATGACATGATTTAGTTCACAATAAAAAAGAATTACAGTTTACCGCAGTGTGTCATGAAACCAATGTCCTGATTAAGTCCAGAAATGTTAGATTTAAATTGTTTAATATATTTCAATTCCCATGTCCTTCTGTCCTGCGTGTTTCTGAAGTTGCCTCTTAGTATCAAGACAGATAAATCCAATAGAGAGTGATCTGTTTGTAAAAAATTGTTTCCTACTAGAGTGCTGATAATCTGGTTTGCTATTGTGTGACTGTAGTGATTCATCCTGGTTGTCACTGGCTTACTAGTTTCCCCAATATAGCATCCATTTGTGCACTTCTTGCATTGAATTAGGTAAACCACACTGCTGGATTGACATGTGTAAGATCCATTAATTTGTATTATGTTGTTCTGGCTTGTCTTGATGGTGGCCTATGTGCATATTGGGTGCAGGTCTTACATCTTGCCATGTTGCATGGTGTTGTCCCTCTTGTTTTCTGGTTATTTTGATCTGCTGGGAGTTTGTTATGAATTATTATGTTCGAGAGGCAGGGGGCTGCTTATAGGCAATGGCAGGTGGTTCAGGAAAGATCTCTTTCAGTGTTTCATCTTCTCTCAGCATGGGTTGTAGCACTTTGATAATTTCCTGAAGGGGTTTTAGCATGGGGCTGTAAGTGATTACTAGGGGTGTGCGGTCAGTTTGATGTCTGCCTGTTTTCCATCAGATTGTCTTGTGGTACTTACATGGCCTGTTCAAATCCCCTGCAGTCCAAGGCATACATCACTGTGTAGAGTTGTAACCAGCATCAAACATTTGCCATAGGAGTGCAGCATGTCTAAAGAGAAAGAAGCAGCAGCAGAGCAACTTTCCTGCCGCAGCAAAGCTTTCTAACCTACCCGAGACTCAGGCACGATTGGGCAGCACGGCTGCTGAGCAGAAACACATGGCTGCAGCAGATGGACACCAGGACACCTCAGTCAGAGCACTGATAAGCAGTATGCAGTCATAGATGAGGGCTGGCTTCACTAACATGAATTCCCAGCTGGCTCATTTGCAGGGCATAACAGAGACTCTGAGTGAGACTTGTGCCAGCCACTCCAGCTGACTCTCTGAACCGGAGGCCTAAATAAGCATCACCAAAGACACTTTGCAGGAATGGAGCAGGGAAAAACAGCAGCTCCTCGATGCCATCCAGCAACTCAGAGAAAAATTGGATGACCAGGAGAACAGAGCTCGGAGGAAGAATGTTAGGATTATCGGTCTGCTGGAGGAGATAGAGGGTCATAATCCTGAGTAGTTCGATGCAAATCTGGCTGAAAGAAAAACTAGACTTGGAGTGCACTAGCCATACTCTCAAGGTGGAGAGGACCCACTAGATGCCGGGTGGGCACCTGAAGCCATAAGACCGCCCCAAACACTTCCTGGCCACGTTCCACTGGTATCAAGAGAAAGAGACTGTCCTGCAGGCAGTCAGGCTGAAGGGTCCAATCTAGACAGATAATACAAGGGTATTTATCTTCCCAGATTACAACCATGACCTCCAGAGGGAAATACAGAAGTCCAAGGAAGTGAAAGCTAAGCTGCACTGACTGTGATGGCCCCACCAGTATTTTTACCCATCCAAACTATGAGTGGCCAAACCCAGACAACCATCCTGACTATTCGCATTGGCTAC
The DNA here is from genome assembly GCA_016271365.2 of Neoceratodus forsteri. NCBI lineage: Eukaryota > Metazoa > Chordata > Ceratodontiformes > Ceratodontidae > Neoceratodus > Neoceratodus forsteri. Next base: position 5,849,439 of record JADMNL010000040.1, read on the forward strand.
AGCGGTGGAAACCTTCCTGCTCCATGATGAAGCTATGGTGGAGGACCGCTCACTCACTCGCTCATGCAACAGCCCCAGCCAAATGAGGAGGTAATAACTCTCACTACCGAAGGTAGTGTCCCAGTTTAAGATTCTGTTGGGCACAGTCTGGTGTCTCCCTAGGGCCCCTTCACTTTCACTCCCATGCAGGGCACAACTGTGTGGTCCTGACCAGAACAGGCCCGCAACTGCCACATGGCACAGTATTCTGTCAGCACTCAAAATCCATGCTAGAAACAGCCTGTGCCACATACTTTTACGGGACTCTTTTAGACTGGCTGTATATTAAAACACGGTTTCTGGTCTAATTTTCAGAGTTCTTTATTACCAAAGGACAGTTCATCTTGGGAATTAATGTTTACAAATGTAGCGGGGAACCTGGATAGTCTCAACTGGCGTGTTGTGGGCAGATAAACTGTGGCATCAGACGCCCACATCGTGAGTTGGTTCAGCTCATACAGGGCAGGACAGATCTGACCCACACATGGTGGGTCAGACAGCAGTTTTGACAGCCCTGTGTAGGTTGTCCATGAGGTGGGATTTAAGGTAGACTCACTGGGTGGAGGTTAAACCACCCAGCTCAGTTGGGAGGGGCAGTGGGATCCCACCGCATAGGCGTGTGATGTTGTATAAAGGTAACTTCCAATACCCTGTCTCAAATGTGGCCCCACTATAGGTTCTAACTCTGTAGTGGAAGGAAGGATCACAGCAAACACAGGATCACACACCTCCTGTCCCCTAAACTAAGGGAAGATCTGTGACCAAAGTAAAGTTATCCACTGCTTTAAAGGGGATGCGGACAATCGTGTTGGGGTTGACTCTCGTGGGAGGCGGGGGGAGGAGTAACTCAGTGTGGGGAGGAGGGGCTGGTGCCAAAGTTGGTGTGCAGTACAGCCATTCGTAACAGCAGGTTGTCACTTACAGATTATGTGCAGGTTGGTAGGTAATCTACCGGATAACAACATGTAGACAAGCTCACCTACAGTCACGCAGAGTAACAAGTGTACACTGAATATCTATTTGTGCTCATAGCGGTAACTGCATTAATGTGATTTCATGAAGCGTCAACAGTCTGAAATCTGTAATCAAAAGAAAGAAAGTACTACAGGCAGTTAGGAAGAACAATCCTAATTGTGTTTGTTTCCAAGATATGCACACCACGGGAAAAATAATCCAGATTCTTAAACAAAGATGGGGTGGGGAACGTGGACAGCAGTATGTTTCAACTCCAAAGTAAGGAGAACTGCAGTTTGGGTTCACCGGCATGCCCGGGTGGTAGTAATTCAAACCGTTGATGATCAAGGGGTTCGATATTCTTTGATTCTGCTTAAAGAGCAGGTGCTTAGTAAGGATGTATATCTTAAAAAATGAAGGCTTGTGGCCTTTAGATACCTCTGTAATCATTTTGTTTGCTTTTATTTGTTATTTTAATTACCTTTTCATCATTTTATTTGTATTTTTGGCGGCTACAAGTAAAACAAGAATTCAATAGAATTCGTGTATTATGATGTCAGAAAAGTTTCACTGGCAAGGCTGGCAATGTATTTCAATGGGAAACTGCAAACCTGTTTTCAGAGTTTTGGAGAAAAATAGCACTTCTTAGCATTTAAATATTATGTATTTAATAGAAATATGTGATTTTTGAAAATCTGTGATATCTTATTATAATTTAGCAGGTGACATTTTCTTTATAAGCAGATTTTATTTGGGAAGAAGAAAAGAGAAGCCAATTACTTTTTTTTTTAAACAGTAAAATCATGCAAATGGACCACAGCAGTACAAACATATAAAAAGCAACGTTTGTTGCTGAAAGAAGCATTTTTTTTTTTGGAAAAGAAAAATATATTTAATTTCTCATTGAAATACACTGGGCTCCTAAGTAACTGGCAGTTTCTGACATCACAATGCAAGAATTCTATTGCATTCTTTTTACTAGCAGTGTAAAAAGCAAAGACTAAAACAATCTTGGATCACTGCACAAACAAAATATTTTATTATGAAAGGTAGAAAGCAATTACTAACACATCAAAATATAATACATAAAACAGTCAGTTGTCTATTCATTAGAAGTAAACACCTGGCGCAGAATTTTCAAACCTCCGGCTCAAGCTCTGACAATGGCAGCTTGCGTCGAGTGCCAGTGCATCCGGGACCCTACACTTGATTTTCCACTAGATAGGGTCCCGGTGCCTAAGTCCTGCAGCTGCAGCAATGGTGGCAGTGCACCGAACAGATAGCGCACCCACTAGGAATGCCGCAGCAGCCGTGGGACAGATATAGTGCGAGCTACACCCTTGGATGGGGGCATTAGTGGAGCATGCTAACCACCACCCAAGCCATGATATTCCCCATACCAGGTAACCCACAATAACCTCCTAGTGCCCTCCCGCTCCAATCTGGTATATGCTATTGTAATCATACAAATCCCTGGTGGTCTATTATCCCACCCCTAGCAGTGTGCCCAACCATCCCTCCCCCAATCCAGACCCTGATTCGGTGACTGGCACAGCCCTCCGCACAACACCACGACTGGCCACCAAAATGTTGTCAGGCGCATTCAAGCATTGCAGGACACACTCTGACATTTAATTGGGTGGCTGGCGTGGTGGTGTCGCGGAGCAACCGTCACCGAATTGGCTCTGGATGGGGCTGAGGTGGTTGAGCACCTGCTTGGGGGCACCACATCACCAGGATTTCTGTGATTCACTTAGCATTCACCAAGACTCTGAGCGGGAAGGCACCTGGGTTATTAGGCACCCGTAAAGGCCACTCAGGCTTGGTGGTGGTGGTGGTGGCAAGATCATGAGGATGTACACATGTAGGGGCACATTGGGGCTTGGGGATTGGATAGTACTGGGGTATTGTGGCTGGGGGGGCACACAGTGGCAGGACATGGTTGACACCCTCCCAGGGGCTGTCTAAGTACCGTTAAACCAGCCCTTGGAGGAGTGGATCTTTAAGGAACAAATGACGTGCTTGAAGAATCACCGTGGAAGAAGCGGTGGCCCTTGTCAGCAGCTAATATAACAGGCATGGTCGATGTATCGCACAGGGACTTGGTCTGGCCTAACTCTGTTTAAACATTTCGCCTTGGTCCAGGACTTGGCTGGGACACTGAGCCAAGTATTACATTTTGGACCGGGACTCCTTTGGAGATGTGACCACCAAGCCAGACCCGGAGTATTATTTCCCTCCAGGAGGGGGGGCCTGCAACTAAAGCCTCCTGGATTTCAGACTTATGAACTGTGCCAGGATAATTGCTCTATGGAGCAGGACATGGTGACTGCATACAATTCTTATTTCTAAAGAAAACATTTGGGGGATTTAAAATTATGCTATCATTAAAAGAAAAATTTTATTAATCATGAAAATGTTGTTTTGAAAGTTGGAGAAGTCTAGTGAGTGAGTGAGTGAATGATTTGGGAACTGTACACAGTAACCTGTTCTAATTGGTGGGAGGTATATTGGGGTGTAGCTATAGCTTTAGAAACTATCTCATTACTGTTTGAGGGTTTAAAGGGGACAGGAATTGATTACTTATGTGCAGCTGTTTGAAATGCGTCTATTTTCATAAATTACATTCATACGTCTAAAGTATTCCTATTTAACTGTGCCTGAATAAAAGCTGAAGCTGTCAGTTGCGTTTTGCATTGTTTTCTTTGTATGGACAACATTCTGTGCAGTTCCTTTCATGAAACCAAGAATTTGGAGTTTTGACTATGTCACTTCATGGTTTCAGAAATGTGAGCATGAACTTCTCAGTACAATACTCAAGGAGGAAAAAATCCTGGTATCCCTTGATATTTTGGCCAAGATCCAGGGGTCAGGTGGGGGAAGCAGCATGCTTTCCCGTGCCGGAGACAGGGCAGCGATCAGTGCCAGACCAGACAGAGATGGAAGAGAATGTGTAACCCAGAATAGACAAAAAAGATTGGCTTACCAGTCCAGTGAGCCAGGAGCCTGTGGGTTTTCGAGGTAGGGAGGTTCCTTGGGTAAAACATCCAAGAGGTTAGAGTGAAGAAGCCCTGCTTGTACTGCCTGTAAACCATTATTGCTGCTCATAATGTCCACCCTGGTTATGTTGTAAAAAAGTTCAGATAGCCCCATGGAGCTGCTCTATTTAATCGATGAAGAATGTGACCCTTGCATTCCTGGAATCATATGGGGTGCATGAGCTAAAACAAAGAAGCTAGTTGGGAAGAAACTTTTATTTATTTATTTAGCTTTTGTTGACCAGGTAAGTGCACTAGACAAATCCTGCCTATTTTCAGGCACGACCCGGGGGGGAGGGGGATACAGATGAATGGCAACTGACCTTGAACCGGATTAAGCTGTTGGTGGTATTTTTATTGAATGAGGGAAATTTGGCCAGGACACCAGGGAAATTCCCCTACTCTTTTCAATAAGTGCCATGGGATCTTTAACATCCACCTGAACTACAGCCAATCCAGGCAGATAGGACCTCGGTTTAACATCTCATCCGAAAGGCGGCACCTCAGAAATGCAGCACCCCTCTCTTGCTGCATTACAGTGTCAGTACTGGGATATTAACCCAAGTGCCAGATGTGGGAACTGAACCCACAGCCCTCTGATCTCCCGGCCTCAGAGGCGAGTGTGCTACCTACTGAGCCACTGACACTGCCTGAACTTGGCAATGATTCTTTATTTAAGTTTGGAAGGGGGATAAATGAAATGGAAAGCCCCCTTCCTTGTGTCTAATTTATTTCATAAGTTGTAGTTCCACAAGGGTATCCATCAGGCTGCATTGGGATCAAGGGGCTCTGGGGCTCAGAAGAGACACAAGGTTCCAGTTTGGAGATCCTGGTCCAGTGGTCAGTGTTCAGGGGACCAAACAGATCCAGAATTGGAGGTGAGCTCGAGAGTGCACCAGGGGATGAAGTCATCGAGAGGTAGGACATTTTTCCTATCATGTTTGGGGGTGTACTGGCTCGGGTGTTGCGCTTGATGTAGTCCTCCCTAATACCCTCTGTAACAACTGCAATGATGATTTATGCCCCTAGACGAGGGGGCCGGGGGGTGGGGTTACATGTATATCCAGCCAGGATTGCGCTGACTGAGTGAAGACTGTCGAGACAGAAATAACCGTGGGTGAGCAAACTAGGCCTTCAGTTCCTGAAACTTTCAATCTTTCTAGCAGGATAGGGCCACACTTAGGCTGCTGGTATTTTGTATTGACTTGGCTACCTGACCAGGATTATTTTGCACAGACTAGACCATCCAGCTCTGAGTGACAAGTCAAGGGTTTGCACTTCTAATATTTGTTTCTTAGAGCACCGCTAGCCAACCATGTGCAGGGTCAGTGGGCCTACATCATTTCACCAGCTGAGTACCCAGAAATCAGTGGGAGCTCCCTAGACTCAGTATTACTGGCGCCAGTAGGGGATTGGGTAGAGGGACACAGTACATTGCAGCCGGTGATATTGTGCAGAGTGAGGGTCGTCATTGGCCTAGAGCAGCTGCCATTGCCCAGGGGGAAGAAAATACTGTTCATTGCCTCTGCTATTTGCCAGATTAACCCTTTTCCTTCCACAGTCTTTGTTCTTGTCCCTGAATAAACCTTTTCTTATTTGCATGTCATTCATTGTATGCCATGCATTTTCAATTGTTTTCCTTACCGAGACCACTAAAAGCCGAGAAGTTTGTGGCTTGACCAGAGTGCCTTCAACACTTCCCCTTGTACCCATTCGTATCGGACTTTCCCAGTTTATTAAAGGTGGTGGCAGTGTCATGTGGGAACCAGAGCATACAGTGCTGTGGTCTCCATCACAATATGGATTGTGAGGTTGTTTATAAGTTAGTGGGGCCTCTGTGGAGTGTCTCTTATGAATTAGACTCAGAGCACGAAGTTTGGGTGAGAGGATCATGAAGTCAAGAGTTCTAGCTGCACAACCTCCATAAGAGGAATCTCTTATGCCAGAAGAGACATTTCACAAAGGCCCTATTAACTTACTTGAAGGCTTGTCTAGAGTTCAGGGGGGCAGCGGGCAACCTCACCCCCCCCACCGACAGCTATACATTGTGCACATTTCCAAGCCTCCTCATGATGCTCATTTTATTGCTGGGGCCATGTGGCTGGTTTTCCTGTTCTGCCTCTTCTGTGTGGCTGCAGCTTCTGCTTTCCCTGTTCCAGCCACCCATTCTGCCCCACAGCTTCTCCTTCGCTCTGCCTGTGCACCTTTCCTTGCCTGCTCTCTTCTCTAGTGCTCTTTGGGCCCGGTTATTCTGACACAAATAGGAATCTTGCTCCTTGCCCTGTGTGTGCCATCCCTACCGCTGCATCTGGCACCATGCTGCTGTTACTTTTGCTCCATATGCTCTTTACTCTGCCGCAGCTGCCTGGTTCTTGTCACCCGCTTTTGCGGCTACCCACCTGCGGCTTCACCTCAGTACTCCTGCCTGGGGTCCTTCCTCTCTGGTTCTTGGCCATCCTCTTTGCCTGCCTGCTGTGCGCCCTTATTCCATACTCTGTTGTCTGGTTGGCCTCCTGTTGGGGACCTTGCTCCTGCCTGCTTTCCGGCTGCTCTAAAGTCCCTTGTTCTGCCCCCCCCCCAACTCCTGCTGCCTGTGTGTGTGTGTGTGTGTGTTGCTGGCCCCCCTTCCTGTTGTGCTGTTGCCCCTGCTCTCTTCATGGTGTGGGGGGAGGGCAGTGGCAGTGGTTGCCATGCTGTCCTGCCTTTTGCTGCTTTCTACTGCCTGGTGGTCTTCTCTTGTGCCTTCAGTAACACCCTCTGCTCCTGCTGGCTGTTGTTTCCTGTTGGTGGTGGGCTGCAGCTGGCCCTTTCCCTTGTGCCTGCCTCCCCCCTGCTGTGGCTTGTTCTGGAGGTGCTGGCTGCTCTCCCTGCTTTCCCTGTTGTGTTTGCTTCCCTGCCTGCTGCCCTTGGCTGTCTACTATGCTGCCTGCTTTCAGGCCTCTCTCGCTGTAGCATGGCCATGCTTCGCTTCTTGTTTTCTTTGGGTCTTGCTCCCTCCTTACCTACCTATCTGTCTGCCTTTGGCCTTTTTCTATATCTCTATGGGATGCCACACCATAATTCCTGGGCTCTCACCCACTACAACCAGGCTTATGCCACTATGACCACCAGAATCTCTCCCCAAGACTACCACGCTCACACCGCCAAGACTCTTGGCCTTCGGCCCAACAGTAACCTCAGGATACAGCATGCACTGCCCCTTCTGGCATCATACTGCAACTAACTCAAGCTCCTCCAGGACTTACCATGCCCCATCACAAGCTCCATATGCATCATCTTTATGACATTGTGCTACAAACAACACATGACCATGAGCTCTACTACCTGCCTCCTGGGCCCTGCAGCTGTTCCTGCTTTGGGACCATCTTGCTTCCTGGCTCCCAGCAAGTTACCTCTTTGGACCTCACTTTACAGCAGCCAGCCTGCACAACATTGAAATTGCTCCCAGGCTCTCAGCTCCAGACCTCACACCTCCAAAGCCTGCTTGCCAACCTTTAGGAACTTGCTCCACTACTTGCCTCTAGACCCTGCAGCCGTTCCTGCTTCGGGACCTCACTCACTGGCTCCCAGTGAGTCTCTACCTCTCTGGACCTTGCTCCACAACAGCCAGCCTGCAAACACTGGAACCGTGCTTCCTGGCTCCCAGTGAGCATCTACAGCTCTGGACCTCACTCCTCCAAAGCATGTCTGCCTAGCATTGGGACCTTGCTCCACTACCTGCATCTTGGCCCTGCTACTGTTCCTGCTTCTGGATCTTGCTCCTGGCACCCAGCAAGCCTCTACAGCAGTGGGCCAGCCTCCTTCAAAACCTGCCTGCCTAGTATTGGGATCTTGCCCCACTACCTGCCTCTGGACCCTGCAGCCGTTCCTGCTTTGGAACCTTGCTCCCTCACTTGCGGTGAGCTTCTGCCTCTCTGGACCTCGCTCTGCAACAGCCAGCCTGCACAAGATTGGGACCTTGCCCCTGGCTCCAAAGTGGCTCCTACAGCTCCGTCCCTCGCTCCTCCAAAGCATGCCTGCTTATCATTGGGACCTTACTCCACTACCTGCCTCTGGACCCTGCAGCCATTCCTGCTTTGGGACCTTGCTTCTTGGCTCACAGCAAGCCCCCACATCTCCGGTCTTTGCTCCTCCACAATCTGCCTGCCTAGCACTGGGACCTTGCTCCCCCCTGACTGCCTCCTGGACCATGCAGACATTCCTGCTTTGGGACTTTGCTACCTGGCTCAGTCTAAGCTCTGTTCCATGCCCCTGGTATTGGACCTTGCCTCCAGGTCCTTGCTCACTGGCTCCCTCTGAGTTGTTTTAAGTTGCAGACCTTGCTACTCCAAGGACCTTGCTCCCACTACTTGCTTCTGGATCCTAAAGATGATCTTACTTCAGCACTTTGCTACCTTTCTTTCAGCGAGCCCATACAACTCCAGACCTCACTCCTCCACAGCCTGCCTGCCTAGCATTGGAACCTTTCTCCCACTACCTGCCTCTGGACCCTGCAGCCGTTACTGCTTCAGAATCTTGCTCCCTGGCTCCCAGTGAGTCTTTACCTCTACTCATTCCCTCGCTTCCAGTGAGCCTCTGCCTCTCTGAACCTCGCTCTGCAGCAGCTAGCCTGCACAAGATTGAGTCCTTGCTCCTGGCTCCATGGTGGCCCCTACAGCTCCGGACCTCACTCCTCCAAAGCCTGCCTAGCATTGTGACACTGCTGCACTACATGCCTCTGGACCCTGTAGCCATTCCTGCTTTGGGACCTTGCTACCTGGCTCAGTCTAAGCTCCGTTCCATACCACTGGTATTGGACCCTGCCTCCAGGACCTTACTTACTGACTCCCCCTGAGCTGTTTTAAGCTGCAGACCTTGCTTCACCAAGGACCTTGCTCCCAATACTTGCCTCTGGACCTTAAAGATGTTCTTACTTCAGGACCTTGCTGCCTTACTCCCAACGAGTCCATACAACTCCAGACCTCACTCCTCCACAGCCTGCCTGCCTAGCATTGGAACCTTTCTCCCACTACCTGCATCTGGACCCTGTAGCTGTTCCTGCTTCAGAATCTTGCTCCCTGGCTTCTAGTGACCCTCTACATCTCTGGACCTGACTTTGCAACAGGCATCCTGCACAACACTGGGACCTCACTTTATGACTCCTAGTGTACCTCTACAACTCTGGACCTCACTCTTCCAAAGGTGACTTGCATAGTATTGGAATCTTGCTCCACTACCTGCATCTTAACACTGTGGCTGTTCCTGCTTCTGGACCTTGCTCCCTGGCACCCAGTAATCCCCTACAGCTCTGAATCTGGCTCCTGCAAATCCTGCCTGCCTGCCTAGCATTGGGACCTTTCTTCCACTATCTGCTTTTGGACCTTGCAACTGTACCTTCTTCAGACCTTGCTCCCTGGCTTCCAGCAAGCCTCCACCTCTTCGGGCCTTGCTGTGTAGCAACTAGATTGTAAAACATCGGGACCTCACTGCTCCAAAGCCTGCCTGCCTACCACTGGGACCTTGCTCCACTACCTCCTTCAGGACCCTGCAGCCATTCCTGCTTTGGGAACTTGCTCCCTGACTCCCATCAAGCCACTGTAATTCTGGACTTTGCTGGTCCACAACCTGCCTGTCTAGCATTTGGACCTTGCTCCCCCTGACTGCCTCCTAGACCATGCAAACATTACTGCTTTGCTACCTTGCTCCTTGGCTCAGTCTGAGCTCTGTTCCATGCCACTGGTATTGAATCTTGCCTCCAGGACTTTGCTTCCTGGCTCCCCCTGAGCTGTTTAAGGTCTGGACCTCACTCCTCCAAATGCCTGTCCCCTGAGCATTGGGACCTTGCTCCCACTACTTGTTTCTGGACCCTGGAGATGTTCTTGCTTTGGGACCTTGCTCTTTGACCCCAGATCCTGAGCCCCTGACTCGGGCTGCACCTGCCCCGAAGGCGCGGCTGCGGCTACGGAACTTGCCACCCCGCAACTCATCTCCTGGCCGCTACCTGGATCCACTCTGATGGATCCTGAGCCCCTGACTTGGGCTGCACCTGCCCCGAAGGCGCGGCCGCGGCTACGGAACCTGCCGCCCCGCAACTCATCTCCTGGCCGCTACCTGGATCCACTCTGATGGGTAAGAAGCCCTCCTTGGACCGGGAAAGCCGTGTGTGCCGCCATTGGCCCAGCACGCTCAGGGCTCTACCCTGATTGGACCTTGCCCACTCTGCTGGGCCCTGATTGGCTGCAGGGCCCACTGACTTTCCGACTGAGCTGAGGGCCGTTGTGCCCATTGACTTAGATGGAGCTATGCCGAAGTTTTTGCCCACTCCCGCTTCTCCACCTCCGCTGTTTATTAAATAGCCCTCTCGCCATGCCCCTGGTACCTGACACTCCCCCTCCTACTCTCATTGGGCCCTGCCTCTCTCCTCCTCTCTCCCACCATGCCCTCCCTTCAGCTCATCTTTCTACTGCAGCTTCTACTGCCTTCTTCAGCTCTTTTTTTCCCTTTTCTTAAATTATGCATACCTTCCCCACTATCCCCTACTTACCACTCCTCCTATTTGCCCTCACCCCACTGCTCCAGCTCCCCACATCCTGCTTCCCCTTCCCTCTCCAAAGCTACAAGTTCAATCACTCATACAGCCACACTGGCACCCTTCATAATAAAACATTTTGCCCTAGGGTCACCCCATCACAGTGTACCTACACCTTCAGCTAGGTGCAGTGGACCCCGCTGTCACCCCAGCTCACAGCAGCTCCTGTGTGCACACACACAAAACTACTCAATCAACTCCTCCTCAATAAAGAACTGCAAGTTCTCCACTTGAAATTACACTAGCCACCCTGAAACTCCTACTCCTACTCCTGCTGCTATCAGGAAACATTCACCCCAACCCAGGCCCTAGGTCAGCTATGAACTCCACCTAAACCAAGCGAGCTGGCTCCCTCTCCATTATCTGCCTGAACATCTGCAGCTTACTACCTAAATTGGATCAACTGCAAGCCTTCACAAATCTCCACCAGCCCGATATTCTGGCGGTGGTAGAAACCTGGCTCACCCCCTCTGCTCCTGATCAAACAATCTCCCTCCCTGGCTATACTATCTTTATGCTTGATCGTAAATCCAAAAGAGGAGGAGGTTGCGCCCTATATCTAAAAGACAATCTGATGGGGCACACTGTCCACACTAACCTACCAACACCAGATGCCCAACTACTGCACATCAAAATCCTACTTGGAGCACAGAATAAAGCCCTCTCAGTCATCACCGTGTATATCCCTCCTAAAGAACAGGGACCGGGCCTCCACACGGTACTGGAATACATCAAAACATGCCCACCCAACTCCGAAATCATCGTACTTGGTGACTTCAACATTAACTGGTTGGGACCTGAGGCAGGCGATGCCAGGGACATGGTCACATCAGCTAACCTTGCCCAAATACTGGACTCCCCAACCAGAAGGAACTATAAAACTGGCACCAGCACCCTACTGGACTGGATCCTGACTACTCACCTCTCCCGGATCTCTAGCCATGCCGTACTGCCTGACTCTCTCAGTGACCATTCCACCGTCAGCTGCACCTGGTCCAATAAATTCTGAAAATCGCCACCTAAAGTCATCTTCAGCAGAATCCTACCCCGTGAGCAGCTAATCCACCTAAAATCACACCAACTTAATCAAGACTGGTCCCCCATCGACTGGGCCACAGCCACGAACACAGCCCTTGACCAATTCATACACATCTTCAATGAAGCCTGTAACATCTTTGCCCTGCTAAAAAAGTGCAAAATTAAAGCCCTCTGCAACTCTTGGCTCACGGGCTCCCTCCTAAAGAAGTTAAAACACAGGGACCACCTCTGGGAACTGGCCAGAACAACTGGAAACCAGGCAGACACCCAAAATTACAAAACAGCAAGGAATGATTGCACCAAATCCATACGCCAACAGAAATCTGAATACTACAATAAAGCACTCACCGACTCATGGGGAAATGCGAGAGCTTTCTGGAATAACATAAAAAATATCACAGGGAAGGCGTCCAAATCAGCCCCGACTGCTCTCAAAATAAACGTGTATACTACACTGGACCTAAAAGTCATAGCCAACACTTTCAATGATGCCTTCACTGACCTCAGCAGCGTCCCCCCCCCCGACTTTTCAACGACAGTGATCCCACCCATCAGACTACACCCAAAAACTGCCCCCCTTTCTACTTCAGGCAGTAAACACAAATACTGTCAGGAAATACATCTCCAAAGCCATTAGCAACACCAGAGCAAGTGCTGACACACTGGACCTCAAACTTCTGTCCCTCACTCTTGAGGAAGTACTGGGGCCTCTCACCAGGATCTTTAATCTCTCCCTCTCTCTCTCAGCCAGTTCCCAGATAAATGGAAGTCAGCAACAGTCACACCAGTCCATAAAAGCAGTGACTGGACCACCCATGGGAATTACCGCCCTATCTCTATCCTTCCACCCCTCTCTAAGGCCCTGGAACGGATAGTAGTGGACCAGCTCACTGACCATCTGGGCAAATACAACATCCTTTGCCAGCAGCAACATGGTTTTAGAAAAGGACACAGCACTGCCACGGCCCTTCTTGAGTTCACGGGAGCCATACACAACTCCCTTGACCATGGTCTCCTAACCAGACCTCTATTCATAGACCTGTCAAAGGCTTTTGACACTGTCCACCATCGCCTCCTGCTTCGTCAGCTACTGAACACTGGTCTCTCTATGGAATTTGTGGCATGGTTCAATAGCTATCTTGACAACAGGACCCAATGTGTAAAAATAGCATACGTGCTCTCTGACACTAAAGAGGTACGCTCTGGTGTCCTCCAAGGCTCCATCCTTGGCCCACTGCTTTTCAGCCTGTTCCTCAACACTTTCCCCGACTCCAGTCCTCAGCAAATTATACTCTATGCAGATGACGCTGTGATTCTTGCCTCCCATCACGACCCAAGCCACCTGCAACAAACCCTTCAGCATGGTATCACCTCAGTCAAAAACTGGTTCAAAGAACATAAGTTAATCCTTAACCAGAAAAAAACCAAGACCATGATTTTCACCAGCCACCAAAACAAGCATAAACATCTCCAACTCTCCTCATACACCTGCCTAGGCAGCTCCCTGGAGCAGGTTGATTCCTTCAAATATCTAGGAATCACCTTAGACCCTCACCTTTCCTAAGCAACCCACATAACCAATGTCCAAAAACAGTGAACGCCAGACTGGGTCTACGCTACTGCCTATGGCAGCACCTGAAAAAAGAGGCCCTCGCTGCCGCTGTTCAAAGCTCCATCATCTCCCAGATTGATTATGGCCTTGTCATCTATGGCACTGCAACTATCACGACACTCAGAAGGATAACCACCACCCTAAACAACGCCTGTCGTCTCATCACTGGGGCTAAGCGTCTCACACACACCTGTGACCTCTACTCACAAGCAAACTGGCTGCAACTTGAAAATAGAATCCAGTACCAAACCTGTGTGGTTGCAAAGAAAAGCCAGTTGAGAAATGCCCCTTCTGGAGTCTGTTCACTTCTTCAAACAAAAAACAGCTTCAGAATCACCAGAGGATCAAAGCCACAACTGTTTCGCATCCCCCGATGCCGCACAACCCTTGGCCAACAATCTTTCGCCTACAGGGCCCCCACTTGGTTTAATGGTCTTGCCTATGATAATAACACTACCTCTGGTCTAGGTGCCTTCAAATCCAGGCTCCGTAACACCCTTGTCACTTCCAGCACCTGCGACTGCCATGGATAACTACTATACACCACTCCTCCACTGCTCTCCTCTACCGGGCCCCATGCCCATCGCATTTGCCCTTGTAGGCCTCCGCCCCTCCCGCACTTCTGCAACTGACAATGCCACCTGGCTGCCTTTCACCCACCCCATGCCCCCCCTTCCAAATTCCCCCCCTACTCTAGCATCCTCTCCTCCCTGCTCCTCCTTGACCTCCTGTTACTGCCCTCTTGTTCTCCTACCCCCTTCCAATTTTCACCCTGTCTCTTCCATGCAACTTGTGTTATTGTGACCTATGATGTGAAACCAATGTTTTGACGTGGAACCTTTGTAAAAGAGTCCTGGACTCATAGGTAAACTTGTAATCCTAGAACGAATAAAAAAAATAAATAAATAAGCGAGCCCCAACAACTCCAGACCTCACTCCTCCAAAGCCTGTCGGCCTAGCATTGTGACCCTGCTCCCATTACTTGTCTCTGGACCCTGCAGCCTTTGCTGCGTTGGGACCTTGCTCCCTGGCTCACTTGAGCCCTACCATGCTTCTCTTCAGAATGTGCTGTCTTCTGAAACTGCAGGTGGACTGTGTGTCCGAGACCTTGCTTCCTGGCTCAGTTGAACCTTGTGGCATACCACCAATACTGGATCCTGCCTCTGGAACCTTGTTCCCCCTGAGCCGTTCCACGCTTCAAACCTTGCTTCCCTCTGCGGCAGCTGGCCTGCCCAACAGCTGGGACCTTGCTCCCACTTTCTGTCTGACCCTCAGAGGTCATGCATTCTCAAGACGTCCCCGTAATTCAGAACTATCACGTTCCTGCCACCCTGTAGCCTTCTAAGGTACTACAACAGTAGTCAGCTCTTGCTTCATTTCAGCACATCAGAATCAGCTAGTGAAGAAGAGCACCTTCCATCGAAAAATGAAGATCAGGGGATCAATATTCAAAAGTCTGCACAGCCACTAATGGGTTTTTGCCTGCGCAAACTGGGGCTTGTGCTGAATCCCTATATTCAAAACAGGCTTTTGCAGAGGAAAAGAGGGTTAGCACCCATGCAAAACACAATGTATGTGTGCAGGCAAGGGAGGGGTGGGGCCATGAATAGACACGCTACCTCACATTCAGTGGCTTTGTACTGTACAAAAGGGTTTGGCGCTGGCCTTTTGTGCAGTGCAAATACTGCTGAACAAAACCCTGACTTAACTCTGGGTAACCCTAGCAGCTGCCAGGAGTAATGCAGCCCCTAAGCTGGTTGGTCGCTGGGGGAGTACAACTGCCCCCTGTGGTCCCTGGTAACTCCTGCTGATTGCCGGCTCATTCTGTATAATGTAATATCCCTGGTGCTAGTGGTTCCCACACACATACCCCCGCTGATCGCCGGCCCATACTGTATAATATAATATAATATTCCTGGTGCTAGTCATCCCCCCTGGCCCCCGTCACCATGGCACCAAAAACCCACCCTTAGTCACCTTCTCAGTCCTCTCAGTGCCACAGGTTCATACGGCGACCAGTGCAGCCCTCTTCACACCTCCTCAGCCGGCCACCATATGTCCAGGCAGGAAGTGTGGCCCTTATTTATAGGAAAGGGCACGTTGAATATCGGGCCCCAGGAGTACAATAATTCTGAAGTGACAACTAAGAAAGCCACTGCCAACTCCTTAATCAAATATAAAGACTAAACTGTACAAGTCCTTCCATTCCTCGACTTGTACCTGAACTAGACTTCAGTTTAACTGTTGCAACCAACACGGTCTGGAATTCCTTGGTAGCCAAGACCTAATCCTCTTTGCAGGGCTCACACACCAAAGACTACTGAGCTTATGCCCTAACCACCACTGAGCTCTTGCCCAACGACTCTGGGCTCTTGCCCCACTGACACCTAGCCTCATGTACCACCACCTTCAAGCTCATTCCTTCACACGCCCTATGACTAACAGGGCTTATGCTTCTTTCCTACCGGGCTTATGCCCCCTCGACAAACAGGTTTTACCTGGGTATACATCTCAGTGACCACTGAGCTCCTTCCTCACACTATCAGAATCACACTCCATGACACTCAAAATGTTTCCACTTCCTCCAAGTATGCCAATCCCCTGTTCCTTCCTTGATTACACAAAAGCTCAAGCCATTCAAGTTGCCCAGTTTTCCACATCTTCTCCACAGTTGGTTTTTAGAGTTTTCTATTACACCAAGCCTAAAAGACAATCCTATTGCCTGGAGGGATGGTGACCTAAAGCCTAGGATCCCCAGAGGTTGCCTGCACAGGGGGGTTCCTCTCCTCTGTGCTGAAGGTCATAAACAGCAGCTAGGTAGTTTGCATGTTTAGTTTACTCTGCCGCTCAAGCTGGGATTCAGATGGTGGCTCCTTCATTCAACACAGCTGTGGCCTTCCTTTCGTTCCTTAGCAGAATGATGTCCTGATGGTTTTCACGTCTTTGGCTCAAAGTTTTTGAGTATCTTCCTTAGGTACCTTCAGCCAAGGGACCTTACTCCTGCGGCACCTGTAGGGGTGGAACCCTTCTCCAGAGGGTTGTGTGTCATCATTGTACCTGGAAAGGGTGGTAGTTCCTTTGGAAAAGAGAGGCGAAAAGCCACACAAATCCAACCATAACCTCTTCCACTGTAGCACAAGCACTACCATGTTGTGCAAGTATCCTATACACTGAAGTCTTCTGCTGACACAGTGAACCTACAGGCTTCATTAGGGTTCAATAGGGCAGTGGGCATCCTTACCACATCCCCCACCTAGTGCACATCTCCAAGTGTCCTCTGGATGCTAATTTCATTGCTCCCTCCATCCACCCACCCCCCTTCACTGGTGGCTCGCCTCTCTCCAGCTGGGCATCTTCCCTAGGATACTTTCAGCTAAGGAACCTTGTTCTTATGGCACCTCTATGGGCAGAACCCTCCTCAAGAGGGTTTTGTGCCATTGTACCCTGAAAAGGTGACAGTTCCTCCATAACAGAGAGCACAAAAGGCCGCACAAATCGAACCACAACCTCTTCCACTGTAGCACAAGCACTACCATGTTGCACAAGCTTCCTACACACATAGTTGTCCACTGGACCAGTGAACTACGAATCACTTTGAGTTAGCTAGCACTACTAATATTTTAAGTCACAGTGTTTTATCATTTTGGATTTGAATCTAGCCGTCCTGCTCCCCAACCTTGAAGCTGAATCCTCCACTCCTAACGTTCCTGTATCAGAAACCACTGTATGTAGGATATGAGAGACAGAAATCATGTGATTTGTATTATTAAATATATCTTAGTTTGCATGTTCTCTCTATTTGCAATATGTATTGTGCTATATGAGTCCTAGGCATCATACAGCACAGTTACATAAGACCTTACTGTAACAGTAGATCTGCAAGGGGATCTCTTGCTGCAGACCACACCTATGGAACTATAGCCGCCAGCAGTCTCTCAGGGGGCTGCCTACTCTGATATCATACACCGACGTTGACCAATCCAATAAGAGTGGGCATCCCCCATGCCCTTCTCAGTTCTCCCATTGGAGACCATAAGCTACCAAAGTCTGTAGTGGGAACCAATGAGGAAATACAGGTTACTGACCTGTAACAAGAGTGCTAGGAATGGTATATGTTGTTCATCCACACTTCTTGGCAGTTCCTTGCCGCTTTAAGTCTTGCCGGATGGTCTTCAAGCTGGCTCCTCCCACCCACCCGGGTGAAAAAACTCTCAGCTCCACCCCATGATGCCAGATCTAGCCCGCTGGAAGCCAGGTTGTGCGTCGACGCTGGGGAAGTCGGGTGGGTTGTGTGGATGAACAACATATACCATTCCTAGAACTCCTGTTACAGGTGAGTAACCTGTATTTCTAGGGACATGGATATGTTGTTCAATCCACACTTCTTGGCAGACTCCTAGCAGTTCTCCAGGAGGAGGGAGGCAAGGCACACACACCCTATTTAGGAAACAAGGACTGGAGAACCGAGGTCCCAAAACCAGCATCCCGGCGTGACTCAAGGTCGATGTGGTAATGGGTAATGAAGGTGTGTGCTGACTTCCAGGTAGCAGCCCTGCAGATTTCCTGGATAGGGACATCCCTGGAAGCAGCCACCGAAGCAGCGGTATGGCGGGTAGAATGAGCTCTTATCCCTTTGGGAGGCTCCATGCCCACCAACCTATAGCAGAGATCTATGTAGGAGGTGACCCACCTGCCTATTGTCCGCTTGGCTGCAGATCTGCCAGGTGCTGCTTCAGCGTAGGTGACAAACAGCTGGCGAACCTCTCCCCGAACTTCAGCTGTCCGCTCCTTTTAATAAGAGAGTGCTCTTCTAGGGTCCAAAGTATGGAGCCTGTATCCTAGATCTAGTACTGACTAACAAAGAAGGGATCACAGATCTCCAGGTAGAAGGTCACCTGGGGGCCAGTGACCATCACATGGTATGGTTCAATTTGGCTACTACATCTAAATCATCCCATTCCAAGGCAAAAATATGGGACTTCAGAGGAGCTGACTTTGATAAGATGGCCAACAGAGTTAAGCTAGCCCTGGCAAAGAAACACAGGTGAGGGGTACAGGCAAAGTGGGCAAGCATTAAGGATGCAATACTTGAAGCAACATCCCATTATATTAGACAGAAAAGGAAGATGCAAAGAAAAGAACCACTTGGTTTCTTCTTCTTCTAGTTCTCAAACTCATAGCGGAAAAGGTCAGAGCCAAAAGGCTGGCTTTCAGGAAATATAAGGGAACACAGCGGGATGAAGATAGGAGGCATACCAAACTGCCCTAAGGGAAGCAGGTAAGGCAGTAAGGCAGGCAAAGTCCCAAACTGAGGAAACACTAGCACGAACAGTAAAGAAGGTGACAAGACTTTCTATAGATACATTAGTGAAAGGAGAAAGTCCAGAGGGTATTGCTAAGCAATGGAGAAAGGGAGCATGTGAGGAGGAGGACCCTGTAAAGGCATCTATCCTAAATAGATACTTTTGCTCAGTATTTACTGAGAGAAGGTAGGGCAGGGCCCACAGCTCAACATCATGGACACAGGGGAAGGAGGTGAGCACTACTCCCTTCACAAAGAAAGGGTCCTACAAGAGCTTGCTAAGCTCAGGGTGGATAAGGCAATGGGACCTGATGGCATACATCCCAGGGTACTTAAGGAGCTAAAGGAGGAACTAGCAGAGCCATTAGCAGAATTGTTTAGTGAGTCTCTGAGCACAGGAGAGGTCCCAGAAGACTGGAAAAGGGCTCATGTGATCCCACTCCACAAGAGTGGTAGCAGGAGGAGGGCGGGAACTACAGACCGTCAGTCTTACCTCAGTAGTGGGCAAATTATGGAGGCACTCTTAAGGAAAGGATAGTGCAACACCTGGAATCCATGGGGCACAGGATCCAAGACAGCATGGGTTTACAAAAGGAAGGTCCTGTCAAACTAATCTCATAGATTTCTTTGACTGGGTAACCAGAGTGGTGGACCAAGGGGGAGCAGTTGATGTCGCCTACCTTGACTTCAGCAAAGCTTTTGACACTGTTCCACATAGAAGATTGATAAATAAGCTGGGTAGGCTCGGGGTGGGTCAGAAGTTGGTCAACTGGGTGGCAAACTGGTTGGCGGGCAGAAAACAGAGAGTGGTGGTAAATGGTATACAGTCAGAAGAGATGCAAGTCACAAGTGGGGTACCTCAGGGATCAGTCCTGGGCCAGTCCTCTTCAACATCTTCATTAGTGACCTTGCAGATGGACTAGAGGTAAGGCTTGTCTGTTTGCAGATGACACCAAAATCTGCAACAGAGTAGATGATCCAGGTGGGTGGGCAGAATGAGAAGAGATCTGGATAAACTAGCAGAATGGTCAGAAGAGTGGCAACTGGGATTTAATGCAAAGAAGTGCAAAATTATGCACATAGGGAAGAGAAACCCTGAAGCCACCTATAGGCTGGGAGGGGAGTTGCTAGCAGTCACAAAGGAAGAAAGAGACTTGGGCATCATCATCACTGATGACCTAAAATCATCCAAGCAGACCTCTAAAGCAGCAGGTAAGGCTAGGGGGGTGTTAGGGTGTATTAGTAGGGGTATCACAAGTCAGAAGAGGGAGGTAATAATCCTCTGTACAAGACACTGGTTAGGCCCCATCTGGAGTACTGCATGCAGTATTGGAGGCCACACCTTCACAAGAACATTAACTGAAATTGAGGCAGTCCGAGAAGGGCAACCAAAATGGTGCAAGGACTGCATCAGAAGACATATGAGGACAGATTAATGGAGCTCAATATGTATACCCTTGAGCAAAGGAGGGAGAGAGGTGATATGATCGAGGCATTCAAACACCTTAAGGGCATAAACAAGGTGAAAGAGTCTAACATGTTTAAATATAAGAAAAATAGCAGGACAAGAGAACACAGCATGAGATTAGAGGAGGCCGATTAAGGGAGAATGTGAGAAATTCTTTTCACAGAAAGGGTGGTGGATGCATGGAATGGCTTACCACAAGAAGTGGTGGCTATGAATACAGTGCAGGGCTTCAAACAGGCATGGGATAGGCATAAGGGAGCAATACAAATGACTATGAATAGATAGGCCACTGACAGAGCAAAGGTCGATGGCACATTTATAAGGTAGAAAAAGAAATGGGCAGACTGGATGGGCCTTGCGGTCCTTATCTGCCGTCAACTTCTATGTTTCTATGTTTCTATTCGGCCTCTGAGGTGTGACTGGGGTAGAACACCGGCAGAGTCAACACTTGGTTAAGGTGAAACTCTAACACCACCTTCGGAAGGAAATTTCAGATGGGGGCGCAGGACAACCTTGTCCCTGTGGAAGACCAGATAGGGAGACTCGATGGAAAGCGCCTGGAGCTCTCCCATCCTTCTGGCTGACGTGATAGCCACCAAGAAGGCGGTCTTCCACGACAGGTGAGAGATGTCACACCTGTGCATCGGTTCGAATGGCTTGCCCATGAGCTTAGCCAATACTAGCAGTAGATCCATGGAGGTGGAGGTTCTCGCACCGGAGGGGATATGTGATCAAGGCCTTTGAAAAAGCGCCCGACCACCTTCTCCTGCGCTCCCGACTGCTTCCCGGCCCGTGCCTGGTAAACAGAGATGGTTGCCAGGTGCACCTTAAGGGTCATTAACTGAAGCCCTAGCTGAGAAAGGGACCACAGGTAGTCCAGAATGCTAGCCAACGGACAGGAGGAAGGGTCCAATCCCTTATCCTGACACCAAATGGAGAATCTCTTCCATTTGAAGGCATAGCATTTTCTGTTCGACTCCTTACGGGATGCCTCAACAACGTTGAGGACCTCGTCGGAAAGACCCAAGGCCTGGAATGGTAGCCGCTCAGGAACCAGGCTGTCAGGTGCAGGGATTGAAGGTCCGGGTGGAGTACCTTCCCCTGGTTGACTGAGATCAGGTCCGGGCAGGCTGGAAGCCATCTCGGGAGCCTGGAGCTGAGGCAGAGGAGATCTGGATACCAGAACTGGTGGGGCCAGTCCGGGGCTACCAGAATCACCTGTGCCTTTTCCCTCCTCACCTTGAGAAGCACCTTGTGGATCAAGGGAAATGGAGGAAAGGCATAGAAGAGGGCCAGGGTCCACAGCCTCAAGAAGGAATCCCTCTGCAGCGAGCCCTGCTGAGGGGGAGGCGGGCATGAAACAGCCTCAGCTTCGCATTCTCCCTGGAGGCAAACAGGCCCACCTGAGGTGTGCCCCAGTGGGAGAAGAGATCGTGTACTACCTCTGGCAGGAGTGACCACTCATGAGATGCAGCCCCTATCTGGCTTAGGGCATCGGCCAGAGTGTTGGAGGCCCCTGCCACATGGATGGCTAGGATATCCACCTCCAGACTGCTCATGAGGGACCAGGTGCGGAGAGCTTCCTTGCACAGTGGCAAGGAGCGCATCCTGCCCTAGCGGTTTAGGTAGTACATGGTCGTGGTATTGTCCGTCTGGACCTGGATCACTTGACCCCGTACAAACGGAGCGAAGGGGGTGAGGGCTAGTCAGACTGCTCAAAGCTCCAGCAGGTTGATGTGGCATTGGGACTCCTGAGGGGACCAGAGGCCATGAGTCCTGTGCTCCCCCAGATGGGCACCCCAACCCATCAGAGAGGCATCGGTCAATAGAATGACCGTCGGCTTGGGGTGGACAAATGGGATATCCTCTTGCAGATGAGTTGGAATGATCCACCACTGGAGAGCATTCCACATCTCCTGGGTCACTGCCACTGGCTGGTCCAAAGGACCGGAGCACTGTGACCATTGGCTGGCCAGTCCCCATTGTAGGGGACGCATGTGCCAGCGGGCCCAAAGGACCATGCTGGTGCAGGCTACCATGAGGCCCAGGAAGTCCCGGGCAGGGCGCAGTTGCCCAACCTGAAATGATTGGGCAAAGGAGGAAAGAACCTCGGCCCTGTCCGCTGGGAGTCATGCTCTGGCTCGAAGAGAGTCGAGCTCTGCCCCGATGAATTGAATCACCTGTGTTGTCATGAGTTCCGATTTGGCCTCGTTGATGTTGAGGCCAACCTGAGAGCAAACCTGGAGGGCCAGATCCCTGGACCACTCCACCTCCGGTCTGGAGGGGGCCGCAATCAGCCAGTCATCCAGGTAAGGGTACACCCGGACCCTTCGGTGCTGCATGAATGCTGTCACCACTGCCATGCATTTGGTGAAGACCCTGGGAGCTGGAGAGAGGCCGAAGGGCATGGCCCGGAACTCGTAAAGGGAACCCTCCGCTCTGAAGTGGAGGGATCACTGGTGGGACAGACGGATTGGGACGTGAAAGAACGCGTCCTGGAGGTCCAGAAAACAGAACCACATGCCTCGTTCCAAGGATGGAATGATCTGAGCCAGACTGACCATCCTGAAGGTTCGAGACCTTAGGAACCTGTTCAGGTCATGTAGGTCTAGAATGGGGTGCCAGCCCCCCAACCGTTTTGGGACCAGAAAATAACTGGACACAAACCCTGGATCTGGTGGAGGATCCGCCACCTCCCTGATCACCTCCGTAGTCTGGAGGTCAGTCAGGAGATGAGGAATCACCTCATCCAGGGAGTCCATAAGGGCGTGTGAAAAGTGTGCCATCAGTACGGCCGAACTGGCCTGACAAAGGCCTAGGGAGGGCGCAGCGTATACTTTACACCCAGCATAGGCCAGCTTCTTGGACTCTTTGTCGGGAGGCTTATCCACATGCCTAGTGTTTCTGGAACGCCGGAAAACGCTGTTGGTCACAAGCCCCTCCGCAGAGGGGTGCTCCAAAAAACCGGAGAGTGAGCCGGTGGGGACCGTGTACTTCCTGGCCATCCTGGCTGAAGGAGCAGGACAAGATGCCGGCCGCTGCCATAACTCCAAGGCTGGGCCAACAATGGCCTCAGCCACCGGAAAGGCCTCCGTGGGAGAATCCCCTCGGTCCAGTATCTCCGTGAGGGGATACTTGGCCTGCTTTGACATGGGTTCGAGCTTCATCCCAGTAGACTCTGAGATGAGCCGAAGCATACCCAGGAATGAGGATGGGCTCTCATCCACCGACTGTCCCCCAAGGGACTCCAGGTCAAAGGGCCTGGAGAACTGGGAAGAGTCATCATCAGACTCCGAGGAGTCTGCGAACAGCTACCTATGGCCTGAGCCACCCTCCACTTGCCGAGGCCGATTGGGAGTGAGGGTGACCGACAACTGATGGGGCAACCACTGACCTGACCGAGAATCCTTGGTTGGAGCCCCAGATTTAGGTTGTGGAGGCGGGGGTACCACCACAATGGGTGGCGCAACTGGTTTTGGCTGAACAACCGGCGCCAGCTTGGGCTCTTCGATAACCACAAGGGGTTGTTTCGGCTGCTCAGGTGACAGCCACTTAATGGCTGGGGAAGGCGACGGGGTCGGCTTGTTCCCAGTCAGAAGGAGCTGCTGCCACATCAAGTCCTAGTAGCGTTGATGCAATTTGAGCCGAAGCCTTTCCTCCGAGGAGGAAGAAGACGAGGATGAGTGGCGCCGCTACTTTCCTCGGTGCTGAGACCGAGACCGCCGATGTCGGCGGGATCGGCTGGACCGAGAAGAGGTCCGAGACCGAGACCATCAGTGTTTCCGAGGGTGGGTCTGGGAGGAGCCGGGAGACCTGTTCCTCCCTCGGCTCGGGAACCTTAACCGGGGACTCTGGCACAGGAGGCACAGGCAAGTCCTCAGTTTCCACTGGGGGAACCGGTGAAGAAGGGTTGTCGACTTCTCCAGTTGATAGCCCGTCCGACGGGTCGAGAAAAATCTCGACCGCATCGATGGGTGTCTCGGCTGGCTGACCTGACAGGGACACCGTGAAGCCAGCGGCCTTAGCCGCAACCTCGACTGAAGCTGAGTGTCGACTGTCTGGGGAAGGGGACCTCTCCCGCTCCCACGAACACTGACGGCGGGACTTACCCTTCGAGTCCTTCTTCTTGGACCTAGAGGAATGTCCCAATGGACCCTCACCTTTTGTAGAGAGGGATTGACAAAGCTCCCTAAAAGAAGCCGTGTAGGAGGAGCCCAAGGAGAGTGGGATAAATGCCGCAACCGAGGAAGACGAAGATGCGGCCTGGGCAGCCTTCTCCTCGAGGGCGATCATCTGCTCAAGTTGCTCAGCCGAGCCTGCCACTGTGGACACCGCCCAACGGGACTCCTTTGACTTCACCGGAGGAACATGTCTCTCGGGGCGCCCAAGTTGGAGTCTGGCAACACAGTCTTCGAGGACATTGACCGAGAAGGACTTGCACAATTTGCAAGCCTGCGGATCGTGATCGAGTCCAAGGCAATAAATGCACGTGGAGCGCGGATCAGTCTGAGACATTTTCTACCTGCATGGGCACCACCGAAATCCGGGAGTCAACTTATCTATTGCAGCCGCAAAGGAAGAAACAGACCGAAGTCTAGAAAATTTAAGAATAAGTTTCGGTTTAACCGACGAGTTTGGATCCAGGCCTAAAACGCAGAGCGCTAAGGAGGGAACCTGAGCTTCCAAGTGGTAAGGAAGATCTAGCGTCATGGGGCGAAGCTGAGAGTTTTATCACCCAGGTGGGTGGGAGGAGCCAGCTTGAAGACCTTCCGGCAAGACTTAAAGCGGCAAGGAACTGCCAAGAAGTGTGGATTGAACAACATATCCATGTCCCTAGAACTAAAGGTTCCCGGCAAAAGAAAATAATGGAGAAAGAGGATCAGACACAGGAAGACCTCCCAAGTCCAGGGGGAAGGAGGGAGAGACAGCGTGGCTTGCTGCAAGAGATCCCCTCACAGATCTACTGTTATGGTAAGTTCTTACGTAACTGTACTATCTGACTTCGGGGGTATCTCTTGCAGCAGACCATACCCATGGAACAAGTATGAAGCAGTTCTGACATCAAGAAATGCAGTATGGGTGGTATGAAACCAAGAGTCTAAGAAAGTGGACTCTGTAGAACAGCTAGGCCAAAATTGTCCCTATGCCTAAAGGCAATGTCCAGGCTGTGATGCTTGGCAAAGGTATGGACAATACTCCAAGTAGCAGCATCACAGATCTCTGCAGCTGACACATTCCTGAAAAAGGCAGTAGAGGTGGCCATGCCTCTGGTGCAATGGTCACGAGCAACACCAGGAAGGTCCTTGCCATATTTCCTGTAACAATAAATGATACAGTTTGCCAACCATTTGGACAATCACTGTTTTGAAACAGGGATGTCCTCTTTACCAGGGGTGAAAGAAACAAACAATCATTTGGACTTCCTACAGTCCTTTCAATTGTGTGTACAGTACTGTAATGCAGAATTTTGTGCATACTTAAAGTGTGGACCAATGCTTCCCCTGGATTGGCATGTTCAGGATAATAAACAGGAAGGCGGATGGATTGATTTAAAGTAAACTCAGACACCGCCTTAGGAAGAAACTTGAGATGTTATGCAAAGATACCCTGTCTGTGGAAAATCGAATAAGGCTGCTCGTACATAAGCACCTGTAGCTCTGAAATTCTTTGAGCAGAAGTAATAGCAACTAAAAATAACACTTTCCACGACAGAAAGCATAGCTCGCATGTCGCAGCCAGCTCAAAAGGAGCCAAAGTATGTTTTTTCAACACAAAATTCAAATCTCAAGGTGGGTTTGGATTGCAGGTAGGAGGCTTCAGGTGAAGAATGCCTCTCAGAAATGTATGGGACACCTCCAGTTGTGCCACCATATGGCCATCAACAGGCACATGGAAGGAAGAGATGGCAGACATCTGCACCTTACGAGAAGAGTACTTCAGGCCGGAATCTGAAAGGAACAGAAGGTACTCCAGAACCTGGTTCACTGAACGAGTGAAGGGATCCAGCTAATGTGTAGCAGCCCACAATGTAAAACATTTCCACTTTATAGAAAGGTGGACCTAGTGGAAGGCTTCCTAGCTGCCAGCAGGACATCAGCCACTTTGGGTGACACCCCGAACTAAGCCATGGCTATGTCCTCAGGAGCCAGGCATGAAGATGCAGGGATCTGAGGTCCAGATGGACCAGGGTGCCCTGGTTCTGGGACAGCAAGCCAGTGCACAGAGGTAGCGGTACTGGTGGTTCCACTGTCAGCAGCTGCAGTAAGGGGAACCAGATCTGACAAGGCCAGAAGGAGCTATGAAGATCATTGTGGACCTTCCATCTGGAGCTTGATTAGAACCCTCTGAAGCAAGGGGAAGGGAGGAAATGCATACAGAAACCTCCCTTTCCAAGAGACGGACGTGTCTCACCAGAAAACTCCA
Source organism: Neoceratodus forsteri (assembly GCA_016271365.2). Classification (NCBI taxonomy): domain Eukaryota; kingdom Metazoa; phylum Chordata; order Ceratodontiformes; family Ceratodontidae; genus Neoceratodus; species Neoceratodus forsteri. Next base: position 5,875,881 of record JADMNL010000040.1, read on the forward strand.
GGCCCTGGATCGAGCAAGCAGAAATGTGGCAGTTTTGCATTGAGTGGGGACGCAAAAAGGTCCCACTCTGGATAATCCCACCTGCCGAACAGGTCTTCCACTACTGAGGTCAGCAGCTCCCACGTATGCCTTTGACTGCTACCGACTTGGGGTGTCCACCAGGATGTTTTGGACACCTGGAACATGGACAGCTGACAGTTTGAGACCGTGATCCAGAGCTCAATACCAGATTCTCATTGCTTCCTGGCAGAGGGGGTATGAGTGAGTGCCCCTCTGTTTGTTGATGTAGTGGATTACACTGATGCCATCCATCTGCACTAGCAGAAGACCTGCAGATAACTAAGTCTGGAAGGCCTGCAAGGCATAAAGAATGGCCCACATCTCCAGGAGCACAATGTGGAGAGAGTATTCCACATGGAACCAGGTCCCTCATGTTTAGTGGGGCCCTAGATGTGCCCCCCACCCCAGCCCCAAAGCATGGGTTGTAAGGATTTGCTATGGGGAAGGAATGAAGAAAGGAACCCCTCGTAACAGGTTGCTGGGTTCCATCCACCAAAGGAAAACTCTCTTCACTGGAGAGGAGACCAGGACCAGCTGTTCCAGGTCATCGGTATGCTGATCCCACTGGACCTTCAGTGTCCATTGAGGAATCCTCATGTGCAGTCTGGCTAGGGGCACTGTGACAATGCCGCAGCCATCAAAACCAAAAGCCAGAGACAGATTCTGGCTAAGACCTAGCGGCTGCCATACAGCAGGTGGGATTGGGCTATTAGGCAGTCTGCCCAGTTCTGGGGCAGGAAGGCCATGTCTTGAGAGGTATCCATGACTGCCCCATGTACTAATGAGGCTGACAGGGGTTCAGAACTGACTTGGGCTGGTTGACTGTGATGCCCAGATCCTGGAACAGGTGGGTGGAATGTTCCAGAGTCTGTAATAGGTGCTCCCTGGACTGGGCTTTGAGGAGCCAGTCATCCAGGTAGGGGAAGACACAGAGTCCCTCCCACCTGAGTGCAGCTGCCACCACTGCCAGGCATTTGGTAAACACCTGAGGGGCTGAAGACAAGACAAAGGGCGAGGCCCAGAACTAGAAGTGTGCCCCCTGGAAGTGAAACTTTAACTACTCTCTGTGGGAGGCATGTAACTAGATGTGCAGGCAGGCATCCTTCATGAAAAGGGAGCAAATCCAGTCTCCATGGTGGAGAAGGGGCAGCAGACCCTGGAGTGTCACCATCCAGAGCATTTTGTACTGGATGAACAGATTTAGCTCCTGGAGGTCCAGAATGGGTCTGAGGTCTCCTGTGCATTTTGGCACCAGGAAGAAATGAGAATAGAACCCTCTGCCCTGTTGAGCCTCTGGGACAGGTTCTATGGCACTTTTTTGCAACAAGGAGCAAATTTCTTCCCAGAGCACTGGAATGTGGTCTGGAGGCCACTCCAGAAGTTCCAGAGTGTGGCCACTTTCTATGATCTGCAGGACCCAGGCATCTCTGGTGGTTTCCTTCCACTTGTTGAAGTGTAGGGAGAAGTGACCCCCTACCACCACCTCCTGCCTTGGGGGGGAGGCAAGCAAGGAGTCAGGCTGATATAGCAGGGGCAGCCGGGGCTGCACCCCCACCTCTGGGAGCCTTTCCTGTAGCAGAGAAGGGGGTAGGCATGGAAGAGGCAGCCTGACATTGCTCTGAGGCTTGCTGGAGGGCTTGGGTCTACGAATAGACTAATGGAAGAGCACTGGCTGACCACTTTTTGGCTGGTTAGTGTGGTACATGGAGTGGGCCGAATGTAGGGTGTGGTCCGAGGCTTGCAGTTGTGACAATATGTCCTGTACATCTGCACCATACAACCTGTAGCCTCTAAAAGGGCATTTAGGATGGACAATTGCACGTTCTGAGCAAAGCACAGCAATCTGCACAAGGGTGATCTGCAGGCCTCCAGCACAGGGGGAGGAGGTGGATAGGGATCTAGGGGTCAAATTCACAAGATGGCAATAAAAGGTGAGGTATTACTGCTGGGTGATTTCAATATCCCAGATGTGGACTGGAACATTCCAGCAGCTGCTTCAACCAGGAACTGAGACATCCTGGATTCCCTACAGGGGGCAGGCCTCAGACAGCTAGTGATTGATCCCACCAGAGACAGGGCGATTCGGGACCTAGTACTGACCAACGAAGACAGAATTGCAGATGTCCAGGTGGAAGGTCAACTGGGTTCCAGTGACCACCACATGGTGAGGTTTAGCATAGAGACAGGGACACAGTCTAGTCACACAAAGGCAAAATTCTTAGATTTTAGGAGGGCGTATTTTGCTTAAATGGGGAGTGGTATCAAAGAAGCCCTGGTGAGGAGGAAGATAAGAGAGGGAGTTGAGGAGCAGTGGGAACACCTGAAGGGAGCCATAGAGGAGGTGACGAGCCAATGCATTAGGATGGTAAACAAAGGCAAGAGAAGGAGGAAACCACTATGGTTCACAAGAGAGGTGGCAGACAAGGTAAGGGCCAAAAGGGCAGGTTTCAGGAAATATAAGGAGACTCAAAGGGAGAAATGACAAGGAGGTGTACCTAAGGAATCTAAGGGAAGCAGGGAAGGCTGTAAGGAGCACAAAGGTGCAGACTGAGGAAAGATTAGCACAGACGGTGAAGAAATGGGACAAGACATTCTATAGTCACATCAGCAAAAGAAGAAAAGTCGGGGGGGATTGTAAGGCTCAGAGGAGATACAGGGGAGTGTAAAGAGAGAGACCTGAAAAAGGCGGAAATACTGAACAAATACTTCTGTTCGGTATTCACTGAAGAGGGAGAGGGTCAGGGACCACAGCTGGGAAACAGACACGAAGGGGGGAGGGGGTTAATACAAGTCCATTCACAGTGGAAAGAGTCTTGGAGGAGCTCACAAAACTGAAGGTGGACAAAGCAATGGGGCCAGATGGCATACACCCGAGGATATTAAGGGAGCTGTGAAGAGAGCTAGCAGCGCTTCTAGCAGCCATGTTCACTGAGTCACTCAACACAGGAGTGGTTCTGGAGGACTGGAAGAGGGCACATGTAATCTTACTTCGAGGGGGAGCTCTTGCAGCAGGTAATCCCAATAGGACTAAGCTGCCAGATATTAGGACCCCACGGAAAACTTCTAGCTAGCAGTCTATGGCAGGGGACCGCCTCCAACATCGGCTTCGCCCTGACGTCAGCTCTGGTATAAAGGGGGCAGTCCCCTGGCACCACCTCAGTTCTTTTCCCATCGACCCGCTAACATTGGCTCCACTAACGCCTTTTTTCACAGTCAACTGCCATTTTGCACCTAGAGCAGTTACCGTTACCTTTTTTCCAACAGTTTTTCTCCAGTTCCAGTGCATGTCTTCTTCGTCCTCTCAGCGGTGGAAGTTGAAGTGTGTTTGCGGCAAGCAGATCTCGGTGAGGGACGGCCACTTGGTCTTCCTGATCTGCCTAGGCTCTGACCACTGGCCAGACGACTGCCCGCACTGCCAAAAATTCAACAAGACCCGCATCTGTTGCCTAAAGACACTCAAGGCCTACCTGCTGGAGAAACAAGTGGCCGCCATGCAGAGGACCCATTCGGGACAAAGTTCTTCCTCCTCAGCTAGGGACTCCTCCCTCAAGAAGAAGATATCAGGTGAGAAACATCACCACAGGGATAAAGAGAGAGTCAGGTCTGAATCCCATCCTAGGTCCCCTCACAGGTCTTCTGCTTCTTCCATCTCCGATGGGAGGTCAGAATCTGTACCACCAGGTTCAACGGTTGTTGCTGGGACTTCCTCCAAGAAGACTACTGCCTCCTCCCATTCCAAAGGTAAGGAGTCTTCTACTCACGGGCATTCATTCACCCAAGTACCCTTGCTGCATAGACCCCACAAGCATGTGCACAGGTCGGCGCCAGAGAGACAGGCGTCTCTTTCACGCAAGAAAGCAGATACTGCCGCCCGAAAATCCTCAGGGTCATCTGATAGGCACAAGGGGTAGGATGACTCCTCCAGACATCAGGAGGTCATCAGGTACCAAATGCCTCCTCCACCTGAAGACGGGGCAACGTCGGCCTCAGAGGGTTGACATACTGTGGGCCACTCTGACTCCACTTCGGAAATGGACCAGGCACCACCACCGAAAGAGCGACCATCTGCCCTGAAAGACCGGGCGTCAGATCAAACACCCAGTGCCCCAAAGGATAAGAGACCCGGGCCTATGGATAACTGGCTGCTCCTTCCTCCTCCTCTTCCTCCTAAGGAGCTGGATGCCAGACCCCAAGGAGGCCTGGCAGAGTGCAGCAGCCAAGGCACATGAGCTCTCAGCCCCCAGATCCAGAGTCGAAGAAGCTGGACCAAATGGGCCGTAGGGTCTATTCTTCAGCCACCTGCACATTCAGGTCACTGAATTTCTTAGCACACATGGTTACATACCAAAAATCTCTTTGGACTAAGGCTTTGGATTTGGTGAAAGCCTAACCAGACTCGGATGGCAAGTCAGAGTTCATGGCTGTCATCCAGTCAGGCACTGACGTTGATAAATGTACTGCGGAGTTCTTACGACTCCACAGACACGGCAGCCAGGGCGACAGCAACTGGGGTATGCATGAGGAGACATGCCTGGTTGAGGGGCTCTGGTTTCCGTCAAGACTTGCAGGATGCCATATTGGATGTACCCTTTCAAGGGTCTGTCCTTTTTGGCACAGACACAGAAAAGCTCATAACAGGGCTGCAGGATTCAGACAAGGCGGTGTCTGACATAAATTGAATGTACAGGTCAGAACCACCAACAGCTCGGTGCCATCCTTTTCGCAAGAATCGAGGACAACAGGGCAGATGCCAACAGCACCATAAAGGAGGATTTAAGAGAAGAGGCCCTCCCCTTGCTCCAGGTACTCAGGGCCCCAAAAGTGCCAAGATGGCCAGACCCCCTTTGCCAACCCCCTCCACTATGGCATGACTCCCTGCCGACCTCCCCTCTTCTGGCGGAGGTGCATGGGGAGGCGGTAGGAGGGAGGTTTTCCCTTTACCGATCAGGATGGTCTGGCATCACCCCAGACTAATGGGTCCTCCAGATAGTCGAAAGGGGGTACTCTGGAGTTCACCCAGATTCCACCGGACAGCCCACCCGTTCCCTCCCACTGCTCCCCCTCCCACGCGGCTCTCCTGCGTGCAGAGATACAGGTATTGCTCGAAAAAAGAGTTATTCAAGAGGTACTCTGAGCTCAAAGAGGCGAAGGGTATTACTACCACTTCTTCCTAGTCCCAAAGAAGACAGGGGACCTCCGACCCATTCTGGATCTTAGCCAGCTGAATACCTTCGTCGAATATAAAAGGTTCAGAATGGTGACATTAGTGAGTCTGCTACCCATGCTCCATCAAGGAGATGGGCTCTGCTCCTTGGACATGCAGGATGTTTACATATACATAAAGATCCTGCTGTCCCACAGGAAGTGCCTTTGCTTCACCTTCCAAGGAGAGCACTACCAGTTCAGGGCACTTCCATTCGGTCTTTCATTGGCACCAAGTGTCTTTACCAAGTGCCTAGCAGTAGTGGCGGCAGCCCTCAGGAGAAGGAGTCATTATGTCTACCCCCACCTGGATGATAGGCTTCTCACAGCTTCATCAGAAGACCAATTGCATCAAACACTGGAGGAGACTTTCATTCTGTTTCAAACCTTGGGCATCACTCTCAATCTTTCCAAGTCATTCCCGTGACCTGCTCAAAGGCTACAGTACATCAGTGCAGTCCTGGACACCATCCAAGGGAAAGCCTTTCTTCCCAAAGACCGAGCAGTCAGGCTAAGGGAGGCTGCTCACAGGGTGATGGCCTCGGACCAGGTCCCGGCAACAGTGGTTCTGCAGCTCCTGGTCCATATGGTTGTAGCCATAGCCACAGTTCCCCTCACTCGTTTGAACATGCGCATCCTGCAGTGGAACCTCGGAGTTCAATGGAACCAAGGCACAGATGATCTCGATCAGCTAATCCAAGTCTCCAGTGCAGTTCATCAGTTCCTGGTTTGGTGGGACACTCCGGCTCATCTGGACAAAGGGGTTCACTTCCAACATCCCAGTCCCCAACAAATCTTGATGACAGATGCATCGGGACTGGGATGGGGAGCTCATCTGGCATTTCACCAGACGAGGCGCTCTTAGAACTCCATGGAACGGTCTCTCCACATAGACATTCTAGAGATGAGAGCCATCCTGTACGCCTTACAAGCTTTTCTAGGGGTACTCTTACCTGGGCCCCTTCTGATCCAGTCAGACAATACCCCAGTAGTCTTCCATCTCAACAAACAAGGGGGCACTCATTCTTACCCCTATGCAGAGAGGCAATGAGAGTATAGGTCTGGGCAGTGGATCACAGTCTGGATCTCACTGCAATTCATGTTCCAGGGATCCACAATGTCCTTGCAGACAGCCTAAGCCACTCTTGATCTCAGAGCCATGAATGGGAACTACTGCAAGAGGTCATAGAAGACCTCTTCAGAAGGCGGGATCGGTCAGAACTGGACCTCTTTGCATCCCCACACAATGCCAAACTGCCCAATTTCTGCTCACTAGATCCAGGGCCTGTTGTTTTTTGGTGAGACGCATCGTTCCTCTCTTGGACAGGAAGGCTTCTTATGCCTTCCCTCCCTTCCCACTTCTTCAGAGGATACTGCTCAAGCTGCAGGCAGAGGGTGCCTGAATGATCCTGGTTGCACCCTTCAGGCTTCAGAAGATTTGGTTCCTGCTGTTACAGCAGCTGGCATTGGAACCGCCTGTTCCGTTACCACTGACCACTCACTTGCTGTCCCAGGAGCAGGGGACGCTGATTCATCTGGCCCTCCTGTCCCTGCATCTGCATGCATGGCTCCTGCAGACTTACCTAGGGACAGGTTTGGAGTGTCCCTCAGAGTGGCAGAGGTTCTCATGGCAGTGAGAAAGCCCTCTACTAGGGCAACATATGCCATGAAGTGGAAGTGTTTCTGCTTGTGGGCATCCCCCCATTCTCTGGATCCCCTCACCTGTCTGGTGGAATCAGTGCTAGAGTATCTCCTTTCGCTCTCGGACTTGGGTCTTAGCTACTTGTCCATTAAGGTGCATCTCTGAGCACTTTCAGCTTATCAAGCACCTCTGGATGGGAAGACTCTGGCACAGTTGGACCTATGCAAGACCTTTTTAAGAGGAATCTTGCATATTAAACCCCCCAGGAGAGATCCCATTCCACCTTGGGACCTCCTGTTCATGTCAGAAAATCTTGCCTTGCCCCCCCTTTGAGCCAGCCGCAAGTTGAGAGCTACGCCTTCTATCCTGAAAGGTGCTATTTTTTAGTTGCCATTACCTCCACTTGGAGAATTTCCGAGCTGCAGGCTCTGATGTGTAAAGAGCCTTATCTTGTTTTTCACAGGGACAGGGTAGCCCTGCGTACAAATCCTAAGTTTCTTCCAAAGGTAGTGTCTGAGTTCACTTTGAACCAAGACATCCAGCTACCTGTTTATTACCCAGAGTGCTCACACAGAGGGGAGGCTTTACTTCATACTCTGGATGTACATAGAGTTCTTCATTACTACCTTATTCGTACCAGTTCCTCCAGAAAGGCAGACCAGTTGTTTGTCTTGTTTGCCCAAAGGACAGTAGGGACACCAATATCAAAACAGACACTGACCAAGTGGCTTGTAAACTGCATTACATTCTGTTATCATAAGTACAATAGACCCTTGTTGGGACCAGTCAAGTGTCACTCCACCAGAGGGGTCACAACATCATTCGTGTCCCTCAGGAATGTCTCATCAGTGGACCTTTGTGCAGCTGCTACTTGGAGTTCAGTACACACTTTCGTTACACACTACAGTCTGGACATTGCTTCCAGGAGAAGAACAGGCTTCAGCCTAGCGGTCCTTCAGGGACTTCTCTCCTGAGATGCCTAGGGTTTCTGCTTAGACAGTCCTCCACCCTTTTGACCTGGGTCTCTCTTTTGGGTAATGCTTGGGACTCAGTCCTATTGGTATTATCTGCTGCAAGAGCTCCCCCTCGAAGTTAGATAGTACAGTTGCGTAAGAACTTACTGTAACAGAAGATCCTCGAGATGAGCTCTTGCAGCAGGTGGCTTTCCCACCCACCTGTCCCTGGGGATTAGATTTTCATTTTCTCTTTGGGGGATAGGAGATCCTCCTCAAGTCTCCATTTACATCTCAGCCAGGTTTCCAGCGGGACAACTGAGGTGGTGCCAGGGGACCGCCCCCTTTATACCAGAGCTGATGTTGGGGCGGAGCTGACTTCGGGGGCGGTCCCCCACCATAGACTGCTAGCTAGAAGTTTTCCGTGGGGTCCTAACGCTTGGCAGCTTAATCCTATTGGTATTACCTGCTGCAAGAGCTCCTCTCAAAGATCTACTGTTATGGTTAAGTTCTTACGTAACTGTACTGTCCCTCTGCACAAAAGTGGAAGTAGGGGGAGGCAGGGAACTACAGGCCGGTCAGCCTCACCTCAGTAGTGGTTCAGATCATGGAGGCATTGCTTAAAGAAAGAACAGTGGCACACTTGGAATCGAATGGTGCCCAGGATCCAAGGCAACATGGATTCACAGCAGGAAGGTCATGTCAGGTGAATCTGATAGATTTTATTTATTGGGTGATGAAGGAAGTGGATGGGGGGAGAGGGCAGTGGACTTCACCTACCTCAGTTTCAGCAAGGCCTTCAACACCATCCCACATAAAAGGCTGGTTAACAAGATGGGTAGTCTGGGCATGGGGAACAAGGTGGTAAACTGGGTTAGGAACTGGCTAACGGACAGGAAGCAGAGGATGGTGGTAAATGGGATCCAATCCAGGGAGAAGGGGGTGACCAATGGGGTACCTCAGGGATCAGTCCATGGGCTAGTCCTGTTTAATGTTTTCATTAGTGACATTGCGGTAGGACTGGAGAGAAAGGTCTGCTTGTTTGCAGATGACACCAAGATCTGCAACAGGGTGGATACTCCAGATGGGGTGGAGAGAATGAGGAGGGACCTGGAGAAACTTGAACAATGGTCTGAGGTGTGGCAACTGAGGTTCAATTCCAAGAAGTGCAGAATAATGCACCTGGGATGGGGAACCCTGGAGAGAGCTACCAAATGGGGGGGATTGCTGATGATCACCAAGGAAGAAAGGGACCTGGGGGGTATTATCTCAGATGACATAAAGGTGTCTAAGCAGAGTACAAAGGTTGCAGGATGGGCCAGTGGCATGCTCGGGTGCATAGACAGAGGTATCACTAGCAGAAGGCAGGAGGTAGTGAAGCCATTGTATAAAATACTGGTGAGGCCTCACTTAGAGTACTATGTGCAATTCTGGAGGCCGAACCGTCGTAAGGACATTGATAGGGTGGAGGTGGTCCAGAGAAGGGTGGCTAAGATGTACAGGGCTTGCACCAGAAGACATATGAGCAGAAATTAAAGGACCTGGCTATGTACTCGCTGAAGGAGAGGACGGATCAGGGGGATATGACAGAAACATTCAAGTAGCTTAAAGGCATAAACAAGGTGCGGAGGAGTACAAGAATGAGGGGGCATGACATGAAATTGGAAGGTCGCAGGTTAAGAGGAAATGTGAAAAGGTTTTTATTCATGGAGAGGGTGGTGGACACATGGAATAGTCTGCCACAGGAGGTACTGAGAGCGAGCACAGTGGAGGGATTTAAACATGCCTGGGACAGGCATACAGGTACCTTAGAGGTGGGAAGGAGGGATGAAAATATTCGAGGGGATCTTAGTCATCAGGTATCACTGTAGGAACTTTGCCATCAGTGAATGGGAATCCACATGGAAGATTTTCAGCAATACAACTGGGGCCACTCATGCCATCGATGTCAGCCGACATCACCAACCCTATACAGGTGTAGGCAGACCCACTCTCCCCTTGTTTCTTTCCCCCTGGAGATGAAGGGAGCAAGGCTCATGCCCTGGGGAAATGAAGAGAGACAGAGGGATCCAGCTCTAAATCGAAGTATGGAACAACAGATAGCCAGGTCCTGAATAGGAGCCCCAAGAAGGGGGACAGTGGGAGGGAAAGCATACCTGATGACTGAGATCCCCTCGAAGATCAACTGTTATGGTAAGTTCTTATGTAACTGGTTTATCTTCTTTGGGGTTATCTCAGTCATCAGGTCCTACTGTAGGAACGAGTGCCAAGCAGTGACAGGTAGGATCTGGTAGTCCGGGAGGCTGGAACTCCATAAACTAAAGATAGGAGTTGAAACAACCCACCCAGCCAAGGAACTTCTTAAACTTAAGACGGAAGACCTTGGGAACTGAGCCCTTGCTGCACAACCCTGCCGAAACCAGCACGGGCTCTAGATGCAATGTCCAGACAGTAATGCTTGGTGAAAGTGTGGACTGTGCTCCAGATGGCAGCCGCACAGATATCCGCGGCTGAGACCACTTTGAAACAAACCACCAAGGTAGCCATGCTTCACAGGACATGTGAAAGGGTCTATGGAATGGTTCGCCACCCCGATGGCAAACTGCTTCCACTTCATGGCATAAGTGGCAGGAAAAGGGAGGTCATAATTCCACTATACAAGACACTAGTTATTCCCACCCAGAGTACAGTGTACAGTTCTGGAGACTTTACCTATGTAAGGATATAGACAGGGTAGAGGAGGTTCAGAGGAGGGCAACAAAGATGGTACAGGAATTGCATCACAAGTCCTATGAGGACAGGCTGAAAGACTTGAATATGTACCCCCTGGAGGAGAGGAGGAAGAGAGGGGATATGATAGAGACATACACATATCTTACAGGGAGCAACAGAGTGCAGGAATACACTATTTTCCAGTGAAAAAGATGTTCCAGGACTAGAGGTCTTGGGATGAAGTTGGAGGGAGAGCGATTCAGAGGAAATTCTGAGGAAACATGAGGAAGAATTTTTCACAGAAAGAATGGTGGACAAGTGGAGTGCCAGAGGAAGTGGTGGGGGCTGAAACAATTATGGGATTTAAGAATGCATGGGATAGACATAAGAGAATTCTGGGGGTCAGGGCTAAGGGGCAACAGACTTCTAGAAAAACGTAGAGGGAATTTACAAGCTCAAATGGGCAGACTGGGTGGGCCATAGGCCCTTATCTGCTGACAGTGTCTATGTATCCAGGTATAAGTGGCATGGGTGGAAGGCTTGAGGGCAGCCACCAGGACGTGCACTACCCTGCTAGAGACCCCAAGCCTGGCAATGGCTATGTCCTCAGAAGCCATGCATGCAGATGAAGGGACCTGAGGTTGGGACAGACCAGGGTCCCCTGATCCTGGGTCAGCAGATTCCTGCAAAACGGCAGAGGAACTTGAGGCTCCTCCGCCAACTGCAGCAGCAGAGGGAACCACACCTGGCGAGGCCAGAATGGGGCTACCAGGATCATGCTGGCCCCTTCCATTTGCAACTTGATCAGCACCCTCTGTATTAGTGGAAACTGAGGGAATGCATACAGAAATCTTCCTCTCCAGGAGAAGGACAATGCGTCTCACCAGAAAACTCCAGGCCCTGGATCTAGCAAGCAGAAATTGGACAGTTTTGCACCGAGTGGGGACGCAAAAAGGTCCAACTCTGGATGACCCCATCTGTTGAACAGATCTTCTGCTGTGGATGAGAGAAGCTCCCATTCATGCATGCTAGACGGAGTCCTGCTGAGACTGTCCGCCAGGGTGTTTAAAACGCCTGACACGTGGACCACCGAGATTGTTAGGCTGTGTTCCAGAGCCCACAGTACCACACTCGCATGGCCTCCTTTCAAAGGGAGATACGAGTGAGTCCCACCCTGTTTGCTGATGTAGTAGACTACACTCAGATTGTCTGACTGCACCAACAGCTGACCTGGAGCAAGATGCTCCTGGAATGCCTGTATGGCATAGGGCACTGCTCTCATCTCCAGGACACTGATATGCAGGGCGGCTTCCCACTGGGACCAGGAACCCTTAGTCTGACATGGGCCTAGGTGCGCTCCCCAGCCTAGCCCCGAAGAATCCATGGTGAGGATCTGATGCGGGGAAGTGATCTGGAATGGAACCCCCTGAAGGAGATTCGAGGGGTCCATCCACCACTTGAGCACATTGCGGACCAGGGAAGAGACCAATACCTGCTGGTACAACTCATCTGATCGCTGGTCTCATTGCACCTTGAGGGTCCACTGAAGGGTGTGCATGTGGAGCCGGGCCAGTGGAATGGTGGGAATGGCTGTGACCATTAGACCCAGGAGTCTCAGGTATAGCCTGGCAGGAATGTAGTGACTGAGCTACTTTATGAACCTGCACTATAAGGCATTCGGTCCTGTCTTGGGGTAAGAAGGTCTTTCCCCGCTTAGAATCCAGAACCACCCAAATGTATTGTAATCTTTGGGATGGTACTAGAACAGAGTTGGGCAGGCTGATTGTTATGCCCGTGGACTGGAAGAGTTGTAGGGTCTGCCCCAGGGTCAATAACAGCTATTCTCTGGACAGGGCCTTGAGAAGCCAATCATCCCGGTAAGGGAACACATACAGTCCCTCCCTTCTGAGGGCTGCTGTAACTGCTGCTAAGCACTTGGTAAAGACATGCGGCACAGAAGATAATCCAAAGGGCAATACCTTGAACTGGTAATGCTCCCTCTGAAAGGCAAAGTGGAGGAACCTCTTGTGAGGGGGAAAGACCGCTATGCGCATGCAAGCATCCTGCATGTCCAGTGAGCATAGCCAATCCCCTGACCTGAGGAGGGGCAAGAGGCCTGGTAAAGTTATCATCCAGAACTTTTTGTACTGGACATAGACTGAAGTCTTTCAAATCGAGAATGGGCCTCAGATCTCTGGTCTTTTTGGGGATCAGGAAAAACCTGGAATAGAATCCCTGGTTTCTCTGCCACTTTGGCACCAGTTTTATAGCCTGTCTGTGCAGGAGAGACTGCACTTCCTCCCGGAGAGCAGACAGATGATCCTGGAGAACATGACAGAGTGGCAGGGGGATGTCTGGAGGCTGCTGGATGAACTCTGGAGTGTGACCGCATGCTATGATCTACAGGATCCAAGCATCTGAAGTTATGGTTCTCCATTGTTCTAAGTGGAGGGAGAACCGACTTCAAACCATCACCTCCTGGGTTTGCACCTCAAACCACCACCACTTCCTGGGTTTGCACCTGAGGAAGGGAGGGGGGTCCAGCAGGGAGTCAAGCTGAGGCAGGGCCTGCTGAGGAAGCTGGTCCCTCAGTTCTGGGATGCTTGGCTATCACCCCTGAATGGGAGGGGCAGGCAAGGAAGAATGGTCTCTGCGTTTACCCTGGGTATGGGGCCTGAACCCGGTCTATTGGCCTGTCTACAAAAAGTAGAGCATCCCCTACCACACTGCTGGGTGTGATAGAGGGAGTGGATGGATTTGATGGCTGTGCCTGAGGACTGCAGATCGTTAATGATGTCCTGGACATCCGGACCAAAGAGCTTGTTGCCACTGAAACAGGCATTAAGCACTTTGTTTTGCACATCAGCTGCGAACCCAGACACAAGAAGCCATGAATGACTACAGGCCCAGGGTTGAGGAGGCATATGTATTTTTTTCCCCAGAGGTTAATCCTATGGGACTGTTTGTCTGGGGGAAGGGAGCTATGGTGTTAGGCTGTTGTGTGCTGCCTTAATTACAGAGTCAGTTTCTGCCTGGGCAGCAAGGTGAGGAAGACCCTGAGGGGCACGCTAAAGCTTATTGGCCCTACAGAGTTCAGTTGGCACCATGTCTGGTCTGTGCCAGGCTGTCATGGTACCATTTTTTAATGCCGGAAGCATAGGAGGAATGATCTTAGGGGTTGATTCTGGGCTCTCCAAGTAGTCTGCCAAAAATTTCTGGTAGCATTCTCTTCCTCTGTCTGAAACCCCATGGTGGAAGACAGCTGCTTCATGATATTGAAGAAGGTAGCATCCTCAAGTGGGGAACTGGGGGTGTGCCTAACAGAGTCTTCACTGACTGGAAAGGCAGGTGAACTTGTCTGAGGTAAGGTACTGGTCCTCCTCCTCTTCCTCCACCATCTCCTTTGAAGGATGAGGTCAGTGTGGTACTCTTCCTCAAAGTTGACATCCTCCTCCGGATCTGCCGATGTATGTGCCATCGACGGCCCTTGGGTAGATTCCCTGGGTCGACAAACAGCTGTTGACAATGATGCTAGTGTCGAAGAAGCTGGTGACGACAGGCTGGTAAAAGCTGCAAACTGCTGGACCAGATGCTGGTAAAGCAGACGAGAATGTTGTTCAGGTCCGATGCCAACAAAGGAAAAGTAGTCAATGGCACATTGGCTGACGACCTGGCTAACTGACCCAATGAGCCTTAGGAGAATAAGGGGCAGGCAGTGAAGGGGTAGTCGTCAATGACAAGCCCGTCATTGACGGAGGAGGGGCTGACGACCCGGAGGTCAACGGCCAAATGCCCCGAGAGTCAGGCTAAGGAGCTGTCGGTATGGGCCTGGAGCTAACCAAGGTCTGGACAGCTGGTCTCTTAATCATGGCGACAGCCATCGATGAGGAGCCCCCACAGAAGGTGAAGCCAACGGGGAATGGGATGGCCACCGGAGGGGAGTCGTGATCCGGGTCTTTTCTGTGACTTTTTCCCTAGGAATTATCCTTTACCTGTGAGGCACTGGAGCTCTTGGAGCCAGAGGGCTACTGGGCGGCCAGTGCCCAGGAGGACCCCAACCCGGAGATTACTACCTATTGTTCCATGAAGTTTTTAGAGCCTTCCTGCATCACCTAGGGTAGTCTGATTAAATTGCTGGCACAGCTCACAATCGGAGGCATTGTGGTCAGGCCCAAGATAGCAGACACAGAGTGCTCGTCATTGGAGACAATCTCTTTCTGCAGCGGCAGCGATGGACAAGAGAGGTAGAGGGTTTAACTCTCGACATAAATGAAAAAGAGAAAATAAATCTCTAAAAATGAGATCTGTTAAGGGTTGTAGTAAATCTAAGCCGTAGGCAGAGAAAGGCACGAATACTGTGATGGCTTCTTCCACGGAGACTGTGCTTGCAAGTTGATGGCAGGAAAGAACCGAGGGGAGAGTGAGGCCACCTACACCTATATAAGGTTGGTGATGTCAGCTGGCCCCAGTTGTACTGCTGAAAATCTTCTGTGTGGATTCCCATTCACTGACAGTGAAGTTCCTACGGTGGTACCTGATGACTGAGATAACCTCAAAGAAGATCTGGGGTGTTTTGGCCTCTTGGTGTGGTCATGGGCAGTGTTGATGACCACCAAATCCACTTTAGCCTAATCAGCAAAGAAAGGCCTCCCTGCTGGGGCCTGGCATAATTTATCTGCTTTCCTGGGTATGGCAGGAATCAAACTGGACCGATGCCAGGTGGCCATAGTGGCATCTTTAAAAGTCTCAATAAAGGGAAGGATGACCAAAGGAGGGGCATCCAGGAGCCTTAAATAAGTGGCCAATCGATGTAGAGTGGGATCTTGCTCCTCAGTGTCGAAGCCCATGGCCGTCTGTAACTGTCTCATAACCGAGACAAAAGAGGGATCATCCTGGTGGGGGTGGACCACGGGGTATATCTCAGGGTCTCCTGTCGGATGAGACAGTGGAGAAGTTGTTGTAAGGGGTAGCTCCTCCATCATTGCCCTCATCACCATTGTCGTCCTCATTGGGAGGAATGAAGTCAGGGTGGTGACCACCCTCATCCCCCAAGTCCTGAGGGGGGAGTGAGGGCTCAGGGTTCAGAGGCGTGGGCTGTGACCCTGCCAGAGAAGCGGGGGCAATGTTGGGATGGGCCTTATGCTCGTGTAACCCCCCTACAAATGGGGGTTCCCAAAAAATCTTCCAGGAGCTTGCTTGAATGCTCCAAGCCTGAATGGTGTTTGGCGTTTAAGCCGTTTATCTGTGAGTGCTTTTAGAGTCGCTGGTACTGTCTCTTTAAGAGCTGTCTGCTTGCAGACATAATTAGTTTGTATGGGGGGAACTGTGTGTTTTCTTGCTTGAGTCCCGCTCGAGCTACTGCCAAATCGCTCCTTTTCTGCCATCACTAAGTGGGCAGAAGGAGCACTCTTCAAAGATGTAATTGTTTGCTTGTAACCTGTTAGAGTAATAATGAAAATGCAGTTTGATTTAGCCTGCTTTCTTGTAGCAAGGACAGTGCAAAGTAGCTCCCTCATGTTGATTCTAACCTGCTGAATTGGACCAATCATGGTGGGGATCCTTTAAAATGGAGCCTGCTCTGGGCGAATCAGAACTTGGACTCTCCGCTGGAGCCTGCTGTAAGGGGATTGTAAGGGCAGTGACTCTGGGAAATGTAGTTTTGACTTTGGCGCCTTTTTTCCACCAACAGGGGGAGTTTACTGTGAGTGACAGCCAAACCAGCAAACTAAACTGGGAGGAACTCAAAGGAAATGCCCGGCTTTGTCTACTGGAAAGATCAGATCAGTTTGGGCTGTGAAGAGACAGGGAGATGTGTGCTTCTTCGGTGTGTAGTTTTAGCGCAGGGATATCGTGTAAGGCCCTAAGTTTTGGTCTGCAGTTTGTGCAAGCGCCTGTTCAGACTGAAACCGACCTGTGAAGAGAATCAAGGAGATGTGAAGAGTAGAAACCAGGCTCACCCTGTAGAAGACTGGAGAAATTGTTGAATTGCGCTCGGTCTGTCAGGAACCGAATCTGCTGTGTGTTCTCCCGGGTATTGTGCAGTAATTGTGATCGGGACAGAGAAGCAGCCTGCCTGATATAGTACTTTCCTTTTACATATAAACGTGTGTAGTGCTTGGGGGGAATCGCGTTTCAAATCCCCTGTACAGTGTATAGAGTGCATGAAGCTGGAAGTAAACCCCAGCTTAATCCAGACTACATCCGTTTGCTCTAAACTGCAGTGGGGTCCAGTCACAAGGACCTTGTCCACATGGTCTGCTCCTCCTGGCAATCCAGGACAATCTGCCTTCCATCCAGTTCCCAGCATTGAGTTTGTGAGTACAAAGCAGGGTAGCACCCTGCCATTTGTTTATCGAATTGCAAGTGTGTCATCTAATTGTTTTTTTTTTTTTAATTTCTTCACGAACTGAGACAACCAGCTCCGGATTACAATGTGGGTATTGTGCCAGTGTTTTTTCCGTCACAGGGCCCCAACCAGCTGCAACCAATCCTGGCTATCCCCCCCCATCCTGGGTACCCAGTGAAAGTGACAATTTGGGACTCTGAATATGTGCACAATACTGTGCTTATTAATGTGTTTAACCTAATTAACCTGATTTCCCCCTTCCATGTTACAGCTCCTTAAATAAATCAGATCTGGTGGTTTCAGCAAAGTTACACTGGCTGAGGTATTCGTTTATGTTAAAGTATCGTACTGTGGTTTTTGCACTGTATCATCTTGTTTTGCAGGGGGTCCCTGGGGTCCAGTCGATGGAGCAGTCCTGGGGGTAAGAGTACATTGTGAAGATATTCCTAATGCATTGTGTGGGCCACTAGTGGGAAGAAAGGGGGGTTACAGTGTCCCAGAGGGCTGTGACCAAGTTAGTTTAACTACTGCAAACCCTGACGTCTGGGTGGAGGCACCCGCCATTGGACCTAGGCCCCTCAACAGGTTAGTAGTTAAGCAGGCAGGGGTAGTAGCCCTTGGGATAGCGCCACCTAGGGGTTACACTTGCATGAAATCCCATAAGATAGTAGGCACAGAATGAAAGTTCACCACTATCGGCATCGGGCCCATCAGCATCAGACCCATTGGCGTCGGCTGAGGAAACACCAGGGTCTGCACCAGGTCAGCACCTGGGAGGGCGGCCACACAGGCTGGGGCCTGCAGGATAGCTCATCAGCTCGGGTTAGGGTCGGGGATGGCGATAGTGACCGAGACTCGAGCCAGGGTGACTCTGGAGAGGCTCCAAGCCCAAGACGACGACCAAAGAAACAGTTGTGGTCAGTGGTGAGGGTATAGGCTGTGACCCGGCAACCACCGACACTGAGCTCATCGACAATGAGCCAGCGGAACCACCTGAGTGCCCGCAGAAAATAGGTGCCTGAACAGCAGGAGCTGTGAAGTCAGTGGGGCACCAGAGCCCCTGGAACCGACCCCCACCACTGAAAGATTTGTGAAGGGAGCTGCCAATAGTAGCCCATTCAGGGGAAAGGGCACGCAAAGCAGAGGAGCCGTCCCCGATGACGAGTATGGTCATGCCGCAGTCATTGCATGGAGCAGTGATCAGGATCAAGACAAGGAGGACTGGGTTCTGTCCTTTAGCTGGTCCTTGTCTTAATGTTTGTGCTTCCCTGAAGATTTGTCCTGGGCCTTGAAAGGCTGTAAGCCCATGGATGTCGAGGGGGGAAGTGGAGGAACTTCAAGCCTGAAACTCCTTCTCCATCTGGGCAACCTTCTGCTACAGCAGAAATGTTTTGAGGGTCTGCTTTCAGCGCTTCCTGGTGGCCTGGTTGGAGCCACAGCAGATCACACAGTCCTGGATGTCGTGTTCTGGGCCTAGGCAGCCGACACAGGCCTCGTGGTCGTCCTTCTCTGGGATCTTCTGCCCACAGGCACACTTCTCGAAGAGGTGCACCGAGGCAGATTTTGGCACAAATGTACTAGGAAAAAAATCACTTTATCACTAGAGTGATACACACTCAATCAATCAAAATCTTTATTTATCCAGGCGGGCACCATTGAGCAAGGCTCATTTGCAAGGTGGACCTGGTCATGAATACATCAAAGTACAGTACAGAAGCAGGTATACAAAAAGCAGTAATATACAAGGAAGAAAAAGTATATACAGTGTATACAGTATGAGTACATGGTTGAAATAAACAAAAAAAAAAACGCATTATTTCACAATTGAAGAAGTCAGCAGATGTACAATCAACCATAGGCATACAGGGGTTATAAGCAGAGATCTTTTGAGTGAGGCAGCCGGCAACTACACATATAGGGGAAAGAGGCCGTGTATGGGGTGGCAGGTTAGAGAGGTAAAGAAGAGGAGGGATATATTACCGACGACTGGGGAAAATTGCTAAAACCACAGAAAGTGACGATGGCTGCTGTACTTGTTTATTATGATAATGACGGAGGAGGGTAGATAATTGGGACACTACTATGGATGGGTTGGGACTTTAGCCAGGCTGGAGCGGACAGGGAAGGGTGGGTGCAGCAGGAAGAGTTAATAGGGAAAGAGTGAGAGCCAGGGGTAGAAACATGGCGAGTGTCAGGATGGAAAGGGGGAGTTGCGGAATTAGTGGGCTAGCGGTGAGGAAAACATTTGCAAGGTGCTTTCATGTAGCGATCGTAGAGTGCCTTGAAGATATTCAGGCTAACAGGCAGCTCAGCTTCAAGTTCCATTGTAAACCATTCCACAATGTGGGTAAAGAGAAGCTTAGAGCAGCTTTGCCGAAATGAGTTTTGACCCTTGGAACTTGGAGGGCAATTAGGGAATAGCTCCTTAGAGCGTAGGTGCCTAACACACTCCAGGGAATACAATCTGAGACATATGAGGGGAGCTTGTTGGTCACCGCTCTGAAGGCCCATAGGGCGGCATTTCTATTCCTTCTATAGTAAAGGGAAGTCCAGCCTAAAGATGAGTACAGGGAGCAGTGGTGTGTGGAAAGTGGAAGGCCAGTAATGAACCTGATAGCTCTGTGGTAGAGGGTGTCCAACTTAGCCAGTGCAGAGGCAGTGCAGTGGCTGTAGAGCAGGTCAGCGTAGTCTATTAAAGATAGGAAGGTAGCTTGAACTAGTTGAATCTTGGCCTCCTTTGTGAGCAGGTGCTTAAGGTACCATATAGACCCAGCGTATTCTTTCCCTCCCCCCGATTCTCTGAGGGGGCCGTCCTGTAAGCAATTTCACCGGCCGCTGTTAAATCTCTACCGATAACCATTATAAGGCACTTACCGCCCCCCTGTTGGAGAGGCGATCTTGTCATATCAGTACCCGCCTCCTTTCTGCATTGTTTTTTTTTTTTCATTTCTCTCTCATTTTAGGGCTCATGTCTGGCAATTGCATACATGTACGTTCAACAATTTTGATGTTATTCTCTTTCGTGTTGTTCTTTGATGTTATTTCGAGTTGTTATTTGATGTTATTCTGCCTCCCAATGCTGTTATGTAACTTGTTGCTAGACTGCTTACCTAACCATTTTTGAGCCTGTTGTACTATAAGCTGTACCACCCACTTGTCAGAGCCTGTGGCTCCTGTATGTTACCTCGACTCTGTATTATGTTTCTCGTTTACTATGTGTAACCCCTTTGTTACCTGGGGTTACTATAATCCCAGTAAGACCTAGTGGCAGGCAGGGAAGGCAGCTTGTGAAACTCCAGTTAAATGGGTTTCACACTGTCTCACTCTGTCCTCAGTCACAGCTGAGACTAGAGGGATGACATCATAATAGAATTGTTACAGCTGCATGAGCCACATTTGGAATCTTCAGCTCAGAGTAAGTTTAGAATCTTGGGAATTCAAAGTCAGTCTTCAGTTTGTCCTTAAGCAAACAAGAAGGACACCAGTAGTTGTCTGTTTACCCCTCTGGGGGGGGTGAGGAAAAGTTCTTTGTGGGTTCCAGGGGCAATCTCCTTCTCCCACCTTGGGAAGAAAGCTGCCTGTTTTAATTTAAGTTCAGTCTGTTCATGTATAACAGCAAAGTTAATAGTTCTTCGCCTGTGGGGCACCTGCAACGAATGGGTGAGTGTTTGGCCTCATTGGAAGGGGCAAACAACTTCTTTTCTTCAGTTGGATTTCAAGTATTGGGGACTGCTATTTGGGAGGACTATGTCAACTAGAACAAACAAATAGAGCAGTCATCTGTTTAAAGTGTTAATGGATTTAAAGTTCGCTGTAGAGGGGGTGCTTCAGGTCATCCACCGTCAATCTACATTTTAAAGTCTGAAGTTCTGTTTGTCCAGAGAAATGGCCGGGTATTGGCTGTGGGAGCTGGAGGTGGGAAAACCCCCCATCTTTAGTAACCAGGTCCACCTCTACGGATTTCTTCTGTGTTTTTGCTACTTGCCTCACGCTTGGCCAGTGATGGGGTGGTACCCAGGCGTGGGTGCAACTTGAAAATCTCTCTAGAGTCGCAGACTCTAAGTGGTGTGGGGAGCCACAGGATGGGAACATTACTCCTTGTTGGATGGGAGTCTCCTGTTTTATGGGAGTTTCGATTGGAAGTACGAAACAAAATCTCTCTAAGAGTCGCAGACTTCAAGTGGTGTGGGGAGCCACAGTTTGGGAGTCTCCTTGTTTGATGGGATGTCTTTCCAAGTAGAGTTTGGGTTCATTCGCCAAGTGGACCTTTAGTCGAGTGGCCGGCAGGGGAGCCGGGCCAGTCGGGCTGTGTATCCAATACGCATGCAAAGTCCGGGCTGAGTGCCTGGTGGGTCCAAAGCCAGACAACTGTTGTATTGTGTTCATTCCTCAAATGGACCGCTATGTTTAACCTCTAATCTGCATTACAGTTACGTAGCCCTTTGGGGGACCATACAGAGCTTTGTTTATATTCAGTGAGTTAATAAATAAAGCCACACTGAAAAATCCCAATTCTGGTTCTGGACATTACAGTTATTGCTTCCTGTAGTTGGATTTACTTGGGTGCCCCTGTGCAGAGTAGTCAAACCTAGGTCTCTTGTGCCAGGTAACCTCATCCTTCCCCGAACCCGTAGATAGACATATGTACAGTATATCCATGTTACAAAAATGGACATATGCCTTACAAAAATGGAGGCACCGCTTTGGATTTGTTTGGGAAGGAAGGTGCTTGGGCAAGTAGGCTAGAGTTTTGGCTATCTGGCAGTCGGTAGCCCAAAAAAGTTGAAGCAATTTCCCTAGTGTGTGCTGTGTGCTGTGAATCTTGTGCTGCTGTTTAAAAAATGCCAACTATTTACCAAGGAGCTGTAAAGCCAAAGTGTGTGTCCTTGTCCTGCATCAACATAGTTTACAGCGCTTGTCAGTTTTAAAATAAAGTTCTGTGAAGAAAAGTGTGGAAAACTAGGGTAGCAACAGATAAATTATGCCCTGACATTGGAAATGCTTTGTGCAATACTAGAGACTGCAGAGTTAATGGCAATGTTACATGGTTGAAATGGCTCCCACCGTGGAGTCAGTTGGAAAAAAGTGCATCTTTTCAGTTTAAATTTGCCTGCTCGACGATCGCGTGAGGAGAGGAGCCCTCGTGGAGGAAGAAGAGGCTCATTTGCATGGCGTCATGTGGTTGGTCAGTTTGCTATTAGTCCCGCCCCTCAGCCAGCTCTTCAGAGTCTGCTTCAGCATTCGAGAGGGAGACAGAGAGTAGTGCGTGTACTGGCAGTGGAGGAGCATTCGCGATGTGTTCAAAGCGCTGTAAACAGCGAAAAGTGACTTTTCTAGTTCAAAATCGGCTCAACCCACTTATCGGTCGTGGGATCAGTGAATTGTGTGATTAATACTACGATCGCGGACTGCCCGCCCGTTTGAAATCCGAGGCCTTCAAAAATCTGGCTGCAGGCCGTTTTCCTCCATCGCAGCAATCTGCTACCATAACAGTGAGTAAACAATTTAAAACTGCTCAAATCAGTGATTTTCAGTAATGCCATATAAAATGTGAGTGCAGCTGTATAGTCGCTTTGCAAGTAGCGATTGTGTGATATCCTGCTGGCAAGTGCAAGTCTGTAAAGCCATTAAATGTGTGCATAGCAATGAAAGTAGCCTCAGTTTAAAGTTTGCAGCCAGAGAGAGACTGTGGGTTGTAAAATAAGTGCAACACTAGTAAAAGCAGGCAATCCTGTGCTGAAACCTGAAGTTTTAAAAGGGGACTGTGATTAAATAAATGTTGCCAGCATGTGAAAAGTCCAAGGAAAATCCTGCAAATGTGAGAACAGCCAGAACAGAGCAAGTTGTGCAGTTTAAATAAAAGTTATTAGTAGCTGATGTAAATCGGGTGCGCAGTGCAGCCAGAGTCTGAATGTTGGATGCACAGGAGTGCTGCTGCCGCCATTACAGGGTGGGGTAGTAAAGTAAACACAGCAGCAGAGGAGCCATTTTAAAGCTACAGAGTGTGTTCATTAAAGTGGGGACTTTCAGTTACAGTGAACTTTTGTTTGTTTTTCTGCAGTTATGGCCTCAGGACCAGCTCATTACCCGGATCATGCCCGGGTTGCAGTAACAGCAGTAGTAAATAGATTGAGAGACATTGAAAATTGGTGCTGTAGAGGGCAACTCCCTCCTGATGTGGCAATTCCTAATTATCCAGTGCGCGTATGCCAGATGTGCTTTAGTGCTGGAAGGGATGTCTTCATGATTCCTCACTGTGCTGGTTGTCTACAAAAATATGGCTTGTATAAAGCACCTCAAATCCATTTGGCTTCCACATGGGCACAACTTCAAGAATCTGCAGTTGGCAGCACACAGCATCAAGTGGAGCCTGTGGAGGAAGGTCCCCCGAGGGAGTGTGGCACAAAGTTAGAGAGTGCAGAATTAGAGACTGAATCTGAAGTTGAAGTTTTGGATGCTGGATCTCAGAAGGCAAGTTCAGATAAAGCATTAATAGACCCCTGGGTGGGGGGGCCTAGCCCAAGTCTCGAAGGTGAAGATGAGATGCGGGAGGCCTTTGAATGGGAGGTGTCGACCTCCACTCCCAGTGATGCAAGAAGGTGGTGATGCCACTGCCCTGGCTTCACCAGAAGAAGAAGAAGTCAGGGATCCATTTTTAATTTCATTGAGGATGCGAATTTGGCAGAACCAGGACTGGCCACTCCCAAGCCAGGCCAGCGGTCTCAGATTGACCAAAGCAAGTAAAGAGGAGAGACTGGTTCGTAGAAAGGCCAATGAAATCTTTGGTATGACCTTTCCTACCTTTCCTCAGAGAGTCTGGGCTGAGATTGAGAACTGCAGGAAATCCTGGATCTGGGATGAAGCAATGAAACATGTGCATCCTGGGGCTAACCAGCATGTAAAGAATAGACTGTTCCACGAAAAGTATACACAGTGGAAGAGAGGCAGGACACTGTTTATGGACAGAGTGAGAATAGTGGATGGAGAGGGATGCGAAGTCTCCCACTGTGTGAATTATGTGCGGCCAGATGGAGTAATAATTCAAGCCCCTGACCCCCTCTACTATTGGCCTCAGTGCAAGGACCTCCCAGTAATTAAGCCCGTGCCTACAAAATGGAGAGCCAAGCAGAGGTAGTCAATACTGCCACATCTACACTGTGAAGTAACCTTATTGAACTGCCAATATGAATAAACAAGAACTCAGGTGCCCCATATTCTTCAGTCCACAGTGTACTGCCCTAATCAATAACCATCTACTGGTACCACCAGATGACTTCAGATCCAGAGAGAACACCAGCCCAGCTGTTTGCCTGTTCATCGCCTGGTAATCGGATGACGCTGTACCAGCTGTTTCTCTTTTTGTTCCTGTTCTAAGGTTCCTTTTCCAATTATGACATCAGCCCAGCTGTTTCCAGATGTGCACTCCTGTGGGTTCCCGGAAGATGTCCGCCCAGCTGTATCAGAAGAAATGCTGCCAGGGAGAGTCTTCGGCAGGGACCAGGTTGGTGACGTTCCAATACTTCAAGAGGCTGGTGAGTCATCAAAATTCTTTTTATTCTATCTTTATGACATTGCAATACACACCTTACACTTCAGACTTCAAACAGTGTGTGAACTGTCCGCAAAGACTCTCCTCTTCGGGATTATGGCCTTAAAAGACTATGTTCATGGGGCTCCGGCCCAGGGGAGACTCTTTAATGGACTGGCCTTCGGGCCTTGTAGTGACTAGTGGGACATTTAGGGCATTCCATCCCCCCAAAGAAGTGTATTTTTATCAATGTCATTTCTGTACTTAATGTATATACTGTCTTTTTTACTTTTCTAAAAAAGGAAAAAATATTTTTTATTTTTGGGATTGTTTAGTGTTCTGTTTTTCCTGTATGGTAAGGGTTGTTGTCACTGTTGTTGTTTAGGTAGATCGTAAATGCAGATTAGGGTGTGTTTTTTTTGTTGTTTTTGTCTTTTCTTACAGGTGTTCCTGGAGGACAAAGAGAGAAGACAAGAAGGAGGAGAGGGACTCATCGGAGTTCCTGCTCAGTGCTTGTAGAAATTAAAGTACTGTTTGTGTTCCTAATGTTGTAGTTGCAGGTTGCCCAAGGTCGGGAGGCCCCGGTTTTGTTTTGTTTGGGATGTTATGTAAGAGGCAGATAGGTTTTCCCTAGAGGGTTAGGGGGGATAGACAGGCTGTGGTCCTCAACGGCCATAGGGACTGCAGTGCTGATCTATCAGGGCTATGCTCTGGACGATTCTACCAGAGCCACTAGGTGTCCATAGTAAGTGGATAGAGTAGAGGCTGAAATGTCAGCTATAGGCCTCTAGGCCCTTAGTGTTGCCTACCTGTGCTCGCACACGGTAGGAGGGGGCCTAATCACCCCCCTCCACAAGTAGCACATAGGGTGGGATGGCCTAAGGCCGGGTGTATAATGACTGGGGACAGTCATTTTCCTGGTCAAGGAGAGTGTAACCCCTTTGTTACCCGGGGTTACTAGAATCCCAGAAGACCTAGTGGTAGGCAGGGAAGGCAGCTTGTGAACTCCAGTTAAATGGGTTTCACACTGTCTCACTCTGTCCTCAGTCACAGCTGAGACTAGAGGGATGACATCATAATAGAATTGTTACAGCTGCATGAGCCACATTTGGAATCTTCAGCTCAGAGTAAGTTTAGAATCTTGGGAATTCAAAGTCAGTCTTCAGTTTGTCCTTTACAAACAAGAAGGACACCAGTAGTTGTTCGTTTATTCTCGGGGAGTGAGAAAAGTTCTTTAGGGTTCCAGGGGCACCCTTCTCCCACCTTGGGAAGAAAGCTGCCTGTTTTAATTTAAGTTCAGTCTGTTCATGTATAACAGCAAAGGTTACAGTTCTTCGCCTGTGGGGCACCTGCAACGAATGGGTGAGTGTTTGGCCTCATTGGAAGGGGCAAACAACTTCTTTTCTTCAGTTGGATTTCAAGTATTGGGGACTGCTATTTGGGAGGACTATGTCAACTAGAACAAACAAATAGAGCAGTCATCTGTTTAAAGTGTTAATGGATTTAAAGTTCTCTGTAGAGGGGGTGCTTCAGGTCCTCCACCGTCAATCTACATTTTAAAGTCTAAAGTTCTGTTTGTCCAGAGAAATGGCCTGGTATGGGCTGTGGGAGCTGGAGGTAGGAACCCCCCCCCCCCATCTTTAGTAACCAGGTCCACCTCTACGGATTTCTTCTGTGTTTTTGCTACTTGCCTCATGCGCTTGGCCAGTGATGGGGTGGGTACCCAGACGTGGGTTGCAACTTGAAAATCTCTCTAGGAGTCGCAGACTCTAAGTGGTGTGGGGAGCACAGGATGGGAGCATTACTCCTTGTTGGATGGGAGTCTCCCTGTTTTATGGGAGTTTCAATTTGGAAGTACAAAACAAAATCTCTAGGAGTCGCAGACTTCAAGTGGTGTGGGGAGCCACAGTTTGGGAGCCTCCTTGTTTGATGGGATGTCTTTCCAAGTAGAGTTTGGGTTCATTCGCCAAGTGGACTGTCAGTCGAGTGGCTGGCAGGGGAGCCGGGCCAGGGCTGTGTATCCAATGCGCATGCAAAGTCCGGGCTGAGTGCCTGGTGGGTCCAAAGCCAGACAACTGTTGTATTGTGTTCATTCCTCAAATGGACCGCTGTGTTTAACCTCTTATCTGCATTACAGTTACGTAGCCCTTTGGGGGACCATACAGAGCTTTATTTATGTTCAGTGAGTTAATAAATAAAGCCACACTGAAAAATCCCAATTCTGGTTCTGGACATTGCAGTTATTGCTTCCTGTAGTTGGATTTACTTGGGTGCCCCTGTGCAGAGTAGTCAAACCTAGGTCTCTTGTGCCAGGTAACCTCATCCTTCCCCGAACCCGTAGATAGACATATGTATATCCATGTTACAAAAATGGACAAATGCCTTACATATGTAACTCTCCCGGGTCGCACCTGAAAATAGGCACTTGGATGTCTAGAGTGCTTACCTGGTTAACAAAAGCAAATAAATAAATAAATAAATTCTGCAGAATAGTCCTAATCTTTGCCTTAGTTTCTTCTGTAGTTCTTCGAGATGGTCGGCGAAGGAAAGTTTATGATCGAGCCAAACTCCTAGATATTTGAATTTAGCTACATACTCTAGTCTTTCTCCAAGAACAGTGGTAATTTGTGGGATAGCTCCCCCCAGCAGGAATTGCCGCATGTAAGGAGGGGAGAAGATGTGGCTTTTGTCTTTTCACATTGAGCAAAAAGCTTTTGTTTATGAGCTGGTATTGTAGAAGGTTAAATTCAGCTTGGAGGTCTTCACAAGTTGCTTCAGCGTGGACTCACTAGCACAGTACAGTGTCGTCCGCATGATAAGTGGATGTTGGCTTTTGATGGGATCATTGATGTTGTTAATGTAGACTGCAAAGAGGAGGGGACCAAGGATAGAGCCCTGGGGCACGTCCCTCAGCATAGGTTTTAATGGAGAAAGATCACCTTCAGCTTTAACCTGCTGTTTCCGTTCTCCAAGGTAGTCTGCAAACCAGCACATAGATTTATGGTCCAGGCCTAAGGTGCTTAGGGAGGAAAGAAGCAGGCTGTGATCGACTGTGTCGAATGCCTTACTAAGATCCAAGAAAACCGCACAGACATGCTTCTTGTTGTCAAGGTCTAGGAGCCAATCATTGGTCACCTTAGCTAGGGCTGTGATGGTGCTGTGCTTTGCTCTGAATCCAGACTGAACTGGGTTTAATAGGCTTCTGGATTCTAAGTACACCCCTAGCTGGCCACACACTATTTTTTCTAGTAATTTAGACAGGATGGGGAGGAGGGAGATCGGTCTGTAATTATTTAGATTGCAGGGGTCACCTGCTTTTAATAGAGGGATGACATGGGCTATTTTCCATTGAGGGGAGGAGGTTACCCTTGGAGAGCGACATGTTGAATAGGTGGGTGATTGTCACCGCAAGCACATGGTAGGCACATTTCAGATAGTATGGCTCTATGAAGTCAGAGCCTGCTCCCTTCCTGGTGTCCAGTTGCAGCAGTAGGTCTTCCACCTCATTTAGAGAGACAGGCAGGAGGGAGAAGGCCTCCTCAGTAGAGGGGGACTCGTGGGTTGGTTGTGCCCTGAGCTGTGCGGAGATCATTGGCAGGAGAAGTACCAAATGCTAGCCCTGCCATTGCAAAATGGTTATTGAGGGCTTCCAATATCTCCGATTGGTTAGAGATAACGCTGCCACCGGACTTAATTTTTGCTGGAATGGAATTACCAGGTGCGTGTCCAGACATGTCTTTTAATGTTTTCCAGAGCTTTGAAGGATTTCTTGAGGCAGAGGCTAGCTCCAAACGATAGCAGGTGGCCTTGGCAGCTCTGACTAACTTGGTGCACTTGTTACGTGCTCTCTTAAAAAGACACCACTCCGAGTCGTTCTTGCTTCGTCTGGCTTTTTTCCATAAAGTATCCCTTTCTAACAGGGAAGCTTTGAGCTCAGGTGAGAACCAACGGCAGGTGCTGCTCCTGACCCGCACCTTAACCAAGGGTATATGCTTATTTAAAGCCTCACTTAAAATATCATAAAAAATAGTATATGCCCTGTTAACCGTTTTGGCTAGGAAGAATTCCTGCCATCACGGTGAATGTTTCAAGTCATGGACATAAGCAAACAAATCAAAGTTGCGTTTGCACCTCTTGATAGAGAACTTTGCCACAAACTGTGGGTTGTGCACAGATCTAATGGTGGTGATTATACAATGATCGCTAATGTCTGAGAAAAATGTTCTGACATGAGAGAACAGATGTGGCTTGCTAACCAAAATTACATCTAGGAGGGAGCTGTTGTTAAGGTTCTTTTTATTTGGGGAAGTAGGCTCGCCAATGAGTTGCACCAGCCCTAGAGTGTCACAAAAGGATTTCAAGGGAGCTGATGCACTTGATAGCCAATTGTACTTCAGATGCTTCAAGAATAATGGTTCCAAGGAACTGAGCCCAGTCACGGAACTGGTGAGACAGGAGATGCGGCCCGGCAGAAGGGGGCCTGTAGCAGCCTATTACACAGAGTGCACTGGAAGGAGAAAGTTCGATCTTTAGGGTCAAGCACTTGAATTCTTTGGGGGAGGATGATGCGTTTATGCATGTGGCTGAGTATTTGTCCCTTACACAAATTGCCACCCCACCTCCTCTTGATTGCCTGTCCACTTGGAAGAGTAAATAATTTGGGATATTGATTTCATTGTTTGGGGTGGCTGGCCTAAGCCAGGTCTCAGTGATCACTAGGACGTCAGGTAGGGTGTGGCTCACCCAAGCCTGGATAAGGGTGAACTTTTTCAGCAAACTACAGGCATTAAGATACATAAAAGACATTCCTTTGATACCTTCCAGGTCTGATGGAGAAGCAAGGGTGTCTAATGGCCTGGGTTGAGTTCGACATTGCCTGAGCACAAAAGTAAAAGAAGCAGGATTCTTTTTAAGGCAGCGAACTGTAACTTTTAAACACTATTTTTTGGGTGATAGGGGAGGCGGTGTTGATGGGTAGGCCTGTACCCACTCTTGGTGTTATACTGGCCTAGTGTTGCAGCCACTAGTGTCCTGGCAGAAATTTGCCATGAGTAGGAAGTCTCAAGTCTGGATGCGGGAGTAATCTGCAGAGGCAGCTTGGGAGATGTCCCACTCCCAGGCAGAGACAGCTGAGAAGCCCAATAGTCCAGAATGGCTACCTGAAAGGAGCTGTTGGACGCAGGACAGGGAGAAGCGCAAGGGTCATTCCACTTTAGGGAGGGATGAGGGTTCCGAAGAATTGAGCTGAGCGCTAGTAAAGCTAGTGACACACAGAGGAACCAGCTGTAATTTCCCATGGTAGATCTAAACGCCGCAACAGCCGTCAGTAAAAGCCACTAGAAGTCTAGACCAATCGGCAATCAGGTGTCATAAGTTCAAAATCCTTTTGTTGGCTGAGAGGTGGTTTTGGTGCTGAACGTACCTGTGGAGCAACTCTTTGCAGCTGAGCCAGTGAGGTGGTTCAAGGCTGCAATCCGGTGTGGCAAGATTGGTCTGCAGGGAAAGGGAAAGGAAAACAAAAAAAGGGTGAATTCAACGAAGAATTTGTCGAAATGGTGGTTGACTGAAGCTGGTGGATCTCCGTGAAGTCCAAAGTGTGTTGGTCGACGGCAGAAAAAGAACTGAGGAGGGCATGGGGGCTGCTCACTCTTATAGGACAGGTCGATGTCGGCATATGACGTTGGAGTGGCAGCCCCTGGTAGACTGCTAGCTAGAAAAGTTCCCTTGTGGTCTTAGCATCTGGCGGATATAATTCCATAGGTGTGGCCTGCAGCAAGAGCTACCCCAGAAGTCAGGTTGTATGATCTTCAACTGGGATCTCCCTAGAAACTAGTCATGTGAAATCTAATCAACTGCTATAAATGTGAACATATTTAAAATGTCCATATCTGAGTAAAAAGGTAAAATGCATTCCTGTTAAATGCAGCTGTTCTGGACATAAAGGTTTTAATTCACTTTGTTTTTTGGTGCAATATTTGCAATACTTCCACCACTTTCCCAGGCACACAAACACCAATCTGCTCCCTTTACTGGGCTTCTCCTGCCCCACTCTGCCCATCCAGATTCCAGCCACTGGTCCACCATGCCTCACTCCAATCCAGATCCTGATCCGCTGGCAAGGGCCTCATGGGCACACCTCCTTACAGTGTGGTGTAAGCCAGTTGGCCCAGCCTCTGACCCACGAAATTGACTGTAGTGACGCCAGCAATCGCAAGGGAGTGTGGGATGAACCAAGGCAGCAGATGTACTGCAGGGGCTGACCACTGTGTGCTGACCTTGTGGTTGTTATGACACCACAAGGCCACTCGAGCTTTGCTTTAGAGGTCGCTGTAATGTCAGAACATCTACTCAGAGGAAACAGCCTTATTGTATATGGGCACCCATACATTATTCTCTATACAATGTGAGTAAAACCTGTCCTTTTGTTATAGTGTAGCACTACAGATCAAGCCGTATTCATGAAGGCTTGCATGCCACACTGTAAGCTGTATGCCATTGTTTTCATGTGCGGACAAGGCATTCCATGGGTGCGGAGTCCTCTATGGCACATAGCCTTACTGTGTCATACGTCACCACTCTGCATCATAATACCAGCAGGATTTCACCTCCCTACCTGAAGCCTTGTACTCCTACCCACACAACTCCATCCTTCTGTGCCATCAGGAGCAGTTGTACAACTAATACACTTGCAGACCCTCCCCAATCCTCCTAAAGACAGGAGGGATCGAAATGGATGTTCAGCACTACTGCTGCCATCCAGTGCATGACGTTTATTTTATTTTTTAAAAAGCATATCTGAGGGGAAGCAGTAGTCTTGGCACAAACTGCATTATCCCACAATCTCCATCCAGTAGTAGAGTGGCATGCCCTTCCGATTGGAAGCTATGGAGGAAGACAGTCAGGAGGGACTCAGGAAAACATTTTTCTCACAGACAGCAACAGGATTGTAAAATGGGTTACCAGATGAGGTGATGATGCACACAGTGTTTACGTCTCAGGAGTAGGCTTGTTGGACATCCAAAGCTACAATGCATTTTAGGTAGGGATGTAAGTTTGTCATGGCAGTCATACACGTCATTGATTCCATGACGTTTGATAGTTTTTCGGGACTTCCATGACTTTCACTAGTGTCATCAGAATGTAGCAATGATGACAGTGCCACAACATTTACTACTGTTTACTAATGATTCCATTAACAATGAGTCATTAAAACCTCATCCATGACAGACTTACATCCCTAATTTTAGGTCATTGTGTGAAGGACCTACGACCTACCCTGCCCCCCCAAGTGCAGCACCTTGCATTAGGCTACATTGAATCTAACACTCCAGGAGTCTGAACAATTCCCAGCTTGACCAGGTCCTCCTTAGGTTGTTCCCAATCCTCAAGCAAGTGCACAACCCTGGCTAGCTTAGTGTCATCCATGAACTTACCGAGGCTTGCTGGAGACCCCTGCTTCCAGATCACTGATGAGAATGTTGAACCGTAATTCTAAAAAGGATCTCAGAAATGCTACAGTCTAATTGGCATTCAGCATTCAAAGACACTTTACGTTAATCTGTTACACTGCCATGTACGTGCTAATTACCATGGCGCATGATTTCTTCCTATCAGCATTTCATCCTCTAGCACTACTGAATCAATGGAACGATGCATTCTGATTCTGAACCGGCATTCTTCAACTGTCGGTGGGCGAACAGTTAACTTAAATAGTTGGGGGATTGTGGGATATTAGAAATCTCCCTCTCTGGGCGCCCAGTGGCTCACCAGAAGTGCCTTGTGCTTCTGTGCTGGTGACCTGAGTTCGGGAACAAACACAGAGAGCCGGGATTGGTGCGGCCTGGGCTGGGGTGTGCTGCCAACTGCAGCATGAGCCAGCCCAGGGAAGGAGATGTCCATATTCTGGCATGGCACCAGCCCCTCATAGTGAGCTGAGAAGCCTGCTCCCTCACTTGGGATGGCATGCTGGCACGTCTGGGGCACTCAAAGGCATTTTCTGACATCAGAGACGCATTGAAAGAAAAAAAACTACAAAAAAAGCAATGTGCCTCAAGCTTTCTACATGACAGTTGCCAACTACCTTGGATCTCCCTCTGTGTAGATCCCTGTCAGCTCAACAGTGGGGGGAACCAGCTGGCCTGCCAGCACAGCGGTTGGATTTCCGTTTGCGATGCCAGTGACCCGGGTTCGAGAATAAGCCCAGGAGCCAGGGGGCCAGCTGGGGGAGAGGACTTGAGTGTCCTAGGGACTGCTCGTCCTCTCCGGGGGGAGGGGGGAACCAGAGCTCAGCTCTTGTCTGGCCCCAGGTGGAGACCTGAGGTACAGCAAGCCCGATGCTTAACAGAGGGGCGACATGCCAGTAGATGGAGCACCATTCCCTGACCTTCAATGCCCCTACTGGCCTGGAGACAGCGTTCTGACGAAACATAGATGCATCTGGGTGTAAGGGGCCCCCACCCCATACTCGCCTTGGGGTATAACCACGGCTCCATGGGGGATGGACTGCACCAGTCACCAGGCAGGTGAGCGAGGGCTGAAAAAGGCTGTAGGTGTCTCCCGAAGAGGGGAGAGCTGCGAGGAGAGGGGAGTAAAAAAAAAAAAAACAGTGGGGGAGCAAATGACTGTGCTGGGAGGGGCATGAAGTAGGAGCAGGTGGTGACGCAAAGGCTGAAAAACAAAGTGAAAAAACAAATCTCCCCTCTCAGTGATGAAAAGTTTCAAAAGGTACCCTTTTAACAATTTTCTTTTGGCATAATTGTTTATGATAGCAATAAGGCACTCCCTAAAGTTAGATTAACAGTCCACTTATCACTGTCTCGTGGCAATATGGCACTGGGATGTGCCTCCTGCCACATTACACCCGGGGGATGAGCAGACTGTTAGTCTAACCCCTGGTCATGCCTTATTGCTTAGTTGCACCAGCACTGATCCCCGAGATACTACTGAGTAGGGGCTGCACAGAATGTGGAACTCTGCCTGCGGAATTCATGTGGAAAAGCAATTCTGCTTCTAAAATGTTTTCTGGAATTTCTTTTTGAATTCTGTGGAATGCCAAAAAGCATTTCTGTGTAAACTGTAGAATAATTTTCCGCACATCAGGTAAAAAACTGGTACAGTTTTTCACAGATTGTGGAAAAAGAATATGCACTTTATGCACACTAAAAAAGCAATATAAACCGGCACCTGCTCAAAGCATTTTACTTTAAATCAGCTCGTATCATGGACAAAAGACCGAGTGTGCTTATATCATTCAAAAGGACTTTTTATTAATTTAAAACTCACTTGAGATGTGGCACAAACCACCAGAATTCTGTGGAAACAGCAATCACATGCAGCACAAAAGTCCACAGTATTCTTGTTAAATCCACAAAACGCCACAAAAGTCCATGCACAGACGGCTGTAGAAGTCCCAACAGGTGTGAGCAAGAACAGAGGTCGCTTCCAACAGACGTCACCTGACGCGTTTCGCTGTTAGCTTTCTCCACATGAATTCTGGTGGTTTGTGCCACATCTCAAGTGAGTTTTAAATTAATAAAAAGTCCTTTTGAATGATATAAGCACACTCGGTCTTTTGTCCATAATACGAGCTGATTTAAAGTAAAATGCTTTGAGCAGGTGCCGGTTTATATAGCTTTTTTATCTGTATCAGAACTGCTTCTGAAACCAGGCACTGCTTGTTCCCGAGTGCAGTCTTTTTTCATATTTTGAGAACTTTATGCACACTGCAGATTATTACCCCACGAAAACCCTTTTGCTTGTGAAATGTCGGAATTCCACTACCCGACAGAATTATGTGGAATTTGCTGAAATTCTGTGCAATTACATTCTGTTGGATTCTGAACATTCCACACTGCACTACTGGTGAGTACCCCTCTCCACGCAGAGTAGTATCCATCCACCACAGACAGCCCACTGTTTCCTGCCCCCAAGCTATTTAACAATCCACCTTATGTATACCGCACAGGTGCACTCTTTTCATTACACATTTTTTAAACTTTCTATTTATGCCCCCTTGCTGTTCTTCAGTATCACGTCCCTTCAGGAGCTCCCATGGCCCATCAAACCCCAGCACTCCAACCTGTGGCTAGTGGCTCTTCATCCAGCATTAATTGTGTACCCCTAGTGGGGATAGGAGTAGAGGGGATCTCCCCAAAGCCAATGCAGCTCCAGCATGCCTAACTGTAGCTAGCCTCCTCCATCTAACCCTAGTTGTATGCCCCAGGAAGGACAGGAGTGGGGGAGGGACTTATCCCATGGGTGAGACCTCCAGGTGGGGATGGGAGTACAGGGGATTTACCCCAAGTCTCTATGTTTTCATCAAGAGGCACTGCAGGCAGTGGTGCAGAGCTCAAATGTACCAGGGTCCATCATCATCAGCAGCAACAATGTCAGTGGCTCAGTAGGTAGCACACTCACCTCTGAGGCCGGGAGATCAGAGGATTATGGGTTCAGTTCCCACATCTGGCACTTGGGTTAATGTCCCAGTACTGACACTGTAGTGCAGCATATGGGGGTGCATTCTGAGGTGCTGTCTCTCAGATGAGATGTTAAATTAAACCGAGGTCCCGTCTGCCTGGACTGGTGGTAGTTCAGGTGGATGTTAAAGATCCCATGGCACTTCTCGAAAAGAGTAGGGCAATTTCCCTGGTGTTCTGGCCAAATTTCCCTCATTCACTAAAAATACCACCAACAGCTTAAGTCTGGTTCAAGGTCGGTTGGCATTCATCTGTATCCCCCTTCCCTGGGTCGTGCCTGAAAATAGGCAGGATTTGTCTAGTGCACTTACCCGGTCAACAAAAACTAAATAAATCAATCTGCCGTGCTGGGGCATTTCTCCTGGTTTTATTCTGCCCCCTTGGATGTCAGCATGTAGGGGGCTGAATTCACGAGCATGCACACTGGCACACCGGCCACAAAACTGGCTGAACTGAACGTGTTCAATTCTTCTCCCCCACCCTGGCCCTCTGATGGCCTGGGCTCATTCTGTAGCTCTACCATTGTGCTGAGGGGCTAGTTAATATAATTTTTATCCCTCTTGTCACCGGTGCTATCCCTTCAGCATTGGCTCCTGGCTCTGTCCCATCCCATTTCTGGCTCTTACCTCTAACCTCTATTGCAACAAGGCAGCTCCTATCCTGCAGTGGTTTCTTTGGGGGCTGTTGAGCTGCCTCCTCCAGCCCTCTACTTTAGTAGGTGGACTGGCCAGTCATGAGGTCACAGGCCGAGAGCACTGGGCATCATACTGCATGCGTAGCGGTGTTTAGATGTCGAATGCAAGGACACCATGTGTGTATGCTCACAGTGAAGCATGGCTGCACACTGTGCCATCTGGCAGCCTCCATCCCACAAGCTGCTCCAGCTGCATTGCCAGCTGGGGTCACCCAAGTGCCAGTAACGCAGTGGAGCTTGCTGCCCTCCCTGGAGGAGAACGTTGTCTTAGATGCTTGATCCTCCTCCCCCAGGCTGAATCCTGATGTCCCAGGCTCATTCCCAAACCTAGGTCTCTGGCATCATGAGCGACTGCATTGGTGGTGTACTTTACCCAAAAGCATGGCAAGCGCCACAGTATTGAAGCCCTTACCTTAGCTCCACCCTTATGAATCCACCTTCAGGGTGGTCGACCCAGAGCCTCACGATTACAGATACCCTCCCACAGACACTGTAGGGGGAGGGCCTGCTTTTGGGCATAAGCTCTGATGGACTCTGGTGGAGGGGAATTAAACAGTGTAGAAAGAATGCAGTAGAGACTGGCCCTGTACTGGGAGAGGTGGAGTGACATGTAGTCAGTAGCTTCACTTTACCAGAACCATAGAGGCTGCCAAGTCCCATTTCAGCAAAAACAGGTGTTGCAAAACTCCTTCACCCACCCTATTTTATATAAGCAAAATGGTAAGGAAAGTACATTTTAGGGGTTCACAACGGTTGCAATAGACATCATAGGGACTGCAGAATCATGTAGGTCTCAGTCACAACCCTCACTACCCCTAAATGATGCCCCCGCATATAGATAACCAAATGAATGTAATGTCCCAGAGACGAGCATAAAAATATACTCTGTGTGATTATGATCCCCAAGGGTTGAGTGTACACTGACAGCAACTAGAAATCTGAGGGCATTATCTCACAATAACTGCCGTCATTATGTAGAATTCAGCATTTGTATAACTGCCCACTGGTCCTGGCCGGCTGTAGTGAACATCGGAGTTCAAAACAAAGTTAAAGGGACATCTGTTATTGAATGCGGTAGGTGATTATTGTATCTAATTGTTCATTACTGCTTAGCATACTCCGTAAGAATTCTATATTAAGTTTATACAACAAAGTGGCAATCTCCTGGATGTATTTTATTTGCTCTGTATGCTCTGTGCATATCTCGCAACCTTTTAACCTACCAAATCTGGAACACTGTACTTCAAAATGTGGAACAAAAGGCAAAATATGGAACACCGCATCAAATCACAAAGACAGAAGCTCAGAAGAATGTGTAAATGTGTGTTTTCATGTTCACTGACTTTTCTGTTTATTAAGCAACACATTTCTCATATTCATTGTTTGGGTTTCTGCTTTAAGATTTCAGCGTAAAATGTGGGACAGTACCCACTCAGTGTGGAACAGAGGGCTTTTCTGAAGTGAAATAAGGAACTGTTCCTCGTAATTTGGGGCAGTAAAAGGGTATGTTTTATTTTAGTCTTTGGTAACCGGGTAAGGCCCACTAGACACAAGTGTCTGTTTTCAGGGGCAACCTGGGAGCGCTGGGCAGTTAAGTGACTTGCTCAGAGTCACACAGTATGCAAGTGGAGGTTGTGAGAATCAAACTCAGGTCTGGTCTGCTAGATATACTAAGCTTGTTCACACCTTGTTCCTCTAACCTCTAGGCTATACTGCCAGCCAGTATGGTTCTGCGCTATTCGTAGTGACCAGATCACTTTTGTTAAAGATAACTGGTCCCAGTGAACCTAACCAGTAATCAAACTAAATAATAAATCAGCTTGTGATCACTCTACGGTCTAAAGCCATTAGTTACAGGATTTATAGCGATCATAAACCCTTCACATTTAGGCTCGTGTCAGGACCTTCAAATCACTGATGGGACATTACATGAAGCTATACCTTACACTGCAGCTTTTAGTGACTAATAATCAGCTATGTGACATACTGCCCCCATAAATGCTGCTGCATCAGCATTTAGAAATGCAAACCTGAGGCTGCTGTGGTTTGTACAGTAAAGCACTGCAGGACTGTTCTAATCTCCCACAATCTACCAACAGTGCATTTCTGAGGGTTAGCCCTGAAACATCCACCTTTTGATGTGGGTCGCTGTGTGCGATGGAAAGGGCACGCTGCACATGCGAGATATGTGGACCACAACAAAGGATGTCACAATAACACATTTTTAGTGTCACGCTAGTTGTGTACATTTTTATTACAATAAATTGATTATTAAGATAATTTGTTGTTGGCAGTGGTGGAAATGGGGGAAGGGACAGGGG
Source organism: Neoceratodus forsteri (assembly GCA_016271365.2). NCBI lineage: Eukaryota > Metazoa > Chordata > Ceratodontiformes > Ceratodontidae > Neoceratodus > Neoceratodus forsteri. The sequence continues at coordinate 5,913,814 of JADMNL010000040.1, forward strand.
AACTCAGGTCCTGTAGTGAAACTGAAAGTCTGACTCGGTTTGCATAGCAAAATGTAGTCCCCTAAATGCAGAAAATTGACTAAATGCAACATAGGATGAGGTAATGTCTCCTCAGACCCGTCAGGTATCTGCGATCCTATATCAAAGGTAGTAGGTTCCCCCAGTGAATTATTTCCATGTCTAACACTGGTTATTGTAATTCTAATTTTTTAAAGAGTGACAATCTGATTAGTGGGAGGAGAAATCAGCAATCTCAGACACATCTGGAGAGGGACAAACTGCCGGAGGAGTGGAGCAGAGAAAGCCAAGACAGTTTATCGCTGTATGTCAAGTTGCATGATAATCGGGATATTTTTTTTTTACTTATAAATTATCATTAGTGGTAAATATGATACATCATCTGGCCAAGTTATCGTGCCATCCCTAAACACAACTGGGGGGAAAAAATCATGAAACAAAAAAAGAGACAAGGTCTAGGTTCTGGTAGATAGCCACACACTTTTATTGCTTTGTGTAAGCAAACTGGTTAACAAGTAGTAATTGCGTGAAGACAGTGTTCCACATTGTACTTGAACCCACGCTACAATAATCGTCATAACCTTTCGACTGATTAGAACTTTTGGCGAAACTAAGAGAACCTGGTGCCACTGTTATTAAGAAGCTACTGCAAAAACTGTTTAAATCAAAACTGAATCCTGTGATTGAGAGCTGGGAATTGAAAGGAGGAGGATGCTTTATTGTAAAGAATGACTATTCAACTTTGGGATAAAACATAACTTCTTGGGAGGACTTCGTGCCTCTTTGTGCGCACCTGAGCATGCTACTGACAAGTGACTAAGTTGTTCAGCTTTTTTACTTTCTGGAAAACATCAATATTTTGCTTTTTTTGGGGAACGGGGGTCATTAGCACCAGACTGCCTCATATCACATCCAGCCTGCTGCCATTAACCTGCCATTTTACAGGACACACTTTCTTGCACGTTTCATCAAGCAGGCTGGAAGACTCCAATATGGAGATCTTTGCCTGCGTTTCTCCAAAACACCTTAACAAAGTTAGAGAAATCTACAAATAGTGGTTTCATTCATTTTCCCTTTCAGAAAAGAAATTAGTGTATTTTCTTTTTTTATATGGCTACATCTAGGCAGAGTGACCAGCTCACCTTCGTTGACATATAAACAGTTCCCCATACCAAATAACTATATAGTATCCATCCATAAAAGGAACATGTATTTTAAATATACCAAAATTATCTGATTTCCATCCTTGATTTAAAATATGCCTGGCAGAGGCTGAGCTGCACTGAGAAGTGGTCTGTTTGTATTTCTGATTTTCAGGATATTTTAAACAGATGAAATAGTAGGAAAATAGATTCCATATATATGCACAATATATGAACAGTACATTTTCAAAATATAATGGGTACATGCATGCATTATATATATTGTTCGGGTACTGTTCATATATCCATCATATTTATAGGCACAGAAGCAACAACTGTGCCTCCATCCCTACCCTCCCTGCACTGGACCTTACCTTGCAGTTGAAACTTTTGTTATGCCTATGTAAACATACAATGCCTTGTAAGGTATACACAGTCTCTAGCACTGTTAATGTCTGTTACATGTTCGCTTGCCATCGAAGGTTTTGCCTTAACAGGGCACCAGTGTAAACGAGCTCTGTTCAATGTTTTTTATCCTGAATAAAACTGAATTGAATATATTTTCCTACTGTTCCATGTATCAAAAATATCCCAAAGAAACCTAGACATTTTTGAGCTATGTTAAATATATGTAAAATACATTGTTTTAAATGAAAAATATGTGGTTGTTAGGTACGGTTTTAAAATTAGGCGACAAAGGTTGTTATAAACATTGAAAGAGACAGTGAGTACGTAAGTGAACCCATTTGCTGCAGCTGTTGCATACTGTATGTAACACCCACTAATGATTCTAATTGAAAAGTAGTACAGTGGTGCTTCTAAATAATGAAATTTTTTGTAAGCGGTGATACACTGCACTGTGTGTTCTCTACAGATCTTTTCACGGTTTTGTAGTCATTTTGTTTTCCACTCACTCTACTTGTGCCTCATTCTGACTTTCCCCCAGGCCCCTCCTTTTCTTCCTGTACAGCCAGTCCCTAATTGTCCTTTGGAAACCAGGGCTACAACAGATGAACTGACTGCCGGTGCCTCTTTTTATATGTGTTTATTTCTTTTAAGCACTAAGGATTTCAACTTGACCAGACCTTTTGAATAATGTTAAATGTGAGACCCAGGGTTTGCGTGCCCACCCCGGAATCCCAGTCTGAGGCTGGCACCTGGGTTGTGTCCCAATCAGCTTCCGGGGAGGGAGCGTGGATGCTAGCTGAAGAGTGGCACTAGCACTGGAACAGTAAGCCCATAACAGCCCCCATTGTTGGGGTGGTTCTATATCGTAATGGCAATCGCAGAAAGCGATCGCCATTAGGGTGAGTATACATCGCCGAAAATCAGTTTTGGTGATGTACACTACTGGCGCACAGCAAAAGGGTGCCAGAGACTTAGGTTTTTTAATTTATGCAGGGGGCTATGCCCCGCAGCCCCCCACAGTGGGCTTCTTGCCCCACCCCCTACTTAAGAATTATCAACTCCAGAGGGGTGCACGTCGGGGGGGGGGTGCAAAACAAAACACAAAAACAAAATCCCAGACGGCGCACAAAAATAGACCGAGCAGAGAACCAAACCCAGTACCCTCCCAACCTAGCCTGCCACCAACCCACCATGCCACACAGGCAGCTTGGCAACTGACCGTTGCACTACACCCTACAAACCCTCCCTTCTGCCTGTCGCACAGCGTGCTCACTCCCCCTCCGCACGTGTGTACATATAGCGACAGCCTGTTGCTATATTCACAGACCCCCCCCATCCAGTTGCCCTCTCTGCCCAGTACCCCTGTGCACAGGTGCAGTGACTGAGTCACCCTTTGTTAAAAGCACTTAATCGTGGTCACCATTATCACAGGCTACTGTTGGGGTTGTGGAAAATTGTGAAACCCAGACTAACACTACCATACAACAGCTACTAAGGAGGCATTACGTGACCATTACGTTGTATACACGCACGCAAAACTTGGTTCCTGAAGCAAAATGGCGAGAGACCGATGTTGTCTAAAATGTAGCCCCTCAAAGAACCGAAGTACACTTGGGTAAGTATAACAATGCAACATTTAGTGAGGAAACTGTCTCCCAGACCTCCATCAGAGATGTTCCATCCTACATCAGAGGTAGTGATGGTTTCCCCAACATTTATTGAGGAAATCTGCTTATAATTCCATCAGAGATGTTCCATCCTGCATCGGAGGCGATGGGTCACCAAACATTTATTGAGGAAATCTGCTCCCAGACCTCCATCAGAGGTGGTAGGTTCCCCAATATTTATTGAGGAAACCTGCTCCCAGACCTCCATCAGAGATGGTGAATTTCCCAACATTTATTATGGAAACTTGCTCTTTACATACGAACATATGAAAATGCTAGCAGATACAGGCCTCACGGTCTATCACGTCTGCTCGGTTGTGCAGCTCACAGTTCAGACAACTGCTGCTGCCCTTCCCTTGCCCCTCTACCCCCATTCTTATCCCAAACTGAGTTCCCCACTCTGATCAACTCCCCCAACTTGTATTCTGCCTTGGACCCTATCCCACCCTCTTTTAAAACTCCCCACTGATTTCAGAGAGATCACCTTCTCCGGCAGTGCATTCCATGCCATTACCACCCTCTCCGTAAAGTACTGCCTCCTCCTTGACCTCCATCAAGAGAAGTTTTGTCTTACACTGCCAGCCATCCTGAACTTCCCTCTTACCACATTATCCTCGAGGTACCACATTAGCTGAAGTGTTACCTTACTGTGCTAAGTCAGTCAGCTGCAGTTTTACTAACTGTCTGTTAGTGTCATTTCCTTAAAGTGGTTACAATATATGATTGCTGTTATGCAGTAACTTAACATGGTAGCACTTGTTCTGTGGTAAGGCAGAAAATTAGGATAGCTACTGCTGTACTTCAGAAGTGGGGGTTCCTCAAGATTTACTGAGGAAAACAACTGCCAATCCTTCATCAGAGATGTATCATCCCACATCAGAGGTAGAGGGTTCCCCCAGTAAATTGTTTCAATTTATTCCACTGGTGATCACTAACTCTTCTAAGGTTCTGGCCTGCAGTAATTGAGATGCAAAGGCAGCAGTACTTGGGACCTTTTCACACTGTATGAAGGCACAGTCCTAAAAAGCTGGAGGACATAGGAGTGGAGTGGGGTCAATTAGGTGGGCAGGAAATTGTCTTAGGAGGCAACAGAGGGTAGTGGTGGATGGGGCTAAGTCAAAGGACAGGGAGGTCTTAAGCAGGGTGCCAAAGGGATTGGTCCTGGGACCTGTGCTATTTAATATGTAATAAATGACATAAGGGGAGGTATCTGGAGCAAGCTGTGCCTCTTTGCAGATGACACAAAGCTATGTGGCACAAGGAAGTGATGCGGGAGCTCCAGATGGACCTAGACAAACTGGAGAGGTGGTCTAAGGTCTGGCAGTTGAGTTTCAGTGACGAATGGCAAAGTGATTTACTTTGGGAGACAAAACCTACACATGGAATACTGGATGAATAGGGTTAGGCAGACCACTACAACAAAGAAGCAGGATATGAGAGTCCTAATCAGTGACTCCCTCAAGCAAATGAGTCACTGTAGCTAAGCATAAAGCAAGGTGTCGAGGATGCTGGGCTGTAGAGGGAGGGGTTTTGACACTAGAAGAAGGGAGGGGATTCTGGCCCCTGTAGAGATCCCTGGTGAGGTGGCACCTGGATTACCATGATCAGTTCTGGAGTCCTCACCTGAGAAAGGACATAGACAGACTGGAGTCAGTGCAGAGAAGGGTCACCAAGACGATCCAGGAGCAGCAAGGCAGATCCTACAAGGAATGGCTGGTGGCCCTAAATACTGTATGTATTCACTGGAGGCCCAAGAGAGGGGACATGATAGGAACATGTAAGTTTCTCAGGCATATAAACAAGGTGAATAGCGAGGACCTATTTGTAAGAAACAGGGATGTCGTCACTAGGGGACATGACTGCAGGTTGGTTGGAGGCAAGTTTAAGAGAGATGTGAGGATGTTTTACTTCATGGAGAGGGTGGTGGAATCATGCAACAGACTGCCGGTGGAAGTGGTAGGAGCAGCAAACCTAAACAGGTTAAAACACAGCTGGAGCAGGGCAAGGGGACTCACAGTCCCTAAGGGGAACAACACTGGACTGAGGGAAAGGTTAGCAATGGACGAAGCAGACAACCCATCACTATAGTAGGTAGGTGGTGTGAGGTAACATAGTAAGAGCAGACGTGATGAACCTTCTGTCATCACATTCTATGTTTCTAATCCACAGTAACCATTAGGGGCTATGCCTCTGTCACTGCTGCGAGTCTTTTCACAACTCTGCCCTGCCAAAGCTAGAGAGCAGTTAGTGGTGGCCACATGGGTCCTTCAAAACTGCCTTCCATTTTGTTCTTTACTTCACAGGAAGCAGCCATTCTGCGAATACTGACTTACACCACTCCCCTGACCCAGGCTGCTGAGGTTTCAAGACGTTAACTTTGGATTAAACTGAACCCGCCTGGCAAAGCTGTATTTTTTTTAACAAAGACAAGATCTGAAATCTTACATCAAGTGTGATTCTGTACCAGCTTTATTACAGTATATAAAAGCATTTTCTAAAACAGGAGGTTCAAGACGTTTAGAACAGAAAACATTTCCTGTCACTATTTTGGAAGGGGCACCGGAGCTGCAGTGGCACATGGGAAATGGATTTACTTGTTGCCAGCTCTGAGCATTTATAGAACAGGTGTGGACAGAAATGCCACAGAACAAAACCAATATTTGTGGACACACTTTGCAAGATATCATGACATCTTGCATTTTGGGGCATGTCACAACTGATATCTAGGAAAGCTGGGTACATCACAATAGAATACTGAACCGATCAGAGAGCAGCTTGCACACTGCTTATGACATCACAATAGCTGCGTGCATTACTGAAGTCAGTGGTTGAAATCAAACAGAAACAGTAACATCTTTATACAAACAGATGATTTAAAAGTTGTAACTAATAAACCAACGTTGTATAAACTGAAAATACAATGGTCGGACTTAAAATATGCATGTAATCATCACTTTTGAGGGGGCAGGACTTTCACAACTCACTCGTGGCTCTGCCTCTTCTGAGTTATGGTCCTACCTTCTCCCACTTGGAAGATAAGTTGCATATCTTGACTCAGGCCATTGCATATCCCTATAGCTTTGGTGCAGCCTCCCGTATTTTATGACAAGTGCACCCAGAAGAAATAGCCTCATGAAGATCACAGAGGTCTTCAGATGCCATAACGTGCAAAATGCCGCCACTATTTCCTAACATGCCCAAGGTAGTAAAGGGGCTCCCAGACTAGTTTGCCATATTCCCTGTAACTCCAGGGTGATTAATATGTATTTTTCCTGTGAGTTACATTGATTCCTATGGATCCTGAGTGGCTCCGTTTTCCTCTGTAAGCATTACAAGTCTCTGGTAACACTTTTCCTGTAGACTGCTCCATCATCTTGTAAAACAGAGGACTGTCTTTGGATCTGGGAACCTTGTATAACAGATTTTGTTCAGTCAGTCTTACAGTTGATAACTATAAATTGCCCTGGACTGCTCTTCTGCAAGAAGAGGCACACAAAAGAAAGGACACATCTGAAGGTGTGTCTCTTCACTTCGGATACAGGGTAGTTCAATTAATGTTGTAAAGCCCTTAACTGTCTGTGATCGATTTCCCCATGGCAAAGTAAAGCACCCGTTCATTATTTTTAGCTGGAAGCGCATTACAGCCGATCATGTGACTATCTTCGGGTTTCTCTATTTTTTTCTTTTTGAGCTTTTTACAAAATACAAAAATTAGATTCATATTCTACACAACAGTCAAATCAAGAAAAGGTTAGCATATGTACAGAAACTTACATTGTGTGTTTTTAAAAATTTATAAATAGTAATAATGCTCTGACGGTGCATGTAGTAAGGCTGCAGATTTCAAGTCCTTCATGGTTAAAGAAGCAGCGGGTGTCTCGGTGAGGCGGGGGGCAGAGAACCCTGTGATACTGCTTCAGGAAAGTCCTCTCAGGTTTCTTCAAGTCTTCTCTATGATCTTGCCCATACTGCAAAGATCCGAAAAAGAATGGCCACTGTTTTTAATCTTTGTTTTCTGACACAACAGCAACAGAGTGACTTTCTTGAAAGCTTTGATGAGCTACCTCTTTTTGCGTTTTTTCCCCATCTTAGTAAAAAAAATCTCTGCTCTTTTCACATGCCCACTATTTTTAATAATGTGCTGAAGAGAAAGGCCTTCCTGTTAAAAGTTCTGCCCCAAGATCAGGGCAGCGTGAGTTTAAAGTGAGGATGTCAGTGGGGGTGGCAAACCCTTGGTCTCTGCAGAGGTGGTACCACTGAGCGGTGACGGCACAGCCCTCCTGGGCACAAAATCTGCTGGAAGACTTTCAGTCAGACACTTGAGCTTTCCTCGCCCAGTTTGATCTTATCCTCTAACTCTCGCTGCTCGATGAGGAGGGCGGACTTCACCTTGACAAAGTGCTGGTAGTCCTGGAGCTGTTCCTCCTTCAAGTAGTTTCCCAGAATCTCCAAAACGACCCTCTCCCGTCGATCCAAGTTCTCCTTTAGCTCCCGGGCATCCTCATGTTGACTGCAAAGTAGTTTCCTCTTCTCATTTAGGGAGTTCTGGCAACAAAAAAACAACACACTATGTTTAAACAGATGAAGGCAGGATATCTTTCGCCAAATTTTTAGCTACAATTCTCTTTGTACCCGTTAACTGGCCTTTCAAGGGACTGTCATTCTTACTGCACCACTCACTAATGCTGTCTTTCTTAGTGCTCCAAGAGGTATCCATTCTGAATAGTTTTATAAAATGGATAGGGTAAATACTGCACCCTGACTGGACATGACCTGTGTGGAGAGAGCACAACGTATGGGTGAAAAAAGTGCTGGCATTTTAGACACAGCACACTAACAATATCAATGTCTCTTTTAAAATTACTGATTGCAACCGCAAACATGGCTGCCACCTTTACTCCCTAAAAATCATCTAGACCCTAAAAATGAAACTCCACCAAAATAAAACGCAGAAATAAACATATTTAATATTCCCTTCCTTTATATTCCCCCATGTACACACATCAGTGGCTGACTACGTAGCACGCTCCTCTCTAGGGCTAGAAAATCAGATGGTTGGAGGTTCTAGCCCCACAGCAGGCACTTGGGGTAATACCCATAACTGACACTGTGGCGCACTACAAGGGAGGTGCTGCACTGGTGAGGTGCAGTCCTTCAGATGAGATGGTAACCCAAAGTCCCTTCTGTACAGGTGGCAGTAAATGATTCCATAGCACTTACTGAAGAAGAATAGGTTTGTTTCCCAGGTATCATGGTCAACATTCCCCCGTCAATAAAACAGGTCCATGCAATCCACGTACCTGGAAACAAGCTATCATAGCTTACTCCTGGTCAAGAATTACAAATAAATAAATACACAAATTAAAATTAAGTACTTCTCACAGCTTTATTTTTGAAGCTTGTTTCTTAACCATAGATCCCCCCTACAGTCTGCCTGCCAGAGAAATATTTTCTGCTTGCCCTGCTCTGTATAAAATGGAATCCCTGGCTTTACTAAGGCCTTTTGCTGTGCACGTTTGTGTGCGAAGAGGTTAACTCTCCAGTAGAATTCTCCAAAAGTCAGAATTCCTGCATTCCATGATAAACATTCCATCTATTCAATGTGTGGATAGACAGATGCTTGACAGAGTGGAAGGGACTACTTTTTACTAGATTTAACAGAAGAAATTATTTTTTTAATAAAAAAGTTGGCATTTTTTTAATGTTTACTCTTTTTATACGTACACTAAGACACTTCAGGGGTTTGCATTATGCTGCTCTAAGTGCACTTCCAGGGGCTGAAGGCCTCACTATTACCCAGGGCATGAAGTTAGATTAACATATTATTGTGTCATACTGCTTACTTCACGGAGATACACCACTCAACAGTGAGGCACAACCGGGTATACATTACTGTGGGATAATAGCACACCTCAGGACATCCCATCCTTGCGTACCCAAGAATTGTTTATCGGACAATTGTACACACTGTGATGCCTAAGAATGATTATAAAATGGCTCCTCTAATTTTAAATTTTAAGACTGAGTAAAGAGGTCAGAAAATACAGGTTATTCACCTGTAACAGGAGTTCTAGGAATGGTATATGTTGTTCATCCACACTGTCTGGCAGGTTCCTTGCCACTTTAAATCTTGCCGGAAGGTCTTCAAGCTGGCTCCTCCCACAAACCCAGGTGGTAAAGCGCTCGGCCCGCCCATGACGCCAGATCTAGCCCACTGGAAACCAGGCTGTGTGTGTCGGGCTAGGAAGCAGGAACAGAGGATGAACAATATATATCATTCCAGAACTCCTGTTACAGGTGAGTAATCTGTATTTCTAGGACATGGATATGTTGTTCATCCACACTGTCTGGCAGACTCGCAGTTCTCTGGGAGGAAGGAGGCAAGGCGCACACCCCCTACTTAGGAAATAATGACTGGAGAACCGAGGCCCCAAAACCAGCATACCAGCGTGACTCAAGGTCGATGTGGTAGTGGGTAATGAAGGTCTGTGCTGACTTCCAGGTAGCAGCCCTGCAGATTTCCTGGACAGGGATGTCCCTGGAAGCAGCCACCAATGCAGCGATATGGCGGGTAGAATGAGCTCTTATCCCTCTGGGAGGCTCCATGCCCACCAACCTATAGCAGAGATCTATGCAGGAGGTGACCCACCTGCCTATCGCTTGCTTGGCTGCAGGTCTGCTAGGTGCGGCTTCAGCGTAGGTGACAAACAGCTGGCAAACCTCTCCCCAAACTTCAGCCATTCGCTCTTTATAATAAGAGAGCACTCTTCTAGGGTCCAGAGTATGGAGCCTATATTTGGCCTCCAAGGTGTGATTAGGGTAGAACACCGGTAGAGTCAACGCCTGATTAAGGTGAAACTCCGACACCACCTTCGGAAGGAATTTCGGGTGGGGGCGCAAGGACAACCTTGTCCCTGTGGAAGACCAGATAAGGAGACTCAATGGAAAGCACCTGAAGCTCTCCCATCCTTCTGGCTGACGTGATAGCCACCAAGAAGGTGGTCTTCCATGACAGGTGAGAGATGTCACACCTGTGCATCGGTTCGAATGGCTTGCCCTTGAGCTTAGCTAATACCAGCAGTAGATCCCATGGAGGTGGAGGTTCTCACACCGGAAAGGATATGAGATCAAGGCCTTTGAAAAAGCGCCCGACCACCTTCTCCTGCACCACAGACTGCTTCCTGGCCCGCACCCGGTAAGCAGAGATGGCTGCCAGGTGCACCTTAAGGGTCATCGACCGAAGCCCTAGCTGAGAAAGGGACCACAGGTAGTCCAGAATGCTTGCCAAGGAACAGGAGGAAGGGTCCAGGCCCTTGCCCTGACACCAAATGGAGAATCTCTTCCATTTAAAGGCATAGCATTTCCTGGTCGACTCCTTACAGGAAGCCTCAACAACGTTGAGGACCTCGTCAGAAAGACCCAAGGCCTGGAACACTAGCCACGCAGGAACCAGGCCGTCAGGTGCAGGGATTGAAGGTCCGGATGGAATACCTTCCCCAGATTGACTGAGATCAGGTCCAGGCGGGCTGGGAGCCGCCTCGGAAGCCTGGAGCCGAGGCTGAGGAGATCTGGATACCAGAACTGACGGGGCCAGTCTGGGGCTACCAGAATCACCTGCGCCTTGTCCCTCCTCGCCTTGAGAAGCACCTTGTGGATCAAGGGAATGGCGGAAAGGCGTAGAAGTGGCCCAGGGTCCACGGCCTCGAGAAGGCATCCCCCTGCAGCGAGCCCTGCTGAGGGGGGTGGGCATGAAACAGCCTCAGCTTCGCATTCTCCTTGGAGGCAAACAGGTCCACCTGAGGTGTGCCCCAGTGGGAGAACAGATCTTGTACTACCTCCGGCAGGAGAGACCACTCGTGGGACGCAGCTCCTATCTGGCTTAGGGCATCGGCCAGAATGTTGGAGGCTCCTGCCACATGGATGGCTAGGAGATCCGCCTCCAGGCTGCGCACGAGGGACCAAATGCGGAGAGCTTCCCTGCACAGGGGCATGGAGTACGTCCCGCCCTGGCAGTTTAGGTAGTACATGGTCGTGGTATTGTCTGTCTGAACCTGGACCACTTGACCCCATACAAATGGAGCGAAGGCAGTGAGGGCTAGACGAACTGCTCAAAGCTCCAGCAGGTTGATGTGGCATCGGGACTCCCGAGGGGACTAGAAGCCGTGCGCTCTGTGCTCCCCCAGATGGGCACCCCAACCCATCACAGAGGTGTCAGTCGATAGAGAGAACGTTGGCTCGGGGTGGACAAACGGGATGCCCTCCTGCAGATGAGCTGGAATGATCCACCACTGGAGAGCGTTCCACATCTCCTGGGTCACTGTCACTGGCTGATCCAAAGGACTGGAGCGCTGTGACCACTGGCTGGCCAGTCCCCATGGTAGGGCACGCATGTGCCCACAGGCCCAACGGACCACACTGGTGCAGGCCGCCATGAGGCCCAGGAGGTGCAGGAAGTCCTGGGCAGGGCACAATTGCTCAACCAGAAATGATTGGGCAAAGGAGGAAAGAACCTCGTCCCTGTCCACTGGAAGCCGTGCTCTGGCTCACAGAGAGTCGAGCTCTGCCCCAATGAATTGGATCACCTGCTTTGGCATGAGTTCCGACTTGGCCTCGTTGATAAGGAGGCCAACTTGAGAGCAAACCTGGAGGGCCAGATCCCTGGACTACTCCACCTCCATTCTGGAGGAGGCCACAATCAGCCAGTCATCCAGGTAGGGGTACACCCAGACCCACAGTGCATAGGAATGCTGTCACCACTGCCATGCATTTGGTGAAGACCCTGGGAGCTAGAGAAAGGCCAAAGGGCATGGCCCGGAACTCGTAGAGAGACCCCTCTGCTCTGAAGCGGAGAAATCGCTGGTGGGACGGACGGATTGGGACATGAAAGAATGCGTCCTGGAGGTCCAGAGAACAGAACCACACGCCTCATTCCAAGGATGGAATGATCTGAGCCAGAGTGACCATCCTGAAGGTTTGAGACCTTAGGAACCTGTTCAGATTGTGCAGGTCTAAAGGGGCGCCAGCCCCCAATCCGTTTCGGGACCAGGAAGTACCTGGACACAAACCCTGGGTCTGGTGAAGGATCTGCCACCTTCCTGATCACCTCCTTTTGGAGAAGCAAAGCAATGTCGGCTCGACGGGCTGACAGAGAGGCTGCGGACCCTGTAACCCCCTGTGGGGCGACAGCTCGCAAGGGCGGGGCCTACTCGAACTCCAGAGGCAGACCCTTTCCTACCACCTGCAACACCCAATGGTCCTTGGTGAAAGTGGATCAGGCAGAAAGAAAGTGGTGGAGCCGTCCCCCCATGCGGGGAACCCAGGGGGAAGTGACGAGGTTGGAGGTGACACCCCTCAACCCGTCACTGGGCAGGCTTGGAGAAAGAACCGGCCGAGGGACCTCCTGGGCCTTTTCCTCCCTGCTTCCTGTTAGAGGAAGCTGCAGGCTTGTCTTTGGGGTGTCAAGTGTGAGCCTGCTGGCCCTGATGCTGGTGTTGCTGTGCCGGATGTGCCGCAGGGGCAGAAGGGTGAAAGGACTTATGTTGCTGTCGACAGCCGTTGTCCTTCTGAGCAGACGTGACCAAGTCCTAGGTGGCATTGGACTTTTCAATTCTCTGGAGGTGGCCTTCCACTCCAGGCCCAAACAGGTCAGTACCCAGGAAGGGGACGTCTGCCAACTTGTGCTGTGTATCAGCCGAAAAGGTGGATATCCTCAGCCAAGCTCTGCGGTGCATGGCCACTGTGGCCGCTACTGACCGGGCACAGGAGTCTCCGATATCAAGAGCCGTTTGGAGCTGCTGTTTCGCCACTGCCCTTCCCTGATCCCGCACCTGCTTGACCGTAGTCTGCAGATCAGCCGGGAGATGAGGGATCACCTCATCCAGGGAGCCCATAAGGCATGGGAGAAGTGCGCCATCAGTACAGCCGAACTGGCCTGACGGAGGCCGAGGGAGGACGCAGCATATACTTTGCGCCTGGCATAGTCCAGCTTTTTGGACTCTTTGTCGGGGGGCTTGTCCACATCCCTAGCATTCCCAGAACGGCAGAAAACGCTGTCGGTAACCAACCCCTCCGCAGAGGGGTATTCCGAGAAACCGGACAGAGAGCCAGTAGGGACCGCATACTTTCTGGCCATCCTGGCCAAAGGAGCAGGACAGGAAGCCGGTCCAGTATCTCTGTGAGGGGATACTTTGCCCACTTGGATACGGGCTCGAGCTGCATCCCGGTGGACTCCGAGATGAGCCAAAGCAGACCCATGAACGATGATGGGCTCTCGTCCATCGACTGCCCCCCGGAGGACTCCAGGTCAAGGGGCCTGGAAAACAGGGAGTCGTCGTTATTCTCCGAGGAGTCTGCGAAGAGTTACCTAGGGCCTGAGTCACCCTCCACCTGCTGAGGATGGTCGGGAGTGAGGGTGACCGACAACCGGTGGGGCAGTCCCTGACCCGACCGAGAATCCTTGGTCGGAGCTCCCGATTTCGGTTGTGGAGGCGGAGGTTCCACCACAAGTGGTGGGGCAGCTGGTTTCGGCCAAACAACCAGCCCAGGCTTGGGCACCTCGACCACTGCGAGGGGTTGTTTCGGCCTTTCCGGTAACAGCCACTTAATGGCCGGGGAAGGCGACCGTGTCGGCTTGTTCCCGGTCAGAAGGAGCTGCTGCCACATTAAGTCCTCGTAGCGTCGATGCAATTTGCGCTGAAGTCTCTCCTCCTCCAAGGAAGTTGAGGACGAGCGGCGCCGCCGCTTTCCTTGGTGCTGAGACTGAGACCTCCAATGCCGGCGGGATCGGCTGGACCGAGACGAGGTCCGAGACCATTGGTGTTTCCAAGGGTGGGTCTGGGATGGAGCGGGGGAAACCTGCTCCTCCGTCGGCTCGGTAGCCTTGACCGGGGACACCGGCACAGAAGGCACAGGCAAGTCCTCGGTTTCCACCGGGGGAACCGGTAATGAAGGGTTATAGGCTTCACCAGTCGACAGCCTGTCCGACGGGTCGAGAAAAATTTCAACCGCGTCGACGGGTGTCTTGGCCGGCTGACCTGATGGGGACACCATGAAGCCAGCAGCCTTAGCCGCAACCTCGACCGAGGTCGAGTGTCGACTGTCCGGGGAAGGGGACCTCTCCCGCTCCCACGAATGTCGACGGTGGGACTTATCCTTAGAGTCCTTTTTTTTTTTGACCGAGAAGAGCGTCCTGATGGCCACTCACCTTTCGTGGAGAGGGATTGGCAAAGCTCCTTAAAAGAAGCTGTGTAGGAGGATCCCAAGGACAGCAGGATAAATGCCGCGACCGAGGAAGATGAACATGCGGCCTGGGCCACCTCCTCCTCGAGGGCGATCATCTGCTCGAGTTGCTCAGTCGAGCTAGCCGCCGCAGAAACCACCCAATGGGCCTCCTTGGACTTCACCGGTGGATAATGTTTCTTGGGGCGCCCATGTTGGAGCTGGGCAGCACGATCTTCAGGATCGCCTTGCGTAAAAGACCTGCATAACTCGCAGGCTTGCGGGCCGGGTCAAGTCCGAGGCAGTAGATGCATGTGGAGTGCGGATCGGTCCTAGACATCTTCACCCGCATGGGCACCGCCAAAACCAGAGTCGATCTGTCCATCGCGTCATGCAGGAAGAAGTAGACCAAGTCTAGAAAACTTTACAATTATTTTCGGGAACCAAGAGTTTGATCCAGTCTAGACGCGAGCGCTAAGGAGGGAACCTGAGCTTCCAAGCGGTAAGGAAGATCTGGTGTCATGGGGCGGAGCCGAGAGTTTTACCACCCGGGTGGGTGGGAGGAGCCAGCTTGAAGACCTTCTGGCAAGATTTAAAGTGGCAAGGAACCTGCCAGACAGTGTGGATGAACAACATATCCATGTCCCTAGAAATAAGGTTTTGTTTTTTAACTTACTGTTTCTGCTCCCTGAGTAGCTTGCCAGCTAGCCTGCAGCTACCTACCGGCTCCATCATCTACTTTCTCTGTGACTTACCTTCCTTCCTTCCTCTGGTGTCCACATGGCTCCCCACCCCATGGTATGGTGATGTGTGCTGTTGTGCTGGAAAAGTGCAGAAATGTGACCACATTTAACCAATCACATTTCTTGGTTTAGTTTACCCCTTTTCATAATTACTGTTTTAAAATTGCTTGAGACAATAAAACATTCTGATTAGCTAACAGCCATGCCTTTACCAGACTACAGCTAATGGCAAAAAGAAGTCCTGCCATCCAACATGCATGACAGAACCAAGTCATTGTGCTACCATGCTCGAATTTTCAGTTTCAAATGGCAGCCACTGTTTAACAACACCTGAAAAAACATTTAACCTATCACACTTAACACCATCAAACAGCCACTTAGTAAATGTTTTTTTTAGCTTTTTTATTTACTTTTTATCTAGTTTTCTCTGAATTGATTACTCTGCTTTACTGTAAACAGTTTTTCTACTGGACACCAAGACACAACGATGAGCTGCCTTGTTTTACAATGTAAACAACAGGAACATCATGTGAACAAGGACACTCTGCATCGTTGTTTGAAAAAAAGAACAAAATTTTTTTTTATTCAATATACTTTATTAATTTTATGCAGTATACAACAATGAGTATTACAGTGGTATCACAGAGGGCTGCTGATACATTCAACACGATAAAACAAACATAAATTATATAGACAAAAGGTAAGACACAAACATAAACACCGCCCCCCCCCCCCCCAAAGCCTGTGCATCAAATACTGGGAAAGACCAGGTGGTTTGGGGTCAGTCATATAGGGACTGCAAAGGGATAACAGGGCCAAAAGGGGCCCCCATGGTGACTGGAAGGAGGGTAATCTATGGTGCATGTTGGCAATATGCTTCTCCAACAGAATGGCTAGTAAAACTTCTCGGTACCATTCTAGTACCAAGGGTAGGGAATCCTCCTTCCAGTGCCTTAACATTACTAATTTTGCTGCGGCTGAGACCAGGGCAAGGTGAGCTTTCCTAATTCTGGGCATACCAGGGGGGTATCAACTTAGGAGGCAGCACTCAGGAGTAAATAAGGACTCTAGGCCCAGAAGGGGACCTAAAGTGCGTTTATAATATAATTCCAAAACTGCTGGGTCTTTGGAAAACTCCATAGCATATGGTATAATGATCCCCATGCCTCACCACACCGAGAACAAAGTGGGGATGTAAGTTTGCCTAAAGTATGTAGTATAAATTATGCATAATGTTAAACTGGGTGAGCCATAGCCTTTATTGTTTGATAAATTTATATATTGCCTTCCAGGCCTTCTTCCAGAGAGGAATCTCTGCAGGAAGGGACAGCGTCTCAACCCAGTAGTAGCAGATACCTGTCAAGAGAGACAAATTGAGAGTTTGTAAGTGTCTATAAACTCTGGAAACCGCATGGGGCTGGTTTGCCACTAGAAATACAGAGGGCAAATCCTCCAGGATGGAGGAGGCCAGGGCTTGGATCCCAGAAGTGCGAGTACAGCATGCTTTAATTGCCAGTATTTGAATATGTCCTTACTGCTAAGCTGAAACGGCCTCTGAAGGGAAGGAAACAATACTAGGTTGTCATCATGCCAGAGATTATCGAGGGTATAGTACTGGAGCTGGGGCCAGAAAGATGGTGGAATTGGGTGGTGACCTATCAGGAAGTGCGGGTTATTAAATAAGGGTTGGCTAGGTGATTTGTACCAATTGAGTGACAGGTGGGCTTGCACTTGGTGCAGTGCGCGAAGAAACCAGCCGATAGGGGGATTTTTCAGGTATAATAATAATAATAACCTTTATTTTTATGTTGCCTTTTGAATACCAAGGCACCTAACAAATTGCAAATCACAAATCAAACATCAACAACATAAAGCATATAAAATCAACAGTATCATCACAGGTATAGTGGGAGATGGGAGGGAATTTGGTATGCCAATGCCGATAGGGAGCAGTGTGCCTGTGTTGCCAAGGCCTGTTCAGTTTCTAGCCAGATGGGTGTATAGGTGTTGCTGTGTTGCACCACTGGATCATTTATCCAGTGCACTAGCTTGCTGATATGCTGGGCCCCATGATAAGTGAAAAAGGATGGAAGGGCTAGACCACCCTGCAGTTTGGGGGCTGCAAGTTTGCCATACGCCCTACGAATACCTTTATTCCACCACAGGAAATTATTAAGCATTTTCTGAAGCTGGATGAACCAGGATCTGGGAAAGAAAAAGCCCAGCATTCCCACTGGATAAAGTAAGTGTGGAAACACATTTATCTTGAGGATGCTGATGCGTCCCTAAAGTGACATTGGGGGTGCTCCCCATCTGTCTAGATCAGCCTTTAGCATAAGTATCGGTTTGGTAAAGTTCTCTTTTACCATAGTGGAAATATCCCACGCTACCTTTATCCCTAAAAAGGTCAGGGTTTTAGGTTCCCATGATAGAGTCAAATCAGAAAAATCTGCCCTGACAAGACAATGATTGAGAGGGAAGAGTTAGGTCTTAGAGAGGTTTAGCTTGTAAGAAGAGACATTGGAGAAACGGTCCAGTTCTTCCAGCAAGGCAAGGATGGTAAAGCTGGGGTCCTCTACATGTAACAATAAGTCATCAGCATGTGCGGAGAAGGTAACATTTGCCTTCTAAATGGATACCTTTCAGTAAGGGGGAGCTAACCAATCTATGAATTAGGGGTTCCAAATAGAAGTTAAACAGAAGTGGGGAAAGCGGGCAACCTTGAAGGGTCCCACACTGCAGGGGGAATGTGACCATTACAACACACTGTGGCTGTGGGGCAGGAATACAAGATTTGAACCCATTTAATAAAGTCAGCTGGGACTCCAAAATGACTAAGGGAAGCGGATAAGAACTCCCAGGAGACCCTATCAAATGCTTCCTTGGCGTCGAGGGAGACCAGAGCAGCCAGGACTTCAGACTCTCCCGACACCAAGATTAAATGCAGAAGCTTCCTCATATGGTCTCCTGAGGTCCAACCCAACAAAAAAACGACCTGGTCATGTCCAATAACTTCTCCCATGACTGGCGCAAGGCGAGTGGCTAAGATTTTGTCTAGGATTTTCACGTCCGAGTTAAGGACAGAAATTGGTTGATAGTTGCATGGGTGTAGGGAGTCCTTACCGGGCTTAGGGATAAGGGTTATCAAGGCCTCCAAAATAAGGTATGCTCTCCCATACTTTGTTCAAACTAGAAGTTGAAGACCTCCACCAAGAATGGTGCCAACTGGGGGAGACAGACCTTGTACAAGTTGCTTGGGAGGCCATCTGGTCCGGGGGCCTTGTCTAAGGGTAACATAGAAACATAGAATTTGATGGCAGATAAGGACCGCTTGGCCCATCTAGTCTGCCCATTTCCCTAGCTAACGGATAAGCTGCAGATCCTAGTTAACCAACAGTCTACTTCCTCCTATCCCCCACTAGATTTGCCTTATGTCTGTCCCATGCATTCTTGAATTCCCCCACTGTTTTTGACTCTTCGACCTACTCAGGAAGGCCATTCCATGCATCTACAACCCTCTCTGTGAATAAATACTTCCTCACATTACCTCTGAGCCATCCCGCTCTATCTTCAAATTGTGCCCCCTTGTCCTTGCACATCTCTTTTTCTGAAAGATGCTACCCTCTTGGACTTTGTTGATTCCCTTGAGGTATTTGAAAGTTTCTATCATGTCCCCCCCCTCTCCCTCCTTTCCTCGAGGCTCTACATCTTAAGCTACTTTAGTCTTTCTTCATATGTCTTCTGGTGCATACCCTGCACCATTTTGGTTGCCCTCCTCTGGACAGCCTCCACCCTGTCTATGTCTTTGAGGAGATGGGGTCTCCAGAACTGTACACAGTACTCCAGATGTGGTCTTACCAACTGTCTGTACAGAGGGCCAACAACTTCCTGTTTTCTACTGGTGATGCCTCTCGCTATGCATTCCAGTATCCCCCCAGCCCTTCTTACTGCCTTCTCACATTGCTGGCCCACCTTTAGGTCATCTGATATGACTACCCCCAGGTCACATTCCATTTTTGTTGTTGTCAGTATCTCACCCCCATTGTGCACTCTTCCCCTGGGTTTTTGTTTCCCAGGTGCATTACTTTGCACTTCTTTGCGTTGAATTTAAGCTGCCATACATTCGACCATTCCTCCAACCTTGCCAAGTCTCTTTTCATCCTTTCCACCCCACCTTGCATATCAACCCTGTTGCAGATCTTTGTGTCATCTGCAAAGAGACATACTTTCCCTTCCAGTCCCTCTGCAATGTCACTTATAAAGACATTAAAAAGGATCGGCCCCAGTACTGAACCCTGTGGAACCCCACTAGTAACCCCCCTTACTTCACTGTGGACTCCATTTACTATTACCCGCTGTGTCCTGTTGTCAAGCCAGTGTTTTACCCAGGCTACCACCCTGGGACCCACTCCCAGGCTGGCTAATTTGTTTATTAATTTTTTGTGTGGGACTGTGTCAAATGCCTTGCTAAAATCTACAGTAGGTAGGCCATGTCCACAGCCCCTCCCTGGTCTACTACTTTGGTCACCCAGTCAAAGAAATCAATTAGATTTGTCTGACATGACCTTCCTGCTGTGAATCCGTGCTGCCTTGGGTCCTGTGCCCCACTGACCTCTAGGTACTCAACAATTCTTTCCTTCAGAAGTGAATCCATTATTTTCCCTACCACTGAGGTCAAACTGATAGGTCTGTAGTTTCCTGCCCCTGTCTTGCTCCCACTTTTGTGAAGGGGAATCACATCCGCCTTCCTCCAGTCCTCGGGTACCACACCATCCTCCCATGATTTATTAAAAAGGGTAGTCAGTGGTGTTACTAGTTCTTCCCTTAGTTCTTTTAGAATTCTGGAGTAAATCCCGTCAGGCCCCATTGCTTTATCCACCTTCAGTTTTAAGAGTTCTTTCAGAACCCTATCTTCTGTGAAAGGACTAATATCACCCCCCCCATCCAGAGTGCTTATATTGACTAGATTAGGCATCTCCCCCTGCTTTTCCATTGTGAATACTGAGCAGAAGTATTCATTCAGTATCCCTGCTTTTTCACTGTCGCTGTCTGCCCAACCACCTTCCTCTTTATTCAGCCTCAGTATCCCTGCTTTAATTTTCCTTTGTTCCCTAATGTACCGATAAAAGGTTTTATCCCCCTTCTTAACCGAGTTGGCTACCTTTTCCTCGGTTTGTGCCTTTGCTATTCTGACTGCCTTTCCTGCTTCCTTCTGCTTTAACTGGTACAGTTCTCTGTCCTGCTCCTTCTGTGTTTCCTCATACTTCCTGAATGCTATCTTTTTCTCCATTACCTTCCCCGCCACTTCTTTTGAGAACCATAGTGTTTTTTTCTTTCATTTTGATTTGTTTATTTGTTTCACACTAAGGCTTGCTGCCTCTGCGATAGCAGTTTTGATGTTTAATAGCCTGTTCTACTTCACCAGTTTTGATCAGGGTTCCTAAATGTACGGTCAGTTGAGAAGACAAAGTCGGGAGGGGTGTGGAATTCAGGTACGCTGCAATGGATAGGCCTCTTATGTTATTTTTATGTTTGCTTGCATGCATGTGCAAGAAACATAGTGCCACCATACGAGAATTCGTAGGTGTGCCTCCCTGCTTCCAATGCCCTGCTGCCTTTTGCAGGCACAGCGCCGCTGAGCCAATGAATGTAGAGCTGTCTATAACAGCGTTTACAAATGCACCAGTGTACAATTCAAAGAAAGGCACTGCAGCATGTAGGCAATTTGCATACTGCCTACACATCGGCACTGCACTGAAAGAACTGTCATAGACAGCTCCCCCCCCCCCAAACAAGTAACATGCTGGGAGCCCACCCTAGCATGCACACGTGCTCCCCCCCAACACAGTATGTCCGACGGGGGTGCCCAATCCCCCGTCAGTTGCGCTGCTCTCCCCCCAAACAGCCTTCCAGGTGCCACGCTGGGAGCCCACCCCAGCATGGCAAATGTCCATCTGCTGTCCCTCCAACACACTTCCAGGTGCCACGCTGGGAGCCCACCCCAGCGTGGCAAACTTCTATAACAACGGGGGTGCTAATCCCACGTTGGCTCTGCTACCCCAAAAAATCTTCCGTTGCCATGCTGGGAGCCCACCCCAGCATGGCAAATGTCCCGCGTCGTCTTCCTAAAAGAAAAGAAAACTACAAAGAAAAAACGTTCCCTTGCTGACTGCCTTGACCTCCTCCCTCACCCGCGCCCACCCTCTGCGCACCCTGCCTCTCCACTCCCCCCTCACCTCACACTTACCTCCGGAGCTCGGCGCGACGATCTTCAGAGCACTGGGAACACAACTGCACTCTTCAAAGCCGACCGCGAACGGAGGAAATGCCGGTAAGCTGTATAATGGAATAAATAGGGTTTTTCAACTTTGATGCATATCTCAGGCATTTTGGGGCATTTTTTCACCAAATTTTAAACATGGGGTTTTTGGGATCCCACCTCATGAATTCTTGCACTGTCATTTTGTTATTCGGTCCCGAAAGATGATTTCGCTGTCACTGCGCAAAACCACCTTTCAGGACTGATGTACGAAATGACAGTGTCACAGTTCATGAGGCAGGTCCCCATAAACCCTATGTTGAAAATTTGGGGAAAATATTCCCAAAAATGACTGTTTCATGAGCGTGCATTATGCAGTTCCTACGCACGCTCGTAAGTTCACGAATTTTTAATATTTGCACTCCAGATTTTCAACATTGCCATTTTACCACACCTCGTTATGAGCAGTACAGCTGTCATTTTTCACGACTCCTCCAAAATGTGTTTCCGCACTTGTAGTGCACAATGGCGCAGTTGGCATGCAAAATCAATGTTTGGGACAGATTAAGAAAATCACAGTAACACTGGGTTGTGCAGTTTCTACACACGCTCGTGACTTCACGAGTTTTTTTACTATTTTCACTGCAGATTTTCAACACTGCCATTTTTTACACCTAATCATGAACAGTACAGCTGTCATTTTTCACATCCTGTTAGAAATGTGTTTTCGCACCTGTGGTGCCAAATGCCGTAGTCACTGTGCAAAATCAGCTTTCGGCTAACAAACTGATATTACCACTGTTCATAGGGTGGGGGTTACAAAACACCCATGTTGAAGATTTGGAGTGAAAATACCAACGAACGCCTGAGGCGTTAGGGTTTTCGACCAAAACGCCCCACCTTGTAGAGACAGACACGCATCTTGAGTGTGACTTGGGATTGTCACCTGTAATGCTCATACCATTCCACACCCACCCACACCCTGCAGCCAGTGAGAGGCACTGCGGTGTGCATTGGACTTTTCGACTCCAAAGTTCACCCCATTCTCCTATACTGCACCCATCTCACCGTATTTCCTGATGGAATGGGGTGAGCATAAGGGCCAAAGACCCCAAGGCACACCATAACACTTGTCGGTGTCTGCAGGGTAGGCCGTGGTGAAATGGCGTGGACATTATGCCTGACGACCCAAAGGCACACCCCACCAATGTCATTGCCAGCAAGCAAACATTCGGCATTGGCAAATGCTTGTTTTCTTCATTCTCACAAACGGCCCCTTCACTGCCATAAAAAGCAATCAGGTATCATTAGCACTGTCTTGTGGCAGCACAGCTGTGGGCAAACTGTGTTCTAGTAATTATCGCAGTAATTCATTTCTAAAAAAAATATCACAGTAGATCATTTCTAAAAAAGAAATTATTTTAACACTTTTTTTATTTCCCTTAAAAGACTTTATAGCATTTTAAGACACTCCAGAGTGCTAGCTGTGCCTTCTAGCCTTGTGCCTCACTACACTCCAGGGTGTGTGGTCATCTCAGCACAAACAGCACCCTGTTGTGTCTAATTGCTTATTTAGAATGTACTCCCACGTTAGGGAGGTCAATAGGGGGCAGAGCAGGGGTAAATGGAGAAAAAGGCAAAGGCAGTAAGTACTGGGATGGGGCTAAAAGGGCTAAGGCCATCAAAAAAATGGAGGGTGATGAGTACCAATGCCCATAGTCTGGGTAACAAGCTTCCTGAAGTAGTGGCTTTGATGGAAGAGGGACACCTGGATATTCACAAAAGAAGAGGAGGAGGGGGATGTTCCTAAACCAAACAACAGAATCACTCTGGATGGGGGGGTCGATACCAGTCCATTCACAGAGGAAAGGGTCCTGAAGAACTCCTAAAACTCAAGGTGGACAAGGTAATGGGGCCTGATGGAATTCACCCCAGAATTCTAAAGGAACTAAGGGGAGAACTTGTGACACCACTGACTACCCTTTTTAACAAATTATGGGAGGATGGGGTGGTACCCGAGGACTGGAGGAGGGCAGATGTGATTCCTCTTCACAAAAGTGGGAGCATAGCAGAGGCAGGAAACTACAGACCTGTCAGTCTGACCTCAGTGGTAGGGAAAATGATGAAATCACTTCTGAAAGAAAGAACTGTTGAGTACCTAGAGGCCAATGGGGCGCAGGACCCAAGGCAGCATGGATTCAAAGCGGGAAGGTCATGTCAGATGAATCTAATAGATTTCTTTGACTGTGTGACCAAAGTAGTAGACCAGGGAGGGGCTGTGAACATGGCCTGCCTAGACTTTAGCAAGGCATTTGATACAGTCCCACACAAAAGATTAATAAACAAGTTATTCAGCCTGAGAGTAGGTCCCAGGGTGGTAGCCTGGGTAAAACATTGGCTGGACAACAGGACGCAGAGGGTAATAGTAAATGGAGTTCACTCAGAAGAAAGGGGGGATACTAGTGGGGTACCTCAGGGTTCAGTACTGAGGCCGTTCCTCTTAATATCTTTATAAGTGACGTTGCAGGGGGACTTGAAGAAAAAGCATGCCTCTTTACAGATGACACAAAGATCTGCAACAGGGTTGATACACAAGGAGGGGGTGGAAAGGATGAAAAGGGACTTGGCAAGGTTGGAGGAATGGCTAAAAGTATGGCAGCTTAGATTCAATGCAAAGAAGTGCAA
This sequence comes from Neoceratodus forsteri, assembly GCA_016271365.2. Lineage (NCBI taxonomy): Eukaryota > Metazoa > Chordata > Ceratodontiformes > Ceratodontidae > Neoceratodus > Neoceratodus forsteri. Next base: position 5,937,953 of record JADMNL010000040.1, read on the forward strand.
AGTATTGCACCTGGGAAACAAAAACCCAGGGGAAGAGTACACAGTGGGGGGGGGGTACTAACAACAACAAAAATAGAAAGGGACCTGGGGGGTAGTCACAGCAGATGACTTAAAGGTAGGTAGGCAATGTGAGAAGGCAGTAAAGAGGTGCTACTGGGATGCACTGGGAGAGGCATCACCAGTAGAAAACAGGAAGATGTCATCCCTCTGTACAGACAGTTGGTGAGACCCCATCTGGAGTACAGCGAGCAGTTCTGGAGACCCCATCTCCACAAGGACACAGACAGGATGGAGGCAGTCCAGTATCCTGTGATAAGGGGCACTAGCGAGTGGGCACCTGCCGAAATGGCGACCCATTTTTGGCTAGTGCCCTGACGGCAGGGGTGTGGGGTAGGTGACTCGATGGGGGTTGTCGCGAAAAGGTGAGAGGATATCATATGGGTGTACACGTGCTGGGGTGGGTTGGAGCTAGTCCGACGGACGTGAGGTGGGACGGTGTGTGAGGAGTGGTGCTGTGGGGTTCCAGTGAGCTGTTGTCATGGCATGGTGAGATAGGTGCCAGCTTGGGGTGGTAGGGATACAGGGTTTGGGATCGGGCACCAGTGGTTTTTGTTGCGCCTGGCCCGAGACAGTGATTTTTTAATTTATTTCGACTTGCGCCATGCATCCCCCTGGAGTTGAGAAACCTGAAGCAGGGGGATGTGGGGGTGAAGCCCCCCGCATGGGAGGTGGGGGGGTGCAGCCCCCCCCCCATACAACAAAATAAACATTTTTGTGCGTTGGGTTTGGTTTGGCCGGGATCCCACATCACTAAAACTGAATTCACACGTGGGTTGCCATAAGGGCATTCGGCATGCCGAATCCACCCTTATGACATGGTACCAGGCAGTCCAGAGGACAGCAACTAAAATGGTGCAGGGTCTGCACATGAAACCATATGAAGAGAGACTAAAGAAGCTTAATATGTATATCCTTAAGGAAAGGGGGGGACATGATAGAAACTTTTAAGTACCTCAAGGGACGTCCAAGAGGGTAGCATCTTTCAGAAAAAGAGATGTGCAAGAACACGGAGGCACAGTCTGAAGAAGATAGACGGGGGACAGCTCAGGGGCAACGTGAGGAAGTATTTTTTCATGGAGTGGGTGGTGGATGCATGGAATGGCCTTCCTGAGGGGATTGTGGGGTCAAAAACAGTGGGTAAATTCAAGAATGCATGGGACAGACAAAAGGCAATTATAGTGGGGGGTAGGAGGAAGTAGGCTGTTGGTTAACTAGGAACTTCAGCTTATTCAATAGGTAGGGAAATGGGCAGACTAGGTGGGCCAAGCAGTCCTTATCTGATGTCAAAGTTTATGTTTCTAAGTTACTCCCAGAACACATCCCCCCCCCCGCTTAATATTTGCCTTCTAAACTTAGGACCCAGTCTCTGCATATACAAGCCACTTTGTTATTTATCACTTTACCAAAATTTGAAAGCTGCTGCTGTACTAGCATATGCACAGAATTAATAACCAGCTGCAGAATGCCATCCGATGGAAAAAGTGAAGATTGCAGCATACAGGAAGAGGAGCCAGCCTAACGCCGAATGCTTAGAACTGCTGCCTCTGAGACCACAGATGTAGGATCAATCCCTAGGTCCGGCACTTAAAAACATGAAGGCCTGTAATCCAGGTTAGAGAAGATGTCTCCCATGAGCTGGGGAAAGGACATTACAGCAGCTTTCTTAATTATGAGTGACTAGAGGTGACCAAATGTTCATCCAGTTTGTCTCCTCGGTTTCATGTCAGGGGCCAGCAAGTATAATGTTCAAATATGTACTCATTTACAGAGATTTCCCACACATGCTAATACCCAAGGTACTGTGGGATTCCGTTAGGAAGCAGAAATTTGTCCAGGCTTGCAGAAAAGGGGAGGAACTGGGAAGCAGTGTAGCTTAGCGGTTAAAGCCCAGAGTTGGAAACCTGCAGACATAGGTTTGAATCCCACCACCACCACATATGGTGTGATCCTGAGCAAACCATTTAGCCCCCTGTGCTTAATTATGCCCTCTAACGTGTCCTCTGTATATTCTCTTCCCTACAGGATGCCCACACCCCTTTTATTAAGAGAGTTCAGGGCACTGCCACTAAGGGGCTTCACAGTGACCTCCTATCTCTCATGAAGGCTAGAGACAAATGCCTGGTCACTTTCAAATCCTCTCTTGCTGTGGCTGACCTTGAATACAGATGGCTTAGAAACGTTTGTAAGAAGCCATCCACTCTGCTAAGTGAGTTCGGTAGAAATTCATTACTGGCCTCTGCTAAGGATCCAAAAACTTCAGGAGGAATATCCAGAGTTTAGTTGGATGCTCAGCAAATCAACATACTAGCGACCTCCTATTGGGTGGGGTGAACTATTGCTAATGTTTTTAACTTGCATTCTCTGGCATCCCAGCCTACACCCCCTTATTCTCACACTCATTTTAGAAAGATCTTCCTGAGCCCCCATTCCCTTTCACCCCCTCCTGTCATCCTTTTCACTTTAGAATGGTGTCCTTGGGGGAAATGAGAAGGCTTCTAGGCAATCTTTCCCCCTATGCCAGTGCTGGGCTTGATGATACGGAACCCCAACTTATCTGTCTATGTGTTTCTTTTCTTGCTCCCTCAATCACACACATATTCAGAGCTGTCACTGCTCTCTGGTACTGTTACTGATACCTGGTAAACAACAAAAGAGGTCCCAGATCCTAAGCAAGGTGATTCCAAATGTATAGAAAACTATCAAATGTTTGCAGTCTGATCTGCTCTCAGCAAACTCCCTGAGAAAGCCATGGTGACCCAGCTAATTCACCACCTTTATTTACTTGTACCTGAGCAGCTGGTTTTGTAAAGGTGAGCTACATGTCAGTTCACACCAGTCAATTTGGTCCACGGCACATCGCTCCAAACTATGATCTCTGGTGTAAAGTGCGCCCCTGTCCCAATTGTCCATTTTCACTTTATTCCCTGCATAAATATAAAAAAAAAAAAATCCAGGTGGCTCAAAATGGGAAAGAACTATTCTCTCAGCAAACTCCTTGAGAAAGTCATGGTGACCCAGCTAACTGACCACCTTTATGCCTATAATTTAGTGTGCCAGGGCAGCTGGGTTTGTAAAGGTTGACTAAACGTCAATTTGCACTGGTCAGTTCGGTCCTTCACACATCGCTCCGAGAGTACAGTTACGTAAGAACATACTGTAACAGTAGATCTTTGAGAGGAGATCTTGCAGCAAGCTATTACCATTAGGACTATGCCGCAGGTACTAGGACCCATCGGAAACCTTCTAACTAGCAGTCTCCAGTAGAGCTGCCCCCGATGCTGGCTCCACCCCAATGTCGGCCAATGGTATATCAGGGGGTGGTCCCCAGCCCCACCTCAGTTCACTCGCTGGAGACCCGTTGGCAAGACTGGCAGGCAGACTGGATGGAAGCTTGCCGTGAATAAAAATGCAGAACTGCTCACCAGGGGGAAGGAGGGAAAGCAGCAACTGCTGCAAGAGCTCCTCTCAAAGATCTGCTGTTACGGTAAGCTCTTACGTAACTGTACTATCTTACTTCGAGTGGGAGCTCTTGCAGCAGGCTATTACCATTAGGACTGAATCCCAAGCAGTCCCGGAAAAAGGACACAGGTAAACTGGGAGGTAACTGCAAAGCAACAGTGCTAGAAAGGCACCTTAAGCTAGGAGGCCTTGAATGACTGCGAGGCCAAAGCTGCCCTTCTCCTACAAGCAATATCCAGGCTGTACTGCTTAATGAAAGTATGCACTGAGTTCGAGGTAGCCACTGCACAGATGTCTCCAATGGAGACATTACGCAAGGATGCGAAGGAAGCAGCCACTCCCTTGGTAGAATGACCCCTAGCTAACCTGGTAGGGGTTTATTGTACTTATAACAGAAGATGATACAATTTACCAGCCACTTCGATAATGTCTGCTTAGACACTGGAGTGCCTTGGCAGCGAGGTGCAAAGGCCACAAACAACTGCTCCATCTTATGGTGTGGAGTAGTGCGTTTAAGATAATACCATAGCACCCTGTGGACATCCAAAGTATGCAGGAGCACTTCCCCTCTGTTTAAGTGATCCAGATAGTATACTGGAAGGTTGATGTCCTGATTCAGAGTAAGTTCGGACACCACCTTAGGTAAAAACTTAGGACTGGCTTGTAAGGACCCCCTGTCCCTGTGAAAAATTAAGTAGGCTCCTCACACATAAGGGCCTGAAGCTCGGAAACTCTCTAGGCAGAAGTAATGGCAACTAAAAATAACGCTTTCCAGGCAAGAAAGCGAAGTTCACATTCCACAGCAGGGTCGAACGAGGGACGGTGAGCCGAGGTTGGCTTAGAAACTGACTCCCGTTCCCTATGCTCAGGGGTCTTACCCGGAGCACTAGGAGAGACCAACGTCGGGACCTTGTGCGATGGGACCAAGGTCCCTGCGGAGTAAGAGAATGAGGTCTTGATTCCTGAGGCAGAGGGTGACCACAAGGGTGCTGCCTTCACCTTCGTGGTAGACAAGGCCAGTTTGGAAACTGGGCCCTGCTTGCCACTGCCCGACATCAGTAGTTTGGCGGGAGTGGAGGAGTCCTGCTGCCCCGTAGAGTGTTGTGAGTGACAGGAGAAGTGGTCAGAACCTCCCGAGTTAGACCCCTAGGAGGTTTTCTTCTTGTGCAGTGACTGGGAGCGCGAATGCCCCTTGGACCGGCCCCAGTCCTTTTCATGGGACTTACGTTGGTCCAAGTCCCTTTCCTTTTCCTTATGTTTGGAGGACCGAGAAGAGGTGGAAGATTTTCTGCTGGTGAGCTCTGCATCACGGCCACCTGCTGTTAGAAAATATAGGCTTTAAGTGCCTTAAGGCTGTGAATCCTAGTCGGGCTGGTAAAGCTGTTGCAGATACAGCAGGCCCTGGTGTCATGGTCGGGCCATAGGCAGAAGACACAGGCCTCGTACTTATCCTTCGCCGGTATCTGGTAGCCACAGGCACACTTTGTCCTCCTCTTTTTGGTGGAGGAAACCGAAGACGGTGAGGTCGACATGCAGTGTAACAAGAGCAAGCGAAAAGTGGACTTTTTGACAAAATAAGAAAGGATTTAGAATAATTTCGCTGGAAAGTACTAAAAAGTTCTAAAAGCAACCAAGAGCCGAGGTAGACGGGTTCAAGGGAAAGAACTGAGGTGGCTGGGGACCACCCTCACATACCACTGGCCGATGCTGGGGTGAGCTGACGACGGGTCAGCCTCCCGCTGGAGACTGCTAGCTGGAAGGTTTCCCATGGGTCCTAGTGCCTGCAACATAGTCCTAATGGTAATAGCCTGCTGCAAGAGCTCCCACTCAAAGTAAGATCTATAAGCTCCAGCATAAAGTGCACCCCTGTACAAATTGTCCCATGACAATCCGCCCCCTGCATAAATATAATAAAATGAACTCCAGGTGGTGCAAAATGGGAATGAATTGTGCAGGGAGGGGTTGACAACCACTAGCGGCTCTAGCCACAAATGGTTACCAGGGCACAGCTGGGGCACAAAAGATGGCAGCCAGGGCACTGATATATGGTTACTATGGGGGAAGCTCTGCACATATGGGGCACCAACTGGGGCACAGCATTTTTTTTTTTTTACCAGGGCACGTGCCCTAGCGGGCCCTGGTGTACAGCCGCCACTGTTGACAACAGAGCTCATAGCCCAAAGGGAGTTGTTGCAGAGCTGAATAACTGGCTCAAATTGACGTGTCACCATAAAGGTCACAACACAGTCACAGTCCTTACCAAATTATCTAGATTAAATTTTCTATGGATCTCGGTATGTTAACCAGTCGAGTCTTTGTAGACCTATCAAAACCTTTGACCTGGTTGAGAAAAAACTGCTTTGCTCCAAGCTTCTGGTTCTTGGTCTGTCATCATATACAATGGCCTGGATTGCCAACTATCTTCATAATTGACAACAAATTCAACAGGACCCCATCCAGCACAGACATAGTGTCTCACAAAGATCCATACTTGGCACCATCCTCTTCAAACACCATGAAGTCTTGCTATAATTAGGACTGTATGCAGTAAGCCCTTGGCTCTGAACTGCCCCGGAGATGAAATAGTTAACTCCAGTGTAATCTGGAGTTCCAAAGCGCGAGGGCGCTATCCAAAGCTCTATCTGGTCAGTTTCAAATGAAACTGCCAGATTCTTTACTCCGCTTGCACTGAACAGTCGCTCCGGAGATCAGCTCCTTCAGCTCGGTTCGTTTTGCGGTTCATGCGGTTTTATTCGGTTCATTTGAACCGGCAAGTATTTTAAAACTACCGCGGTTTCGGTTCAGAAGCTCTATCTGGTAACCGTAAGTACAAAAAAAAAAAAAAAAAAAAATTAAAGTCTGTGTGGAAACTCATTATCGGTTCACTCTGAACCGATCGGTTTGCTTAAAAATTGTTTTTCTGTCTTTAGAAGTGAGGTACCCGGTTCTTATCGGTTCTAAAAAAACCTTTACATTTCTGGGTTTTTTCCAATACCCGTGACACGGTTAGGAACCGATAAGGGTGTCTTGCCTGGCACGGCCAAAAAAAGGGCAAGTTTTGGATAGGCTGGCATTATGTCTGAGAAACCCAAAAGAAAATCCGGGCCCACTGGTTTCAACACTGTGATGTTCGTGGGGAAGCCTTTGCCAAGGCTGACCCACACACCACTTGTGTCTATTGTCTGGGGGCTGACCACCTCCTGTCAGACTGCCAGGTGTGTAAAAATTTCCCTGCAGCCACCCTGGAAAAGAGATTGGGCCGGCTCAGGGAACGAGAGGCCAAAAAGTCCGCTGACCCGGATGGCCAGCCCAGTCCAGCTTCGGCTGGACCAGAGGGAGTGCCCTCTGACCAGGGCGAGACTTCCTCGGGCCAAAGAAAGGCTGGTTCTGTGGAACCAGTCAAAGTAAAAAAGACAAAGAAATCAGCAAGTGTGGAGTCCAGTTTTGTCTCTCCTTCTGCTGCAGAGATAGCTAAAGCCATTCAGATTGTCCAGTCTTTGTCTCAAGGACTTGTTGAACCCCCTGTAGTTGGAAAAAGGGGGTCTCGTTCAGGTCCAGTGGTTCAGGATTATGATGTTGAGGATTTTTATGAACCACAGGAGGGGGATGAAGGTTTTGATGATTGTAATTGTGACTGGGAAGGTCTGGAAGTGCCCATAGAGCCGGACATTTCTCCAGACAGACCCTTTGAGTCTCCCCCTTTGTTGTCTGAGTCCCCTTCTCATTTCAGGTTCTATAAGAAGGTAGCCGAAACCCTCCAGCTCCCTTTAGAGGAGGCTGTGGACGAGCAAGAGGAGCCTGATTATGTAGAAATGATGGATATTCCAGAGTCTAGAAGGTTGTCTATTCCTTTGCATAAGTCATTTAGGAGGCAAACTACGAAGATTTTAAAAAATCCTTTTTCTGTCCCTCCTGTAGATAAAAATGGACAGAAGGTATACTTTGTCAGGCCCTAATACAGACTTCCTCACTGAGCAGTGTAGTCATGTAGGTGTTGTTCAAGCTGCAGCCTGTGACAAGGCTAATATTCCCTGGCCTCACATCCTCCTGATAAAGATTCCAGGAAGATTGATGCCATGGCGAAAAAACAGTATGTGGCAGCTTCTTTGGGACTCAGACAAGCTAATTATATGGCTTATGTGGCTAGATATCAGAAATCTAGATGGGACACTATATTGCAGTTGGCCAAGCAGGCCCAGGGCCAGCTGGCTAGTGAGTTGGAACAGGTGGCTGCTGATGGCATTGAAGCCTCTAAAGTTCAATTTCATACTGCTGTTGATGTTAATGATGTTTCTTCTAGGGTCATGGCCACTTCTGTAGCTCTCCAGTGGGTTGGCATGGCTCAGATGCACTAATCTGTCCCAAGATACTCAGTCAAAGGCTATAGATTTTCCTGTGATAGGAAATTCTCTGTTTGGGGATCAAACGGAAAATTACATGAAAAAAATGGATGAATACAGAACTACCTACAAAAGTGCCCAAGCTAAGGAGAGGCATGCCACTCCTCAAAGGCATGCCCCCAGGGGTAGGGGCAGGCCTTACCATAGGCCTTTTTACCAATTTCAGGCCTCTTCTGCCTTTGCGCAGAGAGGTTTTTTCAGAGGCAGAGGCAGACGGGGCACAGGCAGGCCCTCTCCCTCTCCTCAGCCTAAAGCTGCTCCTGCCAAGCAGGCACCCTGACGGGGTGTCCAGGGCCGACTCTCCTGTACCGGTAGGGGGCAGGCTGGCTTATTTCAGCCAGAACTGGTTGTCCCTAACCTCGGACAAATGGGTTCTGGAAGCGGTAAGCCAGGGTCTGGTTCTCAGCTTCAAACATTTCCCAAGATGAGAGCCAGGCACTTTCCCCTCAAGTCCTTCAGAAACCCTTGCTTTAGAAGCAGAGGTTTCTTCTTCTGGACTGCAAAGCAGTGGAAAGGGTTCTCCCTTGCCATCAGCCAAGGGTCTGTACTGAGGTACTTCCTGACCCCAAAAAGACAGGAGACTGATGCCCATTTTGATTTAAGATTTCTGAACAAACATCTTGTAAAACCAAAGTTCAAAATGTTAACTCTGGCAATGATTTTGCCTTCCTTGAGACCAGGGGACTGGTTAGCTTCCCTGACCTCAAGGACATCCTATTTCCATATCTTAATCAGGGCCTCTCACCGAAAGTACCTCAGGTTCGAACTGCCCTCTGGCCACTACCAGTTCAGGGCAATGCCCTTGGTCTCACTTCTGCCCCAAGGGTTTTCACAAATGTCTAGCTGTAGTAGTGGCCCATCTAAGAAGGCAAGGAGGCTGTGTTTCCCTACTTGGATGACTGGCTCATTGTGGGTCAGTCACCAGAGCAGGTAAATCCCACTTGCAAGTCACCCAGAAACTTCTCATCTCTCTGGGGTTCCTGTTGAACTTTCCAAAGTCAGTTCTCGAACCAGTTCAGGTACTAACCTTCATAGGGGCAGAGTTGAACACGAAGTCAGCCAGGGCATTTCTCCCTCGGAAAGAGTGGACAGAATCATTGCCCTGGCATCTTCCTTCACCCTGCGGGTCTCTCGACCAGCAAGGCATTTTCTACAACTCCTAGGGCACATGGCTGCTTCTACAGCTGTCGTGCAAAGAGCAAGATTTCAGATGAGGGACATCCAGTTCCACTTGAGGTCCTTCTGGTCTCAAAGGAAGGACCCCCTTACCAAATTAGTCCCAGTGACCAAAACCCTGATCCTAGCCCTGCAGTGGTGGCAGGATCAAAGCAACCTAAAGGGGGTCCCATTCTTACCTGTTCTTCATTCCCTCACCCTCACCACGGATGCCTCCCTGTTGGGGTGGGGGGCTCACCTGGGCGACCTTTCCACTCAAGGAGTGTGGTCCCCTCAGGAATCTCTGCTCCACATCAACCTATTGGAACTCAGAGCTGTTTTCTTAGCTCTTCAAGTTTTTTCGGAGGCTGTCCAGGACAAGGTAGTCCAAGTCAGGACAGACAACACCACAACAATGTGGTACATCAACAAGCAAGGGGCACTCGCTCTTTCTGCCTTGTGCACTCAAGCAATGAAGTTGTGGTCCCTGGCCTACTCCCTGAACACCCTCCTGATAGCAGTTCACCTCCCAGGGAAGGACAATGTCCTAGCGGATGCCCTCAGCAGGATTTCTCAGGGCCATCACGAATGGGCTCTGAATCCTCAGGTGCTGGGGTCAGTCTTTGCCAGGTGGGGCACCCCTCAGATGGATCTTTTCGCAGCCCCAGACAACCACCAACTTCCCCTGTTTTGTTGCAGGCCTCCAGTGCTGGGATCAGTTCCTCTGGATGCCTTTCAGTTGAATTGGGAAGGGAAGTTCCTTTATGCCTTCCCTCCTTTTCCCCTCCTCTTCAGGGTACTGGTAAAAATCAGAACTCAGCCCTGCGAAGTGATTCTGATTGCTCCAGACTGGGCCAGGCAGCCCTGGTAGCCTCTTCTCCTGTCCCTCTCATTTCGCCCTCCCCTGACCTTGCCCAGGACCCACGATCTGCTGACCTGTGCACAGGGAGAGTGGTATCCGGACCTCATTCCCTCCACCTCAAGGCCTGGTTCTTGAGGAGCTAGAATTTGTTGATTTACACCTTTCTCAAGGTGTCTTGGATATTTTGAAGGCTTCTAGAAGCCTTCCACTAGAGCCACTTATAATTCTAAGTGGAAGAGATTTTTCCTTTGGTGTTCTGAGAGGCAGATTGTACCAGAATCTGCTGACTTGCCTATTTTATTGGACTATTTGGTCCACTTAAATTCTCTAGGACTCAAACCAGCTACCTTGAAGGTTCATTTGGCAGCTGTTTCTGTTTTTGTTTCTGCAGGAAACCGGTTTCCTCTCCTCTCACCCTGTGTTCTCCAGTTTTTCAAAGGGTTACTTCACACTAACCTCCTTTGGGAACCAGCTCCTGCATGGGACCTGAATGTTTGCATTGCCCAGCTAATCGACCCCTTGAGCCTCTGGCTTTGGCAGACCTCAAGTTTTTAACTTGGAAAACTGTTTTTCTAGTGGCTATCACTTCGGCTAGGCGTATAAGTGAATTACAAGCCTTGTCAGTGGAAAAGGATTTTATTTCTTTCCACAGAGATAAAGTGGTCCTCCGGACTAACAGAAAGTTTTTACCTAAAGTGGTTTCAGATTTCCATCTTAACCAATCCATCTCTCTCCCAGTATTTTTACTGAGCACTCTTCCTCTGGTGAGAGGAGACTGCACAGTTTGGACGTTAAAAGAGCTCTTAGCTACTATTTGGAACGCGACTAAGGGTCATAGGTTGAATCCTCCAACTCTTCCTTACCTATGGAGAAGTGGGTGAGGGAGACCTGCTACTAGGAGGACAATCGCAAGGTGGATTGTCTCTTGTATCCAGTTCTGTTACCAAAACTAGGTAAAGAGCCTCCCCAGGTCTGAGGCTCATTCCACCAGGGGTACAGCTGCATCTCTAGCGGCTGCTAGAGATATTCCTATCTTGGAAATTTGTCAAGCTGCTACCTGGAAGACAGTCCACACGTTCACCAAGCATTATTCTCTGGACGTCCAGTCCAGGAGAGATGCTCGTTTTGGCACAGCTGTGCTTCAGAGCCTATTCCCTAAGTAGGTTCTGGCCCTCCTCCATGGAGGTACTGCTGTATAATCTGCATACAGTCCTAATTATAGCAAGACTTCATGGTGTTTGAAGAAAAAATTACTCACCTTAGTAACTGCTTTTCTTCTCATGGAGTCTTGCTATATTAGGACAACCCCCCCTCCTACCCCTCTCAGAATTCCTACTTGGGTATGGGGTTGGCAATTTGGTGCAAGCACTGTGTCATGCCATTTTAGCCTTCTAGTCCCCCGCCATTGTTGCATTTGGGTTAGGGAACTAGGTAATTCTGTTTTGTTAAGTGGTAGATGGCCCCTCTGGACTTGAGAGTCTTTTGGGAGAGGGGCCTATTAGTGCTGGTCAGGGTGATCCTAACAATAATAGGTGTGTTGTTTTTATTCTGTGTTTGTTGTTGTTGTGTTCTGTTGTTCTACTACTAGTAGGTAGCCAATGGCTAGTGTAGGGCTTTTCCACAGACTTGCTATGTTAGTTTAGCTTAGTAAGATACAGCGTTTCATTTGAAACTGACCAAGATGGAAGCTTTGGATAGCGCCCTCGCGCTTTGGAACTCCAGATTACACTGGAGTTAACTATTTCATCTCCGGGGCAGTTCAGAGCCAAGGGCTTACTGCATACAGTCCTAATATAGCAGGACTCCATGAGAAGAAAAGCAATTACTAAGGTGAGTAATTTTTTCTTCTCCCTCTGTTAACAATCTTCCAGAGTTATTACCCACTGTAGCACTACATAGTATGCTGATGACGCAGTAATCCTAGTTAGCTTCAGAAATATAAATCTCATCAATTCACTGCTTAATTCTGACTTCCAGAGTATTCAGAGCTGGCTTATAAGTAATAATAGACTTGTCCTCAGCGCAAAAAGGACCCATGCCTTCTTATTTGGATCCCCAGCTAAAATTGGATCCTGCTCTGAACCTCTGACTGTATCTTGCTCTGATGGTCCTACCTCACTGCTGTCCATGCCTTCAAATGCCTTTGAGTCACTTTGCATCTCCATCTGGATATTTCTCTACACACCAGTAATGCATGTAGGGCTGTGATTGTTAAACTTGGCATGGCTTACAGAGCCAAACACATCCTTACCCAGGTTGCCCATCTTGCCATTGTCAGAAGTGTTCTCCTTCCAATTCTAAATTATGACCTTATCTCCTTCACCAACGCTCCTAAATCCCTTATAGCCAAGTGGGACCTATGTTATAGTAACAAACATATACAGTACTATCCCTGGACCACCTCACTTGTCACTATGAGCTCTTCGGTAAACTAGGTTGGCTGTCCCCAACAAATTATTGCTAGTTTGCTCTGAGATGTTGTACAGACAAGATAATTTGATCTGCTACTTTTGCCCTGGTTACTGATCTACTAAAGTTCCCTGATCAAGCTTACCCCTAAGATTAAAATATAAATCTCTGCTTATCCCTAAAGTTAGCAGCAATGTGGGGGACCATGCCTTTGCTACCTGCATGCCTACACTCTGAAGTTTTCTTCCAATGCTGGTCTGTAGACCCACCTCCCACTTTCAGTTCAGAAGATCTCTAGGGGACTGCCCGAAGGCAAGCTCTGGCCTGCAATTGCACTTGGCCTGCTTACTAGGTTTCTGATTTCTCCAGTTGTTTTCTGGCATTTTTTGCTAACTTTATCCTGCTCATATAGTTGCTTCATATACTAACACTGTGTACTCTCCTGTCCTTAAAGGAGAACTGCGCTGAATCTATAAGTCATTTTGCCCATTAGTATCTCTTTTTAAATTGTGGTCCCAATTCTGTTATTGCTTTAGCTATCCAGGATTTTTAGTTATCCTAGTGGGTGTTTCTGATTTGCATGCTGCTGGTAAGAAGCATTTTAGAACTATATGATGTAATTTATGTCCCTGTTCTACTCTTCTACTGTTGGCATAATGCATTCATGTTCTATTTCAGAACTCTGAGGTTGAGAGGGACATAAACTACATCACACAGTTCTACAATGGCACTGAACACCACACTGTAAAGCAGAAACATTCATTGAGGTTACTAACAGGCAAGTACAGATGGAACAAGAATAAAAATTCAACCAGTACTTAAAAAACAGCTTCTATTGGAAAAAGTGACTTACAGGTTCAGCACAATTCTCCTTTAAGAGGACTACCTAAGGACAGATATTCTTTATTTGATTTTGATTTGTTTTCTGCAATTTCTTGTCCTCTGTTTATCTGGCATTTCCCTATTTTCTACTTTGTTTTAGATTTGTTGTTGTAGCTAGTACTGTATGCTATGCTACTCCCCACTCCTTTTACTTAGTAATCTCCCAGGTCATACCTGACAATAGGCATCTACTTGTCTAGTGCATTTGCCTGGTCAGTAAAAACTAAGGACATAATAATTAAAATGTGCTCTCACTCCTCTCTCTCTCTCTCTCTCTCTCTCTGTAGTAAACCCTCATAAACATTCCTTAACCCCACAAAACATGTATGCACATCTACTGGCTGCAGCCAATTGTTCATGGATTGTGTAAACTGCTTTGGGATACAAACTGTATGCATGAAACATTGTTGAATAAAATTCAGCCTCTTTTTGTGTGTGCTTTACACTGGGTTTGCAGCAGAGTACATGCATGTTGCTGACCGACAGAAAGGCATACACAGAAGCCAAACATCTTTGTTATAACCCAGCAGAGCAACAGAATCCTGAGTCATACTCTCCTGTCACAACAGTCACAAAGCACTTACCCGTTCCTCTGCACTGGCAGTCTCATCGAGGCTGTTCAGAATATTTTCCACTCGGGCCAGGCGTCCTGAGAGGGACAACAGTAAGTTCACCACTTTGTCCAGGTCCCCGATAAACATCTTGTACTTCTCAAACTCGTTGGACTTGCACAGCTCCTTAATGACTGCCTCCACGTCCTCCCCAAGTGCATTGTTGAGCTTGATGTCGGCCAGCAGGCTCTCCTTGGCTTTTTGCAGGACCTCCAGCTTGCTTGTTATGCTCTCGACCAGTTCTGTCTGCATGGGGAAGGGGCAAAGGATGAGGCCATGAAAATAAGGTTTCCTTGCATGTGTTTCATTTTGTCTTTTAACTGTTTAGTTTTGAAAGTTCTTTTGACAGATTCATTGTTGACAAGTGCCATCATATTTTGCAAAAACACAGAATTACATGTACCCCAATAATGCAAAGCATCATGGCAAACATATGCATATCACCATGAAAGAATTAACACGGGTTCTGCTTTAAGCTGCGTGTATGGTGCCAAAGAGCCACAAACACTATCTGCAACTATAGAAACAGAATTTGTCAGCAGATAACGACTGCTTGTCCCACCCTGTCCACTCATGTTTTTTACTACTTACAGTATCACCACACATCCTGCTTGATCTCTGGTTCATTCTCCCTTCCCCTTCCTTTTCACAAAATTTCCCTTAGGCCTATTCCATGCATTCTTGAACCCGACCACTGTTTTTGCCCCCACCACCTCCACTGGTAGGCTGTTCCAGGAATCCATCACTCTTCCTGTGAAGAACTTGCTCACATCTATCCTGAATCTACTTCCCCTCCAGCTTCACAGCATGTCTCCTTGTTGGGCACCTTTCTTCTGAAAAATACTTTTCTCCTGTACCTTATTTATCCCTGTGAGGTATTTACAGGTCTCTAACATATCCCCTCTCTCCCTCCTTTGTTCCAGGGTGTACATATGGAGTTCCTTTAGTCTCTCCTCATAGGGCTTTTGACGCAGCCCCTGCACCATTTTAGTTGCGCTCTTCTGAACTGCCTCCACTCTGTGTCCTTCCAGAGATGTGGTCTCCAGAACCGGACACAGTACTCTAGGTGGGGTCTTTCCAGTGATCTATACAGAGGCAATACCACCTCCCTCTTTCTGCTAGATGTGCCACTCTCTATGCACCCCAGCATTCCACTCACCATCCCTAATGCCTTGTCACAACTGCCTGACCACCTTTTGGTCATCCGATATGATTACTGCCAGGTCTCTGTCCAGTTTGGTGGTCGTCAGTACCACTACATCCATTTTGTACTCTGCCCCTGGGTTTCTGTGCCCTAAGTGAACTATTTTGCACTTTTCTGCATTGAAACCCATCTGCCACACCCCTGACCACTCTTCTAGTTTTCTCAGGTCGCTGTCCATCCGCACCCCCCCCCCAAGAGTGTCCACTATTGCAGATTTTGGTGTCATCCACAAAAAGGCAGACCTTCACCTCCAGCTCTTCCACAATATTACTTATAAAGATATTAATGAGGACTGGTCCCAGCACTGATCCCTGAGGTACCCTGCTGGTTACCCTCCCTTCCTCGGAGTGAACTCTTTTTATCACCACCCTCTGTCACTTGACCAATTTTTTTACCCAGCTTACCACCTTTGGAACCACTCCTAAGCTACCCAACTTGCTTACTAGTCTCCTATGTGGAATGGTGTAGAAAGCTTTACTGAAATCAAGGTAGGCCACATCCACCCTGATCTAATTCCTTGGTCAACTAATCAAAGAACGGTATCAGATTTGTTTTACATGACTCCCCCCCTTCCCCACCTCATAAATCCATGCTGCCTAAGATCTTGTAACCCACTGGATTCAATGTACTGTGCTGTCCTTTCCTTCAGCAGAGATTCCATTAACTTTCCCACCACTGATGTCAGGCTAACTAGCCTACAGTATAATTGCCAGCCTCCTCCCTGCTACCAGTTTTGTGAAGTGGGACTATACTGTATCTGTACTATTCCAGTCCTCAGGGACCATTCCTGTTTCTGGTGAGCTGTTAAACAGGACTGTCAGAGGTGCAGCCAGTACCTCCCTGAGCTCCCTCAGTACCCTTGGATGCAATCTATCTGATCCCATTACTTTGTCTACCTTCAGATTACTGAGTCCCTTCAGGACTCTCTCCTCTGAAAAAGGACTAGTATCCACTTCCCTCACTCCAGTGCTCCTCTTAATTTTTTGTGGCTTCTCCCCTTCTCCTTCCTCTGTGAACACTAAACAAAAGTATTTATTCAGGATGTCTTGCATTTTCCTGGCTCCCCTCTAGATAGTCCCCCTCTCCTTTTTAACCTTACAATCCCACCCCTGGTCTACTCCTTTTCATTTACATACCTAAAAAATGTATTGTTACCTTTTGTTACTGCTTGGGTTATTCCTTCTTCAGTCTGAGCCTTCGCACACCTTACTGCTTTGCCTGCTTCTATCGGTTTCCCCTGATACTCCTCCCTGTCCTCCTCCCTTTGCGTGTCCGTATTCCTTCCGAATGCTACCCTTTTAGCCTTTATCTTTTCAGCCACCTGTTTTGAGAACCATAGCCATCTCTTTTTCCCCTTGCTTTTGCTCATTTGCTTGACGCAGAGGTTCACTGCCTTCAAGAAGCTCCCTTTTAGATTTGCCCACAGTTCCTCCACCCCAACCACGTCATCCCCCCTTGGCTGGTCATCCCTGAGGCTTTCACTCATCTTTATAAAGTTTGCCCTCCTGAAGTTCAGGACCCTTACCCTTGTGTGGTTCGATTCCGCAGCCACCCTTATACTGAACCACACTGTTCGGTGATCACCGGTCCCAGGTGGTCTCCCACCTTGATATCTGCAACACTGTCCCTGTTAGTCAAATTTTTATAAAGTCTGCCCTCCTGAAGTTCAGAACCCTTACCCTTGTGTGGTTCGATTCTGCAGCCACCCTTATACTGAACCACACTGTTCAGTGATCACCGGTCCCCAGGTGGCCCCCCACCTTGATATCTGCAGCACTGACCCTGTTAGTCAGTACCAGGTCCAGTATTGTACCATCATGCATGGGTTCACTGACAAGTTGCCTGAGGAATGCCCCCTGCAGGAAGTCCATGTTGTCCCTGCTTCTAGCTGAAGTCACAGCTGGGAGGTCCCAATCTACATCCAGCAGACTGAAGTCCCCCACCACCAGCACCTCCCAATTTTCTGTCATCTTGCCAAAGGATTCCACCAGTACCTTATACGAATATACAAAATTTGCCAGCAGATAAAGGCCTAGAGGTCTATCAAGTCTGCTCGAATATGCAGCTAGCACCCCTTATCCTGCAATGGAGGTCTCTACATCAAATCAGTGCAAATACTGGCTCTGTTTCCCTTCTCCAGGGTGACCCACAGTACCTCTGCCTCCCCATATTCCCTGTATCTCTGTTGCTTTTATGCTTTCCCTCACATAGCGCAACACACACCCTTCCTCCCTTCCCTTCCCACTCTGTCCTCCCTGAACAGAGTATAGCCTGGTACGGTTATGTCCCAGTCATGGCTTTCAGTGCATTATGACTCAATAATGGCCACAATATCCAGGTCGGCCTGTGCCATGATGGCCTCTAGGCCATTACATGTACTATATGTGAAATGTAGAAGCTTAGCTGACCATTATATTTTGATCTTTTTATATTCTTAAAGAGTTAGTGTACTGACTGAAACTAATATTAGTTTTTAAAAGCAGTCAGCTATTATCTTTTATATCTGAAGTATTTTCCATTTCCCTTTGGTCAGGTAGAAGATTTTTGTATTTGATGTTAGTAGGTGTGATGTGTGGAACAGCACTCAGCCTGATAGTTGACATATCTAGCTCTGTTCCTCCCATTACATCATGACCATTGTGACCTCAATGACTGTGACATGACAGCTGCTCATGACAAGTCACTTAGTAGCTGCCAGATTAGACACCTGTCATGTCACTGTCCGTGAGATCACAGTGCTGATGATGTAGTGAGATCAACAGAACTAGATATGTCAAATGCCAGGAAGAGTGCCATTCCACACATCCAACATAATACTATGTAGGTAATAATACCCAACAGGGTGGCAGTATTGGACTGTACCAGACCGCCCAGAGGTGGCGGAGGGTATTAATGCCCCTTTAAGGTCCGGTATAGCCCAATTCTGCCCACCCTAGAAAGTATTAATGCACTTAGAAAATGGGTTACATGTTATATTTTTATGTAATACTTAAAAAAAATCAATACAAATCAGTTTAAAGTCATTTTGTTGGTAAAGTAGTCCCTCTACTGGTATACTTGCCAGCAGGGGGCACTGCAGTGTTTAGGCGGTGGTGGTGCTGCTGCCAGTAGTGTAGCACTGTTTGTTGAAATGTTTTTTTCGTACTTTTGTATTATTGTATTATTACATTATTATTACATTTCCATTATTGCCTGCTTGCCATTTTCTTTTTTTTTCTTGTGATGACTGTCTGCCAGAAAAACGATTGGAAGATGTGGCAGTTGTGTTCACCTAGGACTGTGTGCTTAGGGCGGCAGACGGGTGAGTGGAAACTAGGAGTAATAACAATGCTGCAATGTGTGGTCTGCACCAGCGCTATGTGCTCACTTTCATTTCTGAATTTTTGAAGTCGGGGAGAGATGGGGAGAGGGACGGAAAAGCTGTCCCGAGTGAACAGTGGTGACAGTGGCAGAGTTTTACCATTTGCAGCAACAAACTTGGAAACTGGAGTGGATTGCATTGGGTATGGTGGCTCATACCTTTTCTCACTATAAAACATTTCAAGCATCTTCTGGTTTTATTTGGTTGTAGCATTTTTTAGTTCCACCAAAAATCTGAGTATTTTATAAATCTTTTAATTTAGTTTTTTTCTCAGGAAAAAGATGGTCACCGCATTTGGGTTCGAAATACCACTGTAGACTTGGCAAGGGTATGGATCAACAAAATGTAAAAAAAACTTGTGGTGTGCAGCAGAGGAGGTACTTGGAAAAGTAGATTTGACAGGTATGCTGCTATCTTTAT
Organism: Neoceratodus forsteri; assembly: GCA_016271365.2. Taxonomy (NCBI): domain Eukaryota; kingdom Metazoa; phylum Chordata; order Ceratodontiformes; family Ceratodontidae; genus Neoceratodus; species Neoceratodus forsteri. The sequence continues at coordinate 5,956,776 of JADMNL010000040.1, forward strand.
TAGTACTAGCTAAAACTACTTTTTTGGGAAAAACAATTTTCCTTGCACTGTTGCTTTAAATCAATAAATCCTACTGCTGTTTTGGCGCCGACCACTTCCCTCGGCAACTTGTTTCACTTCTCTACCACCTTGTTTGTAAAGATATATTTTAAGAGATCCTTTCTGAACCTCCCACCTGGCAGTTTCATAGAGATCCCCCTTGTACCTGTGTCCATACTCAATGTGAATAATATCATGCTGTTCCCCATGTTTATCCCATAAGGAAACCTAGAGATCTCTGTTATATCATTCCTCTCCCTCCTGGCCTCCAGTGTGTACACGTCTAAGTGTTTCAGCCTTTCTTCATAGGGCTTCCCATGCTAACCTAGTTTCATCCTGGTGGATATTTCATTCCAACAAGTACCGTGTCTAGGAAAGCCAAACAGTACAAGTTGGGGGGGGGGGGGTGCTACTCCTAATACACAAACTGGAAAACAACAAAAGCCTGCACTCTGAGAGCACTGTGGCTCAGAATAATAGGTTGCTCACCTGTAACTGTAGTTCTAGGACTGGTACCTGGTTCACATCCACACTCTGGCAGTTCCACTGGAACGATATCACTGGCCAGAAGACTTTAAGCTACGCTCCTCCCACCACCTGGGCAATATATCTCCCGCCTCCGACCCATGGTGTCAGATCTACCACAATGGAATCAAGAATCCGTGTGCCACTTGCCAGGGGAGGACAGGTGGGTTATGTGGATGTGAACCATATACCGCTCTTAGAACTATGGTTACAGGTGTGTAATCTATTTTTCTGGGGGTGAGGATATGGTTCACTTATCCAAACTCTGGCAAACTCCTAGCAGTTCTCCAGGAGTAGGGGCAAGGCACATACCTGTAACCGGTGAACAGAGACTGAAGAACCAAGATCCCAAAACCAGCATCCTGGCATGACCAAAGGTCAGTGTGGTAGTGGGAAATGAAGAAGTGTGCTGACTTCCAAGTAGCAGCCCTGCAGATTTCCTGGATAGGAATGTCCCTGGAAGCAGCCAGCAAGGCAGCAGTATGTCTGGTGGAATGAGCCCTAAGCCCTATGTGGGGCTCCCTCTAGCCAACCTACGGCAAAGGTCGATGCAGGACGTAATCCACCTGGCAGTCATCTGCTTTGCTGCCAATCTGGCAAGTGTAGTTTCAGCATGACAAACAGCTGGCATGCCTGTCCCCTAACTCCAACCATGTGCTCCACATAACAGGAGAGTGCCCTCTGCAGGTCCAGGGTATGGAGCCTGTAGTCAGCCTCCGAAGATGGGCTGGTAAAATACACCGGCAAGGTAATCATCAGGTTAAGGTGAAACTCCAAAACCACCTTTGGGAGGAACTTTGGGTTGGGGCAAAAGATGACTTTGTCCCTGTGGAAGACCAGGTAAGAAGACTCCACCAAGAACACTTAGAGCTCCCCAATCCTTCTGGCTGATATAATGGCCACCAGGAAGGCCATCTTCCACAACAGGTATAACATCTCACACCTGTGCACTGGCTTGAAAGGCTTGCCCACGAGCACTGCCAGTACCAGCAGTAAGTCCCATGGTAGACAGGGTTTATGCACTAGAGAGCACAGGTGATCCATGCCATTGACAAAGTGCTCAACCACCTTCTCCTGGGCCACCATCTGCGTACCAACCCATGCCCGGCAAGCAGAGACAGCTGCCAGGTGCACCTTAAAATTAGTCACCTGCAGTCCCAGCTGGGAAAGGGACCAGAGGTAGTCCAGGATGCTAGCCATGAGGCAGGCAAAGTGATCAAGCCCTTTGCCCTGACATCAAATGGAAAATCTCTTCCATTTAAAAGCATAGCAACTGTGAGCTGACTATTTTCTGAAGGCCTCACAACATGAAGTACACCCTCTGAGAGACCCAAGGCCTGTAATTCTAGCTGCTTGAAAACCAGTCCGTGAGGTGCAGTGAGTGAAGGTCTGGGTGCAGAACCATCCCACGTTGTCTACGGAGGAGGTCCAGGAGGAGAGACAGTCTCCATGGGGCCTGCTGCTAAGGCTGAGGAGATCCACATACCAGAACTGCCACGGCCAGTCTGGAGCTATCAGGATCATATGTACCTTGTCCTTCTGGGCCTTGATGATCACCTTGTGGCTCAAAAGGAAAGAAAGGAAGGCATTTATGAGGTCTGGGATTCAGGATCTCATGAAGACATCCCCAGCAGTGTCCTGGACTGAGGAGGGTGGGCACAAAACAGCCTCAGTTTGACATTCTCCCAGGAGACAAACAGGTCCATCAGGGGTGTGCCACAATGGGAGAACAGGTGGTTCACCACCTCCTGATGCAGTGATGACTCATGCGACTTCTCTACTACTCTCCTCTCTGGATGGACCTGCTAACAGACAGTCTTCCACTTAGGGGTACACTCTGTCCCCCGAGGGGTAGACTATGTCCCCTGAGGTGCTGCAGGTGGGCTGCCATCACTGCCATGCATTTGGTGAAGATCTTTGGCACTAAGGAGAAGCTAAAGGGCAAGACATGGAACTGGTAAAGCACCCTTTCCACTCAGAACCAGAAGTACTGGCAGTGGGATGGATGGACAGGAATGCGGAAAATGCATCCTGGTGGTGCAGGGAGCAGAACCACATGTTCTCCTCCAGTGATGGGATAATATAATTCAGATTGACTATCTGGAACTTGCGTTTCTGCATGAATTGGTTCAGATCCAGACTGTGATGCTATAGCCCCCTGTCCGTTTCGGGACCAGGAAGTACCTGGACATGTAACTCTGACTGGCCAGGTTATAAGGAACATGGGCTATTGCCCCTTTTGCAAGGAGTTGAGCAATGTCCTCCCTTAGGATGGACAGCATGTCCTGTGACATTCTGGACTCTCGAGGCACACTGAGGCAGTAAGGCAGAAGAGCCTCAAAGTCCAGAGGCAATCCCCTACCCATAACATCCAACATCCACATGTCCACTATGATAGCGGCCCAACATGACAAAAAGTGACATAGTTGGCTTCCGACCAGGAGATCAGGCAGGGACAGGATGGGTGGAGGGACAACACCTCTAACCCATCGCTGTGCAGCTTTTGTTGGGGCACCAGTGGCTGCTGCCAGAGGGGCACCACTACCCCAACCCCTGTTTTTCAGACCCTGGCCCCCGGACTTAGGCTTGGGATGCCATGCTTGGAATTGCCTCTGCTCAGGCTGCTGCCAAGGAGGCTGTTGCTGAATGGACTGGTACTGGAAAGCCTGTCTCTTAGGCTTCTTTTTCTGCTCCTTCTGGGATGATGTCACTGTGGGGCTGCACCAAAGTGATGTAGTGGGGGGGGTGTCTGGGGCAGACAGGTCAGTTAGGAGAAACAGCTGGAACAGGAGGGATAGGGCAGCAAATGCCACTCAGAGGGGGGTGTGGTCAGAACTCTGATAGGGGGCGAGACCAGGGAAACCGAGGTAGTGGGAGGGAAAGGGGGTATTTGAAAAAGGGGGTAGTTCCAAGGATAAGGAGGAGGTTAGGGTGCTCCTTCTGGGGGACTCCATGATTAGGGGTATTAAGTGGGAAGGGCAGGGAGAGGGGAAACCCTGTGTTGTCAGACCCAAGAGTATTTCTGGCTTGACTGTGCACGAGGACAAGCACCTGGTCCATGCTCTGGCGAAGGAATGTGGTGGATCCCCTGACGTATTAGTGCACCTGGGCACAAAAGATACAGAGGGAAATAGTGTGATGGAGATTCAGGCAAGGTTCTGGGAACTAGCCAGGGTCTGTCATGCCATAGGGTGCTCGGTCTCCTTCTTGGAGATCCTGCCAGTGTGGGAAACAAACAAAAAACAAGCATTTGTCAATGCTGAATGTTTGCTTGCTGGCATTGGCACTGGTAGTGTAGGAGTTACAGAGCTGCATAATAGGAATGGCAGTGAAGTATTGAACTGAAGCCAACCCCACCACCACCCTGCAGATACTGACAGGCATTAGGGTGTGCCTTTGGGTCGTCAGGCATAACGACCATGTCATTTCACCACCCTACCCTGCAGACACCGACAAGTGTCACTGTGTGCCTTGGGGTCTTTGGCCCTTATGTTTACCCCATTCCATCAGGAAATATGGTGAGATGGGTGCAGTATAGGAGAATGGGGTGAACTTTGGGGCCAAACAGTCCAAGGCACACCTCAATGCCTCTCACTGGCTGCAGGGCGTGGGAAGGGGTGGAATGGTATGAGCATTACAGGCGACAATCCCAAGTCACACCCCTGATGCCTGTCAGTCTCTACAGGGTGGGGTGTTATGTTCGGAAACCCTAACGCCTCAGGCGCTCGCTGGTATTTTCACTCCAAATTTTCAACATGTTTTTTGTGACCCCCAATCACACGAACAGTGGCAATATCAGTTTGTTAAGAAACTGATTTTGCACAGCCGACTACGCCATTTGGCACCACAGGTGCAAAACACATTTCGAACAGGATGTGAAAATGACAGCTGTACTGTTCATGGGGAGGTGTAAAAATGGCAATGTTGAAAATCCAGGTGAAAATATTAAAAAACTGGTGAAGTCACGGCGTGCGTGAAACTGTACAACGCACACCCGTAATGTAATTAGTTTGGGGATTTTTTTACAGCATTACATCACAGGCATTTTGGGACCTCCGCTCATGAACAGTGTCACTGTGATTTTCTTAATCTGTCCCAAACAGTGATTTCTATTGCAGCCACCACGCATTTCAAGCGCTGGAAGTGCGAAAACACATTTTGGCCATGGTGTAAAAAATGACAGCTGTACTGTTCATAAGGAATGTGGAAAATGCCACTGGTGAAAATCTGGACTGAAAATATTACAAATTCATGAACTTGCTTAGGGTACAGGGAAATCAAGCAATGCCTCAGCCAGAACACAGTCATTTTATGGACTTTTGTCACCAAATTTTAACATAGCCATTTTAAGACCTCTGCTCATGAACAGTGTCACTGTGATTTTCTTAATCTGTCCCGAACATTGATTTTGCACACCAACTGCGCCATTGTGCGCTACATGCGCTGAAACACATTTTAGGCGAGATGTGAAAAATGACAGCTGTATTGCTCATCAGGAGGTGTGGTAAAATGGCAATGTTGAAAATCTGGAGTGAAAATATAAAAAATTCACAAACTTATGAGCGTGTGTAGGAACTGTGCAACGCGCGCTCGTAAATCAGTCATTTTTGAGAATTTTTTTACCATATTTCAACGTAGGGTTTTTGGGGGCCTACCTCATGAACTGTGACACTGTCGTTTCATAAATTGGTCTCGAAAGGTGGTTCCATGCAGTGAATGCTAAATCACCTTTCGGGGCCGATTAACGCCATGACAGTGCCAGAATTCATGAGGAGGAGTCCCAAAAACCCCATGTTGAAAATTTGGTGCCAAAATTCCACAAAATGCCTGAGATATGCATCAAAGTTGAAAAAACCCTATTTATTCCATTATACAGCTTACCGGCATTTCTTCAGTTTGCGGTCGGCTTTGAAGAGTGCAGACGTGTTCCCGGTCCACCGAAGAGCGTCATGCTGGCCTCCGGAGGTAAGTATGGGGTGAGGTGGGGGTGTGGGGAGGTGGATGCGCAGAGGGTGGGCGCGGGTTAGGGGGCAAGACAATCAACGAGGGACCGTTTTTTCTTTTCAGGTGTTTGTTTTCTTTTTAGGAAGACGACACAGGACTTGTGCCACGCTGGAGTGGGCTCCCAGCATGGCAGCTGGAAGAATTTTTTTGGGGGGTCAGTGGAGCCAACGGGGGATTGGGCACCCCCGTCAGCCATACAGACGTGTGCCACGCTGGGGTGGGCTCCCAGCATGGCAACTGGAAGTCTGTTTCTTTTGGGGGTTAATTGAGCCGACGGGGGATTGGGCACCCTGTTGCCATTCTCACTTATGCCATGCTGGGGTGGGCTCCAGCGTGGCACCTAAACTCTCTGGGGGGCACGGAGGCCGATGGGGATTGGGCACCCCTGGCCAGTCATACTGTGGTGGCGGGTGGGGAGCGCATGAGCATGCTGGGGTGGCCCCAGCATGCTACTTGAGTGTTTGGGGAGGGGAGTAGACACAAAGAAGCTGTCTATGACAGCAGTTCAGAGTGCAGTGCTGCTGTGGGCACTTTGCAAACTGCTGACAGCAGTGTGTAAATTACCTCGACACCAGTATGCAAACTGCCCACATCGCTACAACCGCTGAGTGCAGCGGTTTTTCGCCAACCGTAACGCCTGCTTTCTGAACAGTTGTCATAGACAGCTCAGACATTCACTGGTGTGGTGCAGCCGCGCCTGCAAAAGGGAGCAGGGCACTGGAAGTGGGGGAGGAACACCTACGAAAACTCATATGGTGGCACTATGTTTCTTGCACATGCGTGCAAGCAAACATAATTAGAGAAGTCAATGAATGGCTCGGAGAGTGGTGTGAGGCTAGGGGATATGGGTTGGTGGGGGATTGGGGTGCAACTTGGGAGGACAAGGGTCTGTATGCAAAGGATAAGCTCCGCCTCAATTGGGGGGGGGGAGGTGTTAAAACAAAAACTGGCCGGATTCATTCCAAGCTAGGTGGGGTTTAAACTTGTGGGGGCTGGGGCTTGAGGCTGATCCTAGCATGTCCATCAAGAAGGGGCTTGGCCTTCTCCCCCAAGCGGTGAGGGGGGTACAAAATGGGCGCACCTGACTGTCCACATGGGAGTTTGAGCAGGCAGCTACCTGGGAGTTCTCAGGCTGGGGAAATGAGGGAGGGCAATGGAAAGGGATGGAGAGTGGTCCTGATTAATGCCAGGAGCTTGGGTAACAACAAGATGCCTGAGCTTCAGGCAATGATATTAGAAGGGGAAGTGGTTGTGGCAGCTCTCACTGAAACTTGGGCCACTCCTGGACATGACTGGGACCTAAAACTGATGGGGTACACTACGTTCAGAAAGGACAGGGCTGTGGGTAAGGAGGGAGTAGCACTCATCATCAGACATGGCATAGGGATAAGCAGGGTGGAGGGGGTGGAGGGAAACATGGAGGCATTATGGGTCACCTTGCAGGAGCCAGGGGGCAAGAAGGTAAAACTGGGGGTGGTTTATAGGCCACCCATGCTGACGGAAGATCTAGAGGAAAGCCTGGTAGCAAATCTTATGGACCACCGTGGTCAGGGGAAGGGTAGAATGGTGGTGTTGGGTGACCTAAACATGCCGGGGACTGATTGGGGAACTATGGCGTCCTCATCGGCCAGGGAGCAGTGACTACTGGACATCTTCCAGGATGCGTTCCTTGCCCAACTGGTGGTTGACCCAATGAGGGAGAGACGTATCCTGGATGTGGTCCTGTCGGACTGCAATCTGGTTAGGGACCTAGTGGTAGGGGACCCACTGGCAGGGAGTGATCATGCCATGGTGGTTTTCCCTGGACCTGGGGGGAGGTGAAGATCGCACAAAAATGGTGGTAGTAGACTTTAGGGGAGTGGACTTCAAGGGCATGGAGCAGATCCTTAAGGGTCACTTGGAGGGGATCAGGCCAGGTATGGACACTGAAAGCAGGTGGGAAATTATTAAAAGGGGGCTCCAGGAAGCTACCAAGGCCTGCACGAAGGTGCAATGCAAGTTTGGTAGGGCCAGGAAGCCGAGCTGGTGGACCAGGGAGGTCCAGGAAGCAGTGAGGGAGAAGAAGGCTGGTTATAGCCAATACAGGCGCTCACGTGGGGTTATGGACAAGGGGGGTATGATATTAAGGCCAGAGTGGTCACCAGGGTGGTGAGATTGTCCAAGGCAAGACCGGAGTAGAGTTTGACACAAGGGATTAGGAGAGGTGATAAAGGGTTCTTTAGGTATATCAGAGAAAGAAGGAAAGTGAAGGGAAGGGGCAGATTAGTAGGCTGAGGTCAGGGAGTGGGTGGGCTGAGGAGGCTGAGGAGCAGGTGGAGGAGTGCCGCGATTACTTTGCCTCGGTCTTCACTACGGAGGATGGTGGGGCTGCACTGTATGTGGGGGGGGGCAGGTTGGACCGTCAGTTGGGAGGGGGGTCACGGATGTTGAAATCCCTGTTCGTAGGGTGTGGGAAACCCTCAAGTCTCTAAGAACAGAGAAGACACCTGTTCTGGATGGTCTTCATCCCAGGGTGCTAAGGGAATTGGCTAATGTCCTGGCTGCACCCCCAGTGGACCTTTTCAACTCTTCCCTTCAGATGGGGAAGGTGCCTCAGGATTGGAGGATGGCCCACATCGTGCCTATTCACAAGGGCGGCTCACAAGAGGAGCCAAGGAACTACAGGCCTGTCAGCCTGACGTCGGTGGTAGGCAAATTGATGGAGACCATCTTAAAGGAAAGGCTGGGGGTGTTTCTGGAGGCATGGGGCTACCCGGATGATCGCCAGTATGGCTTTGTTCACGGTAGATCATGTCAGACCAGCCTTGTGGAGTTTTAGAATTGAGTGACAAAGGCGCTGGACTAGGCAGACCAGTGGATGTCTTCTTTCGAGACTTCAGCAAAGCGTCTGATTTGGTGCCACATCCTGGGCTGCTGGATAAACTGGGGGAAATGGGGGTGGAGGAATGGATGGCCAGGTGGATATAGAACTGGCTAGATGGGCGTTTTCAGAAGGTGGTGGTCGGGGGGGGGGGTTCGTCTCCTAGGTGGATCATTAGCAGGGTCCCACAGTGATCAGTACTGGGCTCGCTCCTGTTTAAACGCTTATATCTCAGACATCAGGAATGGTATCAGGAGCAAGATGAGCCTCTTTGCCAATGACTCGAAGCTGGGGCTGGTGGTGGATGGGGAGGAGGGTAGAGTAGCCCTACAAGGTGACCTGGAGACTCTGGAGAGGTGGTCTCGCACCTGGAAACTGAGGTTTAATACGGAGAAATGCAGGGTTCTCCACCTGGGGCTCAGGAACCCAGCTCATGTGTACACCTTGGGAGGGGAGACGCTGCAGGCTTCGAGTGGGGAGAAGGACCTTGAGGTGGTTGTGGACACCAAGATGAACAACTCTGAGCATTGTAGGAGGGCTGTGGCCAAAGTTAATAAAATGCTGGGGTGCACTGTTGGGGGGATAACCTCGAGGAGTTGGGAGGTGGTTCTCCCTCTGTGTAACTGCCTAGATAGACCATGCCTTGAATACTGCATGCAGTTTTGGAGTCCATACCTAAAACAGGACATTGCAGTCCTGGAGAGAGTCCAGAGGAGGGCAACCAGGATGATACAGGGTCTAGGAGAGAGGTCCGATGAGAAGAGACTTGAGTAGCTCAACCTGTACTCCCTGGAGGAGAGGAGGGATAGAGGGGATATGATCAAGGTATTCAGATACCTTAAGGGGGTAAATAGGGTAAGCCCGGATAGGGTGTTCCAGCTGAGGGAGGCTGGGGCCACCAGGGGGCACCAACTGAGGCTGGCTGAAGGGAGACTTAGGGGAGAGACAAGGAGATGCTACTTCACTGAGAGGGTGATGGAATCCCAGAAAGCACTGCCTGCAGAACTGGTGGATGTAGATACTGTGAGGGGAAGGGGTTCAAGCAAGGCTGGGACAGTTATGGGGGAAGGTGAAACTGAGTAGTGCCAGAACTGGAGGAGAACTTCAGTCGGGGGTTAGGGGGTTTCACGGCGGAGGCGCAGAAGGCAGCAACGGTGCCCCTAAAGGGTACTGATCTCGAGCAGACTCGATAGACCATAGGGCCTACTCTGCTGGCATTTTAGTATGTTAGTATATCACTGAATCTAGGGTGGCTCTGGACTTCTCGATGTGGGTGGGATGTCCTTCCACCCCAGGGTCAAAGAGGTCGGTGCCCAAGGAAGGGACATCGAACTGTTTGCGTCATAGGGCCTGGCTGTACTTCTCCACCTTCACAGCAGATGGCCAACACAAGCTCTCGGAGAACCACAGATGCCACAGCGTACACCTTTTTAGTGGCATGGCCAATCTTGTGGGACTCCTTGTCTGGAGGCTTGTCCATATCCTCCTGGTGTCCAGATTTATGGAACACCGAATCTATGACCAAACCCTCCACGGAGAGGTGGTCAGAAAACCCTCAAAGGGAACCCGTGGGGACCACATACTTGCAAACCATGCAGGCAGAGGGTGCCAGATAGGATGATGGATGCTGCCAAAGCTCCAGGGCCGGTCCCAGGATGGCCTCAGCCACAGGGAAGGCAACCTCAGGAGATTTGTCATGGTCCAAAATATCCATGAGAGGATACCTGGTCCAAAATATCCATGAGGGAATACTCAGCCCTCTTTTGGACTGGTTCAGGCAGGACCGACATGGACTTCGAGAGAAGTTGGAGAAGCGCCCCGAAAGATGCCAGGTCATGCTTGATGGTAAGCGCCTCATCTGTGCTGCGGTCGAAGAAAGGAATCGCACAGGAAACTATGGACTCATGATCCAAGTCATTTGATGACTCCTAAGAAATATCCCTCAGCCGTTTCTTGCCACGGACCTCTCTAGAATCTTCTCCCGGGGTGATTCTCACCAACAACCAGCCTAGTAAGTTGGTAGCTGAGCGGTCGGCCTCCTTAGTTGAACTGCCCACCTTCAGCTGCGGTGGTAGCAGCTGCACCCAAACAGGTACACAGGCAGTGCTGGTGTGCACCTGTGTGTTGTGGACAGGCGTGGTTGCCACTAGAGGTGGCCAGGAGACCAGAGGTCCAGGGGTAGAGCCCTACCCAGCCCTGCAGTGGCCCATTGTTGCCAGTGGAGCTCCTTGTAGCACCAACGCATCTTGCAACAGCGCCACCCTCACCTGAAGATGAGGAGTTTGAGGAACATCAACAGTCAGCAATGCCTCCCAGCTGAGCAGAAATCGAGAGCAAGAATGCAGCAGGGTCTGCGAGATCATCTCCTCGACCTCGTCTGACATCTGGTCAACAGGCTCAAGAAAAATCTTGGCAGCCTGCTCGACTGGAGTCAAAGTCAACTGGCTCGATGAGGGAATCGAAGTGACTGTGCAGGGAAGGCCACAACTGGGATGCGATGGTGCCCCCTTGTGACTGAGAATGGGGTCTCTAATGTCAGCATTGGCAGTTCATTTGAATAACCAGATGTCGCTTAACTACAGATTAGTATACTCACAGAGTGTGTCAAAGCCAAGCAATGACATAAAGAGCCTGGAACATTGACTGATATATTCAATACTAAATTGTGTTAATAAAAAGAAAACAAAAAAACAAACAAACAGAACAAGACACATTAAATCAACAGTCCTAATTTTAGCTAGGTCCCCCAGAAAAAAGTTAAAGAGCCGCTGACACCTCAAAGAAAACTTTGAAAAACATATTTAGGTACAATTCAGCTTGCATTCCATATATATATTCTATATATTTCCTCCCTATTATTTATTACTGTGGAAATCTGCATGAATACATATTCTTTATTCCTTAGAGTTCATCTGCCTCTTTATCTTACTCCCTACTTCAAGTCAAAATCCTGTGTTGTGACATCACAATCTGTTGCCATGGGAGTAACTGTGATGTCACAAGGAGTGAATTATGACCTCAGGTCGGGAGAAAGCAAAAGGAATAGATGAACACTTCAGGAGCAAAGATCCTGTTTTCATTAAAATTACACCAGTAATAAATAGTGGGGAGAAGGAATACAGAACTATAGAGAAATACAAGCCAAACTGTGTCTAAATATTATGTTTTGTTAAAGTTCTCCTAAAGGCGTCAGCAGCTCTTTAGGGAATTTATTGATATAGAAACAAACAAAACAGATTATATAACAAGAACATGCATTTTTGCAGTATTAAAACTAAATCAGTACCTTCTTTTGAATAATGTCCACCTGTCCCTCTCCTTCAGCCTCCTCCTGGTCTCGGCCTGTCTGCAGATCCTTCATTTTACTCAGCAGCTCAGCTTTTGGTCCGGATGTGCTATAGTAGGCAGGGCAGTTGACCAAAACTGGTGCTGTTTCTCGCTCCTCCTTCCTAAAATGGGAAAGGCAGCAGAAAAAGCTACGATTAACCACATTTCCAGTATTCTGAACACACTGTAAAATCACTTCAAACCAAATGGAAACACAGATGGAAAACCACCAGTTTGAAAGGGTTCACATTATACGGTATGAGACTAGAAACATCTTTTACTTTCTACTACACTAGGCTCTGTGTATAGGATGCTACTACTTCAGTCTAGGGGAACTCAGCCACATGCTTCACCTATTAGCACAACTGGAAAACGGAGAACCTAATATTTCAAAAAGGACATAATGGAAGAGACACACTATCTCTTTGGAGTGCTGCCACATGCCCTTTCCCAAAGTACATTTTTTTTAAATTTGAGAGTGGGGGAGGGAGCTGCACCCAACCACTTAGTTGTTTTGTTCATTAATCACCACAGAAATGTTGTTTTTATTTAAAACAAGTTGGGTGGGGTAAAACCCTTGAGCTGAAGCTCATTTACAATGGTGTCCTGCAGTAAGTATTCAGTAAAACAATGCCAGCTGAAAGTCAAGATTCACAGTTGCTTGTAGTCAGCAGTAACAATTCACAGCAAGCGCATTTAAAGGGGAACAGTCAGCGCAAAAGCCCCCACACTCAAGTGTGGGACTGGTCCCAATGTGTACTCTGTGGGCAAAACCATTTTGGTTTACTTACTGCTCACTGTAGTATTGTAGATTGTATTACAGATCGCAGGAACGTCCCCGACCAATCACAGTGCTTCCTTCAATTGCGCGTGAGGTACTCTTATTGACATAAGAATTTGATACACTTAACTGGAATTTCAATGCATAAAATAAGTGGGTTCGCATCGAAATTTGCAACCCAAGATCAGAAAAAAGCGAGTCAACTTGTGGAATGATTAGCAGTCATTGCTAATCATTCTGAACTAGCCCTGGCTCCTTTAAAAATGCCCTTTTTGGCATTTTGGGCCATGTTTCTTTCAAACATTTTTTTTTCATTTTTTTCTGTCCTGCTCCCCCGCACCCCTCCTGACTGGCCAGCGATCCCCCCCCACCCAGTCTCTGCGTGGGAGAAACATTACAGCGTCCTCTTGCAGCGTGACCCATGGAGAAGAGCAAGCAGGACCAGAAGCTCTAGCTAGAGCAAAATTTAAGCAAGGTAAGTTCCAGTTTCCTTTTATTTTTTTAATTGTATTTTTTTAGCTCAGTGGTGGTGTCCGGTAATGAATTTCTTTCTGTGTTTGCAGGGAGAAGCCGCACTTAGGAGCAGGGGAGCCGAGGAGGCTGAGATGGCGCAAGAGAGGACCGGGACCAGAGGAGAACCGTGTGAAACATCGTGGTGGGGTGAGCAGGCAGCATGATGTAGATTCGTCCAAATAACCCGCGGAGGAGCAGCGCGCAGCAGAGCAGGCAATCGAGAGTCTCTACACACAAAAAAAACAAGTACAAACTTTTCAATTTATTGTCTGGGGAGCCTGGAGGACTGAACTCAATGGGAGGGCACGTGGCAGGGCAGTGGCATGACTGGGGGCGTGGTCAGGGCAAGGGGGGTACCTCGTGGGATGGGCCTGACCTGTGGGCAAATGGAGAGGAATCAGGGAGAGGAAACAACAAGAAAGTAAATGTGAACTAACTATTACTCTGCCGGCAGAGATGAACAGAGTGGTGTAAGCAGTCTTTATTTTGTGCTCAGCCCAAGCGAATGTCAGTGACTGATCTGATGGGGGAAAAATATCAAACTTTACTGTGCTCTTGCAAACTGTTTGGGAACAGAAAACAAATAAGAATTGTGCCCTGTTTTTTTCCAGGGAGTTCTGAGGGGAGATGAAACAAAAAGGGAAGAGTAACTTGTGTGACTAAATTTGCCCTGCTTTTGGCAGAGATGAAGGGACAACAGTGGTTAAACAGTAATGCCCAGCCCTTATTCCAGCAATGATGATGGGGAATTAAGCAAACAAACTATACTGACTTGCAAGTAGCAGAACATTTTTGGGAACAGAACAGACTAAGAATTGTGCCCTGGTTTACTCCAGAGAGTTCTATGAAGGGGAGGAAACAAAAGAAAAATGTCTGTGACGTTAAGTAAATGTACCCTGTTTTTGGCAGAGAGGAAGGGGACAATGAGTGGTCATGCCCGCTCTGCCTGCTTTATTTTGTGCCCAGCCAGCCCTTTTTTGCAGCAGTGATAAGACTTGTGCCCTGGTTTTTACAGAGTTCTCAGGGGGAGGAAACAAAGAAGTATAAAAATTGTATCAGTGCCCTGCTTTGGCAAAGATGATGGGAACTAAAACAAAAATACACCTGCTTGCTCTGTTGCAGACCTGAGGGAACATTAAAAAATTAAGACACTAGCCCTGCTGCCAGCTAGAGCTTTGCTGCAGCAGTGAACTTTGGGGAACTTGGGGCCGGATTCACAAAAGGCAGCTCAGGACACAAGGCAACTTGCGTCAATATGGTGCAAAGTAGCACTACGTGTCTGAGTTGCGTGTTGGGTTCACAAAGGCAGCCTGCGATATGCTGCAGGCTGCCTGTAACTACATAATCGCCATAAACCCCTTGCGACATGGCGTAAGGGGTTTATGGCAGCAAATCTACACCCTATTCAGGAAGGGTGGCGTCAAAGTCCCCAAATTGGGATTCAGAAAGAACCCCCAGTGGACATCCGTCAAATAATACTTACGCCTGCTAAGAGGTGGCATATATGGTCTTTGCCATCCACTGGAGGCTGCCAATATGCAGCCAGTGCTGCAAAACTGCGGGGCCACAATGGCTCCCCCCCAGCTCCATACCCCTAGTGTACAGCACTGCCCCCCATGCCCACAGTCACAGTAGCCAGCACAATGCCCAGTGTGGGCTATCGCCCAACCCCATCCCAATACTGCCAGGTGTGCAGCCCTCTGGGCTGTCTGAACACCCCCCTCCCCAGCCCTGATGCCCACTTCCTGTACCCCACACCCACATCCCAGCCTCACAGGTACCATACACACTGGGCACCACATATGCCCCGTACAACCCTGGTGATCCAGTGGCCCCCTTCCCCCACCCGACAGTGTGAGCCCCTGCACTCCTCCCAATACCCGCTGGCGACTGACACAGCCCTCCACTCACCACCATGGCCAGCCACTGGCCTGAGCTGCCAGGGCGCATGATTGTACATATATGTGTTCAGTGAATGACAGCTGCTGTCATTTACCGGCAGTATATATATATATATATATATATATATATATATATATATATATATTATGCACTCCTGGTGCAGCTCGATCGGTGTTTAACGTGGAAAGAAACATGCCAGTGCCGGTGGTATTGAGGAGAAGCTCGCACTGTCGGTGGGGGCCACTAGACTACCAGGGAGTTACAGGAGTGGATGGAGGAGGGGACTGTTCATATTAAGGGGGATTGGGGCTGGGGTCCACACTTGACAGGATCAGGGTGGGCATGGGGGCCACCACAGCTCCATTCTGCGGGCACATCTGTCGCCCGTCCTGCTCCACGGCTTGCGGCATACATAGGTGCTGCGCCCTACCTAGCACAGATGCTGCAAGCTCCAGGACGCAGGCTCCTGGACCCTGTTTGTTTCTGCATTGGGTGCAGAATCCATTGCCACAAGCTGCCATTGTCACAGCTTGCGGCAACCCTTTGTGAATCCGGCCCCTGGTGTTCTGGAAACTTTCAAGTGAGTGCCCTGCCGATGGCAGAGATCGGGGACAAGTAAGACTATGCCCTGCTGCCAGTGCCAGCTTTGCTGCAGCAGTGAGCTTTGGGGAAGTTTGTTCTGTTCACAACTCTGAAACTGTAAGTGTGTACCCTGCCTACAGCAGAGATCGGGGACAACTCTGAAACTTGACCCCCCCGTTAAATTATTTACTTGTCCCCATCTCTGCCATAGGCAGGGCAGACACTAAAAAGTTTCAGGTTGTGAACAGAAACACTTCCCAAAGTTCTCTACTGCAGGAAAGTCTTACTTGTCCCCGATCTCTGCCACAGGCAGGGGCATACACTGAAGGGGCATGAGCATGCCACTGCTGCCAGCTTTCCTGCAGCAGTGAACTTTAGAGAAGTGTTCTGTTCATAACTGAAACTTTAAGTGCGTACCCTGCCTATGGCAGAGATCGGGGACACATTAACATAAGACTATGCCCTGCTGCCAGCTTTCCTGCAGCAGTGAACTTTGGGGAAGTGTTCTGTTCACAACTCTGAAACTTTAAGTGTGTACCCTGCCTATGGCAGAGATTGAGGACACATTAACATAAGACTATGCCCTGCTGCCAGCTTTCCTGCATCAGTGAACTTTGGGGAAGTGTTCTGTTCATAACTCTGAAACTTTAAGTGTGTACCCTGCCTATGGCAGAGATCGAGGACACATTAACATAAGACTATGCTGCTGCCAGCTTTCCTGCAGCAGTGAACTTTGGGGAAGTGTTCTGTTCACAACACTGAAACTTTAAGTGTGTACCCTGCCTATGGCAGAGATCAGGGACACATTAATATAAGACTATGCTGCTGCCAGCTTTCCTGCAGCAGTGAACTTTGGGGAAGTGTTCTGTCCACAACTCTGAAACTTTAAGTGTGCCCTGCCTATGTCAGAGATAAGGGACAAGTAAACAATGTAACTTGGGGGGGGGTCATGGGGTCAAAAGCAAATATGCAGCTGCCATTATCTTTTTCAGTACTACGTTAGCCAGATTACAGTAATTTATGTGTTAATTTTTAAGTGCACAGCTTGACAGAGTCTTGTTAACTTTTTAATAATTGCAGTCCAACATGGCTGACGGAGTAAAATTAGCAAATGCAGAAGGATGGCGCAAAAGATATGATCCAGACAAAAACTGGTTACAGATAAGCACTGAGGGAGACTGTGTAGTGTGTGCTAGTTGCAAATTGTGCTGTCAATATAAAGATGAGCTACGTGGGTTGAGGAACTTCATTGAGGCATTAATTGCAGGGATAACAGGCCCCCAGCTAAAAGTTGACATCATCCAGAAACATCTTCAGACAGAGCAGCAAAAGAAAGCTCTTAATACTCTGAAATTTGGTAAAACATGGTCACCACTTGAAATATATTGCCATACCACAATTGGTAAGTTTACAGTAAGCGTGGGGAGTAGGAGGATTGAACCCAGAGCTAAATAATTTTAATCTATTTGCAGGAGAGCTTTTGGTAATGCAGAGGAACAGCACAGAATGGTTCTAGGCTGGCTGATGGAGATCCTGTATATGACAGCCGAAGAGGACATCCCTATTAAAAAGTTTGAAGCGACAGCAGAACAGGAGAAGTTGGAGTTCATTTGGGTAATGAATACATTAACATTGTTAGTGGGAAAGAACTGATAATGTGTATTGGCAAGAACCTAGAGGAAAACCTTCTGGCAACTGTAAAGAATGCTAATTATTTTTCAGCTCTTATGGATGGTAGTACTGATAGTGGTGTAACTGAAAAGGAACTGGTTTACGTAATTTATGTTAATCCCAGCAATGGTCACGTGGAGACTAAATTTTTACGAATGAAAGAAGTATCAGATGGCACAAGTGAGGGACTCAAAAATCTCCTCTTACACATTCTTGCAAAGAGTGGCCTTCATATTAAAAAATGGTTGGGTTTGGGGCTGATGGGGCAGCTGTCAACATGGGTGTAAGACCGGGTCTTACTGCACTTTTACGGGAAGACCTACAGTGGCTGGCTGCTGTTCATTGTTTCTCACACAGATTAGAACTGGCCATGAAATATTCTTTGGATAATACCTATTTCAACGATGTTTCAACCTTTATGGCCCAGCTGTTTTATCTCTATCAGAAAAGTCCTAGGTGACTTAGGGAGTTGCGATCCCTTGCCCAGGCCATGGAGATGTCAGCTGAAAAGCCCAAGAACGCCCATGGCACTCGGGTGCAGCATAAACTTCTTGCCATCCGGGCTGTTACCAAATCATTCCCCGTAATCACTGCTCATTTAGAATCTATGGCCGCAGACCCAACTCATGATCAGGACAAAGCCAAGGGAGTTTTGCAAATTTTGACTAAATTCCAAATGGTTGCACACCTTTTGTATTTTGAACAGTTGCTTCAGCCACTTGCCAGGTTCTCACTAGCACTTCAAAAAGAAGTTGTTGAAATGCCAGAGCTACTTAGCTCTGTTGAAACTATGAGAAACACTCTTGACCATGCGAAGCAGAGTGGCCCCATAGGTGGCAGAGAACTTGACATTTTCTTAAAAAATGGGTCTGGTGTTCTTTCAGAAGCATGTGCTGAAATAACTTACAAGGGTGTAAAATTAACACATCTAAGTGCTCAATCTATTAAGACTTTTAAACAGCAATGTAAAAAAGAAATTACAAATATTGAGAACTGTTGTGAACAAAGGTTCGGTTTGAATGATGAAAATAGTATCTATAACCGTGCAAAAGTGTTAGATACCAGACTTTGGCCAACAGATCTAAAGGAACTGGAGCTGTACAGTAACAGTGACGTCACTGAAGTAGCTGACCATTTTTCAGCTCTTTTGCAGTCTGATTGTGACACCAATCAAGTGCTTGCAGAATGGCAAGAGTTTAAGATTTCTGCTCAAATCAATTTCATCAGTTATATATCTGATTCTGCTATCTGGTCAAAGCTGGCATGTGATTTCAAAAATTCTTATCCAAATCTGTTGAAGCTTGTCAATGTGTTGAGAGTATTTTCTGTGTCTAATGCAATAGCAGAAAGGTGTTTTTCAACTATGAACAAGGTAAAAACTGACTGGAGAGCAAGTCTGGCAGAGGATACTGTAGAAACATTGATTTGCATTAAAAAGCAGGGCCCCCCTCCAGATGAATTCAACCCAGACAGGGCTGTAGACATATTTTTTAGTGCTAAACAAAGGCGTCCTGGTGATTTGGCAGCTGTGGATGGTGGACCATCCCCTGCCCCCCCCCAAAAAAAAAACAGGCCAGAATAACTGGCTACATGCCTGGTGGAGAAGAGTGGCAAAACAGTCCTATGTTGCAGTTTATGGTCAATTACTGTCCCAGGTGGAGTAGTAGTTTTTATGGGGAGGGGGGCAGTTCATTTTAATTGTCACGACTCACGATCATGTCACGATAATTCACGAATTCACGGTCTGATTTGGCAGACATCATCCTTCACGACTCTTAAAATGTATTTGCTACTGCACAATTGCTGTATTCCGACTCTGCTGGCTAAATAAAACAGATATCAGTCTCAGAAACTTGTGTACAATGTGTATTTTATCAAAACAGAGCAAGATAAGTACATTTTATTGGGTTTTGAGCAAAAATATCAAATTTTGGTAATTGCTAATCAACTTTGGTCAATTGCTAATCATGTTTTACTTTGATTAGCGAAGGCAGCTAATCAAGTCTCTGACACTAATTTATGCCTTGAATTTGAATAATTGGAGGGCAGCTGGTGTGATGACAGGACCAAGTTATCACCAGCTGTGTCTTGTTTGCACAGCCAATTAAACTGGATGGAGTCATTAGCCATTTCTCTAATGCAGATAACACGGACACTAGCTTTAGAATAGCAAAATGGATAAACTTTGAAGGGCTGTCCATGCTTCCCCATCCTAAATTAGTTCCTATGAAAGTAAGGTATTCCACATTTATATGAATCACCATTCATCTAACTTGGCCTTCCTCCTCTACATCACGTCTTTGTGTGCCTGTTCTTATGTTTGCTTGCACGCAAGTGCAAAGCGAACATACTGGTGGTGCTCAGGCAGTGTAGGGGCTGTGGAGTTGTGTGCTGCACAAGCCAATGACAAAGCTTCCAACTCTCCCATTTTTGCAGAGTTCCTCCCAATTCTGAGCTTCCCAATTTTGAGCTGTTTTCTGGCCACCTTCCAAATCTCCTGCTTCCCCTATGTTCCTCCCTATTTCAATACCTGCCCTGAAGAGTCTGAGACCACGTGTCAAAAGTCAGACTCTGATGCACTGCATTTTTTACAGCTCATTGTTTAGCTTTCTGTTAGTGTTTCTGGCAGGGAGGGTCCCTTAGCAGCCAGGACATGACCTCATGTGCTGATCAGCAGGAGCCAATCAGACTGTTGGTGGCCCTGTTCACCCTTAGGTCCGGTGCTGCAAGTCAAATAATTCAGCCCTGATGCGCCATACCATTCCAGCCCCAGTATTTTGGAACAAAATGGACGGGTCTCAAAGAATTCATTAGAGTGATCAGCCACTCGGATACCTGCTGCCCTCCCAGACACTGCAAACAAAAGAGGGTTCCCCGCACAACTTCCCCAACATGGGCAGCGGTTAAAAAAAAACCAACCAAGATGCCAAACAAAGAAAATGTGCCACACAATTAATAAGTCAGGCAGCTGAGTGCAAGTAAAACGTGGCTATTTATTGAGATACAGTGTGGGACTCATGAGACAAGCGGACAACAAACACTCCCGACCCTTCAAACCACATTGATTCTTCCTCAAGGGGCATCTTGCTCTCCTAAACAGACACCTGTCTTCCTCCCATTAGCACCACAAAAAGTTTTGCGTCAGCATTACAAGCTAGAGAAGAGAACCAGCCCAAGCAAATCCCAGTTTGGAAGTGCTGGACCTCCGCCTCCCTCCCATTTGAAAGAACATGCATTGTCATGGGATACCCAGGGACAGATTCAATTAGATGGGGCCCCTGTCTCCTTTCTGTGTTGCAACAGCTTTACTGGTGAGTTTCAACAGGGATTCATTGCAATGAGCATAGTCTACAGCAGTCAAAATAGTGCTTTTGATGTGGCAAGTTTACTGTTTTTAATTTGAAAACCTCCAAGGTTATTTAACCAATAAGGCACGTCAGGGTGTTTTGTGTGTGTGTGTGTGTGTGTGTGTGTGTGTGTTATGTAAGCAATAACACATGACAGGGTGTGCGGTCATTGGGTACTTTCTGCATGCCCCCCCCAACTCCGTGGGCTGGAGGTACAAGGCATTAGCTGAGTGTCCTTCAGTTACGGGGTTGGAGGGGGGGAGAGTGTGGTAATTACCCAGTAATCACAAGCCCTGAAGTTTGTTACTGCATTGATAAACACGCAAGAAGTGACTTTAATACACAGTAACACACACCCTGGAGTGCCTGATTGTTATTACATAATGGCCCTTTTCTTAACAACAACAACAAAAAGATTAAAAAATGTCAAATAAATTTTTTTATAAATTTTCTGATGAGCAAGTATGTATTTTTCTTTTAAAAAAAGACCACAATTTCTGATTTCCCCACTAGGTGGTGCTGCTCTTACATGCTGCCTGATCTCTCAGTGTCTCTGTCACAGGGTGTGCTCTCTCCTTTTGCAAGGCTCTTCTGAAATGGTGTTCCCCTTCCATCCACCCTTACTTATCAGAGCCCTCTCACCTCCTGGTAAATGGAGAGCTACTGAATTTTTCTGCAGGGTTTAATAGCGTGGCCATTTCTATTAAGTGAACAACATGTCTGTTTCTGCTCCGTTGAGCGAGTGTTGTTTTGAACTGCGCACGGGCTTGTTATGATTGTGGCAGTGAGTGGGGACTGAAAAGCCAATTGGTGTGTCAGCTTCATTTTACTTTCCAATAGGAAAAGTAAATACATTTGAACAAATCAAGTTGGGATACTGAAGTGTGGGCAGAAAATTAATGGGGATATCGAGAGGAAGTGAAAGACTGAGCTGACAGTCACATCTGTGAGTAAAGCCGGCTTCAGGGTGGATTGAGCAGGGAGCAATTTCTAAAGTGGCCATGCGGTCATTTCTGTGTCTGCCCTAGATTCAGTGTTGTTACTGTCAGATAACTTCACTGGTTCCAGGGCATGGCAGCCAATCAGATTTCAAGGATTATCCTTGCATTGTATAATTACTTACATAAAATAGTCTAAAGTTTTTCTGCTGCATTTCAGTGTAGCTGCTGCTTATCAGTTATCCAGTGCTTTTTTTTAAATGTATATCTCCTTTAGAAAGCCTGTGTTTTACAAAATAGCAAATTTCTGACTTCATTTGAGCAACACTCCTACATTTTGTTTGTAGAACATGCCTTCCATTTAAGTACTAATGCATGTCATACCTATTTTGATGTTACAAATATGCGTGCCATTTGTCTGAGACATGAATCTGTGCATCTTATGGGAAAAAGTGATTTTTTTAGTTTTTGTTATATTCACTGATGCCAGGGATATTTACATAATTTTCTGATCCCACGAGGTTTGAATCAAAAGGAACAGTAGTTGCAAAAACCATTAGCATTTGTTTAATTTAGATATGTACTGATACCCTTTTTGCCCTCTTCCCCAGTTCTCTTTTTTTTTTAATATATTTTTATTGAACTTTTTCTTTTAAATCAGGAGACATTTTACAATCAAGTTTTTTTTTCTGTGCTTACTTCAGTTTTGTTACTATACAAGTTTACATTTTTTAAAGTATGTACAGAGGTCATGTACATTTGATACGGTCAAGCTTTGAGATAAATTTACATTTTTCTTTATTAAGATCTAGCAGGTCTAGGGCACCATTTCCCAGCTGTCTTAGTACTTTCTATATGATTTTTTTTAGTTTTAATCCTGTCTGTCTGACATGCCCCCTGACGAAGACCTTCACAGTCAAAGCGCTGAGGCAGCCTGTTGGCATCTCATACGAACATACGAAGAAGCCAGCAGAAGAAGGCCATTTGGTCTATCAAGTCTGCTCGTATTGCAGGGTCCACAGCTTGAGCTACTGTTCCTGCCCTCCCTCACCACTCCTCCCATCCTCCCTACCCATGATCCTTACTTTCCCCCTATGCCTATCTCAGCCTCTCTTAAAGCTGCCCACTGTCTTCAATGAGATGACCTCTTCTGGCAGCGCATTCTAAGTGTCCACCACCCTTTCTGTGAAGAAGTACTTCCTGATCTCCCTCCCTCCTAAACCTCCCACCCTCCAGCTTAAGACTGTGCTCCCTAGTGTTATGGTTGCCACTCAGCTTAAAAGGACACTCCTTATCAAGCTTATTTATCCCTTTCAAGTACTTGAAGGTCCCAGTCATGTCCCAACCACCCCCGTCTTCCAGGGAGTACATGTTCTGTACCCTGAAACCTCTCCTCATATGCCTTACCCTGCTGACCCACTATCATCTTTGTAGCCCTCCTCTTGACCTTCTCCAGCAGGTTAATGTCCTTTTTGAGGTGTGGGCACCAATACTGAACTCCATACTATAGGTGCGGCCTTACTAGTGACCTGTACAAGGGCAGTATAACCTCCTCTCTCCTACCACTGAGCCCCCTAGATATGCATCCCAGCATCTTGTTTGCCTTTGCTGCTGTTTTCTTGCACTGTGTGGAGTGCTTCAGGTCACTAGTGATCATCACTTCCAGGTCCTTCTCCTCCTCTGATGCAGATACTCGGACTCCACCCAGGTAGTACTCTGTCCTGGGATTCTTGGTTCTAATATGCATAACTCTGCATTTCTTGGCATTGACGCCAAACTGCCAGACCCTGGACCACCTCCCCAGCTTTTCCAGATCTTCCTGTAGGTCTTGTATCCCTTCAGCTGTGTCCACTCTCCCGCAGAGCTTGGTGTCATCCACGAATAGGCACATTTTGCCCTTAATGCCATCCCCAATGTCACTGATGAACACACTGAATAACATCAGCCCCAGCACAGAGCCCTGTGGGACCCCACTGGTTACTGCTCTGGTACCAGATAACTCTCCCCCATCCACCCTCTGGGTTCTATCCATCAGCCAGTTTTCCACCCATCTGGCCATCTTTTCCCCCCACCCTAAAATATCCACCAACTTCCTGAACAACCTTTTGTGGGGCACAGAGTCAAAGGCCTTGCTGAAATCAAGATAGAGGATGTCTACCGCTAGGCCCCTTTCTACTGGTGTCAGCGTGGCTCAGTTGGCAGCACATCTGCCTCTGGACCAGAAGGTCGTGTGTTCTCGTCCCACACTGGGATTGGACTTGCACCTAAAAATCGCTGGCATCCGAATGCAGTATTGGGGGGTGCTGTACTGCTGGGGTGTGCCGTCCTTTGGATGAGACGTTAAACCGAGGTCCCGTCTGCCCATTCTGGTGGGTGTCCAGGTGGAAGTAAAAGAACCCAGAGCACTCTTCGAAAAGAGTAGAGAACATTCCAGGTGTCCTGGCCAACATTCCCCTTCCCATAAAACCAGTTCATGCAATTATCCAGGCTGTGTGTGGGTGATGATGTGCGATATGGCCACCACCACAAATTCAGTCACTTCACTACCAGTCTAGCATTGCTTGTAAAGCGCTTTGGGATGCATGAAAAGTGCTATATAAATGCTGATTCTTTTTCCTTTTCTTCTTCTTCTTCTTCTAGTGTCTTAGTGACACAATCAAAGAAGTCAATCAGATTTGTTTGGCACAATCCCCCGCCCCCATGAACCCATGCTGCCTCGCATCCTGGAGACCATGCTCCTCTAGATATTCCACCAACCTTTCCTTTAGTATGGTCTCCATGAGCTTGCCATTGTCAAACTGACTGGTCTGTAATTCCCTGGGTCATCCTTAGGACCACTTTTGTGGAGGGGCACCACATGTGCTGTTCTCCAGTCCTGCGGTACCATGTCTGACTCTAGTGAACTATTAAATAGGTCTGCCAGTGGCCCTGCCAGCTCCTCAGCCAGTTCCTTTAGTACCCTTGGATGCACTCTGTCCGGGCCTGGTGATTTGTCCACCTTCAATGCCAGCAGCCCCTCCCTCGCTCTGTCCTTCTCTATCACTACATCTGTGTTCCCCTCCCTCCCTGCTTCTCTTTTCCCTCTTGAAGGCACTGATCCATCCTTCTCCCTGGTGAAGACGGAACAGAAGTATTCATTTACTATGTCTGCTTTTACCCCATTATCCTCCACCCACTCCACCCCTTTCTTATGCCTAATAATCCCTTCCTTCTTGTCCCTTTTCTCACTTACATAGCAAAACAAAGCCTTCTCACCCTTCTCAATTCCTTCCACTATCTGCGACTCCTTCTGTGCCTTTGCTCACTGGACTTTCTTACTTGCCTCACTAGCCAGCCTTAGATAATTTTCCCTATCCACCTCTCTTTTGGTCTTCCTGAATCTTCTATAGGCCAACCTCTTTTCCCTTTCTGCCAGGGCAACTCCAGAACTGAACCAGCTGGGTGCTTTGGCCCTTGTGTTCTTACCTCTGAGCCTAACGTACTCATCTGTGGCAACCAATATTCCTCCTTTATTGAAGGACCAACTTTGGTCCACCCCATATCTGCTTTGATGCCCGCCAGATGACTCCTTAGCACTTCGTCCATTTTCCTGAAGTCCGCCCGCCTGAAATCCAAGATTCTGGTCTTAATCGGGATGCTTTCCCTGCCCATATCGAACTGAAACCACACTGTAAAATGGTCACCTAGTGGCTCCCCCTGACCATTATTTCCTGTACACGCTCCCCATTTGTGAGCACCAGATCAAGAATTGCCTCAGCTCTTGTTGGTTCAGTGGAACCCACACCCAACAAATTTCTACTTGGATTGCTAACTCCAGAATCCCTCTGCCCTTTGCCATTCTTTTGTTTCATACTTACTTATTTGTGGTTTGCTATCTAAGACGGCGCAGGCAACAATTTATCCACTGTACGCGGTTTCTGTTGTTGTTACTGGTGAGTGTTCCCTGGATAGCAAAAAACATTACTGCTGCTAGCAAACAGGCTGGCCCCTGTCATTACATGTTTTATTTATTTTATTTCAGTTTTTTTAAATCAGATCTATCTGCACGCTCAAATTTATTTTACTTGGTAAACTAGCAAGAGAGACCAGCCTGTTTGCTGGCAGCAGTAATGCTTCTTGTTATAAACAGTCTGCTATTCGGGTTTATGTGGCAGACAGGGCCAGCAACAAAAACTAAAATGTGATGTTCTGTTTGATCTTACTGCATTGACTTCATTTTCTCTGTGTGTCACACATACAATAAGTAATGGGCACGTGAAAATCTCCTGATTTTCAGTTGTGGAAACCAGTAGATCTCCCTCATTTCATGGATGTTGACTTGGAAGATCTGCAGTGGATACGGAAATGCAGGAGGCCTGCTACTCAAAATCCACTGCTGAGAAGACTGATGTTGACAGTGTTCAGTTGGCTGAAGGGCTTAAACCCCGGGCTTAAACTTTCTGTAGTTCAAAGGCTGCAGCCACACCAATCACACTGTTTTTTTGTTAGCCAGCTAACAGACAAAATCATCAGGCTCTGAAGTTAACCATTAAGCCTCATACTCTGTGTGTGTGTGTGTGTGTGTGTGTGTGTGTGCCCCACTTACAGTGGTTTCTCCTAGTTACACACAGGAGTCTGGACAGTGTCTCTTTAAATGCACTAAACAATCTGGGGGAAAACACTTTAGCATGCAGAATACAAATACAACAGCATCAAACATGTTATTAGCATGTCAAAAATGAACAGAAAACACCAGAAATAGTTTACTTAAATTATATGTTTATGTTCCCTTTAAAGAGCCCTGATACCAGTTGGATAACTTTGAAAAATGTGAAATTTAGACATAATTCACTTAATAGTTCATATATTTTTACAATTCTTTTTTTATTTGAACTTTATTATCCTTCCCCTTTCTGTCAGCCCCATCATCCCACCTCCAGGACTTTTTTTTTTTAAACTCTCTTTATACTCCTCTCTCTCTAGCTCCTGGACTCTTTCCAGTGGGTTGCTTGGCATGGCCATCTCCCGCCTGCCTGAAGTCCTCTAGACCTACCTCTGACTTTACCCACTCCACTGCAACCTGACCGCTCGACCGCCTGGCTCCGAGGTGGGACCACCAACTCCTTCTGGTGCCCTATCTAGAATCTGATAGAGCGACCAGGCATGGAGGAGAACCAGAGGCAGACTGGAGGGACCTGGCATTGGGCGTGGGGGCCACCCACTAAGCCCACCTTTGCCTACCAGGAGCTAAGGCTAGTTTTCCTTGTTCCGCCCCCTGGTGCGGAAGTGCACTGGCGTCCGTGTGTGAAGGGAGTGCACCGACCTCCTCCTGCAGACGCTCGCCGACACCAGTCCCCATTGGCTGTCCCTGCCTAAAGTGTTGTGGCTCCCAGCCTCCACCAAGAGCTGCTACCAGATGGGGAATCCCCCAGAACCCACCCGAGGAGAGGAGAGCATTCTTCCGGATGCTCAATTCTCTCCTTCTCCTGCCAACCCCCGGTGACCTGAGTCCGCTCCCAAACCCGGGTCACTGGCACGGCGCAAGATGTGGTGACCAGTGCCTTGACCCTCAACGTCACCTGGCTGGCCCACCTCCAGGACTTACCCCATCTACTTCTTACCTCGCTGTTTAAGTGGGTGCCATGGATGGTGGTGGTGGTGCTGTGACTTCAGGGTCACAGCATCATCCTACAGATAGGGGTTCTTTTCTGCCCATTACTCCCCTTGAGTCAGAGCTGGAGTGTGCAATGGCATGCACGCAGACCCTGAAGACAGCACATGTTCTCAATGTCTGCCTCCATTTTTCGATTCTGGTACACGCTGTCCCCCCACCCTGAAGGAGAAGAGCCACTGACAGACACTCAGTTTTCCTTCTCCTGCTGGCCCCCGGAGCAACCTTAGTCTATTCCAGAACCCAGGTCACAGGTGTGGTGGTAGGCCAGGCATCCAGCGCCTCAGCATTACATGCCACAGGACCGGCTAAAAGTTTATTGAAGCTCAGATTTCCTCAGGCAATATTTTTTGTGGCCCTATGGGGACTGAACCTGCAATCAATTGTTTTACAGTTCTGTGCTTTTATCCTGTGTACCATTCAGCCAAAACTATATTTTTGCAATTCCTTCCCCTTATTTATTTAGCTTTTGTTTACCAGGTAAGCATGCTAGACAGTCAAGTGTCTATCTTCAGGTGCAACCCGGGAGAATTACAAGGTACAGGAAATAACAATACAGAGTCAGGTACAGCAATCAACAAAGTACAGTCAGGTACAGGTAGTAACAACACAGTGGCAGGTACAGAGTCAAAACATGGCAACAAAAAGAAGAAGTCAAAAAAGCAAGTATACATTTGCTTTATTGCTGAAGAAAGTGACATGAAACCAAGATTACTGTCCCTTGGACTTTATTTAATTTTGCTGCCTGTCTACACATGACATCATAATGCAGTTTCTGATATATTTATTTCTACAGCAACAGATTGAGAAGTCATAAACAGAATTGTGATCGCAGAAGTAGACAAGCAGACACAGCAAATAGGGTAGAGATCCTGTTTCCATGCAAATGTCCTTAGTAATAAAGAAATAAGGGTGACAATTGCAGAAAATGTGTGAAATATAAGCTATATTGTGTCTATTATATTTTTCAAAGTTGTCCCAATAACATCAGGGTCTCTTTAAAGCTCTATGATACTGCAAGCAAACATTAGGCATTGACAAATGCTTGTGTAACCCCCCTGCAAATGGGGGTTCCCAAAAGACTTCCAGGAGCTTGCTTGAATGCTCCAAGCCTGAATGGTGTTTGGCATTTAAGCCATTTATCAGTGAGTGTTTTTAGAACCTCTGGTACTGTCTCTTTTAAGAGCTGTCTGCTTGCAGACATAATTAGTTTGTATGGGGGACTGTGTGTTTCTTTGATTGAGTACCACTCAAGCTGCTGCCAATTCACTTCATTTTTGCAGTCACTAGGAGTGCAAAGGGAACCTATCTGAAAGATGTAACTGTTTGCCACAAATTATTTAGAGTAATAATGAAATTACAGTTTGTCTAACCTGCTTTCTTTACAGTCAGAACTGTGTCTGCTAGTTCCCCATTCTAGTTTTGAACTGCTGAACTGGACCAATCAGTGTGGGGTAAGCTAGCTCTAAAATGGTGCCTTGGACGAATCAGAACTTGGACTCATAATCTGAGCCAGCCACAAGAGGATTGTATGGGCAGTGACTCTGGGAGATGTAGTTTAGACTTCAGTGCCTTTTGGACCAACAGCAGCAGTCTATTGTGGTGACAGCCAATCCAGTCAAGAACTGGGAGGAACTCAAAGGAAGTGCCCGGTTTTGTCGGTTGGAGTTTCAGTTGAGCTTTGGCAGTGAAGAAGGAAGGAGCCCTGTGCTTTTTCAGTGTGCAGTTTTAGTCAAAAAAACGTGTGTAAGGCCCAGAGTTCTGGTCTGCAGCTTGTGTAACAGCTTGTTAGGACTGAATCCGTCCTGTGAAAAGAATCAAAGGATCTCTGAAGAGTAGAAACCAGGCTCACCCTGTAGAAGACTGGAGGAATTGCTGAAAATTGTACTCGGTCTGTCAGGAACTGAATCTGCTGTGTGTTCTCCCGGTATTGTGCAGTAATGCGATCGGGATACAGATGCAGCCTGCCTGGTATAGTGCTTTCTTTTATATGGATGTGTGAAGAGGTTTGTGTACCTCAAGTGAGCCCTGCTGACATTGAAGGACCCTATCTTATTTGGAGGTCGTGAGTACTAATTCAGGGTACGCTCCCTGTTGAATTGACACATTAAATCCAAATGGAATTACTGTACTGCTGACTGTTTAATTCTCCTTTCTCTGTGTGAAGGGCCCTACCAGCTGCCACGGTTTGGACTAGCCACTAGGGCTTGGGTACCCAGGACAGTAACTGATAGGGGTGAGCCTGTGCACAGAGCCATAGAGTGAGATTATTAGAGTGATAAGCTAATTAACCTGATTTCCCTGTCCTTGTTATATCCCCTAAATAAATCAGAGCTGCTTGTTTCAGCAAAGTTATACTGCCTGAGGTATTTGTCTATGTTAAAAAGTACTGTACTGTGATTGTTGCACTGTATCTCATTTCTAGCAGGGGTCCCAGTGCGGAACCAGACCTGGGGTAAGTGTATACTGTGAAGGTAATTCTGATATATTGTGCGGGCCACTAGTGGGAAGAAAGTGGGGTTGCAGTGTCCCAGAGGGCTGTGACCAAGTTAGTTTAACTATTGCAAACCCTGACCTCTGGGTGGAGGCACCCGCCATTGGATCCAGGCCCCTCAACCTGTTAGTGGCAAATCAGGCAGGGGTAGTAGCCCCTGGGATAGCGCCATCTAGGGGTTACACTTGTTTATAAACAGGGTGACTTCAAGAACACATTTTGCTTGAGTACAAATACAGGATCCAGGGGAAATTTGCTCAAACTAGTGGGAGGGAGATTTACGAAAGATATCTGCAAACACTTCATCACTGCAAGGGTGGTGGACAAGTGGACCAAGCTACCAGAAGAAGTGGTACGGGCCAAATTGGTGAGCAATTTCAAAGGGAGGGTGGGGCATATGGGCTTAGTCAGAAGAGAGATAGAAACTAGAGCCAATTACCGGTGTATTGTACTCTCAGGAAGTAACCTTAGTGAACACTTATCTACATACCCCAATCATCATTAGGAGTATTCCGGGCTTTCCTCCAGAAGATCCTAACAGCTCACCAGGGCATCCTAATAATGGGGGAAAATTTTAACCTAGCTCTTTCATCCCAGCAAGACACTTCTTCTCCTCAGGCCTATAAATCCTCCACTGCCCTAAAGTACCTCAGATCTGCACTCTCTCACCTGGGCATAGAGGATACGTGGAGGAGGCTCTTTCCTTCTGATCCCGGATTTTCCTATTACTCACCCCATTTCCAAACGTACTCCCGTCTTGACTATTTTTTCATCTCGTGTGAACATTTCTCTCTTATCCAGGACCTGACCATGGGGCCGAGGATTCTCTCCGACCACCACCCATTAACTTTGAAAATAAATCTGGGTAAACCTCCAAAATTAAAATGATGGTGACTCAATCCAGTCTTATTGAAAGACCCCGAATACATAGAATATATCACCACCAGAATCCCACAGTTTCTCATGGACAATGGTGGAGGACAGACCGCTGACCCAATAGTATGGGATACTCTAAAGGCTGCTATAAGAGGAGAGACAATTGCTTTTTCATCTCACAAAAAGCGAAAGGCAGAGGTCTTATATAAATATTACACAGAAGAACTACAATCCTACCAATTGCTATACAGGGAGTGAGACAGAGCATTACAACAAAAAATTAGGGAAGTCAAAAAAGAAATACAAAACATAAAGGACTCTAAGATACTTCAGACCCCGATATACCTAAAACAGGCCAACTATGAAGGTGGCATTAGGGTATCCCGGTCTCCTGGCCCGGAAATTAAGAAATAGGAAGCGTACAGCAAACATTTTAAAGATCAGGCACCCAGTAACAAAAGAAATCTCTCATTCAGACGAACATATCAGATCGTCTTTTCTTGAATTCTGCCAAGCCCTATATACACCCTCACCTGCTTCTTCAGATTTTGGAACCCGGTCAGAGTTCCTAACTAAATTAACATTCCCAAAGCTATTGGGACACTCAACGGGCTGCTCTTGAATCCCCTATAAGTTCAGACGAGGTTTTAACCCAATTAAGGCTCTCAAGCCCTTTAAATGCCCAGGCCCAAACGGCTTTACTGCAGAGTGGTACAAATAATTTGCTGGTCTTCTTCTCCCTACACTCTTATCTTCTTATAGGGCGGTGGTGGAAGGGGAGGCCCTGCCACCCTCCTGGCATTATGCAGTCACCACTCCTCTCCCCAAACCCAATAGAGACACATCAGATCCGGCTTCATACCGACCTATTTCTATTCTCAATGTCAGTTACAAGATCTATATGGCTGTCTGGGCTTCTCAGCTCGAGACACTCCTAACTTCCCTTATCCATCTTGACCAAGCCAGTTTCATTAAGCACCACAGTACCACCAACAATATCAGGAGTACTATGCTACTTTTGGAACATATACACTCTAGACAAATTCCCTCGGTTCTCCTTAGCTTTGACGCCGAGAAGGCATTTGATAGGTTTGCATGGAACTTTCTTTGGGAAACGCTGGAATGCTTCTCTTTTCCTGATCAGTTTCTTCTTTGGCTCAAAAACATATATTCCCAACCTAAAGCCTATATTTATTTATTTATTTAGGAAATCGGAATTACAACCCTTTGAGTCATAGACTCGTTTCCAAAGGCTCCAAGTCAAAATAAAACATAGACATTCATACAGTACATACATAGAATAAATGTGGGTGAGCAATCATACAGAGTATAAGTACAATGAGCACTGGTTATTGCCTATACATTTGGTAGCTAAAACAGGGCAGAGCTATCAACATATTTACCTAATGAGCGGTTAAGACCTATACAATTGGTAGCTAAAGCAATGCATGATATGAGTTGGTAGTAAGCCACCTCAGGGAGGCTTTGTCTTACACATAATACAATGCATTCATAGTCCAGTGCAACTATATGGTAACCGAGGGAGGTGAGGAGCCTGTAGGCTAGAAATAGTGAGGGCTCTCTACTGCCAGGCCAAAGGCGGGTGCATGGCCTAGCGGCATGGTGCAGGATCCACAGGTTACTGTTTAAACAGGGCAATGTCCTCTCCCATAAATCTGCAACAGGGAACATGTCAGGGGTGCCCGCTCTCTCCTTACCTCTTTGCTCTTTACATGGAACCTTTAGCCATGACCATAAGACAGGACCCCCGAGTAAAGGGTATACCCTTAGACCAAAAAGCCTATAAAATTTCTCTATTCACAGACAACATTCTTCTAGCAGTCCTATCCCCAGAAACTTCGATACCAGCGGTCTGGGAGATTCTTAAAAACTATGAGAAAGTGGCGAATTTCAAATTAAATATTACCAAAACAGAGGCTTTGATGCTATACTTCAAACCATCACAAAACCTGAAAGGTTCCCTACCCTTAAAATGGTGATGCACCAAATTCAAGTATCTGGGTATACACATCCCATTAAACCTAGAACATCTTGAACTAGTTAACTACGAACTGGTCTCTCCTCTCATTCAGGATGAGTTATCCCGATGGAGTAACTTAAAACTGACTTTCTCCCAATGAACAGAAACCATATGAATGAACATACTCCCCAGACTATTATATCTGATCCAAAACATTCCGACCTACCAGGCAACTTTCTACTTTAAGTCCTGAAACAGGTTGCTCTCCTCTTTTATCTGGGATAACCAGAGACAGAGGGTTTGTCGCTCTCTACTGTCTCTCCCCTTGGATCATGGAGGGGTAAATATTCCTGATCTGAAAATGTATGCAAAGGCAGCTTTCCTTAAAATCTTCTTTCTCTGGCTCTTTCCTACAAATTCGTCGGCTTGGAATGAAATAGAATTCCTAATAAATGATCTCCACGATACAGAAAAAAATTGCCTTCTCCTCTCCTGGGGTGCCTCCTCCTCTTAGAGATTTCTCCAATTATACGACCCAAGTCCTAAGAACATGGAATAACTTTGAAAATAAAAAAACCTTTTAAACAATGCATCTTTTTCACTCTGACATCGGGGCATGAGAACTTTCATCCAGCTCTGTTCGACACTTCTTTCGTGTCCTGGCGCAGATTAGGACTTAGCTGCTATCACCAATTAGTGAACAATTTGGGTGTTCTACCTTTTACGGACCTACAACAAAAATATGCCCTTCCTGACTGGGATGGGTATCGCTACATCTAGGTGAGGAACTACATTTTAAAACAAAAAGACTTACCTACCTGTCGCCCCTCTCCCTTACCTACTCTCTGGACTCTGCTTAGGGACACTCTTGATGGAGGTCCATGGGGGAACCTAATAGATCACCTCTACTGAATAATACGAGACAATCTGGGGGACTCATGCAACTCGATACTAGAGACCTGGAACAAAGCCTGAGAACTAGAAATCCCCTTCCCACTATGGAAACAAACAATTCTGAAAGCAATCAAAATTACTTCTTCAGGAATCTGGAGGGAATTTGTGTGGAAGGCCCATTCTAGATATTTCCGTTTCCCGGCAGTCCTAGCAAAATATATGCCAGCCTTATACGGCAACTGTTGGAGAAAATGTAATTGCAAACTAGCAGACCAGGAACGTATATTCTGGCATTGCCCGACTGTGATGCCCTTCTGGTACACTCTACAGTTGGAGCTGGGGAGGTGTCTAGATGAGACAGTAGAGCTGACGGCAGAGATGGTACTGTTATCCATCTTCCCTTCCCACACACCAAGGTGGACTAACACCTTGCTTCCCCTCTTCCTACTAGCAGCAAAAAAAGACCATCACACGTAAGCTGATGTCTATGGAGCCCCTGTCAGTCTCAGACTGGCACAAAACAGTACAGAAATTTACAGACTTGAATACCTGACAGCTAAACCTCATAATAAACAGAATGCATTTGTGAGGAGGTGGCAGCAATGGATTCTCTATTACTCCCAGACAGACCCAGAATTCGTCCCCTAGAGGGGGAGGGCGAGTGGGGTACTCTCAGTAGGCCCCCTTTTTGCTGACCCCCCCCCCCATCAAGCTGTCACGGGGGTAGGTGGGGGTGCCCTCGTAGACTCTCCCTTTCTCTTCTTATAATAAAATTTAAGAGGGACAAGGGGTCCGCCTGCCTGCTTAGAGACACCCAGGGTCACCCCAGTGTGACTCCCTGGGTGACTGAAACAGTGTGTGAATACTCTAAAACGTTGTTATATTAAGTGCTGCAAACCTGACGTTACACACTAACCATACTAAACTGTATATCTATGTAAAATCTTTTAAGGCTGGGTTCGCTCATCTATTGTACACAAGATGTCTTTGCTGATAAAAATGAAATTAAAAAAAAAAAAGAAACAAAGAGCCAAATTGGTCAGGAAGGCTACAGCAGAGTAGTCAGGTAGGATGGGCAAACTGGATAAGCTCACTGGTAGGCCTTTATCTGCCATCAATGTCTATGCAGCTACGTATCTACACCTTGGCCTTTTTTGTACCATGTAAATGTTTTTTGATCAGATCTATCAATACGCGCAAGGTCTTCTCACTAGTATGAACCTCTCCTGCATTGCACTGTTTACCAGTTAAAACAAGCTTTTTGATGCTCCCAGTACTGCAGGTTAAACCAGCTCATTCCAGAACATGGAATCCACAAAACTAGTTTTGCTACTGCTGGAGATTGTTAGTGGGGATATGTTCGATACAGACAGAGTCAGATTTCCTAAGTCAGAGTCACCCTTCAGAAACAAATGAATATTTTCTTCACTGCATCCTCAAAGAGCTGTCAGTATTCTATTAATCTTTTAGGCAAATGTTTTACCCTTGTTAGATTCCCATTCTATTTTGCCGGTTCTCTTTAATACAATTTTCTTCGAAGCTCCACATCTACAGTGTGGGTCTGCTGAACATCAACACTTTACCTTGTATTATAGATAACGAGGGTCTGCAGTTATTTTTTTAATTGACATTTTATTGAATCTCTAGCATTTTACAGTAGTCTGTTGCATTCAGTGTACATTCCGAGCTGGAGATACACAGCTCTTTTTTTATTTCCTGTATACATCAGATCACCTTTAAGCACAGGTGCTCGTTTACAAAGATTCCATGTCAGATTGCACAGGTACAAAACAGGACAAGTACTGTAAGCTGTTGCAGTGGAATGTAGTCGACTCAGGCACATATTAAACAATACAGAAACAAAACTGCATACAGAGATGTGAAAATAAGGTTGATCATTGTACAACAAGGACACAGGATAAGTACAGAGGAAAACTGAGTTTATGCGTTAGTGGTCACATCTGCACTGAACTGCAAGGACAGA
The DNA here is from genome assembly GCA_016271365.2 of Neoceratodus forsteri. Lineage (NCBI taxonomy): Eukaryota > Metazoa > Chordata > Ceratodontiformes > Ceratodontidae > Neoceratodus > Neoceratodus forsteri. The sequence goes on from JADMNL010000040.1 coordinate 5,992,144, forward strand.
CCTCAGAGATCTCTTAAACCGATTCATCTTGGGTAGATTCAACAGGGTATCAGGCCGTTCATTTAACCAATCTCACAACCTCACAAGGACAGCGCTCCTATAAAGTTAGAGCCCCTTCCTGGTATAACTCATTCCCAGCAGAAATCTCCAACGCCCCCAATTTCAGCAGCTTCAAATGCAAACTTCACCAACATCTGGTGACCAGGGCCCACTGTGACTGCTACACTTAATGGCCCTGCTTTTGCCTTCCCTGTCCTTTTTTTTTTTTTATGCTTGTATTTATTAGTTTCATCATAAACACACAGTTTTTCCCTAATGCAGTACATTAGGATACATGAAATAGCCACATGAGGGCGCCACCCCTCTTAATACATGCGTAAAATAAATCTACTGACATCCATAAGGTACAGCAGTGGGGGTAACTCAAAGTAACAATCACTACCTACAGTTTAAAATCCAATATATACTGTGTATTTAAAGCCCATGAGCTGCATGCTTAATAAAACATTATTAACTTGAATTGTTCCCAGGTTTCCCTTCCTATTAAGGAAAGATATCAAATTGCTTGCTTAACCATTAGAAAATGTACCAGAAAGGTATCATATAAATGGGATAATACCTAGAACCTGTACGTAAGTCCACTTATCAAACACTGGTCCATAACTTCATCACAAGGAATTAACTTTGACACCAACAATAAAGTAAACTAGTGCTGAAATACAGCCACACTAGGTCTATTAGGAGATTATTAAAACATTGCCCCAAACTTGGCTCTCATTATTTCCAGCTACCCCTTATGAATTCACAAAGCCTGCCATACTTCCCTGAAAACAAAACGAACAAGAGGGCATCTAAACAGATAGGGAAGGTAAACAAACAGCTTTGTTATTACTTTTATTATTTTTAAGTTCAAGAAATTCAAAGTCTCTCACTATGTGTCTGTTCCCTCCTCATCCTCCGATGTGGATTGAGATGGTTCACGTCTCCTTCTTATTGGCTGGGTATGTTTTTGGGTCCATTTCAGGGCCTCCGCAGCATTGGAAAAGATGAAGACCTTCTGTTCGTGCACCAGTCGGAGTCGGGCTGGAAATAGCATGTTGTGCACAATACCCACTTCACAGAGCACTGCACGGATACCATCGAAGCGCTTCTCTTTCTGGCGGGTCACGTAACTTAAATCAGGGAAGAGGGAGACTCTCTGACCATCCTGCAATAGTGTTCGCTTTTGTCTGGCAACTGTTAAAATTAAGTCCCTAGTCTCCATATTGTCCAGCACAGCTACTATCACCCGTGGTGCTTCAATGTTGATGGGCCTACTCCGAAAGGCCACCCTATAAGCCTTCAGAATAGCCCAATTCCTGTCCAATAGAGACTGCCCAAGATGTTGTTCGAGCCATTCCCTTAAGAAAAGAATGAGGTGATCCCCCTCAGCTCCTTCTGGCATCCCAATAATCCTGAGGTTAGCAGCTCTGGCTTGATTTTTCAAATTCTCTAGCTGGGACCATAAATGCGCATTCTCCTTAACCAACGTCGCTGCGGTACCCAGTGCTGCCTCTGACAGCTTCTTAGCCTCGCATACCTCCGTTTTAGTTGTGCCAGCTTCTGTCTCCAGTATGGTGACCCTGTTGGTCAGGGCATCGAAGTGGTCAGATAATCCGGCCATTGAAGCCAGTATTTGATTCATTTTGTGCCCTAACGTCTGCAGGGTCTCCTCACCTTCACTGCTTATCTCCGGGGTAGTGCAGCCTTGCACCGACCTTGTGGCTGGTGGAGCTGATGAACCTTTACTTTTTGCACTTTCTCCAGCATATTTATCCTTTTAAGGATTCCCCATTTTGACTCTGGTGGTGTTCTGAAGCCCAGATAAGTAGTTTATAGATACTTTCTTGCACTTTTAACTAGTATAAAACCACATTGTTTTGTACAGTTCTGAAGAGTTCCACATCCCAGCGGCCATACTGCTCGGGCTCCACAGCGCCCCACCTCTGCCCTCCCTGTCTTGATTAAATTGCCACCCAATTTCTGACCCACTATCTCTCCCTCACCCCTTCCCCCTTACGTCACCTCTGCTGTTATACACACTCTCTAACTCCCTCCCCACCTACCATACCCTACTATACCCCCACCACCTCCCCTCATCCCCCACCCCTTCTACTACTTTGGCCCTCCCCTTCCTATTGTTTTCCTATTCCGCCCTGGATGCACTCTCCTCCCTCGCTAAGTCATAGGATCTGCCCTATGACTCACTACGCACTTGCAGATGTCCTACCTTGTGTAATCTGATTTGAATGACAAAGCCCCTGGCGGCTCCTAATAAATAGTTTATAACTGCTTGTCTGTACCTCTTTTTCTTCTCACTGTATAAGTATCTGTGTGCCTGTTACTGACGTGGAACCTTTGTAAATGAGTCCTGGGCGCAAAGGTGTTATCCAAAACCCTAAATAAATTTAAAAAAAAAATCTGCAGCCCTAACAGCAAAGGACCACTTACCCAGCTGCGTATGCCAAAATGGAGGTTCTAGGGCAGACCTTGTCACACTACTAGTGTTGCAGTGGTTGGAAACGGTGTGGAAACAGTTAAGGCAGGACGAGTGAGACCCAGGAGCACCTTTCTGGCTAGCAGATAGGTCGGCAGTTTTATTCTGCTGGGTAGTGGAAGCCATTTAGTTAGGGCATGGAGGGTGCAAGTGTGGCTGCAGTTATGTGAACCAAGTACAAAGCGGCATGCCTTGTTTCTGATCAACTGTACTCTGTTTAGCACTGTGTCGCAGGCAGCTGTATATACAGGGAGGCCATAATCTACAAGTGACAGGATGGAACGGGCCACTATAAAGCATCCAGCTTCCCGAGTTAGATTATTTCAGCTGTGGTACAGAGCACCCAGTCTTCTGTTGTCTACAGCCACTAGACAGTCTACATGGTGGGCAAATGACAAGGTGTCATCCAGTGTTAAACTGAGGTATTTAAAGGCGTTCCACCTGTTTAAGATTTTGTCCCAGGCCATTCCAGATGACAATGAGTGGAGTTTTCCTTTCCTTTGGGAGAGAATAAAACGGTGTTTCGTTTTATACTTTAGGACCAGTTTGTTGTTGGAGAACTAACTTTACGGTGTTTTGAAGTTACTTTGGAAGGTGCTAGTGAAGCAATAAAGGTCAGGGTATTTGGTACAGATGATGGCATCATCAGAGTAGAGGAGAATGTTGGCTGTCTGACACGCATCAGACAACTTGTTATACTAGTGGGCCCAGGATGGAGCCCTGGGGGACACTAATAGATAACTCCCCTGACATCAGACAAGAAGCCTTCCGTCTTCACATGCTGAATGCAGTTGTTGAGGTAAATCCTGTTCAGCCAATCACTGGAAACAGGGGAGGTACCCAAAGACTGGAGGACAGCAGATGTAGTCCCCTTATACAAAAGTGGGAACAAAGAGGAAGCAGGGAACTACAGACCAGTCAGCCTCACCTTGGTAGTGGGAAAGATCATGGAAGCACTACTGAAGGAGAGATTGGTGGAACATCTGGTTGTCAATGGACTACAGGACCCAAGGCAGCATGGTTTCACCAGGGGGAGGTCATGTCAGACCAACCTCATTGAATTTTTTGACTGGGTGACTAGGGAGATGGATCAGGGGAGGGCGTGGACATGGCCTATCTGGACTTCATGAAGGCCTTTGACACTGTGCACATAGAAGACTATTACACAAACTGGGGAATATGGGTGTGGGCAGGACAGTAGTGTGGTGGGTAGGTAACTGGCTGGGTGGCAGGACACAGAGGGTGGTGGTAAATGGCTGTCACTCCACAGAGGAAGAGTAACCAGTGGGGTACCACAGGGATCAGTGCTGGGACGGTCCTATTCAACATCTTCATCAGTGACATTGCACAGGATCTAGAAGGCAGAATTTCACTGTTCGCTGATGACACAAAGCTCTGTAACAGAGTAGACACACCAGAGGGTGTAGACAGAATGAGAAGGACCTGCAGAAACTTGAAGAATGGTCAAGGGTTTGGCAGTTGAAATTCAATGCAAAGAAGTGCAAGATAATGCATATGGGGCACAAAAACCCTGGCACAATATATCAGTTGGGGGGTGAGGATATAGCATGCACCAAGCAGGAAAGGGATCTTGGGGTTGTCATCTCTGATGACCTCAAGGTAGGGAAACAGTGTGACAAGGCATCAGGTAAAGCAAACAGGATGCTGGGATGTATAGGCAGGGGCATCACCAGCAGGAAAAGGGAGGTCATAATTCCGCTATACAAGACACTAGTGAGGCCCCACCTGGAGTACAGTGTACAGTTCTGGATCCATACCTACGTAAGGACATAGACAGGGTAGAGAAGGTTCAGAGGAGGGCAACAAAGATGGTGCATGGGTTGCATCACAAGTCCTATGAAGACAGGTTGAAGGAACTGAACATGTACTCCTGGAGGAGAGGAGGGAGAGGGGATATGATGAGAGACATACAAGTATCTTACAGGGAGGAACAGGGTGCAGGAAAACACTATTTTAAGCGAAAAAGATGTTTCAGGACTAGAGGGCATGGGATGAAGTTGGAGGGAGACGATCAGAGGAAACATGAGAAAGAATTTCTTCACAGAACGGGTGGTGGACAAGTGGAACACCCTGCCAGAGGAAGTGGTGGGGGCTGAAACAATCACGGGATTTAAGAATGCATGGGAATAGACATAAAGGAATTCTAGAGGGCAGGGGTAAGGGGAAACAGACTTCTAGGAAAACAAACTGAACTTACAAGCTCAAATGGGCAGACTAGGTGGGCCATAGGCCCTTATCTGCCGACACTGTCTATGTATCTATGTATCTATGTATCTATGTAAATGAGGAACCAGTCCCTTGTGTTCTGGGACAGACCCAGGTCAATGAGTTTGTTGAGTAAGAGCACATGGTTAACCAAGTCAAACGTTTTAGTAAGGTCAGTGTAGACAGCTCCAACCAGGTCACCTCCGTCAAGTGCCTCGTGCACACAGCTGGTGCATTCCAGTGGCGCTGTACTGGTGCTGTGCAGCCTCCTAAAACCACGCTGCTGGACATGTTGGATACTGTATTTCTCAAGATACGTGACTAGTTGGTCGGAGACTCTTCTCTCCAGAGCCTTTGACAGGGGGACAGATTGACCTGTAATTGGCTAGACAAGAGTGGTTGCTGCTTTTGAATACTGTGTAACTAGAACAGATTCCCATTACTTGGGAAATTGCACATAATGCAGGGAAAAGTTAAAAATTCTAGAGATGGGATGTGAGAGTTCCTCTACTACTAGGGCAAGTAATTTTACGTTAAGCGAGTCACTCATAAACACAGGTTACTCACCTGTAACAGTAGTTCTAGGAGTGGTATGTGTTGTTCATCCACACATGTTGGCAGTGTCCTTTCCCCTTTAACATGTGCCGGAAAGTCTTCAAGCTGGCTCTTCCCACCCACCTGGGTGGTATATCCCTCGGCTCCACCCCATGATGCCAGATCTTGCCCTCTGGAAGCAGAGGTTGTGTACCTGAGCCAAGGGAGGTCGGGTGGGTCCGTGTGGATGAACAACATATACCACTCCTATATGTTATTCTATCCACACTTGTTGGCAGATTCCTAGCAGTTCTCTGGGAGGAGGGAGGCCAGGTGCACACCTCCAACTTAGGGAATAAGGACTGGAGAACCGAGGTCCCAAAACCAGCATCCCGGTGTGACTCAAGGTCAATGTGGTAATGGGAAATGAAGGTGTGTGCTGACCTCCAGGTAGCAGCCCTGCAGATTTCTGGATAGGGACGTCCCTAGAAACAGCCACTGAAGCAGCGGTAAGACAAGTGGAATGAGCCCTTAACCCTCTGGGAGGCTCCCTACCCGCTAACCTATAGCAGAGATCAATGAAGGAAGTGGTCCACCTACCAACTGCCCGCTTGGCTGCAGGTCTGCCAGGTGCGGCTTCAGCATAGGCGACAAACAGCTAGCGAACCTCTCCCTGAACTTCAGCCCGGAGCTCGTTGTAGTAAGCGATCGCTCGCCTCAGGTCCAGAGTATGGAGCCTGTGTTCAGCCTCCGAGGTGTGATTTGGGAAGAACACAGGAAGAGTCATCACCTGATTAAGGTGAAACTCTAACACAACCTTCGGGAGGAACGTCAGGTTGGGGTGCAGGGCAACCTTGTCCCTGTAGAAGACCAGGTAAGGAGACTCCACCGAAAGCACCTGGAGCTCACTGATCCTTCTGGCTCACGATAGCCACCAAGAAGGCGGTCTTCCACGACAGGTGAGACAAGTCACACCTGTGCGTCAGTTTGAAAGGCTTGCCCATGAGCTTTGCCAAAACCAGCAACAAGTCCCACGGTGGTGATGGTTCAAGCACCGGAGGGGAAATGTGATCTAAGTCTTTGAAAAAGTGCCAGACCACCTTCTCCTGCGCCACTGACTTCTGACCAGCCCATGCCCAGTAAGCAGAGATGGCTGCCAGGTGCACCTTAAGGGTCATCGACTGAAGTCCCCCTTTGGAGAGGGATCACAGGTAGTCCAAAATGCTGGCCACCGGACAGGACAAAGGGTCCAGCCCCTTGCCCTGACACCAAATGGAGAGTCTCTTCCATTTGAAGGCATAGCATTTTCTGGTTGATTCCTTTCTGGATGCCTCCACCACAGTGAGGACATCTTCAGAGAGACCCAAAGCCTGGAACTCTAGCCGCTCAGGAACCAAGCTGTCAGGCGCAGGGATTGAAGGTCCAGGTAGAGTACCCTTCCCTGATTGATGGAGAGCAGATCCGGGTGAAGTGAAAGACGCCTCAGGAGCCTATTACTGAGGCTGAGGAGATCAGGGTACCAGAACTGGCATGGCCAGTCCGGAGCTATCAGGATCACCCGTGCCTTGTCCCTCCAGGTATCACATTGCAACAGTGACGAGAATACAGCGAAGACCATCACAGAGGCGTACCAACAGTTAGCTGTGATGGTCCGCTGTACCCGACACTGCTGCCTTTGGGGTGTTCGCCCCAGAACCAACTCAACTCGTGTTGGTTATTTGAAGCCCAGGGTGCGGCATCAGAGCCTGCGATAGGGTGTGGAGGGCGAAGCTCCCCACAGAAAATACTGTTTTCTCCAGCGATGGCACAACACCAATTGGTGGTGTTGTGCTGTCGCTGTGCTGATGGTCACTGTTCTCCGTGTCACCGCAGCATGGTGGGACCATCCCTCCTGACCTTGAGCAACGTCTTGTGGATCAAAGGAAGTAAAGGGAAGGCACAGAAGAGGCCTGGGGTCCAAGGCCTCGAGAAGGCATCCCCCTGCAGCGAGCCCTTCTGAGGGGGGTGGGCACAGAATAGCCTCAGCTTTGCGTCCTCCCTGGAGGCAAACAGGTCCACCTGACCTCAGTGGTAGGGAAAATGATGGACTCACTTCTGAAGGAAAGAATTGTTGAGTATCTAGAGGCCAGTGGGGCACAGGACCCAAGGCAGCATGGATTCACAGTGGGAATATCATGTCAGGTGAATCTAATCAATTTCTTTGACTGGGTGACCAAAGTAGCAGACCAGGGAGGGGCTGTGGACATGGCCTACCTAGACTTTAGCAAGGCATTTAACACAGTCCCACACAAAAGATTAATAAACAAGTTAGCCAGCCTGGGAGTGGGTCCCAGGGTTGTAGCCTGGGTAAAACATTGGCTGTACAACAGGACACAGAGGATAATAATAAATGGAGTCCACTCTGAAGAAAGGGGGTTTACCACAGAGTTTAGTACTGGGACTGGTCCTCTTTAATATCTTTATAGGTGACATTGCAGAGGGACTTTAAGGGAAAGTATACCTCTTTGCAGATGGCATAAAGATCTACAACAGGGTTGATACACAAAGTGGGTGGAAAGGATGAGAAGGGACTTGGCAAGGTTAGAGGAATGGTTAAAAGTATGGCAGCTTAGATTCAGTGCAAAGAAGTGCAAAGTAATACACCTGGGAAACAAAAACCCAGGGGAAGAGTACACAATGGGGGGTGAGATACTAACAACAAAAATGGAAAGGGATCTGGGGGTAGACATATCAGATGACTTAAAGGTGGGCAAGCAATGTGAGAGGGCAGTAAGGAGGGTTGGGAGGATACTGGGATGCATAGGGAGAGACATCACCAGTAGAAAACAGGAAGTTGTTATCCCTCTGTACAGACAGTTGGTGAGACCCCATCTGGAGTACTGCATGCAGTTCTGGAGTTCCCATCTCCGCAAAGACATAGATAGGATGGAGACAGTCCAGAGGAGGGCAACTAAAATGGTGCAGGGTCTGCACCAGAAGCCATGCGAAGAGAGACTAAAGGAGCTTAATATGTATACCCTCAAGGAAGGGGGGGGGGACATGATAGAAACATTTAAGTACCTCAAGGGACTCAACAAAGTCCAAGAGGGTAGCATCTTTCAGAAAAAGAGATGTGCAAGAACAAGGGGGTGCAATTAGAAGACAGAGTGGGGTACGGCTCAGGGGCAATGTGAGGAAGTATTATTTCATGGAGAGGGTGGTGGATGCATGGAACAGCTATCCTGAGGAGGTCGTGGAGTCAAAAACAGTGGGGGAATTCCAGAATGCATGGGACAGACATAAAGCAATTCTAGTAGGGGGTCGGAGGAAGTAGGCTGTTGGTTAACTAGGATCTGCAGCTTGTCCAATAGGTAGGAAAATGGGCAGACTGGGTGGGCCAAGCGGTCCTTATCTGCCATCAAAGTCTATGTTTCTATGAGGGGTGCCCCACTGGGAGAACAGGCTGTGAACTACCTCCAGATGGAGAGACCACTCATGAGTCACCTCGCCTACCTGGCTGAGGGTGTCCACCAGCTGGAGGCTCCTGCCACATGGATGGCTAGGAGATCTGCCTCCAGGCTGCGCACGAGGGTCCAAATGCAGAGAGCTTCCTTGCACAGAGGCAGGGAGTGCATCCTGCCCTGTTTGTTGAGGTAGTACATGGTCGTGATGTTGTCTATCTGGACTTGGACCACCTGACCCTGAATAAATGGCACAAATGCAGTCAGCGCCAGCCAAACTGCCCAGAGCTCCAGCAGATTGATGTACCGTGGGACTCCTCGGGGGTCCAGAGCCCATGTATTCTGTGTTCCCCCATGTAGGCACCCCAGCCCTTGAGAGAGGCATCGGTCATCAGGATGACCATCGGCTTGGGGCAGAAAAAAGGGATCCCTTCTTACAGATGTGCTGGGACTAGCCACCACTGGAGGGCATCCCACATCTTCTGGGTCACCATGACCAGCTAGTCGAAGTGACCTTTGCACTGAGACCACTGGCTGGCCAGCTCCCATTGCAGGGAGTGCATATTCCAACGGGCCCATCGGACCATACTAGTGCAGGCCGCCATGTAACCAAGAAGGTGCAGGAAGTCCTGGGCAGGGCGCAATTGCCCAACCTGAAATGATCAGGCAAAGGAAGAGAGAACCTCTGCCCTGTGCACTAGGAGCCGGGCTCTGGCTCGGCAAGAATTGAGCTCTGCCCCGATAAAGCTGATCACCTGCGAGGGCACAAGTTCTGACTCTGCCTCGACCAGGAGGCCAAGGGAGGTGCAGGGCTGGAGGGCCAGGTCCCTGGACCGCTCCACCTCCTGCCTGGAGGAACCTGCAATCAGCCAGTCATCCAGGTAGGGGTACATATAGACCCCTTGGTGCCTCAGGTAAGCTGCCACCACTGCAATGCATTTGGTGAAGACCCTGGGGGCCAGGGAGAGGCCGAAAGGAATGGCCCAGAACTCGTAGAGGGTTCCCTCAGCCCGAAAGCGGAGGAATCTTCAGTGGGACAGACGGATCGGGACAAGAAAGAACACACCCTGAAGATCCAGGGAGCAAAACCACATGTTGTGCTCTAGAGATGGTATGATCTTAGACAGAGTTACCATCCTGAAGGTTTGCAACCTGAGGAACTTGTTCCGGTTGTGCAGATCTAGAATGGGACACCAGCCCCCATCTGCTTTGGCACCAGGAAGTACCTGGAGACAAACCCTGGGTGTTTTGGAGGATCTGCTACTCTGACCATGACCTCCTTCCGGAGGAGCTGGGCTATGTCATCTCGAAGAGCTGACCGGGTGTCTGCGGATACCACGTCCTCCCGTGGGGCACGGGCTCGGCTTGGAGGGTACTGCTTGAATTCCAGAGGCAGACTCTGACTGACCACTTCCAGAACCCACCTGTCCATGGTGACAGCAGACCAGGTGGAAAGGAAATGGCGGAGCCGGCCCCCCAGAGGAGGTGTGAGGGGTATGAGGGTGGCGCCCACCCCTCCTGTCACTGAACAGGCTTGGAGGAGGAAGACCTGGCTGAGGGCCACCGGGTCCCTTCCCTCCGAGCTTACGGACCACCGAGGCCACAGACTTGGGCCTGGGTTGCCAGGACTGAGCCTGCTGGCCAGCCTGATATGGGTCTGGTTTTGCTGCAGGAATGGAGGACCAAAAGGGCTTTCGCTTCTATTGCCTGGAGCCCTTGGGATCCTTTTGTGAGGATGTTACAGAGTCCAAGGTGGCACTGGACTTGTCGATGCGCTGGAGGTGACCCTCCACACTGGCCCCACACAAGTCAGTGCCCAAGAAAGGAACATCCGCCAGCTTGTGCTGAGTGTCTGCCGTGAAGGTCGAGATCTGCAGCCGAGGCCTACGGCACATGGCTACTGCAGCTGCCACTGAGCGGGCATAGGAATCCTCCAGATCCAGAGCTGTTTGCAGTTGCTGCTTGGCCACAGCCCAGTCCTGATCTCGAACCTGCTTGACTGTGGTCTGAAGGTCCACAGGTAGGTGAGGAATCAGCTCATCCAAAGAGCCCAAGAGGGCGTGGGAGAAGTGTGCCATCAAGATGGCCGAGCTTGCCTGACAGAGACAGAGCGAGGAGGCAGCGTAAACTTTTTTCGCTGCATGGTCCAATTTCTTGGACTCCTTGTCCAGCGGCTTGTCAACGTTTCTGAAATTGCCCGAGCATCAGAACATGGAGTCGGCCACCAGTACCTCGACCGATGGGGGCTCTGTGAAACCCAAGAGGGCACCGATGGGCACTGCATACTTGCAGGCCATCCAGGTAAAGGGCACCGGGCAGGTCACGGGGCACTGTCAAAGCTCCAGGGCTGGGCCAATGATGGCCTCAGCCACTGGAAAAGCCTCCATCAGAGACTCCCCTTTGTCCAGAATCTCTGTAAGGGGATAGCAAGCCCACTTCTGGATGGGCCCCGTGGACTTGGAGATGAGGCGGAGGATGCCCAGGAAGGAAGAAAGGAAGGAAGTGGGCCCTTCCTCTGTCGAGAGATACCCCACAGACTCCTCATTGACCAGATGGGAGTGCAGTGAGGAATCCTCGGACTCGGAGGAGTCCACATAAAGGAGCCAACCACCCAAGTCACCTTCAACCTTCTGCGGGCGGTCAAGTGTGATGGTAACCGACAGCCGATGGGGAAGCCCCTTGGCTGGCCAAGACTCCTTGTTCAGAGTGCCAGTTGAAAGCTGCTTGGGCGGCGATTCCACCACAATTGGAGGAGAGGCTTGCTTCAGCCAAACCAAGACAGTCTTGACCAGCTCCACTGGGGGAGGGGTGGTCTTGAATGACCCCACATTGGGAGTCGATGCTCTTGACCTCTTGAGGCAGCAGCCAAGTGATGTGGTATGAAGTGAGGGTGGCCCCGTGCCTGGCCAGCACCAACTGTTGCCCCATGAGGTCTTCGTAGCATCAACTCAACTTGCAATGAAGCCTCTTCTCACCTGAGGAGGACGAAGATGAGGAACAGTGGTTGCACCGCTTCCTGTGGTGCTGAGAGCGGATGGGCCAATGTTGGCGGGAGCTGCTTGACCCACTGGAGGAGGACCGAGACCTTGACCTCAGCCACCAGGGGTGCTGATGGGGGATCTTGGAGGGAGCCGGGGAATACCACGACTCCTGGTCTAGGTCGGTGACCGGAGGGTTCTGCTCAGTGGACTGAGCAGCCCCTTCTAAGGTCACAGGCAGGACCAGAGTCCTGAAAACAGAACTGTTGACCTCTCTGGATGACAGCCGGTCGATTGGGTTGAGAAAAAATCTCAGCCACATCATCGGCCAGCATCTTGACCGACTGGCCTAATGGGGTCTCCGTGAAGCCAGTGACCAAGGCCTTGGTTTTGACCATGGTCAAAACCTGGGAGTCGTGAGATCAAGAAAGTACAGTTATGTAAGAACTTACCGTAACAGTAGATCTTTGAGAGGCGCTCTTGCAGCAGGTGTTACCATTAGGACTAAGGCCGCCAGGCATTAGGACCCCACAGAAAAATCTTGTAGCTAGTAGTCTGTAGTGGGGACTGCCCCCGACGTTGGCTCCGCCCGACGTCAGATGTGGTATAAAGGGGTCGGTCCCCCAGCGCCATCTCAGTTCTCCCACCAGAGACAGAGCTGAAATAATTGGAGAACCGAGTAGGATCTCTCCTGCCCAAAAGAAGGGTAATAACACTGATTCCTGGGGGATGGAGGGTGGGAAAGCCACCTGCTGCAAGAGCTCCTCTCGAAGAGCTACTGTTACGGTAAGTTCTTACGTAACTGTACTATCTGACTTTGAGGTGGAGCTCTTGCAGCAGGTATTACCATTAGGACCGAGTCCCAAGCAGTACCCAAAAGTAGGCCCAGGTCTGACAGGAGGGGGAGAAGAAAAAACAGCTTCAAGAGAGTAGGCCCTGAAGGATGGCTAGTCTAAATCCTGCTCTCCTCCTAGAAGCAATGTCTAGGCTGCAATGCCTAATGAAGATGTGGACAGTGCTCCAAGTCATGGCAGCGCAAATATCTGCAGAGGAAACATTCCTCAAAGAGGCAAAGGAGGTAGCCACAGCCCTGGTACAGTGACCCTTGACCGAGCCCGGCAAGGGTTTACCATGATGTTGATAACAGAATGAAATACAGTGCACCAACCAACGGGTTAGTGTCTGCTTGGTAACAGGAGCCCCTGTCTTTCTGTGCGTAACGGAGATGAACAACTGGTCAGTCTTCCTTATGGAACTGGTTCTATGGAGGTAATAACAAAGAACTCTGTCGACATCCAGAGTATGCAACAAGGCTTCACCTTGGTTTGAAAACTCTGGATAGTAAACCGGAAGCTGGATGTACTGGTTCAGCTTTAATTCGGACATCACTTTCGGCAAGAATTTGGGATTCGTACGCAGGCTAGAACATTCTGGCTTCCGGGCACCAGAAGATCCAGAAGGTGCTCCACTGCCCAGTCCCAAACTCTCATGGCCTCTCTGCAAAGGGGATATGATTGAGTGCCCCCTTGCTTGTTGATGTAGAAGACAACTGGTCTGTTGTCTGACTGCACCAAAAGAGGACCCTGGGAAAATTTGGTCTTGAAACGCCTTTAGGGTGTTCAACACGGCTCTCATTTCTAGAATGCTGCAGTCACTACCGCCAGGCACTTGGTGAAAACCCTGGGTACCGACGAGAGACCAAAGGGCAGAACCCTGAACTGGTAATCCTGGTCCTGAAACCGGAAGCATAGAAACTTCCTGTGGGAATGCAGGACTCTGATATGCATGTAGGCATCCTGCATATTGAGGGAGCATAACCAGTCTCCTTGATGGAGGAGGGGCAGCAGGCTTGCCAATGTCACCGTCCAAAATCTCTGGTACTTGACAGACAGATTGAGCTGACTGAAATCCAGAATGGGACGAAGATCTCCAATTTTCTTCAGAACTAGGAAGAAATGGGAGTAGACGCCTGTGCCCCACTGGGTCTGGGGGACAAGCTGAATGGCCTTTTTCTTTTAGAGGGACAATCTCATCCACCAGAAGCTTGGCATGGGCGAGTGGACAATGAGAAGGGGGGGTGAATTGTCTGAGGGTATGCTCAGAAACTCTTATCGCATAACCTCTGCGAATGGTTTCCAGCACCCATTGGTCCGAGGTGATACTGGACCATTCTGTGAGGTAAAGGGAAAATCTCCTTCCTACCAGCTCGTTCTGCATAACCTGAGAAAGAGGAGGGGTCTGCAGCGAGTCAGGCTGTAGAGGAGGGGTTGGGGCCTGGTGCCCTGGGAACCTTGAGCTGCTTGGGGCCTTGGGCACCTTGAGGGGCAAGATGGCCGCGCCTCTTGAACCCTTTTCCTTGGGGTTGCTTGCCCCTTGTCACTGACCTTTCCGAAAGGGACAACGATGGGAAACTTGAGGCTCCGACTTGTACATCCTGTGGATGTCAGCAACGACCTTGCTTGAGTCCTGCAGGTTCTTCACAAGAGACTCCATCTCCTGGTCAAACAATACTGGACCCTGGAAGGGGCATCCAGTATAGTCTCCTGAAGGTCTGAGCGAAAACCCAACACCCTGAGCCAGGAGTGCCTCCTCAGACAAATTCCCATCACAGCCACACGGGAAGCCATGTCCACCGAATCATATGAGCAACGGAGGACATGCTTGTCCACGTCCACTCCAGACTTGACATAAGTGAGAATCTCATTTTTACTGTCCGAGTCTGGCGGGGTCTTGACCAACTCCATCGTTTTCTCCCAGAAAGACTGCTGGTAAGAAACCATATGGGAAAGAAAATTCCGCGAACGGATGGAGCCAGTAGCTGAAGAAAAGACTTTCCTGCCCCAGTGATCCAGTTTCTTGGACTCCGGATCAGGGGGCTGAGAGCTCAGGTGCTTGGGCTGGTTAACACGACCGTGCATGGCCATAAGCACCAGTGAATATGTCTTGGGATGTTCCCCCAAAAAGGGTTCCACCTTGGGGAGTTTATAGAGTCTGTCCGCCTTCCTGGGAACGGCTGAGGTGGACGATGGTTTCTGCCATGTAAGCCTGGTGACACCCTGGAATGGTTGCACCAGAGATGGGATAACCAGAGGTTTTGGCTCTTTGGATACCAGAAACTTAGCCAGTCGCCTTCACTCTGGGTCCAGCCCCTCTGTGTACCATTCATAAATTGATTGAACGTGATGCATAATGTCCAAGAACGATAGGTCATCCGGGGGGGGATCTGGGTGAGTTCCTGGGACCTGGAGAAGGCAGAATAAAGTCTTCCTCATCTGAAGATTCTGAGGAGGAGGGGCTTGTAGCACCATCTTCTGGAGAGGACAGGCGTCTGCTGGAGGAAGGAACTGGGGAAGAGTACCTTCTCTTGCGCTTGCCTTTTGGATCTGGACGTGGTTGGTCATCTCCAACGGGTTTGTCGGGAGTTGGAGGAGGCCCCATGGGAGACTCCCTAGGAGGCGGGTCAGAGAGTCTATATAGTAGGTCCCCTTAACTGTATTCCACCAGATGGACAAAAAGTGAGCTGATGTCCACCAAGGGGATGACAGGTGGGGCAGGTGTCGGGTTAATCGGACTGGGCGTCTGCGGATCCTGTGGATCTGGCATCTGGTCAATGGATCCCTCTTTATTTTTATTAGGCTGCTGCTCAACGTCCATGTCCCTGGGGGACCCGGCGTCTGGAGTAGGAGTGGGCCCATTGGGCGACCAACCCTCAGAAGGTGGGGTGGGCATCTGAACCTCATCCAGTGATGGCCTCCGATCAGGCATCAAGGCACAAGTCATCGGGGAGGGCAACCGGCTCGGTGGGTGCATGTCAGTAGTAGATGGGTGCACCTTGGCCATCGGAGGAGGAGGGGGCACCTGATGGCGGACAGTCTCCTGTCATCTATCCGTGTTGTCCATGCGTTTACACTTTTTGGATGACCTGCCGAGCTTATGGCTGGAATCCTTAGGCCTGCCGGCAGGCAAATGGCCTTCCTGGGTCAACACAGTGGAAGCTTTGTGGGGTCACTGGGCCAGAGAAGGATGAGCGGTCAAACGCCCGGAGAAAGATGTCTCCCTGTGTTTGCCCTGGGAAGAGGAGGGAGCTGAGTTCGAAGGTGTCCCAGTTACATTAAGAGGAACAGAACCTGACCTCCCACCAGAGGTCGAAGAAGAAGGCGTCCTGAAAAGCGACTTTGGGCAGGACTCAGACCTGACCCTATCTTTCTCCCTATGGTGATGGTGCTTCCCTCCTGAAACCTTCTCTCTGGGTGAGGAGTCCTTGGTGGGAGAAGAAGAGCTGTGCTCCAAGGTCTGCTGCATAGCTGCCACCTTCTGTTCCAAGGAGATAGGCCTTATGTGCGTTGGCTCTCCTAGTTCTGGTCTTCTGGTTAAACTTCTTGCAATGCGGGCAGTCGGCGGGCCGATGGCCAGGGCCTAAACAGATGAGGCAGGCCGCATGGCCATCCTTAGCTGGTAACTGCTTCCCGCATGCATGCTTAGACTTGTGCCACAGTGGAGAGGGCGACAACATGCAAGAAGCTGAATCTTCAAATAAAAGTATGAAATACTGGAAATGGCAAAAACCACAGTCAACTGTGATGAAAGGCATCCGTGGAGCCAAACTAAGCAATTCGACGGCGGGAAAAGAACTGAGATGGCGCCGGGGGACCGCCCCCTTTATACCACATCTGACATCAGGTGGAGCCATCGTCAGGGGCAGTCCCCACTTCAGACTGCTAGCTACAAGATTTTTCCATGGGGTCCTAATGCCTGGCGGCCTTAGTCCTAATGGTAATACCTGCTGTAAGAGCTCCACCTCAAAGTCGGATCATTCCCGGTCCCACGAATGTTGACGATGAGTCTTCTCTTTCTTCGACTCCTTTTTCTCCTTCAAAGAGCGGGAGTGGGAGCTGTGAGATCCAGAAGGAGCCCGACCTTAATCGGGAGGGATTGGCACAGCTCCTTGAAGGAGCCCGAAAAAGTGGAGCTCAACTGGAGCAGAATGAAGGCAGAAGTCGAGGAGGACTGAGCGGCGGTCTGAGCCGTCTCCTCCTCAAAGACCGCAAGCTGTTCCAGCAGCTCGACAGACCCTGCAGCCACAGAGGCTACCCAATGGGTGTCTTTAGAGTTGACCAGCAGATGTTGTTTTTCTGGGTGGTCCAACTTAAGGCAGGTGAGGCAGTCCTTGAGGACCATCACATGAAAAGACTGACAAATGTCACAGGCCTGGGTATTGTGTTCGTGGCCCAGGCAGTAAATGCACGTGGCATGGGGGTCAGTACATTACATCTTCTGCCCGCACGGGCACTGGTGAAATCCAGGTGCGGACTTGTCATCCATTGCAGTCAGGGCTCGAAGACTAATACTGAAACAGTAGCGAAGTTTTAGACAGCAATCCAAACGGATCAAAAGTGCTAGGGCCTACAATGCGGGAGTGCAAAGGAGGGAACCTGCTTCTTCCAGTGGAAAGGAAGATCTGGCATCACAGGGCAGAGCCATGGGATATACCACCCAGGTGGGTGGGAAGAGACAGCTTGAAGACTTTCTGGCACATCTTAAAGGGGAAAGGACACTGCCAACAAATGTGGACAGAACAACATATCCACATCCCTAGAACCCTGGTTTCCCAAGCACCCTACTGATAAATTTCACGGTGTCCTTTATTGACACAGCTTTAAAATAGAATTTCAGATAACTTGGTTTGGGGCCCAGCAACTGAGAGGTTTTCGAACCAGGACCCTCACAGGAGAGCCGGACAGGATCAGTGGGAATGACAGAACTTGGGTCAGTGAAGGCTGAACCGAAAAAACTGGCTAATTTGGTGGGCTCAGTGGAATCAATGACCTCTAGAATGTCAACTGAGAGCATTTTAGGTGAAGATGTATCACCCTTGGCAAGTACAGTAACTCCGAGATGTTGTCTCAGAAACTTTTGCCATTGCTGCAGTTCTGGGTCTGCTGATCCATGCAGAAAATCAGAGTTGGCCTTCCTAATCACACTGGTACACTTCTTGCGGGCTTTTCTGAATCTTTGCAGGTGGACTGGGGACTCTGATTCCCTGACCAGTACCCACAGATTGTCCCATTCTCTCACGCAAGCAAGACATTCCAGTATGATTCTTCTGGACAACGTATCTGTTGCCTTGTATTTTTTGACAGGTGCAAAATTATCACAAGCATGAACTCGGAGACAAGGAAATCAAGGGCCAATTCAATATCTGGAATGGCATCAAGGAAGCACCAATCAATTTGAGCCAAGTGGGCTCTGAATTCAGGCGCCTTCTTTTTGTTTAGGACTTAGCTGAATATGATCCATGGGGCTGGCTTGGGCTATTTAACTGTCCAAACACAATGTACTGGAGAACGGTCACTCACAGTATCTGGCAGAACTTTGACAACTTTAACCCGGTTACCAAAGAATAAATAAATAAAATAAATAACTCTGGGTGTATGACCAATACTCAGTCGATTAGTGTTACAGTGCCAGTTTTATAATTCTTCCTAGTGTGCTCAGTGACCATTTGTGTGAGGAACAGACTGGATATCTTGTCCCTAAAACCTGTGCTTGATTTAGCATTCCAGTTACTGTTAAAGCCTCTGATAACAATGCAGTCCCAGTTGTGCTTGAGGTGTTGAAAGCAATGAGTGAGGGACTCAATGCCATGATGCTGTTTACCAGGTGGGATATAAACAGACAGGATAATCAGACATTTGTTCCCATTCCCTATCAGTAGCTTTATTGCTGGGCATTCACAGTCCCTCATAGGATTCTTAATTACAATTTTGGATGCTTGCAGGTCTGATCTGAGATAGGTAAGGCAGCCCCGCTCACCTTTTCTGTCCCCCCGAAGATGGGAAAGCCTGGCAAGGAGACAGTGGCATCCGTTATGTGTGAACGGAGCCAGATTTTAGTTAGGCATGTAACGTCTGGCTGCATTAACACAACCCAGGCTTTGAAATGGCCAAATTTAGGTAGTAGACTACCTATATATAGGATGACAATGTTCAGTTTCCCTTGGCTGTGGGTGCCAGGCCCAGAGCTACCAGCAGGGTCTGGACTGGGGTTGGCACTGCCAGACAACAGGAGTAGCATTACTGTGAGACCCCTGTGGGCAGGGAGGAGGGGCAGGTACGAGGCCCTGGAAACACCAATATTTCAGGCAATCCTGTAGCACTCCCCGCATGCCACTCGGGTTAGGTGTCCCCTGTGGGAGTGGGGGGGGGCTTGTGAACTGACGGGCTGTTTGGAAGGTTCAACTGGTTATGGTATCAGCATGGGACCTACAGAGATAGACTCCCTCACCTCAGAGGGCTCAAAGGGTTCAGGTAACTGTACTATAGGTAGACAGAGAAGCAGCATTATTATTATTATAAGTAACCTGCTTGCTTTGGGAGGGAGTAACACTATTTGTCAAGTTAAGTAGGTAGGTTGCTAGCCCTCTAACCCTTGGACACAGTCCACCTAGGTGGGGTGACAGTAGCTCAACAGCAGAGGTAAGAGTGGCAGTTACCCACGTCCAATATAAGCACTACCAGCAGTCAGAAATCTGTAGCAGGGTAGTTAGTAGCAGCCTAGGTTATAATTAGAAACCAAACCCTCAAGCCAGTATACACAACCAATAATGTTTAAATACTGTGAGCAGACAGAGACTATTACACCACCAGAATTATAGCACAGTTGGAGAATATTAGGAAACCAGTACAAATACAATAGCAATTGAAAGCCAGTATACACAAACAGTACTGTTTAAATATACTGAGCAGACAGAGAATATTAGGCAATCCGCACAGTGCAGTGTATCTACAGTCAGCAATCAGACAGTAGTAGAAACTTAGCAGTATGCCATTTTAGTGGCTGGAAGTCAGCATACCCGGGTCACCCAGATAGGGTGCTTGCTAAATCTAGTATATACTAGGTTTTATCAGCTATCAGAAAAAAACAATATGCACAGTAACAGCAGTCAGAGAGATGCAGGAGTTAGCAGCAAATGTTTGTAGAGTGTAGTCATGTAGATGTTAAGGAATGTACATAGTTCAGATAACCTAGTGGCATGGAAGCTAACAAGTTCGCTGTAATAGGGTACTCACTGCATCTGGCAGGGTTCAGTGCACAGGGAGACAGTGTGGCTCGTTGCTGGCTGACTCCTGGCAGACTCCTCAATGCCCTTTGAGCTATGGTCCTTAGTACGGAATGGCTGCTAGTGGGGATCTGGTAAAATGGAGGAGACTAGTCCTGCCCTTAAAGCCACCCAATTGGTGGAGCACAGCTGCACATCCAAGCAGCGGCAGGGGGGAGGGGGAAGAGAGGTTGAGGAGCAACAGATGACTGGCGGCAGGGGAGAGCAAGAGCCAGAGATGTAGTGAAGGCTCCCACTATGAACTCTTAACAGCTGGAACTGAGCCAAGTCCTGATCAGAACAAAGGATGAGCTGGTGAGTCGATGCAGTTTAAAAATCGCACCCCACCATGTAGTGAGTCCTCAAAGTCACCCAACTGGTGGAGTACAGCTGCACATCCAAGTAGCGGACGGGGGTCAGAAGAGCAACAGATAACTGGTGGCAGGTGGGGGGAGAGCCAAAGATGTAGTGCAGGCTCCTACTATGACCGATGTGCTGCTGGAACAACGACAAGTCCCCATGGAAACAAAGGATGAGTTGGCGAGTTGGCACCATTTGAAAACTGTGCCCCACCCTGTAGTTCGTCCTCAAAGCCACCTGACTGGTGTAGCACAGCTGCACTTTCAAGCAGCAGTTGGGGGGTCCGAGGAGCAACAGATGACTGGTAGAAGAAGGGAGCGAGAGAAAAAGATGTAGTGCAGGTTCCCACTATGATTCCTGTGCTGCTGGAACTGAGCCAAGTCACGGTCAGAACAAAGGATGAACTGGCAAGTCAATGCCGTTTGAAAATCGTGCCTCACCCTATGGCACTTCAATTCATTTGTCCTGGAGAATTACAAGCTGATCCCCCTCCAAATCCCCCTTTATATACATAGGGTCTGGAGTGATTAATCATATAATTCATATCTGGAGATCCCCCCCCCCAATACTGTAAAGAAATGTGCCAGCTTGGCGGTTACTATTAACAGCCCGTGCAGTGATGGGACCAGGGCAGAAAACTAGGAAAGCTCAGCGGAGTTAGGGAACACCATCGCCATGAGGATGGGGGGGGGGGAGGAAAATGGAAGGTGGTGAGGAGGGGACGCAGAGGAGAGAAGGGGTCAGGGCAAGGAAGGACGAGGGAGGAGATGGGAAGCGTAGCACAAGGCATTGAGGGCAAGGGAAATAGGACCTCTAACAGGTATACAGTATTGCAGGGTTTGGATGAGCAGGGGCAAGGGGGAGAGAGCAGGAAGCAAGAGGAGGCAGGGCCCAGTAAGGGGGACAGGAAAGTGGGGGTGGAACAGGGTTAGGGAAAGAAAACGGGGGCAGGGAGGTAGGAGAGTTGAGAGAGCTGGTGGGCAAGATAAGCATGGGAAGGGGGAAAGTAAGAAGAGAGGCATGGGAAATGTGAGGGAATCTCCAGGTGAGGAGTACAAAGGGGGAGAAAAGGCCAGACCATGGGGGAGGCAAAGCTGGGGGTAAGCATGAGGAAAAAGGGAAGCTGGGTTACAGAGAACAGAAGTTGTTCTGGGTATGCCCACAGCGGAGGAGATTATATAGGAGAAAGGAAATAGGAAGGGGGGAACCATGGCAGAGGAGAGTCAGGAAAGGGGGGAGAGGGTGGTAATTCTTGGGAACTCGATACTCAAGGGAGTACGATGGGGTAACAAACATACTAGGAGGAACAACATGCCTGGCATGACCACAGGGAGGGTGGGAGCAATCATACCAAAATGTGTGGGACAGGAACAGGGGAAGCCACACACAGTGGTTCGTTTGGGAACCAATGACCTGGCAGGATGCAAGGTGAATGTGGTGCAGGAAAGGTTCAGGGAACTGGGGAGAATCTGCAGTGGGGTAGGGACAACAGTAGCATTCTCAGAGATACTACCTGTCCCAAGAGCCAGTATTGCAAGAAAGCTGAGGATTGCAGAATTCAGTACATGGCTGGGAGGCTGGTGTGAGGCAAATAGGTACGGGCTTGTGGGAGACCTAGGCAGGACATGGGAACACAATGACCTACATGCACCGGATAGGTTGCATCTGAGTAAGAAGGGCTCAAGGGTTCTGAGAGGCAACCTGAAAAGGTACTTGATGGATAATCTACATTTAAACTGACAAAGGGGGGGCAGTAGAGGGCACAGCACTCAGCACCAGGCAAGGGACTGGGCCCTCAGGAGGAACCTAAAGGAGGGAGGAGAGCAAGGAAGTGGATAGCAGATATAAGGGGAAGGAGTCAAAAGGGAATAGAGGAAATGTGAGGCAGAGGTTGAGATGGAAAGTGGTCTCCTTGAATGCCAGGAGTCTGGTAAACAAGACAGCAGACCTACAGGTGCTGATGGCAGAAGAGGAGGTAGACATAGCTGCCATCACAGAGACATGGGCAGCCCAGTACCATGACTGGGACCTTAAGATCCCAGGGTATCAATTGCATAGAAAGGACAGAGAGAGGGGGAGAAGGGGAGGAGTATCGCTGTACATAAGGGATGGGATAATGTGTACCAGAGAGAGGGGGGAGGAGGGAACAACTGAAATCCAACAGCTAGTGCTACAAAACACAACTGGGAAACAGACTCGGGTGGGGGTTGTGTACAGACCACCAGCACAGGACATAGAGCTGGATAGGGAGCTTAGGGAACAGATTAGGAGGGCAGGAGGGATAAGGAACACTATAATCCTAGGCGACTTCAATCTGCCAGGTGTTGACTGGGGCACCCCAGCTACTTCCTGTGGCAGGGAGCAGGTCCTCCAGGATGCTATCCAGGAGAGTTTCCTGATACAGGGAGTCACAGAGTGAACAACAGAGGGGGCCATGCTAGATCTGGTGTTGTCGGATAGGGATCATGTCCAGGGAGGTGAAGTGAGGGATCCCCTTGCAGGCAGCAACCATCACATGGTGTGATTTTACATGAACATGGTGAAGGATGTAGCCAAGACAAAAACGAGAGTGGTGGATTTCAGGAAAGCTGACTTCACTAGAATGGGTATCATGCTGAAGGAGCACCTGGCAAAGCTCAAGCCGCAGATGGATGCGGAGCAGAAATGGGACGTCATCAAGAAGGGGTTAATAGAGGCCACCGACACCTGCACAGAAATTCGTAAAAAAGAACTCTAGGTGTGGGAAACCCAGCTGGTATAGCTGGAGGGTGACCAAGAAGGTGAAAGCAAAGTGGGCTGCCTTCCTGAAGTACAAGCCTACCTTGAAGGAGAAGGACAGAAAGGCTTATGCAGAGAAATCTCATGAGGCAGGGAGAGAGGTCCAGGCAGCCAAGAGCCAAGACTAGCACAGGGGATTAAGGAAAGGAAGAAGGGGTTTCTTCTGACACATTAGGGAGATAAAGAGAGGAGGAGGATGGGCAGAAAAGGGGAAGATCAAGCGTTGGCAAGGAGGATGGGCAGAAAAGGGGAAGATCAAGCGTTGGCTTTAAATTAATACTTCTTCTCTGTGTTCACTAAAGAAGCAGAAGGGCCCATACCACAGGGGAGGAATGGGGGGGAGCCCGGAGGGGTGGACTACGAAGGGGAGATTGGGGTGGGCAAGGTCTTAAGGGGGCTAAGTGAAGGGTGGACAAAGCACCGGAACCATATGGTTTACACCCAAGTGTCCTGAGAGAGTTGACGGGGATGCTAGTAGCCCCGCTTACGGACCTGTTTAATGCCTCACTTGAGGAGGGCTGTGTTCTACAGGACTGGAGAACAGCTCACGTGGTTCCACTCAATAAGAGTGGTACCAGGGATGAGCCAGGTAACTACAGGCCAGTTAGCCTGACCTCCATAGTGAAGAAGATAATGGAGACCATTCTAAAGGAAAGGCTGGTGTCCTTCCTTGCGGAAAATGGTCTCCAGGACGACAGGCAGCATGGGTTTGTCAGAGGAAGATCTTGTCAAACCAACATGATTGACTTCTTTGACTGGGTTACGAGGTCACTGGACAGGCAATGAACGTCCTGTACCTGGACTTCAGCAAGGCATTCAATTCAGTACCGCATGGCAGGCTGATCAAAAAGCTGAGGGACCTGGGAATAGGGGACAAACTGCTAGGTGGGTCAAGAACTGTTGCAGGATAGGAATCAGAGAGTGGTGGTAGGGGGGAACTATCCAAACCTTGGCCTGTAACCAGCGGGGTCCCACAGGGCTCAGTACTTGGTCCTGTGCTGCTCAACATCTTTACTGGTGACATAGCAGAGGGAGTCAAAAGTAAGATCTGCCTCTTTGCAGATACCAAGCTCTGTGGGAGGGTGGACACAGTGGAGGGGAAACAGGAATTAAGGGAGGATCTGGCTAGGCTGGAGAATTGGTCAGGCATCTGGCATTTGGGTTTCATTGCCAAGAAATGCAAGGTCACGCACCTGGGTGCCAGGAACCCAGGGGTCAGCTACTGGCTGGGGGAGTACAGGTGGCAGTCTCAGAGGAGGGAAAGGACCTTGATGTGATGGTCAGAAGAGACATGAGACACTTAACACAGTGCCGCAAGGCAGCAGCCAAAGCAAATAAAATGCTAGGCTGCATCACCAGGGGAATAACCTCTAGGAGGAAGGAAGTTGTCTTGCTTCTGTGCAGATCACTGGTGAGACCGCACCTGGAATACTGTGCGTAGTTCTGGTATCCGTATCTGAAGAAGGATATCAAGCTACTGGAGGGGGTCCAGAGGAGGGCGACCACGATGATTCAGGGTATGGGGGACAAAACATGAGGAGAGGCTGAGTGAGCTAAACATGTACTCCCTGGAGGATAGGACAGAGAGAAGGGGAACATGATAGAGGCCTTCAAGTACCTTAAGGGAATAAACAGGGTAAGATTGGAGGGCATCTTTAACTTAAGGAAGGAGGGTACAGGGGGGACAGCATGAAGCTAGTGGGGGTAGATTTAAGAAGGAAATGAGGAGGCACTTTTTCACTGAAAGGGTGGTGTCAGGATGGAACGAGTTGCCAGAGGAGGTGGTTGCAGTAAAGTGGCTAGTTTAGAGGGGAGATAGGGTGAAGAAGAAAAATTAAGGTAGGTTTTCTTGGGATGGGGAAGGGGAGGTTACTAGGGAGGATAGCTGACTCCAGTGGGGGTAGGGGTGGGGGGCAGCTCCAGGGAACTAATAACAACTGCACCTCAAGCAGACTTGATAGACCATTCTGGCCTGTTTCTGCTGGCAAATTCGTATGTTCATATTAATGATGGGCTCAACACCTGGAGGAGGTTCAGTTCACTTCCAGGCATGTCAGGCTTTGTAATGCTTCAGTATGCCAGTCATGAGTTTTGTACTCTTCCTGTGGTTATGTACAGGTAGCAATTAACATACTCCATTTGTACTTAGCCCTGGGAGGAGCGCAAAACTGATGACTGGCATATTGACGAATAATAAAGTTACAGGACACCTACTATAGAAAAGAACTGAATCTCCTGCAGCTGACCCCCTCAGTCATATTTCTACACAGTGGTTTGGGATGCTGTTTGTTTATTTTATGGGGAAAGAGAGTCACGAGATCTCCTTTTTGAATTAAAATGGCAATCATTAAAATCATTACAGCTGTCACACGACTACCACAAATACTGGGTAGAGTTGTTAATCAAGAGGTGCACCACAGGTTAGGTGTAGAGCTGAACTTATTAGAGTTTCCCTTGAACTGTTCAACTCTAAGGGAAATGAGAAGGTTTCCTGACATACTGTAGAAAGTA
This sequence comes from Neoceratodus forsteri, assembly GCA_016271365.2. NCBI lineage: Eukaryota > Metazoa > Chordata > Ceratodontiformes > Ceratodontidae > Neoceratodus > Neoceratodus forsteri. The sequence goes on from JADMNL010000040.1 coordinate 6,017,605, forward strand.
TTGCTTGTTGACAAGCAATGTAGTGTGGGAGGGAAAGAGAAATGTGACCACAAGAACCTTTTACTAGCCAGCTGACTTTGTGGCTTAGCTGGTAAAGCTACATGGGCAGAAATCAGGGGGCCTGAGTTCATGTTATTTCACTTGCGGGGGGCAAAAATAAATTGTGAACAAATGAATAAAAACATTGTCCATATGTCAATAGTGCTGGAATGTGGCATTTTATGAGCTTTAGGTGCTAGGGGTCAATATTAAAACTGAGCCCCTCTGCCACCACCTTATAAGTACACAGCTGTGGTGCAAATACCAAGGGTCTCTCCAGCCCCTGTGGGCCCACATGATAATTCCAGCACTGAAAGCCAGCACTGGCAGCTTGTTCACAGAGTGTAATACTGTATTCACTAAACAACCCGCCACTAATTATTTACTCACGGAGACACGACGGTAAAGACTGCAGTGGTCCTACCACTAGTGGATACAGCTATGTAACGAAGTAGCAACTGCTACCCCTTAAGGCTTGAAAACAGTAGCTGTTTTAGCTGAATTTGAGCTTTAAAAGAGAACAGTTTACTTTTTCAGGGAAAGGGTTACCCCTTGACAAAACTGATATTACCTTGAAAAATTCTAGATCGACCCCCGAGTACAGCAGTATAGGCACCTCATACTGTTAAATAATCCTTGAATCTATCTTGTTGGTTTTCAGAAACCTTTGTAGAAGGATGTATGTTGACCTGAGATTATCATTTGAAACGGAGATAAGATTTATTATGAAGGAAGGCAGTGTAATATATTTCTTGTGGTCTACAATGCACCCCCCCCCCCATTTTCTCCATACCTCACACTAACATGGGACTCCCCACAGTGACAACTAGTTATCCCCCTTCAAGGGCAAGCGTCTGACTTTGCAGTCAGTACAGACACCACATGACTCTCTCTCCCTAAGAGTCAAGTGGTTCTCTTCCATGATGCCCCCCATCCCAGGGCAGGACACACAAGTCTGCCTTGTGCCCAAGTTTTCCAGATGGCAGCTGGGTGTTTTTTTTTTTTTTTTTTTCTACATCTGCTTTGGTTTTCCCATCAGACATCCAGACAATTATTATGATCAGTATAAAAATACTATTTTTTTTTACAGCAGTGCTACAGTCCCCAGACCAACAGTCAAGGTGCATTGTTGCTATAATTTTAAAATGAGTACAATGTCTGTACTACTACTAGGATTCAAATACAAAGCCTCTCAGTGCAGCTGGGTACATGCAGTAGTGTGCTAAGAAACCACGCAAGCTTTCAAACGTTAATGCAGTTTGTACTCACTTCTCCTCGTCCTCCGATGAGGTCCTGCTGGGCATCCTTTGCATTATCCTTTTCTTCCGCATGTTTGCCTCGTCCAATATGCTGGTGACCTTGGGGAAGAGCCCCTCCATCAGGTCCATGGTGGTTTTCATCTTGGAGTTTGGATCCAAGATGTCAGCTAGAGACTTGTCCCGGCTGATGATCTCCTTGGCAAGCATCCCAGACTTGGTGTCTTCAGACAACTTCATCTTCACCTTCAAGTAAGCGCTGTGACCCTCCAGGCTGCGGCAGTTTTTTCTCAGTGTCTCAGCTGTGTCCACACTTTTCGACTCACTTTCTATCCCTGGGTTGCTGGAGCCTGGGGACTCCTCATAACCGGTAGTTTGCTGCTGTGCTTTGTCTATGGGCGTTGAACTAATCCACTTTGCCCCCATTTTCTTCACATAACTCCCAGGGGTGGAGTGTGGAAAACTGCTGGCTATGCCTTGGGTTCCACCACCACTGCCACCTGTAGTGGCTGTCAGTGCAGAGGTTCTTTCCTTCTCAGCAGCATTTTCTGAAAACCTGTTGATTAAATCAAAACACGTTTTAAAAGATGAAGAGTCATCTTGTCAGGTAAGATCTGTTAGAAACACTCAGTGATAGTGACATGATGATATGGTGTAATTCATATAAATCTTTTTTTTTTGTGTGTGGGTGGGGCAATCTCCCACCACCACCACCACCATAGAAACATAGAATCTGACAGCAGATAAGGACCGCTTGGCCCACCTAGTCTGCCCATTTCCCTACCTGATGGATAAGCTGCAGATCCTAGTTAACCAACAGCCTACTTCCTCCTACCCCCCACTAGAATTGCCTTATGTCTGTCCCATGCATTCTAGAATTCCCCCACTGTTTTTGATTCTACGATCTCCTCAGAGGAGCTGTTCCATGTATTCTGTAGCTCTCTGTGAAGAAATGCTCTCACATTACCTCTGAGCCGTCCCCCCTCTACCTTCAAATCGTGCCCCCTTGTTTATGCACATCTCTTTTTCTGAAAGATGCTACCCTCTTGGACTGTGTTGAGTCCCTTGAGGAATTTGAAAGTTTCTATCATGTCCCCCCTCTCCCTCCTTTCCTCGAGGCTATACATCTTTAGTTGCTTTAGTCTTTCTTCATATGTCTTCTGATGCAGACCCTGCATCAGAAGACCTCAGGCTGCCATGTCTACACCTCATCTTCTGTCTGGGAGGATAAGCAAGTGTCTGCCTTTGCACTTTACACCAGTGCTGTTGTGTGACTGGCCTTCCCTCCCTGGGAGTTGAGTGCTACGTCTCTTCTATGTGCCAGACTCCACACCCATCCTACAGCCCAGTTTAAACCATTATTTATTTAATTGAAGTTTCATAAGATGTGACATCTCGTTTTCAGTGTGGAAGGGGGGCAGAGTAGCAGCAGCTAAATGGTATACACTGCATATACAACATAAAACATCTATTGGGAAACAAACATAAAAAGAGACAGAGTGGATTACAAAATGCCAAAAACTTAAGCTAATTTAGCTAAATTGAACTTTAACTTAATTAATAATGTTATTTAATTTAACTTTAGATGGTTTGTTACTTCATACTTTGTATTTACTAATGAATTGTACTGTATGATCCTCTCTACTACTGGCACTGGTCTTCTATTCTCTGACCTGTATGTACATCTGTTATCTGCATTATCGTGCATTTATTATCTATTACAAATTATGGTACATGTAACTAACCCCCAGTCGCCCCTGAAAAAGGGTCCCTCGGGATCCAGTAGGCCTCCCAGTTAACAAAATTGAAATAAATAAATAATGCTGATTTGTTTGAACAATAAATCAAGCAGTCTTAGAAAAAGGTAGTTTATTTATGAAAAGGAATTATTTCACTGAAAGTGGTCGATTTGTAAAACTGACTACAGTATCATTTAAAGTAGTAGTATAGTATCAACAGAAACTATCCATGTCTAAGAACCTTTAGAAAATGGTCTTGAAAAATAAAGCATGCTGATTGGCTGAAAGACATGGTCAGGCATGCACTTAATTTTCAATAGTGCCCGATGAAATACAAGTGCCAATTTGGAGTGCCCCATTACTAAGGGTATCATTGGGCACCCCAAATTTTCAAAGTCGATCTGCCGCCATTTTTTCCTCTCACTTAGCAAGCAAGTTTGCAGCCGGCCAAGCCTCCCCAACCCACGTCTTAGTTTAAGTTCAGTACTGTTACATGTAGAAATAAACACACTCCAGTTTTTTTGTTTTTTTGTGGTTGAAGACAGAGGCAAATGATCATTCTTCTATTAAAAAAAAGGAAAACGTGTCCTTAGCACTTCTGCTATCTCCAAACACCGTTAGATGACTGAGAGAGAGTTCCATATCCCATTTAAGCATGTGTCAAGCAAAGATTTACAGATAAAAGGAGGCAGTTATGTGCTACAGTAAGTTGGAAGAACAAGAAAACAGTTCTACAAAAACCCTTCACACCAAAAATGGAAAGGGTCCTTGGGGTAGTCATATCAGATGACCTAAAGGTGGGCAAGCAATGTGAGAAAGCAGTAAGGAGGGCTGGGGGATACTGGGATACATAGGGAGAGGCATCACCAGTAGAAAACAGGAAGTTGTTGTCCCTCTGTACAGACAGTTGGTAAGACCACGTCTGGAGTACTGTGTGTAGTTCTGGAGACCCCATCTCCACAAAAACATAGACAGGGTGGAGGCTGTCCAAAGGAGGGCAACCAAAATGATGCAGGGTCTGCACCAGAAGACATATGAAGAAAGTCTAAAGGAGCTTAAGATGTATAGCCTCGAAGAAAGGAGAGAGTGGGGGGACATGATAAAAGCTTTCAAATACCTCAAGGGAACCAACAAAGTCCAAGAGAGTAGCATCTTTCAGAAAAAGAGATGTGCAAGAACAAGGAGACACAATTTGAAGATAGAGGGGGACGGCTCAGAGGTAATGTGAGGAAGTATTTCTTCACAGAGAGGGTTGTAGAGGCATGGACCAGCCTTCCTGAGGAGGTCGCAGAGTGAAAAACATTGGGGAAATTCAAGAATGCATGGGACAGACATAAGGCAATTCTAGTGTGGGGTAGGAGGAAGTAGGCTGTTGGTTAACTAGGATCTGCAGCTTATCCATTAGGTAGGGGAAATGGGCAGACTAGGTGGGCCAAGCGGTCCTTATCTGCCGTCAAAGTCTATGTTTCTATGTCTCTGCAATGCAAGTGAGGTCAACTGAGGTCACCAAGTCCGCAGTAACTGCATTCTTATTCCTAATCCAGCTTGCATTGCAAAGCACTGCTTGAACGGGACTCAAGGTGGCTGCTAGCCCGACAGCTACCTGCTCACACAAAGTTGCGGGAACCCTGGATATGGGAACCAGGTAAGGGCGACCTCTCCCTGGTCCACATTTCGCCCCAGGTCATCTCCTGGTCTTAACCACTCAAATGTGGCTCACTCCATCAGCTATAGTGGTACCCAGCCTTCCACTTCTCCGCCTCCTTCTAATACTGGCCTCCCGGCGGTGCACAGCACAGCAGAAGGCAAAGGGAGGTCAAAGAAGGGGCAGAGATCCATCAGCTGGGATGCTGTGTAGCTGAGCCTACATGGCTGACCACCTAAGCACATCTCTGGAAAACCTACCGGACACATTTGGTCAAATAAATAAGAAAAAAAAAATAAGATAAACCATTAAAAATCCATCCAACTCTAATAAAATAAATTAATTCCCCAAGCTACAAAGTTAATACAAACTAAACTTTAGACATCATAAGTTCCTGCTGCTTATACCTGCCCTAAAGTCATAAACCTCTGCTTGTAACAGAATAATGCCCACAGCAACTGATTCTGTTTTCTTGGAAATTTCATTGGAATGTCCTAAAATTTCTAATTTTGGGGGAATGTTGTGCAACGGAGTTCTGCTGGTGTCATCTGGGAGGAGTTTGTTATTTTTCTGGAAATCAGAAAATCTCTATAGTCATTAATTTAATGAAATGTCCTGAGGAAAGGTTGCTGGTTACCATCTTTGTCATTTAAGGTGATGAACCAGTCATTTAGACACTTCAGGTTAGCTAGTATGGTCATCATTCTCGGCTCAAGAACTCATTTAAGTGAGACATATGTGAATATTTCCTATAGTGGCGGCAGGATATGCTCTTATTAGTCAATTGGAATATAAACCAGGCTACTGCTCCAGAACTATATTATTACAAATTTTAAACTGATAAGGGTTCAAAGAACAGAACAAAATGTATTTTGTAATATTCCAGGCTCCTACCCTTTTTTGGTGTCCTCTTCCACTTCTGCTAGCTTCTCATTAGGTAGCTCTGGACTCTCTATTAGTGGAGGAGGTGGTGGAAACTCATCTATGATGTCTACAAAAGTGGAGCTTTCTATGGGAGGAGGTGGGGGAAGTTCAAAAGGTTCCTCAATGGCCTGAGATACTGCTTCTTCGGCAAACACATTGTCATCAACATCCAGGCTTAATGAGGACGATAATGACCGGGAACTTTTTGACTCCGATATATAGAGCGAGATTTTTGGTTTGGGAGAGGGCGGCCGTGGAGGAGGAAGAATCTCAAGATCAGAGAAGGAGATGCTTTGTCCTGTTGAGCTCTGTTGTCCCTGAATCCATTTACTCTCTGAAAGAGGAGAAACCATTGATCTGTTAGTAACAGATTCTTCTTTGATGGAACCGACATGTTTTGGTAGAGGGGGTCTCTGAGGTGGAGTAGGCTTCTTCTTCTGTGCATCTTCCATCAATTCCTCAGAAGAATTGTTGTCAAATGACCACTGCCTCACATCCTTTACTGGGACTTTGGGCTTACTTTCTTGGAGAACACAGTTAGTTGGAGTGTATTGTTCTAGTGATGTGTGTTGTCCTGCAACAGGAGACTGAGTGGAAGTGGGGAGGGTAGGAGATGACCAAACGGTCATCCCTGAGGCACCACTAAGTATGAGGCCTTGCTTTGGGTCTGAGCTTATATCAGGGCGCTGCTGTTGAGAACTGCTAGATGAATTCAGGTTTAAAGTGCTGGTGCTGATTTGCCGATGGACTTCCAAAGGTCTCTGACTCTCATAACAAATGGAAGAGCTGTAGGCTGCTGGAAGATTCTTCTCACTTCCATGTTTGGTGTGTGACTGCACCACTGCTGGCTTCCCCTGTTGTCCCTTTTCTTCATGGTTTAAATACCTGAAAAGGTTAAAACAAAACAAAAAACATTTCATTTCTGTTTATGCTCCTAAACAATCCTCAGACCCCTTCTGCCTGACATCCAGCCCCATCTCTCACTTTCAGTAGAACCTACCTTACCTCCGATAGAGCCCACATAGCTTATTCCCCATGGTTGAACCTTAAGGGTGGACCAATCCCCTCAGGAGTCCAAATCCAGTCTTGTAGAGGTGGGCCCAGTTGGTAATGTAAGGCCTGCAGTCATCAGGTGTTATCCTATGGTGCAGCCAGGATTTTCCCTGTTCCAGCTGTCCCCCCCCCCCCAGAATGCCACTCAGTGTTCCTCCAATGTGCACACACGACAGGCGTACATGGAGGCTGTACGACAGTTCCCCCTCCCTCCCTTATCGGGCTACAAGCAGTTATGCCTCCTAGGGATCCTGGAAGGTGCATATGCAGTGGGTGGCGGATTACCATCCACCAAGAGGCGGCAAGTATCTGCTGGGATGCTCAACTATCCTTTCTCTGCTGACCCGCCGATGACTACAGCTTGTTTCCAAACCCCAGTCACCAACTTCGCAAGCAGAAGTGTTGCCGCTGTGTCATGGGGCCAGCAGATGAAACTCATCTAATGTTCACCTTCTCCTAAGTGCAAAAGAAACTTTATTTTGTCATTTATTTTCACTTACATAAATAATTATTTATCCACTTATTTATTGAAATTTTTGGACAAGAAAATAATTCTGAGCCAAGGCTCTTTTCCAGGTGCAATCTGGAGGGAAGGGGCATGAGAATAATTAAGACAGAAGTAAGTGAAAGATAAAGCAGATGTGATGCCAGAAGCAAAAGTCTGGAGGGGCTTGATTCTAAGTCATCCGTTCCCTTGTGTGAAAAGCTTTTTATTCCATACTGGAAGAGGTCTGTATGTGGCATCAGTATTTTCTAATATTATACACAGTCCTCTGCACTCCTAAACTCCCAGCTGTTGGGGGGAGGTAGCAAAAAGTGGGGGTACCCTCTGGGACAGTACACCAAGTCACTCAAAGGGCTGCCAAAGTCCTTGGGGAGGATCCAGTCCTTTGCATGATGGCGACCACAACAGGCAATATTCAGTTCTTGTTTTAAACAAAGTAAAAAAAAAAACACCTGCTATACCTGGTTAAACAACTAAATAAAAAATAAAAAAACACTAAGCACCAAACAAGATTATAACAGTAAAATGTCAGGAAGAGGGGATTACACATCTTCTGGGCCTGATTAGGATGATGCAGTACAGGACATCCCGGTTCACTGTGCTACCATGTAAACTGAAGGGAGACTATTTAGCAAATTAATAAAGTACATACACAGATGAGCAGAGCAGCGCTGGCAACTCCCATAAGTAGCTTAATTCCGAGTGAATACAGAGTGCTGCATTAAAGGCATATTTAGACCAAGGGTCCATCCAGTCTGCCTGTAGCTCCCTATCTGCCCCAGGACCTACTGTCCATATGGGGTTCAGTCCTTCCCAGTCCACCCCCACTTCCCTTCCTACTGTTACTGACCTGAGTGACCACAAAACCTTTCACTCTGTCCCAGCTATACTTGCAACCATTTATGGTCTTGGCACACACCACATCCACTGCTAGACTGTTCCATGTCTCCACCACCCTTTCCATAAACAGAACTTCATCACATCCGTCTTAAACCTCCCCCCCCCCCACCAGTTTCCACTTGTGACCTCAAGCTCTTAAATCTTTACTCCTGCTAAACAGTTTCCTGTAGTACACCTTGTTTATTCCTTCAGGAACTTCAAGTTCTGTGTCATATCCCCCTCATCTGGTCTGCAGCGAGTTCATGTTCAGTGCCTTGAGGCAATCCTCATAAGATGTGTACTGTTGGCTCTGAATCATCTTGGTCATCCTGTGTTTCACCGTTTTCAGCCTGTCCCTTTCCTTCCTTAGGCGAGGGCTTCTGAACTGAGCATAGTATTCTAGGTGCGGCCTCACCAGTGACCTACAAAGAAGTAGTAATACCCCTTTTTCCTGCTGTCAATACCCCTTCCAATACACCCCATCACCCTGTTATAGGCCTCGTTACACTGGCTTGATTGTTTGAGGGAGTCACTAGTGATGACTCCCAGGTCCCTGTCTTCTGCCACAGTGCTCAGTTTTACCCTCCCGTCTAGTACTCTGTCCTGGGGATTTTGTTCCCTAGGTGCATAGCCATGCACTTTTTGGCACTGAATTTCAGCTGCTAAACCTCAGTTCACCTCTCTAGCCCTCTGTATTTCCCTAATCCCTCTGTCACTATCTACCCTACCAGAGAGCTTTCTGTCATTTATAGAGAGACACAGCTCACCCTCTCCAATATCACTGATGAACATACTGTAGAGCACAGGATCCAGAACAGACTCCTGTGGCACCCCATGTGTGACCTCCCTCTCTTCTGATTTTGACCCTGTTTATCACCACCCTCTGCTGTTGTTCCTTTAAGCAGCCTCCCACCCATCTATGTCCATAGCCACGCCCAGGTCCTCCAGCTTTCTCAGCAGTCTTCTGTGTGGCACCAAGTAAAAAAAAAAAGCCTTGCCAAAATTGAAGCAGGGTAAATCCAGTGTGGCTCTTATCTACTACCTTTGTTACGCAGTCAAAGAAAACCATCAGATTGGTCTGACAAGACCTCCCTGCCCATACCCATGCTGATTACTATCCTATGAATGGTTGCTGTTTAGGGAATCCGCAAGGTCCTCTCTGACCAGTGACTCCATCTCTTTACCCACTACAGAGGTAAAGCTGACAGGTCTAATTCTCCGGTTGCTTCTTGCCCCCCTTCCCACTAGCAGGACTATAACTGCAACCCTCCAGTCTTTTGGAACTACCCCTGTCTGAACTGAGCTACTGAACAGCCCTACCAGGGGGTCAGTCAGCTCCGCTGCCAATTCATTGAGCATGCATGGCTGCATCCCATTTGGCTCTGGGGCCTTATCCACCTTTAGGGTTTCTTGCCCCTTCTGGACCCTTTCTCTGGTAAAGACTGGCTGCCTCTGTTCAGCAATGACCCTGACACTGCCTTGATGCCACTTTCAGGCAGGGGCCCACTGTCTTCCCCTCTGAAGACAGAGCAGAAGTAATCGTTAAGGACAGCTGCTTTTTATTCATGTTCCTCTACAACCCTCCCCCCCTTCTTGCAGCCTAACAATAGCCCCTCCTCCCTGCTTTCTTTTTGCCTGTATCTGAAAAATAATTTTGCCCCTCCCATAACCCCCTCTGCAATATGCAGCTCTGCAACAGCCTTTGCCTCCCTGGCCGCCCTCCCAGCACCCTTGTTTTTGTTGTGTACTCTCCCCAGTCTTCATCTCCTGCTCCTCCTTGTACCTGGTGAAAGCCTTTTCCTTGGCCTCACTACTTCCCTGACCCTTTCTGAGAACCATATTGGTCTCTTGAATCCATTTAGTTTTGTAGCAATTCTCGTGCATGACTTTGTTACCTCGAGAATGGTCCCCTTTATTGCTCTCCATCTTTACTCTACACCTCTGATGCATTCCACACTGGTCAGTTTGTCTTGGACCAGCAGCCTCATCTGGTTGAGGTCTACTCTCCTGAAATCTACGATTTCAGTATTTGATAGGGGCATTCTGGTCACGAGGGCCAGCCTAAACCAAGTGGAGTTACGGTCACTGGACCCCAGTGGTTCCCCTACCCTCACTCCAACCACCATCTCCGAGATGGTGAGCACCATATTAAGAATGGCTCCTGCCAGCTGCCCAGGCTAGGAGGCTGCGCACCTTACACTCACGCCCGATGACCCGGGTCTGGGACCAACTCAGGTGCCGGGGCTGGCAGGGAAGAGAACAGGATTGAGCATCCGGAGGACTACTCTCCTCTCTGGGGTGGGTTGGGTGGGAAACTCCATTCTGTGAGTGTCCCCGGTGGAGACTGGGGGTACTACAAACAGCAGTGCACAGAGGGACCAGAAGAAGCGTGAAAATGCACGCATGCCACCCAGATGACGGCGGCCCGTCTCCCTGTGTCTCTCAGCCGAGAACCCTCCAGGCTGCATTTCTATGCTCCGGTGATGATGCAAGGGAGTGCCCCATGTGCTCCTGTCTCTCCTCCCGATGGCCCAGATGGGATATGGGACAGCCACCCGGTGAAGGCATATGTCCGGTACAACTGGGCATTGGAGCAGCTGGATGGTGAATCAGTCTGAGGAGGCAGTGGTAGGACTTGGCCGCCTGAAGGAGAGGATGACAGTGGGCACGTCGGAGGAGGTATAAAGAAATAATGCAAAAAAAAAGAACGGCTCCCTGTCTAGTGAGTTCCTTAAACAGTTGCACCCGAAGGCAGTTCTGAAATGTATCCAACAGGGCTTGACTTCTGACGCACCTAGTTGCTGGAATGTCCCAGTCAATATCTGGCAGGTTCAGATCACCCACCCCAGCCACTTCCCCTTCTTCACTCCCCTTGTCAGCTCTTTCCTGAGCTCCCTATCTCTCTTTTCCCCTTGTCCTTGTGTTCTATAGGTTACCCCCACCTGTATCTTCTTTCCTGAGGGTGCCATGAGGTGAACCCACAGTGAATCAGTTTCCTCTTTGCTTCCCATGATGTGTCCATCCTGCACAGCTTCTGTGCCCTCCCTGGCATACAGATTTATGCCCCCCTTTGCCTTTCCCCCATCCTGTCTAAAAATTCCATAACCTGGGACTATCAAGTCCCTGTCATTATTCTCTGTAGCCCAAATTTCAGTGGTGGCTAATAGGTCCACCTCAGTGTCTGCCACCAATGCCTGGAGCTCAATGGTTTTATTACCCAGACTCCTGGCATTAAGCAGACCCTCTTTGAACTAGCTCCAAATCGCCTTTTGCTGATCTATAATCCTGCTCCTGCATTCTTTTTCATTCTCCTTAACTTCTTATTTTTCCTGTTGCTTGTAGACCTTGATAGCCTTCTTCCCCACAACCTCCTTCCACTACTCCTGTCTGAACCTCAAGACTTATTTATACAGACATCACACATCTGCCCTAGCGCACTAGTCCCCCCTCCCGTGAGGAGAAGGCCATCAGCTTTAAAAAGCCTCCTGTCCCAGAAGTCCCCCAAAAAGTGGTACCCTTTCTCTAAACACCATCCTTTCAACAACCCATTTAACTCCTCAACCTCTTCCCTCATTACTCTGCCCCCCACAACTCCACAAAGGGAGGCCCTTGCAAAAGACCAGGAATCCTGAGTGTGCCTGCAATCTGTCCCTAGTCTCTGAAAGTTCCACTTCACTTGCTCCACAGGTTGGTTCACCAGATCATTGATAACCAAGTGAACCAGCACCCCCAGCTCCCTCCTTCCCTTTCCATTATCCTCCCTATTCTATCCATGTCCCAGAAGGCCGATGACCCAGCAAAGCACCTGACCATCCCCCACCCCTCCTCCCTCCTCCCCTTTTGCTCCCCAATCATACAATCCCCAGCCACTAAGAGTCTTTCAGCTGCCTTGTTTCTATTCTCACACCTCAGTGCCATCAGGTACACTCCCATTTCTGAGCCTCCCCAACAAGTGAAGTCAGGTGCCTGAGTCTCCTTCTGAGCTGCAAAGTGATTTGCCATCAGGATAGCGTGGTTCTGGTTGACCTCCATGTGGCTGCCCCACCACCCTTCCCCTTCCCATCACTAACCACCCCGTGGACTGGTGGGCCTCTGAGGGAGTGGGGATGTGAGCTCCAGCTGAGAATTATGCCACAAGAGAGATAGTTCCTCCCTTGGTACTACCAGCTGAACACAGAGCTCTGCACATGTTCTGTAGAAGGAGCAGTGACCCCTCCTCCAGAGTGTAACCCTGGGGAACAGTGCCTCACAACTGATTTGCTCCCCGCTGAACCTCTCCTACCACTCTAGTATTGTTATGCTAGAACCAGACTCAGGGATCACACTAAACCTGTTTTTTATGTAATCACTGTGATGAAAGTAAAGGGGGTGGGGGTTGTTTCTGTTCAATACAGTTATTCTCTAATACACTGTTTCTAAAAACAAGGATGAGCCAGGGAATTGTAGATCATTCAGTGCAATGTCAATAGTGGGAAAGATTATGGAATTTATACTAAGGGACGATCTAGTGGAAATGGGCTACAGGACCCCAGAAACAATTAGGTTCACAAGAGGAAGGTCTTGCCAGACTCACTGGGTCAACTTATTTGAGTGGGAGACTAAGGTAGCCAATAAGGAACAGGCAGTCGATGTAGTGTACTTAGATTTCAGCAAGGTCTTTGACTAAGTCCCCCCTCAGGAGTCTGGCCAAAAAGTTAAGGGACTTATGAGAGGAGGAATAATTGATGATTTGGGTAGAGAACTGGGTGAGGGGAAGAACACAAGTGGTAGCAGTAAATGGAGAGTTTTCAGACGTAAGGGATGTAGCAGGCAGAGTATCTCATGGGTTTGGGCTAGGTCTGATCCTTTTCAATGTGTTTATTTGTGACATAGGATAAGGCATCAAAGGCAAAATCCACCTCTTCATAGATGACATGAAGATCTGCACAAGAGTGGACACAGAGGAATGGATAACGGAACTCAGGGAGGATCTGGGTAGGCTGGAGAGCTGGTCAAAGATACAGGAGTTTGACTTTAATGGTAAAAAATGCAAAGCAATGCACTTTGGGAAAAGGAACCCCAGTGCGCAATATGAAACATGGTGGGAATGGTACTGGAAAGCACCGCGGAAGTAAAGGACCTACGGATCATGATGTTGGAGAGCCTGAAAACAACAGTACACTGTAACATGGCTGTAGGTAAGGGAAACAGGGTGCTGGGATGCATATGGAGAGGGATAAGCAGCTGAGCCAGGAAGTGATCCAAGGCTAGGGAACCCATCAGATTGATCAAAAACTATGGAAACTTAGCTGACACTCCCCCACAAACAACAAAACCCTGTCTGCAAAATAAGAGCAACCAAAAAGTACGAAAGTGGAATAAACAGACCAATAAAAGAGACAAAACACACAAAAATGCACAACTGCAACCTAACTCGGGAGGGGGGATAGAGAGTACCCCAGTAAGTTCTTGGAAAGGGGTGTGATTCAATGCCAGAAGCCTGGGGAACAAAATTAGTGACCTGCAGGCAATAATAGCAGACACCCAGGCAGACCTGGTGGCCATCACAGAAACATGGGCCATGGAGTACAACGACTGGGACTTCTTGGTCCCAGGTTATTCTCTTTATAGACAAGACAGAATGGCCAAAAGGAAAGGATGGGTGGCAATGTATGTTCTTGAAGGGAAAACTGCTACATCATTTGATACAAACAAAAGGGAGGGGTAGAATCACTATGAGTTCAGCTCAGCCCCGCATCAGGAGAAAAGACGTGTATCGGGGTGCTTTACAGACCACCGGAGCAATCAGGAGAGACAGACGCAGAGCTCATAGAGGAAATCAGAGGCATGGCAAAAAAAGGGGATACTGTTATAATCGGTTATCGGTGTAACCCCCCTGCAAATGGGGGTTCCCAAAAGACTTCCAGGAGCTTGCTTGAATGCTCCAAGCCTGAATGGTGTTTGGCGTTTAAGCCATTTATCAGTGAGTGTTTTTAGAACCTCTGGTACTGTCTCTTTAAGAGCTGTCTGCTTGCAGACATAATTAGTTGTATGGGGGACTGTGTGTTTCTTTGATTGAGTACCACTCAAGCTGCTGTATTCACCCCATTTTTGCAGTCACTAGGGTGCAAAGGAACCTGTCTGAAAGATGTAACTGATTGCCAGAAATCATTTACAGTAATAATAAAATTACAGTTTGTCTAACCTGCTTTCTTTGCAGTCAGAACTGTCTGCCTAGTTCCCCATTCTGGTTTTGAACTGCTGAACTGGACCAATCAGTGTGGGGTAAACTAGCTCTAAAATGATGCCTTGGACGAATCAGAACTTGGGACTCATAATCTGAGCCAGCCACAAGAGGATTGTATGGGCAGTGACTCTGGGAGATGTAGTTTAGACTTCGGTGCCTTTTTGGACCAACAGCAGCAGTCTATTGTGAGTGACAGCCAATCCAGTCAAGAACTGGGAGGAACTCAAAGGAAGTGCCGGTTTTTGTCTGTTGGGAGTTTCAGTTTGAGATCTGAAAGTGAGAGGAAAGAAACCCTGTGCTCCTTCAGTGCACAGTTTCAGTCAAAGATATTACAATTGCCAAGTTCGGTCTACAACTTGTAACTGCTTGGTAGGACTGAATCCGTCCTGTGAAAAGAATCAAAGGATCTCTGAAGAGTAGAAACCAGGCTCACCCTGTAGAAGACTGAAGAAATTGTTGAATTACACTCGGTCTGTCAGGAACTGAATCTGCTGTGTGTTCTCCTGGTTATTGTGCAGTAATTGCGATTGGGATACAGATGCAGCCTGCCTGGTATAGTGCTTTCTTTTTTTTACCATATAAATGTGTGAGGAGTCTCTTGGAGATCAAAAGTAGCCCCTGCTGACATTGAAGGACCATATCTTCTTTGGAGGTCGTGAGTACTAATTAGAATTAGCTCCCTGTTGAATTGCCACATTAAATCCAAATGGAATTACTGTACTGCTGACTGTTTAATTTTCCTTTTCTCTGTGTGAAAGGGCCCCTACCAGCTGCCACGGTTTGGACTAGCCACTAGGGCCTGGGTACCCAGGGACAGTAACTGGTAGGGATAGGCCTGTGCACAGAGCCATAATGAGATAGTAAAGTGATAAGCTAATTAACCTGATTTCCCCTGTCCTTGTTATATCCCCTAAATAAATCAGAGCTGTTTGTTTCAACAAAGTTATACTGCCTGAGGTATTTGTCTATGTTAAAGTACTGTACTGTGATTGTTGCACTGTATCTTATTTACAGGATGTCCGGTGCCTGAACCAGCCTTGGGGGTAAGTGTATACTGTGAAGGTAATTCTGCTATATTGTGTGGGCCACTAGTGGGAAGAAAGGGGGGTTGCAGTGTCCCAGAGGGCTGTGACCAAGTAAGTTTAACTATTGCAAACCCTGACCTCTGGGTGGAGGCACCTGCCGTTGGATCCAGGCCCCTCAACCTGTTAGTGGCAAATCAGGCAGGGGTAGTAGCCCCTGGGATAGCGCCATCTAGGGGTTACATCTGAACATGCCAGATGTCGACCAGTGTAACTTAGCTGCACTTTATCACTGAAAGAGTAGTGGACAAGTGGAGCAAAGCTGCCACAGGAAGTGGTACAGGCCAAATCAGTGAATAGCTTCAAGCAAAAATGGGACAGACATATGGGGTTAATTAGAAAAGGGGTGGCAGAAACAAAGGAGAGGGGGGAGTGGCCCCTCTGGCCAGTGCAGTGTAGTTAGGTAGGGTGGGCAGACAGGATGGGTCTATGGGTCTTTCTCTGCTGGAATTATCTAAGTATGTATGTGTGACGGACATGTGACCAGGGTGATCTATGAATTTCTTTTTTTGATAATCCCCTTTGTGAATGTAGTCATGCTTCTGTTGTAATTTGTGTTGTTTGCAAAGTGGACATACAAAACATGACTTTCAATGTCACATAACCAAGCAGGCCTCATGGGAAATAATGAGTCAACTCAGCTGCAGAAAAATGTTTTCACGGGAATCTGTAGCTACAGACTCTGTAAGGCAGATGGGAAAGTGCCAGTCTGAACGGCTCAGTCAGCTTGAAAGGCAGAGGCGTGGAGTTGCATACCTTAGACATCCTGAAAAACAAAATCATAAAACTGGACTGAGGATTTCTGAGCATGTAGAAGTCAACTGGTCTGGATGATGTCATCCCTCCATACACACACACACAAACACACCTATCTGGGGTGGGGGGAGGCAGAGGTAAACTGTCACTCAAAGGGGCAAAACCACCTCACAGAGACAGAGTAGATAAATCAGTGGGTTGAGGTTCAGCTTGCTCTCTTTTTAGACCCAATAACTTCTGAAAACCAGGGGCCCTGCAGTCAGAGATCTGCTGAGAAATACAGCTTAGAGATAGTATTTCTTCAGATAGCAGGTAAATAGGTTGTAGAGTGAGAATTGCTCAGATTCTTCTATCTGTTAACTGTCTGGTTTAACTTCATTTATTTTCATTTCTAGTACACTGTAATCCTTTTGTTTGACTGTACATAAATCCTGTTATAAATACTTGTAGTCTCTTAGTAAAAAAATCTATTTTCGATAGAACAAGTGACTGCTTGTTTGTTTACTAAGGTAATTAGGTTATGTCTGCTGGACTTTATTTGCAATCCATCCCTGAAGAGCATTCTACCCACAGCTACTATGTTGACCTTCCTGACCTTGTGCAAAGGAGGAGGTAAGAAGCAGGTTTCCTAGTTCCTGTTGGTAAAAACCTGGTGGTGGCAGTGAACTTGAAGTCCCTAGTGAGGGGATTTTCATCACCGTATGTACGTATCTATGTATTTCCTTCAATAGCGCTTTTACAAGTCCAAACATTCAATTGCTTAACCTTGATACAAAATGGCTGACTACGAGGGCCTGAGTTAAAACTGTGAGGCCAACCTCAGGGGTGGTCATGCCCACACAAGCCTGATCATGGACCAATGAATGAAAATTAAAGTTTTTGGTGTTTTGTGGGAAAGAGATGGGGGCGAACGTCACACAGCCACTGTTTCCCCAGTAGTGCATTGGCTGTCCAGGGGTAAGTATTGATCAGCATCTACGAACTGCATGAGGCAGTCTATATCTTTCTCATAGACATCAAGGGTTCAGTTTTCAAAGGGTGATGCAGGACTTGCATCAGATCAATCCTTGCATCAAACCTGTTTTTTGGCGCAGCTGGGCCAAATGCCTTTGACGCAACAACACCCGACTTTAGTATATCGGGTGCAGTTCCGACAGTTTCCTCAGTTTATGGCAGCTTGTGCCAAAGATTTGGTGCCAGCCCCATAAAAAGGGTCCCCCAAATGGTACAATTTAGATCAGGTAAAAGCTGGTCCAACTTGCGGCATTTGGTGCTCAGGATTGACAATCCCGATTGCCAGCCGGGAGAATGCTGCAAGCCCCGTGTGCGAAACAATCAGCGCACTGGGGGCTTGTGGCATTCATGGGGCTTTGAAAATTGAGACCCAAATATTATAAATGTAATTAATGTCATGTGAATAAACTTAGTTGCTATTCAGAGGCATTTCACTATATTATTGGTATACTCCATATCTATGGTGGCAATTTGGGTATGTAATATATAGGTGTATGACTGTCTCCTCGTACATTCTTTGGATGACAGAACTGTAAACCAAAACCAAAGGATGCAAGAGATGATACTCTTACAACTCTAAGAGACACCCTAAGTGTTCCTTTAAATAAATCATCAAACAGTAGAAACAGTGGTGCTGTTGCAAAGTGTGCACTTTGTAGAAAGAAGCTGTGAAGAGCAGATTTTTGTTAAGTTCTGCATTTTGCTGTTTTTTCTTCTTCCCACTTATGTTGACTTTTTTTTTTACTCCCACTAAGTGCTCACTATGCAAGTGAAAAACTAAACCAAGAACAGAAACTCACAAGCCTCCCCCCCCCAAAAAAAAAATACAATATACTACTTGTTCTTTGGGAGGCCCTTAATGTTTTCCCCTGGCTGACAGGTATCTTCTTAAGACAAAGCTTGAGCTCGAATGCTCTATTACATTGTATTTCAGACAGAAACTGTAACTTCTATGTATAGTACACCACCGAGTGTCAGGAGGAAGTATGGAAAGTTGAGGAAGATTCTGTTGAGGACTGATGCGAGATAGACAGTTGAGGCGGGAGCGTATAACAGGAAAAGAAAAAAACAAGAGAGAGAATGACATTAACACAAGTTTGGGAAGCATTGCCTTACAACATTCATTTACGGTACCTACCAGTCTTGTGACACTGATCTTGCGAGGTGCTCAACGCTGTTGAAGTACCTAGCCTTTGAGGTCTGTTGCCGTCTTTCAGTAAGTATGGCTGATGCACTGCAGAACAAATAACATCACTTAGAGGTTCGCTGTAATCTGTGCCCTAAATATGCTTCCAATGAGTTTATGCCATCTGAGAGATACAAAGAATGGATTCAAAACCTGGTCAAAACAAAAGGAAGGCCAAACTGGTAGAATACAAGTCCAGTGTTTTGTATTTGGGACTAGGTCATCTGAATGGAGGTGTGAATGATGTATTTGGTTTGGTTCTAGGAAAAATCAGTGAAAATGTCAATGCATGTGAGGCAGTGGAGGAATCAAACACCCAATGTGACAACCACAAGAGTAAGCTAGTGGTGTCCTATAGAAAGGTGCTGTGTGTGTGTGTGTGTGTGTGTGTGTGTGTGTGTTTGTGAAAGAGAGGGAGAGAGGGACAGACAGTGATGGAGCAAGAGAGAAAGAGAGAGAACGAGAAGGGGAAGAGAGTGAGAGAGAAGGGGGTTGAGAGTGAGGAGGGGAGCAAGAATGGGGGTTGAGAGTGATAGAGTGAAAGAGAGACAGTGTGACAGAGTGAAGTGACTGAGAAAATATGGCTGGGGTGGGAAGTTTGAATTTTTTTTTCCTCAAGGGACTAATGGTGCAGTAGTAACAGTGGGAACCAAGCTGTCTTCACTTCCTGGTCCTTCTAGACCAGCCTGTTGAACCTCCATCTGCAGTTGCCACTGGGCACAGGGGAAGAGATATGGGAGGGAAGAAACAGAGATCTCCAACTGCAAGATCTTGCTGCCACTGACCCAAATATGACATTGTTGATGCCAGTTGAGAAGCACTGTGGTCTAGTAGTTAGAGCACAGGCTTGGAAACCAAAGGACCCAGTTCAAAACACCAGAGCCACTTAGTAGCTGTGTGACCCTGAGCAAGACATTTAACCTCTTAGAGCTTTCGTCCACCCAGTTGTAAAAAAATGGGTAACATAGGTCACCACTGAAAATTAGATGTTGTATATCAGCTAGGCAACACTGAGTGAATAAATTATTAAAAAAAACAACTAGTGCTACGCATCCACTGCCTGAATGAGAAGCTGGGGAAGAGCAGCTAGTAAGGACCTCAGCAGGGTTGAGCAGACCCAGCATCCATGAGGAATGTCCAGTTGTGGTGGCACTGTCAGCAGTGGTGGCAGTGTCACAAAGGGGCAGTAGTGCTAACATCTTTTCCTTTTTTTCCTCACTGTATTAATCTCCTAATTGCCCAGCCTGCCCTTATCTTCTAGAATCCTCAGTCCTGTTACCCACCTTCCCTGGGACTTGCTTCCCCACTTGCCCTGGATCAGTATCTGTTGAGTGGCTACCATGGTTGGTGGTGTGGGGCCTGAGAAGTGCCAGTTCATCCTACCAGGCAGAGGTTTCTTCCAACTTTTTTTTTTTATTCTTTAGTAACTGGGTAAGGCCCACTAGGCCCAAGGCCTGTTTTCGGGGGCGACCTGGGAGCACGAGAGAGATTACATGACTTACTCAGGGTCAAACAGTATGCAAGTGGAGGTTGCATGATGCAAACCCAGGTCTGCTGGATGTACCAAGCTCATTCACAGCTCATTACTCTAACCTCTAGGCTATACTACTAGCACCATATTTTTCTGCCCCTGGGGTGGCCAGCGTGCAATGAATCGTATGCATGTGCACATGTGTGCTAGTGGGGTCTGATGGCCTAGCCTCCTCGCTGCTGCCTGCCTGCTGTGCAGCCAACAAACCACTACAAAGTGGTAGGCAAATAGCGGGATGTAGGGAGGAGAGCTTCTGAGGGATGCACAATCCTTTCTCACCTGGTCAGCCCTCAAGCAACCCGACTCTGTTCTTATTTCTCTGTTTCTAAACCCCCTTCGACACCACAGCTGGGCCATTCCCTCAGGGTCCTCCAAGGTACTGGGGGCTAGCTATGCCTACTACCGGGACATCCCTGCTACCCCCTGCCTCCACATAGCCATGGTTTACCCCCCAGGTGGGGAAGGAGAGAGTGGCTCCCCTCCACTCCCCCCTGCCTGCTTGAAGTCTTTGTCAGGTGGTAGCTAGGGTGTCCGGGTTTGGTTCTTCTGCGGCGTGGTTCTGGAGGCCATTGTTGGGCCAGCTTCAGGGCATTTTCCATTTTTCTCCCATCCCTGAGGACACTGGCATGCTGGGAGATCCAAGGACCTGCCACTCTGGAGCTTGGGCAATGTCCTCCCCACCCACATTACTTCCCTGAGCTGCACTGCCAACCATGGCCACTCAGGTGGCAGTATTGTAGCAGGGATGGTAACTCTCCCTTCCCGCAGCTGGGACGCTCAATCCTCCTCCTCCCAGTCGGCCCCCAGTAACCCGCATCCAGTCCCAAACCTGGGCTGCCAGCAACCCGACTCCGTTCTTGAGCCATGGTCACCAGGATAGCGGTAGCGCTACCACTGCACTACTAAACTGTCCCTTGGCATCTTTTCTTTTCATGCAGTGCCCTTAGGACCAGAGTACATCATAGGGAAAGCCTCAAGTTAGAGAATGGTACCCAAAGGCATGGCAGGCAAGCGGGGGTAGGCTTAGAAAGCCATGGTCTTAAAGAGGGCTACTGACTATCAAGCAGCAGCACTGTCTGTGGCCACATGGGAAACAGATTAATGAAAAATGTATTTATAAAAAAACTGTTAAAGGAAATTTTAAAACAAAGGTGGGAGCTGCAGCATTCTGGTTGGATGACTTCCATTCTTAAAGGTTAAAGTAACAGCTGGAAACTCATGTACAAGAAAACAATTAGGATTTTGAAAACATTTTAGCTTAATAAAAGCACTAAGGTAGTCCAGGGATTAGGTTACCTACTTTCATCTAATTATAATGGCATATGGCACTCGGCAAAGATCCCCGTTGTGTTAGAATAACTCACAGTAACCCAACACCTGGTTGGGTCTTAAATAATAAACCAGGTCCACTTTCCTCATATAGTGTAACTACAAATAACGGTGTTGCATGGTGGTAGCAGCCCAAATTCTGCTAGTATATAATGCAGGATATCTCCAGTTCACCTACTGTACACCCCACAGCTCAGTAATTCAAGTAGGTGGCTTATAGTAGTTGTTTAGTTTACTTTTTAAAATGATTTTGAATTTGATTTTAATTTTGAGTTTTCTGTTGAGAAACAATATAATCCTGAGCAGAAGTCTAAGTCCACAAAGCACTGTCTAGGCTAAACA
Organism: Neoceratodus forsteri; assembly: GCA_016271365.2. Lineage (NCBI taxonomy): Eukaryota > Metazoa > Chordata > Ceratodontiformes > Ceratodontidae > Neoceratodus > Neoceratodus forsteri. Next base: position 6,039,111 of record JADMNL010000040.1, read on the forward strand.
GTCATATGTCCAGGTTCACCCATCGCTAGTCGACATGGTCTTAAAGAAGCCTCCCTTGTATAGGGCATGTGTGGGTAGATCTGGACACATCTACCGGCCCCGGTGGCACTGAGGGTTGAGGTGCTGGACACCACACCTCACGCCACACCGACGACCTGGGTTCGGAAGTGACCTCGGGTGTCGGTGGGTCGGCCGGGGGAAGGAAGGACAGAGCAACCCAGGGACTGCTCTCTTCCTCCAGAGAGGGTGGGGAGGGATTCCCATGCTTGTGCTGGCTCCTAGCAGCGGCTGGGAACTGGTGCAATGACGCAGATGCATAGGGGGGTCGGAGCAGGCAGACTCCTAATGTGTGGTGCACAAAAGCGGCATCATACTGTCATTGACATCCTGCATGCCTGCTCCAACACTGTGCGCAAAGAGAAGAAAATACCTAGCCCCAATACTCTGGCATGTGTGACGGTCTACTCCCACAGCGCTGCACCGAGCACTCCTTCGAAGCTTCCTCTGGTCCTGACTCCCCGGATGGTGTTCCGTGCTGTAGGGAAGTGCGATGTGGCCAGGAGGTTGAGAGGAAAAGGGGTGGCAGCTCAGGCATGGTGGTCGGTGCAGGGTCCGCCAGGGTTGGACTAGATGCAGGGGGAACCATAGGACCACCCCCCCAGCTGAGGAGGTAAGGCAATAAACATGACTTAACTAAAAAAATAAAAAGATTTGGACACATCCAAGTCCATGAGCCAGTAGGACTGCTATTCAGCTGACAGAGAATCTTGCAGTGCCCATGCACTTCCTTTGGTGCCAATGCCCTGATAGTTAACAGTGTAAAATGGGTGGGAGAGAGCAGGGCCAGAGACATTACCACACGTACTCATGCACTTTAAAACAAAGCACACTTGTTTCTTAAAAGGACAATTTCAGGAAAAAAAATACATCAAAATAGTTTTCAATAATCAAGTTTGCTGATTGACCACATGCTAACCACAAGGCCACATGCTTGTCCTTTTGCTGAAGGTGGCAGGGGAACACAGAGAAACTTTTTTTGGTAAGTGACAAGATCTTTAGTTGACATGACAAGTGTAATTACCTGGTGTTAACCCATCATCTGTTATGAATGAATTGCTTGAAAATGAATGAAGTAATTTGTGGTGTGCCTCTCTCTTAAATCTGTCCTTTACAACTTGGAACCCATACTGGTTAAACATGAATCCCCAGCCCCGTTACCCACCTTCCCTGGGACTTGCCTTTCAGAACTTGCCCTGGACCAGTGTCTGGTGAGTGGCTGCCATGGTCGGTGGTGTGGGGCCTGAGAAGTGTCAGTTCATCCTGCCAGACAAAGTCTTTCCAACTTTTGGTGTCCTGGGAGCAATGGCGAGATTATGTGACTTGCTCACGATCACACAGTATGCAAGAGGAGGTTGTCGGATGCAAACCCAGGTCTGTTGGATGTACCAAGCTCATTCACATCTCATTACTCTAACCTCTAACTGTAATCGGGGAGGAGTGGTGGATGTAGCCTACCTGGGTTTCTAAAAGGCTATCAACACCGTTCCACATAGGAGACTGGTGAGTAAGTTGGGGAACCTGGAGATGAGGAATAAGGTGGAAAGCTATATAAAAAATCTGGTTAGAGGATATGACACAGAGGGTAGCGCTAAATGGAGTTTGCTCTGAGGAAGGCAGGGTGACCAGAGGGGTAAGTACCACAGGGATCAGTGCTGGGACCAGTCCCATTCAATGTCTTTATACATGACATAGCGGAGGAACTGGAAGGAAAGGTCTGCCTCTTTGTGGATTACAGCAAGATCAGCAACAGAGTGGACACTCTGGTGGGGAGTTATACATATATGTATACTGTATATATATATATATATATATATATATATATATACACACACACACACACATATAATATATATATATATATATATATATATTCTCATTACAAAAAACTTTGTTAATGCATCAGGCCAAGAGGTGACGAGGATGTGCCTTATGGTGTCAGCATGAACTCTCACCCCATTCTATGTGTAACAAAGCTTACATGATACACTATAGGAGAATGGGGTGGCGTTCAAACCCGCCCGTTCCAAGGTACACCCCATCACCTGTTGGTCTGTGGTGGGTGGGGGTGGGGTGTCAACCTTAATGCCTTATTTCCCTACTTTTGTTGCTTCAACCCTAACTGATGCATTAACAAAGTTTTTTGCAATGAATTTCCTTACTTTTGAGAAAGTGTAATCTTACCCTTACCCCAACGCACCTTCGCCTATCAGGCACCCTTGTGGCTTGATGAACTCCCTGCGCATCTTATGGCCTCCAACTGCCTGGCTCAATTCAAAACTAAACTCCGGCAGCACCCAAAATCAATCTCAGAGTGTAACTGCCACTAATTGGGTTGCCCTCGCTGACACTCCCCCCCGGCCCCCAGATAGCACTTGGTAGGACTGTAGTACCTTACTATTCTCCCAACATCCTAACCACAACAACAGGCTCTTGCCCACCATTGGCACATACCCACCCTGCACTATTCCACAACTAAACCCAGTGAGTCCATGTTAGTTCAAGCACCTGACCTAGCCTGCCCTTACCAGGACCCCTGTCTAGCACTTCTCCAGTATTTGCCACCCTTGCTCCCTCACCCTCCCCTTTGCCCAACTGCCTCCCCCCTCCCTCCACCTTATTTTCGACAAGGCCCCTCTGAGGCTGCTTCCCCCCCCTCCTTGTTCTGTCACCTCTGCTCTTTATCCCATTCTCCATCACTGAACCTTTCCCTTATTACCAGTGTTAGCCTAGTAATCAATAATCATATGTATTTTGCTGTTTGCTATGTGCTGTACCTAGGCTCGCATTGTTCTGTAACCAACTGTAATCTCAATGCATTGTACTCTGTTATTCACCCACTGTTTATTTTCAACTCTGACATGGAACCTTTGTAAAAGAGCTTGCACTCGAAGGTATTTTCAGAATACCAAATAAATACATAAATATAGTTTTGGCAGTGCAGGGCCCAAGTGCACAGACATTGTAATAAGCTGTCATCTCCATGTGGGACCCTGCACTCCCATTCTTGCATAACGGATGACCCAGCAGTCCCATTACTGCATAATGCTATCCATATGTGGGAGTGCAGGGCCCTGCGCACCCACGTACCACTAATTATAGAGACACAGAGCAGGCCTAGACACATTCCAGGTAACCCCAGTGCTGCAAATAGTGCAATATCTCAATAACAATAGCAACCTTTGAAAAAATTCCATTGCAGTTGAAATCATGGACTGGTAAACTGTACACATGCTTAGTACACCTAAAAGTGTACTAAGTTGCATTTAGCCAAAAATCCGAATCTCAAAGCATTTTCGAGATACAGGCACCGAAAGGCGCCATGTTAGCCACAATGTTATTCCATGGGAAATTTCTCAACTATGTAATGGCATAGCTATGGAACCAATGACAATTGTTCCACCTAAACAGCATAATTCACATCCGTGGCACACCCCCTTTGTACCCTGCCAATTTCAAGCCAAAAGACCAAACCGTTTATTAGCAGTACACTAGGAAAGTTTTTTTTTTTTGAAATTCTCTTTATCCTCCTCACAGCCTGCCTCCTCCGACCCTTCAGTGACGACCCCCAGACATCCCACTGCCCGGAACCCTGCCCACAGACCACAGATCCCCGGAGCCACGGTTTACCCAGGTGGGGGCGAGGGTGGGGGTTCTAACCCGTAACTTACATTTCGTCAGTCTCGTGGTCTGTTAGGCGGACACGGGCACATCATGGGCACGTCCAGGTCCTCCCATCTTCCCGGACGAGGCAGGCTCTTTCCTCGTTTTCTCCCTCCCGAGCAGCCGGCGGCCTCCCTGACATCATGCGTGCACATCGGCGTCCGTGCTGCTCAGCGGCCAGCCATCCCTAGTGGGGCTTGCAGTTCCCGAGCCTCCGCTCGAAGTCGCCAAGTGTCGGGCATCGGCCGGATCCCTCCCCGGAGCAGGCGAGCTGTCGTCGGACGCTCAAGCCTGTCTCCTCCTGGACGACCCACCGACTACCCGAGTCCGCTCCCGAACCCAGGTCGCCGGCGTGGAGCGAGGTGTGGCGTCCAGCGCCTCAACCCTCAGCGCCACCGGGCTGGCCTAGGAACGTTTTTTAAATTCCTTGTTTGTGAGCTGTCAAAATCCCCATTCGCGAGGTGAATCCTCATTCGCGAACTGTCAAAATCCCTGTTCGTGAGAATTCCTTGTTTGTGAGATTTTGGCCATCTGGTCTCGATCAAACGAACAGGGATTTTGACAGCTCACGAAAAGGGACCGACTCACGAAAAGGTATTTTGACAGCTAGCGAAATGGAATTTTGATAGTTCGCCAAAAAGGGATTTAAAAACCAATCCCTTTTCGCGAGCTGTCAAAATCCCTTTTGAGCTGATCCTTTTCGTGAGATGACCAAAATCCATGTTCATGAGCCAATCTTTGTGTGAGAGAATGGGGCCATCTGGTCACAAATCCGCAAACAAAGTTTTGTCGGCTACTTAAAAAGGATGGCTGCGAAAGAAAATTCTGACAGCTGAAAGGATTTTGACATCTGCAAAAAGTTTTAAAAAAATCCCTTCTCGGAGCTGTCAAAATCCTCTTTCAGGAGCCAATCCCTTTTCGTGAGCTGACAAAATCACTTTTCACAAGCCAATCCTTGTTCGCGAGATGGGGCCATCTGGTCCGGAAATCACGATCAAAGATTTTTTACAGCTATTACTTTATATCTGCCAGCTTACATCCACAGGGCGCCCCCAGCCCCATCCCCCAATGTCCACCATCTGGCACTGAACTGGCCCCAGGGCTTGCCTGCCCTGGCGGGGCCGGCAGGGATCCCCAACCCCCACTGGAAACCGGATTCAAGGGGCCAGTACCGTGGCTGACCGGGAGCGGAGCCTGCGAGGCGCCCTCCATCACACTGCTGCAGCAAGTGATTTTCTGTTTCCTTCCCTAGGGGTCAGGGCATGCAATGATGCCCTGCGGGTGGGCGTGCATGCGTCGCTGCAGCTCCCTCAGCGTCTGCCCTGACTCCTCCCTTGTCTACAGTGTGGCAGCTGTGTCCCTCAGCCTCCGCTGAGGCAACAGGTGCCAACAGCTGAAACCCCCCCTTCCCGGAGAAGGAGAGCAGTCCATCAGATGCTCTATCCTGCCCCGCCCCTGCCGACCCCCAGCAGTCCGTGCTCATTCACGAACACGGGTCGCTGACATGGTGCGAGATAAGGCGACTAGCGCCTCAGCCCTCAGCACCACTAGACTGGCACAATCAAGGATTTTGATAGCTTGCAATCAAGGATTGGCTCACAAACAAGGATTCTGACACCTCATGATCAAGGATCAGAAGCGAGTGACGAACAAGGATTTTGAAAATAAAAAACGGCAGTTTTGTTCATGAAACTAAAGTAAGCCAAAGCCATGGGTTTGTACAGTGCGTTACCCTGAACAAGAACCATACTTCAATTACCCCAGAACACATCTGTGGGGCAAGTTACATTTTTTTTGTGGCAAAAAATTAAAACAAGATGGCTTGCGAAAAGGGACTTTTTCCTCATGAACAGAGATTTTACAAATCCTCGTCCGTGAGGTGACAAAATCTTTGATTGTGAAGCAAATCCTCTTTCGCAAAACACACACCTATTCCAAAGACTGAAGTGAGCATGCTCAGAACCTGAAAATTCATAATTAACTAATTCTATCTGATTCTGACATTTTGGGTCAGGTTACGCAATGGAAGGTCCTGACGCCATATGGCGCTAATGGGTATATTGGGTTAAATAACCTTGAAACAGATTAATATTGTTTCACCAGGTTGTTCTTTGGGGCAACCTCTTTCTACCCTGAAAATTTCAGACCAAAATTCCAAACGGTGTGGCTGCATTGCAATGGGCAAAAAAAAAAAAAAAATGCTTTCTTTTGGCACTTCGCTGCATGAAAACTGCAATTCCGATCAAAACGCAACTTGGCATATCAAGAGATCTACCCCACAGGACAGCGCATTCCAAATTTCGTGCACAACCGTTGAACGGTTGCAAAGTTATTAATGTGCAGAATGTGAGGTTTAACATTAAACTGCCTACTCAACCCTAACTATAGGGGCATGACCATGCCCTATAATATATATATATATATATATATATATATATATATATATATAAACTGTCCCCAGATCTGGAAGCAAGCTAAAGTTCTCCTGTACAAAGGAGGTGACTCCTGTTACCCAGTGACTTATCACTCCCATCTCTCTGGTTCTGGTCCTTGGTTAAAGTGCAGGATAAATGTAATGCACACACAATTTTCCTCTTTTCTTGACTCCTCCACCTCCTTCCCCTCTCCCAGTCTGCCTTCTGTAAATGCCTCCTTACTGTCTCCTTTCCCCAGGTCACTGACTGCAAACTTAAAGGCGTGGACCAAGGCCTAATTATCATGGCCATTTTTTTTTTTATACTCCATCTTTATTCAATACATGTATGATCCATCCATGTACAAAAAAATACTGGATGACTGTTACATAAAGAATACGTCGTAACTAACAAGATCGCTAATTGTTAAACAGAAACATTTTTCTTTAAAGGGCATAGTTTAACTACACTACTAATCATTTATCAATTATAGCTACATTATATAACTCCCTCTAAGAGAAACTAAATTTATCAATGTAGGCAATGCAGGGAAAAAGAAAGAGAAAAACTGGGTTCCTGTCATTCCTTCTGGAATGTCAACTATGTGTATACCTCGACTAGGGTAATCTCCTACTGTTCTCATAAACTCCATATGCGAAAAAGTATTGTACACTATTGCTTTAGAAAGAGTGTAATACTTGTCTGCTGCTGCCTTCTATTGTCGAGGATATGCCAGGGAAAAATTAATAATGAACACCTATCCAAGGTGTTTGGTGCTAGCTCCTGGTATCGTGGCTATTTTCATTGCTTTAGCAAAGGCATTCAATACTGTGACACATCCTCACTTGCTGGATATGCTGGCAGTGGGGGAACTGCCCCACCAAGTGGTTGGCTGGTTTTGCTTCTACCTTTTAGACTGGCAGCAGTTTAGGTTAATGACTCCCTTTCCTCCCCTCAATCCATCCAGTTCTGGGTCTCCCAAGGCTCCATTCTTGGCCCTATCCTAGTCTCTATTTCCCTAAATGACCTTCTTTCTGTCTGTGTCACTTCACATACCTATATGCATCCAGACAAGACAGTCCTGTGTGCCTCTGGGGACTCACTGAGCTGGAACTGTTGCTTCAGCAGGACTTTGACAACACCCAACAGTGGTTCTGCTTAAACCAGCTCTCGTTTAATGTTAAGAAGACAACCTCCATGACATTTGGCACCAAGTACAGAGTGGCACGGCTCCAACATGGTGAAGAATGTGGATAGCGCCCCTCTTGAACTGGTACTCCGCTTCCAGCATCAAAATCTTCTCCACCCTAATCCACGCCATGCATAAAAACACTCTGCCTTTAGCTTGGCACACTACCGCAGCAAACCCTCCCTTCCACTGCCAGTCAGCTGACAGATTATTCTCCAGAGGATCCTGCTGGCGCTTGACTGTCCAGACGTGGTATACAGTGCTCTCCTCCATATTCATCCTTGCCCGATTGGATCCCCTTTTCCACTTTTTCTGTCATTTCACATGAACTGCTCCACTCCATCACTGGTCTCTCTACCATCCTTTGAGGTCCATCACTTTTTTCACAGTTCTTCCTTCTAGGCAAAATGCTGGCATTCCTCTTTTCCCCCTATCTCTCATCCCTTCTAACCCTCTCCATCCCATTTTCATTCTCCTTTCATTCCTTGGATGCTTACACTTTCCTAATTCCCTGCTACAAATCATCAGCTGGTCAGTTTGTGCTTTCTATCTGCCATCCGACTCTTTAGAATAACCTCCCGCTCACGGTCTGACGTTCATCCTCACTCCACCACTCTTGCTGGCTCACGTCTCCAAACTCTGCACCTTGCCCTGTCCAGTTCCCCTATTCCCCTCTTAGTGTGCAGTACCCAGCCTTCACTCCCTCACCCCAACCCCTCCAAACAGCTGTATCTTCTTTGTTTTTACTTACCTCAGAGCTACCCAGTTATTTTTATTTTTGTAAATACTGTATATTTTGTTCTTTACTATTTATCATGTATTTTTTTACTATGCATTTCCCATGCCATCATTTATAGAAACAGAGAAAAATGTTAGCAGAAAAAGACCAATTTGTCTATCCAGTCTGCCTGTAATGCCCTATCCCACTCTGAGACCTATAGTCTGAACAGGCTTTGTGCCCTTGCTGCCATCCCCTCCCCCATTTTTTGTTTGTTTGTACACTTTTCTTTATTCTCCTCTCACTGGCACCTCAGACTCTCTTCGGAGGGACACCCAACCTGACCTGATCACACTGGCCTGAAATCCCTAGGCTCACCTGCTGGTGGTGGTGGTGGGGGTGAGCTCCTCTCCGCTCAAACTGGTCCCCTGACCCCCCGGAATCTAAGCCCCTGGGTCAGGACTGCCAACTCCTCCTGGCGACCTTTCTGAAATTTAATTGGTTGATCAAGCAGTGCAGGGAGCAGCCAGAGGCAGGCTGGAGGATCCGGCACTGGATGTGGTGGTCGGCCACTTGACCCACCTTTGCCAACCAAGGAACAGGGAATTTTCCTTGTTTTCTCCCTCCTCCTATGGCTCGGACATGCAATGCATCCAGCGAACGCATACTCACTCCCGAGCACGCAGCCAATCCCCTGACAGATGGATCCACGGGCTGCTAAACCCCCAGTCACCACTGGGAGTCCCCAGAGCCCAGGATTGTGGATCCCCCCTCCCTCCCAGGACGAGTCCTCTGGATGCTCAATCCGGTCCCCCCCACCAACCCCCGACGGCCCCCGAGCTTACTCCTCGAACCCGGTCGCCAGCGTGGCATGAGGTATTGTGTCCAGCACCTCAACCCTCAGCGCAACCGGGCCATCTCCCCTCCCCATTTTACCTGTCTTACTATAACCTCCCTGGGATAATATTAAGTTCTTAACGCTGTCCCAAACGTGCTTACTCAACTGCTTATACCGAATAATGATCGTCTACGATCATATTTTTCTCCATGCATTTGCCAGTTTATTATATAGTTTACCATGCACTTGTCTACTTTAGTCTTCTTCATTATAATTGCTTATGTATGTAACGTCTCACCTGGGTCCCGCGTAGAAATGAACATCAGCTCAGTGTGCCGATCCCAGTCAGCAAGTTTTAAATAAATAAATAAATAAACAATTTCATACAGTGCCTTTCATATACTTGCTTTACAATGGGACGAGTTACATACTAGTAATGCAAGATCTGTATGTAAGCATTTAGCCACTTGACACTGACACACAGACATGCACATCTACATTACTGTGGAGGGGGCAATATTAGCCAGAACACTAGAAGAAATCCCTAGACATTGCTGTGCTGGAGTCAGCTCGCTGAAGCTGAGAGTTATAACACCTATGTACATGGTCTGGTTCACTTGAGCCAGTAGTTTGTATGGCCAGGAAGGAAGAAACACTTTGCTGCAGTTCAGCTGAATAACTGGCAGGGCTGTTTGCCCCTGGGTGGTTGTGCTTCAGAGTGCTGCTTATGATGGAGGGGCTCCAAACATGCAGCTTTTGCAAAGATTTTTTGAATATCCGGACAAGCTCCTAGTAGATTCAGGGAAAGGTGGTGCTTCTCATGCAGGCGCCCACTCCTGCTACTCTTTTGCTCCAACCGACCTTCTTTAGCATTTGCAGTCATCAGTGACTCTAGTCTGATGCCTGCCTGCCTCCACGGCATCATCAGCACTAAAGAACAAAGTACCACAGTATCGCAGGAGTAAGAGATTACAGATCATTACATTCTTTCGGATGAGATGTTAAACCGAGGTCCCATCTGCCTGGATTGGTGGTAGTTCAGGTGGATGTTAAAGATCTCATGGCACTTATCGAAAAGAGTAGGGAAATTTCCCCGGTGTCCTGGCCAAATTTCTCCCATTCACTAAAAATACCACCAACAGCTTAATCTGGTTCAAGGTCAGTTGACATTCATCTGTATCCCCCTTCCCCGGGTTGTGCCTGAAAATAGGCAGAATTTGTCTAGTGCACTTACCCGGTCAACAAAAATAAAATAAATAAATAAATCTTGCCATCCAACTTTGATAATAAGGGAGGCAGAATAGTGCAGTGGTTTAAGGCTCTGAGTTGCAGATCTGGAGACCTGGGTTTGAATCCCACAGGCCCCCACTTGCATACTGTGTCAACCTGAGCAAGTCACTTAACTTCCCTGTGCTCCCAGGTTGCACCTGTAAACAAGGGGGGGTGGCTCAGGGGTAATGTGAGGAAATTTTTTTTCATGGAGAGAGTGGTGGACGCACGGAACCACCTTCCTGGAGAGGCTGTGGAGGTCGTAGAGTGAAAAACAGCAGGGGAATTAAAACATGCATAGGACAGACATAAGGCAATTATAGTGGGGGGTTGCAGGAAGTAGGCTGTTGGTTAACTAGAATCTGCAGCTTATCCAGTAGGTAGGGAAATGGGCAGACTGGGTGGGCCATGTGGTCCTTATCTGCCGTCAAAGTCTATGTTACAGTACTGATGGGATCAGGCAGGGTGCAGCAGTGTGCAAGAACAGCCTCCCATGCTCAAAGCCACAAGCTGTGGCCACAGTTTGGAATGGTGCATAAGCCAAGAAAAATCAACATACAGATGGGTTTCTTTTTTTTCCCCCATACATATTTTATGGTATTTTTTGTCTTTTTCTCCAGTCGGCCCCCTACCTCCCGGACACATGCAGCGCCGCATCTCAGGTATCCTCCCATTACATGACACCCTCCTCCTGCTCTCCACTGGACCTCCAGCAGTGGGACTACAGTGGGGGGATGTGCAGCGCCCAGGAGAGGAGAGCTGCCTTATGGCTGCTCAATCCTGCTCCGACCCCCTTCCCGTGCTGGCACCCTGACGACCCAAGTCCGTTCCCGAATGCGGATCACTGGTGTGGCACAAGGTAAGACGTCCAGTGCCTCAGCCCACGCGCCACCGGGCTGGCATATACAAGTGGGTTTCTGATGGCTGTCCGGCCAGGTGACCATCTCTCAGTGATGTCAGTAGCAACAAATACTGAAACAGGGCCACGCTTCCTACATTATATAACACAGCTGTGCTTTGTTTAATTTTCACCATATGGGACTTCAGAGGAGCTGACTTTGATAAGATGGCCAACAGAGTTAAGCTAGCCCTGGCAAAAAGAAACAGGTGAGGGGGTACAGGCAAAGTGGGCAAGCATTAAGGATGCAATACTTGAAGCAACATCCCATTGTGTTAGACAGAAACGGAAGTGCAAAAGAAGAAGGAAACCACTTTGGTTCTCAAATACAGTAGCAGAAAAGGTCAGAGCCAAAAGGCTGGCCTTCAGGAAATATAAGGGAACATAGTGGGATGAAGATAGGGAGGCATACCAAACTGCCCTAAGGGAAAAAGGGAAGGCAGTAAGGCAGGCAAAATCCCAAACTGAGGAAAAACTAGCACAAACAGTAAAAGAAGGTGACAAGACTTTCTATAGATACATTAGTGAAAGGAGAAAGTCCAGAGGGGGTTTTGCTAAGCTTAATGGAGAAAAGGGAGCATGTGAGGAGGAGGACCCTGTAAAGGCATCTATCCTAAATAGATACTTTCGCTCAGTATTTACTGAAGAAAAGGTAGGGCAGGGCCCACAGCTCAGCATCATGGACACAGGGGAGTGAGGTGAGCATTACTCCCTTCACAAAAAAGGGTCCTACAAGAGCTTGCTAAGCTCCAGAGTTGGAAAAGGCAATGGGACCTGATGGCATACATCTCAGGGTACTTAAGGAGCTAAAGGTGGAACTAGCAGAGCCATTAGCAGAACTGTTTAGTGAGTCTCTGAGCACAGGAGGTCCCAGAAGACTGGAGAAGGGCTCATGTGATCCCGCTCCACAAGAGTGGTAGCAGGGAGGAGGTGGGGAACTACAGACCAGTCAGTCTTACGCAGTAGTGGGCAAGATTATGGAGGCACTCCTTAAGGAAAGGATAGTGCAACACCTGGAATCCATAGGGCACAGGATCCAAGACAGCATGGGTTTACAAGGAAGATCCTGTCAAACTAATCTCATAGATTTCTTTGACTGGGTAACCAGAGTGGTGGACCAAGGGGGCAGTTGATGTACGCTACCTTGGACTTCAGCAAAGCTTTGACACTGTTCCACATAGAAGATTGATAAATAAGCTGGGTAGGCTCGGGGTGGGTCGAAGTTGGTCAACTGGGTGGCAAACTGGTTGTGGACAGAAAACAGAGAGTGGTGGTAAATGGTATACAGACAGAAGAGATGCAAGTCACAAGTGGGGTACCTCAGGGATCAGTCCTGGGGCCAGTCCTCTTCAACATCTTCATTAGTGACCTTGCAGATGGACTAGAGGTAAGGCTTGTCTGTTTGCAGATGACACCAAGATCTGCAACAGAGTAGATGATCCAGATGGGTGGGCAGAATGAGAAGAGATCTGGATAAACTAGCAAAATGGTCAGAAGAGTGGCAGCTAGGATTTAATGCAAAAAGTGCAAAATCATGCACATGGGAAGAAACCCTGGAAGCCACCCTATAGGCTGGGAGGGGTTGCTAGCAGTCACAAGGAAGAAAGAGACTTGGGCATCATCATCACTGATGACCTGAAATCATCCAAGCAGACCTCTAAAGCAGTAGGTAAGGCTAGGGGTGTTAGGGTGTATTAGTAGGGTATCACAAGTCGTAAGAGGGAGGTAATAATCCCTCTTTACAAGACACTGGTTAGGCCCCATCTGGAGTACTCGCAGGCATTGAGGCCACACCTTCACAAGGACATTAACCAAATTGAGGCAGTCCAGAGAAGGGCAACCAAAATGGTGCAGGGACTGCATCAGAAGACATATGAGGACAGATTAGCGGAGCTCAACATGTATACCCTAGAGCAAAGGAGGGAGAGAGGTGATATGATCGGGCATTCAAACACCTTAAGGGCATTAACAAGGTGAAAGAGTCTAACATGTTTAAATATAAGAAAAATAGCAGGACAAGAGGACACAGCATGAGATTAGAGGCCGATTAAGGGGGAATGTGAGGAAATTCTTTTTCACAGAAAGGGTGGTGGATGCATGGAATGGCTTACCACAAGAAGTGGTGGCTATGAATACAGTGCAGGGCTTCAAACAGGCATGGGATAGGCATAAGAGAGCAATACAAATGACTATGAATAGATAGACCACTGACAGAGCAAAGGCCGATGGCACATTTATAAGGTAGAAAAAGAAATGGGCAGACTGGATGGGCCTTGCAATCCTTATCTGCCGTCAACTTCTATGTTTCTATGTTTCATACATAAGTGTCCTTTTGGTGGGACAGCTTCACAAACATAAATGCAAATTTTTAGCAAACAACATAAAACAAACTTTCATTAACTCTCACTTCTTCCGGGACTGGGTAGACAGTAGTTTGACAAGGCAGACGTGGGGGCTGAGTCTGCACAAGACAGCTGGCATTTTGGTGTAGCTGTGCATGGCTTCCACAGGACTGGGTGTGCCGCCTGATGCCATCCATACATCTGATGTCCTCAAGTATATGCATGACGGGGGACAGCTGAAAGTACACTGACTTATGGCGTGGTGAAAATAAAGGAAGCACAGCTAGCTGGCCTAGGTAGGTAACTTGGTTCTGCTTCAATGTCTGTTTGTACTAATGCAGTTAAGTAGCACTCAGCTGGCATGACAGCTGTCAGGCCCCACTTGTAGGCTGCATTAGCAGACACAACCGACTCAGCTGCTGCCACGTCTGGGGGCTGGTCATGGGATGTGGCAGCCTTAGTGAGTAAAAAATGTATAATTCACTGTTAATTACTACAGCAATACTGCTCTGTTCCAGCTTGCAGTAAAAGCCCAGAGATGCTCTTCAGGGAATAGGGAATGGGATACTTGAGTGAGCGGGGAGGCTTTGGACAAACTGTGAACCAGCTTTGGAGGAGGTGGTGTGGGATGGCTGGCACTAAGCTTCTATTATGATTTGACTTACTATACAGTGATTGGAAGGAGAAAGAAAGAAACGGGACAGAGTCATTGATCGCAAGGGGCTACAGTGGTGTGAGATGTGGAAGGCATGGTGGTGGTGGTAGTGGGAAGGTGTTAAAAAATTAGTGGTACATAACTGTCCCCACTTCCTACAAAAAGGGCCTTGGGATCTTCTATTTCCACCTGGACACCAATTCCAATTCAATTCTTTATTTGTCAACCAAGACGTAACAAGACGTCAAGGTTATTACAAAAAGACATTCTGTTTAAAATACAGGTGTACATTAATACTCCACATCTCATACAAAAGACCTATACTAAAGAACAGACAAATAAATAGCATCATTACATAATACATACATAAGTACATACACATGTATACATCCAGTTCAATTTATAAGTATACATTTTTTTTTCTTCAGTAGTAACTTTTTACTTTTCATCAGTGATACAAAAAATGCTATTATTAATTCAGCATCCTTTATATGAAACGGGTAGAGAAGAATGAATAAAACGTCATAATTTGTATTACTGTAACATTCTAATATATCTTTTAAAAAATGTTCTTGTAAATCCAGATACAATGGACATACAGTAAGTAGATGTAGTAGGGATTCAGGCACATTTTGATCACATCTACACATCAAAACTTTAGTAGTAACACTTTTGTCCCCCGAACATTTGTTCAAGTAAGAGTGCTTGAAATTCATCAAACCAAACCTCGTCCATGTTAAAGCTTTTCTTTTGAATGGTTCTAATGGGAACAAAAAATAATTTTCCAAACCATGATCTATCTTATTTGTTCTAAACCAAGGTGCGCATTTTTGGGCCCTAATTATTCTCATATCTGTGACCTGTGATTTACCAAACAATTGTTTCTTAACACATTTTTTGTCTTGTAAAGAGATTTAAATATTATTCATTGAATCATTCCATAAATGAATAAGATTAATCGAATCGAGGATTTGAAATGAGTTTAACAGCCATTTTGATTTTAATCCCGGTTTGGGACCATTTCATCTTTTCTTTTAAGCATAACCTAGACAAAGGGTTGTGCTCATCATTTAAGATTTTTGGCCAATAAGAGACAAATCTATATTGATTAATAACATATATTGAAATTCTTCCAAGTTCTGCTCTTACCAGAACGGAAGGCGTAGAAAGGGGAACCATTAGGATTGATTTGTTATAGCACAATAAGGGGCACTCAAGATTATTTCTGTAATCGCAAAGGATAACTTCTGCCCCACATGACAACAACCTGGACACCCTCTACAGATGAGCATTTAGAACAGCATTCCCTCCTGTACTAGGAAAAAGATCAGAGTGCACGGCGGTGAGTAGAGTCCAGTGCCGAGTGGGAGCAGCCAACTTGCTACAGAAACACAAGAACCAGGGGAAAGCTGGGCACTCGAGAAGAGAGAAGTCCCCTGACGAAGACTGCAGTCTAAGTGCTGGGGCGTGGTGTGGCTGCTTAAGCACACTACTTGTTGAAGTGTATGAGTTGGATGTTCTGGCCACAATAAAGGTATCAAGCTTAAGTCTCTCTCCTGTGAAATTCTGTACCAGACACACTGCTCTGCTCTTCTTGAGTGCCCAGCTTTCCTCTGGTCCTTCCTTCTTATACTGCACTGAAATGTCAGTACTGGATATGAGCCCAAATTTCTGGTGTGAGACTTGGACCCATGATGTTCTTGCCCAGGGGCAAGAGTACTAACAGCTGAGCCACACTGACACTAAAGAAAACATCTGAGATGAAGTATCTTCAGTGTCATGCGTTCCACACTCCAGTGGTCTAGAGAGCCATGCTTTATGCCAACTGAAATACTTCAGTGTATTAAGACTGCCAGTTAATGTACAAAGCATTTCTGAGGTCTCTCACATGTATTCCACAGGCAGGTTACTGTTCCACATCAAGAGATTAAGAGACCGGCCATATAAACAAAGACTGAGTATCCTAACATGTACTTATTGAAGGCCAGAAGGCAACAGAGGGACATGACTTGAAACGTTTAAATACATGCAGGTAATTAACAAGATGGACGCCGGAGGGATGTTTACGACCAGTGTCAATACCAATACCAATACTAGTGGGAATAGTAAAAATTGGGTGATAGTGATGGGTGTTCAGAAAGGACATGAGGAAGTACTATTTCACAGAGAGGGAGGTGGAGCAATGGAACAAGCTACCCCGAGCACTGTTCAGTGCAAAAACAGTGGAGAGCTTTAAAGCACTAGTGTGCTGCCTAAAACTAATATTAGTTTTTTAAAAGCAGTCAACCATTGCCTTTAACATCTGAGGCAGTTTTTCCTTTCCCTTTATTTAATTAGAAGATTGTTTATTAAGTGTGATGTGTATATAGTTCGGATAACACCTTTGAGCACAAGAGTTCTTTTCCAAAGGTTCCACGTCAATATTGGATTACGACACATTTTACACAAACGTGCACAATACCAGCTCAAGTGGAGCCTAGTCAGGTACAGATAAAGGAGCTACATACAGTGGTAATGGAAGCAGATAAACCAGACAATAAAATGCAAAAGAGTGTTAAGTCATTTAAAACAAACAGTACTGATAATTATTAATTTTTTTATTTTTTATGCCCCCTTCCTCTCCGCTGCCTTACTTGGCTCTTGGGACCCCACAATGCGGCCAGTCACCAGCAGTCTTCAGCCCCCATCCTGCCGTGGAACTTCCCCCCGGGCGGGGAAGGGAAGGGCAACTCCCCCAATCACCAATTGTGTGGGGCCTCCTGTCACCGGTCCCGACTGCCGCAGGGTCCTATAATCAGGCTTGGCGGTGGGATATATTTCCATTTTCTGGTCCCCACCCCCGAGAGCATCAGCCACCGAGGGGGTCCATGGAGACGAGCGCACGTAGAGACGTGATGCCGCTCCGGACCCCAGCCAATGCCCTCCCCTCCCACTTGGCACCTCATGCTGCACCTCCACCCATATGCACCCAGGAGGCGGTGTTGTAGTGGGAGCGGTAACCCTCCCTCCCCAGAGGAAGAGAGTCTCCCTTGGATGCTTAACCCTCCCCCCCCACCGGCCAACCCTCCAGCAACCTGGGTTCACTCCCAAACCCCAGTCACCGGCGTTGTAAGCGGTAATCCTACTGCTGCATCGGCGGGCCGGCCCAGTACTGATAATTAGACATTTAAGACATCAGCAGGCAGTTTTCATATTGGAGTTAACAAACAAGGTTGTAGCAGCAGAGTAGTCAGGCCACAGGGTAAAGTAGCAAGTCATATAATACAAAGGGTAATTAGTCATTAAAAACAACAGCAGGCAGATTTCAATGTATGAAATTGCGAACATACAAAATTACCAGCAGATAAAGGCCTTATGGCCTATCAAGTCTGCTCAATTGTGCAGCTAGCAGCCCTGACACTGCAGCTGCTCCCCCCCCCCCAATGTGAGCGCTTTTTTAGGGAGTTCTTAAAATGTGAAATTTTGGGAGGACCCACCAGGGATTCTGGGAGTTCCCTCATCCAGCAAGCAGCCTGGACTACAAACGAGCATTTATCCTGACTTGTTTTATACAAAGGAACTTCAAGGGCTTGTCTGGATATGCTCCTGGTGGAATAATTATTATTAACTGGGCAGAGAAGGTCACGGATTGCAATGGGGGGAGACCCAGAAGGGCTTTTTTAGTCAGCAGGCAAGTCACCCCATAACGTCATCTTTGTTGTGACCTCACTGTCTGTGACATCACTGCTGCTTAGGAACAGCCACTCAGTGGCTGCCGGGTCATCTGTGATGTCACTGTCAATTGGGGGTGATAAAGATAGATATGTCAGATATCTGGCTAAGAGCTGTTTTACACATCCAGCACAATATCATCACATAAAAAACTTTCTAATGAGCAAAAGAAAAAAAAAAGAAACTTCAGAAATAAAAAGTTACAACTGACTGCTTAATATTTGTATTATTTTCCTGCTTGCCTGTTTTGGCTCCACTAGCTCTTTAAAGATGTTCTATGATAGGCACATGGAGCTGGTCAAGGTATTGAGGGAGGGGGAGCAGGGTACAGGGAGAGTTGGTCATGATCTCCTGGGGGGACTAGCTTTTTAAGAGGGTCTATGATAGGTACAGGGGGCTGGTCAAGGTACTGAGGGACGGGGAGCAGGGTATGGGGAGAAGTTGGTCATGATCCCCTAGGGGGCACGTGCAGCCTCACAGGACAGACTGGATAGCCCACAAGCATTCTTCTGATGGCAGTTTCCTATGTTTGTGTCAATGGCTGCTGAGCCTGGAACTGTAGGTGGGTTATTGATGACACCCACAGTAGCTGTAAGGGACTTAAAAATAGCTGGTTCTCATCAATTATTAATCATCCTTATTCTTCTGACAAAGGAGAGTACTGCGTTTTGGACTAGGCAGGTTACTCACTCTTCAAAATAGTTTAAAAAGCTCTCTGTATCCTCCCCTCAGGGGCGTTCAATGTTGGCACCAGTGTGGTATGCAGGTGGCCACATTGGGCCATATCCTATGGTCTTGCCCCACATTAATCCCCTTTTTTCATGCCCTACAAGACAACTTTAGAAAACTTCGGGGGCCAAATGTTCAATTGCGGGAGTCCCTGTTCTTCCTAGACCCACTAAAGGGTTTTTCGTACTTCAAATCATAGGAAACTATTGAATATAGCTGTAGCAGCAGCCAAAAAAGCAATTACCAAGTTTTGGCTAACTCCAATTATCCCTAAAATACAGTTGTTCAAGTTCAAGTTTATTGCAGGAAGACTCCATTGAGCAAGCTCATTCACAAGGAGGTCCTGAAGCTTGTACACAGGCAAAGAAATATTACTTAATAAGGCAACATTGATTACAAGTATTCAAAGTGCACTCAAAGTTCCAGTAAGGTATTACATAGAGAGATAGATCATTGTAAAGAAATGTACAGTTAAGGATCATTTGGTTCATAGTGTACAGGCAATACAAGGTAGGGTGTATAAACTTAACACTGGTAGATGCAATAGATAAGCTTGATGTATTGAGCAAATGATAGGAAAGACAGGATAAATAGGGTGAGCAGGGTTGATGGTACGGGGATGGTTAGCAAGAGTAAGGGGGGTAATATATAGTTAGGAGGCCAAAGGTGGGAAAGGGTAGAGGAGCAGGTACGGAAATCATGTAGTTTTAGTCACGGAATACATTTTGCAAGCTAAGAGGTTTCAGTTCTGACTAAGACTAGTACCAGTGGAGACGATAGGCATGAAGCACACATAAGGGTAGGGGAAGGGCTTAATAGCAGTTACAAATATTTTTTGATCTTAGATGCAATTAGCACTTTATAGAGTTGTGGAGAGAAACAATGTGTACTGTGTATTGAATTGAGAAGTTAACAGTAAGTCTAAACAATTGTTATCCTAAATTCGAATTATGATGGCGAAGATGGGTTATGTTTGTGATGACAAAAGTTTCAGGTTTTGACATATGTTTCAGGTTTTATACCATAAGATGGTGTTGGACAGGATGAAGGGGATGTTTCTTAATAACTGGGGTATGCCCTGTTAAAGTTTCTAATGAACAGATTTCCTAAGTTTGAATGCTTGCCTCTTTAAAATGGATTTACAGGTCCATCCTTCTCTACTATTTGACAGCCAAGTATGATCTCATGCCATGACCTATAAAGCTGATGTGAGTTGGTAAATCCCGATTGCGTTTTGTGATCTTAATTGTCTGTAAATAACAGCAAAGCATGTTTGTGTATCATGTTGTCTTTGATGTATTGTCAACTTTTTGAAAATTGTTATAGAACTAAATGGAAAAAAAAAAAGCTATGTGTATACCCGGCTCTGTCTCTTGCTGCACCCTCTCTAAATTCCTGCTCTTGGTAACTCAGTGGCACTAAGCCAATGTCTGTACACATCTGCAGGTCTGACTCTGAGGTTTAACTATTCCTCCATGGTTGCTGTAACAAATCATACTTTTTAAACAAAATATAAAGCTGTCAGTTTCACTAGGTGACTTACAGGTAGCTCATCTAAGTAACTGTAGTTCTGTCAATAAAAGCACGGAGAAGATGACACATTTTTGAGATCTTTTTACACTACACAGCATTTATTGAACAGGAATGATATGACTGGTACTATTTTCATCACTACTATATTAGCCTATACTTTCTAATAGGGGTGTAATTTTTTTTTGCACCTTCCTAAAGACATTAAAATGCTTTATACCCTGCAGAGCACCACTTGCTATTTTTTTCCTAAATAGGATTTTCTCCTCCCTAGCAGACCTGGCCCCACGCTTGGTGGCCATCCCTTACCTCACTCCTGGTCTGAGAGCTAGTTCCCCTGCGGATTTCCCACTGCAGCGTGGTCGAGGGAGGAGGGTTGTCCTCTCCCCCTGACACACACATCCAGGTCACTCCATAATGGAAGCAGTAGGGCAGACCGCCAAGACACAGGCAGGGCTTCATATAGCCCAGGCCCCTAGATTTTCCTCCTGATTTTTCCTCCCTCCCTGTTGCTGGGGCGCGCACGTCGACGCGTGTGGGTACAGGCAGCTGTGTTTGAATTCTGTCCCTGGTTATGTAATCAGCTTTAGTAATTATTTTTGAGTCTAATTATTTATAACATGTTTTATAGTGTAGTATATTTATTATTAGGCTTTTATATTATTGCTTTTATTTTGTATGTGATTTGAATTTGTTTGGCGCCCATAGTCTCTGGGATGGGTGTCTTTTTAAATAAAATTTGCCTTGCCTTGCACTGCAGAAGTCCCGCTGCTCCCTTCTGTTCTTGCTGTTCCCTAACTGTTCTACCACCAGGCCTCCACCTGGTGGCAGTCACGTGGCAGAGCAAGCAGCCTCCCCTTCCTGGGAAGAGGAGAGCAGTCCATCGAACACTCTATTACCTCCCCCCAAGCCCGGCCAGCCCCTAGCAACCCGAGACCACTCCTGATCCTGGGTCACCAGCATGGCAGGCAGTAGGACTACCACTGTACCACTGGACTTGCGCAACTTGCTAGTTTTAAGCTATGCCTGATTTATGAGGTGAAGAGGTGACATCTGCAGACATTTGCAGGACAAAACAATCTGCAAGCAGCGTTCTCTACTCAAAGGTATATGCTAAAACCACACGAATTGGAAAAACAAAACAAAAATTAAATAAAAACAAAGGAATCATAGAGGCAGATATCCTTTGACCGAGGCAGTGAATATGGCAATGTGCCACCAAAATTAGCTAGGGAAGGAGGGCACTATCCAAAGTCCTTTGCTCAATGGATACTTCTTAAACCCAACCAGTTTATGGAAGTCTTGCCTATGCTAATGATTTTCAATAAATGATAAAGTAGTATTGCCATGGACAACCCCTGATTAAAGACAGATAAACTACTGATGACCATGCATTATTCATGGCAGATCATGGTTTGCATGTGTCCATAACAGTAGGGTTAGTCTGAGGTTTATCTCTCATATACCTGAGTAGCCAATAGAAGGCTGTATGTGGTAACAAGGGTCCTACTGGAATACAAACAGGAAACAAAACCTTTCTTAAGATCAGATACTGATCTCTGTTTTTTTTTCTGTAATACAGTTTCTCTTGAGTTATAGTGTACGAAATGTCCAGTTCAAGGTATATTTAATGGTCTCTCTTTAAGTAAGCAATAACCCACGACAGGGTCAGTTATTAGGGATTAATCAATACCCCAGGTGCATTGTGAGGCATGAGGCCTCTCACAGCACCCAGGGTGTTGATTAATCCCCAATAACTGCACACCCTGTTGTGGGTTATTGCACTTAAAACATGGGGTGTCACTAGAGGTGAAAAAAACATGAGGAAAGCATGATTAAGTCATGAAAACATAGGAACTATTTTATGTGTTCTACCACCGGCAAAAGTACTGTGTTGCTGACACTGCTGAACAGTGCTATATATTCACTGCTGACACTACTCGCTTTGTGAACACTGAGCACTCAACACAAGGAAGTCACCATACAGGTTGTTTTAGGCATGCATTACCCATTTTCTTACAGTGCACAGGAATTCAATACAGAGAGAGGGAGAGACACACACACACACACACACACACACACAGGACAGTGCAGCAACTTTGCATTAAGCATCATGACACTGTCTCTCTGATCAAGGTTTAGATTAATGGGCAGCAACCCCTAATTGTGCCTTAAAGCTTAATTGATCATACTGGTACTTAAATATATTACCTCTCACTATAATGTCTTAGGTGCCGTTACAAACTCCGTGCCCAAACATTTTATATAATGTGATGAAGCTGCTTTTTACTACAAGCTCATTTATGTATCTTGCTGTTCGCCATCACCCTCCCTCTGCTCCTGCTGATATCCTGTAAACAGTCTTCATTGCTCATTATACCCACCATAGATTTCTTTTATTAGGGGACCTAAATTGCGATATATCCCAATCACCTGCTGCTGTCTGCAGTCAGTTGAATGCATTATTTCGGAATGGCAATGGTGGGGAGACATTACCGCTGACTGCTGCTCTCTCTCCCTTTCTATTCTGCACTGACCCTGTGCCACTAGCTCCCTCTCCAGACCTCAAGGAGGGGCCTCGGAGTCACAGCCTGGGGGGGGCCATGGAGTCACAACCTGGGATGGAGACAGCTGCTGCAGGGGACAACACCACATCATGACGCACACACTCACTTGTGTTAGAAACTGGGATCATGCTGTGTTCCCTCTCCCTCCCCGCAACATGAGCAGACACTTGACTGTTGGGGGGGGATACAGTGGGGGGGAAGGTTCTCCAGGCTACAGGATGGAAATACACAGGGAGGACAGACTCCGGAGCACGATGACAGCTTGCATAAAAGGCATATGAAAAGAGCAGTGCTGCTAACAGTGGGGGCTTTACTGTGCGCCCTGGTCCCTGGAGATCCATGGGGCGGGTGGGTAGGAATCAGTACAGTGGCAAGGGGACAATAATTACATCACATAGCGGTGGCATAATATTCCTAACAGACTAACCCACTGGCGACAGCTGCTCAGGATGGAACTGTAGTGATACCAAAGCTGGCATTTGCTTGGGTTCTGCACTGTTTCACTCCAGAGCATTGTGGGGGGTGAGCACATTAACTGACAGAGGACGGTACCGGAGGGACACAGGAGCAGTCTCCCTTTTGTCTTGCTGCACACATACATGAAGGGAACTTGTCACTGTCACAGTGGGGGCTGCACTGATCGTTTGGTTTGTGGAGGTCTGCTGGACAGGTGGGTGGGAAGACAGACAGCAACGAGGGAAGGGTCAATAGCACTAATGGTTTACAACACCTAACACATCACAGCCATAAACGGGGACTGCACAGGCACAGCAGAGCCAACAGGTGGTTGTTCATTAATGTAGCATATAGGCACAGCAAGTGGTGAATCGAGCTACTGTTGCTGCACTGTCCCACTTAGCGAGGATAGTAATGGCTGCCACTCAGACTGCATTTCTGGTAGAATAACAAGATCGGGAGCACTGAGCGATTTCTCAGGGGGGATGGGTCACCACTTGTTGTGCATATATGCTGGATTAATCAACAGTCACTTGATGGCTCTGTACCAATCAGGTACCTCTCCTTATCAACCCCATGTTATAATCAGTATTAATTTTTGTCACAGTACTTGGGTCAATTAATATTCATGGAGAAATTTCAAAGAATTTAATTTTGTCTATCACACAAACTCAGGTTGTGGTTCTTTATGTGATCATTAGGATGACCATGGAGCTATGCCAGACTGGATGGACCTCTGGGTCTCTTACTGCCAACACAGACATTGTTGCTATGTTTGAGTATCAATTTGTGAATGTTCTCTGTCCCAGTCTGCAGAACCTGTTCAGTTTCTCACTCAGTAACTGTCACAACAACGTGTAAAAGTTTGTTTTTTTGTTTTTTTTGGTTACCAGTTCTGTTCTTTGTACTTGAAGTGTTTTTTTGTGCAGCCTGCCATTTTTCTGTTGAAGAGCTCTGTGTAGTTTGAAAGCTTAAACATTCTGTAAATCTCTTCGTGGTTCAATAAAAGGTATCAAATCACTCACTTTGTTCATCTTTTTGTACAAGGACCAATGTGGCAACGAACAGTTCTTTACATGGTAGACCTGGTAAGGGCTAGGACTGAGAACATATTTTTTTGTTTCACTGCTGCTTTAAATATACCTTTTTATGTATGTGTCGGTGCAGATGCTGAACACTTGTTTTTTATTACTTCAAGTAATGGCAGACTATACAAAGAAACCACTTTAAGTATATAGAGCAGAATTGGTAACCCCCAAAAAACAAACTTTTACACGTTGATGTGACAGTTCTGTTGATACAGAAGGAGATCGAAAACTCCACAGTGGATGACAGCTGACACCTGAGCTTCAAGTGACAGTTTGTCATCCACAATTGACCCTAGAGTTTTAGCTATATCCACAGATCTGAAGAAGCTACCTCTCAAAGAGGACCTGATGGAATTCTTCCTCCTCATTGCTGCTTTCTAAGAACTTAGTTCTGTTACAGAACACTCCATTTTGCTCTATTTAAGGCTAAAACAGCTGGCAGCCATCCAGTCACTCGGTTCAGACAAACATTGTTTAATCACAGTCACTGAATTACTCTGGTTAGGTGCTAATAAGAGGTAGAACTGCGTATTATCTTCATAGCAGTGAAAACCCAAATTGTATCATCTCAAAGTATGCCCCAAGGCCAACATATACAGTACACCGCAAACAGCATGGGGCACAAGATCAAATGGGATAGCAGCCATACTGGAGAAAACTTCGACATGCTACACACAGCTAGCCCCCTACTGGCCAGGAAGGACTCAAACCAATGCAATACTGTACTAAAGAGTACCCATTAAATCCTCAGGTGACTAGTTAAAACCCCATGGTTGCTGGTGTCAAATGCTGATGACAGGTAACGAAGCATGACCATACGGTATTCTCCTTGGTTCCTCGCCAGGAAGAGATCAGTCATCACCTTCACTGTGCAGTCTCAGTGCTGTGTTGAAATATAAACGCTAACTGAAATGGCTTGTAGATTTCATGCTACACCTCCAGCTATGATGCAACCATCTTTTCAATTACCTTCCCTAGAAAGGGAATGTTTATTTATTTATTTATTTGGATTTTGATAACCGGGTAAGCTCACTGAGACCAAAGGTCCCTTTTTCAGGAGCGACCCAGATTAGTTACAGCCATAACAAACATACATTGGTAGGAGTATACATTAGGTTCAACATTCATTGGGTAAGGCAACAGAATACATTATGGAGCGTATTAGTGACGTACACAAATTTACAGCAGCATTACATCATACATGTGACAAATACACAAATTTACAGTAGCGTTACATCATACATGTGACAAATACACACATTTACAGTAGCGTTACATCATACATGTGGCAAATTGACACAAATATGCTTAGAAGGAGAGGTGGTAGAAACAGTAAGCAGTTTAAACGGGACAATGTAGTCACACCAAAGGTGAGGAAGGTGGTAGCCAACGATTACAGCCACAGAGGCTAAACTCAAGCAGGTACACTTTCAAGCCAGACTTGAATCCGTGAAAAGTGCGACAGTTTGCCAGGTCCACAGGGAGAGTGTTCCATAAGTGCGGGACAGCATATCAAAAGGAGCGCTTGCCATAATTAGTTCGGACTCGAGGGATGTCAAGGGGATGGCCTGAGCAGGATCTCAGTTCCCGGCCCTGAACTTTGGGGTTGAGCAGTCCACACAGGTGAGGAGGAGGAGGGCCAGAAATGGTACATTTAAAGGTCAAACACAAAGAGGAGAAGGCCAGTTCATGATGTATAGTAGGCCAGTGGAGATCAGCTAGGACCTCACAGTGATGCCTTCTCAGAGGGGAGTAGGTAGCGAATTAGGCAACCGTATGATAGAGTATAGTAAGTTTTCTTAGTTCGCCCTCCCTATGGAACTGCAGCAGGGGAGCTCCATAGAAGGAGGGAGTAGGGTGCAGTTGGCTATGGCATGTCGTGCCTCGGGAGAAAGAGAGTTTCACAGCCTGTAGAGAAGTCCTAACTTCTGGTGGGTGGACTTAATAATAGAGTCAATGTGAGATTGGTAGGACATCTCCTGATCAAGTAGGATCCCGAGGTACTTGATCTTGTCCGTGACCTCCACTCTATTCCCTTGGGCTATGTGAAGTTGAAGCATGTCATGTCTCTGTGTTCCAAAGCGTCTGGAGCAAAACATGACTGCCTTCGTTTTTTCTTCATTAAGCACAAGTGAGTTAGAGGAGAACCAGGCCTCAAGAGCAACTAGACTGGTCTGGAGGTTGGCATTGATTACACTGGGAAGCGGATCACTGCAGTAGACAACAGTGTCATCCGCATAGAGGATGAGGTTGTTCAGTCCGCAAACCCCCTCTATGTCACTGACAGAAAGGGCAAATAACAGGGGAACCAGGATAGAACCCTGGGGTACCCCGGAGATTACAGGTTTGGCACTAGACTGGGTTCCCCTCCATAGTACTTTTTGAGTTCGGTTCAGCATATAGCTCTTGAACCAAGAAGTAGAGAGTTCGTCCAGTCCTAATAGGTGAAGTTTGGAGAGGAGTTAATCATGGCTGACCAGGTCAAATGCCTTGGATAGGTCTATGAATAACGCCCCGTCGGGGAGCCCTGGTCCATTGCATCGAGGATGTCCGATGTGAGCCCGCTAAGGGCAGTGTCGGTGCCATGGCCTCTCCTAAAGCCATGTTGAATGTCAGCTAGGAGTTGGTGTCTCTCGAGGTAGTCCTGTAGTTGGTTGTAGACCAATCATTCCTGCACCTTCGCGAGAGGGCAGAGAATAGAGATGGGCCTGTAGTTCTCCACATTGTCCCGGGGCCCTTTTTTGTGAATGGGGACGATGGTTGCAACCTTCCATTTATTGGGGACCGTTCCTTCCACGAGGGACCTGTTGATGAGTGTGGTGACAGGGCAGGAGATAGCTGGGGCAGTGGCCCGCAGAAGTCTAGGTTCAAGCAGAGCATGTCCCGGAGAGGAGTCAGGGTTGATTTTTAGCAGAAGGGTAAGTACCTCACAGGGTTTGACCCATTTCTGGTGAAACTGGGGTCTGGAGTGATCCCAAGCAGTACCTCTATTTCTGGGGACACCAGAGGGCATGGGGGGTTTGAGTCCACAGGGATTGTAGAAAGTGGCACTAAATACCTCAGCAACTAGAGAGGGATCATTGATTAGGGTGTTGCCAACCAGCAGTGCTCCCTCTTGGGCACTAGTGGCACCCTTTAGCAGCAGGTTTATTTGGCCCCAGAATCTCTTTGGGTCCCGTAGGTGCCTAGACTGGAGATCCCGAAGGTATTTAGATTTAGCCATTTTGGAAGCTTTCTTACATTGATTCCTCAGCTCTCTATACCTCTCCCAGTCGGGTTTTTGGCCGGAGGATTTGAAAAGTCCCCAGGCCCAGTCATGGAGGCTAGGGTTAAGCCATTTATGGCATTTACCCTGCACTCTTAGTTTCTTACGCGGGGGCGCATATATTGGCCACAGACATAAAAATGTTGGTAAAAAAGTCAAGTGCCTCATCTAGGGTAGGGAGGGAGGTTAGGGAATCGCAGTTCATGGCACTTAGGTCAGAGCAGAAAGCTTCCAGGAAAATCTGCTGAAGTTTCTGGCTTCAATTACCTTGGCAGGCAGTTTAGGAAGCCTATTGGACCAGATACAGAAGATTGGTAAATGATCACTTAAAGAGTCAGCCATGACTCCGGCAGACAATATGCGGTCCGGGCGTGATACTAGGGCCCAGTCAAGTAATGAATGATTACCAGTCCTAGTGTTGTGCCTTGTGGGCAGGTTGATAACTTGGGTCAGTTTGGTATCGAAAATGGGGTTCTTACTGTCGGAGGCCTCCAGTGTGGGCCAATTTAGGTTAAAGTCCCCCAGGAGAATCATCTCCCCCAGGGAGTGTTCTGCCAGGGCATGAGATAGAGATTCGAGGGAAGATGTGGCCATTTGGGGGCGGGAGGTAGACACACCCTATGTACAAAGATTTAATATCCCCAAGAAGCACTTTCGAGAGAATTATCTCATTCATAGAGTCACAGATGAGAGAGTGGTCCATCTGCATAACATGAAGACCACTCTGGGTATATATGAGAATCCCTCTGCCTTTCTTCCCAACTTAATCCTTCCTCAATGCATTGTAGCCGACTAGGTCAACTTCATGAGGAAGGATGTGAGGTTTGAGCCAGGTCTCAGTTACCGCGAGTATATCGGGTTTGTAGAGTGTAGTCCAGGCTTCAAGGTCATGTATTTATCTGTTTGAGACAGGTTTGTAACTGGCCAGGATCTCTGCATCCAGAGATGATTTCTTAAGGAGGGAAATCACAACCATTTTTTGAATAAGGTGGATAGTACCTGCTCCCAGGGAATGCCAGACAGTCCTCACCACAACTGGGATCTGGGCCCCCAGGCAGTCCACCAACAGCCCAGTAGGCCCAGGGCCCAGGGTCCAGGCTACAGTAAGTAAGCTGCAGAGTAGACATCATTTGAGAAATCTCCTGAGCTGAGACTTGTTGAACTCTGTCCAGAGCACTGGAGTGCCTTCATGGCAAGGGGACAAATAACAAGAGGACAAAGGGCTGGGCAGGGGGGATCCACTGGATTACCAAGGACTGTATTTGGGCTGGGTGGGGGCACTGCATTTACCATAGAGACAACAAAGGACTGATGTGCATCTCTGTGTATGATCAATTAGCCTGTGCTGCTAATCTGTATAAAACCAGTTTGCACAAGTTTTCCTACAATAACAGCTGAAATGCCTAATTTCCATTCGGAGTTATGCCTGGGAGAACTTCGCTCCTTGTGAGCATAACTATTACTCTGCATATGGCAATGTTATGGGTCAGTGCAATGGAGTGCTATTTTCACCCTGTTTTGTGGCCCATAAGATAGGAAATATGAAATGAGACTGACATCCTTTTTTGAATGTTTTATAAAACTTTAATGGTAAACAATCAGACGAGGGGGACTTTAATTGACAAATCTATTTCCGACATTGATACGAGTTGTTTTATTTTTTTACTTTATAGGTTCTCAACAGGTTCACAGGAATTAACTGTTTGATTTTTACAATTAATTGAACACATCTATATCTATATTCATATATCAGCAGATAAATAAGACTGAATAACAAATAAAACTAAATAGCAGATAAAAAGGAAAAAGAATACTGACAAAGTAGACCTGAATAGGGTGTCCATGTGCCACACAAATTGTTTTATTACTGCATAGGATTGTGAGTGATTGCCATGGGGTACAGTGTTGCAGTCTCAGGGCAGTAGGACCTAGGCCAAGTTCAGTCAGGGTTTTAATTATCTTGGTGTTGTTAGTGGACAGTGTCAGAGGGAGTGGTGTTAGACAAACTTTTCCTATGGCTGTTCTTATGGACAGGTTCAGAGGAGGGGGAACCAAGGTTCCTGTATTGCCTTCTCTAGGGATCCCCAGAGTTTCTTAAAGGCTTCCTCTCTGCCCAGGGCCAAGTACTGGGTATGTTCTATTTTCATGCATTGCAAGAGCCTACTCACCCATTCCCCCACTGTGGGGATAGCTTCTGCTTCCCAGTTACAGGATAGGGTCTGCTTCCCCACTGCCATGGCCAGG
Organism: Neoceratodus forsteri; assembly: GCA_016271365.2. Lineage (NCBI taxonomy): Eukaryota > Metazoa > Chordata > Ceratodontiformes > Ceratodontidae > Neoceratodus > Neoceratodus forsteri. Next base: position 6,068,744 of record JADMNL010000040.1, read on the forward strand.
TGCCACAAAGGGTGGTCTGTCCCCCCCCGGAAAACCAGGGAGACCCAACAAAACCTAGCTCATGTCCACATCCCTGGTCACCCCCAGGGTTTTACCTATTATATCAATGATCCCCTTCTAGAAGGACTGAGTTTTTGGACAGGACTAAAGCATGTGTATGGAATTCCCTGGGAGGGATTTACATTTGGGACATGTGTCAGATTGTAAGGGGTCTATCTTATTGAAGTGAAATAAGACCTGTGGAGAACAAAGAAATGTATGGCCCTTATGCGATTTTTAACTGAGCAAAACATACCCTTACATAGGATTTCTCTCCAGTCTCCCTCCGTAAGGGTGTCACCCCCCAGGTCAGCCTCCAACCTGGCCCTAAGAGTTTCCAGATTCAAAGTCAGAGTCCCTAGCAAAACTCTATGGCACTCAGTCAGGGGTCCCAGTCTTCAAGGAGGTCCAACGTGCCTCCTCCAAAGGGGACCTGCATGAGTTTTGGATTTTGGTGAACAATCTCTGATTTCCTAACAATCTGTTCTTTATTTATGTATAAACAAAAAAGTGGGATGGTCTAAGGTTACATTTTGTGGATAGTGCCTGGAAGGGGATGAATTATCTCAGTTCTAACAGTTCAGCAATTCCTCTAAGACCTACTTCATATCAGCACTTTAGGACTTGCACTGCCCTGGGTGTCTCCCTATCCTCTTCCCACGCCAGATGTAGGATGGAAGCTTCCGGAGATATTCCGTCCTCCATACCTCTCATGGCATAGGCCATCAGCTATGCTCTCATGGTTGCTCTAATGAAGGGATTTTTAAGATGTTTTACACATCTCTTGCTGGAAGACAACGTAAAGGATGGGTATGTTCTCTGATACTGTTCATGATGCATTTCCAACTCCACTCAAGTTTTCCGGTCCTGGGTATCTAGGCGGAGGTCAACCAGATGTGATATTTGGGAAGCTAAGTAATAAAAGTAAAAATTAGGTAAACCCAGGCCTCCTTCAGTCACTGGCCACCAGAGGGTCTACTGTTTAATTCATGGTCATCCCCCTTTAAAGAGCAGTCACAATAGGCCCCCTTAGTGTTCTGGAACAACTTTTAGGAACCCAGATTGGGAGGGTTTGGAACACATAGAGACACTGGGGAGGATGCACATTTTGACCAGGTTTACTTGACCAATCAGGGTCAGGGGAAGTTTCTTCCACCTTTCACAGTAGTCTTGAATTTTTTTGATCAGATGTAAGTAATTAATTTTGTATAGCTGTGATAGTTTTGTGGGCAAAAGTACTCCTAGGTACTTCAGGGATGTCATAGAGTGGATCTGGGATCCCTGTATCTCGAGGGGGGCTGCCCTACCCAAGGGTAGCCACTCAGATTTGGACCAGTTGATTTTGTGTCCTGAGACGGGTCCAAAAATGTTAAAAACGGACGTTATGGCTGGTATAGAGATGTTAGGATTTCTTAAAAACAACAAAATATTGTTGGCGAAGAGAGAGATCACTTGATCTCTGCCACCCCCCTCATATCCCTCGATCAAGGGATGATCATGTACTGCAATGGCCAATACCTCAATCATCAGTAAGTAGTAAGTAAAATTTATTTTTTAAGCGCTTTTCAAAGCCAAAGCGCTGTACAAATAAAACAATTAAAATACATACATATAACATAAAAACAACAATAACAATATAATCACAATAAAATCACTCTCCATATGCCTGTTTAAATAAATAAGTTTTTAGTTCTAACTTAAAACTTTCAATGGTCAGGCAGCTTCGTATCTGACGAGGTAGAAATTCCACAGGGTAGGGGGCAGCGTGAAAATGCCACAAACTGAAGTTTTTAGCGGACCCTGGGAACCCTCTAGCAATCCCTCGTCGGCGGAGGCGGAGGCGGCGGAGGACAGTAGGGAATAAGGAGATCTTGAAGATACGCGGTCCCTGTTGGTATGCGGCTTTATAGGTCAGTAACCGACCTTAAAGGTGATCCTCCACTGAACCGGCAGCCAGTGCAGTTCGCGCCTTTGGGCGATAATATGACTTCTCATAGATGTCCCAGTCAAAGCCTGGCTGCTGCGTTCTGCACCAGCTGCAAGCGGTGGATATCAACCCTGTAGCCCTAGGTACAGGGCATTGCAGTAATCAAGGCGAGAAGTAACAAAGGCATGGACCAATACCGGAAGGTCGGCCGGAGGAACTAGGTGTTTCACCGGCGATATTCCTAAGATGATAAAGGAAGATTTGACAATGGATGACACCTGAAATTTCAGGGTCAAGCCATCGTCAATAATAACTGAGATTCAGCACCGGTCTGAGGTTGAGAGCTGGGCACCATCAATCCATATGCCCGAAGGAAGCCCAGCCCTACAACCCGCCTCAAGGCAACCTGGGTCCACCACCAACACCTCAGTCTTATCCGGGTTTAACCTTAGCCAGCTGGCACTCATCCAATCCTTGATCTCGGATAGACAGCTGTTAAGTACAGAGACTGCATCTTCCTGTCCGGGACTAAAAGACAAATACAGCCGGGTATCATCTGCATAGCAGTGAAAACCCAAGCCATATTGCCTAATAATGTCTCCCAATGGCAGCATATAGACAGCAAACAACATGGGTGCTAAAATGGAGCCCTGCGGAACCCCACAGGGCAGGAGGAAGGTATCAGAGGAATAAATTCCGGTGATAACCTTCTGTCTCCGCCCCGTGAGAAAAGATTGAAACCACTGCAGAACTGTACCAGACAGCCCGCAGTAGAACCGCAGGCATTCCAAAAGCACACCATGGTCCACAGTATCGAATGCTGCAGAGAGATCAAGAAGGACTAGAATAGTACAAGCATTTCGATCTCTCGCTATCAGGAGATCATTTAGAACCCGGACAAGGGCAGTCTCAGTACTATGTCTTTTCCTAAATCCTGATTGGAGAGTATCATAGACATTGTGATTTGTAATATGGTCGTCCAGTTGCAGTGCAACCACCTTTGCAATAATCTTACCCAAGAAGGGCAGGTTAGAGACAGGTCTGTAGTTAGCTGGACAGTTCAGGTTCAATGAAGGTTTTTTTAGGAGTGGTCGAACGACCGCCTCCTTTAGGGGATCAGGAAAGATCCCCTGCTCCTGAATTTCAAACAATTTCAGCAATGGTCGACAGATAGTATCTACGCAACTTAATAATAGAGTGAGGCCGGATCAAACTACAACTGGTTGGACGTACAGTCTGGACAATCCTCACAATATCCATGAATTCCGGCCTACCAAAGTCAAACCAGGTAACACAGGTGTTTGTTTCCCCTACTGATCACTGCAAACCCTTAAAAGAGTGAGCCTGGCGATATCGACCTAATGCTGGCAATCTTATCAGCGAAAAAACCGAGCAAGCTCATCACACTTTACTTGTGAAAAATCTCTTCCAGACTGTAGACAGAGTGGATTGCACAGTCTGTCAACAGTCTGAAAGAGTTGAGCTGGTCGGTTCCGCGCAGCAGCAATCTCCCTGGACAGGAATTCTGCCTTCTTATGAGTTATTGCCGATTGATAGATAGAGTAATGATCCATCAATCTAAGTTTGTCAGCATCAAGCAAGATTTCCACCAGGCCTCTCTAGCCTTCGCCTACTCTCCTCAGTTCCTTCAAGACTCATCAAACCATGTAAGTCTTTGGGCGCTGGAGTGAGTGGGCGGTTTCCAATTTGAACAATTTGGTCAAGGCCCTGCTCACTGCCTTATTATAGGCCAGAAACAGGTCTCCTGGACTCATGCTCTCACCCAAAACACCGATGGGTCCAGTACGCTAATAGACCCTCTGGGTTTACTCCCATTAAAGGGCGATACTGGACCATCTCCGTGAGAGGCAGGCCTATTAGGGGTGCCCCAAAACTGAATCTTATGGTGTGATGGTCTGTCCACACATTTGGTTCCACCCCAGATGCGTAACATCCAAATCCAGTAGGAACATCAGGTCTAAAGAGTGTCCCCCTATATGGGTAGCAGAGGTAACTACCTGTGACAGGCCCAACATAGACATGAGTTGGAGGAAATTATTTCCAAAGTGCAAGAGTTCAGCGTCGACCCAGGCATTGAAGTCACCCAGTATTAACCATCTGGGTGACTCCAATGCCATGTCCACGATGAAGTCCACGAATTCTTTCAGGAATTCTCCACCATCGCCTGGTGGACGGTAGATGAGGAGAATCCTAAACTCTGCACCTGCTGCCAGGATACACTCAAAAGACCTGGTGTTACCCACTGGCACCTCCACAAGACTCAGATCTGATCTAAAAAAGATGGCCACTCCCCCGCCCCTACGATCCAATCTCGGATGGTGCATCACCAAGAACCCAGCCGGAGCAGCAGAGTCTAAAATAGGACCTGCATTCTCATCCAGCCAGGTCTCAGTGATACATGCCAGGTCAGATGTTGCAACAAGACCTGCGATAATAGCAGTCTTGTTCCTAATAGACCTGGCATTACATAGCACCGCCGAGTTGGATGGGTTTTGGAGAGGAGCATGATACCTGCCCACAATCTGTGGAGCCTTTGGGTGGAAATCAAAGCAGGAGGACCCTCTTCTGATCCCATTTCGCCCCAGGGCATCTCCTCGACCCAACTACCCTATCTGCCCACCCCCTCCAATCTCCCACTCTGTCCGCCCACCCATCCCTTAGCGCCTTTCGCTATACCCACTATGCGGCAGTTATTAAGGACGCCATTAGACAACCGACAATAAAGGGACGGAGGTCCTGAGCAGAGTGGGAGAATAGCGCCTGACCATTGTGTAAACCCCATTAAACACATCTTTAATAACAATTATCTAATAAACTAACTCAAATAAACACACCTATCAAATAAGCTCTCCTTTTCTCTCACAAAGAGGAGGCAAAATATACATAAAACTAAAATAAATCCCAACTCAAAGCTAACCCTAAACAATAAAATACCATTGAATATTAAACCTAAAACAATTTGTATTTTTAAACACTGAAGCACCTCTCACGTGCAACAGTGCAATAGATGTTATAAAATCTCCCAAAACTACCTCTCACATAGCAGGGGACCAAATTACTAAATCAAATTAATAATTATACACAGTAAAATTAAAATAAAATAAAATATATCCCTCTCACCACCCTCAAAATTACGTGAAAGCAAAAGATCAATTTTCAGAGTGTTCAGAGCAAAATAAAAATCAAATGAGTCCAAATAAATAATATTACACACAAAGTCCAGTGGTAGGGATCGAATCCAAACCCAACAAAGGAACCTGAAGGTCCACAAATCCAGTAGCGACTGTACTTCAAGGACCAAGCTCCATACAGTCAGTTTCCAGGAAACAGGTAGATCAGGGCAAAATGTGTTACCTGAGACAGCAGTAACAGCAGCCTTACCCAGTCAAGCGACCCCGCGGCTATAACCATCCCCGAGTCAGCCCCAAACAGTCGAATCCTGGGAAGGTCTAGAAGAAGCCCTAGTCCCCCAGCTTCCTAGGGGTAAAAGGGCAACTCCTGCCCGGTCGGAAACTGTGAGGCAGCCGCTGCCTCTCAGACAACAAAAAATAATACCAAAACAGTGGCTACAGCAAACTTACCCGGCTAGCGACCCACAGCTACAAACGTCCCACGAGCCAGCCCAAACAGCCGAATCCCGGGGCGGTCTAGGAGAGGCCCTGGGTCCCCCAGCTTCCCAGGACATATATAAGAGGAGACAGAGAGCAGCCCTGCCTGGTACTTCTAGTGAGTTTAAAGGGGGATGAAATATTGTTGTTTGTAAGGATTTGTGCCCAAGGGGAGGAATGAAGCGTTCGGATCCAGGAACATACCCCCTGCCCAACTCCAAAGTGGGATAGGGTGGAAAACATGAAATCCCATTCGACCCTATCAAATGCCTTCTCGGCATCTAGTGCTAGAAGGTCCCCCTCTCCCTGCAGTGCCCTCCCTGACCAACCATGCATAATGTTTAGAGTTCTGCGTATATTATGCTTCACTTGCCTTCCCTTAATGAAGTAGTATTGATCTTGGTGTATTAGACTGGTGAGAATGTCTTGTATTCTAGCAGCTAATATTTTGACTAAGTTGCGTTGAGCTGGGAGATCAGTCTATAAGACCTGCATTTAGTGGGGTCCTCATTGGGTTTGGGGAGAACCGTAATGGTTGCCATTTGCAGGGAGGGGAGAAGGGATCCCCTACCCAATGACTCTTGGATCATGAGTAAAAACAATTGGCTGACCTCCCCCCAAAATGTTTTATAAAACTCTACTGGGATCCTGTCAGGTCCAGGAGAGCGACCCGTGTTAGAAGCCCAGACAGTCTGTTTTAGTTCCGCCATAGTGATCTGGGTATCCAGCCGTTGTTGTTTGGTCTGATCCAAGGTGGGGAGGTGGATGGTATCTAGGAAATCTCCTGGGTTCATATGGGCCGAGGCTTCTGAGGTGTATAAGTGCTCATAGAAGGCTCTAAACTTTTTATTAATTTCTAGGGGGTCTGCTGTTCTCTTTCCCTCGCTTTCCTTGATCTCCAGGATAACTTTCTCCATGGATCTTTAATTTTCCAGGCCAACCATTTCCTCGCCTTGTCCCCTTCAAAACAGTTTACCGTCCCTGATTTCAAAAGGTCTCTAGCTATCTGCCTATTAGCCAGCTGGTGAAGTCTCCCTTTGTTGCTATTTAGTTCTCTTTCTTTATTATCTACCTTGCCCTCCATAATTTGCTTTTCTAGATTTTTTATTTCCTTCTCTAACGTAGATTCCTCCTGTTGCTCCACTCGGGTTAAGTTAGAGGCATACGCAATGATTAGGCCCCGAATAAAGGCCTTTAGGGTGTCCCATGTTGTTCCTGCAGTCTACCTTAATGGCCATTTCTAGAGGTGTATGGTCAGAGATATATATAGGGCCGTATTCCACAGATTCTACTTGCCTGAGTATACTGGGGAAGCCAAAAAGAGATCAATTCTTGTATCTATCTTATGGACTTAAGAGTAATGGAATATTCCCTCTTACTGGGGTTGTAGTACCTCCAAACCTCCTCCAGTGCCCTTTCTGCCAAGGATTTTAATGCCAGAGCACTCTTTGGGGCTAGAAGAAATTCCCAAGTGATCCAGCGTCCTGTCCCAGTATGTATTGTAATCCCTCCAATCACCATATTCTCCGGAAGGAGCCAGTGTCAGGGCCAGGTGGTGGAAAAAACCTGGGTAATCTGTGTTTGGGCCACAAAGGGAAAGCAGAGTAAACCTCTGTTCCTCTATGGTTACATTGCAAATGACATATTTCCCCACAGGGTCTGTGATATACTGATGTACCTTAACCCATAGCTTGGGCCTGAACCAGATCGCCACCCCTCGACCGCTCGAGGTAAAGGGGGCTGACAAAAAATGTCCCCCCCGAGAGCTGGTAATCTCACCAATTTCAGTTTGTGTTAAATGTATCTCCTGTAAAAATCATACATCACCCCTGTGCCTAGACAGATAATTCCATACTTTCTTTCTTTTGAAAGCAGTCCTGAGTCCCCTCACATTCCAAGTTATAAAACGCAGTGCACTTATCCCAGTCCCCAGTTAACAATGGTTAGAACCTGTGTAGCTATACATGAACACCTGTAAAAATCTTTACTATGTGACACCTGCTGAAGTTTTCCATTTTTTGACCCACACAATCTATAGGAATTCAAGAACATTTAACAGTAAACCCCGAAACATTAGGACAATGAGAAACAGCTTATCCTTTAAATTTAACCCCCCAAACCAGTTATAGGCATCCCCCTTTAAAAGATTTCCCTGCTTTACACGGCAGCTTGTTTCCCCTTTTAACACAACCTTTAACAGAGAAATTACAAACATTAACAACTGTAAACTCTATCTTCACCCCCACCCCACTTTCCACCCATATCCCTTCTGGTGCAACCTCACCTCCCAAGACACACTAACTCTCGTGGTTGAGTTCCCAAACCCATCTTCTTATGATTAGTTGGAGATGGGGTTCTGAACTTTTCAGGGAGGAAGGACTGAACAGATATGCCTCCTCGAGCGACCCTCGAGAGGGGGAAAGATTTATCAGCCGCAGCAGATTTACATAAAAAAGTTGGGGCAGCCTTTCACCTCCTCAAGGAGTAGAGCTAAGCCCCTCTCGAGAGGGACACAAGGGACCACCTCCTTCCTGGATGGAGCGTTGTCGCTGTCCAGTCCCCTGCGCGGGACTGCCCACACGACCCCTCCAACCACCAAATATGCTTGCGCAGGTTGACTGGTAGATTGCCCATATGTCCCAATGTTGAGGAGGCCCCTTGTGCCCACCCCCCTCAGTCGAAGCACAAAGCACCACAGAGGGTTCCATCTCCCCACGTGAAAATTTAAAGACATAAAAATAATGTTAGGATATTATAAAGGTCACCGAATAAATCACTGAGAAAATTATCCCCCAAGTCCCCAAAACCCCTTGTTACTATATGGGATTACATCATCCTCTCAAGTAAACAGTGGTCATTCAGTTTGCTGCAACTCAAATCTGGGCATTAGTTTCACGTTCGGTCACAGTGGAATAGTAAGGAAATATTAAAGAAGGAAAGAAAAAAAGATTTGTGTAACAGCCCTGGCTACTCCTCGTGGCCTTAGTGAGTCACTATTTCTTAGTTGTCTAGAGACCCACAATGGAGGATCCCGTCTCGGGGAGACCAGAAGGAAAAGTTTCTAACCGGTATTAATCTCAGTCTAAATTGCCTCTTCTGGCCATCCTCCAGAGCTTCCGCTGTAGTGTGTATTGGAACCTAATTAAGTCCGGGCTCCTTGCACACTGCTTGGTTTCCAGGCTGGGGAGGAATTAAGCCCCCTTCTCAAAGGGGGCCATGATGGAGGAAAGGGCCCACCAGGTCCAGCCACTGTGGGCTGGTGAAAACACCATTACGGGCTGAGCTCCGTACAGCCCCCCCCCCCATTCAGATTTGTGGACCCAAAAGTTACAGAACCTCGGGGGTGGCTCTCACGGATTGTCCCACAGTCCCTCTCGTCTATGAGAGCTTCTTTCCTGTATCTGCTCGACAAATGCTTTGGGTCACTGGGTCAGTGAACGACCTCGCCTCCTGGTTCTTCAGGCAGATGATGAGGCAGGATGGATAAACCATAGCAAAAGGGCAATCGATGTTGTGCAGGGATCTCTTAACTTTGTTAAAGGCCTGTCACTCAATTTGAAGTCTCGTCGAGAAGTCAGGGAAAATACTAACATTTTTCGACCAGCTAGGATTGCACCTTTTTTCCTAGCAGCCTCCAGTACAAGCTGTCGATCCTGGAATCTTAAAAATTTGATGATAAGGTGTCTTGGACGCTCGTTGGGACTGGGTCACCTTCTGGGGGAACTGTGAGCTCTCTGGATCTCTAAGTTTGTAGCTACTGTTAGGTCTAAGGTCGTCCCCAGCCATTTGCACATTAAAGCTGCACTGTCGGAGCCCTCCAATCCCTCTGGGAGCCCAACAGCATGTATACTGCACCTGCACTCACGATGTTCGTGATCGTCTAGGGTATTTTTTAGCTCCTCTATTTCTTTTAGTGCTCGTTGTAAGATTTATCTTCTTGGGCACTTATCCTGGTCTCCGCTTCTTCAAGCTGACATGCATGTTACTCCACCATATTGGTTAGAGAGTTAACTGTCTGTTGCAGGTGGGTTAGCTGGGCCCCGATATTCTCAAACCCCGACCTCATCTGGTGCATGAGGTCGAACTTTAAAGTGTGTAGGAGATTTTCAGTATTGCTGGAGGTTGCTGCTGTTCTGGCTGCAGAGTTGGTGGCTTGTTGTGGGGAGTCCATAATGGCTGGTGATGTAGGCTGCTCCATGCTACTCTGCCCTATCTTTGGTGTCTCTGATGCCCTCTGGAAATTCAAGTGAGATTGCTTTTTCCTTGACTTTTTGGTGGAGGCCATAAATATGGATAGCTTTCTTTAGTGTTATTGCAGAAAACTGCCTTACAAAGGGAGGATGGTGCAGATATATTCTCGATAGGGATGGGAGCTCTGGTTGTAGACGACCATTTTCCTCTTACGCTTAGCCAAGCCCCCTTTGATATGAGTTTTGCCCAAAATCTGAAGTAGGTTTTAACAATAATAGCAAATGTATGCTGGATAGGCATCTATTACAATTAAGCATTAGGGCATGATCAGAGCTTGGGTTACTGTCAGTTAAAAGAAAACTTAAGTCAAAATTTAGAAAAAAAAAATACTAATAATAGTAATTTGTACAGAGTGTTTTGATTTGTAGGCGTACTCCAGGTAAGTTCTTCCCTGTTTTTCTCAAAGGATTTTTTTCTAAATTTGCTTGCTGATTTTATGATCCCTGTGGCTCTCTAGATCAGCATTTTTATGGCTCTTGCCCCATGTGACACTGATGTGTCCATGACCATTAATTCCTCCTTCCTTTCCTGCTCTGAAATCTCTCCTCTGTGAGTTCTCTATTCACTTCTGTAGTTGCCTCTGATATTGGGGTGGACTCCTATTCTCCTGCAACACACCCAACTCTGACACTAACACTGCTCTGCTCCCCTAGTGTCAGTAATTTCTTCCTGTCCCTTATTTTGTTGTGTTGCTTATTGTTTAATGTTCTTTTGCCCATTCAACAATTTACTGTGTGGTAATGTACTATTTGGCAATTTATTCTTTAAGCGTTCTTGAATCTGTATATTTTGATATCCTTATTTCCATTTATTGTATTATTTCATACATTGTACTGCGTATCTGTTTCTCTTCTCTCTTCCCCATCCCTCAGGTTGCATCTGGAAATGAGGTGGTACCAGCTGAATATGATTTTCCTGGTAAAACGTTTGAAATAAATATAAATAAATAACTAAATTCAACAAGAGCTGCTTTTTGTCAAGTTTACAGTTTTAGAGGTGTGATTTTAAGTAACTCTCCTTGTCCAGGGAGCGCTAATGAAGGCTACATTTACAGACGGCAAACACCTGAGAAATCATTGAGGGGGCTACTCTGTAAGGAACTAGCTAGAGTCTTCACTAATAATGCGAACTGTGGCCTTGGGCAATTTATGTGCTTTTTTAATGGTTGTGTGTAGTTTAATAAAAAAATTAAAAACTTTAAAAACAAACAAAACATTCACTTCTACTATCTAGCCATACCTAGAAAACTGAATGTTTGGATTAGACAGAGTTGTTTAGCTGAAACCAGAGTATCAGGTTCCTGACAACAGAGATGCTCCTGCAGCAGTTATTGCTCTCTGAATCAATGGTCCTGGACACATGACTGTCTCATGGGACAGGAGGCAATGAAGGAACAAGCACAGCCATAAAAAATGCTAACATGGAGATTCGCCAAGGGCCATAAAACCAGCAGGTAAATTTAGAAAAAAACTCCTTCCAGGAAACAAAGAGAAGGAGTTACTAGGAGTACACCTACAAATCAAAACATTGTACACATTTTTTGTTGTAAATGTTGACACTGGTTCCCCTTTACTATAACGTGTGTGTGTGTGTGTGTGTGTGTGTGTAGAAACATAGAAACATAAAAAAACATAGAATCTGATGGCAGATAAGGACCGCTTGGCCCACCCAGTCTGCCCATTTCCCTACCTGATGGATAAGCTGCAGATTCTAGTTAATCAACAGCTTACTTCCTCCTACCCCCCCACTAGAATTGCCTTATGCCTGTCCCATGCATTCTTGAATTCTCCCACTGTTCCTGTCTCCACAACCTCCTCACGAAGGCTGTTCCATGCATCCACAACTCTCTCTGTGAAAAAATACTTTCTAACATTACCTCTGAGCCGTCCCCCATTATCTTCAAATTGTGCCCCCTTGTTCTTGCACATCTCTTCTTCTGAAAGATACTACCCTCTTGTACCTTGCTAATTCCCTTGAGATACTTGAAAGTTTCTATCATGTCCCCCCTCTCCCTTCTTTCCTCAAGGGTATACATATTAAGCTGCTTTAGGCTCTCCTCGTATGTCTTCTGGTGCAGACCTTGCACCATTTTGGCTTCCCTCCTCTGAACAGCCTCCACTCTGTCTATGTCTTTGTGGAGATGGGGTCTCCAGAATTGCACACAGTACTCCAGATGGGGTCTCACTAACTGTCTGTAGAGATGGATAACAACTTCCTGTTTTCTACTGTTGATGCCTCTCCCTATGCATCCCAGTATCCCCAGCCCTCCTTACTGCCTTCTCGCATTGCTTGCCCACCTTTAGGTCATCTGATATAATTACTCCTAGGTCTCTTTCGATTTTTGTTGTTGTTATTAACTCACCCCCATTGTGTACTCTTCACCTGGGTTTTTGTTTCCCAGATGCATTACCTTGCACTTCTTTGCACTGAATCTGAGCTGCCACGTATTTGACCATTCCTTCAACCTTGCCAAGTCCCTTTTCATTCTTCCCACCCCATCCTGTGTATCAACCCTGTTGCAGATCTCTGTGTCATCTGCAAAGAGGCATACCTTTCCTTCCAGGTGCTCTCCAATGTCACTTATAAAGATATTAAAGAGGACTGGTCCCAGTACCGAACCCTGCGGTACCCTGCTAGTTACCCTCCATTCTTCACTGTGGACTCTGTTTACTATTACCCTTTGCGTCCTGTTGTCCAGCCAGTTTTTTATCCAGGCTACCACCTTGGGACCCACTCCAAGGCTGGCTAACTTGTATATTAATCTTTTGTGTGAGACTGTGTCGAATGCCTTGCTAAAATCTAGGTAGGCCATATCCACAGCCCCTCCCTGGTCTACTACTTTGGTCACCCAGTCAAAGAAATGTATTAGGTTTGTCTGACATGACCTTCCTGCTGTGAACCCATGCTGCCTTGGGTCCTGTGCCCCATTGGCCTCTAGGTACTCAACAATTCTTTCCTTCATAAGTGATTCCATAATTTTCCCTACCACTGAAGTCAAACTAACTGGTCTGTAGTTTCCTGCCTCTGCCCTGTGTGTGTGTGTGTGTGTGGTCACTAGACACAATATTGGAAAAAAAAAAAACAGAATGGGATTACTTTGTATGAACTGCCGAATCTCACAGATGGACAACAAGGTGCAATTTCTTATTGACAGGAGCGCACATTTATTTTTAAAAAGACAGAAACATATCTACAGTTTTCAGCGAAATACTTTGGGCTCCTTAGAAGCAGGTATTTTTTCACATAATAATAACTGGGTTTCCCTTTTTCCCATAGAGAAACCCGTGGCATAATTTGCTGTTATAAAGGAGTGTTTATAACGGCAAACACACGTCAGGTTTCCCTCACTCTGCACATGCGCCAGCTGCAGTTCTTTAACTTGGACGGCTGGCAGCCTCGTCTTGCCCCCGGAGACTGAACCACCACTCGGATTTGGCGGTAAGTGATTTCAAAAAATAAAATCAACTACCACAAAAAAAAAAAAACTAAACTTTCGGCTGCTGACCAAAATAAATAAATAAATAAAATTTTAAATAAATAAGTGAAGCCGACCGCAGACTGCATGCTGAAACCTAACTGAACCATGGCCACACAGGAACATCTTTTTATTTTATTTAATTGCTATGGCGAATAAAGGAAACCCAGCAATTATATATAACAAAATATGGGGTGGTGCAGAAACTCAAATTTTACACACACCCTTGGTGTTGGATGCCTAGATAAACTCCTCGAGCTTCACCCTCAGGGTTTATGTGGCATCCAACACCTCAGGTGTATGTAAAATTCTTGTTACACACACACCACCCCATATATTATTCTATGTATAATTCACTATTGTATAACATTTTGTTTACTAGCAGTTTGAAAAGTCGAGGTGAAAACTCACTGTTTTCATTGCACAAAGCAGTTAGAAAGACTTTCACTAACACATTAAAACACAACTAAGAAAATAGCCAGATGAATAGTTAACAGAAGTGAATACATGCCTTATAAGCTTTAACTTACCTGTTTTCATTGCCATCTAAATTAAGAGGATCCTTGGCTGAGCTGGCAAATTTGCTGTTAAATCCGACCACAAAGTCCTTGAATAAAAAAAATGAGCAATTTAAATAACTGATGTAAGAACAGAGGGTACTGAGACATCAATATAGTATATTACATGACTTTACTGAGCAAAGCACCTTCACCGAAGATACAGTACAGTATATCATACAACATTAGATATTTGTGCAGTACACAAGACTCCCCAGTACAAGAGAAGAGTTGGCACACTGCCCAAAATCCATATTAACTTAGTAAGAGTTGGCACACTGCTCGAAATTCGAATTAACTTACTGCAAGAGAAGAGTTGGCACGCTGCCTGAAATCCGTATTAACTTAGTGCAAGAGAAGAGTTGGCACACTGCCCGATATCCGTATTAACTTAGTGCATGAGAAGAGTTGGCATTCTGCCCAAAATCCGTATTAACTTAGTGCAAGAGAAGAGCTGGCATACTGCCTTAACTTAGTGCAAGAGAAGAGCTAGCACACTGCCTGAAATCTGTTTATTTATTATTTATTAGAAAAGTCAGATTTACAACCTTTGAGTCATGGACTCATTTACAAAGGCACCTCGTCGCGGTGGGGGGGGGAGTAGACAGAGTTACATAGTGTGGTTACAACAGTGAGAACAGTACTGGTGCAGAACATTAAACGTAGAGTACACATAGGTTACATAATAATGTTACTTATAATAGGGCATATACAAGGTATCCAAGGGTTACATTGGGGGTACAGCCCTGGACATACCTAGATAATACCTGGAGAGGGTGGAGGTAGGGATGGGGCGTGGGAGGGAAGGGGAGAGGATAGGCTGTCCGGAGGACATTGTCAAGTCAGGAAGGCCTTACGGGAGGATCACACAGTGGGATTAATTAGGTGTATCTACAGCAACGAGCGTCGAAGAGATGGTTCCGGAGGGTGACTTTGAAGGGACCAATTCTGGCAATGTCTGTGATGTAGGGTGGGAGGGAGCTGAACCAAGCAGGGGCTCGGTAATGGAAGAACCTGTGGGCTAGCGAGGTCTTGGTTCTGGGCACCAGAAAAGTGGCCTTGACAGAACTACGGGTGGCAACAGACGAGGACGCACGCCGTAGGGAAGCAGGGACCCCCGGGGGGGGGGAGAGCCCTAGAAGAGATTTTTTGGCGAGTAGGCAGGTCTGGTAGCACAGACGCTCCTCAAAGGTGAGCAGGTTGGTGGTGGAGTAGAGCAGGCAAGTGTGAGTGCGGCTAGGGGCTCCAGTCAGGAGCCTGCAGACCTTACTGACTGAGAGCTGGATTTTAGTTAAGGCGGTACTGTCCAACTCAGTGTAAATGGACAAGCCACAGTCCACTAGCGACAGGATGAAAGAGGTGATGGCCAGCTGGAGGGCAACTTGGGGGAGGCAATCTCTATGATGGTACAGTAGGCCTATCCGAGAATTTATGGCAGAGGATAGGGCATTGATGTGGGTGTGGAAGGTGAGAGCCGAGTTGAATCTGTATTAACTTAGTGCAAGAGAAGAGCTGGCACCCTGCCCAAAATCCGTATTAACTTAGTGCAAGAGAAGAGCTGGCACACTGCCTGAAATCTGTATTAACTTTTTAAAGTGGTCAACTGTACAGGGCCACCCAATGGTCCAGTAGTCCATGTGGGCTGCCTGGGTTTGGGGGCAATGCCATGCTTTCCATGGTTGGAAGTCCAGCCACTGACAATGTTTCCCAGTCAGGGGAAGGGGCACATCTTGGCTGCCTCCACAAAAACCCCTGAGGCAGGCCAGAAAGTTCACCCAGGCATGTGCGTCAGGCTATCTTCTCCATAGGGATGCTGCACATATAAAAGTGTGCTTGCCACGCCAAGGAAAAGAGGGATGGAGTAAACCTCAGTGCATCTTGCATTCTAATGTATGCTGGGAGTTAGCAATACCCCACACCCCATTATCAGGATGAAGGTCATGACACTCTCGTTCCACATTCATGTCTCACAAGAAGAGGTCACACAGAGTGGTGGGATGTCTCCAATTTGAGGATCTAGCTGTGGGGGTACAAACATCAAACTATTACATTCTTTTTTTTTTTTTTTTGAAATTGTAATTTGTACTCTCCTCGTCCTACCAGCCCCGACCCTTTGGGGCTGCCAAGGAGTCATCCTCCTGCCTCCCGCTCTACCCACATCCACCGCCAGGCCCCATGGAGCTTCGACTTATCCCCCAAGTGGGGACGAGGTGGGGCGGCAACACCCCGAGCTGCTTACGTCTTGTCGGTCTGGAGGTGGCTGGGCGAGCGAGGGCACATGGAAGGCAAGCTCCAGGCAGTCCGTCTTCCCGGCGCTGGCAGGTGTTTTTCCTCTTTCCTCCCTCCCTTACAGTGCACAGCCCCCCGTGACGTCAAGGCGACAAGCGACGTCTGCACTGGAAAGCGGACGTCCATTCCCCTGCAATCGGGGCTTGTACTACACCTAGCCTCCGCTCGGAGTCAGACAAGTGCTCGGGCATTAGCCACAACCCTCCCTGGAGAAGGCAAGCTGTCATTGGACGCTCAAGCCTGTCTCCCCCCAGCTGACCCACCCGCGACCCGAGTCTGCTCCCGAACCCAGATCGTCGGCGTGGAGTAAGGTGTGGCATCCAGCGCCTCAACCCTCAGTGCCACTGGGCCGGCCAATCTATTACATTCATGCTATGGCTCTAGTGTATGCAGTCAAAACATAACATTAACAGAAGAGATTTTAAAAATTGCTAGTAGTGACAATATTTATTGACTTGAATAATTAATGACAAAACTAGTAACAAAAATGGTTTTAAAATATCGGAGGAAATTGAAAGTACAGTGGTGATGACTCTAAGGATGTCAGAAATACACCAATGAACCGTCCCAGTGATGCAGAGGGCTAAGGCACTGGACGCCTTACCTCTCACCAAGCCAGTGACCTGTGTTCAGTAACGAGCATGGGTTGCCAGGGGTCAGCCTGGGAGGAGCTGGAAGTGGACAGAAAGGATACCAGGCAGCGCTCCTCTCCCAGATTGGGAAGGTAGGCCTTCCTAGCTCTTGGCTACCACCGAGTGGAGGCTCTGTGGTAGTGTCGAGTAAATTAGGGGCTGGCACTAGTCTGGATGGGTGGAGCGGGGCTGTTGTCGGTTCCAGCGTGCATGTGCTGCCAAGGCCTTGAGGAATAGCTGGGAGAAACTCAGAGGGAACCCCCCCCCCCCGGAGACAGGATGAAGAAGACCCCTCGCAGGCCCCACACCGGTAGCCGGGCACATGTAACAGTCCAGTGGCAAAGGCCGCTGACAGAAGGTAAGTCCCGGAGGAGCTGGGGGGGGGGGCGATCAGAAGGGGTAGCTGGGAAGAAGGAGTATAAAACAGAAAATGGAAAAAAAGAAATACACCATTGGTAGAAAGCTCTATGATTTATTTAGTTCATTTTTATTTACCAGGAAGGTGCACTGTGTAATCAAATGCCTGTTTCCATGTGCAACCATGTATACAAGGCAAACGTACAAGTATTTTTTGCTGACTAACACATACTGCTTACTGCTTCATTATTAAAAGGTGTACTACTGTAAAGACTGACAAGACAGACAGTTTGATGGTCAGTCGACCCACCATGTGGGACTCAAATGGTATATTAAAAACACTTGTCATAGTATGCAAGTTATATCTGGTTGCTGAGAGCAGTTACTGAGCTCAGACAGAATTTGGGAGAGGAACCAGGAAGAGAGGCTAGGGGTTGTTGGGGAGAGGGAAACAATGCATTTGGAGTTTGGAGTTGAAAAAAAGGCAGAGTGTGTGTGTGTGTCAGTGAAGCTGAGGGATACAAGAAGGGAGTTCTGGACTGTATGAGATGCACTGGGAAAACTCAGCCTCCAACAGTGGCTTGGGTTGTGGAATGGGACACACTGGTGAAGGGAAGAGGACCAGAAAGAGTATGTCTGTGTGAGGGTGGAGTGATAGCAGGTAGATCTGATGGAGACGGCAAGTGAAAAAGGAGGTGGATGCTCTTACTACTTCTTCTGAAAAAGGAGGACAATTTTAAACTGGATCCCTGACAAAACAGGGAGACAGTGGAGGTCTCAGAGGGTTAAGGTGAAGGTGAAATTTTTTTATGACGGTAAGGAGGTAGGTACTGTAGAAGTATCTTGGATGAAGAGGAGTTTGTACAGTTAATTTGAGGAGGTCATAAAGGAGGAAGCTGCAGTTGTCCAGCTGAGAGGTGACAAATGCATGAAGAAGGATTTTAGCTGTGGAGCAATCAAGAAATCTAGGTAGTGATGAGCGGCGCTCAAGCAATGATCAAAAAAAGGGCAACTGAAGGTTCTACAGATATTGGATAATGGGTGGATGCCGACAGTTTAGGGTTAAGGGTCATAAGAATGCTACAATGGTTTGGGATCTGGAAGGCAAAATTAAGGTAAGACCCAAGAAGAGGAATGGAAATGGACTAAGTTTCAATTCAGGTTACTTCTGCCCAACAAAAGCACTTCTGTCTTGGAGACATTGGCCGTTATTCACAAACATTACCTCCAGTGTTAACATCAATTTACTTTGCCCTTATGAACCCCATTCAGTAATTTTCCATGCTGTTCAATGGAACACTGCTGAATCAAGTTATTTACTGAGCAGATGGAATGTTCCAGGCAGGCAACTCATAGCAATGAGCTGCCTGCCCAAGGAGTTCATTTAGCCTGTTGTTGATTTTAAGAGAGTTTAACCAATATCTAACTTGCAGTGCCTGGCTCAAAGCTTCCAGTACCTGAGCTGAGTGGTAGTGTAGTGCTGCAGCCCCGTCGCCAAAATCAACACTGATGACACGGAGTAGGGAAAGGGACTGCAGGTGCTTAGTACACATATTACTTGGACCAGGTGGGGCTGTTTAAAGATACAGTTACTGATTTTACATGCCAACAAAATCTGTTTCTATTTTTTAATCTCTTTTGAGCTGTAAAAGTAACACACATTCTCTTAACATTGTTAAGCAATGAGAAACAATTAAAGAAATACATAACAACACTGGGTAGGTAACTGGGAAGACTGGATCAACCGCCAGGCCTTCTTCCTCTGTGAGCTTTACTACAGTATGTTTCTATAAATTGCATTAAGTGCATTCACAGGTAGCATTTTGGAGACGGAGCTTCCAAGTACAGTTGAGCAGTTTGTAGGATTCATCAAAGGATACAGAGGGGAGAACAAAGGCCCAAATTGTTTGGTATCTGTGAATGCCTCTCTCTCTCTCATTTGCACACACACACTCTAAAGCAACAAACCCAATGCAAAAAAAGAACTCCGTCCTGTCACCAACAATGCCGAGTTCTAACACAACCACATGGCTTCCTGTGAACATTATGAGCTATTCAGCTATGACGTTTATCCAGATGAACTGCACATCGAGCCAGCACAGTTGCTCAAGACTGACATACCGCAGTGGCACACTCGATGCCTCACCCCCTGCCACATTGGTGTCCCTGGTTCAGGAATGGAGCAGGGTTGCTTTGTGGGCTGACCGAGCCAGGGAGGACTGAGCATTTCCAAGACAGCTCTCTTCAGCAGGACCACACGGGGAGGCTCCCACCCGCAGGGCACCAGGGGGTGTGCATAGATCACATCCACTGCACACGCGCTGGACCCAGGGACAGAAAATGACAGAAAATCCCCAAACGCAGGGGATGAGGCCCAACTTCCGCTGTCCCACACCATGACTGGGCACTCTTTGAGAGAACGCCCCATGGCAGAGGATAACAGTAGAGCGAGGTAAGCCCCAGCGAAGTCAGGTGACGGAGCTAGGTGGTTTGATATGGGTGGTCAGGTGACGGAGCTAGGTGGTTTGATATGGGTGGTCAGGTGACGGAGCTAGGTGGTTTGATATGGGTGGTCAGGTGACGGAGCTAGTTGGTTTAATATGGGTGGTCAGGTGATGGAGCTAGTTGGTTTGATATGGGTGGTCAGGTGACGGAGCTAGTTGGTTTGATATGGGTGTTCAGGTGATGGAGCTAGGTGGTTTGATATGGGTGGTCAGGTGACGGAGCTAGTTGGTTTGATATGGGTGGTCAGATGATGGAGCTAGTTGGTTTGATATGGGTGGTCAGCTAGAAGAGGCAACAAAAACTCTTAATTAAAAAAAAGACTGACATACTGGCATGATAGAGGGTTGCTGTCCTCCATAGCTATGATGACTGGTGGATAAGAGGGAATTTTGGAGGTAAAGAGAAATTTTCTACTGAACTAGAGGGGCACAGCCAGAAGGGCCTGGACTTCAGTGGAGAGGAGCTCTATCTGTGCTATAACCAAGGGAAGAGAAATACAAGGAAAACAACAGAAGACGAAAGGTCACCACGGACATGTCCATCACCATCACCGCACGAACTGACGTGTACTTTGTCATGTTTCAGAATTTTTATTTAAACAAAAAAATGTCCTACAATGTGACCGAAAACCACAAAATGACAACTGTTGACTTTTGAAGTAAAACAAGCCTTTTGGTCTTTTTTTTAGTTGGAAGAATACAATAACATTTGCAAATAATTACCCAAACAAGTAAGCAAAAGCAAAAAAAAATGTCTTGCTAAAACAAAACAATATGACTTGACTTCTGCTTTTTTGGGGTCTCATTTCCTCCCCACAATTGCCAGAAACCTAATCACTCTAAAAATCACAGACAGCGGACAGTCCTAAGTAGCTAATTGGCACCACACAGGAAAACGTTCAGAGCAATATGTGCTTCCTGAATGGCTGTCCCCTCGTCGTCTGCTGATAGCTATGCAGCATACAACCCTACAGCAGATTTTTACAAGTGGACCATAGCTAATCCTGGCAGCATCAGTTTCACTGAAATACAGTGTCTGACAGAGAATGACAGATCCAAGAACAGGGAGGTAAAAAAATGTAAGACAACTCCGACAGGCAGGTAATGCAGTCACCCCCAGTAGTGCAAGATGGGCTGAAATCTGCAATCACATGGGTCATCTGGCAGTGTTTATCTCACGAATGACGAATAGCTAGTGCAAAACAGAACACAGAGCACATGCCAGTTCAGACTTTTTTTTTTCAAACAAAAAAAATCAGTTTTAGTTAAATTAAAAACAATGGAGATGGTTTATAGCAGCAATAATGACCTTAGGGCCTGTCCTTCACCTTCACTGAGGACCAGCCGGAGCATAATGCATCCTCAGCACTGCCTCAGGATCTCAGCTCACAAAACTTAAAACCTGTGCAAGGGCAGTTTGGCAGTCATCATTTCTTATATGTGATGAGGTAATGTGACCTTTTCTGCATAATATTAAAGAGCCACTGATGCCATGTCCGGCTCTAGGCAGGCAACCCATAATGTGGAGTTGCCTGGCCTAAACAATTTCAGCCATATTTTGCTTTTTTTTTTACTATTTCTAAAAAAAGTTATTAGCTATAAAGCCCGACATAACTTCTGTGTACAAGCGCCAGCGCCCACAGAGACAGAGTTCTGCCCCTAGGGTCAATAAGCATAAATTATGACATGAGGTAGGAACGGGCTGCAGTACTCATGGAGAATGTAACAGGATTGAGGAGGGGGCACCTAAATGTACTCAGATTATCCTTCCTGGCAGGTATACATGTGTGGGGCTAATGTATAGCATATATTATAGTCCAATCCATATATACCTACCAGCAAAGATAATCTAAGTACATTTAGACGGCACCCCTCCCTGATCCTATTACATTCTCCATAGAGCGACTGCAACCCCACTCCTACTTCACATCATAATTATGTCTATTTTAAGGCGGGCTACAGCTCCTCGCAGTCAGCCAGCTCAGACACAGAAGTTACAAGCCAGGCTTTATGGAGCTAACAACGCTTTTCAGAAATAGTGAAAAAAAAAAAAGCTGAAATATGGCTAAAATAGTTCCTTGGGAAGGCAATTCCATTGTATGGGTTGCCTTCCAGGATTGTGTCAGTTGCTCTTTAAGGTTACCCTTCTCACAAGATAATAGTAACTGGATGCATTAGAATGAGCCATGACAGAGCAATACAGTGCAATTTGTTTACATTGGAACATAAGAAATAATCGGAACACTACTAATCCTGTAAGAATAATTTTCAACCATGCTACAATTTCTTAAGGTCAGTCATGCCTTTTCTGATAGAACAGTGATCCAAACTTGACATAGTTCCCCAGGTGTGTACTTACCAGGGCCTTAAAAAGTACAAGAACAGGATGACATCTTTTGATTTGTGGTGTACCCCCCGTACAGTACCTTATTTGCCTTTCTTGTCTGATTTTTCCCAGAATAAAGCTTTATTCTGTTACATGGCAGCATGGGGCAACATTCTCTCCGTTGTGCTGGACTACTCCATGGTCCCGACAGGACCATGTAAAGTAATAAATGAACTCTTTATTTGTAGTGTATCCCTAATGGGGTGCCATTTATAACATTAACATTTTGTCCACAGAAGGCAGTCAACAGCTTGACAAAAAGCATTTTACCCACAAAATGAAGTTAGCACTGAGAAACCATGCATTTTGTCCAGAGAATAAAGTTAGCAGATTGACAAAATGCATTTTGTCCACAAAATTAAGCTAGCAGAATGAAGGTAGCAAAGTGGCAAAATACATTCTGTACACAAAATGAATTAAGGAGTTGACAACAGATAACTTGTCCACAAAATGAAGCTGGCAGTTTAAAAGAATGCATCTTATCTGCAGAAAGAAGCAAGTCGATAAAATAGGTAAATTAATTTGATGGCTTGATGAAATGCATTTTGTGCACAGAATGAAGTTAGCAGTCTGACAAAATGCCTTTTCTCCACTGAACGAAGTAAGCAGTTTGACAAAGTGCATTTTGTCCGCAGAATAAATTCTGCAGTCTGACAACATGCATTTTGTCCCCAGAATAAAGGAGCTGCCAAACTGTATTTTGGTCACAGAATGAATTAGAGTTTGTGAAATGCATTTTGTCCACATAATGAAGGAATCTGAATGCATTTTGTTTAGAACATTTCCCACACAATCACCCCACACCCCAATATCTGCCACCTCCCCACTGCAGTCTCTGTCCCACAACTACCCCATACAATGGTATCTGTCCCACAACTATACCATACCCCAATATCTGCCACACAATACTACATCCAATGATTTGCTCCTACAGCCTTCCCCTCCTCCCTAATTTCTTCCCCAATGTCCTGCATCCTGGGTTTTGGGGTTTATGTGGTATCACACACCTCAGGTATGTAAAAAAACTTGTTACACACTGCTGCCCATACATTATCCCCTGTGTTACAAATGGCACCCCTGTTAATACAAGCAAGTCCCTTATTTGCCTTTTTTATTGCATTCAAACCCCAAACTCCAAGTTATTAACATCTATTGTTAAATTATAACATGATGTATGCTGGATCACAACCATCTTAAGTTTGTTAAACCACTATTGTACTCAATCTCAGTACAATGGAACTTTTCAAACCTTGCCCCACCCTCACACCCCTTAACCTACAAAACCTATGGTTATAAAACTTGAGAGGAAAAAATGCAGGAATAGGAAATACACATTGTAATTTTACATCCACTAGGGTTTTCTAGTTCTGAGGTACCCGTCTATCAGAATATAAAAATTTGGGGTGAGGGTTGTGGAGACACCAAAACCCATCCTTGCAACAGTTCAGTCTCTGACAGGCTTTCAGCTTTGACAATGCCTGCAGCTGCTGTAAGGGACAGATCATTGTATAACAGACAAAGAACTTCAGCCCACAAGCCCTGAAGCAAGGGTTACCCTGGAAGGGCACTGCCAATAAAGACAACTTGCAAAGAAATACAGAATCACACATACTCTAATAACACCAAGCATCAGCAGAAGCACATGCAAATCACCATGAACAAACTTAGACTGGTTCTGTTGTAAGCAGGAGGGTATAGTGCCTAGTGGTCTCTCACACACTCTGCAAAGGTTGACTCACAAGACACAGACACGTTTCTTCTGTGACCCTCCTACAAATGGGGGTTCCTGAAAAGTCTTCCCTGAGCTTGCCTAAATGCTCACTGCCAGGCTGGTGTTCTGCGTTTTAGCAGTTTAAATGTATTGCCAGAGAGTGCCTGTATAACCTCTGGGTGCGGTCTCTTTAAGAGCTGCCTGGATTGCAGTCATAATTAATCTGAGAGGGAGCTCTGTTAGAAGATGTTCTTGTTTGCTGATCATTTGTTAGAGTAGTAATAATATTGCAATTTGTTCTAACCTGCCTTCTTTGCAGCATGGACAGTTCTGTTTGTTTCCATCATCTTGGTTCTGGACTGCAGAATAGGCCAATCAGTACATTTGGGACTCTAAAATGGAGCCTGCCTACAGGGGCTTGGTGGGCCAAAACTTGTAGGAATTGTAGTTCTGGGCTTTTGGCACCTAAAATAACCTGGAGGGGGAGCCCTTCTTGTGACTGACAGACAGATCAGCCAACCGAACCTTTTGGATCTTGGGGAAAGTCCCACACTGCTTGCAGTTTCAGTTAGATCTGAGTTGGGAAGTGAAGAAGTAACAGCTCAAGACAGTTCGAGCAGCAATCCATAGTGGATTCACGTTGGAGAACTGTGGAAAGGCCCGAGTTTGGCATGCATGCCTGCCTGCTGTTCCTAAGAGGGAACTTGTGTCTTTTTTTCGGACTGAATCCGAATTTGGAGAGCGAATTAAGCCACTGAATTGTGACCAGGCTTTAACCTGAAGAAGACCGAAGATTTGCTGAATGCGATCGGCCTGTCAGGACTTCCAGCTACCTCTGAACTCCCGGATTGTGCAGAGACTCTGTAATTGTGACCAGAGAGTCATTTACCTGGTACAGTGGAATTTCCTTACATGTGAATGTGCTGTGTGCTTATAGTGGGTCATGATTTGATTCCCCACTGTGTGTCTGAACTGTGTTTTGCTAGCTGGAGGCTGTATCCAGCTCCACGGACTGAATCCGTATCCATTTCCATTTGCTGGGCCCTGCTACACTGGCCCAGCCAGAATACCTGCTACGCAGAGAAAGTCATCAACGAGAGACTGGCCTGGGATCAGCCCCCTGCTCAATGCCTTGAACAGGAGTGACGCCTAGGTGATTTGTGTGGGCCCTGCTTCTCCGGGCACTCCAGCTCAACAGCCTGCAGTCTCAATTTCGTCCTGCCTTTGTCCAGTATTGGGTATCGTGAGTAAACATCAGGATAGCTCCCTACAACAACAGCTAAATCTAAAAGTGTTGTCATCTGATTGTCTTGTTGCCTTTTCTTTCACAAACTGAGTCCTCCAGCTCTGGATTGAAGGGAGGCAGTATAGTGCAGTGGTTTAAGGCTCTGAGCTGCAAATCTGGAGACCTGGGTTTGAATCCCACAGCCCCCGCTTGCATACTGTGTGACCCTGAGCAAGTCACTTAACTTCCCTGTGCTCCCAGGTTGCACCTGTAAACAAGCTTTCAGCTTAGTGTGCCTCACCAGGTTAAACAATTGGATTACAAATAGTGTGTGTTGTGCATGTTGCTTTGTTCCATCACAGGGCCCCAACCAGTTGCAACGTTCCTGGCTAGCCCACCGTTTTCCTACCTGGGTACCCAGAGTGTGTGACTGTGTAGGGACTCTGAGCTGCATGCATAACTGTCTGATTAATACAGCTTTTAAGCAAATCAACCTGATTACGCCCCTCCCTTGTTCAAGTCCCTTGAATAAATCAGATTTAACTTTGTTTGCATTTAACCTGACTGCGGTTTCAGTTTGTGCCAAAAGTATTGTACTGTTGCTATTTGCTGTGCTTAACCTTGTTTTACAGCGGGTCCCCAGGGTCAAGCTAGAGGAACCAACCCTGGCGGTAAGTGCAAACAGTGTGGGTAATTGCCTGGTGAATAAGGGTCATTGTGAAAGTGATTACTGTATATTGTTCAGGCCACTAGAAGGGAAAGGGGGAGGTTACAGTGTCCCGGAGGGCTGTGCCCAGGTTAGCTTGACCACTAACAACCCTGACCTCTGGGTGGAGGCACCCGTTTCATTACCCAGGCCCCTTAACCTGCTACTAGCCAAGCAGGCAGGGGTGGTAGCCCTTGGGATAATGCCACCTAGGGGTTACACTTCCTTTTCAGGACTTATCAGTGTGCCTTATCTGTTATCTCAGCCCATGGGAAGAGGGAACAAGCCCTGTGACGATGTTACGGGTTTGGATCATGGTGAGGCCAATATAGGAAGTCAATCTAAAACATAGAAACATAGAATTTGTTGGCAGAAAAGGACAGTTTGGCCCACTCAGTCTGCCCAGAGGTTCCCTGTGTAATGTCTCTGCTGACCCTAACTGGTCTCCGTGACCCTCCCTCCTCCCTGCCTATTTTCTAATACACCCCTATGTCTATCCCAGGTATGCTTGAAGCCCCCCACTGTTTTTACCTCCACCACTTCTGCTGGCAGTCTGTTCTAGGTGTCTACCACCCTTTCAGTGAATAAATATTTCCTCACATCTCTCTTAAACTCCCTCCCCACACCCCCAGCTTCATCGCAAACAATTTTTGAAACATCAAACCAGAAGCACAGGTTTCATCCTCTTCATAACTCAGCAGTGAATCACTGTCTTGGCCCGGCACAGTGGGTTAGCTAGCTAATAGTGTCCCCTTTTTTGGATCACATGGTGAACTCCAAAGGAGTAAGTTATTTCAAAATAAGCAATCTCCATACAAAAGTACAGAGGCAAAAGTAATACAAAAATGGTACTGGCTATAAAGTGAAGTTTTTAAAGAACAGCACATATCTCTCTGATGGAATGCCTCCCTAATGCACATGTTCTCCCTGAGGTAGCTATGTACGGGGTTCTAAATCAGTGGTTGGTATTGTGAGACACAACCTGCTACTGGAGCATTCTGGTGTCTAATTCAGGTGTGAGTGCAATGAGTTCCATCAGGTCAGAGTTCAGAGGTCAAAATTTCTGGCTCCTCTAAATCTGCATCCCAGCGATCTAAGACCTAGACTCCGTGTTACTGGTCATGTGCAAAATGCACAGTGCACGTATGTGCCAAATGTTTTGGATAGGGGGGCCTGGGCAACTAACTATGTTAGGATATTTTGGTAGAATCCATTCCAAACCCAAGATGAGAGCTGTTTCATGATGAATGACATTGATTATACAAAATTACAGAGCTCATGCAGACATTTCCACTACAACATCCGAAGTCTCTCGAACATGGAGTGTCTCAAGGATTAGTACTTGGCACACAATTATTCAGCCTGTTTATAAAGGATCTCCCTTCCACCTGTCAGACACAGATAGTTCTCTGTATGTGGACAACACAGTCACCAAGGCTAAATCTTGCTGAACTCAACAAAAACCTACACTTTATTTTTAACAGAATGGTAGTAAATGGACTTCTGTGTAACAGCTGCAAAACCAGAGTAGTGCCATTCTCCAGCAAATCACATCCGCTTGACACACTGCATAGCTCACAACTAAACAGGCCCTTATTAGGTGATGTAATGTGCTCTGAATACTTAAAACTATGGCTTGATCTCAAGCTATCCTACACTGAGCATGTCATGAGAATTTCCCAGAGTTCATACCAGAAGCTTAGCGTATTATTTTTTAACAATGTATTTACCCAGGCTATTTGTCAGTGTCAGTGGCTCAGTAGGTAGCACACTCGCCTCTGAGGCCGGGAGATCAGAGGGCTGTAGGTTCAGTTCCCACATCTGGCACTTGGGTTAATATCCCAGTACTGACACTGTAATGCAGCATGAGAGGGGTGCTGCATTTCTGAGGTGACGTCTTTCCGATGAGACGTTAAACCAAGGTCCCATCTGCCTGGATTGGTGGTAGTTCAGGTGGATGTTAAAGATCCCATGGCACTTATTGAAAAGAGTAGGGGAATTTCCCCAGTGTCCTGGCCAAGTTTCCCTCATTCACTAAAAGTGCCACCGGCAGCTTGGTCTGGTTCAAGATCAGTTGGCATTCATCTGTATCCCCCTCCCCCGGGTCGTGCCTGAAAATAGGCAGGATTTGTCTAGTGCACTTACCCGGTCAACAAAAGCTAAATAAATAAAATCTCAGTTGAGGTATAGCATCTAATTTTAAGTGAAGTCCTGCTTCTGCCCAGTTCTACAGCTAAGCTGGGTGGACTGCAGCACAGCGAGGTTAAGTAACCTGCTCAAAGTCACATACAGAGTATTTGGCTCTGGTGAGATTCGAACCTTTCCAAGTCAGAGGTCTAACCACTAGAGCACACTGCCTCAAACTCTCAGCAGCCTGGAACTCAACATCACCAGAAAGCTACTTCTCAGTCACTCACTACTATCTGTACTGGATTATGAAAGCACAGTATACAGATCAGCTAGTCCCACTTCTTTAAATAAAATCCCTGAGGGCAGTTAATAACATAGGCAGATTTGCACTAGGCTGCAAAAGAACTTAAAATGACCTACCACTATTATAATTATTACTACTTAATTAAAGCACAGTTCACACAGTATCAAAGTGCTGATCAGTCACAAATACAAATCACATCAAATGTAAACAGCAGAAATATAACAGCTGGCCCACTGGTGCAGAGGCAGGGCCTCCATCTGCAACGCCAACGACCCGGGTTCGGGAACAGACTCGGGACGCTTGAGGTCCGGCCAGTGGAGAAGGATTAAGCATCCCAGGGCTGCTCTCCTTTGGGGGAGGGGGGAGTTGTGTGCCCGGCATGCTACGGACCCGTAGCAGAGGCCAGGGGAGTCGCAGTGCTAGCACCGTATCAGTAGGGAGCAGGGTGGACGCTAGCCATCATTGCATGTCCCCGCCCCCCAATTCAGTATACAAAAAAATATAAAAAAATGCCGGCCCTGAAAGCATGAAGCTCTACTCCGCCGCCTCCACTGCCTACCATGTACACCAGGTCGGGTCCCGCTCCCATGGCCCTACCCTGAGGGGGGTAAGCCAGGGCAAGATACCGTTGACCTTAGGGAGGGGGTGCCTGCCTGGCAGCCCCCCCAGGAGGGGTAAGCCTGAGCATGGGGAGGCGGCAGGAGCTGAGCCACTGTGGGGGGGTTGGGGCCGAAATAAAGAATAAAATAATAAAAAAAAAAGCAAAAATATTGGGGTGGGGTCTTAGGTAGTGCACTCCAGTGGCTTTTCGCTGAGGTGCTGCTTCTCTACAACAGGAGGAAGGAGAGGGACCTCCACACCAGGAGCTTCAACTCATGGTTGAAGGAATGGTGCATAGAGGAGGGGTTCAGCTACATTGGGGAATGGGGATCCACCTGGAGGGATAAGGGCCTATACAAGGATGATAGCCAGCATCCACCTGGGAAATGCAGTCTCCAGTGGACAGTTTAAATGTTACTTTGTTGAGCATTTAAACTAGCCCAGTGGGTGGAGGAAGATAACAGACAGGCATAAACTGCACCCCTCCAACAGACTGAAATAGAGCATAGGGAAAACCCAGGGGGAGATGAATCCCCCCAGGTGCAAATTAATAAGAGAAGTAGGGTGGTAGAAATAAAGGGGGATGGAAACAAGAGCATTAAAAAGAAAGGGGGAAGGAAGGAGGGAGGGCAAAAATGAAAAAGGGGGTTGGGGAAAAAAGGGGTTAGAAAGCAGAGTGGTAACAAAATCTGGAAGCCCATGTGTGTGTGAATACTAGAAGTCTAGGAAATAGGATTCTGGATCTAGAGGCCATCATGGCAGAGGCTGAACTGGATGGGGATATTGTGGGCATTACAAAGTCATGGTGCGCTGAAAACCACGACTGGGGCATGGCCATCCTAAGCTATACTCTGTTCAGGAAGGACAGGGTGGGAAGAAAATGACACGGTTTTGTGCTTTATGTAAGGGAAAGCATAAAAGTGACGGAGATACAGGGAATTTGGGGGCGGAGGCACTGTGAGTCACCCTGGAGATGAGGAATGGAGCCACTATTCACACAGGTGTGATCTACAGACCTCCAGCACAGGGGGAGGAGTTAGATAAGGTACTAGTGGAAGCCACTGGCAACGTCAGAAAAGGGGGAGGTGCTCTTGGTGGGGGACTTCAATCTGCTGGATGTGGACTAGAGCCTTCCAGCTGCAGCTTCAGCTAGAAGCAGGGACATCCTAGACTCCCTGCAGGGACGTTCCTCAGGCAACCAGTCAGGGGGCCCACTCATGATGGGGCAATGCTAGACCTGGTACTTAATAACAGGGACAGACTTGCAGATGTCAAGGTGGGAGACCACCTGGGGACCAGTGATCACCGCACAGTGTGGTTCAACATAAGGACAGCTGCAGAATCGAACCACGCAAGAGCGAGGATCCCGAACTTCAAGATGGCAGATATTAAAAAGAGGAGTGAATACCTCAGGGATGACCTGGCAGGGGAGCATGACCTGGGTGGGGTAGACTAACAGTGGGTGAAGCTAAAAGAAGGCGTACTGAAAGCAACAAACCTTCACGTCAAGCAAGTGAGCAAATGCAAGAGGAGAGAAAGACCACTATGGTTCTCAAGACAAATGGCTGAAAAAGTAAAGACTAAACTGGTAGCATTCAGAAGGTAGAAGGAGATGCAGAGGGAGGAGGATAGATATATTTATAGAGGAAACAGAGAGAAGCAGAAAGCAGTGAGAAGGTGCAGACTGTGGAGAGAATATCCCAGGTGATAACGAAAGGGGACAAGACAATTTTTATGTATGTAAGTGAGAAGAGGAAGACCAGGGGAGGGATTGTAAGGTTAAGAAGGGAAGGGGGGGATTGCACAGTGGGACCAGGAAAAGGCAGACATCCTGAACGAATACAAAAAAGTAGCAGGAGCTTTTGAGGGAGGTAGTTGGGCACTAGTAATTTTTCAGAGGATAGAGTCCTGAAGGGACTAGCTAATCTGAAAGTGGGAAAAGTGATGGAGCCAGACAAAGTACATTCTAGGGTATTGAGGGAGCTCTGGGAGGTACTGGCTGCACCTTTAACAGCCCTATTTAAACAGCTCACTGGAAACCAGGCTGGTTCTGGAGGACTGGAGGAGGGCAAATATAGTAATGTTGTCCCACTTCACATAAGTGGTAGCAGGGAGGAGGCTGGCAATTATAGGCCAGTCAGCCAGAGATCAGTGGTGCGAAAGTTAATGGAATCACTGCTGAAGAAAAGGGATTATAGACTATCTCGAATCCAGTGGGTTACAAGACCCAAAGCAGCATGGATTCGGTGGGGTGGTGGCATGTCAAACAGATCTGATAGTTTTCTTTGACTGGGTGACCATGGAATAAGATCAGGGTTAAGCAGTGGCTGTGGCCTACCTAGATTTCAGTAAGGCTTTCAACACCATTCCACATTGGAGACTAGTAAGGATGCTAGGCAGCTTAGAAGTAGGTCCAAAGGTGGTAAAATGGGTAAGACATTGGTTAGGGGACTAGCAACAGAGGGTGGTGGTAAACAGAGTTCACTCCGAGGAAAGGAAGGTGACCAGCAGGGCGCCTCACGGATCAGTACGGGGAACGGTCCTCTTTAATGTCTTTATAAGGGACATTGATGAGGAGCTGGAAGGGAAGGTCTGCCTCTTTAAAGATGACACCAAAATCTGCAATAAGGTGGACAATCCTGGGGGGCTGGAAAGAATGAGCAGAGTCCAGAGAAAACTCGAAGAATGGTCAAGGATATGGCAGCTGGGTTTCAATGTGAAAAAGTGCAAAAATTATGCATTTAGGGTAGAGAAACCCAGGGGTGGAGTACAAAATGGGTGGAGAGGTAGTGACAACCACCAAGCAGTGAAGAGACCTTAGGGTAATCATATTGGATTAACTAAAAGTGGCCAGGCAGTGAGACAATGCAGTTGGGAGGGCTACTGGGATGCTGGAGTGCACAGGAAGGGGTATCACCAGCAGAGAGAAGTAGCTTGTATTGCCTCTGTGTAAATCACTGGTCAGACCCCACCTGAAGTTCTGTGCCCAGTTCTGGAGACCACATCTCCAGAAGGACATAGCCAGAGTGCAGGCAGTCCAGAGGAGGGCAAATAAAATGGTGCAGGGTCTGTATCAGAAGCCCTATGAGGAGAGAATAAAGGACCTCAATATGCACACCCTGGAACACCGGAGGGAGGGGGGATATGACTGAGACCTTTAAATACCTCACGGGGGAAAATAAGATACAGAAAGAAAGGTGATCAAGAAGAGGAGGACATGCAAAGAAGCTGGAGAGGGTTAGATTCAGGAGAGATGTGAGGAAGTACTTCACAGAAAGAGTGGTGGATGCCTGAAAAGTCTTCCAGTGGAGGTGGTGGTGGGAGTGAAAACAGCGGTAGAGTTCAAGAAAGCATAAGATAGGCATGTGGGAATCTTAGTGGAAGGGGGGGTAGAAGAGCTGGCGATCAAGTAGGGTCTGTGGTGACACTGCAGGTAGGGAAAAATGGGCAGACTGGATGGGCCAAGTGGTCCTTACCTGCCATTAAATTCTATGTTTCCATGTTTCTGTTGGGAACAAATATAACAAGACGTACATTAATAGCGATTAAAGAAGTACATTTTCAATGCTCTGTGAAAGCTCAATGTGGTAAACAATTCCTGCACATATTGCGGAACAGAGTTCCATAAGGAAGAAGGATCTGAGCTCAAGCCAGCAGAGCCTGGATTTCTGATCTACTGCTTAGTCCACCCTGCAGGAACACAGACAGCGAGGGGTTACATACTGCTGAAAATGGGCAACAAGCCAAAGAAGTTGACCAGTATATATGGCAACATACCCCATCACAAGAACTTTAGACTGAAAACTCAGATTATGTGAAAGCTGGGACAGAATTTTAAAAAGAGGAGTAACGCGATCCTGATAAGAATGACTGGTGATCACAGATGCAGCCGCATTATGAATACACTGCATGGAGCAACTGCAGAAGGAGGTAAGTCATTTAAAATGGTCATAACAACAGTCAAATCTGGAGAGGACTATGCCACGAATTATCATTTTTGTTGCCTCAAAGGTCAAATATTTCCAAATATTGCCTAATGTGTATATTAGTGAAATGAAACCAGCATGATTTAGCTACTGCTGTGATCTGAGACAAATAGGAAAACTCATGATGGCAAATATGAGTTCTGGGGAGAGGATTTAAAAATAGAACCTTGCTGCCTGAGTTCACCATACACTGCAGTATACATTAGTGCCAACTGTACCATCACATTGGTCTACTTGCTCCAGACAAGAGACTGTAGTGTATACAAGATCACTAATCATGCAATGCAGAGTACCAGCTGGTGGCGAAAGCTGAGATCATAACATTCAAAGGACAAGAGCAGTCCAACAGTTTGGATAACAGAAGTTACCCTTTAGCTGACTGGCTAGAGCTTTTGCCTTTAAGATCAGGGATGCAAAGCTCAAGCCTAGGGCTAGGCACCTACTCTTGCTGACCTGTAATTCTGTTTACAAACGATGTCCTCAATGAACTTGTGAGAGGACATTACACTGGGGACGAGGATGGGATCCCTGCCTGTAGAGAAACAAACAAAATGATTCCTCAGCTGACTGCAGCATCCTTAGATCATTCTTCAGTGTTTGTCAGCTCATCCAGATGATAATCACATCATGTGAGGAACCAGACTTGTCATTCCTCATTTCATGCAATCTCATTCATTAGGTCTAGCCGGTGAGGTACATCAGGGCATTATAAAGACCATGAAACTTCTCAGGAGAAAGTCTGTTTTCCGGGTATTGACACAAGCTGATAGTCTGATAGCTTATTATAATGTATGGTTATTATTAACCAAAATCAATCATTTCCCAGTATTGTTGTACCATCATTCTGAAGTCAAAAGGTTGTTGTACCCGCTTGAGTACGTCACGTCGATGGTGCAACAACATCGAATGTTCACGTGCGCTGCTGCCATCTCTGATCGTAGCACCTATGTTCAAATAAAGTTTCCTGGTGTCATTTTACTTCCGTGTTTGTGCGCTGTCCTGGGAGTCATGTGCTATGCTGAACTTAGAGCGATACTGTGGACCCCAACTGACTGCCAAGTAGGCTCATTCTGATTTGTTTTTACATACAAAAAAACTGAGTATGTGTGAGCACAGTGTGGGGGGTAAAGTACAGCTCAGTTGTAGCAGGGGTTAGCAACCGCGCAACGCCATTAAAAAGTACTAAAAAAATGTTCTGTTGTTGTCTAACTGTTGCCTATACACAATAAAAGACAATGGATGGGCAACAGTAAACAACAACGCTAAGTTAACTTCTCAAGGTTTCATGACAACAGTAAACCTCTCGAGCTTCGTTCTTGAGGTTTATTTGGTTGTCACGACAACCTCTCGAAGTGAACACAGCATTGTTGTTCACTGTTGCCCATTGAGTATCCTCTTTTCATCCCCTGCCGAGTTGCTATTCCTTAACACAAACTTCAGCCACTCCAAATGTCTGACTTGCCCTATTACCATGGTAGAAAGTGAGTGTTGATTTTGAAGGACTATGTCCTTCAGAGGACTACATATTGATAATTCTAGATGAATACCCTTGATACCTGGTTGTGGAATATGTATCCTCTACTGCAATAACCAAAGTTATTCCAGTTCTTGCTAAGGTTTTCTCAACTTCTGGCATTCCACTGGAGGCGAAGGTGATAACGGACCACACTTTTCTACCTAGGAGTTCTCCAAATTTGCCCAGCATGTTGGGTTGCATCATCACAAAATCATACCTAATAGGACTCAAGCAAATGGGGAAGTGAAAAGTTTTATAAAGACTTCAGACAAAGCCATTCAACATCCGTAGTTGAGTATAAACCGTGGAAACAGGATCTATACAAGTTCTTGAGACACTATAGAGCAACACCACACCTACAGTAACTACAGGACAATCCTCAGCCCAGTTGTTGTTTGGACATTTTCTCTGTTTCATGCTTCCAACTTTTTCTCTCCCTATGAATGATATGACACTTTATCACATGGATCAGATGCACAAATAGAAGATGAAGACATATGCAGATCAGAAGAACAGAGCATCGCTTTTTTTCTATCACCATCAGTGACTTTGTTCTCATCTGCCAGAGGAAAGAAGGAAAACTGAAGACACCTTTCAACCCTAGTCATCCATACACAGTAGCGCAGGTTAAAGGCTGCATTATGTTCATCTTTGTTATTGCTATTTCTGTTAATGGTAACAGTGAAACCAAATACTGACTGTTCAATGCAATGTTTAGACAATCTTAGGTACCTTCAAGTGGTAACAGGTAATTCAGGCAGTAGATTAAGAAGAAATGCTGTAGCTAATTTTGTTATTAATAGTTTTCCTAGTTAGTATGCTCATGTATTTAATCAAGCTTTTTCTCACTTTCCTGAGTCTACCCCCTCCTGACAGCAATCCCCCAACCCCAGCCCCATCATCTACATTGTCTTGGACTTACTCGTAACCACTGCTTATCCAGAACCATCGCTTGGTGGGTGGGACACTAGGTTGTTAGTGTATGAGCCTACGAGGGTGTCAGTGTGGTCTTCTGGCAGACCAGAGGCATTTTCCCCTTTGTTTTTTCCCCTTAGGGACTCCATCATTCAGCAACTGGTTTCCCTGTCTGGTGGCCACAACTGAGATCTCCCTCTAACCTCTGCTAGGTGGTGATCTCACTGTGAGGCACACTCTCTCCCCCTGAAGAAGGAGAGCTGTACCAGGATGCTCAATGATCTTTTCCCTAGCTAGCTTCTGGCAACCCGAGTCCACTCCTGAACTGCTGACAGGCTGGCTCAGTTTGTGTTCTTTCTTAGAAGAGAACCGCACTGAGCCTGTAAGCCAATTTTCCACAGTAAAAGCTGTTTTTGAATACTGGTTAAATTCTGTTATTGTTCAATCTACACATGCCTTTTAGTAATCTCGGTGGGTATTTCTACTTTACAGTGTGATGGTAAGTACCATGTTAGAACTGTGTGATGTCATTTATGTCCCTCTCAGCCACAGAATTCTATAACAGAACATGGATGCATTGTGCCAACAGTGGCTGAGTAGAAGAGGGTCATAAACTACATCATTCAATTCTAAAATGGTTCTTACCAGCAGCATGTAACTCGGAAACACCCACACAGATAACTAAGAAGCCAGGCCAGTTACAACAAACAGAATGTGAACCAGTGTTTAAAAAAACAATGTCTACTGGGGAAAATGACAGGTAAACTCAGCACAGTTCTCCTTTAAGAGAAAAGAAAGGATACAATATAGTGCAAACCTCTCAGGTCTAAGTAGCATAAGGAGACCTAAGCACAGGAGCAGAAAAAGAGTATGCCTGATGCCATCGTGTGCATGAGAAGCTAGTACTGTGAATACATATTATTCTGTCCCTACCAAGCTGTGTGTTTTACCCAATGTTACAGAGACATGAACTCAAAGGGGTCTTCTTTGTTTACAAATATGTCCACAGATTCTACTTAACCTATCTGGGCAACCAACTAGTCCATATGGTCTAGGTATATTGTTTGTGATCCCAAGTCAAGTATATTCTTCGTGTCCAAATACCTTTGCTGTTGTGACTCCTATCAGTTGCAAGTCACTCCCTGATGTCATAAACAATTTAGGTAATCAACAGTACTTCAAGCAGGCTATGTTCTTACACTTCCTCAATCCATGCGCCTGACAATAACCTCACCTATCAATGACCTAACATTAACGCTTCTGCTCTGCCTCCTACTGTATATCATGTCCCCTCCCATTCCCTCCCGTCCCTTAACTCTTTGTACAGAACATTGCATTTTTAATGGATTTTGTTTACATGGAATTTTGTGTATATATTGGTTGTATTTACATCTGACCTTGCATAATCAAACTGCAACACTTGAAATTTTGTGTATGTATTGGTTGTATTTACATCTGACCTTGTATAATCAAACTACAAATCAATTATATATCATCATTGTAGTATTACTGCATTTTATAACCATTTTATTCGATTTAACCTGCAACACCTATACGGCTGTATAGTTCCCCCAGGACCCTGTTGAGAAATAGGTGCATCACCTAAATGAGGTTATCCTGGTGTGCAAATATTCTACATAAAATAATACAATATTTGCTACGCTCCATTAAACCATGTTACTCATCTGTTTTAAGCTGAATGTTAAAATAATTTAAATGGACAGTGTATTGTAGCACACACAACACAGAGATACACATACACACACACACACACACACACACACACAGACACACACACACAATCTTCTGCAAAATGGAAAATCAAGCAGGCCAGCCAATTAACCTCTTTTCTAACCAGTGTGATGTTTTTGACTCACTCAGTGTGTCATCTCAAGGCAGGTGCTGACTGACTGCGTACCATCAGCAGGGGTAGCAGAAAACTTTGAAAATCTGAGAAACGAACAGTTCCCACGGCCTGAAATAAATTCTTCCCCCTTTTTCTCATTCTTGTGGTAGACCTTGATAATAGCAGCTACTGGCTACACCCATGTACACTATTTAATTACTGAAAATTTGGCACCAAACACAAGCCAGTGTTTACATTTCTTATCGACTCTCCTTCTCTTGCCCCCTCAGTCTGACTACCACACTGTGGTTGCAGGTTTTTTCTTTGTTAGCTTTCAACCTGTTAAGTGTTGTCTACATTATGTATGCAGGGAATGTGTCCCAGAAATGTTCCTAATCTGTCACCTGCTAAGACAGTATGTAGTACAGCAGGGTTGTAATGAATGTGCCTCTCAAAAGGGGATGCCAGGGTTTACAAAGAACTTGAACTATGCATGCTGCTCTCAAAACCTGCACCCATAAGTACATTTTCAGGACAATAAATGCCTTCCCACAGTTTAAAGGACCTCAGCCCCATTTAAAATAAGCTTATAGCTGGGTGTTACCATTGCAGACTGCACTGATGCCCCCAAAATAATAAAATTTAGTGGTACTTCTGGAAAAAAGTGTGTGTTAAGTGCAAGTCCTTTGTATGAGCCTCTGACACCATTGGAAGAACAGTGGGAATTTTACACAATTTGTTTATATTCCTTGTGTTTTCAGTTTCTCTTCTCCGCATTCTCAATACAAAGGATGTATATAACTTACACAGAATACCCTGGGGTGAAATACTGATGAAGCACACTGATGAGTCCTCTGTAGGACAAGGCACAAGTCTGTGTCTTCTGTTCTGACCCTCTGTAGATTGTATGCGAGGCCCTTTGGCACCCTGCTTTCCTGATTAAAGCAGAGCTAGCCTACATTTTTATGGTAATTTGTCGATGTATCCCATGAGACTTTGCATTATGGAGTTTCTGTGATTTCTGTATTTCTTTGAAACCTGGCTTTGCTGCCAATGCCCTTTTTGAGTAACTCTTGCCTCAGTGCTTTTTGTGCTAAAGCTCTTTCTATAGTAGGCTCTTTCTTGTTTTAGCTTGCTTTCTTGTTTTGGGCCCACCATGGCCCAAACCTGTATGACCACATTAGGGCTGGTTAGTTTTCCCCTGGGGTACGATACAGAGGAATACTAATGAGCCCTGTGTAGGATGAAACACGTGTCTGTGTCTTTTGTTCTCACCATTTACAAACTGTGTGAGAGGACCTTTAGCACCACACATTCCTGCTTAAAGTAGAACCAGCCTAAATGTTCATGGTGATTTGCATATATATATATATATATATATATATATATACCACATGGTAATCTGCATTATGGGGGTGCATGTGATTTTGAATTTCTTAGAAACCTGCCTTTGCTGCCAATGTCCTTTTTGGGTAAGCTTTGCCTCAGTGCCTTTGTGCTAAGGTTCTATGCCTTTTTAACTTGCTTCTTTATTTTGGGCCTATCATGATCCAGACCCATAAAACCAGATTAGGGCTGGTTCATTACACACTGCTGATTCCTGTAGAGGATGAAACATGTGTCAGTGTCTTCTGTTCCTATCCTTTGCAGATTGTGTGAGAGGTACTTCATCAACATGCATTCCTTCTTAAAGGAGAACCAGCCTAAATGGTCAAAGGGATTTACATATATATCCCATGATGCTTTGCATTATGGGTGTATGTGTAATTTTGTATTTCTTAGAAATTTGGCCGTGTTGCCAGTGCCCTTTTTGGGTAACCCTTACCTTTGTGTTTTTGTGATGAGGTTCTTTCTCTTTTTAGCTTATATATTATACTGGCATTAACTTTGGTGCCATTCCACAAAATTGCAAGAAATTATGCATTTGCAGTCAGGGTGCCGAGTTCTTATGATTCGTCAGGTTTGGTGACCATCGCAAGTCCAGATCCCAAGATCCAAGAAATTAAAAACATTAAAAACTGCAATGTTTACCTGTTTTTCTGCTCACATATACAGTGAATATTATTTTGAATTTTGTTATGGCATTTTTGGGGTAGAAGTGGCTCAGCCTAAGGAGGTTTCTTTGGAAGATTTTGTGAAAAAATATTAATAGCTTCTTAAGTTCGAAGGTTTTAAAAACTGGGCTTCTGAGCATGCTCAGTAGCATATTCAGGATAGATGTTTGGTGCAACAGAAAGAATTTTCAAGTTATGAGCTTATTCTTATGTTGTGAGAAATTTTTTTTATGCTGTGAGTTTTAGGCCTTAATAACTTTGGCGCAGTTTGATGAAATTGCATGAAATTTTGCATGTGTGGTCAGGGTGCCAAGGACTTATGATCTGGCAAATTCCGTGATGGCCACACATCCAGATTTTGAAATCCAGAGAGTGATGTAAAATAAGAAAAAGCACACCTATTTTGGCCATATTTTGCTCGCATCTAGAGCAAAAATTGTTTGGAATTTTGTTCTGAAATTTTTAGGGTAGAAGCATCTTGGCCCAATAAGAAGTCTTTCAAAGATTCCGTGAAAAAATATTAATTGGTTCTCAAGTTATAAGATTTTTAAAATGTGGCTTCTGAGTATGAGATGAGTAGGTACTTTAACATTAAACACCAATTTTCATACCTTAATAACTTTGGAGTTCTTTGATGAAATTCCATGAAATTTTGCATGTGCAGTCAGGGTGCCAAGTTCTAATGATTTAGCAAGTTTGTCATGGCCTCTCATCCAGATTCCAGATCCAGGGAATGAAAAACAAATTTAAAGGCACACCTTTAGTGCCACTGTTTTGCCTGTGTTTAGAATGAAAACCGTCTGGAATTGTGTTCTGACATTTTCAGGGTAAGAGCTGCTCAGCCCAAGGAGGTGCCTTTTGAATAGTTTTTGAAAAAAATATTAATTGGTACTCAAGTTATAAGACTTTAAAAATCTGGCTTCTGAGCATGGGTTCAGTCACCATGTTAAACCTAGATTTTTGTACCTTGATAACTTTGGCATTGTTTCATGAAATTGCATGAAATGTTGCATGTGTGGTCAAGGTACCAAGTTCTATTGATTTGCATGTTTTGTGAAGGCCACTCATCTGGCTTCTGAGATCCACAGAGTGTAAAAACATTAAAAAAAATCACTTTGTGGCCATTTATTTGCTTGCTATGGTTTGGAATTGTGTTCCAAAATTTTCAGCACAGGAGCGGTTTGACCCCTGGAGGTGCCTTTCAAAGATTTTGTGTAAAAATATTGATCAGGCCTTGAGTAATAAGGTTTTTAAAAATGTGTCTACTCAGTGTGCTCAGTAGGATCTTCAGGATTGCTCTTTCTTGCAACCTAAGAATGTTTCGGTTGCGAGCCAATTCTTAGGTTGTGGGAAATAATTTTTATGTTGTGAACTTTGAGCCTTTATAACTTTGGTGCCGTTCGACAAAACTGCATGACATTTTGTATGTATGGTTAGGGTGCCAGTTTTTATGATCTGGCAAGTTTCATGATGGCTGCTTGTCCAGAGTCCAAGATTCAGGGAGTGTAAAAACATGAAAAATAGAATAATATATGGCTCCCTATCTGCTACAGTGCTGTAACTCCATTTAGGGATTCCAGTGATATCATAAACCTTGAGAACAAAGCTCAAGATGTTTATGATATCACTGGAATGCTAAGATGGAGTTTCATTTCATTTCATTTTTATTTTTTATTGTTTATACTTGTTAGCTGATGAGCAATTTTGCCCATTTTCACAAGCTACAAGTTTTTTTTCTAAAGCCATATAACATGAACACAATACAATACAGTAGACCCAAAAAAACACAGTATAAAAATTATGTCAATACTAATGAAACAAACAAACAACAAACATTACGTGCATGTACATTCATTCCTTAATAACAACCAATATTTAAGTTTAGTATTGGATGTTCTAATGTTTGTGCAATTGGCAATTTTTTTGGGTACAGAGTTATAAAATCTAGTTGCCCTACATAATACTGACTTTTGCCCAATCGCTTTAAAAAAAAAAAAAAATTTATACACATATTTACTCTAGGGCTCTAGTCTCTTGCTAATTCATAGCTCTGGGAAACAATGACAGGACTGTCTTAGGTAACTGCTAGTGGCCGAATACACACTCAACCCATAATCAAAAACGCTAAATAAAAAACTGTGTGCTAATAGTCTATGAGACTCATGGACAAGATGGGTTCATACTCTAAACAAAAGCCCTAGCACAGTAACAGACAGGGAGTCATGTGTTTTTTATATTACTTTTATTTGTTAATTGGCACACATTCCATCAGTCAATTTCACCCCCCATTTGTCTACATTCATCAGTATTCGTTGTTAATTTTACTCACAGCCGCCCCCTCCTGCCAGAAACAGACAATTACCGTTTGTGGCAACTGCGCCCCCCTCTGATAATTATAGATGTTCTTGCAGCACTGCTGACAGAGTTATTCAACTCCTCCCTACAATTGGGAAGTGTACTGTTGGACTGCAGAATGGTGCATGTAGTGACCATCC
The DNA here is from genome assembly GCA_016271365.2 of Neoceratodus forsteri. NCBI lineage: Eukaryota > Metazoa > Chordata > Ceratodontiformes > Ceratodontidae > Neoceratodus > Neoceratodus forsteri. The sequence continues at coordinate 6,110,278 of JADMNL010000040.1, forward strand.
ATAACAGCAGACCTAGAGATGAGCCGGGAAACTACAGACCGTTAGCGTGACGTCCATAGTGGGTAAACTATTGGAAATACACTCGACCCTGACCACGCACTCGAACTGTTTGTCAACATCTTTAACTCAGCCCGTGACAAGTTCGCCCCTTTCGCCAAATCTATGACCAAGGGGAATAATGCCCCATGGTTCTCGGACCACCTCCAAGACCTACTACGTCAGCATGACGCCCTTTGGCATCTGGCCAATGAGACTCGATGGCCCCAGGACAGGCAACTGATCGAGGCCCAAATAAGTGCACCTTGGGCCATCCGCACCGCCAAGGCAAACCATTACAAAACTGCCTTAACCTCTGCCTGGGGAAATGGGCGCAAGTTCTGGGAGAACATAAAGGAACTCTGTGGCAAAGGCCCAAATCTCCCACCTGACCAAATTCTCATAGATGGCAGCCTCTCCACCGACCCTGCCAGCATAGCCACTGCCCTAAATACCGCTTTCACGGATCTCTCCCATGTGTTGCCCACAAACTTCTTCGACCCCCTGCCGGACTGTACCATCCCCACCCCCACTTGCAGGCGCTTCTCACCTCGTAGTCGTTACAATCGAGACTGCGAAACTCTATCTTTACTAAAGCTTTAAACAAAACCACTACAGCCACGACTCCTAGACCATGACTTGTCCGCCTCACCCTCCAGGAAGTTCTGACCCCTCTCATCCACATTCTCAATCGCTCCCTCTGCCAGGGGAAATTCCCCACTCACTGGAAATCTGCCTATATCACACCTATCATAAAAGTGGTGACCAAACTTCCACAAATAACTACCGCCCCATCTCTATCCTACCCCCCTGTCGAAGGCACTAGAACACATAGTCACCGACCAACTCACTGAACACCTAAATAAATATAACCTCCTATCCAGACAACAACATGGTTTTCATAAGGGCCACAGCACCACTACCGCCCTCCTTGAATTTACCTCACATGTCCACTCAGCCCTGGACCAGCGCCACCCTCATGGGTGCCATCTTCAGGGACCTATCTAAAGTATTTGACACGTAAACCATGCCCTCCTACTAAACACCCTGGCTAACATGGGTTTCACGATGATGATCCCAAAATGGTTCTCCAGTTATCTCTCTGATAGAACGCAGTCAGTCAAGGTAGGCCCTGTCCTATCACCTCGCCTCCCTAGCCGATCCGGTGTCCCACAGGGCTCCATACTTGGCCCCCTACTTTTCAGCATGTACCTCAACTCCCTCCCATCTGCATGCCCCGGAAATCTGCTCCTTTACGCGGATGACGCAGTCCTATTCGCCTCCAACCCGGCCCCCCTTAAACTCCACCAAATCCTCCAGCACTCCTTCCATGAAATCAAAGACTGGCTCACCGCCCAGCGTCTTATTATCAACTATAATAAGACTAAAGTCGTGATATTCGCCCACCCTCAGAACCCACTCAAAAACCTGAGCCCCAAATTTCTCACTACAAATCAGACACCCCTAGAACACGTATACAACTTTAAATACTTAGGGATCACACTAGACCCTGCCCTCAGCTTTAATCAACATATCCTACACCTAACAACCGCCCTTAGCTCCAGACTTGGTGTATTCTACGGTACAAACACTGCCTCACCCCTGAAGCACTACAGCTACGAAAACTCATGGTCCTCTCCCTGCTAGACTACGGCATCCCTAATATACAGTGCAGCCCCCACAACCTAAGTAAACTCCGGCTTGTATAACAAGCCTGCCGCCTCATCCTAGGATGTGACTGCTTTACTCACTCCTGCTCCCTCTACAGCAGCACAAACTGGCTAAACCTGGATAGCAGAATCAGGTACCACACCTGCCTTATGACCAAAAAGGTACTACTCAGCCTCACCCCACCCTCCCTGCACCAAATTATCCGCCCAACTCCACCTGGCAAAACAACCCGTAGCACAAGCAAGCGGCTACTATGGGTACCCCATGGCCGGACCTCCCAATACCAACGCACTTTCAGTTTCAGGGCCCCTTCCTGGACAAACTCCCTTCCTATCCATACAACTGATGAAATAAGGCTGGGCCCATATAAATCAAAGCTAAGGGAATACCTGCAGGCTTCAAATTTATGTGACTGCCCTTGATACCTGATCTGCCACTGCCTCCTTTCAAACAATCTATTTAGCAGGTCAATGTACACAAAATAATGCATTTACGTAACATGACAATCAGCCTCCTACAGAGTCTCTCTGTCTTTTCCTTCCCCCTGGCTGTGCTAAAGTACCTAAATCTCTGTTAAACCTCCATGAAACAACATGTAACCTGTTTTTGATTATTATTGTTACTTTGTTATGTACTGTATTCTCTGTATCATAAGTCCCGTCCCTGTTCAATTTATGTATGACGTGGAACCTTTGTAAATGAGTCTCTGACTCAAAGGTCTTTCTGAATATCACAATAAATAAATAATAAAAAAAAAAAGTATATTGAAGGAAAGGCTGGTGGAGTTCTTGGAGGTAGGTGGGCTTCAAGATGTCAGGCAAGACAGATTTGCAAAGGGGGAGATCTTGTCAGACTACCCTGGTTGAATTTTTTGATTGGGTGACAAGATCTCTGGACGGTGGTAGGCCAGTTGATGTTCTATATCTGGACTTCAGTAAAGCATTTGACTCAGTGTCGCACGTGAGACTGCTGAGCAAGCTGACTGATTTGGGGGGTTGGGGAAGGTTGGTGAGGTGGACTGGGAATTGGCTGAGGGACAGACAACAGCGGGTGGTGGTAGGGGGTGAGTTACTGCCACCCAGGAGGGTCATCAGTGGAGTACCTCAAGGTTTGGTTCTGGGTCCATTGTTGTTTAATGCTTTCAGACATTGCTGTGGGGGTTAGGAGTAATATGAGCCTGTTTGCTGATGTCTCCAAGCTAGGTGCCGTGGTGGACAGTGAGGAAGGAAAGATGACACTCCAGGAAGACCTAGAAAGACTAGAACAGTGGTCAGTCACATGACAGTTGGGGTTTAATGCTAGGAAGTGCAGTGTGCTTCACTTGGGATCTAGGAATCCAGGGTAGAGCTACAAATTGGGGGGGGGGGCAGTATGGTTAACAGTCTCTGAGGAAGAAAAGGAATAATGATCACTGGTAAAATGAATCATTCAGGTCAATGCAGGAAAGCAGTGGCTAAGGCAAACAAATTGCTGGGGTGCATCGGTAGGGGGATCACTTCGAGAAGGGAGGAGGTAATTCTGCCACTATATAAATCCTTAGTGAGGCCGCACTTGGAGTACTGTGTGTAGTCGTGGTGCCCTTACATACAGAAGGACATTATGCTCCTGGAGAGGATTCAGAGGAGGGCGTCAAGGATAATCCTTGGAATGGAGGATAAACCTTATGAGGAGAGACTTAGGGAGCTGAACACATACTCCCTGGAAGACAAAAGGGACATGCTAGAGACCTTTAAATACTTAAAGGGTATTAATAGGGTAAACACTGAGGGGATGTTCAAACTGAAGGAGGATGGGACCACAAGGGGACATAGCCTGAAACTGGTTGGTGGGAAGTACAGAAGAGAACTGAGAAAACATTACTTCATGAAAAGGGTGGTGAGGCCCTGGAATGTGTTACCTGAGGACTTGGTATCGAGGGAATCAGTGGAAGGTTTTAAGAAAGGATGGGATAGATGCATGGGCAGGGTATAGGTAGGGAGGGTAAAGACCATGGGATTTCAGAATAGATATCAGGGGAGGGATGGAAGGGAGAGGAAGGTGGGGGCAGCAGCAGTTAACAAGCTGTGAGCTGTATTTCGCGCAGGCGCGAAAGACCTCAAGGCCTAATCTGCTGGCATTTTCGTATGTTCGTAATTACAATTAGTGCCCCATTTCCACGAACTGTCTGAAATTTCATGTTTTAAAAAAACTTACAGGAAAAATCTGAGGAAAGCCAGTGTCAACTTTTTTCATCGCCTGCCTTGCGCATCCAGTGCCCCCCCCAACACATCACTATGGCAACGCCAGATTGCCAGTTATTATTGGGGCACCATTGCTAGCTGCATGTAAATAACCCCCTCACATACACAAACAGAGCAGTCTGCGAAATCTAGATATGTTTTCTAAGCTGTCTGAGGGTATGAGAATGATAATTTGGATGGGAAAAGTTAAGAAGGGTGATGAATTTATGTGAGGTATATGGAAAAAACTTGAAAACAGGCAAGTCTCAGAGATGGGTGCTTGTAGTGCATCTTCGTTCACAGTTTGAATGATTTCAAGCTGTGACAGGAGCACGAGTGTCAGATGGATTCAAAGTCATGACACCTTTGATCTGATGTCAGATTGATGGTATTGCAACTTCTTGATGTAAGAAAAATGTTATTTCAAATTTGTAAGACGACTGCATTCCTATGGAGAAAATGAGCAAACCGTGTATTACATATTTATCTATATGAGTGGTTAGTCAGATCTGATCTGTAACCAGGTTTAAGAGGGAAACTAGAATTGCCCTCACCACAAACTTGAAAGGCCTTTTAAATCAGACAAGAATTAAATCCCCTGCTGTCACATGGCAGACAGAGCTTCTGTGATTCCTTTTCTATTTTTCTTGCTTAAGCCCTGGGGTTTATAATGGGCGTTTAAATGCAGAACTGCAACATTCCGCAAAAATGTTTTATAATTCCATCTTGAGACCATCTGAAATGCAGCACAACAGCATTCCTTGCTCACTTGTAAAGGGAAACTAGTCAAAATTTACAAAAACAAATGTTGCGCAGAGTGTTTTCATTTGCAGCTGTAGTCATAGTGTGTCCTTCCCTTTGTTACATAGAAAAATAGAAAGTGATGGCAGATGGGGACAAAAGATCCATCTAGTCTGCCCTGAGTGCTACCCCCCCCCCTTAGAATTTCTTAGAGACAATCCCCTTATGCCTATACCAAGCAGATTTGAATTGCCCTACTGTTTTGGAGTCAATGACTTCTGCAGGTAGGCTATTCCATGGAGCCACCACCCTTTCCGTAAAGAAGATCTTACACATGTTACTCCGGAACCTCCCTCTCCTTAATTTCATTTCATGACCCCTTGTCCTTCTGGAGCTATTGATTAAAAAGAGTTCCTGGGTAGGGACTCCGTTTATGCCCTTCAGGAACTTGAATGTCTCTATCATGTCACCCCTATCTTTAGCTGCTCCAGTGAGTATATGTTGAGTTGCCGTAATCCGCTTTTGTATGGCACTCATGCAGTCATGAAACTACTTGCATGCTTGCCCTCCTCTGTACCGTCTCTAGTCTATCCTCTTCCTTCCTGAGATAAGGCCTTCAGAACTGTATGCAGTACTCAAGGTGGAGCCTTACCAGGGACTTGTATAGTGACATGATCACTTCACTCTTTCTACTTGTGATGCCCCTTCCTATGCATCCCAGCATTTTGCTGGCTTTTTGCACTGCCTTTTCACATTGTCTGCCCACTTTTAAGTCATCAGAGATGATGACCCCAAGATCCCACTCCTGTTTGGTGGCTGTTAGCTGTTCTCCTCCCAGATGATAGACCGTCCCTGGGTTGCTCCTGCCCAGATGCATCACTTTGCATTTTTTTGCATTAAATTTTAACTGCCACATGTTGGACCATTTTTCTAGCTTGAGCAGGTCACTTTTCATTTGTTCCACTCCATGAGCAGTGTCCATTCTGTTGCAAATCTTTGTGTTGTCTGCAAACAGACTCACCTTCCCATCCAGTCCCTCAGTGATGTCACTTATGAAAATATTGAAGAGTAAAGGACCCAGCACGGATCCCTGTGGCACCCCGCTGGTCACCCCATCCCCTGATGCTGCACCATTGACCATCACCAACTGGTTCCTCTGACTAAGCCAGCTCCTAACCCATGATACCACTTCCTGTCCCACTCCTGTATGCTCGAGTTTATTTAGTAGACTTCTGTGTGGGACCGAGTCAAAGACTTTGCTAAAGTCAAGGTAGATAACATCCATGGCTCCCTCCCTGGTCCACTGTCTTAGTAACTGAGTCAAAAAACTCAATCAGATTAGTCTGGCAGGACCTTCCCACCGTGAAGCCATGTTGCCTGTGTAAGGAGTTTTTTTTATTTGCCTGCTAGTTTTATGGCCCATGGGGATCTCCATGTTTGAATTTTTTATTACTCTTCTTTTTTCTACAATACTTCCAGTTGAGGAGGCAGTATAGCGCAGTAGTTTAAGGCTCTGAGTTGCAAACCTTGAAAACTCGGTTTGAATCCCATAGCCCCCACTTGCATACTGTGTGACACTGAGCAAGTCACTTAACTTCCTTGTGCTCCCAGGTCGCACCTGTAAACAAGTTTTCAGCTTAGTGTGTCTCTCTCCTGGTTAAATAAAAATAAATTAAAAAAAAAAGTCTCATGTGACAATGATGCATTTGGGACCATAGATTCAACAAGTACTGGTTTAGAGTCAAGTTTACAGCAGTAGAGCCATGGTTTTAATCTGTTTATCCAGTGAACACTAAATGCTACATTTACAGTTTAGCAAACACCAAACGGATAACTGAGTGGGCTATTCTGTAAGGAAACAGTATTCACTTATTACAGCAGTGATGATCTAGAATGATTTGTGTGCTTTTTATGGCTGTGTGTAGTTTCACGAAATAAAGAGTGTTAAAAACAAAACATTTACTCCTGCTACCTAGACCTAAACACATACCCAGAAAACAAAATGATGGGTTAGAAAGAGTTACAGTTGAATAAGAACATCAGGCTCCTAACAACAGATTCCTGCTGCAGCAGCTGTCCCTCACTGACTCATTGGTCCTGGATGCATCACTGTCACATTGGACAGGAAGCATTGCAGGTGGAAGAAGAGCAATAAAATATGCAGTTATTAAAGAGTGCCCTGAAGAGACCCATTACAGATGTCATCTTGTTGCTGGATTTCTAAATTTGCAGATGACGTCAAAATAGGAAGTACAGTAAATGATAACCAGTCTTTCCACCTGCTTCAATCGGAAATAAATAAAGTGGGAGAATGGGTCTCACAGAACCAACTGACACTCAACTTACACAAATGCAAGATTATGCATGTGGGTAGTTACAATTCAAGGGCCACATACTATCTCTATGGTAAAACAATTCCTGTTTTTGAAATGGAAAGGGACCTGGAAGTGATGGTCTCGAACACTTTATCATCCTCTGAACAATATAAAGCTGCAGCCAGAAGGGCAAATAGGATGCTGGGATGCATCTATGGGAATATTAAAAGTAGAGATAGGAGAGTTGTGCTTCTGTTGTATTCATCTCTTGTGCAATCACATTTGGAGTACTGCATCCAGTTTTGGGCACCATATAAGGCTGAGGACATCAAACTGATTGAGAAAGTGCAGAGAAGGGCAACCAAAAATAATAACCAACTGAGGGATGTTCAGCAAAGTGACAGGATGAGACACCTGGGTTTGTACAATATGGAATTCAGGAGCCTTAGGAGAGACTTGTGCTTGATATATAAAGCCCTAAAAAATGATGACTTATGGGAATTAATTGGTCTTTTTAGAAATACAGTAAGAGGCAGCAGATTCCACCAACATCAATTGCAAGGGGAATTTTACAGGACAAATTTACGGGTGCAGTGGTTTAGTCAGAGAGTGATCACCTCATGGAACAGGCTACCTAGCAGTGTAACATCTTAGCTTCAAAGCATCTTTGGATGAATATATGGGAAATAGAAAATATGCCTTTTTAAGGTAGAGTTTGGTCGATTCCAATTGGCCTCTGGCTTCTGACTCGTACACTTCTGTGATTCTATGAGTGCCACAAAAGTGTGTCTTTTCATGTTGGCTGCATGTTCTAGCCCCAGATTTGATTCTAGTACCATAATCCCAAATCCCCTGGTGTCAGGGTGATGCAATTTGCAATTTGCTAAACAACACCTCGCCAACATGGTAGCACAGGGACTACAGAATATGACATAATTTCTGATGTCCAACCTGACCTGACAGGGCATAAAAAAAATCTCGCCCCTTCCCCCAACTACCTGATGGGTCTGGTAAGCAGCCAGACCCATCAGGGAATAAAAATAAATCTGTCCCCCTTCCCCAACTATCTGACAGGTCCAGTGCCCAACCCAACCCATGAGGGAATAAAACAAATCTGTGTCCCTCCCCCAACAATCTGACAGCTTCAGTATCCAGCCTGCTCCATCAGGAAATAAAAAACAGATCTGGACCTCTCTTCCCTACAGATACCTGACTGTCCCAATACCCAATCCAGCCCAATGCGGGCAAAAGATGTCCCTCACTCCCAAGCTACCTGATTGATCCAGTATGCAACCCAACCTGTCATGGAATAAATAAATGTGCCCCCCCTCCCTCCAATAGCTTGACCGATCCAGTGCCCAATTTGGCCCGTCAAACAATTAAAATAAAAATATGTCACCGCTCCCAAACTGCCCGACAGGTACAGTGCCCAACCCGGCCCATTAGGGAATAAAAACAAACTGTCACCCTCCCTCAACAACTTCAGAGGTCCAATGCCCAACCTGGCCGGTCTGGGAATATAAAAAGGTAAACCTCCCCCAACAGTCTGACGGGTCCAGTGTTCAACCAGGCCTGTCAGAGAACTAAAAAAAAAACTGACACCCCCTCCAACAACCTGACAGGTTCAGTGCCCAACCATGCCTAGCACAGAATAAAAAAAATCTGCCCCTACCCCCCAATATCTTACCAGCCCGGTGCCCCTCCTGACCCATCAGGGAACAAACAAAATCTGTTCCCCTTCCCCAACAACCTGATAGGTCTTGTGCCCAACCTGGCCCATGCAGTAAGCCAAACGGAGCTAAGGTGGAGCAGCTGCAAAGCAGTGAGCTGAAGCTGGAATAGGTAGGCTAGTAAAACACTGCTTTACCTATGCCCACCCACTCAGGTCACAGGGAAGGGCTCAAACATTGCACAGTAGGCTTCGGACTACTGCCATGCTACTGCTGCTACCAGCCTGTTCAGGCGTCTCCACCTCCTCTTGGCTGCAGCACACTAGCATGGGAGACTGGACTGAGGGGGACTGGTGGCACACACTTCTGCGGCTGTAACCCCAAGAGGCAGTAATCCCGAGTACACTGCTCGACCTTCCCACTATCGGACCTCAAACTAAATGCTGCACTTTCCCCAATATGCATATAGGGATCACACTGCCATGCTCGCTCCAACCCACCCTGCCGCACAGCAGAACTGTCTGATGCCCAACCTGACCCATCAGGGAATAAAACAACATCTGTTCCCCTCCCAGAAACTACCTGATGTGTCCAGTGCTCAACCCAGCAGAGAATAAAAAATATCTGGAACCCTTCCCCTACCTAATGGGTTAACATGATCTCTTAGAGAATAAAAAAATGTGTCCCTTTTCCCTCTCCACCCAACTACCAGATGAGTCCAGGGCCAAATCAGGATTATCAGGGAATACAAAAAAATATCTGCTTCCTCTCAACAATCTGTCAAATCCTAAGCCCAAACCAACCTGCCAGAGAATTTACAAAAAAATCTGTCTCCCTCCCCTAAACTACCTGACAGGTCTGATGTCTAACCTGGCTTATCAGTGAATTAAAAAAAAACTGGCCCTCCAGCCAAATACCTGACAGGTTTGGTATCCAATCCAGGCATCAAAGAATAAAAAAAAACCTGATATGGAAGGGGCTATAAGTTTGTTTGGTGCTGGGGTGATAAAACTAATTGCCTGGGGTGTTGGGTGGTCTTGAAATGGTGTTGAGTGATCTTGAACCACTGTGTACAGTGTAGGGAGCATTACTGAAAAGCAGTACCGCTGTGTCAGAGTCCTCACTGTAGGCACTGTATGCAAAAAAATGTGTAAAACTGATGTTGGATGTGATCCTCATATAACTACAACTAAAACAGTGAGACTGGTGAGACAATACGGTCAGCTATAAAATAAAGAGTACAGAAAAAAGCAAGAGCATCCTTGTTGGCACCAGCCAAATCTTGTTTTTTTTTTGTTAGTCTCTCTTTACTGGCATACACAATCACTCATCCGCCAGACAGATAGACCCATGTACAACCTACTGATCTACATACAGTCACTTATACTAAGTAACACACAGTCATTACATAGGATGTCCTTTATATAGAGAATAAAGTACGGGCTGGTGTGTGTAACAAGATTTTACACACGCCCGAGGGGTTGGATGCCATATAAACCCCAAGAGCGAAGCTCGAGGGGTTTATACAGGCAGCCAACCCAGAGGGTGTGTGCAAAATTCAAGTTTACACATCACTCAATATTTTATTTTATATAATTGCTGTGTTAGGCTTTTTCGCCACAGCAATTATATAAAATAAACAGGTTCCAGTGTATCCTGCGGTTGGTCCTTTTAGTCCGGTGCCGAGAATTTCGTTTTTTAAAACAAATTTTTTTCCTTTCTGGGGGTCTTTGTGTGTTCCCAGGGTATATGGGGGGGAGAAAAGAAAAGGACTTACCGCCAAGTTCTTGTGGCGGTTCTGTTTCAGGCGACACGGAAGCGGTGAGCAGCCTCAACTTGTCGCGCCATTGCCGCGTGAGTACGTGCACAGCAAGGAAATCGCACGTGTTTGCCGTTATAAACACTTTATGATGGCAAATTATGCCATGGTTTCCCTATGGGAAAAAGCCTAAGCCGGTTATTATAAGGCTTTATTTTACAATGGCAGTAGTGCTCTTTCTCCCATGAAAAAGATACTGTCCCACAGAGAGAGTGCTAGTACTCTCACCTCGTAAAGTCACAATGCTCTCACTTTGTCAATTCAAGACTTTAAAACAGAAATTAGTAATGCAAACTGAAATGAACTCTGTACAAATAACAACACTAGTGCCTTTTTGGGCACATTTCACAGAAAAAATAACGAAGTCCCCAAAAATAAATATTGCACTTGCATCAAATTTGAACTAAGGCCACTTTAAGCGCCTGTTCACAGACACACAAGTTGTCATATTAACCCCCTCCAAAATGTGTTTCTGGGGGCCAGTCAAACTTGTTATTCATGAGACCATTATGTGAACAATGGAATTCCTCATGAAACTGACACAAATTGTGCAACAGGTTTTGCAAAAATCAAGCTAGCCACAAAACGTGCAAAAATGGACTGTGCATGCGTAAACCGCCAAACTTTTTTATTTAAAATCTTCAAATAGTTGCATCAAGCCACCTGTCAAAGAATCATCCTTGTGCCAAACACTAATCCATGTCATGTTTTTGTTACATTATTGTATTTAGCTAATTGTTATGATTTCTTTTTGACATGGAATCTTTGTAAATGAGTCTCAGACTCAAAGGTATGTCAAATTCAGAGACTGTAATTAATAAATAAATAAAAAATAAACAAACATTTCAGGTGTCAACTCTCAGCTGTATTTATAAAATGGGTAGGAGAAATCCTGGCTCCTGATTGGCTGAGACGGGCAGGCAGCAGGGCATTTACCTCAGCTTAATGCCCAGGTATGAAAAAGTACTGGTGCCAACCTGCCCCGGAACAAAAAATATCAATATGTCAGCCTAGATTTGAAAACTTTGTAACTGCTATGTGCTTTAGTTGTTTAGTGAGTGTGACAGGGAGTTCCTGCCACTCTTGAAGACCGACATTTTCTTAAATCCATTGCAACTGTTCTTCTATTTCTTAGCATACTCTATCCTTTACAATTTCTAGTCCATAAGGTTGGCCACCTATGGGCACCCCCTCCCCTTTCTTGACTATGCTACAGTGTCCTCTTTAATTTTCCTTTTCCCTTTCCCTCTCAGGTCCTCGTACAGGGAGGTTATTGTGGTGACCTCTGAGCGTATGTAAAACAACAGGTTGTGTTTATTGTTGTTGGATTTAGTATGTAATAGCACTACTATGTCATGAAATACCTTGATGTATTGTATATACCTTATGTTTATGAAACCCGTAAATGTTGAAAATACCATGGCACTAGGTGTTTTTGATAAAGGTAAAAAGTACTAGTTGACTGTATTATCAAGATTAAGTTAGTTGTGCTATTTAAAATGCATGTAAATTGCTGTAAACTGAACAAGTCTGAAATGTCATGGTGATCTGCATATACCCCATGATGCTTTGCATTATGGGCGTATGTATGATCTTGCATTTCTTTGAAACTTGATTTGTTGCCAATGCCCTTTGGGGTAACCCTTCTTTCAGTGATTCTGCATTGAGATTCTTTGTCTATAGCTTTTTTTTCCTTTTGAGATCCCACTACCCAAGCAAACAGGGCCTGCATAGGGTGGAGGTTGCATCTCAACTGGCAAGTTAGATTAGAGATCAGTGTCAGTATATGCTGGCTAAGTGCAGAGAAAGGACATTCATAGTCTGTTGCTGCAAACTGATGTACTGAAGGAGAAATATGCTATTGCTGAAGCTTATTTCCTGTATTCTGAATAAACATTGCACAGAGATTGTGTGTTGAACCTTTAGTTCGGTGTCTAGTCCATCTGTTATCCCACAACCCCTCCACAGTGACACCCGCATGGTATACCCTCACCCTTACCCAACTGGCTCTGACAACACTATGGGTCTCAAAACACATTTAACTAAATGAGGGGAGCTGAGACAGAGCAGCTGGATTAAAGTTTTATGGACCTCACCATACCAGGCCCCCCGCCTGTGGCGTTGGTCCTCACTACCCCCATGGGCAGGCAGTTATCTCAGCATAATGTCCAGCCTATCCTATCTTACTTCTTGCTTGCTTGCTTGTGCTACAGGTGAGCAAAAAATTGTCTTATTTTTAACCTTCTAGAACTTTCAGGTCACTTCATTGACCATCACAAAATCTGCAGGATCCAGAGATCATTGCACTGACACATGCACACCAAATTGTAGCTAATGTCATCCGGAACAAGCCACAGTTATAAAGTTTTTATTTTAGACAACAATCTTGCCTCCTCTTGGTTGTCCGATGGACAACCAGCACAGCAGTCAATAACACAGAGTTCAGTTTGCTTTGAAACGGGGGAATCAGCTGACTGCACAGTCAAAGAGACTGCAGACAAAGAAAAAAAAGTTTTTTTGTTTTTTTTTTATCTAGGACTGAAAAGCTGAGCAGGTGAGACTGGTGGGCGGAGCAGGCAGAACCAGACCAATGAAAGGACTGAGCAGAGCTGAAGACGACTGGTGATAGTTGACAGGTATGAGTTGCAGTAAGACAGGTAAGTTTGGTGAGGCAGCAATGGGACAAGCTGATCCCACCCTCTCAATTTAATAGAAGGGTGTCATTAGACTAATGCTCTTCGGGTGGAGGGCAGATCTGGCATGAACCATGAAAAGTGAGAATAGAACAGAGGAGGGGCCAGTTTACGCCAACGGCGGCGGGGGGGGACTGAGGGAAGATTATAGGCATAGAAATAAATGTTTTTTAAGGTGCCTGCAAACAGATTCAAAAAGCACACCCTACCATGCTATCCTTGCAGCAGTGAGGAGCCAGGTGAAGAGTATAGGACATATCCAAGATTTTGCTGTGTAGCACTGTAGGGAGGAAAAACATTTCAGTCTTTTTACAGCAAATGAGTGCAGAAAGATTGGTCCAACAGTGACAGCTCATTAAAGAAAATAATTTCTGCTGACCTGCTGCAACTTACACTCACAGCACGGTCTGAGGGGAGAGACATGCGTAGACAGACTAGAGAGAGAGGTTAAGGCTTGGAGAGTTGGTGGACACAGGTCCACTGTGCTATCTAAAGAGAAGTGGTACACTGGACATAGGCCACACTGAGACAGTGAAGACTAGTTACCGAAGAATGTGAATAAATAAATCTACTGGCCGGTGCTGCTGGCTAGGGCAGGGGTCATTTCATGGTAAACTGAAAGCAGAATGAGAAGGAAATTAGGGAAAGTGAGCCACCCACTGTGCTAAGGTTTGCCGTAGCTGGCAGATGATTGTTAAACCAGTTATTACTAAACAGAAATAAAAGCTGCTAATTATAGGCAAAATTAGAGTGGAAAGAAAAACCAAAATGGTGAGAGGGCAAGAAAAGAGAGCCATGAGCTGCCGCATACAGTAGTACTCAGCTGTGCCACCACAGCAGTTAAATAATGCAAAGTTCCAACAGCAAACAAATGGAGCAGAATTTGAAGTGTTGTGGAAAGTTAAACTAAATACAAATAGTGACATTTTTTAAAACGTCTTTATTCCTGTAATGGGCCTACCATTGGTGCACACTGACTCCCAACTTCCATCCCAAGACTCTGCTTGCTCAGTCTTCTCCCGTCTCTCTGACCATGGCTTTACTGCCCGCAGCTTAAACCCTGAGGTAGATGCCCATTTTCCAGCTAGAGTTCTTTGCTCAGTGGTTTACTTCTGTGCCTCAATGAATTATTGCACCAGCGGCCTTGGGAAGGCAGATCTGTTAGTGTGACCAGTGGACATGGATGGGCAGAACAGCCACTCATTGTCTAGTAGTCAACAAAAAATGTTACCCTTACTTATCCCCACTCTCCTCCCCTTGCAGCTAGTGCACATGTACAGGGCAAATGCATGGTCACCCACAAAATTGAAGGGCGTTTCTACTGTGCCCCACCAGGTGCCACTGAAGAGCAGTATGCTACTGAGCCATCTTCCCCAGGAGAACAGCATCCAGTGGATGTTCTGAGCCCTTCCTGCCGGCATCTTGTCCTGAATAAGTACTTAATTTAAAAATGAATCGACCTCTGTTTAACATAAAAATGCATTTGTAACCCAAATTATAGGGGTGCAATGGTTAGGCCTTTCACCCCACAGGAAAACTATCTGTTTATTTTCTTGTAATACAAACGAACTAAATACTTGGTATTACTTGTTTTTTAAAGACAAAGTAGGCCAAAGCCCATTGAATTGTCTCCCACTCCTAGTGGGTCTACTGTCTTGATCCATTCTGGACCAGGAATACATCAAGTTATTTTTTAAAGGTTTCAAAGGTTGGGGCATTTACTAAATGGTATGGTAGTGAATTCCAGGTTCTAAGTGCTCTTACAGTAAAAAAGTTGTTACGTTTCACTGTGTTTACTCTGGGGACCCTTAACTGTTTGTTATGAGATCTAAGGTTATTGATCCTATTATTAGATTTTATGCCACATTCGGCCATTAAACTTGGATTTTTGAGGATTTTATAAAGAAGTAATAGATCCCCTCTTTTTCATCTGGTCTCCAGGGTAAATAATTTTAGTCTTTTAATCCTAGCCTGGTATTCAAAAGATTTCAACCCTTTGATTTACCTTGTGACCGTTCTTTGTTTTTTTTCTAAAAGGTTAATATCATGCCTTAAATACGGATTCCAGATTGGTGATCCATAATCCAGATGGGAGATCACATAAGTCTTGTATAATTTAATTATACCCTTACTGTCCCTTGTTACAAAGGTTTTATGTATTTTTTTTTTAGTTATTTATTTATAGATCCTCATGCGGCTGGGGGGTGTTAGCCATGGTTTCCCCCAGTCCAGCCTGACCTCTAAGCCCTTGCTCTTCCCCACACCCCAAGCTCTTACCCCTTCCTCGGTCCTGCACAGCGATCCACCGTGGCGGGCATGCAACCACCACCGTGGGATCCGGGGGTCTCGATCAGGGGGAGCATCCCAGGCTGCAGCCGAGCGGTGCCACGAGGCCGGCCATCAAGCGGCTCGCCAAGGAATTTTTTTTCCCTTCTTTCCTTGCCCCTATGCACGAGATCGTGCAATGACGCAAACACGGAGCTACCGTGGACATCAGCTGCGTGCGTCCCCCGCTGTGCTCCCCGCAGCAGCAATGCCTCTGGCTTCCACCGGAGGTCACCACTGCGCCGGGATGCCCCTGGATCCCACCCCAGGGAGAGGATAACTGTCCTCCGGACACTCGATCCTACTCTCTCCCTGCCGACCCCCAGCTCCCGGGCTTGTTCCCGAACCCGGGTCACTGGTGTGACACAAGGGGTGGCGTCCAGCGCCTCAACCCTCAGCGCCACCGGGCCGACCTTATGTATTTTTTTTTATTGTTTAACCAGGTGAGACATACTAAGCTGAAAGCTTGTTTACAGGTGCAACCTGGGAGCACAGGGAAGTTAAGTGACTTGCTCAGGGTCACACAGTATGCAAGTAGGGGCTGTGGAATTCAAACCCAGGTCTCCATATTTGCAGCTCAGAGCTTTAAACCACTGCGCTATACTGCCTCCTCAATATATATGTATAGAACGCAGTAGTCTAGTAGTTACTTGTGAGATGGCTCGACAGTGACTAGTTGACGAGAGATCTGTATTAACCCGTATTCCGAGGTCCTTCTCTTCGCTAGATGTTTTCAGAATTTTACCATTTAATTTGCATTGGAAGCTCTGATTTTTCTGACCAATGTGCATAACAGTACATTTGGATTCGTTAAATATTATCTTGTTACTTAACCCCCATTCTTCTATTTGTTTTAAATTATGGCTCAATACAAGATGCTTCTCTAGTGAATCAACTTCACCACCAACCTTTGTGTCATCTGCAAATCTGGGCACTGCACTGCTTAGTCCTGATCCCATGTCACTGTTGTATAATCCAAACAGCACAGGGCCGAGGACCGCGCCCTGTGGCACACCGCTAGTAACAAGACTCTCATCAGACCATGATCCATTAATCCTAACGGACTGTCTATGGTCAGTTAGCTAGTTGACAAGCCATCTAACAATCAGTCAGGTAATACCAAGTCATCATTTGAGTTTCAGTGCCGAACTGAAGTGGTATGAATGAATGTCTGTGAGAAATGACCTTGCCTGTATCACAGCTGTGAGTTCTTTCTCATCCATACTCTGCATTGCTTTCTGGCTATATAGCACAGGGTTGTTTAATGGATATGCATTGGCAGGACTCAGTCGGTGAGAATCCTTGATTCCATCTCCCCTCCACTGCCCATCAACACTGGTGTCACTCAGGGCCCAGTGCTTGGTCCCCAACTCTTCTCCATTTTCCTTAATGATCTTCCTTCAGCCTGCTCATCCTCTTCTATCCACATGTACGCTGATGATACTGTTTTGTAAAGTTCCGGCAAAAACCCTGCTGCTGTGCAAACCAGCTTACAGCCATGACTTCAACCAAGTTCAGCTCTGGTTTACTTCTCACCAGCTTTTTCTTTTTTCCTTTTTTATACTTTATTTTTTAAAAAGTTTTTGTGACACAGTATACACCATACAGCGTATTACACACCTGAGAGCAAGTGTTATACATCACAGTAAGAAAGTATTTTAAACATTGAATAGGACTATACAGTATTGTGGTCCAATCCTTTCTGGTGACTAACAACGTGTATCTATTCAAGGATTTAATTCTATGGTAAGATAATAATGTAGGAAGTGCCGCTCTCACCCACCTTTTACATTAAGGGCTGTTCATCATTATTTCCACCCCTCATAGGAATTCAATAAGGGTGGAGGGCTGAATTATCCTAAGGAGGAATACTAAACCAGGTTCTGACGAGATTTCCTGGGCTCAATTAAGTTGCTTTGCATCCCTACCACAAATGCTAGACCTGCTAACAGATAGGGAGACAGGTTATGGAAATAGAAAATCACAATAAGTTCACAAACTGAGTGGGGTACTATATCCCTTTCATTTGTAGTATCACACGATAGGCAGGAACTTCAGATTTAGACAGTAGCACCAACATGGCTAACTTAATAATAGCAATAAATCTCCAGCAAAATTCAAGCAATCAAGAAATAAACGGTTATTGATTTCTCCTTTTAAGCAATCTAGTGGGTTTAGATCATGTAAGACTGACCAGAGTTCAATCGTTAGTGTCCGAATCAAGAGTTTATGTCCAGGTCAGCTTTTTCTTGAGTGTGGCCTTCCAGCAATTTAGAGGCCAAGGCTGCAGCCGCATCAGGGTCCGTCAGGATATGAGTCTTACCAGAGTGTTTAATCTGCAATCTAGCAGGGAACAGGAGCAGGGTGTCAATGCCGTTTTCAAGCAGGAGTTTCTTCATTAGCTGTAGAGCCTTCTTCTTGGTCTGGGATTGAGAAGAAATGTCCATAAAAAAGGCGATTTTGCTGCCCTCCCAGATCAGGTCTCCCCGTTGCCTGGTGGCGCGTAGTAGTGGAATTCTCTGAGGTCAATAGCGTGGCGATAGCAGTCAAAGGGAGTGAGGTCCCCAAGCCTTTTCGGGAGCGCATGAGGATGGCAAATGCCTTTGTCACCGAAATCCCTGAATCAGCAGGCAGTAAGGCACGGTCGGTAAATATTAGTCTATTTATCGCTGCTAATATTTCAGAATTGGAGGCAAATTGCAGTGGAAAACCCACTATACGCATGTTCACTTGTCTCTGCATGTTTTCAAGAGCTTCTAGCTTTGCCCGGAGGAAGGTAAGGTCTTGAACAAACGTGGCATTTTTAGCTTGCTGATGGTCCGACTCCACTTTAATGGCTTGGATTTCAACTTCGTTCCCACTAACTTTTTCATCTAGGTCCTTAAACCGAGACTCTACCGCAGCCAGTCTGTGATTCGTTTCCTCTCCATTTTCTTGAATTTTGTGTAGAAGTGCCATTGTCTGTGGGTTGGGGGTTTCACTCGTTCGTGTCTCCATGGATGCAGAGGTTCCCGGACCTGCCCCTCGCAGTGCTGGTGGTGTAGAAAGAAAGGCATCTATGTGGAGCGCTGCATGCTTTTGGATCTTCTTCGGACTCATTTCAGTTTCGGTAGACCTTCAGACACAGGATTTCCCTATTTTTAAATTGTTGTCTTCCCTGGAGATAGAATTAGTTAAACTTTTGAGTCTTGCCTGAGCAGGAGTTATACACTATGCGTCCGCCATGTTGGGTGCTCAGCAGTGCCCCCCCCCACCAGCTTTTTCTAAAAGCCAAGAAGACAGTCTCAATGACCTTTGGCACTAGGCAGAGACTCTCTGGGCTCCTGGCCCTACCCACCTTCTACACCCTTGATGGGGCCATCTTGGAGGATACCTCCTCATTTCAATATCTGGGAGTTTAGCTGGACTAGCACCTCAACTTCTTTGTGCATATCGATGCTATCCTGAAGAAACTGCGCTCCAAGCTTGGTGCTCTGTACAGGAATTGTAGTTGCATCCCGCTGACTATGAGGCGCGAAATTTTCCAGAAGATGATACTCCTCACCTTTGACTACTGTGACGTAGTCTATGGTGCTGCTCCCAAATCTTCCCTGACCATGATGGACGCTCTCTTTACCTCCTTCTGTCACTTTGCTATTGACTCCCCTTCCCGCTCCCACCATTGTGAACTCTATCGCTCTCTAACCTTCCTTCCACTATCTCACAGACGCATCCCTCACTGTGCCAAACTAACCTCCAAATTCTGGTTCAGGGGGCCTCCCCTCCTATCTCTCATCCTCTCTCTACACTCCACTTCCCCCCACCCACTCTCTCAGATCAAATGACGCCCGCACCGTGATGGTCCCTAGCTGCTCCACCCTCATCGGTCAGACTGATTTTGCCCATTGTTTCCCTAAAATCTGGAATTCCCTCCCCCCTGAAATACATCACTCCTCCAACTACTCCCTTACCTCTGCCCTACACAATTACCTTTCCCTCAGCTGTTCCTGCTTTAACCCACCTTAGTACCTATCCCCAGTTTCTGCCTTCCTACCATGATCCCCCCCCCACCGGCAGGGTTCTTAACATCCTGAAGGGGGAAATCAGGAAACGGCTACCCCTTCTCCTCATATTCAGTTCTTGCCTCTCCCCCCTCTCTTCTCCTCCTGCCCTTCTGGGTCACCAGTGTGCACAGCCTAATCCCATCCTTTTTACTCCAACAGCACTTGCGTACTACCTCGAACCTGCTCCTGGTACACTCATGTACTATAAATGGTTCTATTGCATTATTAATGTCTTGCACGTTCATATGTTCTTTTGTATGATTTTGGGCATGTAATTTACCCAATGTTCCACTACTGTTTATTGTACAATACCTCATGTTCCAACTGTTACACAATCTTACAATGTTGTATTGTTTGTACTACCAACATACTATTGTTAGACCCCGGAGTCAGTTGAAAAAACAATTATGACTGACTTACCACACATTATGACTGATTTTTTCAACTAGTTTGAAATTTCTGACTTCAGCTAACTGAAGAAAATCCAACTAGTTTTTCCAACTTTCACTATCGTTGAATTTTATTATGTAGTAGTTTATCGTACTTTTTTAACCATTTTTTTTACTAAAATTTTGACTATAAAAGGTAATAAAATGTATGGAAAAGCCCCCCCCTTGAAATCAATGGGGCATGCTCACACACAGCCTTCACCTTTTGACATCACAAAATGGGGCTGAATGTGCCTACGTGAGGGCATGTTGGTGGGTTGACATCAGGAAGCAGCTCCATTTTTAGCATTTGGGATTTAGCAGCATTATAACTTCATAAATGGGCAGAAACAAAAGGAATTATTTATGTCCCTCAGCTCTGGGGCAGGTGAGGTATTGCATAACTTGGAGGGAGCAGCAACTAGTCAGCAGCAGCTAAGAAGCTGGCTGCTCTTTAAAATGCAAATACAAAGTGCAGTGAAACGAATCTACCCACAGCAGGGACCCACTAAAGCACAATAACCAGTCAAAACAACAAAATATACTAAGTCCCTGAAAGTAACAAGTTGAAGCAGGGCAGTAAAACAGTATACGGTATAGAAAAATAAGTAACAGTAATACTAGTTACTTAGAAAAAGAACTTTGAGTATAAAATACAGTATAGGTAGGGCCTCTTGAACACCCCACAGAAGCTAGAAGGTACCCTTTTGCAAACAGAGCTAACCATCAATATATGTTAGTTTACTAGTAGTCGTAGAATCTGTGAGACTAAAAACAGTTTAATGGAGTACCCCTAGCAATACTTCCTGTATGGTATACCAGAACTGAGATGTATCCATAGTTTAAATTTAAAGCTAAAAAAAAACCCCTCGCATATTAAAAAAACATTTTCTGACACAGTGTCTGAACTTGTTTTGGCTTTCAGCATGTACACTAATGTGTTTTTTACAATTGTATTCATCTTGCCGTGAGGAGTTTAATATTTAGTCTCTCCAATTCCTACAGTGGCAAATAAACATTTTGTCCATTGGACCTGACCAGGCATGCCCCATGCTCTGGCCTCCTATTGGAACTCACCAACTGAGCACCTGTGCCTGGCCTGCTCCACGACCTCGTGGGGAGTCTGACTTACTCACAGTGCCACCACAGTCAGAGAAAGCCCAGCTGGGCCTACAGCAGTAGACAGATGATGATCGATCACCTTGGCTTTTCGAGTTTGGCCCCCCTGGGTCCCACCGCCCCCAAGCCCTCAACCAGCCAGACAAGCCAGCCCAGCACGCAACAGACACACAGACAGACTGAGTAGTCTGTGAGAGACCATCCTCCTCCTCCTCCTTCCTACTGCCCAGCCCTGGCGGGCCTTACATACACATCCCATACAGTACCTTGCTCACTGTAGTAGCCTGTTGCCCATTTGGTCAGATGTCAGGTAATGATTCGGTCGTTGTCATCGGGTGGCTCCATGGTTCTGGCAGCCACTGCTGCTCTACTCGGGTGGTAGTGCTAGTGTTTTTTTTGAGCTGTGTGCTCCCTCCTCCCAACCCACACAGTCAGTCCCCAACCCAGACCCACGTCCCCACTCTGGTACTCCGTGCAGTGGAACTAGTGCACCTACCACTCCTCCTCCTCCTCCTCCTCCTCACCAACTCTGAAGACCTGAGACCGAGTGAGAGTCACCCAATGGGCATGGCCAATGGGGTCACGAGCTGATCCTGACCACGACCAGACCACTGACTTACTGCCTTCACACAATGGCTGCCTGGCTTTGCTGGAGGACTGACTGGGACCTGCACAGCCACACACTAGTTTCTCTCCAGGCACCAGACATGTCAGTACAGTGGATACAGTTAACTTATTTTTAAATTAAAGGCCAACCCACCAAACTTCATCCCTGCATCAAAATGCTGCATGCTGTGCTGCCCACACACCAACACAGATGCCTCCTCTCCTGACAGTCTCCTCTCCTACCTAGGCACGCTCTCCCCACTACCTCGTGTAGCCAGTCACAGAAACTCAAAAGCTCCTGGCTCTTCCTCCTATCTCTCCTAATTGGTGGATGCTTCATATTCAGGAGCCGGGATGCACCTTATTGACTGTAAGGCCTGGTACTGGCGGTTGAGGACCGTTAGATATTCCTGGCCCCCCTGGCCCCACTCCCCCCCCCCAAGAAAGAAAAAAGAGAAAACGCACTGCAGCGCACCACAAAACCAAACCTGGATGGGTTACGGAATCATCAACTGCAGTGGATTTCAACTCCACTATTTTATGACTGCAATCCAATGCAATTACAACTGATTGCAACGGCATTGAATTGCAACTGACTATTTCAACTGCCAATGACTGCTCCGGGGTCTAACTATTGTAACTGATCAGTGATCATCCTTCACAACCCTATGTAACCCCTCCCCCCAGGTCGCGCCGTGAGATGAGCAACTTGTAGTTCAGTGTGCCCTCCTGGTGAAACATTTCAATCAATAAATAGGTGTGTCTTCGATGTAGCCTTCATAAATAGGTTCATGTGAGAACAATCTTGTTTTTATGTCAGACTGACGACCAGTTGTCTGACACACTCTGCTATCTCAGGAACATGTACTGTATGAACTCATATAATTCAGTTCTTTGAGGGTTTCTGTGTGAAAATACATCATGTATATGTATAACTAGAAATAATATATGGCATCCTGATAACCTCTGTCTCCTGCCCCTCAGTTGGGGCTGCTGCACCGTGCTTCCCTGTGTCCCCAACCCCAGAGTCAGGGCCAATGCACCCTGTTGCCCCCTGTTCCTGTCCACAGACAGGGCTGCAGTGCTCTGCTAAGCCCTTAAGTCCTAGGGCATCTGCCTCCATAGTTGGGGCTGCTGCACCATGCTGCCCCAGGCCATCAAAGGTGGGGCTTTTGCTGCACCCTTCTACCTACTTCCACTGTCCCAAATGGGCAGGGCCGCTGCACCACGTGCACCCCATCTCACAGTCAGGGCTGCTGTACTCTGATGCACTACTGTGTCCTGCACCACAGTCAAGGCTTCTGCACCATGCAGTCCTCTGTCACCTGCCACCACTGTGCCCTGCTGCGCCATACAGCCTCTTGCCTCCACAGTTCGGGTTGCTGCACCATGATGCTTCCTGCCACCTGAGTCAGATCCTTTGGTACACCACCTCAACTGTTCGAAAGGAAAAACAAAAAATACCTTCATGTTGTGTTATAGTGTAGGGGACAGAGGGTAGCAGGGTGCAGCAGCTCTGACTGTTTGGGCAGGAAACAGGGGAGGCATCAGGATACAGTAGCTCAAACTGTGGGACTGGGTGCCGCAGCACACATGTTTGGGACAAGGGACATGGGCAGTAGGGTGTAGCAATGGATCTGACTCTGGTGGCAGGGGGGCAACAGAGAGAAACTGTCCCAACTGTGGTGGCAGGGGACAGGGTGCAGCACATGCCCTGCCTTATCTTATGGCAAGTGGCAGCATGGAGTAATATCCCTAACTGTGGAGGCATGGGGCTCTAGGGCACAGCAGGCCACAGCCACCTTGACTGTGTAGACAGGCGCAGGGTGCAGCAGCCTTGGATGTGGTGGCAGAGACAGAAGACAGCATGGTGCAAATGCCTCAACTGTGTGGCAGGACACAAGGAGGCATCAGGGTACGGCAGCCCTGACTGTGGGACAGGGTGCTTGTAGTGCAGCAGCCTTGCCCACTTGGAACAATGGAAGTCAGCAGCAGGTACAGCAGACACCCCAGCTCTGGTGGCCTGGGGCATTTTGCAACAGCCCCAAATGTGAAGACAGGGGACCTGGGACTCTAGGGCTTAGCAGAGCACAGCGGCCTTGACTGTGGAGACAGGAACAGGGGGCAACAGGGTGCATTGGCCCTGATTGTGGGGGACAAAGGGAAGCATGGTGCAGTAGCCTCAACTGTTTGTGCAGGGTGCAGCAAGGTGCAGCAGCCCTGACTGTGTTGAGAAGACAGTGGGCAGCGGGGTGCAGCAGCCTCAGATGGGGGTAGGACACAGGAGGCTTGTGGGGCAGGAGTAAGGAGGCAGCACAGTGCTGCTGCCTCAAATGTCAGGCGGGAGACAGGGGCATCAGGATGCCATACAGTATTTCTAGATATACACATACATGATGTATTTTCACACAGAAACCCTTGAAGAACTGAATTTTTTGAGTTTATACAGTACATGTTCCTGAAACAGCTGAATGTTTCAGACACCTGTTTGTCAATCTGACAGTAGAACAACATTGTTCTCACGTGACTCTATTTTTGGAGGCTACATCAAAGATACACTGCTTCTACTGATTAACAAACTTTAGATTTATTTTATATCCATTACACAATTCTGTGTTATATAGCCAGAAAACAATGCAGAGTTTTGATGAAAACGAACAGACAGCTGTAATACAGGCAAGGTAATTTCTCACAGACATTCATTCATATCACTACAGTTCAGCACTGAAACTCAAATGATCAACTTTTTATGAGAACAGAATGATAGATTTTAAGCTAATCTATCTAAACACAAACCATAAGTGTTAGTAACAAACTTTTAGTGGAAACAATTAGCTCTACAGACTGCTTTGACTAGGAACTGCAACAGCTTCTTCAGTCAGTCAGGGACTTAATTGCTGAAGCAGCAGGCTAGACAAGAATGATGTCATTGCTCACTGATAGGGACATAAAAATCTTCACTGTTTTCAGTTACTGCAGAGCACATTAACAGATGCTAATTTAGAAAAAAAAAACACACAAAACCAAACAGCATGATATTTTTCGGAAACACTAATCATGACACAGGGATTTGAATTCAAGTGGATTCAAGCTTTTCTTAAACATGTGCATTTGATCTTTAAGCTAAGCTTCTCCCACCACCCAGGTGGTATATCCCCTGACTCCATCCTGTGAAGTCAGATGCTGCACGCTGAAAGCAGGGATCTGTGTACCACTTTCCAGTGGAGGCCAGGTGGGTTGTGTGGATGTGAACTATATACCATTCCTAGAACTACGGTTACAGGTGAGTAACCTATTTTTCTAGGGGTGCGGATATAGTTCACTGTCTTACTCTGGCACAATAGTTCTTAGACTTTGTCACAGTGAGCCTCCCCAAATCCATGGAAAAGATTTTGAGCCTCCCCTTAAAACTGAAATAATCTTGGGCCTCCCCAAAGAAAGATAACATACTGTACTTTATGCAGTACACCATGAATAAACTAAAACCCCTTTGAGTACTTGGCTTACATTCAGTTATTTGTCTTATACTGACGTGGAACCTTTGAAAAAGAGCTCCTGTGCTCATGGGCCAGACTACTTTCTTTGTTTCCTCTCTATATGAAATGACCTTCCTACCTACTGTGCCTCTCCCCCTCCTTCCCTGCTTCTAAGTAATTTCTCTGGGATTATTTTGCTCCTTCCTGCTATTGCTCTTGGCACTTCTGTGCTCAGCCCTTGTATTTGGGCTGTTCTGCCATCAGTCTACAAACTGATCAATTACCACCACTCATTATTAGTTTATTGTTCATATTTGTTTGCACTATTGTTCATTGTGTATTTCTTGATTGTTTTGCAGTTATCTTTTGAAATGTATTCACTCCCTACCCTTCCCCAGCTACACCTGAAATGAGCCTTCGCTCATTCACCTTCCGTTGTCACGTATTAGTAAATAAATACATAAAGTCCACTTACTATTATCCTCTTTCAATTTGCTTCATCTCCTCACACAAAATATATAAAACTCAGAATTTAAATACAGTACTTTTTCAGACTTGCTTGAGCCTCCCCTGGAACAGGTTGGGGCCTCCCCAGGGAGGCTGGCCTCACCGTTTGAGAACCCCTGTCTGGCAGACTCCTAGCAGTTCTCCAGAAGGAGAGGGCAAGGCCTGCACCCTTATTTGGCAAAAAGAGACTGGAGAACCGAGGCCCCAAAACCAGCATCCCAGCATGACTCAAAGTCCATACAGTAGTGGGTAATGAAGGTGTGTGGCTTCCGGGTAGCAGCCCTGCGGATTTCCTGCATTAGGGCATCCCAAAAAGCAGCTACCGAGGCAGCAGTATATCTGGTGGAATGAGCTCAAAGCCCTACAGGAGGCTCCCTACCAGCTAACCTATAGCAGTGGTCGATGCAGGATGCAATCCACCTGCTAGTTTTCCACTTTGCTGCCGGTCTGTCAAGCGTGGCTTCGGTATGTGGCAAACAGCTGGCAAGCCTCTACCCGAACTCCAGTCATGCATTTTACATAAGAGGAGAGTGCTCTCTGCAGATCCAGGGTATGGACCTTGTGGTCGGTCTCTGAAAATGAGTTGGTAAAGTACACTGGTAAGTTAATCACCTGGTTAAGATGAAACTCCAATACAACCTTCAGAAGGAACTTTGGGATGGGGGCAAATGATGACTTTGTCCCTGTGGAAGACCAGGTAGGGAGACTGCATCAAGAGTAGCTGGAGCTCTCCAATCTGTCTGGCTGATGTAATGGTCAGCAGGAAGGCCGTCTTCCATGACAGAAGAGATATCTTACACCTGTGCATTGGCTCAAAAGGCCTGCCCATAAGCACAGCTAACATCAGCAGTAGCTCCCATGGTGGAGGTGGTTCATGTACAGGAGGGGACAGGTGGTCCAGGACCATGAAAAAAATGCTTGACCCCCTTCTCCTGTGTCACCATCAATTTACCAGCTTCTGAACAGTAAACAGAGATGCTGCCAGTTGCACTTTAAGGGTTGTCACTTGCAGTTCCAGCTGAGAGAGGGACCACAGGTAGTCTAAGATGCCCACCACAGGACAGGCAAAGGGATTAAGCTCCTTGTCCTGGCACCAAATGGAGAACCTCTTCCATTTAAAGGCATAGCACCAGCAAGTTGACCCTTTCTGGGAGGGCCTCCGCAACACGGAGCACTTTATCCAAAAGATCCAAGGCCTGGAATTCTAGCCACACAGGAATCAGGCTGTGAGGTGTAGGGACTGCAGGTCTGGGTGCAGAACCATCCCCTGTCGTCTGGTCAGCATATCCCGGCAGAGAGGTAGCCGCCATGGAGGTCTGCTGCTGAGACTGAGGGGATCTGGGTACAAGAACTGCTGAAGCCAATCTAGTGCAACCAGGATAATCAATGCCTTGTCCCTCTGGGCCTTGACCACCACTATGTGGATCAAGGGGATGGGAGGTAAGGTGTATACAAGGCCTGAGGTCCAAGACCTCGAGTCCTTCCAGGCCCTGACCACCAGTTTGTGGATCAAGGGGGAAGGGATGAAAGGTGTATACAAGGCCTGGAGTCCATGGCCTCATGAAGGCATCCCTCAACAGTGTCCCGGAGTGTTGGGGGTGGACACAAAACAGCCTCAGTTTGTCATTCTCCCAGGAGGCAAACAGATCTACCAGAGCAGTGCCCCACAGGGAGAACAGGTGGTTCACCATCTCCTGATTGAGGGACCACTTGTGTAACGACTCTCCTACCTGGCTGTGAGGATCTGCCAGCTGACTGTGGACTCCTGTGACATGGAGCACCAGGAGATCTGCACCCACACTGTGCACAAGGGTCCAGATGTGGAGGGCCTCCCAACACAGAGGAAGGAAGGGTGTTCCGCCCTGCCTGTTCAAGTGAAACATGGTTGTGGTATTGTCCATCTGGAACTGCACAATCTGACCCCTGACAAGAGGAGCAAATTCTGTCAAAGCAAGCCGCACTGCATGGAGCCCCAGCAGGTTTATGTAATGATGTGACTCCAGTGGTGACCAAAACCTGTGGGCTCTGTAGTCTCCCAGGTGTGCACTCCACCCCACCAGAAAAGTGTCCATCATGCTCATGATGGTTGGTTCTGGGCAGACAAATGGGATTCCTTCCTCCAGTTGTTCTGAGATCAGACACCACCAGATTGCATTCCACATCAGCTGGGTCACCGTAACCAGCTGTCCAAGTGGCCTAGGCACTGGGACCACTGACAGCCAAACTCCCACTGCAGGTGATGCACCTACTAGTGGGGCCAACAGACCACGTTGGTGCAGGACGTCATATACCCCAGCAGCTGCAGGAATCCTAGGCAGGGCACAAGAGCCCAACCTAAGATGATCAGGCAAAGGATCTAAGATACAGTGCCTAGTCCATAGGGAGGCTGGCCTTGGCCCACAGGGACTGTTGTTCTACCCTGATGAACTAGATCATCTGCATGGGTACCAGTTCAAGCTTGTCTGGGTTGACCAGCAGATCCATGTCTCGGCAGGACTGGAGAGACAGACCTCTGGACCTCTCAACAGCCTCTTTGGATTGACTGGCTAGCAGCCAGTCATCCAGGTAGGGGTACACCCTGACATCTTGGCACTGCATGTAGGCTGCCACCACTGCAGTGCATTTGGAGAAGACTCTGGGTGCCAAGGAAAGGCCAAAAGGCATGACCTGGAACTGGCACAGGACCCATTCTGCTCGGAACCGGAGGCACTGGCAGTGGGACAGACTAGGATGTGGAAGAACAGATCTTGTGGGGCCAGGGAGTAAAAGAACAGGCTACTCACCTGTAACAGTAGTTCTTGGAGTGGTATATGATGTTCATCCACACTTTCTGGCAGTCGCCTTTCATCTTAAGACTGGCCGCAATGTCTTCAAGCTGGCTCCTCCCACCCACCCAGGTGGTAACTCCCTCGGCTCCACCCCATGATGCCAGATCTTGCCCGCTGGAAGCAGTTGTGTGTGCCAAAACCAGGGGAGGTCAGGTTGGTCTGTGTGGATGAACATCATATACCACTCCTAGAACTACTGTTACAGGTGAGTAACCAGTTTTTCTAGGGATGTGGGTATGATGTTCTATCCACACTTTCTGGCAGACTCCTAGCAATTCTCTGGGAGGAGGGAGGCAAGGCCCACACCCCCTACATCGGGAACAGAGACTGGAGAACTGCGGCCCCAAAATCAGCATCCCGGTGTAACTCAAGGTCAATGTGGTAATGGGAAATGAAGGTGTGTGCTGACCTCCAGGTGGCAGCCCTGCAGATTTCCTAGATAGGGATATCCTTGGAAGCAGCCACTGAGGCAGCAGTAGGACAGGTGGAATGAGCCCTTAGCCCTACGGGAGGCTTCCTACTTACCAACCTATAGCAGAGATCAATGCAGGCAACAATCCACCTGCCAATCGTCCTCTTGGCTGTTGGTCTGCCAGGTGCAGCATCAGTGTAGGTGATAAACAGCTGGCAAACCTCTCCTCGAACTCCAGCCGTGTGCTCTTTGTAATAAGCGAGCACTCGCCTCAGGTCCAGAGTATGGAGCCTGTGCTCAGCCTCCGAAGTGTGATTGGTGAAGTGTCCGGGAGATTAATCACTTGGTTAAGGTGACACTCTGACACAACCTTTGGGAGGAACTTCTGGTTGGGGCGAAGGACAACCTTGTTCCTGTGGAAGACCAGGTAAGGAGACTCCACTGACAGAGCCTGGAGCTCGCTGATCCTTCTGGCTGATGTGATAGCCACCAGGAATGCGGTATTCCATGACAGGTGAGACATGTCACACCTGTGCATCAGTTCAAATGGCTTGCCCATGAGCTTTGCCAACACCAGCAACAAGTCCCAAGGTGGTGGTGGTTCATGTACCAGAGGAGAAATGTGGTCAAGGCCTTTAAAGAAGCACCAGACAACCTTCTCCTGCACCACTGGCTGCTGACCGGCCTGCGCCCAGTAATCAGAGATGGCTGCCAGGTGCACCTTGAGGGTCTTCAACCACAAAGGCCCGATTGAGAGAGGGACCACAGATAGTCAAGGATGCTAGCCACTGGATAGGACAAAGGGTCCAACACCTTGCCCTGGTACCAAATGGAGAACCTCTTCCATCAGAAGGCACAGCATTTCCTGGTTGACTCCTTCCGAGATGCCTCCACAACAATGAGGACATCTTCAGACAGACCCAAAGCCTGGAACTCTAGCTACTCATGAATCTGGCTGTCTAGTGCAGAGATTGAGGATCCAGATGGAGTACCTTCCCCTGATTGATGGAGAGCAGGTCCGGGCAGAGAGGAAGACACCTCGGGATAAGCCTGTTGCTGAGGCTGAGGAGATCGGGGTACCAAAACTGGTGTGGCCAGTCAGAATCCACCAGGATCACCTGTGCCTTGTCCCTCCTGGCCTTGAGAAGCACCTTGTGGATCAAGGGAAGTGGAGGGAAGGCACAGAAGAGGCCTGGGGTCCAGGACCTCAAGAAGGCATCCCCCTGCAGTGTTCCCTGCTGAGGGGGGTGGGCACAAAACAGCCTCAGCTTTGCGTTCTCCCCGGAGGTGAACAGGTCCACCTGAGGGGTGCCCCACTGGGAGAACAGACTGTGTACTACCTCTAGGTGGAGAGACCACTCATGAGACACCTCAGCCACATGGCTGAGAGCATCTGCCAGCTAGATGGAGGTCCCAGCCACATGGATGGCTAGGAGGTCGGCCACCAGGCTGCACATGAGGGTCCACACATGGAGAGCTTCCTTGCACAGTGGCAGGGAGTGTGTCCTGCCCTGTTTGTTTAGGTAGTACATGGTTGTGGTGCTGTCCATCTAGACCTGGACCACCTGACCCGGAATGTGAGGAGCAAAGGCAGTCGGCAGGTTGATTTGGCATCGGGACTCCTTGGGGGTCCAGAGCCCATGGACTCTGAGTTCCCCCAGGTGGGCACCCCAGCCCATGAGAGAGGCATTGGTCATCAGGATGACTGTAGGCTCTGGGCATACAAACGGGATCCCTTCCTGCAGATGTTCTGGTACTAACCATCATTTGAGAGCGTCCCACATACGCTGGGTCACTGTGATCAGCTGGTCGAAGTGACCCCTGCGCTGAGACCACT
The DNA here is from genome assembly GCA_016271365.2 of Neoceratodus forsteri. Taxonomy (NCBI): domain Eukaryota; kingdom Metazoa; phylum Chordata; order Ceratodontiformes; family Ceratodontidae; genus Neoceratodus; species Neoceratodus forsteri. The sequence goes on from JADMNL010000040.1 coordinate 6,141,023, forward strand.
GGCTGGCCAGCTCCATCTGCAGAGAGCGCAATCTCCAGCAGGTCCAACGAACCACACTGGTGCAGGCCACCATGTAACCCAGCAGGTGCAGGAAGTCCCACGCAGGGCACAATTGCCCAGCCCGAAATGATTGGGCAGAGGAGGAGAAAGCCTCTGCCCTGTCTGCCGGGAGCTGGGCTCTGGCTCTGCAAGAGTCGAGCTCTGCCCCGATGAAGGTGATCACCTGCAAAGGCATGAGTTCTGACTTGGCCTCGTTGACCAAGAGGCCAAGTGAGACACAGGTCTGGAATGCCAGGTCCCTGGATCGCTCCTCCTCCTGCCTGGAGGGACTCACAATCAGCCAGTCATCCAAGTAGGAGTAAACTCAGACCCCTTGGCACCTGGGGGATGAGGAAAGGCAGAGTGACATGGCCTGGAGCTTGTAGACGGCTCCCAGTGCTCGGAAGCGGAGGAACCTTCTGTGTGACGGACAGATAGGGATGTGAAAGAATGCGTCCTGAAAATCCAAGGAGCAAAACCACATGTTTTGCTCTAGAGATAGAGAGAGAAAGAGTGACCATCCTGAAGGTGTGTGACTTGAGAAACTTCTTCAGGTCATGCAGATCTAGAATGGGGCACCAGTTCCCCCATCTGTTTTGGCACCAGGAAGTACCTGGAGACAAACTCTTGGTGTTCTGGAGGATCCGCGACAGGAACCATCACCTCCTTGTGGAGGAGCTGGGCAATGTCTGTGGATGCTATGCCTTTCCGTGGGATGGGGGCTCGGCAAGGAGGGTACTTGCTCGAATTCCAGAGGCAGTCCCTAACCAACCACCTCGAGAACCCACCTGTCTCTGGTGACAGCAGACTAGGCGGAAAGGAAGTGGTGGAGCCGGCCCCCCACAGGAAGACCCAGGGGAGGTGTGACAGGCATGAGGGAGGCCCCCCTCATCCCATCACTGGGCAGGCTTGGAGGAGGAGGAGGAGGGCCTGGCTGTGGAGCCACCAGGGCCTCTCCCTCTAGGCTTGTGGACGACCAAGGCCACCAACTTGGGCCGAGGTCACCAGGCCTGAGCCTGCTGCCCAGATTCAGGCTCGGCTGGTTTGGCCACAGGAGTGGAGGTGGACCAAAAGGGCTTCTTTTTCTGCTGCTTGGAGCTCATGGGATCCCTCTGAGTGGATGTCACCGAGGCCAAGGTGGCACTGGACTTATAAGTGCAGGTGATGTGGCTCTCGACTCTGGGCCCGAACAAGTTGGTGCCCAGGAAAGGGACATCTGCCAGCTTGTGCTGGGTATCTGCTGTGAAGGTTCAGCTAGGCAGCCAAGCCCTGTGGCGCATGGCCACTGCCGCCACCACAGAGTGGGCACAGGAGTCCTCAATGTCCATGGCTATCTGGAGCTTTTGCTTTGCTACAGTCCAGCCCTAGTCCTGGACCTGTTTGACTGTGGTCTGGATGTCTGCAGGTAGGTGAGGAAGCACCTCATCCAGAGTGCCCAAAAGGACATGAGAGAAGTGGACCATGAGAGGGGCCAGACTTACCTGGCGAAGGCCAATGAATAAGCAGCACAGACTTTTTTAGCCACATGGTCCAGCTTCTTGGACTCTTTGTCAGGCAGCCTGCGACGTCTCCCACGTTGCCAGAGTGACAGAACATAGAATCGGCCACCAAGCCCTCAGCCGAGGGATGTTCTGTGAATCCCGAAAGGGAGCCAGTAGGGACTGCATACATGCAGGCCATCCGGGCCAACGATGCTGGACAGGAAATAGGAAGCTGCCAAATCTCCAAAGCAGGGCCAAGAATGGTCTCTGCCACTGGGAAGGCTTCAACAGGGGAGTCCCCCAGATCTGAGATCTTGGTCAGGGGGTAACAAGCCAGTTTCTTGACTGGCTCCATCTTAAGACCCGTAGATTCCAAGATCAGGCGGAGGAGGCCTGTAAAGGAGGTAGGGCCTTTGTCCATCGAGAGACCCCCAACCAACTCCACATCAACCTGATGAGAGTGTAAGGAGGAACCCTCTGACTCTGAGAAGTCGTTGAAGAAGGGGTCAACCACCAGAATTCTTGCTGACCCTCCCTGGATGGTCAGGAGTGACGGTGACCTAGCTCTGTTGAATTTTCAAGATTATGTCTTAGCAGCCTTACTCACCCATATGACACACTGGCTCTGCCCTTCCCCGCACACCCCGCAGTGGGTTCAGGTGGAGAGAGCCCTTTCTTCACTCCCGCTTGATTATACTACAATATTCCAACCAAATACTGGCAATCTCTCAAGGGAGAGATCACTGAATACATCCAGCCTTTGACACAGCTGGGCAACTTATTTAAAGAGGCCTGAAAATTTACAAGGAGCTATGTGGATAGGCTTCCTGCCTTGGACAGCTATTTCACCCCCACTAGCCTAGATCATGGATTTCAAAACTGGCACAAAAGGGGTTTGGCTCATGCCTACCAATTTTATGTCAATGGCATTTTTAAACCATTCCAACAATTACAGACTGAATTTTCTCTGCCTCACCAAGATTTTTATAGTTATTTGCAGGTGCGCCACTTTCTGAACTCCACTCTGGGCCTTGATGTCTCTTCTATGACACTCCCACCAGTACTTGCATTACTCCTCCAAGTACATAGGGAATCTCTCCCACAGCATCAGATTTCCCATTTTTACAAGGCCATAGTGGGCACCCCATCGATGCTGTGGGATGGGGTGCATAACGCTTGGGAGACCAAATTAATAGACCTCTCACAGGAGGACTAGCTCCGGATTTGGCACAGACAGCACTGAATCATGGGTTCATACACTTGGCGAGAATTCGGTTGGAAAACAGAAGCCAGGTTCTTTCATACTCCACAGATAACAGCCATGTTTCTTCCCACTGCAGACTCGTCCTGTTGGAGATGTTGTGGGTGCGAAGTCTCCATGCACACCCATGTCTTTTGGTTCTGTCCAGTCCTGTTTCACTTCTGGGGGGTAGTAGGCACAGCACTCACAGAACTCTTTCTAGAATTAAGTAATTTAACACTCGAACTTGCCATATTATTGCAACTCCTTAAGCAAGCATTAAGACACGACAAGGTGTGGGTTATGACCCGAGAAGAACACGCCCCAGATGCGTTATGAGGCATGATGCACTTGCGCAGAGTGCCTTTAGCACCTGGGAAGTGCTCTTATCAGGCCATAACCCACACCTTGGAGTGTCTTACTGTGCTTATAAAATGGGCCCCCAAGTAATAATTAAAAAGCAAACAAAAAACCCATCAAAAACGTAATAAATATAACAATGGGGGTTTCAATAGGTAAAGCAGTAGAAAACAGTCCACCTATTAAAAGACATTTTTATTAGTAGCACAGGGCTTCCTATGTATTCCTGAGGTAGAAAGTACAATACTACCACACACTGTATGTAAGGTGCCCTTTCCTCCACAAGCCCTAAACATTTAAGGACAATGTAAGTGAAGTCTGACCTGTATTTTAGGGCTCAAATCTGACTGCAATCAAGTCAGTGAAGATGCGGTTTTCAAATCACGCTACAGATGCAGTCCTTCATGAGCAATCCAGAGAACGTGGGCAGTACCTTTGAAATAAATTCCAGACCTACGCCTCTGTAGCTTTCAAAATAGATAAATTTAATAATAACAAAAGTTACAGCTGAGATTTTGTTTGCGCTCTGTGAAAAGCGCTAAGTACGGCAGCTTTTGTGGGACACGCTCACTCTCAAGAGCAGTGGATGGTTGGTGTCAGGGGAAACGGACGGTCTTAGGTTTCTCACCAAGTGATGTACAGTTGTTTATGTGTATATTTGTGTTGGGTGGGGTGCGGGTGAGTCTTCTTTTACTCACTGCCTATTCGTTCCATCACAGCTCCAGCTCTCTGGGATCAGAGACAAGAAATGCTGTGTTTTCAGTTATGTTTAAAAAACTTACTGAAGCGGCTCTGTGAACAGCTTTAGAGATTGCACTGCTCTGTACCTGAAATGCAGGTCACACTTTAATTTTTAAATGTTAAAGTAAGATGCTCAAATGATTGTGCAGGATTGAAAACTTTTGATACTTATTGCCTCTTGTTGCCACCACTCTCCTGCTGCAGCAGTTTTGTCAGATACTGGCTGGGGAGCTGCAGCGGGAGAGTGGTGGCACAGACTGATTTCCCCATGTTCTGCGTCTTGGTTGGCACAAGCAGTGTCCATTGTAAACAAAGGCATCAAACATACTTAGTGAGTATTCTCCTGGCAGCAGAGAAGAAGGTTATCATAAGAAAATGGTTGCAAACCTGACCCACCCACCATCCAACAAGGGGAAGATACAGTATATGACATCTACCAGATGGAAAGCATGACAGCTAAGTTACAGGGTAAAACACAGGTCATTATGAACAGAATGACTGTCTGGTTCATATACACAGCTACCCATAGACCGGAACAGATACTGTAATAGGTTATAGAGACGGTGGTGCCTGTCTTGGAACCTGCCGGCCCCCTTATAACCGTACATCTAAGATGGAGGACCCTTTGGTCTTTATCTGCTCTGGTGTTTGTCCCCGGCATTCCCTACTGGGTTATTTACTTTAACTGTATAGCTAAGAAACAATGAGAGAAATCTGTGGTCCCAAATATGTACCTCCTATGAGTTATGTAAGTAATATATTATATACTGCATTCTGTAACCCTTGGATATCGATATCTTTAGATGTTAACGCAATAGAAGATTTGATACAAATGTACCTGCACCATGTGAAAACTTAATAAACATCTCAGTTTCAAAAAAATGGAGTGGAGCTGGCCTGGTGGTGCTGAGGGCTGAGGCGCTGGACGCCTTACCTTGTGCTGCACCGGCGACCTGGGTGCGGGTACGACCTCAGGTCGTCGGGGTGCCAGCATGGGGGGGGGAGGAGCGGGCTTGAGCGAGCCGCCAGGCTGCTCCACTCTCCTGGGGGTGGGTTATCACCCCTCCTGTAGTTCTGTCCCCACCGGGTGGAGGTACAGTGGGGTAACGTAGGTGGGCGGGGGCGGTAGTGCAGGTGGGAGGAAGGGGCTGAGCTGACTTCCGGTGTGTGTGCGTGCCTCCACGCATATGTACAGCCATGTGCCGGGGCCCGGGGATGTTACAGGAGAAAACCCATAAAATCTAAATTTTAAAAAAAAAAGGAAGTGATGGTGACCAACAGCCGATGGGGAAGCCCAGAGGCCGGCCGAGACTCCTTGGATGGAGTGCCGGATTTCGGCTGTTTGGGAGGTGGCTGCACAGGAATCGGTGGAGATACTGGGGTCAGCTGAGCTGGGACCGGTTTGGTCAGCTCCTGAGGCAGAGAAGGCACTGACCATTGAAGCAAAAACCAGGTGATGGCTGGTGTAGAAGCAGAGACCAGCATCATACTGGAAAACACCAGCTGTTGCCACATGAGAGCCTCATAGTGTCGATGCAACCTGTGCCGAAGCCTCTCCTCACCCGCGGAGGATGAGGATGTAGTGGCAGCGCCACTTCCCAGAGCATCGAGAGTGGGAGGGCTGACGTCAGTGGGAGCCGCTCGACCCCCCCAAAGTAAGACCGCCGGGGAGACTGATGGTTGGGGCTCAGAGGGTGTTGGCAAAAGCCAAGGCACCTCCTGGTCTTGGTCAGTGACCAGAGGTGGCAGGTTAGTGGACTGATCCATTCCTCCAACAGTCAGGGTCAGGACCAGAGTCCTGGATAAAGAAGTGTCCGCGTCCTCAGTCGATCTCAGCCGGAACAGCGACAAGCGTCTTGGCCAACTGGCCTGATGTAGTTACCATGCAGCTGGTGGCCTGAGCCGAAGATTCGACCGAAGTCAGATCTAGAGAAGCACGGGAGTCAGAAGCCCTTGACTGAGAGCATTCCTGATCCCATGATCAACACTGAGACCGTTTTTTAGCCTCCTTTTTTGATTTCAATTTGTGCCCCGAAGAAGGGCCCTGACCAAGAGTCGGTAAAGCCCGGCACAAATCCTTGAATGCCCCCATGAAGGAGGTGCCTAACGAAAGCAGTACCAAGGCTGAAGCCAAGGAAGTGTGAGCTGTAGGCTGGGCCGCCACCTCCTCAAACACCGCTAGCTGTTCAGCGGACCCCACAGCCATGGAGACCACCCAACGGGCATCTTTCGATTTGACTGGCAGGTTCCGTTCACTCAGACAGCCTAATGCAAGTCAGGCATGATAGTCCTCAAGAACAGAGGGGTGGAAGGTGCAACAAACATGGTAGGCTTGGGGATCATATTAATGTCCCAGGCAGTAGATGCACGCAGGGCGCAGATCCGTTAGGAACATCTTCTGCCCACAAAGACATTGCCGGAACCCTGGGGTGGACTTGTCATCGTCCTTCAAGGTCGCGATCAAAGAACGAGTCTGAAGACAAAGTTTTGTTTAAAATTTGGAAGTAGCTGGCCCAGTGGCGCTGAGGGTTGAGGCGCTGGATACCACACCTCGCTCCACGCCGACGACCCGGGTTTGGTGACGGACTCGGGCCACCGAGGGTCAGCAAGGGGAGAGAGGGATTGAGCGCCCAGCAGCAACTCTCCCTCTCTGGGGAGGGTGGAATGTCTGTCCCACTGCTACACCGCCATCTCCTGGGTGAACCCGGGATTAGCACTGCAAGTCGGGATACACAGTGGGAGGGGCAGCATCAGCTGAGAGCCTTGGGAGGAGTTGCATCTCGACGCATGTCTCCCAATTGGCTCTCCCAGCGTGCCGGTGACTGCAGGGTATGGGCTCACCAGAAAATAGGAAAATGGAGTCCACCACTCCTAGGTGATGACCCCTCCAGTGCCAGACCATGTCACCGACCATCACTGGGGCAGACTCTGTTGTGCACCATCCACTCCACCTTTGTTCAGGGGAAGGCAAGGGGAGTCCTTCCCTTGCCTCGCCCGTGGGGTATACCGGGGCACCTACCTAGGATCTCTGAGCAGGGGTGGTCACTCTAGGAGCAGATTCCTGGGGCGCTGAGGGACGTTCTGAAGGCATGAGGGGCTCTGATTGAGTGGAGGGATGGAGCGAGTCAGGCGGATAAAGAGAAGTTAAAAATAAAAAAGTTTGGAAGTAAATCCATAGATTTAGTAGCAAAGGGCCTGCTCAGCATGAGAGTGATAAGGAGGGAACCTGCTTCTTCCAGCGGAAAGGAAGATCTGGCACATGGGGTGGAGCCGAGGGAGTTTCCACCCAGGTGGGTGGGAGGAGCCAGCTTGAAGACGTTCCAGCCAGTCTTAGGGGGAAAGGCGACTGCCAGAAAGTGTGGATAGAACATCAAATTCACGTCTCTGGAACCGCATGTTTCACTCCAGTGATGGAATGATCTGATTCAGAGCGACCATCTGGAACTTGCACTTCCGCATGAACTGGATCAGACTGTGCAGATCTAGTATGAGGCACCAGCCCCCTATCCATTTTGGAACCAGGAAGCACCTGGACATGTAACCCTGACTGGCCAAGGCATCTGGGACACGGGCTATTGCCCCTTTTGCAAGGAGCTGAGCAATGTCTTTCCAAAGGGTGGACAGCACTTCCTGTGACACCCTGGACTCCTGAGGTGTGTGGAAGCAGTAAGGCAGGAAAACCTTGAAGTCCAGAAGCAACCCTCTGTCCACTACGTCCAATACCCCTTGTCCATTGCGATAGCAGACCAAGGTAGCAAGAAGTGATGTAGTCAACCTCCTATGTGGAGTGCAGAGAGGGACAGGACAGGTGGAAAGGATGACACCCCCAACCCGTCACTCGGCAGCTTTTGAGGGGCCATTGGTGGATGCAGCCTAAGGGGCACCACCACCACCCTGCCCCTTCTTAGGACCAACAAAACATATTCACACCAGAGCCAGAGTTAGTCCTAGTGAAATCCAGGACACTGTTGGAAGAAAATGAAGATTGACGTGAAATAGCCAGTACCTGAGCAGCCTGCTAAGGGGTAGCAGCCTCAGGAGACCAGTGTGCCCCCACACTGTTGATGAAGGCTTCATCAGGGGGCCCCCCCTGATGAAGCTTTACGTGGTGAAGCGCCAGGGTACCTGGTCTCACAGAGACATCTTGCTTTTGTAGTATTGTAATCCAGGTACTGGCTATTTGCAGCATTAAATCTTCATTTTCTTTCAATAGCTGTGTCCTGGACTTCACTGGAGCTACAAAGCTGCTGGCTCTGATGTGCAAGTACATTCTGCTTGTTCTACGTTTAAACGGGCTGCCGCCCTGTACTTGCACCATGCCCTGGTCCTGAGCGCAGCTCCTTTCTGTGTCTTTTACCCTTTCTTAGGACCCTGGCTCACGGACTTGGGCTTGAGGCGCCAGGCCTTGTACTGCCCCTGCTGGGGCTGCTGCCAAGGAGGCTGTATCTGAAAGGCCTGGTACTGGAAAGTCTATTTCTAAGGCTTCATTTTCAGGTCCTTCTGGGACAATGACACAGAATGCAGGTCAGCACTGGACTTCTCAATACAGGTAAGATGTCTTTCCACCCCAGGGCCAAATAAGTTGGTGACCAGCAAAGCGACATCTGCCAGCTTGTGCTGGGTGTCTACTGTGAAGGTGGACAGATGCAGCCAGGCCCTGCAATGCATGGAGACGGCCACCACCATGGCACGGGCACATGAATCGCCCATGTCCAAGACCATCTGGAGCTGGTGTTTAGCCAACTACTGAGCCTGATCTCTGATGACTGTCACCAAGGACTGCTGCTAAGCCAGGAGGTGAGGGAGGACAGTATCAAACACTCCTATCAGGAAGTGACCAAAACTGGCCATCATCATGGCATAACTAACCTGACAGAGACCTAAGGATGCCACAGTGTACACCTTTTTAGTGAAGTGGTCAATCTTGCAGGATTCCTTGTCCGGAGGCCTGTCCACATCCCTCTGGTTTTCCAGTTTACAGAAAATCAAGTTGGTCACCGACCCCTCTGTGGAGGGGTGGTCCGAGAACCTCAAAAGGGACCCTGTGGGGACCACATACATGTAGGCCATACAGGTAGAGGGCACCAGGAAGGATGCTGGATGCTGCCAAAGCTCCCAAGCCAGTCCCAAAATGGCCTCAGCCATGGGAAAGGCAAACCCTGGGGATTCGACCCAATCCAGGATGCCAATAAAGGGATATTTTGCCCCTTTTCTGAACTGCTTCGAACAGGACTGACATGGACTCTGGTATACACAGGAGAAGTGCTCCAAAAGACATTGGGCCTTGCTCGGTGGAGAACTCCTTGAACTGGAGAGTCCTAGAGGAAACTATGGACTCATAGTCCGAGTCATTTTAGGACTCCTCGAAAATTATTCTGAACTGCTTCTTGCCATGGGCCACCCAGGTGTCCTCTCCTGGGGTGATCTGCATCAACAACTGGCCTGGCAAGTCAGTGGCTGAATGGGCCTCCTTGGTCAGACTGCCCACCTTCGACTGTGGTGGTGGTGGCTCCACCCGAAGGGGCAGAGAAGCAGTTGCAGGGAGCACCTGCGTAGCATGGACTAGTGGATGCACCACTGGCAGCTGCTAGGTGACTGGAGGTCCAATGGGTGTAGCCCTACCTTGGTCTGCGATGGCCCATTGTTGCCAGAAAAGCTCCTTGTAGCATCTACACAGCTTACAATGGTGCCTCTCCATGCCTGAGGACAAGGAGATCAAGAAGTACCAACTGTGATGTCTGCTGGTTAAGTGGGATCAAGAGTGCCATGACCAAGATCTTGACTGTGACCTCAACCATCAACTAGATGATCTATGTTGAAGTAAGCCTTCCGGCTGGTTGTGGTACATCACATACCAGCCTACGTTGTCCAACAGAGGTATGAGCAATTCGACAACCAGTGGAGGCTGCTCCTGCAGCGGGCCAGTCGGGGACACCAACCAGTTCACATCCTCTTGAGCAAGGACTGGGAGGGTCTATGAGATTGATTAATTGAACTCATCTGACGGTCAGTTGGCAGGTTCAAGAAATACCTCCATGACCTGCTTGACAGAAGTCAAAGTTGACAGACTCAACAGGGGTGCCGAAGAGCCCTCGACCTGCCCCCTGACTGAGGGGTGCTCGACTACCATGAGTGGTTGGGGGAGTCGAGGGATTGGGAGGACCTTGACCTGTCCCAGTCCCACAACTGGTGCTGGCGGTGCTTGTGTTTAGAACTGTGGTGGGTGGGCAGAGCTCTCCCCCAAGGTCTGTCGGGCCAAACTCATGTCTAGAAACATCCACTGAATGACCCTCCAACACTGGCCCCAAGGAACAGCACTGAGACTGATGAGGTACCCTCGTGGCTGCCGTCACTTCCACTTCAAGGGCCGCAAGCTGCTTAGCTGACCCGGCCACAGCCAAGGCTTTCTTTTGGCCCTCAGGGTGTTCCTTCAGATCCCGTTCCAAACGCTGGCATAGCAGAAGCCAGTGCTTCCTGTCTTTGAGGGAATCAGGAAGCACAGTAAGATACAGGTCACACCTGGTCACGTTGTGTTGCCCACCTAGGCAGTACACAGATACTGTCAGCAGATAAGGGCCGCCAGGCCCATCCAGTCTGCATATTTATGCTACCTGATGAAGTACACACACGTGTCGTGCGGGTCGGTGACGACATTTTCTGCCGGCACCGAATGCAGAACTTGAACCCCAGCTGCCATTTGAAAACAAAGTTCACCTATGGCACATAAAGTCCTAAGCGACAGCTGCGAAATAGGTGACCTGTTCTTCAAGCGGAAATAAAGATCTGATGTCACGGGGCAGAGCTGGGAGATTTACTACGCAGGTGGTAGGAGGAGCTTAGCTTAAAAACATCTGGCAAATCAGCAATTCCAGTGGAACTGCTAGAGTGTGGATAGTGAACTATATCCATGCCCCTTGAACACAGTGTTCTTTGTCTGTGGTTCCTTGGCCCCTGAGTCAGTAGCAGAGCTACAGGGTATTTTGCACAATGTCCAGTGCAGTTTCTGCAAGAACCAACTTGCTCTGAATGCAAAAAAACAAAACAAACAAAAAAAAAAACTAGTCTCTAAAACCTTTGATACCAGGCACCACCTGACCAAACTCCACACCCTCCAGTCTGTAAGATCCTGAATGGATCCCCACTGGAGGTCATTCCCACATTTTAAACAGCTGGTTGGAGAATCATCTTGACTTTTCCTACCACAGTAAAACCCTCCACAGGAAACTCCTCCTGCAATTGAGCTGCTAAGGAGTCACCTGGCAAGCATCCAAATGGATATGAGGGTGGACCAAAGGTGGTCCATCATCAAGGATGGAATAACAGTTGCCATAAAGGAGCGCATTAGGCTCAAAGGGAAGAAACGGAGGGCCGAAGCATACAGCTGGTTTAGTACTGAAGTCGCCCAGGCAATAAGGGATAAGATGTTAGCCTACAAGAAATTCAGAAGAACCCAGAGGGAGGATGACAGGGAGGACTACCTGAAGATGACTAGTGCAGCAGGTAATGTAGTCCAGTGGGCTAAAGCTCAGAAGGAACTGTAGTCAGCCGAAGGAATTAAGAATGTGGAAAAGGCCTTTTTGGCTATATTCGCAAGAAAAGAGACAAGAAAGATGGGATTGTTAGGCTCAGGAAAAGGTTGGATGGGTGGAGGAGAATGGGGACAAAGCAGAGGTACTAAATGAGTACTTTGGTTCAGTCTTCAGGGAGAGACAGACCAGTACCACTAGGGAGAAGGAAGGAGAAGGGGGCAGGGACACAGATGTTTTGACAGAGGTGGATAAGGTGAGGATAGGGTTGTTAGTATTGAGGGTAGATAAATCCCCAGGCCCAGACGGCATACACACAAGGGTGCTGAGGGGAGCTGGCGGAGGAGCTTGCAGATCCCTTGGCTGATCTGTTCAGTAGCTCAATGGAGTTCAGCGTGGTAGCGCAGGGCTGGAGAACGGCACATGTAGTGTGCCTCTCCATAACAGTGGTCCCAAGGACGACCCAGGGAATTACAGACCAGTGAGTCTGACCTCAATTGTGTGAAAACTCATGGAGACCATACTTAAGGAAAAGTTTGTAGAGTACCTGGATGAGAATGGTCTGTAGGATGAGAAGCAATATGGGTTTATGGGAGGGAGGTGATGTCAAACAAATCTGATTGACATCTTTGACTGGGTCACTAAAAGTGGACAGGGGCCAAGTGGTGGCATCCTTTACCTGGGTTTCAGTAAGGCCTTTCACTCTGTACCCCACAAGACGTTGATCAGGAAGTTGGCAGATCTAGGGATTGGTGAGAAGTTGACCAGTTGGGTAGAAAACTGTCTGACAGGCAGGAACCAGAGTATGGTGGTGGGTGGTGAGCTATGCAGCACCAGGGAGGTCACCAGTGAGGTCCCACAGGGCTTAGTGCTCAGACCGGTGCTGTTAAATGATACTGGGGATGGCAATAAAGGCAAAATGTGCCTACTCAAGGATGACATCAAGTTCTGTGGGAGGGTGGATACAGCAGAAGGGATACAAGACCTAAAGGAGGATCTGGAAAAGCTAGAGAGTGGTCCAGGATTTAACAGCTTGGCTTCAGTGCAAAGAAATGCAAAGTTATGCATACTGGAGCCAAGAACCCGAGGACTGAGTACACCCTGGGAGGGGTCCAGTCATATGCATCAGAGGGGGAGAAGGACCCGGGAGTGATGATCACTAGTGACCTGAAACATTCCACACAATGTAGAAAAGCAGCAGCAAAGGCAAATAAAATGTTATACTGCATTCCAGAGGGATCAGCAGCAGGCAAGAGGAGGTAATATTGCCCTTGTACAGGTCATTAGTGAGGCTGCATCTGGAGTACAGTGTACAGTACTGATGTCTATACCTTAAAAAGGACATTAACCTGCTGCAGACAGTCCAATGGAAGGCAACAAAGATATCAAGGGCCAGCAGGGTAGGACATCTGAGGAGAGGTTGGAGGTCCTAAATATGTACTCCCTGAAGGAGAGGAGGGAAAGGGGGGACATGATTAAGACCAAGTATTTGAAAGTTATAAATATGGTGGACAAGGAGGGTCTCTTCAAGCTTAATGGGAACTGAAATATGAGGGGACACAGACTCATGTTGGGGGGGGGAGTATAGGAGGGAGGCTAGGGGGCACTTCTTAATGGAAAGGGTGATGGCGGATTGTAGTGTGCTTGTGCAGGAGGAGATTTAGCTGAAACAGGCAGCTCTATCACCTACTGTTCTCCTGCCCTATGCTACACCACTTTTCCCTGACCTCCTCTTCCTTACTAAATTTATCCTCTCATACTGCTTTCCTCACCCTTTCCTACCCCCAACCTCCTCCAGAGGTGCCCTCAGCTCACTTCCCTAGCAGTCTTCATAGAGCGACTGCCCTATACCTTCCACCCTTGGCTGTATTTTGCTCCACACCCACACCCTCTAAAGCCTGACTTGCGTTCCTAAAATCCTCTGATAATACAACTGGCCTATTTATGTTGCTTCCGCTACCTGCTTCCCTTCCCTTTTTTTCTATTTTCTTTTGTTAAGATATCGCCTGATCATACTTACCCTGGCATTGTATGTATTTTCCCTTTCAGTGTTATGTATGATAATGCCTATTTATTGCCTGTACATAATTATATTGTATTGTTCTTTGACCTTGTGTGATGCAGGTCCACCTTGTAAACGAGCTTGCTCAATGGTGTTTCACCTGGATGAATAAAGACTTGATTGATTGATTGCTTCAAGAGAGGCTGGGAAAGTGTTAAGGGGAAAATAAAGCTCAAGGGAGGAGCAGGCAGAGGGGAAGGGAAGATTAGGGAAGGAGGCCAGGTCAGTAGCTTAGGCTGAGGACCCTGCAATACAAGCAGACTAGATAGACCTAATGGCCTTATTCTGCTGGCTTCATCATATGTTCATATGTTTGTAATTACGGGTACTTTACAAGAACAAACAGAGTCTCCTCCTTCCTGCATACTGGGAGATCACTGTAAAAATGATAATCTGAGCTAGAGGTGTTTGTGAAGGAAAACGTTGCCAACAAAGTCACTCAATTTGAGCACCTTCGTGAAGATTTTGACTTCTTGCCAAACTTTGTGATGTGTGGCTTTGCTGGTGCTATAAAAAGAAAAAAAAAAATACTAATGTAGAAAAAGGAACCCTCTTCCTCATCCCACACTGCACCCCTACCACCTCCCCCCCCCCAAAACAAAACGCTAACCCTTCCCCAACCCTGTAAAACCCTATTCCCAAACTTACCCTTATCCTCCCTAGCTGTCCCAATAGATAAAACAACTAGTAACCCCTTTCCCAGCCCACACAGCACCCCATCACCCCTGCCACCCCCCCAGGTATGCTGGGTACCATGAGGGCAAGGAGACATCAACTAATGCAGCCCTCCTCACGCAACTTGGACAGGCAGCCATCTGAGTCACAAACCAGAAAACACCCTGTATCAATATATCAGTGCATATATGCCTATCCCTCTGGGGTATACCAATATACTTGTTGCAAGACATGAAGTCACACAGCCGCTACACTGATATACCAAATGACATATCAGTACAGCAGCTGCGTAATTTCATGTCTCATAACTACTATACTGATATACCCCAGAGAGATATCATGCCTGACAAGTTTTTTGCCTTGTATTTCCAGCTGGCTGGTTTGTTTATGTGCTCACATCTGCCGTATTGTACATTTATATTTGTATTTTATAACCTGCTTGAGGTATGTGTACCGTTAATGATGCATTTCTTTGTACTTCATATGCTTCTTTCCCCAGGTCTCACGTGAAAATGAGTCACGACTCAGTTATTATTTTGGGCATCACACCTACCTTGTAATACCCTCATTGTATTTATGTTCACATTTTTTAATGAAATGATTAATGTGCACTGTTTATGTATTCATTATATTCTCTCTGCTCCCCTTCCCCTAGGTCCCACCTGGAAATAAGCCTCAGCTTAGTGTGCCTTCCTGGTAAATCCTTTTAGACTTAATCAATCAATCAATCAATAAATGTAATATTTGGAATGCTTCTCTTTGGAATTGCCTCCAGGTCACGAAGGGAGGAAAAGGGAATTATGTTCATGCATAAACAGGAAACAGTGATTAAGAAATAGAAACATAGAATTTGACGGCAGATAAGGACCACTTGGCCCACCCGGTCTGCCCATTTCCCTACCTAATGGATAAGCTGCAGATCCTAGTTAACCAGCAGCCTACTTTTTCCTACCCCCAACCCCTAGAATTGCCTTATGACTGTCCCATGCATGCTTGAATTCCACCACTGTTTTTGACTCCACAACCTTCCCCGGAAGGCCGTTCCATGCATCCACAACCCTCTCTGTGAAAAAATAATTTCTTACATTACCTCTGAGCCGCCCCCCAATCTTCAAATTGTGCCCCCTTGTTCTTGCACACCTCTTTTTCTGAAAGATGCTACCCTCTTGGACTTTGTTGATTCCCTTGAGGTACTTGAAAGTTTCTATCATGTCCCCTCTCTCCCTCCTTTCCTCAAGGCTATACATATTAAGCTCCTTAAGTCTCTCTTCGTATGTCTTCTGGTGCAGACCCTGCACCATTTTAGTTGCCCTCCTCTAAACAGCTTCCATCCTGTCTATGTCTTTGCGGAGACTGGGTCTCCAGAACTGCACACAGTACTCCAGATGGGGTCTCACCAGCTGTAAGTAAAGAGGGATAACACTGTTTTCTACTGGTGATGCCTCTCCCTATGCATCCCAGTATCCCCCAGCCCTCCTTACTGCCCTCTCACATTGCTTGCCCACCTTTAGGTCATCTGATATGACTACCCCCAGGTCCCTTTCCATTTTTGTTGTTGTTAGTCTCTCACCCCCCACTGTGTACTCTTCTCCTGGGTTTTTGTTTCCCAGGTGCATTACCTTGCACTTCTTAGCACTGAATCTAAGCTGCCATACATCTGACCATTCCTCTAACCTTGCCAAGTCCCTTCTCATCCTTTCCACCCCACCTTGTGCACCAACTCTGTTGCAGATCTTTGTGTTGTCTGCAAAGAGACATACTTTTCCTTCCAGTCCCTATGCAATGTCGCTTATAAAGACACTGAAGAGGACCGGTCCTAATACTGAACCTTGCAGTACTCCATTAGTAACCCCCCTTTCCTCAGAATGGACTCCATTTACTATTACCCTCTGTGTCCTATTCTCCACCCAATTCTTTACCCAGGCTATCATCTTGGGACTCACTCCCAGGATGGCTAACTTGTATATTAATCTTTTGTGTGGGACTGTGTCAAATGCCTTGCTAAAGTCTAGGTAGGTCATGTCCACAGCCCCTCCCTGATCTACTACTTTGGTCACCCAGTCAAAGAAATCTACTAAATTCGTCTGGCATGACCTTCCTGCTGTGAATCCATGCTGCCTTGGGTCCTGTGCCCCTCTGGCCTCTAGGTACTCGAAAATTCTTTCCTTTAGAAGTGATTCCATAATTTTCCGTATCACTGAGGTTAAACTAACAGGTCTGTAGTTTCCCACTTCTGCCCTGCTCCCACTTTTGTGAAGTGGAATCACATCTGCCCTCCTCCAGTCCTCAGGTACCACCCCATCCTCCCATAATTTGTTAAAGAGGGTAGTCAGTGGTGTCACTAGTTCTACCCTTAGTTCTTTTAGAATTCTGGGATGAATCCCATCAGGCCCCATTACTTAGTCCACCTTCAGTTTTAAGAGTTCTTTCAGAACCCTTTCTTCTGTAAATGGGCTGGTATCAACTTCTGTATCCAGAGTGTTTCTATTGTTTGGTTTAGGTACCTCCCCCTCTTCATTTGTAAATACTGAGCAAGAATATTTGTTTAGTATCTCTGCCTTTTCACCGTCACCTCTGCCCACCCCCACCCCCTTGTTAAGCTCCTCACTATCCTCTCTGGTCTTCCAACGTTCCCTGATGTACCTATAAAAGGTTTTATCTCCCTTCTTAACTGAGTTGGCTATCTTTTCCTCAGTTCGGGCCTTTGCTGTTCTGACTGCCTTCCCAGCTTCCTTTTGCTTTAACTGATATAATTCTCTATCCTGTTCCTTCTGTGATTCCTTGTATTTCCTGAATGCTTTATTTTTCTCTTGAACCTTCACTGCCACCTCCTTTGAGAACCACAGTGGTTTCGTACATCGTTTTGTTTTGTTTATTCGCTTCACACAAAGGATTGTTACCTCTGTAAAAAGAAATCAACCAAAGCAGGTTACGCAAAACACACATAGCCAATAAAACTGCATTTTAGAGAAACGGAAACCACATATTCCCGGATGCCGTGCATCATTAATACTGTCATGTATACTTATTGCTGAAATAGGTCCCTCTGAACATGCAAAGGAGTTTCTCTGAAAGACGTAAAAAGCTGTTGATACATTTTACATTCATCAGCACTTTAGAGGAATGTTTAAACAAGTCATCACCTTTAGAAATGTGTAAGCATGTCCATAAATGTGTCAACATATGTTATAAAACAGTAACAGAAATCTCCCAGATCCTAATGACATTTTGCTTGGACAACAGCCTACAAGACACAGCTGCTGCTCACAACAGGGGTGATCTAGCGTACTTACTGGTTGGCTGTTTTTTTTTGGGGGGGGCAGCATCAAGTTCTCTGCCTCCATACTATCAGTCCCACTGATATCAGCAATTAGGGTTAGGAACAGGCACAGTTGGAAGGTATGAGTTGTTTTCTGTTATTGATATGAGAACCGCACCTGTTTCTTAGTTTGTCGAAGATAATTTTAAACCAACTGAAATACAACTTCTCATTTAGTGGGGCAGGGAGTGGATAACGTGGGGGTAGGGGTGGGGGGGTCAGGCTTCTATCCAAGTTTACAGCTCAGAAGCCTAAAACTCAGGACATCAAAGCACTAGATACAGTGGGTCGAACTGGACCCACGAGTGTAAAAAATGTGGGTCTAAAGAGGAACATACTGGGTCAAAATATAATTAGTGGCAGATTTTGAACAGTTCAGGTTCCCTTCCTTTAGATATTGTTATAGAGTAGGTGCATCAACTTGGACCCACTGGCAAAGGAAAGAGGGGTCAGTTTTGGAAAGGATGCAGCTTTTGCCCTTTTGGTGCATGTTAGTGCTGTCCCTGACTGGATATATTCTAGACCTTTTCAAATCATCCAAACAGCAATGTAGCCTTCACCCCACAACGCATGTGGAAACAAGCTGTTGCCTTTTCCTGTTCAACAGTTTTAAATAAATAAAATACAAATAAATCTCCTTCTTATGCAGGTGGAAGCACTCTCTTCAAAGGAAGAATAAAGTCACCCAACAGAAAGACATGGCAGCACTGCCTTAACATTTACTAACAACTTGATGGCCAAACGGTTCATGTCCACGAGTAAGGCACACTTTTGATGCTGAAACGTACTCTTGTTTGGTTGACCTGCTTCATGGGAATGTTGAAATGTTTGCTGTCTTCATATTGCTTTGAGCCACCTGACCAGTAGTTTGTTATGGAAAGATTCCATAGAACCATAAACAATGCCACCAAATAAAGACCAAGGGTTCATTCAGACTGCCCATAAAGAGTCTTCTACGTTTCCCTCTGACCTGATGTCTTCAAGGGCCTTTCTAACCTAAACTTTTCCTCTCTACCCCTACCCCCACCTATCTAGCTCCTCTTCCTGAAATAATCCGTCCTTTAAACCTATCCCAACCCTGTCTGAACCCATTTATAATCCCTGCCCCCTCCCACATACCTCTGCCGGTAGTCTGTTCCATGGCTCCCCCACCCTCTCAATGAAGTTGAACTTCCTCACTTCCCTCCTTAAGTTCTGTCCGACTAGCCTCCATTCCTATGTGTGTGCTTTCATGGGGTCAACACGTGGCATAGCTGGTTCACGGAGGCACAAGAACATGCAGTCAAGGTACTAAGTACAGGATACCCAAATAGCAAAAAGACAAAGTACAATGAAGTGACTGCAAAGGTAGGGATTTATTCCTTAGCTCACAAAAATTGAGACAGTGGCAAACAGAAGCCCTGGCACTTCAGGTCCAGTTTCTGTTTCATCAGGATGGGAAGGAAAGCTGATATAATGTTGTACTACCAGGTAGACTGGGGTTTGCATTACAGCAGACATGCAGAAGAGACTGGAGCATCTGAATGGATGCCCTACTTGCCATGGCGTGTCACTGCCCCCCTCCCCCCATGACACAGGGGCACCACAGAATCTAAACAGAATACGGAAGGGTGGGTGAGATGCCGGCAGGATTCCTGCATATGTTCTGAACTCAGATGTGATGATGTCCTGTCAATGGGACCTATCCAGGTGAAAGAATTCTTCCTGGCCGAGTAAGAAGGTCCAGGTCTGCCTGTAACCTACATACCCTGACTCTAGATGGTCTGCTTACCAACTGGTGGTGACAGCCTGGTGGAACTCTGTCACAAGGAAAAGTCTTGGGGACTCTAGTGGCAGAATGCAACAAGAAGGATGGTTCAGACACCAGGCCAGACTGGGGTAAGGCAAGCGGTGGGGGGGGGGGGAATCAGACAAAAATGTACTAAATGTCTATGCTTCCACCTCTGCCCACTGGATGAGTTCATAGCTATTTTTCTTGAAGAATATACAGCCACCACCCTGTGAAGGAGATGTTTTGGGAGTTTGCAACAGGCCTATGCTATAGCTTACTCGGGGAAGAGGGGTGCTGAATGAATGAAGAGTTTTGCTGAGTCTTTTATTACCTATGCCTGTTCTGTGTTGTGTGGGTCCAGTGACTTGCCCATGGTCACACAGTGTGTCTGTCAATGGGGTAGGATACAATTCTGTGTTGTAATGCCCAAATTAACCTGCCTTTGTTACTTTTGGTGGGGGACACCATTAATCTAGGTCAGTATTCCAAGGCATCTGTCTGAGCTCTAGCAGTACCCGACTTCAGACTGCTTTAAAGGATTTGACAGTTTTGCCAAGTCTCTGTATCACTACATTCAAACAAAGTATTTACCTGACTGTCCTTCTCAGCTGTTGGGGATGACCTAGATCGTACGTGCACTGGAACTGAAAGGTTCCTAGATCGATCAAGTAGATCTTCTGCAGACACAGATTTGCCAGAACTCCTGGCTGAAGAATGTCTTTCAAATGGCTGATCCTTTTGCACACTACGGGATGGACTACAGGGTCTGGCTTGTTCCTGCTGCACAGTTCTGTTCAGTTCCAGCTCAGAGCTGTAGTTCCTGTGTTTATCTGTTTTATGTCTGCTAGCAAAGGGACTGCTGCTGATTGACTTCCCTATTTGGTATCCACTACTGCTGAAGTCAAAGTTACCAGTTAGCCCAGGAGGCAAGGTTGAAGAAACCCTGCCCCTTTCTGATGACCTCTCGCCTGGTTGCCGGCGGTACAGACCTGGATCCTGCAAAGAACACATACTTGATGCAGAGTAAAGACTCTGGCTATCCAGCTGGCCTGTCTGAACATAGGAGCTCTGTGGTCTCTCCTTGAGGACTCCAATTTCTCTTCTAGAAGGTCGCCTCCCAGTTTTACGCTCAATGTAATCAGCAAGTGCCGTCTGCTGCAGCTGCTTCAGCTCAGGCCTGGAGAGATTAACCGTAGAGCAAGATTTTCCATCCTTCTCAAAAATCCGTCGCCTGTCAGCAACAGTGTTCTCTGGAAAAACAAACTGGGATCCTTTCTTCTGGAAGAAGGGTGAACTCTCATTGTCAGACATGCCAACCTCATTCATTTTCTCAGGTTCTGAATATGATCGCTTCTTTTGCTCTGCTGTCAGTCGTTTCCTGCTCCCAATGCGAGTCATCTGATGATGTGTGCTTTGGCCTGCTTTGCTGGTATAATCCGAGGAAGAGCTATTTGTCTCTATTGGTGTGACAGTGTGTCTTTCCTTAGGTTTATGAGGTGATGTCCCTGATGACCTTGTTCCAAGATGTGCTGAGGCTGGCCTATCGGCAGACTTTCCTCTGTGTGGTGGACTTACATCAAGGTCTTTACGCCTAAAGGAAGTGGCTCTGAGAACCTTGGGCTGGGCATCTTTAATACTGTTCCTGTATGCCCTGTTGAAGGCACTATCCAAGTGAGGCCCAGAAGTGCCTTGTACATTGTCCTTCCACTGGATATCCTTTTCATCCTCTTGCAGCAGGTGGATTGTACTCTTGCTCCTTTGCAGCTGCTCTACTCTGTTCTGTGCATCTTGTCTGTGCACAGAATAGTGTTCGCTTCTCCTCCACTGTTCCACAATCTGCGGTTTTGCCTCATCGCCCTTGCTGCCAGTGCTTCTGCTTTCTCTGGGCAAGTGCTGTAAAACTAAGCTTTGCTCTGTGCTTACTGGCTGCCTCAAGGCTTGGCCCTCTATGACATTAAGTCTATTTCTGATGTCATCTATGCTGGTGCAAGAACTTCTTGTGCTTGATGTGTGGCTTAACCTGTTGTAGCTGGAACCAAAGTTGAACCCACTTGTGCCCTGCGACCTCTGATTTTCTTGTTCCCGCTGTTCAAACTTGCTGACTGTCTCTAGCACAGAACAGCGAGGCTTGGTGATGTCCACTTTTCCAAACTGAGAGCCTTGGGAACTCTGAGTGCTGCTACTACTGTGCCTTGTCCTGCTGAAGTCTGAATTCTTTTGGTGTGCCTGTGGAAGCTGATCATCATACTTTTCCTGGGCACAGTGAGGCTGGCTAGTGTTATGGGCATCACTGTAATGTCTAATAGGAAGCTGGTGGTTATTGTTACTCCACTGACTGTGGGTCTGATTTTGTTGATCCTCACCTAATTTATAAGGGACCTGGTTGTCAGTGTAGTTGTCCCACTGATTCAGATCTTTTGCCTCAAAATTGTTTTGTCTTTTAGGATCAGTAGTATTCTCCAGGTTGTTCTGCCAAAATGGAGTGTTCTGTCTGTTTTGGGAATTGTACCACTGTGAATGTAGTGCACTGTCCTTCTCTTGATCACACTGGTTACCATCTCTTTCACTGGGATGGACTTTCCAGTGCTCTGTGGGATGTGAATGTTGTCCACTTTCACTGACCTCCCTCAGCACTGTCTGGGGTTGCTGATCACTGTGATACAAGTAGTGTGGGTTGTGGGAGCTTTCTGCAGCAGCATAGGAAGTGGATTCTGTTGCACACGTTTCTGAAGAGCTGGTGTAAACATCTGAAACAGGAGTAAAATGAGGCTGGTATTGTCCATATTTTCCATCTTTTGTGCTAGTTGGTTCTTCAAATTTGTTTTCTGAGTGGAGCTGGACAGAAGGCTGATAAAAGACAGATCTGTTCATATTGCTTTGGTATCCATTCTCTTCTGCTATATTCGGAGTGCATGGAGCTGTTTCTAATGAACTTTGAGTAGGGTAGCCACTTTCTTTAGCAAGAGCGGGATAAAGCATCCTACTGTTACTTGTGCAGCTGGATGGTGCCTGGGCATAGTGTGGTTCAGGCTGAGGCACTGGGTAGATCCCGGTGGGTAGCATGGGCTGGCCCGGCTGTGGAGGTTGTGAATAACTCTGCTTAGGTTTAATGGTTGGGCTGCTTTCAGGACTCTTCTCCAGCACCGTGTGTAAGTGCCCTTCACCAAACATGGGTTTCAATGACTGCATCTGCCCAGATGTGGCACTGCCTAAATGTGACAAAAGTCCTTTTGGTGGAGGCCGACATGACCTGGCTTGGTCATGGCTGGACCAGGAGCTAGGCCTCTCATGGTTTCTAGTCACTGTATAGCTATCACTACGAGTTGGTGGTGGTGGAGGTGGGATTTTTTGATGTGCATTTTCACTTTCAGAGAAGCCTCTGTTTTGAATGCTCCATTCTGGGCCAGTGCTGTGTCTATTGTTTCCATACAGCCTGCCCTGGTTCTTGTTTTCTGTCTGGCGAACTAGTGAGGAGGGGCTCACTTCACACTCCTCAGAGATTCCCCTCTGTGGATCATAGACTGTCTTGACATACCTGATGTCAGCCTGCTTCATTCCTTCATGCAGATTAGCTCTGGAGTTCACGTTTTCCATGGAAGAAGAGCGCTCCTTGTATAAGGGCACAAGTGGGTATTCAGGAATGCTGGAACTGGTGGAGAAGGAGCTGTAGGCTGAGTCCCTCTTGCTATGGAGGTGGGACAGCTGGTCAATGCTGTTGGTGGATTTGGAAGGTGAAAGGTGACAGGGGTGATATGTAGTGTGTGTGTGGTCCAAGCTCTCCATGCTTCCTCTTGAGCTGTACTGGTCAGGGCTCCTCCTTAGATACCCATGATCATAACCTGAGAGGTCACTGGCAGAGGAGCTGTAAGAGAAAGAGAGACAGAACTCACTGTTACAAGACACAAAGGTTTTTAAATAATGTCTAGCAGTTTGTTTAGCTTTTAGGAAAAAGTGCAAATCCATATTTGGTCTTCAAAATGGTCCTACATCACCACGTCATTATGGTATTTCAAGGCTTAAATAACTTAACAGCATGCACTGGCATGATTCAATGGGGTTACCCAAGAGGGTCTAGCTCAATAGAGACAGCAAGAGAGAACAAACAGACTTAACTGCGCTGTCAGACTAACTTTGACGTAAACAGTGAAAAAAAAAGCAAAAGGACCAGAGGAGGTTTGCTGAAGAAAGGAATGCAGAGCTAGAGACACTGTTTGTTTTCTAAAAATGTCTTAATGTCTTACTTTTATAGAGATGTAGAGTGGAATTATAGGATTTACTGGCAGCAGTCCTAGACCGCACGGCATCAGAGACATTTATTGTTTGTGAGAAAACTAAACAGCAGACCAAAACAGACATAATATAAAAGACAGCGGCCTTCGAAACAAATTCCTTCATGACTTCAGAGTGACATCACAGATACATCTATCATTCAGGCTCAAATGTCTCTAGATTGCTACCCTTTCGGTTAGTGGAATCATTTAACGCTGCAGACAAGAGCAATGCAGGGTCTGGAAAATAAGGAAAAGAAGCCATGCGGGAGCTGTGGAAGAAAATTCCTTTATCAAGAGCCATTTCTTATAGTAGCATGCAGACTAGTGAAAGATACCTTTAAAACAGATAGAAAAGTTCTGTAATTTGAGGGAAACCTCTTTATGCACCTTTAATGTTACTGGGAGATCCAGGAACATCCTTCAGCATCACCACTGTTTTTCCCTGTCCAGGATAACCCAGATCCACAACTCCCATGTGAACAACAACCTTCTCATCTAAACTTCCAGGGCTTAGCCCCATAGCCAGACCCACCCTGCACAGCTTGAGGGTTGAGTACAGGATATGGTGAGGAGGGACTGACATGGTGAACATAAGGGACATCATCTGCCTGTGGCCATCCCTTTTTCCACCTTTAATGTCCCCCACCAGCGCACAGGGTTGTATCCGCAATGATTCACCATGGGGCATCCCATTCACCCTGCAAAAGAGCACTCCCAGCTGGTTCACCCACGCCGGTGCAACAGGGAAAAGGGTGACAGACATTAGGTCACCAGCACAATGCTAATGGCGATCATTGTTCTCGGGCACTATGCCAACTGACCCCAATTGTGTCCAATGCACTAGGGCAAGTGTGGGCTATTTAAGGGGGGCTGTGCCTCCACCCCCTAAAACTGTAATATAATCACCTCCATGTTGTTGGAGGTATATGGGGCAAGGGGCGCAACACCCCTACAGTGCTGTCCATGCCGAGCACCGCAAAATCCAGTTCACCAGTATGACAAGCGAACTGGTTGTTGTGCATACATTACAGCACCCCTCCAACAGTATACACTCCCAGTTGCACCGCCACCTGGGCAACCACCTGCAGTCACCCAGGTGGTGGTAAAGCAACAGATACTGCTACTGTCCCTCCCATGAGGAAAGCAGCATCTGGGCCACTGGATCATCCTTCTGTCAGCCTGCAGCAATGTCCCAGGCTCAGGAGGTGAACCAGAGACCCTGACATGGCAAAATGTCCCCAGTCGCTGCATTACCTGACCAGCCTACAGTAAGTGCTGTTATTTTTTTGTTCCCAGATCTCAGTAGAGAATCTACTTGAGTAGAAGTAGCATTCTGACGGTAAAACCTGTGCTATTAATAATCAATTGTAAAAAACACACACACACACTACCCCATAACAACTCCATTATGGGATACAGTTAAATGATACAATCACATTTGCTAGTCAATCTAAAAACCTTCCCCAGGTGTCCAAAAATGTTAAGTGCTCATTTAAATGTATTGGCACAGGGCTCTTGTTGCTGAGGAAAACAATTGCTCTGCTAAATTAAATAATTCCCTCTTCACAGCATGGACAATCATGCAGTGTTTTTGTTATGAACCTCCTTTCTGTAGGTACTGAATTAGTGCCAGATTCCTAAATCATCAAATTGTTACTGTATGAAAATGGCTGTATTAAACCTAGCAAAATCTGTGCAATAATTGTTTAGACATGCCATCAATTTTGGAGTAACAAAATGTATTTATTTCAAGTGTTTTACCAGAAAAGGCATACTGACAGAAGTACAGTACAACAAGTTGCAATAGGTTAAATTAACAACTGTGCAAAAGGCAAATACGAATAGCAAAATTCAGAGAATCCCAATACAATAAGGTGCAAAGGTTACATAAAATTATTCGCAGTTGTGCAAAAGGCAAATATAAAACTTGAAGTAGGATCAATAACTAATTGAAGGAGGGTTGGGGGACTGCACTAGTATAAATGTGGGACATAGGGTGTGCACAGACTGGTAGATGGTGGGTAAACATATCTTAATACAGGATCAGAAGCAATTGCAGGAGAGATTTGTGATGCCATAAAGGTGAAATTTGAAGGAGTAGAAGGAAGAAGCAGAGTGGATGATCAGGGGGAAGAAGACCACAGTTTAGGGAAGAGGAAGGAGAAAGTGGCTTGAGCTTCAGTGGATTTCATTACCGCAAAGGAAAGGAAGCAAGATTCAGTTTTAAGTACGGACCACAAGGTGGTAGGAGGGGATGAGAGGAGTGAGTCTAGACACGAGGGAAGGGAGCCAAGCCAGAATTTGTAGATAAAGGTAGTAAAATTGGGGAGGCACCTGGTATCCAGGGAGGGGAGGGAGAGGGAAGAGGAGAGGGAGCAGTGGTTCATGCAAAGGGGACAGTCCAGGGCAAAGAGGTAGAACAAGCGACTGAGAAGGGCAAGCCTGACAAGGGTGGACTTGGGAGCAGTGCTGTAGATGATGTCGCCAGAAGAGAAGGTAAGGAGGATCATTTTTGAGACAAATTCTCTGCAGGCAGGAAGCTGGATATTCGCTTTATTCTTAAGATGCGCACCAAGTTTAGGGTGTAGTTTTTGGTGGAGGGCACCCACATGCATTGAGAAATCGAGATTACAATCCAGCCATGCCACAAGGTATTTAAAGGAGGAGACATGATCAATTACTGTATCATCAAGGGTAGGAAGGAAGGGACGGAGAGGGGTAACCCTGGCAAGCCTCTGTCTGCTGCATGATCATAGAAACCATTTTTTGGTGTTGAGGGACAGCTGATTTGCCAGGAACCAGCACCGGATGTTAGCAAAATCCAGCTGGTGCTGGGCAGTAAGGTCAGAAACAGAGGTGCCAAATGCAAAGAACACCATCTGCATTCATGTGGATGGATGCAGAGGAACAGGCAGCGGGAAAGTCATTAAGAAAAATGAAGACAGAACTGGGACAAGGATAGATCCTTGGGGCATGCCTGAGCAGAAAGGGAGGGTCTGACTCCAATGCAGACCACTTGAGACCTGTCCTCAAAGTAAAAGTGGAACTAACTGACTGAAGAGGCAAAGAGCTCTGCCAACATAGAAAAATAGAATCTGTCGGCAGATACAGACCTGATGGCCCACCTAATATGCCCTATTTTCCCGACCTGTGGTGTCACTGCAGACCCTACTTGGTCTCCCGTCTTTCCTCCCTCCTCTCTCCTGCCACCTAAAGCTTGTCTAAGAGAAGTGGGTGGGCAGCAGTGTTGAAGGCTTTGGCCAGGTCAACAAAGACTGAAGAGGGGAGAAGGAGAGGAGAGTGTGAGCACAGGAGGTGAAGAAGTTGAAGGAGGAAGCAATGGCAGCAGGGTCAGACATGGGGGAGTTGCCCAAAGAGGTGAAGGATAACCCTCTAGAACCTGGAGGAATGGCTACAGTTGTTCTGAAGTGTGGGTGCCAAATATTTACATTTTGCAAGCCTAGTAGCTCTGGTACAGGCGTTACAAAGGGACTGGTATTTAATCAGGTCAGCAGAGGAGCCAGTGGACCTGTGAGTCCACCAAGCTTGATATCTCATGTGGAAGCAGGGCAAGAACTCAGCTGAGACCCATTGTAGGTGGGAACCTTTCAAACTGGTTTTCCTAAGGGAAGCATGTTAAACCCCAGACAGAAATGAGTTTGGAAGGACGAAAGGGAGGGCAGAATTGATGACAATAGCCACTAAGATGGGAGACCAGCCATTTGCAGGCACATCAGCGTGAAGGAAGGACAACTCTAATGACCTGAAAGATTAAGTTTGGATAAATCGGGGGGGGGGGGTTGCCAAATTTTGTGCATGCAGTAGACTAGGGTATTTCAACCAGGGACCCACGGCACCCAGGTGGGCACCAAGCAATGCTTAGGGTGTCCATGGAGCAAGCAGAAAAAATGTTGGTGAAGCAGCATATTGCAAAATGAGGCACCACATATGTCTTCTTCTTTCTGGAAGAGCGCAAAAGTGCAGTGGAGCATCACTATGCACTCAGCTATACCATGCCTCCACCTCAGAGTAGCAAGCATCACCAAAGACAGCCTCCCGATGTTCACCCATGGCTTAATCAAACTGATTTTCCTGTCTACCAAGGCAAGGTGAGTGCACAGGGAATGTAGACGGGGAGGGGGCTCTAAGTCTGTGCTCGGTTCCCTCTGTTTCTGTTTCAATAACCAGGTTTCTCTTTCCATGGAGCTCTGGCTCTGTCTTGTGGTAAATAGTGGCTCTGCAGGTGTGGCAAGAATTCATTTTGTAGGCTTTCAGGAGACGAATTTGCAAGGAAGGAATCAGACTTTTCAACGTAGCCCAGGGACTTCAGTGGAGAGATATATAAATATATATATCCGAAGTGGGGAAGAGTACTGGCTGAGCCCACCCCAAGCATTATGTATATCCCTCATTATTTTGGTGTCAGCATGATGAGGGAAGTCTGACAGAGCTGCTGTTGTTTGTTTGGTTTCTAGTTTCACGCAAGTCGTGTCTCTATTTGCATTCATTCAGTCTTTTCATTTTGCTTTAAAATGAGTTGTATGACTGTATTAAAATTAAAAACAAGTACAAAGCATTTATTATATAGGTAAGAAACTTAGCCTCCACCTCCCCAATGCATCCTCTATCCTCCATTGCAAGTAGGAGGTCCTTGGTTCTACTGACTTTCGCTCTAGGGGTCCGCACACACAAAAAGGTTGAACCCTGCAGTAAGACCATACAGTGGTCACTGAGGGCATCTGGGTGGGTACCAGCACATGCAGTAAGGCTGAGGTGGGAAAAGAGAACCCAGTTCAGGAGGAAGTGGTTTGGGTTTTCTGGTTGCAACATGCTGGGTCAGAGGTAAATTAAGAGATTTGAAGGGATTTGACATTCTGGCATAATTTATGTGATGAGAGGGAGAAGCAATGGATGGTGAAATCACAGAGGATGAGCAACTCGCTAGAGGAGCAGTGGGAAGATATCGTACAGAGGAGCTTGATGACTGAGGCAGGAGACAAACCAGGACAGCAAAACACCCCAGGAACAAATATACAGACAGAGAAGGGGAGGGTGAGATTAAGGAGGAGCAGCTCATAGGCTGAGAGGGAGGAGGTAGACAGCATATGCTCAGATTGGATGCGAGATGTAGATTGCCACTTTACTACCCCTCTTAGCTCAATCCTGCCTGATGATGGTGGTTGGAGAGAGCAATTGAGGTATCAGTGAAAATCTTAAGGGAGAGCCAAGATTCAAAGATAACTAGTGCATCCAGTTGGAGATTAACCATGAGGGACTGCAGATGATCCACCTTGGGAAGGAGACGTAGATGAGCCACTATCAGTCCTTTAGGGAGCTGTGAGGGAGGAACTGAGACAGTGCTGGGACTGAGCTCAGTGTTACCTGCTACCATAAACAGCAAGGAGAGAGTCTGTGAGCTGTTTGGATAGGGAGGATGGGAAGGGGAGAAGGGAGGAGGGCTGGGAGGTAGGAGGGCTGAATGCACCAGAGGACTTCAAGGTGGAGCCAGGGAGATGGGAAGAAACTGCATTCAGGATGCCAGGGGGAGATGAAATAGGGCAGGGAGAATAAAGGAAGGGAGAGTAGGCTAGGGGGAGGAGGAGGAGGAGGAGGAGGAGGAGGAGGAGGAGGAAGAGAGTATGAAAATGGCAGAAGGGAGGAGAGGGTACAAAGGAGGGGAAGGAGGGTTATGGTTAGGAGCAGCATCGTGGTGAAGACAGTGGAACACTTACAGTACCATGTGTAAATACATAACAGATGGAGTGGTAGGAACCAACAGTAGAAGGGGGAATGTAGACCTTACCCAGACAGGAAAGAAGCAAAGTGAAATAAGGAGGTTGCAGGCCTCACCCAACTAGGGATGAAGCCCAGTTATAATAAGAGGAATGTAGGTTTCACCCAGATGGGGTGGAAGCTAAGCTACAATATGGAGATACAGGCCTAAAGGATCATCCTTTTCTACCACACTTCAATAACACGGAAACAGGAATATATTCTGTAGTCAGGGATAAGCTACTGTATACAAAAAATTGTGCATGCACCATGTTTCTAATATATCTGTGCACTCACTGCACATACATTTAGCAGCCATATGTTAACTCAGTTTATTTTCTGATCTACTAGGCTATGCTACTATCTCATCTATCCCTTAGAAGGGTTGTTTCTTAAGAACCATAGTACAACCCACATCTATTTTATACTTATCTAACTTCACCTGCAGTCATCTCACTATAGTTCTCTCTTTCTCTCTCTCTCTGTCCCTCTTTCTCTTTCTCTCTCTCTCTCTCTTGCTGTGGGGGTATGGAGAATCCAGTTACCAATTCCAGCAAATGTTGTCAACTACCCCCACTGAACACTGGCTCACCTCTTATGGAATGTCTGTGATATAATGGATTAATAAATAGAAAAATGTTCCACACAGCAGTCGCAACCCTTCAAAGCACTAACTTCTGGAAACAAGTTGCTACTTGTTACCCAACACAACTACTATATAACTGTGCTACCTACTGCATAGTTTAAAAAATGAATGATCAGTTCTGTGATTTCTTTTAATCTGCCTTTAGAGAAGATCCAGCACCTCTGCACTATATAATGGATATGAGATGAGCCAATGTAAGCTATCAGAAGTATCTTCTTGTGTTGCACTTGACTTCTGAACTCACAAGTGGCAAAACCACAAGCAAGGACATTACGAGGTCAACTACACTGAAAAAAGATATTTCTGATCTCTTACATTATTAGCTCGTCTTATACCTGATGTATACAACAGGACTTTAAAATTTCATAATTAAAGCTGTAAACTAGTTTTCCTCTTCATTCACTGAATGGCATACTGTGTACTCCTGTCAATCAACACAGTTTCCACGCTCCTTTCTATGAACGGAATGCCTCTGAAGATTGTGGGACGTAATGGTTGTCAAGGTAACATTGTGATTAGGTAATGTGGTGTGCCCTGTGCCTACTGGTAAATTGTCACTTGGTCAATTGTGAATAACTGATCAGTGATAACTTGACTTTCTGATGTAGCTAATAGGTGATATCTTCAGCTGTAGCTCTGTTTTATCCAATGCATCACTGATCATCTTTGTAAGTGTATCCTCACACCAGTTACATACACGTGGGGGGGGGGGGGGTTCAAAGCCTATGTCTAGATGCAATTTTCCATTCTACAACTTTGGGCAATTTCCTGTTGTACAACTTTGGACAAAAGCCAAATGCCTGTATTTCTGATTTTCAAAGCTAGGACATAACTATGTCCAGTATTCAAAACTCTGACTTAGTTCTGCCCAGTTTGCAAAGTTCAGGTGTGATTGTGCCTGGACACAATTTTTAGGCTGAGTGTAAAATGGTTTATCATTTCTAAAGGGGCTGAGGGTGGACCACATGAGACTGTGTAAGGGGGAGATAGTACTAAATGAACGTGAACCTGTTGAGTTATCCGGCTAGGAGGAAGGTACCTTAGCAGAGGCCAGAAATGTCATTGCCAAAAATGCCCTATTTTTTTATTTTTAATCCATCTGTTTTAGAAACCACACATACAAGAGGAAGACTGTTACCATGAGCATCCACAAAGTATATTGTTGGGTCACTTCAGGTGGCTTTTGTCCCGTGGATTCAAAGGTTTCATAGGTTGTTTCAGAGCAAAGTAGATACATAGCTCGCCATATGATTTATAAGTTGCCCCTAATGTTTGTGCATGCACAATAATCGTTTAGCTTATGCTTGAACTCCTCCATATTTCCATTACCCTCCACTTCTATCAGGAGTGAGTTCCATGCTGCCACCACCCTCTGATTATACCAGCTAGACCTCCTGTTAGTCTGACATGTTTCTCCTTTTAGCTGAAGGGAGTGTGATCTGGTGCTATACTGCTGGTTATAAATCTCCAGACCCAAACAGTCCCACAAGTCACTGTTTGTCAGTACTCTGAACATAAGACACATATCCCCCCTAAATCTTCGATATTCCACGGTGAACAGCACAAGACTGTCTAGCCTTACTTGATAATCTGAGCCCCTGAGATTTTTTACCATCCTCGTGGCTCTGCTCTGCACCCTCTCCAAATGTTTGCTCTCTGTTTCAGTACCAAGGGCCCAGAACTGGGCACAATATCAAGGTGAGGTCTAACCAACGAGGTATATAATGGTACTATTACCACCCTTGCTCTGTACTTAATGTGCCTCGAGATACTGGTTATTTCCCTATTTGCTTTCTGAATAACATAGTTACCTGAAAATAGGCAAAGTTTTGTCTAGTGTACTTACCTGGTTAACAAAAGCGAAATAAATAAATAAACAATGGCCCTTAAAGCTTAAATTGTTCAAAACCATAATGCCTAAATCTCTTTTCCTGTTTACCTCCTTAAGTTGTCTTCCCATCAATATTTAATTGCTTGTGCATTTTTCTTTCCTAAGTGCATGACAGTACACTTATCGAAATTAAACTGTAGCCTATGCTCCTCCACCCATTTACTGTACCCAGACTATTTAAGGCCTGCTGTAGGTCTTTTATAGCCTCTTGACTATCAACCCTTGTGCCAATACGTGTGTCATCTGCATATTTTGACACCCATATCCCTTTGTTACACTTCATTGAGGATTTGTATAAATTGCATAGACAAGGGCCCTGTACAGACCCCTGGGGAACTTCATTCAAACTAAGTAAGATGGTTAAACTCAGCTTTACCTCCAAGCATCTTCTAAAGCTGGACACAGATTCAAAATTAATCTAATGGTTAATCTCAGCACCCTGGCAAGGTACCACAATCATTCGCTGTCCATAGACCAATGTCTACCGGTGCAACTAGTTAAGGAACCCATCAGGCAGATCGCAGTCCTTGATGTGGTGCTCACCAACTCAGAGACAGTGGGAGCAGTGGAAGTAGGGCAGCTGCTGGGGAACAGTGACCATAACTCTGTTTGGTTTGAATTGGCCCTTGGGGCCGGCAAACCACAATCGAGAACTGAAGTTCTTGACTTTAGAAGGGCTGACTTGGATAGGATGAGGGAACTAGTCAGGAATAAGTTAGTAGGGGTGGAGGACATAGATGGGGTGGAGGAGAGATGCAGGGTAATTAAGGGGGCCATCCTCGAGGCATCTAAAGTATGCATAAGAACAGCAACAAAGAAAAACTGTTTAAGAGACCACTATGGTTCTCAGCAAGGGTCAGGGAAGCAGTAACGGCCATAAAGAAGGCCTTCTATAAATACTAGAAAAAGCAGGGGAAGGTAGAATGGGAGGATTATCTACAGAAAAACAGAGGGAAAGAGGGCCATTTGGGAGGCCAAAGTAGACACAGAGCTGCAAATCGGGGAAGGGGTCAGGAACGGTGAAAAACAGTTTTTCAGATATGTTAGTGAAAAAATGAAAAAGGGTGGGGGAATCATAAGGCTAGTTGAGGGAGCAAGGCTAACAGGATGCTGGGATGTATCGGGAAGGGTACAGATAGCAGAAGAAAAGAGGTAACACTTCCCCTCTACAGATCCCTGGTGAGGCCTCACCTAGAGTACTGTGCCCAGTTCTGGAGTCCTCACCTCAGACAGGATAAGGATAGGATGGAGACAGTGCGGTGTAGAGTAACAAAAATGATTCAGGGCCAGCAGGGCAGGTCCTTTGAGGAGCGCCTCAAGGCACTAAATATGTACTCACTGGAGACCATAAGGGAGAGGGGAGATATGATAAAGACCTTCAAGGAATTAAAGTGATCTGTGGGGAATTATTTGGCCTGAATACCAATTCATGGTCACGTGAACATGAATGGAAATTAACAGGAGGTAGGTTCAGGAAAGATGTGAGGAAGTACTACTTTACGGAAAGGGTGGTGGAACCTTGGAACAGCCTGCTGGCTGAAGTGGTGGGTGCGAAATCAGTCAGGGGATTCAAGCAGGGCTGGGACATAATGAAGGGAATAGTGGTTACCGAGGACAACAGGACCAGGGAGGAGAATAGAGACATGATGGGGAGGGTTAGTACCCTGGAGGAACAGTAGGTTCCAGGGATTATAGGGAACTTGGGCAGACTGGATGGACCTCTGGTCTTTTTCTGCCATCACTGTCTATGATTCTATGTTCACGTTGTCGTCACCTCTAGTTTGGACCACTGCAATGCTATCTACTTAGGGTTATCTGGAGGTTTAATGAGGTGCCTGCAGCTGGTTCAGAATGCTACAGACCAGCTGGTAGTGGGATTTCGGTGCAGCCACATCATGTTGGTGTTGTGTGTGTTGCACTGGCTGCTTATATGGTGGCGCATCACTTTCAAGATACGTTTTTAACATACAAGGCCTCATGCAGTTTGGGACCAGATTATTTGAAAGATCTCCTGGTTCCTTACCTCCCAGTTCGACTCCTCTGGTTACCGGGCTCCACAAATGCAGGCTAGCTCACTGTCCCTCCTTCCCACCTGAGATTATCAGGGGACTCAGCTTTTGGAGCGGAGGCTTCTCGTGTTGTGGAACTCCCTTCCAGGGAGTGTTTGTATGGCTTACATTGTGAACACCTCTCTTAAAAAGTATTTATTCGAACAGGCATTTCCCAGTTAGTTAGTTAGTTTTAGCAAATCTGCATTTTAATAATTTTATCATCTGGTTATATTTTATGTCTGATGTTACATTTTGATCATTTTTTCATTTTTGTATTTTTTTGGATTTAGATTGTAAGTGCAGCATCCTGAGCCCTTGGGAGAGGGGAACTTTGTTAATAAAGATGGATTTGCCTCAGATATAGAGCAGAGGCAGTATAGCACAGTGATTTAAGGCCGTGAGCTGCAAATCTGGAGACCTGGGTTTGAATCCCACAGCCTACACTTGCATACTGTGTGACCCTGAGCAAGTCACTTAATTTCTCTGTGCTCCCAGGTCACACCTGTAAACAAGCTTTCAGCTTAGTGTGCCACTCCTGGATAAACGATTGGAAAAAAAAAAGAGTTTAACTATCTTATTTAGTTTGAATCCATGGGACAAAGGCCACCCTACATGACCCAGCATCTACTCTTTCAGAAATCCTAATTTTAAACAACTCGTTTTAGCTCAAAATGCTTTCCAAGGAAACAGATCTCTTCTAGCTATAATCAGATATTTGTTGAGAAAATATGCAGACAAGGCTGCCAAACCTAAAATCCAGTTCTAGGAATTTCAACTTTTGCCATTGTATGTTACCTTAACTCATTATCTCCTGATCAGTTTTGTATCAAGGTTAAGCAGTGGATGGTTTGGACTTCATATGGAGCTACTGGAAATAATGAGTTGTTAATTCAGAGGGGAAGGGCTCCACCTTAAGTGTCTCTGCAGTTACCAATACTTTCTGGGTGCACAGGATAAGTACTGGAAATGAAATAGTTTTCCTTTAAGTCGGGAACTGTCCTTTGATGAATGCCGCAACAGCTGCTTGCTTCAGTCAATGTGGAGATGGGCAGACAGGCAGACAGACAGACAGAGAAAGACAGAAAGTGTGAGAGAGAGAGAGAGACAGAGAGAGCAACAGAGAAAAAGAGAGCGAGAGAGAGGACGATGGAGGGGATACAGACAAACAGATACCAGAGAGAGCAAAAGATTGTTTATGAAGGACAAAATAGTTTAAACATCAAAGACTAAGGGGTCGAAATTACATGTGCAGTCACCAGCAAGCAGAGCTAGAGACTGAGACACTTCTTAGGCACCAAAGACTTTCCCACAGGGCTGTGCAAATACCTTTTCCTGGATATGTGGCTGAAGATCCGATGTTCAGCAGTCAAATATTTGGGTATTCGGTATTTGGATACTTGTTATTTGGAGTGATAACACAGAGTAAAGAAAGACCCTTCAACACACCCTTGCTAATGTCCCATCCTTTTCCACCAGGCCAACCCCGGTAAATAATGTAACCCATCGTCCCCCAAAGCTCTGTCAGCACCCCAATCCCACCCTCCTCCACTGAGCACGCACAATTTTTTGTATTTTAGTCCCATGGTGGGCAACTGACACAGCTCACCTGCCTCCACAGCCACTCCCCATTTTGCTTGAAGAAAAGCACTTTTTTGCACTAAGAGAAACAAACTCAGTCCCCCACCCTGTCAGTACCTGGATCTCCCCCCCCCCAGCACCCAATTTTGGTCCCACAGTGGGTGACCTGCACAACCTGCCCTCCTCCATGGCCAGCTGCCATCTGATGAATGAAAGCACACGTGTTTGCTCTATAACAGTAAAGACAGCTGATCAGCTGATTCTACTATTACAGAGGAAACACGTAAGTGCGTTCTTTCATTAGACAGTGGCCAGCCGTGGAGGAGGGCGAATTGTGCCGGTCACTCACCACAGGACCAGAACTGGGTGCTGGGGAGAAGGACGGTGTGATTAAGTTGCTGCCAGGGTGAGGGACAAGGAACATTAAGGGTTTGCTTTTCTTAGCGCAAACAAGTGCTTTTTTTCAAAAATGCCAGCTACCAGCCGTGATGGCAGGTGGGTTGTGCTGGTCACCAAGTGTGGGGGAAGATGGGATCAGGGTGCTGACAAAGGGTAGGGGATGGGTTTAGTGGGTTTGGGCTGGGGAGGAGGAGGATGAAACACTGAGATATAAGCAAGGGTCAGAGAGGGGTTTTTAATTTTTTTTTTTTTGTTACTTAGAATTTTTCAATGTACCAGGAGTTCAGATGGCTTGGGTGCTACGAGGGTGGAGGGAGGGGGGATTCATTTCCATTTTTAATGTGAGGATGGGGGATGGCTCTTTTTTTCTTTCCTTTCCTTTCCTGCTGTTTGCAGAATACTAGTTCCCTAATATGAACAGTCCCCTATTCAGAAAGAGCTCCTGAATATTTGGGAACCCTACTATTCGAGGCATTCAGGAAATACTATTCAGCCCTTGCACAGCCCTACTTTTCCACTGGCCCAGCAACTGTACTAATTGATAAATTACACTGTCCAATTCAAGGCAGCAGGGCTAGCTAAAGGAAACTGTTACCAGCCAGATACAAAATCTACGGTATCATTTTAAAAGATGGAAACTTGATTTGCCGACACTCGAAATGCCGACGCCACAAGCTCGACATTCAAAATCCCAACAGTGAGTTTGCCCCGAATTTGCTATAATAAGTATGGGGATATGTGGGGGGCAAACCCCCCTGCACTGGGGGGGTGGGGGCAAAGCCCCCCGAAATTTAAAAAAAAATCTAAATTCCACTATCAGGATTTTCAGTGTCGACCATGTGGCATCGGCATTTCGAGTGTCGCCAAATCACATTTCAGTCTTTCCTCATATATCCAAATCTGCCATCATATGATTAATGTGCCAGTACCAGTTTTGACCCCTAAAGACTAGGTGGCATAACCAACACACTGACATGAAACTTCACCATCATTTGAAACTCATGAGTCCCAGCTAAATATGGCAAATTGAAAACTTTCTGCTTTAAACTTCTTGTTTTTGCTATAGATTGAAACCAGTGGGCTCATTCTGTAGAAGTTATGTGCTCCTCTTCCTCTTCCGTGTTGATATCCTTGTGCACATCTAGGTGATGAATACAGACGCCTTTCAAAGCAGCAAACACTACTTCATGTCCAATTTAACGACTGTTTCCGAGGAGAGAAACAAAACTGATTATAAATGTATTTTTGTTTCATTTAAAATGATGCCAAACACTATCCCCAAAAAAAGAGTAGGATTCTTCTGTTGCCAGGCCGACAGGCTGAATGCTACTGACCTGGAATGGTACGTTTGGTGCCAAGGAGTGCTGATCGTGCCCTGAGATATTTGCATCATGCTGGGATCTGGTTGGTTTTCTGCTAATTTGGTTGAATGCCAGGAGTGTGGTCGGGCTGTGGGTTCAGCTCGCCTGTGTACAGAAACAGAGCAAAAATTAAAGCTTACCTTCATGCGGAGGACAGAATGCACATTCCTTTGTTACTGTCTCTTTCTACTTATAACACTTGTAAAGGAAACCGGGGAGAGCAGATGAGGATGAGGGTCTTTACATTTTCAACCTTGTCATGGATAATAAATAAATAATGCAGCACGTTTGCAATGAAATGTACAATCATCTACAAAAATACCACCAGATACCAGCCCAGCTGTGATGCAGCATCACATCTTCAGTACAGTGATGTCAAGTGACTTGCACAAGGTCATACAGTGATCCAGTGCATGTGATGGGATTTGAACCTCTGATCGTCCCCTTTGCAAGCCGTACTCCAACCAGTACACCACATGGCATTACCTTAACAGAATTGAACTGCCTTATCATGCTTTGAGTCTGGAAATGATGATATCACTTTTTTTTTTTTTTTAAAGGAGGACCATCTAAGGCCAATGCGAGGTAGACGAAGATAGCCAATTTATAGGAGCCCTGGTCCAACCTATTCAGGATGGAGTCACTGAACATAGAAACATAAAAGTTGATGGCAGATAAGGACCGTAAGGCCCATCCAGTCTGCCCATTTCTTTTTCTACCTTATGAATGTGCCATCGGCCTTTGCTCTGTCAATGGCCTATCTATTCATACTCATCTATATTGCTCCCTTATGCCTATCCCATGCCTGTTTGAAGCCCTGCACTGTATTCATATCCACCAATTCTTGAGGTAGGCCATTCCATGCATCCACCACCCTTTCTGTGAAAAAGAACTTCCTCGCATTACCCCTTAATTGGCCTCCCTCTAATCTCATGCTGTGTCCTCTTGTCCTGCTATTTTTCTTATATTGAAACATGTTAGACTCTTTCACCTTGTTAATGCCCTTAAGGTGTTTGACTGTTTTGATCATATCACCTCTCTCCCTCCTTTGCTTTACGGTATACATATTGAGTTCCGTTAATCTGTCCTCATACGTTTTCTGATGCAGTCCCTGCACCATTTGGTTGCCCTTCTCTGGACTGACTCCATTTTGTTAATGTCCTTGTGAAGGTGCATAACAGAGAGGAGACAGTGGAATAGACACTGCATAAGTCCACATGGAAGGCACGTGTAAATGAGGAAGGACTGAGGATGGAGAGTTGCGGAAGTATTACTTTGGCTTGTAATTTTGCCAAGGGGGAAGAAGGGAGATGTGACGATAGTTCCCTGGAATGAAAGAAACTCCAAATTTTTTACAAAA
Source organism: Neoceratodus forsteri (assembly GCA_016271365.2). NCBI lineage: Eukaryota > Metazoa > Chordata > Ceratodontiformes > Ceratodontidae > Neoceratodus > Neoceratodus forsteri. The sequence continues at coordinate 6,179,566 of JADMNL010000040.1, forward strand.
AGACTTTGGTGCTCTTCCAGGCCATGAGAGCCTTTACAGGAGAAAGGGGAGGTTGAAGAAGGAATGGATGGGAGCAATGACAGCAGGGGCAGAGAGGTAAGGGAGCTTAAGGGTCAAGACTATCCCGGCTGATGGAGTGAGGAACAGTAGGACACAGACACTGGCAGCCATCAGTATAGAAGAGAAGGAAAAGGGAAGGGGGAAGAAAAATGGGAGGAGCTGCAGGGGATGGGAGAGGGTGGTGGAGCAAGGGAGAAAGCATTGAGAGGGCACAGGTGGTAAAGAAATTGATAAAGATAGGTTGTTAAAGATAGATGCAAAATCAGCACATCAGAGAGATGGGACACCCTCTAGCTTGCTAATGGGTGTTATCTGACTGATACAGTGGTGGTGGCGGGGGAGGGATACAGTGGATAACCTTCCAGAATTTGTGAGGGAGAAATAAGGCTGTTTTGGTTTCCTTGATGGCTTTGGTGCTGGCACTTTGGAGCTGCTTTTGCCGCAACAAGTCCTTGGGGGAGCCAGAGGCTTTGTGTTGGTAATGAGCTCTGTAGTGATCCTGGGAAAATGGGAGTCTCACATTGTCAAGAATTTAAGCTGGAAGTAGGCAAGAGCAGAATCAAAGTAGGTGAACACCAAGATGGGAGACCAGTCCTTGAGGTCCCCCAACAGGGAGATACAGTCAAGAGTACTGAACAACCTGCACCAGCTCCGGAGACCTAATACACTCTGCATAGGGACTTTACCAACATACTGTAGAATTTTTACAAATGTGCTGTAGAATTATCATTAGCAAAGTGTTTCTCATCAAAATCCTTCACTGCGCATATGTGAAAGGTTGACATACATGCACAGTAAAGAATTTTGATGAGAAATGCTTTGCTAATTCTACAGTACATTTGTAAAGTCCTGTGCAAAGTTCATTAGCTCTCTGGAGCGCTGTTGCTCCATTGATGTCATCATGTAAGGACGTCACAGCCATTTTAAGCATCTACAGGGGTGCAGCATTTGAACAGAAAGTTGGGGTTTATTCCATTTGTGGCAATATTTTAAAGCCAATGAAAACAGATTAAATCCCGTTTCTAAGACAAACAGAGCACATAAATTCTGTAGGTAAGCCTCTAGGCTGCATTGCTGTGTTCTTGGTTTTGTGGTTTTCAATGTAAAAGAAAACTATTTACTTGTCCTTTAAAGGGACACTGTGCGGTTTGGACTTGATTTTATTGCCTCTTTACAGCAGTCATCTATAAGGAGCAGTGTGGTTGCAGAAAACATTAATGCTGACCAATTTTTAAATACCCCCAAGATACGGCATATTTTTTACCTAAGTATATTACTGTCAGTTTTCTGGAAATCCCCGCGGCGCATGTCCACAAGCAGGAATGGTGCTGAGCCGCGGGTGAGCTCATTCATAAACGAGCTTGTGATTTTTGGTTCTTTATCAGCTAATCGTTGAAAATCATACCCCCCGTTCCACTGATGTCTTTAATGTGACTCTGAAAGCAAACCGAGCGCTCAGTCCCTTGTTATTTATGTTATAAAAGTTGAACTCGTGCTTCCGGGCATGTGCATTAGAGTTGACACTAATGCGCGTGCCTGAAAGCATTAGTTTAACTTTTATAAAGTCAATAACACAGGATCAAGCGCTCAGTTTGCTTTTGGAGTCACAATAAAGGCATCAGTGGAACGGGGGTATGATGTTCAAATATTAGCTGATAAAGGACCAAAATCACAAGCTCTGCTCATGAACGAAGCCTCACCTATGCTCGGTGCCATTCCTGCTTGTTGTCGCAGGCGCCAAGGGGATTTCCAGCGGACCAACAGTAATATACTTAGGTAAAAAATATGCCATATCTTGGGGGTATTTAAAAATTGGTCAGCATTAATGTTTTCTACAGCCACACTGCTCCTTATAGATGACCGCTGTAAAGAGGCAATAAAATCAAGTCCAAACTGGAGAGTGTCCCTTTGAGCATGCGAAAACCACACTCACCGCCAAAATGGTTTCTACAACCCTAAACTGCTAAAATCACTAGTATTGCAGCATTGTGTTTAAAATAATCCTGAAATGTTGGCAAAAGTCACAGAAGAAGACGGGTAGAGTGATTGTTTGCTACCTCAAAAACTGCACATATATAGCAGAGAAGCTTAGCACCAGACAAGAGCAGATGTGCCTGTTATCAGCTCTTGAGAGAGACTCATTTATTTCCCAATAAAGGATGATATTGCTCTGGTGTCTTCTTGACAAAACCTATGAAAGTGTCTTACAACAACCTCTGGCATCAAATGATGGGGCAGCGAAGGAATATGATGTCACCGGAAGAATTATTTCATCTGAAAACAACGCAGCCGAAAGACTGCAAGCCACCACAGCATAAGGCAGCCTCCAGTGCAGCCATGGTGGGGGCTGGAGATGTTACTTTATAGACTGAAAATACAATGTTCAGCCATCTTGTGAAAATTGTCCAGGATATGGATTGGAACCTTGATGCCCTCAAACCCCCCATTTCCAACCTGGAAACCAGAGTCGATACTATAGAGCAGATGGTTCAGACTGTAGAGTGGTCCTGCCTGAAATCTGAGGACGCCAACTCAGGCTTGGTTAAAGAAAATTGCCTGCCAAGGCAATGATTGGAAACTCTTGAGAACCAGGCCCAGGAGAGAAACATCAGGGTCGTAGGACTCCCCGAGTCTGCTGAAGGAGAGGATGCCCTAGATTTTGCAAGAACCCTCCTTCCACAGAACCTAGGCCTCAACAAAAAAGAACATACCTTGTCAATCGAAAAGTGTATCACATTACACCAGGGAGTGCTCCAGCAGATTCTGTGACACCACGCACGTTTATGGTGGTATGCACCAGAATCAGTTACCATGACAGAGTCCTGTTCCTCACTCATCAGCTGAGAAACATTTGGTATAGGGATGTGGCACTTTCTCTCTTTCCAGACTTGGCATACAGTGCATGAATCGCAGAAAGGGCTTTGACCACGTGAGGTGTGCCTTACACAAATGCAAAGTGCGACATCAGTAACTGCTCCATGCAAAGCTCCAAGTGGTCTGGAATGGACAGACTCGCATGTTTAATGACCCAAGGAAAGTGGCTAAAAAGTAGAACAGACTGAGCAGGAGCTGGTGCCCATGATGGAGAAGATTCTGATGGCTTTGATTAGGCAAGTGCTCAGAACTGTACTTTTTGTCAATCACAGACTGAGCTAATTGGCACCTTTTGACAAGGGGTGGGGGTGAGAGCTGGATTTATAGAACTGGAAGCAGTGGTTCCCATCATTCAATGCATTTGTTGTGTTGTCTTTTTCTTCCCCCTTCCAGGTATGGCCTCTTGTTTGCTATAATACTTATAATGAGACTGTGCAATCACATGGCGATCTGAAAATATGGATGTATTAACTGTCATTCTGGACTTTTTGCTAAATCAAAACACTTTGCACAGTATATCTGAATTATGTACTTCAGCAGGAGGGGTGGGCCTTAGGGCTCCGCATTAACTTTAACACTACTGCACTGTTATACTTGATTTCAATTGGCAGCCGCTGCTCTTTATGGCTTGAACACTGTTTGCTGTGTGTAGTCATGTGGCTGTTTGTCAACCGCTTATCAATAGCATAATTGCAATGACACTTACTATATCTCTTCATATTGTAAATGTAGCAAGTAGTATTTAAACTTTTTACTTAGGGCCTGGTGGGGGACATCAAAACATATTGAGTTCTCTATATTTTATTTATTTATTGAAATGTCAGATGAGTACTTTTGAGCACAAGCTCTTTACATAAGTTCCACGTCATAAGATGACGTAGTCAGGTAACAGGCACAGTGTCACCAGGCAAACAGGCAAATTGCAGTCATTACAGTGAAGGAAGAACAGACGACAAGTATAACAAACAAGTTTTGTCTATGACATGAAAGCAGACAGCTTAGACCCCCTGGATTAGGGTGCCTGGGTCTTCATGTTAACAATTAAATGAAAAATAGGGAGCATAATGGGAAGAGGAGGATGTAGCCTGTGTAGCCTTGTCGTAGATGATAAGCAAGAGGAGGAGGGTACAGACAATGGGTTAAGGGGAGGGATAAGTATAAAATGGGTGAGATGAGGTGTGGAAAACAGTAAATGGGAGGGAATGAGGAGGGGGCAAAGTGAATGGCAGGGGGGAAGGAGAGTAAAGGAGACAGGGATAAGTGCTAAGGTGTCTGATGTGCACCAAGGTGAGGCAGTGGGATTTTGTTAACTACAAGTGCTGACATGGAGCCCAGGACTAGGAATCGACCCCATGGAAGCAGTCACAGGTGACACTAGTGACAACATGGTTACGAAGATTGTTTATTTATTTATTTAAATCTTGGATTACAAATACCTTTGAGCTTGAGGCAGCTCATTTACAAACGTTCCACATCAAAGGAAAGGGTTACAATATTGCAGGGAGGTATTGACAACATTCATGGTATCAATGGAGTACTTCACGTCAACTGGTAAATATGTGGGAACAGTGCTACATGCTCAGAATTACAAGCAAGCATAGAAAACCAGAAGGTACCTTTGAAGCAACATTGCTAATCAGAGGTGGGGGGAAAGGGGAGAGTAAGGAAGGGGTAGGGGAGACGAGAGGGCAGAGTCCAGATAGAGAAGGAAAGAAAATATGGCAGCTAGAGGCCTTGTCCTAGGGTGTGAGGGAGGGGAGGCTAAGGTGGGAGAAGATGTAAAAGAGGGGGAAAAGAGGGCAGATGAGGGGAAAAGAAGATAAGGGAGAGTGGGGACAAGAGGACGTTTAAAGGATCCAAGCGTAGTTGAAGAGGTAATGTCCATGTGCAGAGAGTTGTGCCAGAGTGGAGCTCTGCAGGCAAATGCACGTTGACCAAGGGCTATCCTTCAGCATGGGGTTTTGAAGAACTGTTTTTCAGAGCTTCTAGTACTTCTTCATTCAGGTGTGGAGTTAGAAGGTTCTGAACCCCAGGAGGCACCATGCCTGAGCAGTTTCCTTGCCATCAAGCAAGTTTGATACTTGAGTTGGCCATTAAACTGCAACAGCCAGCTTCAGAGTACAGAGCACAGGTGTGCATAAAGCATGCAGCACCAGTGAGAAGCCGACAGGCTTTATTTAATGCCGTTTTGAACTGGTGAAGGACAGTGTCAGTGGCAGAACCATAAACAACTCGGCCATAATCTATGAGCGAGACAATGGAACTGTTTATGACCAAATTCAAGGCTTCTGGGGTCAGGTTATGTTTATGCCTGTATAGTAACCCACAGCGATGTTGATTGCCTTGGCAACATTATCAATGTGGAGGGCATAAGACAGGGTGGAGTCAATTGAAATGCCCAGGTATTTGAAGTTTTGTACAAGCTTTAGGGGTGGGCCCTTGACATAGGTGATGTTGAGAGGGGAGGTCTTGTGTTTACTTTGGGAGCTAGAGAACATCATCATCTTCGTCTTTTTGTAATTCATTACAAGCTTATGCTCCGCAAACCATTTCTCAGTTGATGAAAATCCTAGTTGAACCTGTTCCTGTAGGCGATGAGGGTGGGGGTTACTGGTATAGATAACCGCATCATCAGCATATAAGAGAATTTGGCCATGATAAGATTCTGGAAGTTTATTAAGGAAGATACTGAACAAGAGTGGTCCTAGGATGGATCCTTGTGGAACATCCAAGCATACTGGCTTCGTGTCAGAGAGTACATCACCTATTTTTACCTGCTGCGAACGGCAGCTTAGATAACTGTTGAACCATTTTGTGGTGTCTGTGGAGAGTCCAATGCCGGTTAGCTGATCAAGAAAGAGGGCATGGTTAACAGTATCAAATATATATATAAATTACATTAACTATTGAATTTTGTTGACCCGGTAGGCCCACTGAGACTAGAAGTCCCTTTTTCAGGGGCGACTGGGGGTGGGGGCCGGGATACAGATGGTAACCAACTGAAATTGAACCAGATTAAGCTGTTGGTGGCATTTTTTTAGTGAGTCAAAAGCCTTGGTTAAATCAATGGATGTTGCACCAACCACATGGCCTTGATCCAGAGAGTGGTGAATGTAATCGGTGAATTCCAGTAGTGCAGTAGTAGTGCTGTGCCCCTTACTAAACCCATACTGTTGAGGGCACTGGAGTTGGTACTGTTCCATATATTCAACCAGCTGGTCGGCTACTATGCGCTCTAGGGCATTTGATAGCAGGGGGAGGGTGGAGATTGGCCTGTAGTTACCTGGCAAGGCCTTATCACCACTCTTATACACTGGAGGCACAATCGTAGCTTTCCATTTTGGGGGAAATTGTGAGAGGCGAAGGGGCAGGTTGAATATTTTGGTAATGGGTACCAGGATTTCATCCAAGGCAAGGCTGATAAACTTGAGGTACAATGCGTCACCACTGAATCTTGACTTGCCGAGGACCTTGGTAATGTATTTTCTTGCCTCCCCAACTGATATTTCCTTGAAGTGGAATGGCGGATGGTCAGGGTTGCCCGAGTTAATATTTGTAGAGGAACAGTCGAAGTAGTCAGCAGGAAGAACACTACTTAGGTCAGTAAATACATGATAGAATGCGTTGGCTATGGTGTGAGGATCCACAGTTGGATTTCCCTCTAAAGTGAGCATGGAGGGGGCAGATTTGGGGTCTTTCCCAGTAATGTCTTGAAGGTTGCTCCAAAAGGTCCTGCAGTTGTTCCATGAGCGAGAAAGGCTTCTTTAAAGTACTGCCTTTTTGCATTTCGAATTGCCCTTGTGCATTCATTCCTTGCTTTTTTGTAAGCCTGGATGTTGGAAGGGGTACTTGAGGCCCACGCCCTAAGCCAAAGGTGGTCCTGAGATTTCAGTAATTCAATTAGGTCAGGTGAAATCCAGGGGCCGTGGTTACCTTTAATTGTATGTTTTTTTACAGGGGCATGCTTATCACAGACAGCATTAAATAGGCTAATAAAGTGATCAAATGCTATGTCTACGTCAATTGCCATGAGGAGCTCTGACCTATTTATTTGTCTGAGCTCAAATTTTAGCTGCTCCAGGTATCCAGGGATGAGAATCCAGTTGGTAATTGTTCTTGCAAGTAGTTTGCTGAACTTATTAGACCAGGAGAACTTGACAGGGGAGTGGTCACTAAGGGTATCGGTGAGAATAATAGTGTCTGTGACATGCTCTGGATGGTTTGAAAGCACCCAGTCTAGCAAGGTTTGTGACCCAGTCTTATAGTTCCTTCTTGTGGGAGCTTTAACCAGCTGAGAAAACTGGATAGCAGGGAATGCATCTTTGATGTGTGCAGCGTCCAGGGAGAGCCAGTTGAAGCTAAAGTCGCCAAGCATTATGATCTCGGAGTTAAGGCTAAGGCTGTTTATACAGTCCAGGAGTAGACAAAACCTATTGCAGTCTGTTTAGGTGGGATATAAATTGAGAGCACAGAAAGTACTTTATTGCACGCACCTAGAAGCAGCTTAACGGCTAGCATTTGAACAGTATCGTTGCAATTGGGTAAGGGAAGTGCAAAACCCTGAAGAGAGTCCTTCAGGTAAAGTGGACAGCCACCTCCATGTTTAGTGAGCTGATCTTGCCTAGATACTGTGTAACCTGGTATAGAGATGGCATTGTTTGGTATCTTAGGAGACAGCCAGGTTTTTACTATTGAGAGAATGTCTGGGTTATGTTGAGTGACCCAGACGTGCAGGCTGTCAATTTTAGGAAGAAGGCTGCAAATGTTGATTAATGCGAATGTAAGAGCACCAACATTTTTCTGAGGGGAGATTTGGGTTTGAGGAGGACCAGCGTTGGAATGGATGTTGCCAGAGAGCAGTAGTAGTAGTAGTAGTAGAACCAGTCTTTTGATGTGATCCAAGAACTGCTTTGTGTCAAGTGATCTCTTTCTACTAAGGGAGGTGCATATCATGATGGTACATTGTAGACTGGTAGATGTGTGGATGAGGTCCAAAAAGGGTAGCGTGACAGGGCTACGCTGCTGTGTGACAATCCAGGGTGACCCATGATAATGTAGGCAGCCAGCATCATTCAAAAACAACAATAGTACTTCTCAGTTGTTACTTAATGATATAGATAGCTGAATACGTAGTAACAGCCACTAGACCCCGACCAGTTTCAACCCAGTACGCTATCTGGCACCAAACCGGCTGGTCTGAGTGAGGTGTGTTATTTACTTCATGTAACAGCGGCCTATTTTAATATCATTAAAAGCCTTTACAGCAACTGAGGAGTGCGGTTTTTTGTTGTTTTTGGATTCCTGTTCTATTACTTGCACCCTCTTCACGCGGAGGAGCTGTATTGTTGTTTTGAGTCAGCATCATTCCAGTTTAGGGAAGAGGTTGTAGTGCCATAAATGCTGAGAATGATCTATCCAGCATAGGGGTTTGTAGGCGGGCCCCGCTTTTGCAACGCAGGCCAGGGAGGGTAAAAAGTATGAGAAGAATGAAGTTCCAAGGAGGCAGAGATGTCGCACTGTTCATTTCTGTTATTATTTATTTATTTATTTAGATTTTGTTTACCAGGTAAACCCACTGAGACCAAAGGTCCCTTTTTCAGGGGCGACCCGGGGTGAATACACCACCAACTTTACATTATGTACAGTGTACAGCTTCAAAGATACATATACAGTTCATATATAAGGTACAGCATACAGATACACAAGTAAATTAATTTTAAAACAAAATAATGTATATACAGTTCATACAGGAGGTTGCGTAAGGATGTAAGGAGAAATACAGGTTGTAAGGAGAAATACAGTTGATAGAGGTTAGTTAGTACCAGGGCACCATGGGTTAGTAGATGGTCACATAGGTTCATGAGGGTGAGGGAGTATATCTAGCGGTTGCAGCAGCAGAGGCTCAGTTCTAGAGGTAGACTTTGAGACCGGCCTTGAAGGAGGAGAGAGAGGAGGTTTGTCTTAAGGAAGAGGGGAGCAGTTCCAGAAATGAGGGCGGGAACTGAAGGAGCGTTTCCTTGATTGGTGCGGATGCGGTATGTTCAAGAGTCGATTTGAGGCGGACCGCAGTTTGGAGGGGACTTTAAGGTGAGAAGGTCACTGAGGTGAGGTGGATGGTGTGTGGAAAGGAGTTTGTAGGAAAGGCAGGCAGGGGAAAAGATAGTTTAAGCTTGGAGGACGGCCAGTTAAGATCCTTAAGGGCTTCTCGCAGTGGTGCCGCCTAGGAGGAGGGGTTGCAAAGCGAGCAATGCGGTGGTAGAGGTGGGGAGAGGTTAGTTAGCTCAGTCTCTCTGAGGGACTGTAATATTGGAGAACCATACAGTACATAGGAGAGGAGGTTGCAGTTAGCAATGTCTCTGCGTGCCTCTTCAGAAAGGGAGTTCCCAAGGCGGTATAGCAAACCCAGCCTCTGGTGGATGGTTTTTGTTAGGGTATCTATATGGGGTTTGAAAGTTAGTTCCTGGTCAAGGGTAATCCCTAGATACTTAAATTGGTCAGTGACCTCAACACGTATTCCTCGAGCAGATGTTATACAGAGAAGACCACTACGGTCCTTCATACCTCTCAACCTCCTGCCGCATAAATCAGGGACAAGACTTTAAAAAATCAGGGACAAGGGACCAAAATCAGGGACACATCTTCAAAATTGGTGATATCCATTCAAGAAGCTGGTAGACTAAAGGGCTTAGTGTAAAATGCATTTTCTAAGGAAGAACAAGTCTCTAACTTTGATGTTTGGCATTATTTTGTACTCACGACCCCCATGTTTTGGTCATGGAAACACAATTCTTAGGAGGGACAGAGTAACATTTTGAAGCAAAATCAGGGATGTCCTTGACAATCAGGGACAGTTGAGAGGTATGCGGTCCTTACCCAGTCGCCGGGTCCCAAAGAGGACAGCTTTTGTCTTGTCCTCGTTTAGCATGAGTTGGTTGGCAGTTAACCACGTCTCAAGTTTTGCTAGGCAGGTTTGTAGTTCCGTTGCGATAACAGAGGACTGGGGGACACTGTGATAGATTACTGTATCATCAGCGTATAGCAGTAGATTGCTGGGTGCACACATTTCAGCTATGTCATTCACAAATCGGAGAACAGCAGGGTCCTAGTATGGAGCCCTGGGGTACCCCAGAGATCACCGGTCTGGGGCTTGAGTAAATGCCTTGCCATCGTACTGTCTGTGTTCTGTTAGTCAGGTAGCTAGTGGCCCAGGAGAGAGAGAGAGAGCTGATCCAAGTCAAGCCTTTGGAGTTTAGAGAGGAGTAATTTATGACTGACCATGTCAAAGGCCTTGGAGAGGTCGATGAATAGTGCCCCCATAGGGGTGCCCTGGTCCATGGCGTTGAGTATGTCGGTAGTCAATCTGACTAGGGCAGTGTCCGTGCCATGGTCTTTCCGAAAACCATGCTGGACTGTAGAGAGGAGTAGGTGCTGTTCCAGATAGCATTGCAGCTGATCGAAGACTATTCTTTCAAGGATTTTTCCCAGAGGGCAGAGGAGGGAGATGGGCCTATAATTCTCCACCCTATCCCGGGTTCCTTTTTTAAGGATTGGAACTATGGTGGCACTTTTCCATTTGGTGGGCACAGACCCTTCCTGCAGGGATCTGTTTATGAGTAGGGCAACAGGGTAGGCAATGGCAGGTGCAGCCCTCAGCAGGCGAGGTTCCAGCTGATCATTACCCGCAGATAATTCAGGGTTGATTTTGCCAAGAAGTGGTAGCACGTGCAGGGGTCCACAAGTGTCAGATGGAATAAGGGACGAGAGAGATTTGCATCGAGGTGGGTAGGGGGAGGATTTCCCGGCATGGATTGGGAGGAGGCAGGGGGATGAGAAAAGGAGGCACTGAAGGCTTCAGCCACTTTAGTAGGGTCATCTGTCAGAGTGTTTCCGGCGAAGACCATGGCACTTTGTTCCTGCACGTGACCCTTCAGGAGGGAGTTTATGTGGCCCCAGAACTTCTTGGGGTCACTTAGGTTGGTCACTTGGAGGTCACGGAGGTATTTGGATTTGGCCAGTTTTGTGGCCTGTTTACACTTGTTGCGCAAGCCCCTGTAGTTCTCCCAGTCAGATATTGTGTCAGAAGATTTGTAGAGTCCCCATGCTTTGTCCCTGAGCCGCATGGTGTGTTTCAGCTCAGGGTATAGCCATTTATGGCACTTGCCCTGAACCCTTAGTTTTTTCCAGGGGGCATGACAGTTTACTATGCCCAGGAACGTCTCGGAAAAGTATTGGAGGGCCTCGTCAATAGTGGGAAGGGAGACGATAGGCCACCATTCCTCCTTGAAGAGGTCAGCGCAGAGGGTTGCTGGTTCAAATCTGCTGTAATTTCTTGCAACAATCAGCCTGGCCGCCGGCCTGGGAGGTTTATTAGACCAGATGCAGATAGGGCAGTAGTCGCCAGGAGTCCGCCATTATCCCGGCTGACAGTATCCGAGGGGGTTTGAGGTAAGTGCCCAGTCAAGAAGTGAATGGTTGCCAGTTTTAGCATTGTGCCTGGTTGGTAAGTTAATCACCTGGGTAAGGGATGCGTCCAGCACGAGGTTTTTTGCTCGAGAGGAGTTGGGGGCGAGCCAGTTGAGATTAAAATCCCCTAGAAGGATTTTCTCCCCTTGGGGGAGTTGAAGGATGGCACTGGTAAGGGATTCAAGGGAGGAAGTTGCTGATTGAGGTGGGAGATAGGCACATCCGATGTAGATGGGCTTTGTACCTCCGAGGACAAGTTTGAGAAATAATACATCAGCCTGAGTATCATCTATCTCTTGTAGGTCCAGTGGGGTGGCATTTAACGGGGATTTTAGATAGAATAGGACACCCCCCCCTTTTTTGAAGAGTCTGTCCCTGCGTATGGCTTGATATCCCGTCAGTTCAACCTCATGAGGGAGAATGTCAGGCTTTAGCCAAGTCTCAGTCACTGCCAAGATATCCGGCTTGTAGAGTTGGGTCCAGGCCTCAAGGTCGGCCACCTTGCGCCGCAGGCTCCCAACGTTCATGTGAACCAGTCTGAGCCCTCCAGAGTTAGTCCAGGAGGGGGTAGTAGGGTCACTGAGCACGCAGTTTGGGGAGTAAGGGCCAGGATTGGGTTCGATGTCACCCCCATGCAGTAGTAGAGTGCTGGGCAGAGGGCATGAAGGACTGGGGGGGGGTAAGGCAGGAGATGGCCGGTGGGTGGGCCAACGGCATTGTAGAATGGAGTGCCGTCGCCCTTTTGAGGCCAGGCCATTCCAGAGTAATTATTTGAATGTGCATGGTATCCCAGGGGGGAGAGGGGCACATGGTAGGGTTTTTACAGAGCTGCGGTGTGTAGGGGAACAGGGAGGATGGAAGAAGAGTTTGTTAAAGTTAGCAGCACCTAGTGGTGTTGCCTTATTTTTGCAAAAACAGGTTGAAGGGGAGATGATTAAGAGAGCGGCCTCTAGTGGGTGATGGTGATATTCTGCAAATGGAGAAGTGAGCTGATAGGATATAGAGCTCATGTGACTACTCCTATAAATACACATGCTCACCAAGGGGCGGTGGTGGGGGTGGTGAAGCAGTGGCATGGCCGGCGGGCCTCACTGAGGAGGAAGAGGGTCAGTCGCCAGAGGAACACCGTACCTGGACTTCAGTAGTCCCTTTGCTGCACTGCTGTCCTGGGGAGGGACTCGGCCCTCGCGACCTCCGTGTCTCGGGTGGGGGGGGAGTCCGGTCCAGCGATCCGCGGCGGAAGGGCAGCGCCACCAGCGCCTCACGACCACCCTATGTCAGCCTGAGAAGAAGAAGGAGAGAGGGTGAGTTTATATAGGGCACGGGAAACACGGATTGAGCCATGGTCGTGAATTCATTGGTCCCAGGGTGCTCAGTGAGGTACAGTATGGGCGCAGTCAAGCAAATGGAGAAAAAAAAAAAAAAAAACAGAAAGCTGCCTTGGGCTCGAGTGAATTTTTGCTGCTGGGGATAGCGACTGCCGAAACCAGCTCTCCACTGCTTGCAGGCAAACCCTAGGGCTCCCAACGGTAATGCATTATACATCAACAATATTTTTCTTTTCCTTACTGTTTCAATATCACTTAAGGTAACCATCTAACACTGTGGCTATGCAGGTCAGGTAATTAAGGTAACAGCTAAATTAACAGAATAAAGTACAGCTTGGGAGGCAAAGAGAGGGGAAGAAAAACTATCTCCACTCGTAGCCCGATGCTTTTCTTTGTCCCAAAAAAAAGGCGCCAAGTTTGTTCCAAGTCCTTTGTCCTCATTAAGGAGGAAGAACCAGCGCCTCACTGAGGAGGAAGAGAGTCAGTCCCCAGAGGAACACCATACCTGGACTTCAGTAGTCCCTTTGCTGCACTGCTGTCCTGGGGAGGGACTCGGCCCTCGCGACCTCCGTGTCTCGGGTGGGGGGGGTTCCGGTCCAGCGATCCGCGGCGGGAGGGCAGCGCCACCAGCGCCTCACGACCACCCTATGTCAGCCTGGACTTCAGTAGTCCCTTTGCTGCACTGCTGTCCTGGGGAGGGACTCGGCCCTCGCGACCTCCGTGTCTCGGGTGGGGGGGGTTCCGGTCCAGCGATCCGTGGCGGGAGGGCAGCGCCACCAGCGCCTCACGACCACCCTATGTCAGCCTGGACTTCAGTAGTCCCTTTGCTGCACTGCTGTCCTGGGGAGGGACTCGGCCCTCGCGACCTCCGTGTCTCCGGGTGGGGGGGTTCCAGTCCAGCGATCCGCGGCGGGAGGGCAGCGCCACCAGCGCCTCACGACCACCCTATGTCAGCCTGGACTTCAGTAGTCCCTTTGCTGCACTGCTGTCCTGGGGAGGGACTCGGCCCTCGCGACCTCCGTGTCTCGGGTGGGGGTTCCAGTCCAGCGATCCGCGGCGGGAGGGCAGCGCCACCAGCACCTCACGACCACCCTATGTCAGCCTGGACTTCAGTAGTCCCTTTGCTGCACTGCTGTCCTGGGGAGGGACTCGGCCCTCGCGACCTCCGTGTCTCGGGTGGGGGTGGATCCGGTCCAGCGATCCGCGACGGGAGGGCAGCGCCACCAGCGCCTCACGACCACCCTATGTCAGCCTGGACTTCAGTAGTCCCTTTGCTGCACTGCTGTCCTTGGGAGGGGACTCGGCCCTCGCGACCTCCGTGTCTCGGGTGGGGGGGGGTTCTGGTCCAGCAGAAAGATTAATTATTTGTCAGCTTGTGGTGAGCCTAGCACAGTGGGGATGGTATAAAATAAACTAGGGATGAAATTTCAGGCTCAAGATAACGAAGGGTCAGGCAAGAGTTCAGGAGGGTTTCAGGAGCCCTCTAGTGGTGGAAGTAGATAGGTTGCAAATAGGGACATATACACTTCCTTCACTGATCACGTGACCAGTATGTACTATAAAAGAAAGTATTCAGGAAGGGTGCGTAGGTGAGGAGCTGGTGCATGGCACCGGCGGGAACAGCCAGAGCACTGCCGGCTGGGGAGCCACACAGGAGGGATGGAAGTCGGTCTATAGGTAAGCACATACCCCTCAGGTCTCTTCCTCTTCAGAAGAATCGACCTCCTCGAGGTCCGAAAAGATAAACACCTTGCCATCATGGACGATCCTCAATCTTGCTGGGAATAATACTCCATGTGGTATTCTGGCCTCTCTTAATGCCGCACGCACCCCATCAAACTTTTTATCTTTTTTGGCGTGTACCGTAGCTGATGTCCAGGTAAATCTGGACAGACTGGCCATCGCACAAGAGAGGTCCCTTCCATCTGGATAATGCCAGTAGCTGGACCCAAGTGCCCATTCCATTGGTGACTAGTACTACAGTATGTGGGGCCTCGGGATTCACCAGACATCCTCGTGGGGAAAATGCGATATGCTTTCTGAGCAGACTGAAGCTTGGAGGCTACTTCCTCACCCAGTTGTTGTGTGAACTAGTCCTGGAGAAACAGAAGTAGGTGATCACCTTCCGCTCCTTTGGGTAGCCCCACTAAGTGAATATTCGCAGCTCAAACTTGATTTTCCAGGGTTTCGAGCCTAGATTTGAAGTGATTTGTCTCCTTTACCATTAAGGAGACAGCTGCCATTGCCGCATCGGCCCTACGGGTGGAATTGACAACCATCGTCTGAAGCACCTCCACATTGGTTTCAAGAGCCAACACCCGATTAGTCAGGCCATCAAACTTATCTGCCAGACCTGCTACTGTGGTGATAAGGCGGTTAATTTTTGGCCCGATCTTTTGCAGGGTTTCTTCCCCAGGTTCTGGTTGGGTCTCCTCTCCAAGACCTTGCGTGTGTGTAAAGAGCCATAGAGCTTGTTTTACTTTTTTGCTCTGCAGCCATGTGCTTGTTCTTTGCGTGGGTTCCCCATCCTGAAACAGGCAGTTTCCGATCACTGGAAAGTTAATTTCTGCTGCGTTTGGCTTAGAAAAATAATAGTTTTTTAACAAATATACCCAGCATTAAACGGAGCTCTATTGTGTAGTGGCCATTTTGCTTGGGCTCCACAGCACCCCCCCCCCCTTAAATAAGTCACCTAACAAGAAAATCGGCTGTATGCTCTACCACTACTGAATGAAAAAAAAGAGGTACTGCAGCAATTAAAACATTTGCAGGAATTTTCCCTACCACTATTGCAGGCAAAATAGATACAGGATTCGGCTAGACTGCAGCATTTAAAATTAAACATATACTGGGATTTTCACAACCACAATTGCAGGCAAAGGAGGTACAGGATTCGGCTGCACTGCAGTATTTAAATTAAAGCATTTACAGGAATTAGCACACAGGTTCTTAGCTATTTTTCTGCTCTAGACAATAGTCAGAAGCCTAAGTTCCATATAAAATAGAAAAAAATAGCAGCAAGAGACGGAGGATTAGAGAGGGACATATCGGGTTGTAGCAGCATAGCCACAGACCAATAGAGTCTCATGAGGAGCAGGCTCAGTCAATCCTTGGGGCGAGGTGAGAAGCGCCAAAAGTTCAAAAAGAAATTCATATATACACACACCCACTCACACATATATATATATATATATATATATATATATATATATATATACATAAAATAACTGGTCAGCAATTTCTCTCAATGTACTGACAGGTTGATATTTTCCATAACAACCAGCTGGTTGTTATGACATTCATGAACCATGCCAGTCAAAGTATGCTGCTGCCTCATTGGCCAACATTCTGTATGTGGGCAGGGCCACACAGTCTCACAAACTGCTGGAGAAAAATTGCTGGTCTGTTATTATGAAAAATAAAAGGTGGGGAGGGTGTTTGATATGAGAATTTAATGCACACCCTCATAGTGGGATGCTTTGATAAACCCCTTGGGCTTCACCCTGAGGGTTTACGTAGCACCCCACAACTCGGGTGTGTATTAAATTCTCATATCAAACCCTTCCCCGTCCATTATTCTCTATATACGGGATCTCACCGAATTTGACTGTTCATTGGTTCCCACACTGTTTCTCTTACCAAAGTTATATACTGTAGGTTTTTGAATCTCTCTTGGGGAATTCTACTTGTTATACAGCAAGTGCATATTTGTATGAGGGATAAGGGTTGGCGTTAGACAGTACAGTAAAAGGGAATTGGTTTAACACCTGAATAATCTATCTCTGCAGAGCTCCTAGGTTGTATTACTTTCTAGATAATACTAAGTGTATATGTCGTTGCTGTAATTCCCTTAACATGTAATGATTGAGAAGAGGTGCAAGACGTCCTTTGTAAGCAGATAAATTTGAATGTATCTGTTTATGTTGTCCTTCTGTGGGATTTATTATGAGCTTCTAATGCTTGCAAAATCATAAATAAAACTGAAAAAGTAGCAGAGAAGTCCCTTTTCCTGAATGTCTTTTCTTGTCTGTAGCAAAGGATTACTAGAAGGATCTGCCCAAAATAAAATCCACACACAACTAATTAACTAAATTGCCTTATCTTTTAAACAGAATTTTGTTTAAATTATTTACAGCCAGAATATTGACTGCAAGTGAGTAAACAAAACTGCATGAGAAATGATAATCAGATTTTCTGCAATTTATTTAATTGTTTGGTGTTCTATGTCTGCCATGGGTTGTAAGACTGAACCTATGCTTTTTTCTTTCAAATTGCAACACACTTGCCTGTAATAGTGATAATGGGATAGTGGTCAGGGACGGGTTTACCAGGTAATAACCAGACCACTGTGAATGATCACTGAGGCCATAGGCCAAGATATTTATTAACACCCCAGATTGGTTATTACTGAGTAAAACCCCAGCAACTATATCATTATAGCTTATTATACTGAAAAAAAAAAAAACAGAACACAAGTTTTAAAATAGCACACCAAAATTGCTCTCTCACTAGCACTACAGTGCATCTGTGAGAAAACTAAAAGTGGCAGTTTCTCGTATATATGCTACAGTGCTAGTCTTAGCCAATCAGAACACAGGGACTGGCATACATTCCCAATACTGAGTCTACTCTTTAACAGGACAGCAGCTCTGAGTTCTGACTGACTGAGAGTGATTTGCTTCAGTATATTTGGAAAAAAAACAGTTGTGTGTATTCTCTCTCTTGTTATATTTTTCTATCTATAAATTATTTAAAATGTAAATGTATTTAATTAGTAGTGATTTGAGGCCAGATTCCCCAAACATTTATAAATTCACTTTGATTGCTCCAAAGATTTTTAGAACACTTTGGAGGCAGAAATGTGTCTGTCCAGACATTCTTGGGCATCATCGGAGTTGCTGCTATTAACAATAGTAAATTTTGATCATTTCCCTAGAAATGGCGGGCTGGCAGTCCCCCCCCTCCCAAAAAGAAAAAGAGTTTAAAAGTATTTTGCAGTGGTGCAGTGTCTGTGGTTTATTATCACTCAGCTGTAACACATATACATTTCAAAGAGTTATGTAAAGCTAGAAATGACAGATGTAAAATGAAAACAGTTATGACAAGTCCTCATAGGCAGGGACGGGGAACTGTTTTCCTGAACCGTGCCTTTGAACAATGTAAACTAATTTAAAACTTTTATACATAAATACTGCATCTGATTAGATGTGGTAAAAAAGAATACATCAGGGTTAAAAAACGGACGCTGCATCTTAGTTGGGCAATTCTGGGTAAATACACTTTAAAATAAAAAATAAATGTAAAAAAAGTTTGCTGAGGCTACCAAATTGTGCAAGCAAACGTTTTGGAAATTGTGGGTAGTTTTTTGTTCAGAAAGTTGGTTACTCTTTTAAAATCCCTTTAGTGGAAACTGACCCTTCTCCCAGTGCTCATTGAGGGCTCTGTAAAATAAGTACAGCATATGCTGACAAATCTGGGAAATTACTCAGAGAGTGCTAAAGACCCAAGCAGAACAGCTGTCACACACGTACCACACTGCAGGCATTCACCCCCCAACCAAATTCTACAGAGCTCGCTAGAAATATGGACAGAGTGCAAAATCATCAACTTTTTATTAAATACTGATTTATTACAAAACCAGTACCATACTAGCAACTGTTTTCCCTTTCTATACCAGCTGTCGGAGCCCCAGAGCAGATAGATTCTAGGGGGGGGAATTGCTTTCTTTTGATAGGGGCAGTTTTTATACAGTGTGCATCTCATTTCTGAATAACCACTTTGACCATTTAACAGTCATTTGCTGGACAACTGTCCTGCAAAGCCCCCCCTCCCCCCATGGGCACCAATTTATTAACAGTTATTTTAACCGAATATCCCATTAAAGCAGAAGTGTATGTTATGGTGAAAAAACTATGCCACCGATACCTTTTTATTCTATTTTAGATTTCTCCTTTTCTCTTGCCTTGTAAGACGCCCCTTTTACCCATTTTGAAGCTGCTTTGTTAATTTTATTTGCATATGAAATAATGAAAAAAGAAGCACTCCTTCTTTTTTATTCGCTGTTTTTCTTGTGACTGAGATGATCTGGCATGTGATAACCAACTGCATCCTAACCGTATTGTACAATATGTGCTCAAACACAGCTGAGAATACTGACTAAAACCTGTGGGCAGTCACATTAAAAAGAGTGCTCCTTTAATCATTTCAAATGTAAAATGAAGTGCTATAGCACACTCAAAATAGGGAAAAGGGCATCTTACAAGACAGGAGAGAAAGGCAATGTAAAACAGAATAAAAAGGTACTTCATACAGTCAGCCAAACCATTCCCCGTCACCTGCACTTCTGCTTTAACTTGGAAAGCTTGTTTAGAAGGCATTCCTGCCCAAAGACGGGTTACAAACACGTTCCACGGCATTGAGTATTGCAGTACAGGCACAGATTATAAGACACCAAAGCTCATTCGGCTAATCAGTATTAATGATTCCCTTGTGCGGAAGGCATAGTCGAATTACTGTAGAGCAGGTTATATTTGCTGTAAAATAATTGCAGCTATATTCGCTCGATTGATAATTGCACAAAAATAAAATGGTGCTAATTGGCCAAAATGTCACATTTTCAAAGAGAGTGAATTAGGCACTAATTGCAAAGCGTGAAATTAAATTTGCATAATTGCGGCCAATTAGTGCCATGTGCTAAATATAACTTGCGTAAGAAAATACCGTTCTACAGTATAATATATTTACAAGCGTGCTGAGGAGCATTCCAATGGCTAGAAATGTGTCTCTTCTCTCATCCTTTGGACACAGAGCTGCTCACCAGCAGTCTGCTGTTCCTTCAGCATTTATGTTTTATTTCATTTTTGTTTAGTAGGTATTCTCATTGAGGTAGAGACTCCATTTTCAAGAGCATCCCAGTACTGTACAATGAATTCAAGGCATGTAATATTTCTGATAATCACCAGTGCAGATCACAATAAAACAGTAAACAGCATAATAATAAAAAAAAGAAATAAGACTGTTCCCCACTACCTCAACAGCATGACAGAACAGCTAATTACGTATACGGAGATAGAAAGAGGCACTCTTAACCACAAGTGCGCTCCCCCGCTAGTTATATATACAAACAGCATATATGTATATTTATACAACATATGTTTTGGGATATCAACAGAGATAAAAAGTACGATCTCCTCCAGCAGACAGAAAAAATATCACTGATATCTCATTGTTCCTATGTATCATAGTCAAGGCCACTGATTTACGGTGATTAAAACAATTAGATTCCGTTTTCAAGACTTAAGATTCCGGAATTTCACCGGTGATTGTTACTCTAATTTCTGTACTTTACCAGGATTCTATTATCATTCTTTTAGTATGTGCATAAATAATCAGAATTAAAGAAGGCTTAATATACAGAGCATTAAATAAAGCAAACTGAAAATAGTACAGGAAGGAATTAAAAGAAAAACACACTTTTTTATAGATTTACTGATCTGATAGAAAATGCCAGATTCCATGAAACCTTCGTTTTTACGGGTTTTCAGGTAGCCCTAATTCCAGAATTTTACTGGATTTTCCGGTAAAAACCGAAAAACAGTGGCCTTGGTCATAGTAATATCTTCAATGTTTCTACATGTTGTAGTGATATCACTAATGTTCCTATGCGTCACAGTGATATCATTAATGTTCCTGTATGTCATAGTGATACCTTCAGTATTCCTATATGTCATCCAATGAACTTATCTGGTTGATCCTGCCATTTTTACACTGTCTTAGCAAACAAGCACGTTCACTTTCGCTGGTCTAATGTAGCGTGACCGAGCGCTGTTAATAGCGGTAACTGACGTGCTGGCAGAGATTTAAAATAAGGCACTCTGTTAAAATAGTAAGAAAACTGTGTTTTTTTATGATCAGCTTACTTATTTTTCCTTTTAGACTGTCATTCCCTGCGAGCCCTTTCACTTTTATAGGTCTAATGTAGCGTGACCAAGAGCTGTTAATAATCGTAACTGACATGCTCGCAGAGATTAAAAATAAGGCACGCCCTGTTCAAATATTAAGAAAAGTGTGTTTTTTATTGTCAGTTTACTTAGTTTTTTATAAAAGAAGCCACTGACTGTGGCGAGGAGATCGAGCGCAGAGGGAGCGAGTCAGTGTCATCAGAAGAGTAGACACAAGCCCAAGCAACAGCTGCTTTTCTGAAGCCGCTGACTCACTCCCTCTGCGCTTGCTCTCCTCTTGCTACAGTCAGAGGCTTCTGTTATAGAAAACTAAGTAACTGAGGATAAGAAATATACTTTTCTGAGTATCTGAACAGGGAGTACCTTATTTTAAATCTCTGCCAGCTCATCAGTTACCGCTATTAACAGCACTCAACATTAGACCAATGAATGTGAGAATGCTTGTAGGGAATGACAGTCTGAAAAGAAAACTAAGTAAACCAAACATAAAAAAACACACTTTTCTTACAATTTGATTTCAAATCTCTGCCAGCACATCAGTTACCACTATTAACAGCACTGGGACACGCTACATTAGACCAACGAAAATGAAAGTGCTTGCAGGGTATGACAGTCTGAAAATGGCAAGATCCACCAGATAAGTTTTTCCCAAAACATACGTTATATAAACAGAACATGACATGGCCTGACTGAAGATATCATATTTATATACATTTTGTGAACTAGTCTGTATAAGAAATTGCTGGTTTTACAGAGAATAGCAGCAGGATTGAATTCTTTGTTTCAAGATGTATAAGAATGTCTACTATCTCAAACTGCCATTTAAAAAAAATGTGGCATTGCCAGTACTGACACAGAATGAGGTGACACCAAAATGCTGGCAACCTTTCATGCTGCATCAGTCTTTTTAAAGTCCAGCTCCAGGGTGGGAGCTTTGATAGCAAACACACGCACCATCTGTGGGGTTATTACCTTTGCCATGAGCAGGGAGAAGTAATCAGAATGTTCAGTCCTGCCCAGTGTCCCAACAGCAGTGTGTCCCACTCTGAGGTTAGGTGTTGCTACGAGCATACAAAAATGCCAGCAGTAACAGGGACACGGGGTCATAATGTCACGGATGAAACCATGCACATCAAGACCGCGCATGAATAGCAGTGTGCAGCAACACAGTGGCAGCACATAATGCCAACTGCAACATGATTGCCACACACCCAAAAGGTCTTTTTTTGTTTTGCAGGGGTTTTGCACTCCCACACCCCACGGAACTATTGTAGACACAGGAGCAAGAGGAAAATCCCTACCTGCACTTGTCTGCAGTGCACCAAAATTTATAAAATAAAAGGATTCCCTAGTAGGGACTCAAACTCTGATCCTCCCAGCCCACATACTGCAGGGTTGGGTGCTGTAGCCACTCCACCAAGGGAGTGGCTCGACCGAGCACCCATGCTTACATCTACTTCCTCTTCAGTGAAGCGCATCAAGGGGTAGTGATACTTTTGTATCGCTGATCCTCCCCTGTCGCTCTAAACCCATATGTGCTACAATCAGTGTGGTTCTTCATGCACGGTTTAGTCCATGCGATTATGACCCAGTACCAGAAACAAGCCGTTACAGTCTATCAAGTCTGCTCAAGTGTGCAACTCACAGTTAATTCTGCTGTAGCTGCCCCCCACCCACTCCCACCCTAGATTTATCATTCCCCACCCCTTCTCCCCCTCCCCAACCTTCCTACAGAACTGACCTTCCGTTTGACCCTGTCCCACCCCCACTTAAAACTGCCCACAGCTTCCAGTGAGATCACTTCCTCCAGTAATTTTTTCCACCTTGCCACCACACTTTCAGTGAATCAGTGCCTCCTCATTTCCCTTCTAAACCTTCCTCCTAATTAATTTCAGACTGTGCCCCTTTGTGGACCCCTCCCCCTTTAGGTTGAAAAGATACACTGTTCTAACTTTGTTCATACCTTTTAAGTACTTGAAGGTTTCTGTCATGTCCCCCTCTCCCTCCTATCCTCCAGGGAATGCATGTTAAGCTCCCGCAGGCTCTTCTCATAGGGTTTGTCCCCCAGACCCCGGATCATCTTGGTCACCTTTTGCTGCAACCCCTCCAGCAGTTTGATATCCTTCTTCAAGTCCGGGCACCAATACTGCACACAGTACTCTTAACTGTGGTCTAACCAGGGACCTGAACAACAGCACGATGACTTCCTCATTTCTTGAGGCGATTCCCCTGGCGAGGCACCCCAACATTTTGTTTGTTTTGGCAGCCACTTTGCAGCACTGAGCAGAGTGTTTCATGTCCCCTGTGACAATCACCCCTTGCTGCCACCTTCCATTACACAGTGACCCCTTGTGGCAGGCTGCGTAATCAGCTGCCACAAACGAGGACTGCACTGCATGCATGCAAAGCCTCAGTGAGGCCAGCGTGGCACAGCAGAGAGGTGGGAGCGGGAGGTAAACACATCAGCACATGCATGCAGGTCCAGCTTATGCCTAGTTGAGATCATGAGGGGGGCATCCCCTGTGTGTGGTCAGGATGCCGGAATGATCTGGCCCTCTCAGGCCCTGTGCAGACGGTTTCCTGCCACCATACCTGGACTTCCCAACGAGGATGCGTCCAACCTGAGGGCTCTGCCACAAAGAGAAAGCTGTGGAGACCATGTAGGAGATGAGCTGTGTCAGGGCTGTGGGGTCTCTAATAGATAGCCTGAGGGCTGTATAGGGGACACAGTGACAGCACTGGGGGGTTACAACATGGGTGAAATTAGACCCTACAGTATAAAGAATGTGGGTCAAAATGAGAAACGACTGGGTCAGAACCTAATCAAAAGTACATATTAACACCAGCACAGAAACTAAAACTTTTTTTTTTTTTTTTTTTTAATGTTCAAATTTTTCATCTTTCAGCTATTGTTACAGGTCAAGGTACACTACTGAGGACCCACTGTCAAGTGGAAGGTGGGTCATTTCTGGACATGTTGCAACTTTTTCCTTTTTTTCTTTAGCACTGCTCCTGGTGGGTGAATAAGCAGCATAATAAAAAAAAATAAGAATGTTCCCTCCTACATACACCGCATGACGGACCCACTTATTACTTAATACACACACCGTCAGTTCAACCCAGTGCATCAAATACAACACTTCAAAGGATGCACAGAACCACAAATATTACTAGAGATCATTGGTTGGCCATCCTGTCATCACCCAAATGGGAGACATTCAAAGCCCCATTTGGGACAATGTAACTGGCTGTGGAGCAGATCAGATAATCAAGGGGCCAGAAACGTATTGTTGCTGCAGGGTGAAATATCGGGAAACTCCTGCTTTGGTGTTGGAGAGCACTGGCGAAGACTGCAAGGTGTGAGACAACTAACTCCGGTGGCCTCAGTAGAAAAGCCTTCTGAGTCTAACCTTAACTGGGAGGCAGAGCTGAACTAGAACCAAGTATCTCAGCATAGTCAGTGTGACGATTACAGTGCTCATAAACAGAATCAGTAGTCCAGCATACAGCTTATAAGGACTACTTTGACTTTTTAATAAGCGGTTACTGCTGTAACAGAGCTTGGCAAAATGGCTGCCCCAGTGCATGCATCTAGACTCCAAACTGAGCCGTGTTTCAGATCCAGCTGACCAGTGCATTATCAATGTGATAAATCACTGTGTGAACACTGCAGTACATGGACCCTTGTCTCTTTAGGGACCCTATATATCTATCTGTTCAACACAAAAAGGAGACACTAGTGTTGTAAAAGCTAACCGGTAAAAGAGATGGTTTCATGAGTTAAACACAAGATGCAAATTTATCCCTACCCCCAAAAAGATTAGAAACAAACCTGTGAAATGAATACAACCACAGATGTCCTTTAAAAATAATCTCCACAAAGTTATCCCCAGTTACAGTGCAGTAACTACAAAAACAACGCTGCCTTCACACGTGTATGTCCTTGCTTAATACTGGAACATTTAATTAAAGCACATAGTGCCTTAGATGTGATCTTTGTCCACATTTTTCCTTAAATAAACAGGAAAAATGAACACAGAATACTGTAGCAACAGAAATGGTTACCTCACAGCGAAACTCAGCACTTTTGACAGAAGGCCTTGCGCTACCAAAACATCATTTTCAGATGGTGATTTGCATAAAGGTCTTTTGCTGCGCTCTTTGTTTTTCCTCTTGCTGTTTCTCCTTCTGATATAGAAAGTCTCTAACAGCTCCATTGTACTAAGGCTCTGGTAGCCTGCACTGGTGGCGACTGGAGCTACAGTGCCTTGGAGAGACCGTGCTCTCCCATCAAACTGTATAATTACACATCATTACAGAGTTGCTGCGACTGATAGCGCCTGATACTATAAACATCATGCAAATTGTTAATGGGCTCAGAAGGCATAGCTGAGTCTTCAGTAGGTCAGCAACTTTTAGTCCGGAAAACATTATAGATATATAGATATAGATATATAGATATATAGATATATATAGATAGATAGATATATACATACACACACACACACACACACACACACACAGACGTTATGTATAGAACTAGATCTCACAGATGCATGGGCCTCTAATGACTAACACAAACTGCAGTATCAAGTACAGATCTTTCCATCAGACTTGAGTACAAAATTGTACAAAAAAGGAAGCATTTTTTACATACTCATCTCTGATGCCAAGTAGATAAGCACTTAGGAAGAAATCATGTTTTTTCTGTTTAGTTATCTGTATCTCAAGTCTGAATGAAAGTCAATACACTAACAATCTGAAGTGACAGGCAGCCCGTTAATTAAAGGAAGATGTCAAAGTCACCAGTCAAAAAGCTAAAGGAAAAGCTTGTTCAACTGCAGCAAGAAATCTGCGCTGCGGAGGATGCAGCGTGCTCCCTGCCGTTCTTAAAAAGCGCTTTGAACCAGTGCTACCCCTGCCATAAAGTTCATGGTGTCTTGGCTCCTCAAACCTACTGAGGAGGTCTTCTTGCCCCAAAACTCATAGTAATAGACCTACAATGACAGAGGAATGTGTAATGAGTTTATTCAGCCAGCCATGGACGAAGGGTAAATCAGCTGCGACTCACAAGGCGGAAACTAACTTACAAGTCATTGAAATCACACAGCACTATCCATTTTATTCAAGAAACCAAGACCAGTATATGCAGGGATGGGCAGTGTGGGTACCTGGGGGAGCCAGTGCTAAATGCTTCTGGGAGGGGGAAGAGTCAAGGACTTGTAAATGAGTTAAAGGAGGGGCTAACCCAAGGAAGGAAAAATAGAAAGTAAAACAAAAGGAAGAAAGAGATTGGTCTTCTTCAAGACAGATGCTGGAAAGAGAAGATATTTGGATGGGCAATTATCTGTGGTTTAAATCTGCATGACCACACACATTTGCATCAACGTCTGAAGCTGCTTCAGTACTTGCTATTTGTATGCAGTTCTCTTTGGTTCTGTTCTTTCTTTGTCACAAGACGTACTTTAGCTGGACCAAAGGGCTTTGCTTATTACTCTGCATTAAATGGGAAATCACAAAGGGCCCCACACACAAGTGTGGGGCTGATCCCAATGTGCACTTTGTGAGCATAAACATCTTGGTTTACTTTCTGTTTACTGTAGCATAAACAGAATGGAGGGGCCACGCTGTTAGTCATGGGGGTGGAAGGGCAGACATAGGGCTTCAGCACCTGCACGTCACTGCACACCCTGCCCCTGGGTATCAGCAAGCAAAAAATTTAAACTGGCTGGTGATCCCACCATGATGCCTGCCCCCCGGTCCCGCCGTGCCTCCCAGTTCCAACCGAGACAGTGTTCTGTCGGTCAGCTGGCCCCTGTGGCTCCACTCGGTAGGGGGGGCAAACCTGAGGGAGCCCTGCCGGCAGCAGTGAGGCCACTGGTAATCTGGACGAGTTTTAGCGAGGGGGAGTCGTCTCGGCAGCCCCACCTTGAAGGGGCAAGCCAGGGCGATCGGTAGCTGGGGTGGTTGCAGTGGGAAGCACAGCCTGGTAGGGACTCAAGGTGGATGATAGGGATGCCAGGCACAAAAAAAAAGAAAAAAAAAAAAGAATGGAGGGATCAGCACCTGCTGAAGACTCAGCTAAACATATGCCGTTCAAAATAAATGAAAAAGAAACAGTACCTTGTTTGCACATTTTTCCAGTGAAGAGTATAAAGCATGAAGAAGGTACTTTTGTTTCATTTTTTTGAATGACATATGTTCAGCAGAGTCTTCAGTAGGTGCCAGTCCCTCCATACTGTCAGTATTACCTGTTTTCAACCACGGCACTACCTATCCCTGGTTGCAATTTCTTTCCTGCATTCTTGTAATTTACTGTAGTATAGGAAATTTTATCAGCCTAATTTAGATTACTTGTAGGCAGACATATCCTGTTACTAAAAATCCCATGCAGCTGACATCAGAGCAGTACGAGCAGGCGGAGATTCAATAGCTGGTAGTGCATGTTGGCGTTTATATCGGCTCTGATCTTTTGTTTGTTGGTCCTGCTGTCCTTCTTGCACTAAGTACGGTCACAGAGGACTGTACTTAACCCCTGGAGAAAAGCAGAACCAGAAAACATCTGATCAGAGATGATAAAAGCTCTAATATGCACTGCAGGCTATTGAATCTCCCACTGCTGCCTACTGCTCTAATGTCAGCTGCAGGGGATTTTGGGATTTGTAGTACTAGAAGATGTCTGCCTACCAGTAAGCAAAATTATTCTGATACAATCCACCACAGTACAGTAAACAGTACGTAAACCAAAATGTTTTTGCACACAAAGTGCACATTGGCACCAGCCCCACACACGAGTGTTGGCCCTTTGTAGTGACTGTTCACCTCTAACTTGCTGTCTAACAGAAAGTCACACATTAAGCGAGTGTAGCCGGGCGTTATTTATTGTATGCACTGACGTCACTTGCCATTGGCCTAAACTAAAGCCGAGTTATAAAAACAAAAACCTACATGATCAGGAGATTTCCCCAAAGAAATGTGTCAGCTGATTAAATGCAGTAAAAGCAGCAACTCTGCTGCTCATAGTTCTGCTTGCATCCTTATGCTCATTTTTATCTGCTATGCCTATATTTTATGGCAATAAAATATTGCTGAATTGCAATGAAAATGTGAGGGACGTCAGAATCACACTTGAATCCAGATACGCCATCTGCAGACTTGCTAACAACTTTGCTAAGAGTTCCTGGGGAATTCAGGTTCCTTGGTGCTGATCAGCTCTTTTGAATATAAAAGTATGGCATTTCTCTTTCATGTGCTTGAGTCCTTACTCAGTGCTACTGAAAACAACAGGCAGTCACTGCAGACCAGTGGTTAGAGCACAAACCACTGAGATAAGATATTTATTACGTGTGCTTGTGTGCATGTGCAGGGCAAACATATTGGTGGTGCTCAGGCAGTGTAGGGGGCTGTGGAGGTGTGTGCTGTATAAGCCAATGGATGTAGGAATGCAGGAGGCTTGCTACTCAAAAGCCAGTGCTGAGAAGGCTGATGATGATAGTGTTCAGTTAAATGATGGCATTAACTTTCTGTAGTTCAAAGGATGCAACCACACCAATCACACTTGTTTTCTGCCTGTCAACCAGGCAACAGACACTACCATCAGGCTTTAATAATAAACATCAAGGCTCAGTGTGTGTGTGTGTGTGTTTCTTTCCCACTTTTACTGTTTTCTCCTAGTCACAAACAGGAGCCTGGAAAGCGTCTTTTTGAAAGCACTAAACACAGTTGAAAAAAAAACACTTAGCATGCAGAGTGCAGATATAATAGCATCAAATATGTTAAAGAGCAGCTTCTTATTTTATTAGGTCGCCCCTGAAAACAGGCACTTGTGCCTAGTGGGCCTTAACCGGTTACCAAAGACTAAAATAAATATTAGTATTTGCTCCCCCAAACATATCTGACAACTGACCTGGCCAGGAGTTGCTAGGTACAAATCTTTATGCCAACTTCATCCATTTTTAAAAGTTATATTACTCATAATTTTAGTTTGAGACCACACCGATAAAACCAGAGCCACTTCCCAAGACTGGAGCCATGCCCCCACACCGGCACAGGCTGCATGTGAGTGCTCCATTGATTTTAATAGGGGCTATATTCTTACACATTTTATTACTATTTTGCATCAGGATTTTAATTAATTAAAGTAACCGCTTGACTAACAGGGTTCCGGCGGGTACCCCCTCCCCATGGTAATGTACCCTGGCTTACCCCCCAGGATGGGGCCACAGGCGGGACCTCACCGGCGGACACTGTTGGCAGCAGAGGCGGTGGCGGAGTAGGGCTTCATGCTTGGGGCCGGGATTTTGTGTGCGGCTGTACCTGGGAGCGGGGACGTGCAATGATGACCCACGTCCGCCCCACCCCTCACAGGTTATGGCACCGGCAAAATGGATCCCCCCCCAGCCTCCGCCAGGGGTCCATGATGTGCCAGATACCCCCCCCCCCGGAGAAGGAGAGCAGTCCCCAGGACGCTCCATCCTTCTCCCCCTAACCGGCCCTCCAACGTCCCGAGTCCATTTCCGAACCCAGGTCGTCGGCATCACAGACAGACGCACTGGCTGTGTGCTGTTGGGCAGGCCAGACCATATTGATTTTTATTTACTGGGTACCCCTTAACTTGTTAACTGGTGGGTTAGGGTTAAGACTCCTTTTTAGAGAAGTTTCATATTGCATGCTGTGACTCCTAAGGTTGTCTAAGTACAGATGCTGGGGCCGATGAGGAGACACCAGATGAGGGACAGGTTTCCCTCAGGTGAGGTCTATGAAACCAGTCAGGGATAGCTTGATTTGGCAATTTTTCCAGTGATGCACAGAGTAATGGGTGCTGCAGAGTGCTGACAGGAATATGTCCAGAAACTGAGCCATGCTGTGTCAATGGGTGGATACTTTCTTAGCTGGCAGCCTTTCCTAGCTGTTGGGTGCCTCAGTTAATGATGATGGCACAGTCAAAGGTTGTCCCCAGTTAAGGGTAAGATTAGTACACAAGCCCAACTTGATATAGTATTACCAGACAGGGACTGGATGCCCTTTGAAGGGGCCCTTCCCTGCTATACAGCGGATCAATCCCCCTGGCAGTTTTCCAGCTAGTTACGAAGCAGCCCCATTGCAGGGTGCATTCTGGAACTGGCCCTAATGGGGTATTATATTCTAGTGATATGCAGGTCTCTGCTTGTGCTTTACTTTCTCTAAATTCTTGATATCTGATCAGTGACCTTGGTATTTTCAGAAAGTTCTTGTCTGCTTGTCGTGGAAACAATGTGGTCCTGCTGGGGTTAAATGTTTTGAGCTAGTGGCTTTTCTAATAAAAGTGATGTAAGGTTAAACAGATAAAGTTAGGTATTATGGGAGTTTTTTAGATATGAATAATTAAATATTGACAAGGGAACTTGCTGTCATATGTTGAAAAATTAATAGTCCATGTTTTATTTATATTTTATGATCTAGGAAACTGCTCTGTATCTTTTACTTTCTTTTGAAAAGAGCTCCATGTTTCTAGGGCTTTCTGTTATGCTCTAAACAATTCTGTATTATACTGTACCAGAAATTTGCAGTGTAAGTACGGTCTTATTTTACTGATGATGGATTCAAATATTTATTCTAATATCTTTTTAATTTAATGTATTTCTGGAAGACTGTAACATAGAAGGTGTTGGCAGAAAAAGACCTCAAGGCCCACCCAGTCTACCCTAAATCCCTGCCTATTGAGTTACCGCAGACCCTGACTGATCTCCGGTCTTACCCCCCCACCCACATACTAAGGTCCCCATGTGCCTATCCCATGCATGTTTAAAACCTGTTACTGTTTCTATACCTACCACCTCTGCTCGGAGGCTGTTCCAGCCATTCAGCACCCTTTCCGTGTCTCCCCCCCTTCCAGCTTCATATTATGCCCCCTTTTCCTTGAGCATCTCTTTCTGTGCAATATGCCACCCTCCTGTACCTTACTGATACCCTTGAGGTATTTGAATGTTTCCATCACGTCTCCCCTTTCTCTCCTTTTCTCCAGAGAATACATATTTAATTCCCTGAGTCCTTCCTCATAGGGCTTCTGATATAGGTCATGCACCATTCTGGCTGTTCTTCTCTGCACTGCCTCCACCCAGTCTATGTCCTTCCTGAGATGGGGCCTCCAGAATTGGACACAGTACTCCAGGTGGGGCCTCACTATTGATCTGTACGGGGTAACACTACCTCCCTCTTCCTGCTGGTGATGCCCCTTCCTGTACACCCCCGCATCCTATTTGCCCTTCCCACTGTTTTATCACACTGCTTTGCTATGTTCAGGTCATCGGAGATGATGACTCCCATATCCCTTTCCTGTTTTGTGGTTGATAACACCCCCGAACTGATAGTTTGCCCTTGGATTTCTGTGCCCCATGTGCATAATTTTGCACTTTTTGGCATTGAAGCCCAGCTGCAATGGTTCTATAACTGAACAATTCCATCATATTTGTCCATTCCATCACAATTATCTCCACAGCAACAGATTGGCATTTCCTAAAAGGAAATGTTTATTTATTTAGTTTTTGTTGACAGGGAAAGGAGGGCTAGGCAATTCTGCCTGTTTTCAACCTCGTACTGGTGGGGGGGGGGGGGATGACAAACACAAACTGACATACTAAATCAGAATCAGTCTAAGCTGTTTGTGATAAATGGGGAAATTTGGCAAGGACACTGAGGAAATTCCACTACTCTTTTCATGAAGGATCATGGGATCTTTAACATCCACCTGAAAAACCACCAGAACAGGCAGGTGGGACTTAAGTTTAATATCTCATCTGAAAGCAGCACCTCAGGAG
This sequence comes from Neoceratodus forsteri, assembly GCA_016271365.2. Taxonomy (NCBI): domain Eukaryota; kingdom Metazoa; phylum Chordata; order Ceratodontiformes; family Ceratodontidae; genus Neoceratodus; species Neoceratodus forsteri. The sequence goes on from JADMNL010000040.1 coordinate 6,211,048, forward strand.
TGTCCCCCCCCCCAACAATGTCAGTATTGGGATTTTACCCTATGTTCCTGATGTGGGGCAAGAACCCAAAACATTCTGATCTTCCAACTGCAGAGGCAAGTGTGCAACCTGCTGAGCCATTGACACTGGAATTGGTCCTGATGTAATTGTGAATGCAGAAATAGAGAAGCAGATACAGCAAATAGGGCAGATACACTGATTCCATGCAAATGCCCTTAGTAATAAAGAAATAAGGGTGACAATTACAGAAAAAGTGTGGAATCTAAGCTAAATTGTGTCTAAATATTATATTTTTCAAAGTTGTCCCAATAACATCAGGGGCTCTTTAAAGCTCTATTACACTGCAGGCAAACATTCAGCATTGACAAATGCTTGTTTATTTAGTAGCTGATCCACAACAGCACCCCAGATACATGCAAACCACATGTATCTGGGGTGCGTACCTACACCCTCTCTGATGCCTGTGAACATGCTGCCAATAATATCCCCTGGCCCCCCATTAGCTGCACATGCTGTGCAGTGCAGAAGGGCTGTGGTCGAGACAGGGGGGAGATGCCTTTCTGGACACTGGTCATGCAGTCAGACATCAGAGCCAGTTCCATAATGGATCCACAGCCAAACAAAGAGCAGAGGCTGGGGTGACACAGCAGTCCTCCACGGACTGCCGAATCCCTATCAGGAACACCTCCTGTTATCCCTGGATACCTCACAGTGCCAGGACAGACCCCAGCCCTCTCTGGAGGCTCTGAGGCCCCAGGGCAGATGAAGAGGCTGTCAATCAGGCACTGGGGAACATCCTGCAGCCATGTGGAGGGGGATGCAGAAGCACTGTGGCAGGATCTCATGTCACATATCCTTCCTCCAGTCTGCTGCTCTGCACTGGGGAGAATCATCTGTGAATTAGACACCTGCATGCCCCAAACCCCTTACCAACCCGACCCAGCCAGTCACGTAGCAGCATGAGTAGCAAAGGATCAAGTGTAGTGGGGGCACATAGATAGGGCTAGGGATGTGCAGAGGTCTCAGTCTGTGTAAAGCAGGACCACTGCACATCACCAGGTCACATAGACACCCCTTCGCAGGTGTATACCACTTTCAAGTTCGGAACTGTTTACTTATTTATTCATTCTCAGATTACAAGTACCTGTGAGCACAGGACAGCTCATTTACAAAGGTTCCACGTCAAACAGTGGGAAGGGTAAGCACAGACTGACAAAGGATAACAAATAAATTTACAGATATCAGTGAAACTTCATAATACAGAATTGTTAGAAACATTCTCAGCCACATTATATAATACAACACAGGTGGTAATAAACTCAGTGGAAGAAAGAGGGTTAGAAGTCAGAGATTAAGTGGGAAGGGTATCAGCCAGGGGGCCTTGTCTTGAGATAGGTGTGGTAGATGGAGGTGGGTGAGAGTAGAGGGAGTTGGGGTGGGGTGGGAGTGGGAGAAGATGAGCACAGGGAGTAGAAGAGAGAAAAGAAGGGCATTGTTGGACTGCAGAGTGATAAGGCTAAAATCACAAGGGGAAAAGCTGTAATTAATTAATGCATTCACGAGTGCTCTTATTCATGATGTGCTGGTGCAGGAGGCGTTTAAACTTGGACATGCGAGTTTGGCTAGTCAGATCAAAGCCATTTAGCCAGGTAGGGGCTCTGTAGAGGAAAGTCCCCTGGCACTGTGTAGTCCGGAACCTGGGTACGACTAGGAGCTCAGTGTCAGAGGCCTGAGTATGGCGAACCTTGAGGGATCTGGGCAAAAGGCAGGTGATTCCAGTAGGTAATGCTCCACAGAGCGCTTTTTCTGCTAGTAAACAAGATTAGTACTTGAGCTGTCCTTGGAGATTTAGCCAGCCAGTTTGTGTGTAAAGATCACATGTATGGGTGAGGCGGTCAGAATCCGTGATGAGCCTACAAGCTTTATTTAGTGTTATGTTCAGCCTTTTTAGGGATGTAGTGGAGGCCGCTCCATAGATTACCAGTCCGTAGTCAATAGTGGATAGTACCAAGATGAAGACAGCAAGTTTGAGTGCGTCCGAGGTCAGATTCCTTCTATGCCTAAATAGCAGGCCTAATTTAGCATTCGCAGTCTTGGCAATGTTCTCAATGTGAGATACATAGGTGAGACAGCTGTCCAAGGTTACCCCAAGATATCTGAATTGTTGAACTTGTTCGAGGGGGGCTCCAAGGATGTTTTTTACTGTCAAAACATGCGACTTATGCTTATGTCGAGGGGAAGAGAACAACAGGAGCTTCGTTTTTTTGTAGTTCAGGACAAGTTTGTGCTTTCAGAACCATTTTCCGACTTCCAGGAAACCAAGTTTGAGATTGTCCTCAAGCACAGCGGGATCAGAGTTGTTTGTATAGATGACAGCATTGTCAGCATATGGGAGCATTCTTAGTTGAGAGGCATGAGGTAGGTTATTGAGGAAGATACTGAACAGGAGAGGACCAAGGATGGACCCTTGTGGGACACCAGATTGGGCGTTTTGTAGTTCAGAGATGACGCTGCATATCTTCAGTCACTGTGACCTAACCACAAGGTAGCTTCCAAACCATTTCAGCATGTTTGGTGAGATACCGACTGTGGCAAGTTGACTGAGGAGTAGTTTGCGATTCAAGGTGTCGAAGGCTTTCGCAAGGTCGATAAAAGCAGTGCCAACAAGCTTGTTATTGTCAAAAGACTGATGGATGAAGCTGGTAAATTCTAACTGGGCAATGGTAGTGCTGTGCTTTTTCCTGAAGGCATGTTGCTGAGGACATTGTAAGGCATACTTTTCGAGGTAGTCTACCAACTGGTTGGAAACTATACGTTCTAGGACTTTCGATAGAGGAGGGAGTATTGAGATCGGCCTGTAGTTTGAGGGCTGTGAAGGATCATCGGATTTATGAACAGGGGTGACCAGCGCAGATTTCCATACTTCAGGGAATTGTGACAGAGAAAGGGATAGATTTAGAATCTTGGTTACTGGCAGGAGAACTTCATCAAGGGTAAATGCAAAGAGTTTGAGGTCAAGCGAGTCTCCACTATGTCTGGATTTACCTAGGGCTTTTGTTAGAAGCTTTCGGACTAGGGGAAATCCGTTTGAAATAGAAAGGTGGGTGTTCAGATTTATTGGCTTCCATGTACCCAGCTGATGAGGCAGGAGCATCATCAAAGAAGTCTTTTGGGAGGACACACGACAGATTGGTGAAGGCTGTATTAAAGGTGTTTGCATTTGGAGTGGGTCAGTAATGTGATTGCCATCCTCCATGAGTAGTGTTGGTGAGGTCTTGTGTTCTTTGCCTGTGATGTCTTGTATATTAGACCAAAACTTTCTACTGTCACCCAATGAGTTAGTAAGTAGCTCTCTGTGATGCCTATTTTTTGCCTGTCAAATTTCCCTAGTACAGGCATTTCTGGCAGTTTGACACTTTTACATGCTTGCAGATCATGCTGCTTCATTGGTGATTTGGCCAGTTGCCATAGATGGTCCCGTAGTTTCATTCTATTTACTATTTCTGGAGTGATCCAGGAATTTACCTTTCCACGAACCTTCAATTTCCTAGGCGTGGCGTGGATATCGCAGGCTGCGTTAAAGGCACTGACAAAGGGTTCAAATGCGATGTTGATATCATCAGCCATATCCAGGAAGGACCAGTCCTGGGAGCGGAGCTGTTTTTTTAGGAGTTCCAGGTGCCCACGCTTTAGTACACGGTTGTAGGTGGCTTGAGGTGGGGGAGTACTGAATTTATTAGACCAGCTGCAGGTGATAGGGGAGTGGTCACTGATAGAGTCAGGGTGAACCATTACATTTGTGATATGATCTGGGCGATCTGAGACAATCCACTCAATGGTGGTACTGGTCCCGTTTTTATAATTTATTCTGGTCGGTGAGTTTACAAGTTGCAGGGATGCTAATGTGTCCTTTATGACCCCACATGCACCTGATGGCCAGTTTATATTGAAATCTCCCACTAGAATCGACTCGGAGAGATGTTTTTGTGATCGGAGGTGGTCTACTAAACTTAGCAGGCCAGAGGACGGGTCCTTATGGGGTATGTAGATTGAGAGTATAGTGAGCGCTTTGCTGTGCGTCCCCAGGAGTACTTTTACCCCTAGAGCCTGGGCAGAAAATCCAAGGTCAATAAGTGGCGTGATCAGCCCTGTAATGGAATTTTTTAGGTAGACTGCACAACCTCCTCTCCCTCTTTGCAGTTCGATCCAGCCTATAAATAGTGTAACCAGGCAGGGCCACTGCATTGTCTGGGATTTTAGGGGATAGCCAGGTTTCCATGACAGATAGTATATCTTGATTGTGAATAGCCACCTAAGCTTTAAGGAGGTAAATTTTATTTAGGAGGCTGCAGATATTTATTGTAGCCAGTGTAATGGACTCCTTCTTAAGTGGCAATTTTTTTATTTACTGTATTTTATTTATTTAGAATTTCTGTTCACTAGTAAATTCGTAATTTAGGCTGCAAGCCTAGTTTACTCCAACTGCAGAAGCTGGACCCCAAGAGAAATTAACTAAAAACAAAATAGGTTCCCCATATCTATAAGTCAGTTCACTGGTGTCTGGCTTCTCCAAGCCAATTACCATATATTACCCTTGTACATTTGTAAAGAAATTACTTAGAAAAGATCTGAGACAAAAATGTCACACAGAATGAAGGCAATGACAGTTTTTCTTTAATAAATCAGTAAGCTTACTGTACTTGACATGCTGGATGAAGAAACTGAAAGCCCAGTTTAGAAGGAAGGGGGGCAAACAGCCGCATTGTACTTCAGAACCTTTGCGTGACTTGCACTTATTTAAGCAAGGATATTAGTTTAGCAACAAAAGAAAAACGACACCCAGTCCCCACGGACTGAAAGTGAATGAGGTTCACAGCACTTCCTGCCATGTAATTGCCCTCAGTTCACAACACGTCATCACTTTTCTATGTACCAGAGATAAGCAACTGGGAGATTCAGGTCTGAGGCACTTGAAAGCCTCTCAGGGTTTGCAGTAGGTGAAACAGTGATCTTCTCATTATGATGTCACTTTGGTGGAGACAAAGCCTTTTAACAAAAGCATGCTCTCAAATGGGTAAAGTAAGGAGGAACAAAATGAAGGGATTGGGGGGTTGGTTGTTTTTCCAAAATACTTGCGTGACTTGACTGATTACCACAGTGCCGAAGAAAGATTAATCAGAAAGCAAGGAGCAAGCAGGAACTGGATGGCTCAGTGGATTGGTGGATGGTTAAAAAGCCTTTCATCTCTAGGTCACTGGTTCAGATCTGGCCCAGGTTGGTAGCAGCCAAAGCCACTGTGTCTACCTCACAAAACCATTAGTACAACTGGTACCAGTCATGAGAGGTCAAGGACTGAATGGCCATGGAGTCTCAATTACCCTCTCACCTACATGGTGGTCCCCCCACGACGGTACAAGTACACAGGTGGCACAGCGTAGGGAATCTTGCATTGTGGTCACTCATAGAAACATAGAAGTTGACATCAAATAAGGACCACAAGGCCAATCCAGTCTGCCCATTTCTTTTTCTACCTTATGAATATGCCATCGGCCTTTGCTCTGTCTCATGCTGTACCTGCCATATAAGTTTATATATGCAATGTTAAGATGTTTCTTATGGTCATATGTCAGGTTATACACTGCAGGTGAGAGGATCGTGGAGGGACGTGGGAATGTTTCTGTCTGCCCAAACTGTGCAAAATGATTCTATTACACCATTAGAGACATCTCGCACAGCACAAATCAGCTTGTTATAAATCACTTAAATTGGCTACAAGGATTTACGTTTACATTCCTTTTCTTAAGCCTTAGTGAAATTAACCCTCCTTACCCCACCTCTGAAATGAAACCCTTTATTTTAAGATTGTCACATGAGACAACAACTGTACACTGGAAAAGAGGTCCTGCAGTTCTGGGAGCTGACTGGCTGAAATCACACAAGTGACTTATAAAGTGGCTAAACAACTTTGGAGAACTTTAGTCACCAGCGCTGTCAATGCAGCACCTTTCATGAGCACTAAAATTCACTACAGAAATGTAAAAAAGAGAAAGTAAGGACCGTGTACTGGTATATCCTCAGATGTTCCTGTTCAATATCAGGACATGCTCTCTGTAGTAAATATAAAGACCTGCTGTATGTCTGTATCTCCCATCCATCAGCCTGTTTATCATATCTACATGAACTATCCTTTCTGTATATCATGTGTCCCTCACAGAGTCTATCTCTGCATATTATCTCTTGTCAGGGTAAGTTGTAGTCTTCTGTCTCCATGGGCTCGCTCTTCAAAGCCCAGAAATCGATGCAAGGTGCCTTCATCAAATGGAATAAACACAAGTACCACCTTGCATCAAAAGTTGCGGCAATCCCGATTTTCAATTGCAGGCTGCGTCAAAAATGGGAGCCGGTGCATCAAACCAGCCCTGTACCACCCCTGCGCCCAGAATGGTGGTGCTCCATGTCAGAAGGGAGCTTGTGCCACAGCAGGGCTGCTGCATCCCCTATATCTGGATTTTGAAAGCTCCACTGTAGCCGCAAGTCCTGGCTGTGGTTAGACCAGCCATGACCTTGTTTAACAGCCCTTGCGCTGTAGGTCGGGACTGTTCCGGGTGGCGGTGGGGGGTTGGGTAAAAAAACTCTAAGCCTGACCAGTATCTGTAAAATCTCATGAGCAGGACTGCCGTAGTGGGCTGTATTTTAAATGCTATAGTGCTGCAGGACAGTTTGGTAGGAATGCTTCATGGTGTCACCAAGCAACAATGCCACTTACAGTTAATGGAATCACTTAAACTGTAAGCCGTATGTTTCATATCATGATCCAGTATCCAAAAAACTGCTTATATCATACCCAAGCTGCTGCTGCAAATTCTGACTGCTTTCACAAATTGCCTCATACTGCATAGTGCTCCCAAATGCAAGTTATGTGGTTCCACTGTGTTACACTGTCAAATCTGTTATGCCCTCAGTGTACACCTCTGTGCAGGCATGCAGTGTTGAAATATTAAAATGCCATTTTTTTAATGTTTCATAATAAGCTGGATGAATATACGTAAAAGAAATAAAGTATGAAGGCCGGCCCAGTGGCGCTGAGAGTTGAGGCGCTGGACGCCACACCTCGCACCATGCCGGCGACCTGTGTTCAGGAGCGAGCTCGGGCCACCGGGGGTAGAAAGGTTGGAGCGTCCAATGACAGCTCACCTTCACGGGAGGGAAGGAGGGAGGGCTTCCTAGCCAGCAAGCGGCGACCCCTGGCGGAGGCTGGGGAAACGGCAGCACGCAGAGTCACTGGAGCGTGATTGGACCGGGGTGAAGGTTCGGGGCAAGTCAGCTCCGGGGCAGCTCCTTTGTGGAAGGATGGGGAGGTACATTGTTGGCGTCAGCATGATGCCTTGACGCTTGGGCACGCAGCATCCCACAGCCAGAAAAACCGGAAAATGCCCCTCCGGAGTTGGGTAGACGGAGTGCCAAGCTGGGTCTTGATATACCACCACCTGCCCAGCTGAACCAGGGGACCTGACGAGATTTCAAGGTTCAGGGATGGTCCCACTCTGACCCTGGGCGGGGGGCAAACTGCAGCATGATGAAGGACCCCGTTCAGTCAGGTAAGGCGGGGGTAGGGACATGCTTCATTGGCATCTCCTGAAGAGGCGACTCTGGAGGGGAGAGGGGGAGTATAAAAAGAGATATCACAAAAAAAAAAAAGAAAGAAAGTATGACACTTAAAGAATAATAAATATACATGACTTGGAACTTCCATTCTGTCTACAGTACTGACCTGTGTTTTGAACAAGCCATTTCACATCAGTTTTCTTATAGGGCTACAGCATGGATCTGCTTGTATGGTTTTGACTGCGTTTGAGGTTATGGAATGTAAGAAGACATGATGCAATATTCCAAAGCTATGTCATTGTACAGCACTTTTACACAGCTTTAGAAAACTGTAGCAGCATGTCTTCTCACATTGGTAACCTCAAGCACAGTCAAAACTGTACAAGCACATCCATGCTGTAGCCCTATAAGAAAACAAGAGACGTTAACAACTTACGGTATGTGGGTGTTTAACTGTATGACAACCACCATACGTGTGAAATGCTTGTTCAAACACAGGTCAGTACCGTAGACAGAACGGAAGCTCCAAGTCATGTACATTTGTTATTCTTTATGTGCCATACTTTATTTCTTTTACATATATGTATTCAACTTATTGCAAAGCATTAAAGGAAATTACTTTTAATATTTCAACAATGTATGCATCGTGCAAGCACACACAGAGGTGTGCACTGAAAGCATAACAGATCTGACAGTTTTTAAGTATACTGTAACACAGTGGCATTGCATAACTTGCATTCAAGAGCACTATACAGTTTGAGGCGGTTTGTGAAAGCAGTCAAAATGTGCAGCTTGGGTATGATATACACAGTTATTCTGGTACTAGATTGGGGTATGAAACATACAGCTTAGAGTCTAAGTGATTCTGTTGACTGTAAACGGCAATGTTGCATGGTGACACCAGCAGGCATTCCCACCAAACTGTCCTGCAACACCAAAGCATTTAAAATACAGTCCAATACAGCATTATTGCACATAAACCTTTACAAATAATGGTTGGGCTTAGGCATTTCTTAACACCCCCCCCCACACACACACACACATACAGTACATACACACATTCCAGTCCTGGGATCGGAATTACAATGGGCAGCGATGACCGCTGCCTCTGTCAAACCCCTCCCATGCATCTCCTGTTTGGTGCATCACTCCAGCTGCGGCAGCTATGTGGACTTTGGCACCAGGACCAGTATTGTACTAAAATCTGGTGCAGGGTCCCTGGTACACCTGGCTTTGCTACAGGAGGGTGTTCGCCCCACCATGCGCCAATCTCAGGGGGCTTTTGAAAACTGAGCCCTGTATTTTGAATTCTGTTTTGATCCATCTGCTATTTTTGATTGTGAGGCTCTGCCAAATGACCGTGACCAAAACATGACTATAAGGCCAGAAAAAGAGAAATATATTGATCAATGGACTTTGCTAGGTATTTTTCTGGTGTGGCGAGAGAATTTTTTTTAATTTTTCTCTTCCACAGCAGCAGTATTTGTTAATCACCATAGAGTTATTTTTTAGTAATAAAGTTATCCCGGCAAAAATATTAAGATGCCCATTTTTCTTTTCATGTTCTTTGATTCCTGAACCAAGATACAGAATACTGACGTTTTTAAAAGTTCCCACTATGTGCCATGCCCACCATCAAAAAAATGAAATATCTTGGTACAGCACTGTGCTGTTTACCATCAGAAACATGTGGTAACACCATCCTAACATATCCAAATTATGAATCTAGTATGAACATTCAACAGGTAACCTCAACAGAAGAGATTTCTAAAAACTGCATGTGTCAGCCATCTTTAATGACGTGAGTCTTTAACTACAAAATTAGCTAAAAAGCTGTTTCAAGAAATATCTGAGAAACATAAAAATACACTGAAGGTAAGTCGAAGGATGTTAGAAATACATTTTCTCTAAAAAACTACATGATGAATTTTTTTGCTGACTAACAAATATTGTTACTTTAAAGTTGTTAGTTATATGTCTAATTGGAACTTTAGGGTCAGTAACGTCATACAGTTTTCCTATGATATGGTACTCTAGCAAATATTCATGCAAAACACAAGTAAAAAAAAAATTATAAGAAATAATTCCCGAGGAGAAACATATTTTTTCCTGAGAGAGAAAAAAAGCTTACACCTAGTATACTTGAAATAGTGGTGCTGTCTGGGTTCATTGGGATCATTCTGACATTCAAAGTTCATGAGATCCCACATCTGAGCTTAGGTTCAAATCATAAAATTTTTTGCTGGACAGTTTCCAATAGATATTCTGCAATATAGATAGTATCTACTTCTGGTTTGGAGAGTTTAGTTGAAGACCTCCCAGCTCACAGGTTGTGAACTCTCTTTGAACTCACACTCTTGTAATGGTTTGAACTCACACTCTTGTAATGGTTTGAACTCACACTCTTGTAATGGTTAGCTCATGCTCTGGTAGGGCAAAAAGAATCCATCCTAGTTTGCTGCACTGAAATGCAGCTCACAGGAATGTGGATACCACTCTGCAATTGGAAAAACAGTCCAATTAAATTTTGTGTCAAAGCAGTAATATTGATAAAATGTGTCTGTCTTGCAATTGTGTGTGTGTTTATGTCTTATTTTGTGGTCTGATATAGAATATTTGTTTTTATTCTGGGATGGTGTAGTGCCTCATGCTGTACATAAGTTGCTTGTGTCAGTGAAATGCATGGCTTTTCCATTGTCTTCATTTGCAGAATTCTGCAACATTTGACAAAATATTTCACACACATAAAAAGAACTTTCGGCAAACAATTTTCTTTCTGGAATAAAATTACTTTTGAAGGAATCTTTTTTGTTAGCACGGCTAGAAAAATGTTTACGTTATTTACAGGGGAAAAAGTGACCATAGCGCCCCCCACAGTTAGAGACCATGGCCCAGATATTCAACAGGGTTGCGCATGTGCAAGTCCTACATTGCGCCATTCTGCGATATTCAGCAGGAGGCAGTTACGCCACTGAAAACAGGTTGCGCAACAGCGTAATGCAAATGAATGCATGCTCAACAGGAGGGGGAGGAACCATGCATAAACTGCGCAACCCGATATTCAGTCGGGTTGTGCAGAGTTGTGCATGCGCAACCCCCAACCTGCGCAACCTCAACGTGGTGGTGAAAATGAATATCTTGCCATGGCTCCTTTTCCTGTTCCAGAGTTTGTCCATATGAATTCCACTCTCCATCTGTAACAAACTTACTAAAGGGATTTATCAGTTCCTCTGGAATTATAAAAAAACAAGGGTAGCTCGACATCTACTCCAGCTCCTCAAGGAAGAGGGTGGACTAGCCTTCCAAATTTACCCCTTTACTATCTGGCAGCCCAAATGCCAGCTGTTTTCACTTAGGCCAAACAGTGGGAGTCTTCCAAGTGGTACCACATTGAAAACACTGATGCGGGTGGCAAACTGTTGTTCACCCTAGCCCTTACAATGGTCACCCCAGACTACATGAAGGGCATTGGGAAGAGGTGGGTTATGCATGGTCTGCATATCCTGGCTAAAGTCAGAAAAATGACAGTCACTCCCTCTGGGGCAGGCCCAAGGGTGTCGTTAGCCCCAAAAATGGGGGCATGTGCCCCCCTCAGTTTTAACTAGTGCCCCCCAGTCCTTTCCCCTACCCTTGCATTAATGTTATGGACTTTAATTTTCAGACTTGCCACTAGGTGCAGAAGCAGCTCCACCTGCCAGTGGAAATTGCTGAAGGGAACCCGCCCAGTCACTCTCAGACCCGCAGAACACACAGTTGTCATCTGCGTCTGCATAGTAATGTCCTGAGTGGGCTCATGGTGCTCATTCCCAGCTGGCTCACTGTAGTGCACATGTGCAGCTACAAACATTGGCGCCTGCGTACTATGGGCCATTTGTAGTTTGAGCAGGCAGAGTGGCGCATTCCGACTCTGAGGGAGGTTAATTTGGTAGTGCCAGCATATACTGCATGGGACAAAAAAGCACATTAATTATTTTAAAAATATATACTGAGTGATCTGATGTCCCAGTCCAGTGAGGACAATGGCAAGCTGGTCCTGGTTGCCAAGAAGTTGAGGAAACTTTCAGCAGGAGTGGTCTGAAGTTGTGGACCTGCAGCCTGCGTGCATCCTGTCTGTCAGAGGTATTTCCTGAGAAACTGGTGTTCAGTAATGCTTGACTTGGGCCATTAGCACAAGCTTGGGAACATTCAGACAACTCTGGCTAAAAGGGAAAAAAATTTTACCACTGTAGTGTCAGTGGCTCAGCAGGTTGCACACTCGCCTCTGAGGCTGGAAGTTCAGAAGGCTGTGGGTTCTATCCCCACACCAGGCACTTAGGTTAAAGCCCAAAACTGACACTGTAGTGCAGCATGAGCGGGGTGCTGCACTCCTGAGGTGCCATCTTTCAGGCGAGATGTTAAACCGAGGTTCCCATCTGGCGGTATTTCAGGTGAATGTGAAAGATCCCATGGCACTTCTTGAAAACAGTAGGGGAATTTTTTATTGAAAACAATATAATAAAACAGAGACTTCACAAAAACAATATAACACAATAAATCAATACAGTAGATCTTGAAAAATTAAAAAATAACCTACAAAAAATTAGAAAGGTAATACAAAATATATAAATGAACCACCTAAGAGTAATACAGGAAGTATCAAAACTGACATTCTCTATTTCAAGCAACCCCTTCAAAAAGTATTAAAGGGAGTGCCCTCCACCAATATGCAACTAAAGCTGCAGGTAACGCCTTTTTTTCTCTGATTCATATACATGCAAAATTTCTTTAATAATAAGACATTTCAACCCAGTCAGTGAAGTCTGTTTTTGTTGAAGTACAAACAGACATCTATTATGCCAAATGCACCATTTGAAAATTGCAAAAAGGACTCTAAGAGTACCAGGATAAAATACTTTCCAGTACGGCCCAAATTTCCCATATACTAGACCCGAGTATGTTATATTGGCTAACGTGGGTAAAGACCACTCACGAGCCAGCTGAGCCCATAACGGTTCTATAAAAGGACAATCAAAAAACAGGTGAGCCACAGTTTCCACTCGGCAAACACAGAAATCCCTGATACAAAACCGTTCTTCTAGTTGTTTATGGGCTTGATTCCCTTTAACATTTAACTTATTATCACAGCACAGCCATAAAGTGTCCCACATTTTTACCGGAATTCTACCATCCAGTAATTGTTTAGTTAAATACTGACTTTCAATAGGCAAGTCAAAGCAGGGTGTTGACAAAAAATTTCTAGCCAAAACAGAGGACTAAAGGAGCTTTCTGTTTTGCAAACCCGGCAACTGACTGGATACATGCCACTGTCTTATTTTTTAAAAATCTCAACAATATACCCAGAAGTCCCTTGTGGAATCTCAGTAAGGGGTTTCCATGTTGGTGCTCTCCATTTATCTATAAAATATTGGGCTCTGGAAGTAAAACTCCATACCCAACACTCCTGATGACCAGCCAGGCTAGAGTAAACATTGGAATGTACAAATATAGCAAAGAAAAATAATACCAGATTAACCAAGTTTAGACCCCTTTGTTTTATAGGCCAATAAGTAATAGTTCTTTTAACAGGATTCAACCTACTTCCCCATAAAAGTTTTAAAAATAAATTGTACAGGTGTGCTTCTAAATGAAGCGGGAGTGGAAAAATATAACGGACCAACAAAAAAATAGGAATAATAAAAGTTTTCAACATATAGATACGTTGTTTCCTGGCCATGGGAAAAGATTTCCATTTTTTTAATTTTATCTTCTGCAACAGAAATAGAGGAAAGCCAATTACTTTCTGCTGCTAAAGGTGCTCCAAAAGAAAGACTCCAAATCTGAATCTGCTCAGACCTAATGGTTACCCCACCAATCTCATCATGAACATCCTGTAAAGGAATCTACACAGCTGTACCAAAACTTTTTTGAGTATTCAAAGTAGACCCAGAGATTAACGAGAAAGACAGCACAATCTCAATAGCTCACAATCCTGAGACCTGATCTGCTATTAATATACAAATGTCATCCGCATAAGCCAGATCACTAGGAAAAGCCAGTGAAGATTTGTCAGAAATATGTCTGATAGAAGTGTCAGCATTCAGTTTCCTAAGAAGAGGGTCTACAGAAAAAACATATAAAAGAGGGCTTAAGGGACAACCCTGACATACCCCTCTTTTGATTGGAATATGAGAACCCTTTAAACCATTCACTACCGGAGTCACGGAGGCATATTTGTATACATTTTTAATCCAAGAGACAAAATTTTGTGGAACCCCATATCTTTCCAGGACTGCAAACAGATAATTATGTGGAACTCGATCAAAAGCTCTTGATTGATCTAAACATAGGACATACACCTGTGTACCAAACCCATCAGAAACCTCCCTTATCAATTTTAAGTTATTAATCATAGAGCAGCCTGGGACAGCACATGTTTGAGTATGGAAAATCAATTTCCGAGCAATATGGAGAGTCTAACCGAAATAATTTTAGATAAGATTTTCCAATCTGAGTTCAAGAGACTAATAGGACGCCAATTATCTAAATATTCTTTATCTTTATTTTTAAATAAAAAAATAAATTACTATATGCAAACGCTGTGGGTATTGGCAATATTTCCTGAACAATTACATTAAATACGGCAGTTAAGTAAGGTAAAAGCAATGTTTTTGCCTTTTTATAGAATTCATTTGGAATTCCATCTGGACCTGGGGTAACAGTATTTTTCAAGTGACTAATTATAGAATCTACTTCAGCAATAGTGATAGGCCAAATTAAATCTTTAGCACATTCAGGAGATATCTTAGGAATATGTAAAGAATCAAAAAAGGTAGTCCAGTCATGTGGCTTGAAATCCTGACCACACAAAGCATGGGTATGATAAGAAACCTTTTTCACAATATCTCTATGATCAGAAATCCGGGTACCATTATGAGAGACTAATGATGGCATATATTTAGACTGAACCTGCTGGTTACTACTATCAAAAGGGTTAACCACTTTGGCTGCACCTTTCCTACCATATTTTTGTTCTAAAAAAAGGGAGGTGGATCTATCATATTGATAAGTACACATTTCTGCTTTTAATTGCCGAATCTGTGCAGAATAATCCAAACGAAATTCAGTTTGCCAAGAAAGCAATTTCTGCAACCAACGACGACAATTCAAATATTTAAGATACCAACTAGAAGAAATGGATTTAGAAAACCATTGACAAAATTTTCTAAATTTCCGTTTTGGTGTCCTGCCACCAGAAAGCAGGATTATCAAATACTTCAAACACAGACATTTTGTCTTGGAGAACCGTGTACAATTTCTGCCAGCCATGTTCCTCCTCCAAAACAGAAATACTCATCTTCCAAAAATTATGAGAGTCTGATTTATTAAGAGGACGTCCCAAAGATAAAACATGCAAACAATGGTCAGAGTTTTCACAAGGAATAACTGAATACTGAACACCTGGTAACCATTTGGAAATAAAGAAATAATCTATCCTTGTGGTTAATCTTCCACGATGAAATGTGTGTGTGCAGGAGGCTGAGGACCAAATAAAGCCCCATCTATATGGTTAGCTTTAGTATATAATGTGTTAAGAAAATTCGAGTCAGTGTATAACTTTTGGGTCACCCCTGTTTTATTAGAGAGAGATAAAATACAATTAAAGTCCCCCCCCCCACCAAAAATTATTGATTTAGAAGAATGGTGAAAAGGCTGAATAGTTTTAAGAGTGGCTATTCTCTGTGTTTTAATCCGGGGGTTATAAATGTTGATTAATCTCCATTCTTGTTGTTGAATAATAACATCCAAAATAAGGACCCGGCCCTGAATTAGGTCAATAAGTCTGATCACTTGGACCTCTAAATTATTAAAAAGAATACCCACTCCTGCACACACATCTTCCGAAAGAGACCAGAAAGATAGTCCACCCCTCCAATCACGAGATGCCTGACTAGACTCTCTGAGAGAGTGAAGTCTGGTGTCCTATAAAAAGACAATATGGAGTTTATTGGAAGTAAGCAAAGAAAAACTAGCCCGTCTCCTTTTAGGATTTTTCAGGCTGTTGGCATTTAAATTGCCAAATGACAAAACCTCCCCCATTTAAACTGTACAATCAGGACTTCTTTTTACCTCTCCCTTTCCCCGGTGATTTCATTTTGCACCTCTTTTTCCTGACAGTTTTGGCATCACTGGAAAGCTGATCAGTATCAGTTAACATTTCCAACTGAGAGGAGGCCACAGAGGAGGCATCACAATCACCCTCAGTTTCTGTAGCCTGTTTTCGTTTATGTAACACAGCAAATTTGTTTTTAGTAATTAAATCAGAGGTCTGGGATCCTGAAAAAGCAGGTGCCCCTTTAGAAGCAGAACATTTCGTTTGCCTACGAGTACCCACTTGAACCCAGTCAGAATACTCCGGAGGGGGCATAACATTTCTAGGGTCACAGAATTGGGTGGAGGTACTAGGAGCACTAGTCTTATCAGACTGTAAAACAGTGTCCACAGTGGCCATGGGACCAGACGAGGGTATCATGCTTTCCTCAGCCAGTGCAGAGTCAGTAAGTAACTGAACCTCGCTCGAGTCAGCCTGAGACAAAGTAGGGGGTAAATGTACAGTGTGGGACAAGGGAGAACTTAAGGGGGGAGAGGAATGCTCTTGAACAAAAGGCCTAAATTGAGGCCTAGCCTGAGCATTGCGTTGGGCCATAGAGACAGTCTCATCCTGACTCTCATGTGGCAGCTCAGGGTTTTTGTGAGAGGCCCAAGGACACTCTCTATAAGAGTGGGAAGAATCTTCACACAAGTTACAATAAATCGTGTGAGGACAATTAATACTGACATGTCCAGAACCCAGACACAAGGAGCATTTAAGTCTGTTGCAGGCTTAGATGTGTGTGAGCCCCACACCGAAAACACGATTTAGGTTGTCCAGGATAAAAAACAAAGCCTCTATCCCTACCTAAATAAAAACAACTAGGTAAATGCTGAATAGAACCATTCACGACAGGCAGTTTCACTTGTAACTTCCATCCGCCTGTCCAACAGTGCTCGGAATCAATAATAGGATCAGGCAAGCCTAACACTGTACATTTAGAGGACAGCCATCTAATGATATCAGTAATTGCAACCCCTTCATTTTTAAATAAAACTGTAATGGATTTTATTGTAGGTTTTGTAAGGGGAATAGCAAAGAAAGGAGACCATAAAAGGGTATGCCTGACTTCCAGATACCTATGCCAAAATGTGTCAAGGCCTGCAGCTGTTTTAAAACTGATGTCAAAGTAATTATCCCCAGAAGTAGGAATAAGGGCATAAATTTCAGAAGGTGAAAACTGTAAACTAGTTTTTATCGGTTTTCTCAACATATAGGTGATCAGGAAATTCCTCCTGCCCACCCCTATATCTCAATCGCACAGCATTTTGCCTTTTGGCTTGCTCTGGAGGAGTATGAAAGAGTCCAGCAAATGTTTTATTTCTTTGCTGGCTATTAGTTTGTTCAGGAGCCCTTTTAGCCTGTGCATGGTCAGTTGCAGAGGATGGTACATTAGGCCGCGGCAAAAATCCTTCAGGGTTAGGACCTACAGCTTCACACCCTGCAGAATCCAGTATAATACCATCTTCTGCTCCAGCAGGAAGAACGGTAGAGACCTCAAACTGCAACAAATCAGAGGAGTCTTTATTTAAAGTAGGAGGTGGAGGGCCTTCCTCTAAAGTGACCCCCATAGCAGGACTATACTTTCCATTGCTAACAAAAGAGTCCAGGACCTTTGTTCCAGTCCCACAAACATGCCAGACAGGATTCTGTGTTGAAGTCCTGAGGGAAGTTCTAGGGGGTCAGAAATGTCCAGCAGATCTCCCTGAGGCTCACAACCAGGCCGAGCAGGAGAGGCCCAAGTGTCATTCCGAGGTGATTTCTCCCAACCCGCTCCTTTTAGCACTTCAGCAATCGTGATACCCATAGCAGATAAATTATCATCAAAAGCAGTACCAGGCTGACTTAAATCAGAAGCCAAGTTGGTCCTATGAGCCTTTAAATCTTGCTGCAGTTCATTCACTTGAAGGCAAAAATTAGGAAAGTCAGAGGTAACAGACAAGTTTATAGGAAGTTGTTTTGAGGAAAAAAACAGTACCTGAATCCAAAGCAGTCGTCTGAGTAGAAGGCGAGCCCTCAATCAGCTGGGCGGGGAGACACTGACTATGCACCTGGTCTAAGCTACGAACTTGCACCACTCCAGCCATCGGTTTTAATGTAGAAGCCTTTACAAAAATTACAGGAGAACAATCCCGAGACTGTAGGCACTCATCACCAGGCGAAAAAGAGCTGCCAGTCTCCGGAAAGACGCCGACATCAGATACTGCGGTAACATGCGAGCAGCCGTCAGACAATCCCACAGCCCGAACTCCCTCTCGCAGCTGTGCCCTGTCAGTAGACGTCATTCCCTTGATGACAGGTTCACTGAAAGCTGGAGCCACCAGTAAAGTAACCGTGTCCTGTGAAGAAACTAAATTCAGGCAAACCTTTGATTCAGCAGCAAGGCAGGGGCTCTCATTAGCACCTCCAGGTTCCCACTCAATATCGATAGACCGTGAAACTTCACCATTTACAGACACAGAAGCGATATGTACAGAATCCATTTCACCAATAACCATGTCGGTCTCTAGTAGAGGGGAGATAGAGAAGGAGACCGACTCCCCTACCTCCAGCACGTCTGCTCCATCCAACACTGGACTACGAGTGGCCATCTCAGAGAAACAGCCAAGGCCCCCTACCGTCAGAGTAGGGGAATTTCCCCTGGTGTGCTGGCCAAATTTCCCCCATTCACTAAAAATACCACCAACAGCTTAATCTGGTTGAATGTCAGTTGGCATTCATCTGTATCCCCCTCCATCGGGATGAGGCTGAAAATAGGCAAAACTGTCCAGTCCTCCTTTCCCTATCATAAATAAATAAACCCGTCTTTTTGGTAATGATTATGTGCAGGTCAGGATGGGAGGGGAGATGCATTCAGCTGACGATGAGTGTAGGCTTTAGGTGTCCTCCAGAGCTAGAAAAGCAGCTTCCTCCGCCAGCTGAGCATAGAGGGATTACTGCTTCAAATCAGTCGGACATTATTCTCCTTGACTATTTTCAGACTGCTGATGTGGATATTTTTTTTTGGGGCAAAGGACAAATGAAAATGTAATCCTACTGCATTCAGTGAGTGAACAAGCTGCTGATTTGTCTGCTTGGATATTATAATAAAATATTTGGTAGTTTTCCTTTATTGATTTGAGCTGTGCCTTCTTCCACCTGGAACTGTGGTTCTTTGTGCCATTTCGGGTAGCTCATGTGTGGTCTGATAAGTTGTTAGAACACTGGCTTGGTAACTATGACATCACAGGTTCAAACCCCAACAGAGCCAGACACTCACTCTGTGACCACAGCAAGTCACCTACCCAGTGCTCCAGTCCACCCAGCTGCAGTAATGGGGAGAAGCAGGACCCTGCCGAAAATGAGATGCCACATCTCTATTGGGCTAAAAATGCACAAGGATTGTAATTTAGACGTAAAAATGAGATTTAGCACTTAAGTGTTGATGTGCATTGGTATTTTAATTCCATAAAATGTGAGTAAAACAAGGCCATGTGTAAAAAGATAACTGGGTGTGGGGACTGCTGTCATTAATTTTGCTAGGAGGTCCCAAAATCCTGAAACTGGCCCTGCCTGCTGTATTCAGCTATTAAATCCCTATGCTTGTTACTCTGCAGATTTCATAGAAAATGCTTCTACAAGGCACCCTTTTGTACCAAATTTTTCAATATTTATTATGGGGGGAAAATCCCCCCAGACCCCCCTATTGGCATAAGTCACTAACAGGGGCATGTGCACCTCCCCCCCCACATGCCTCTTGTCTGTAATACGACAGGACTCTGAATTTGTTTCCCCCATTTTGGATTTGGGATATGCCTGGTGGGAGAGGCAAGGTATAATTAGGTTTGCTCAATTTATTGAGAATAATAGATGTATTACCTTTCAAAGAGCCAAAGAAAAATTTCAATGGTTGAACACTGAATTTCTAAGATACATGCAGGTGAGACAATTCATTAACGCTGCATACCATATAACGTGGTTAACTAGGCCCTACATGACGTGGGAGGAATATCTATATGGGGCAGTGATGATTGCAGGCCCTGGAAAACATATCTCAGGCATATGAAAATTACTTTCTTGGGCTGATGAGGGCTCCCTGCTTACTCACTCGGGGGCCTGAGAGATGGAGGTGTCCATCACTATCAGCGATTTAGATTGGACACGCTGGCTGAAATGGGGATGAAGGTTACCTCCACCCAGTGTGGAGGGAATTCTTCTGGAAAGTGTTAATATGCTGCTTCCACACTTCCACCATTACACAACATCACAGTGCTTCAAAATCAGCAGCCTGCTAGTGGGAATGTGGTCAGACTGGGAGTCACTGGCATGGTTTCTGGGACTGTCCCTTACTAACAGAATTCTGGAGGAACTTACAGAGAACGGTGGCAGCTATCCCTGGGATTTCTATCCCACAGACCTTTGAAGATTGGGTCTTGGGGATTCCTACAGCAACACGCCAGAAGGGAGACACTCGCACAGGGTTACTGACACTGACTGTGGTAGCCCTAAAATGTATTATGGCGAGATGGCTCCAACCGGAGCAACCTACATTGGGAGAGTGGGTGGGAAGAGTTAAGGAAGTGCTTACAATGGAGGTTCTGAGAGCCAGGCTCCGTCCCCAGCTTGAGAAACATGAGGAGAGGTGGAAAGGCTGGGAGACATAGTTGGTGGGGAGCAGGGTATTCCATCTCAGGCTGCGCTGTGATGGCTCCGGGGCAGGCCAGCTGACAATGGCTCAGCCCTTTCACACCTCGACAACAAGTTAGAGGGGTCTACCTGCTCTTGTGCCTCACCTGGGATGTATGGTTGGAACCTCAGTTTATAGCAGGTTTAGAAACAGCCAACCACTTGCAGTTATTTGCTGAAGGTTGATGAAATAGATGGGGGGGGGGAGAGGGTTGACGCACAGCCAAGTGTTGGGCCTTTTAGTTCTAGGTCCCTTTTTATCTGGTTATGTTTATCATGGTTGGAGATTATTAAACCATCCTCTCCGCAGTTTCAGAGACAATTTAATGGTCATTTGAGTTTTCTTATTTAAGATATTGATTCAAAAGTCTTACAACAAGCTTTTACAGCAGCCTTAATCTTGGAGAAACTTTCTGTATGAAAACAGAACTAATTTTGTATCCTTTAGATGCCTGAGTGGCAGTCCCCTACTGGTTTAATTATTTTTTGTTTTACCTGGTGTATGGAAAATTCTATGCCTATATTGTGAAGGGAACGACTCTGATGTCAGGATCCCAGGCTGGCAAACAATTCCTTTTCCTTATGTATTTGTATGCCCAGCTGCTGTATTAATATATGTAATAAAACTGAGTTAAAAAATAGCATTATTACGTTACAACACAATAATACAAAAAGTACAGTTCAGTGTTGTCCTCTCGGAAGCCATAATAAGCAACATAGTGCTTCACACTTCTCTACTGCTTCTAATGGTCTCTATTAGAATCCCACACTAGCTACGTATCCTGGTCCACCTAAGACTAGAAACGGAATGCATGGTTTACATGTTCAACAATCCAATCGACGTGGGAAAACTGAAACAAATACAGATGGAAAAAAGGAAACCACTGAAGGACACCTCTGGCTCTGATCAGAAATATTAAGAAGGGACTTTGAAGGAATGTTCTGATAAAAGGGTACGACTCACTTAATTTTGTAGCTGCCCTCTGTGACAGACAAGTGGTAACTTTTATCTCCCGGCCACAACTTTGTTATTTTATGTGTAATTTTTCTATTGAGCTACCCAGCATGATTGAATTACAGAGCCTCAGTCATAGTGGACACGCCTCTGCTCGCCAATGTCCAACATGTGACAAGGGAGAGCAAGAGGGGCATGCCCCATTGAAGTGAATGGGGCTCAATTTCTCATCGATTTTTAAGCTCAAGAGTGGACAGTAGGAGATTAATGAAGGTCACCACTCAACTAGCAAGGGTCTTGTTAGTCTACACATTTTGTGATCTAGCTATAACACTTTTTGCCAATGTCCCTAATGTATAAATTAAAGAGGAGGGGTCCCAGGAGTGAGCCCTATAGGACTCCATTGCTCACTCTACCCCAGTAAGATAATACCCCATTAACTCTTACTCTCTCACACCTGTTAACCAACCAATTTTGAACTCAAATTATAATTTAGCACTGACATTTTCTAATTTTTTCTAAAAGTAGCTGGCGTGAGACTGTGCTGAAAGCCTTACTAAGGTCTAAATATATAACATCAACTGGTTTGTTTTTGAGTGATTTTACTCACTGGTTCATAATAATAATTCAGATTTGTTAAACATGATCTTCCTTTGGTGAACCTATGTTGAGTATCAGCCACCACATTTTTATCAGTTATGAATTAGTTGATACTCTCTTTCAATGAAGCATCCATAATGTTGCATCATATTAATGTAAGACTGACAGGTCTATCGTTACCAACCTCTACCCTATCACCTTTCTTATATATGGGTGCCACAATGGCATCCCTCCAGTCTGGAGGAATAATTCTTGTTTTTAGTGAGTGAGTATGTTATTTGTCAGCTTAGCTAATACTCATGCTAGTTCTTTAAGTGTCCTGGGGTGAATACTGCCTGGACCAGGTGACTGATTTGTATCAAATTGCCACAATCTGTGTTCTGTATCCATAATGTTAATGAATAGTATTTCTTCATTTGTAGTATTAATAGTATTTGACTGCACTGTACCTGAGGTACCAAAAACAGGATAGAAGTATAGGGCCAATGATTTTCTGTTTTCAAAAATAAATTCCGTTTGACAAAATCTTAAAATCCATTTTTTCCATTTTTCCCAAAATTCAGGGCATAACAGCATGTTTTATATAAAACTTTGCCCCAATTTGGTGAGTTTTCAACAAAAAAAAAAAGGTGGCATAAACCGGCTGTTTGCATGCTAAAGTGGCGGAAATGGCGCAAATAGAGTTTTTGCATGAAAAATTGACTCCCATGTACTGGTTTAAAAATGTCATATTCTGTTTTTCACTGGTGTTTCCAGCTGAAAACGGAAAATCATTTGCCTTAGAAGTAGTGATTTAGTTCACTAGCAGTTTCCTTCTCATCCTTACATTGTACATTATTTACCACAACTGGTCCCACATTTTTGTTTTCCTAATTGATCTAATATACAGTAGGTATAGAAAATAATTTATTATTGTTGTTTATTGTGTCAGTGGCTATTTGTTCATTGATTTTTGTTTCCTGATTAATTACTTTCTTATAACATTTCAGTTAAGTTCTATATAATTCCAGTATTTCCTGTGAACCCTTATTTCTGAGGTTACTTAGCAGGGGGTAAGTCATACCATGTGCAAAACTCAGTTACGTTGGGCGGGATTTTCTAAAGTCATAACATGGAAACAACTCCTAGTCACATCAATGTCAGAAACTGCCCCGGTATGGTTTAAACTATGTTCTATCTTGCATGAGCTATTTTCAAAAGTTGGACTTATATGTCGAATTTCTAGCTATTTAAGGTATTTTTCAATTTAAAAAAAGCTATACATCGATGTAAATGCTAGACCAGGTTGCACTCAGTCTGAAAATTGTGTCTGGGCACATTCATATCTGAACTTTGCAGACCTGAGCATAACTAAAGCAGAGGTCTGAAAATTGAATTTAGCTAGCTTTGAAAATTGGACATGGGACAATTTGGCTTATGTCCAAAGTTGTACAATAGAAAATTGCATCTAGACATAGACTTTGAATATCTCCCTTTGTGTTAACCTTTTATTTTTGTTTTCTTTTTTAGTTAATTAATAAACCTGACCATCTTCCCTTTCTACTGTATTTTGTGAAATTTTATATATATATATATATATATATATATATATATATATATACATACACACACACACACTTCCCTTTCTATTGTATTTTGTGAAATATATATATATTTGACAAGCCCTACGTAGAACATAAATAGGGCCATAAAATCTCATTCCCAATTCCTGTTAGATGGGCCTGGTGGCGCTGAAGGTTGAGGCGCTGGACACCACACCTTGCGCCATGCCAGCAACCCGGGTTCAGGAATGAACTCAGGTCATTGGGGGTCGGCAGGAAAGGGAAGGGATAGAGCATCCGGATGATTACTCTCCCTTCCCAGGGAGGGATCTGGGGTTTGCTCCGCTCCTTAGCAGCCCCTGACGGCAGTTGGGGGCAGCACAAGGAACATGCGGTAGCCACGATGTGGAGCTGCGGCAGACGTGGACATACTTGTGCCATGGATGTCATTGCATGTATGAGCTCCAGTGGGGAAACAACGCAGAAGACCCCCAGGTGCTAGGGAGGTGACGAGGGCACCAGAGACCCACACACACATATCCCTAATGCCAGACCTTCCCCCTGACGGCTTCCCAGGTTCTCCACCAGACAGACCCTCTAATCTGCAGATAGGCCTCCAGGAAAGTGAGGGTGATCTGGGGGGCTAGGAAGTCCTGGTGGGGAAAGCTAAAGGAGGGAAAGTCACAGGCGGGGGAGTAGAGGCAGTAGGGTCAAGAGTGCACCTCTGAGAGATGCCTTGACGTCTGGGAGAATAAAATAGATTGTAAAAAAAAAAAAAAATACTGTTAGATAGCATGTGTCTCATTCCAGCATAATTTGCTTTCCTGAAATTTCTGCAAGTTGATATCCAAAGTTCCCTAATCTTAGAAGTGTGGCTGATTTTGGAATATACCTTATTATGGTCACTGGTTCTCAAGGGTTCTATGATTCCACACTTGATTAAATTATTCTCTAGGTTGCTAATAACATTTATTATACAATGGCAAAGAACAATGTTTGGCTCCGATTGGTTAAGCTGGCACTGGAGCCATGATGTTATCCTGGCATAACATCACGGCTCTAGTGCCAGCACATTTACGACCGCACTGAAAGAAAAGAAAAGCATCATTCCGCTGCCTATGAGCAGCTTTACAGCTCTCTGCTTTGCAGCTCTGCCGAGTGCTGACGACCCCCGCTCCCTGCCCCGCTTGACATAAATGCCATCAACGTAAATGGGCTTAATAGTTAACACACTCTGCCCAGAGACAAAGCCCTCCCTCCCTCCCACAACTAGTTGTTTCCTGATCGTCTCTCATTTTCATCCTGTTTTTTTTAATTTTTCAGTCAAGAATAACCCGCAATCATGACCTGCATTCCCCACTGTGATTCAGCGTGAGCATGCAAGAGTACAAGCGCGGCGAAGAAAACCACACTATTCTTCCCTTTCTGACACACAGAAGCCTGTGTCAACAAAGCAATCAGTAAATCTTTTTTTTTTTTTCAGTACCTAGCACACTACAAGTGGGAAAAGCATGTGGACGTTCGTTAATTTAAATGGCACTGGAGCGCAGTTTCTCTCTAACAACACCATAAGACCGCGGGCTTGTCTCTCAATAGTTTTCAGGAGCAGAGGAAAAACAGACGCACACAGAGAGAACCAGGTAATCGAAAACACAGAGAAACAAGGAGTGATAGAGAATTGGGGGGGGTTTAATGTGTCCCTGGCTCAGCATTCAAGTAAGCTTCAGTGGCCAACCTTTCACACTACAGCAGCTACACCTACTGACCCAGGGACAATCAGCACTATTTTTTTTATTAGTATACCTACACACTAAAATGTTACTAAAATTATGCTTATAGTAAACTCCTTAAGCATTTTTCTATTTTTTTTTTTTTACAAAAATTAGCCATTGTATAATAGGAATAATGCACTCCAGGGTGTGTGTCGTGCTGGGATAACGTCACTTCTGGGGTGATTAGTCACACTTGGCCTGCAGCCTCATGCCTAATCACCCCAGGCGTGACGTTATCCCAGCACGACACACACCCTGTCGTGCATTATTCCTTTATTATTGCCTAGTTTCTCATAGGGTCTTTAACATATTACAAATTATATTGTTACATTTAACAAATGATTTAGATGTTACTGATTTTGCAATATTTTCCATCCAATTTCTATTACCTAAATTCAGACAGCATGTAAAAATTATATCTTTCATCTCACAGGCTCTTTCTGGTTCCTGTCTGAGATATATATACACATATCTGTCATCATTTTGGTATAGTAGCCTATGACAAGTTCCCCAGATGAAGTCACAACTCCCCATACTCTTTAATCTTATCCAGACAGAGTCTGTGTTTGCATTATACCAACATATACCATAAATACCATCTGAGGGAATACTAGCCCAGATATTCAAACTGCGCTAGTCTGAGGCGCAAGCCCCTGCGCTGCTCAAAATAGTTGAGCAGGGGTGTGGTCGGGTGATATTCAAAGGAGTTGCGCTGTGGCATGAGCAACCTTGAATATCACCCCTGGTGCCACAGCACTGGCAAGATGATGCAGTGGAAACTTGCGCCACCGCAGTTGCCAGAGTTGAGCATTAAACTTGTGTGGCGTAGTACCATTGCGCCATGCGCAAATTTCCGATATTCAAAAGGTGACATGCAAATGGGGCCATAATTTATGCAAGGCGAGGGGGGCATTTGCATCTATTTATGGCCCCATTTGCATGCCATTTGCATGTAGGTGCGCCGATCCCGAGGACTTGCTCCTGGCCACCCTGCCAGGCAGCAGCTGTCGGGACCGACACCAATGCAGCCGATCGCGGGCATCCAGTTACATGACACCCCCCACACATCTCCCACAGCCCGATCGTGGGCAGAACACGCACATGTCGCCCCCCACCCACATCACCCACAGCCGATCGCGGGCAGAACACGTACATGTCGCCCCCCACACAGCTCCCACAGCCCGATCGCGGGCAGAACCTGTATGACACCCCCAGTTGCCGATCGCGGGCAGAACCTGTATGAACCCCCCAGTGCCCCATCGAACCAGAATGTAACCCTCCCCCAACCCGAATAACTCCTGTGGTCCAGTGGACCGTAAGCTCTCGATCGCGGGCAGAATGTCACAGCACAACCCCCAAACATCTCCTGGTGTCTAGTGTCCCCCACCCACCCACGAAGCCCTCCACCCGCTCCCCGCAGCGGCGGGCGACAGCATCCTACCCGCTGCCGCCGCGCCGTCCGATTGACTGTTCGGTAGGGCTGCCGCCCATTGGTGCAGAGTTACAGTTATCGAAGCGCAGAATATGTCAGATGACAGTCCAGATTTGTGAATGATCATTCAGATAAATCTGACTGTCATGGGACGGGTATGGGCTGCACGCCCATTGGCTGTAGCTCTGCACCAACGGGCGGCAGCCCTACCGACAGTCGGTCGGGCGGGCGGCAGGCTGGTGGATGCTGTCGCCCGCCGGGCTGCGGGGGGGGTGGAGGGGCTTCGTGGGTGGGGGACACAGACACCAGGAGATGTTTGGGGGTTGTGCTGACATTCTGCCCGCGATCGGGCTTTACGGTCCACTGGACCACCAGGGAGTTATTCGGGTTGGGGAGAGGGTTACATTCTGCCCGCGATCGGGCACTGGGGGTTCACAGGTTCTGCCCGCGATCGGGCACTGGGGGTCATACAGGTTCTCCGCCCGCGATCGGGCTGTGGGTGATGTGGGGGGCGATATGTATCGCAGTTCTGCCCGCGACGGCTGTGGAGATGTGGGAGGGGGACATAGACGTGTTCTGGCCCGCTGATCGGCTGGTGGGGGCACAGGACCCGAGTTGGGGCCAGCCAGGTGGCAGTTGCTGTGTTGCGCCTGCAATGCAGCAGCTCACCTGTGGGTGGCCCCTCAACTTAAGCCTTTTTTGGTTCAAGCTTGTGCGGGCAGGTTGGGTTGCGATGTAGATTCTCTGCGCAACCCGACTGAATATCGGGTTGCGCAGGTTATGCATGGATCCTCCCCCTCCTGTTGAGCATGCATTCATTTGCATTGCTCTCTTGCGCAACCTGTTGCCAGTGGCGTAACTGCCTCCTGCTGAATATCGCAGAATGGCGCATTTTGGACTTGCGCATGGCGCAACCCTTTTGAATATCTGGGCCACTGTTCTTAACATAAATTGGAATGCCCTCACCTTTTTATCCTCATCTTGCCAGCCTGAATAGGGAATACCCCTTCATGACCTTTCCCCAAGTATTATCTGCATTCCACCATGTCTCTGTAATCACTGCTAAATCAATGCTGTCTGTGTAAATACAAGATACTAATTTCTGAATTTTATTTCCCAGACTTCTGACATTAAGTGAGATATATTTCCAGCTATCTTTACAAATATCATATTTCTGTTTATTTTATGGTAATGAATGTGCTGACATGATTGATACATTCTCAGTGTATGAGATTCGGTCCACACTCAAACACTCCATCAAATTTATTTTAAAGCATTTTTAGTAATCCTTAGTAGCCTACCCCATACAATGTTTGTTCCTTTTTTTATTCCGGTGGAGTCTATTAGGTCTAAAAAGATGACACTTACTGTGGAAGCAATCCAAAGGCCTCAAAAAAGTAAAATTTATCCAGAATGCCCAGTTTCCCAGCTACTTCTTAGTTTACTTCATTGCTCAGATCCTACCTAGGTCTACTACTGATACAGGTGGCAGTGGGTCCAAACAATGCCAACAGCAATAGTGTCGGCTAGGAGCGCACGGTAAAAATGGCACAGATTTTTTTATTAGAAACCCTGGTCTCCACTAGTGCTTGCCAAGCTGCTCAATACCCCAGCCCTTCACGCCACGGGAGCAGCTCAACCAGCCCCCTTGATCCCAGTGCTCGTCTCCCTTCCCAGCACCACGGATAGCAACTAGGGGAGCGCTTACAGCAAGCGCTGTAAATCGCCACTCACTGTCCATGTGAGCACTTACTAGGTTAGTGCTGTGAACTGCAGCGCTATTCTGGTAGCACCACTTGACGGGGTACTGATACGGGTAGGATTTCCAATATTATGACTTTCCTCCAAGTTCTTTAAGTTCTTTCTCAACATCTTCAAAATCTTTTCCTATGTCCTCATCCAGTCTCCACCCTATGTTATTTGTGACTACATGTACAGCAATAACTGGTTCAGCCCCTACCCTTTTTGTCATTCTCCTGTTATTGTTTTTCATATCAGAAAGCCTGGCCCCTGGGAGACAGGTACTGTTCATGTTTTCTCTGTCTCTTTTACATATTATTGAGCCAGTAAAGCTGAT
Source organism: Neoceratodus forsteri (assembly GCA_016271365.2). Lineage (NCBI taxonomy): Eukaryota > Metazoa > Chordata > Ceratodontiformes > Ceratodontidae > Neoceratodus > Neoceratodus forsteri. Next base: position 6,239,823 of record JADMNL010000040.1, read on the forward strand.
CATTGAATCTCCAGTTGATAAGATTTGCTTTTTATTTGGCTCTTTAGAACTTCTCTGATGACTTCCTCTGATAGGGTTGTACTAATACCAATCAGAGGGGCTTCTTCCAAGTGTCCCCATGCCATGTCAGTTTGGAGCACGTCAAACCTGGTATTTAAATGTATAAGCGGGTGATCTGCTATCCTTCCCTTTTTATGCCTCCTGTTCTCCTGCACTTCAATACTCATAGCTTAAAATCTCATAGATTTTTGTGACTGGGGAACTAGGGAAGTGGATCAGAGGAAGGGAGGGGATGTGGCCTATCCGGACTTCAGTAGGATCTTTGAGACCGTACCATACAGGAGATAAAGAAACACAACCGCCCAGGGGTTGGAGAGAAGGTGGTAAGCTGGGTATCTAACTGGTTGAAAGATAGGAGGCAGAGGGTGGTAGCAAATGGCAGTTATTCGCAGGATGGGAGAGTGACCAATGTAATACTACAGGGATTGGTACTAAGTCCTGTCCTCATCAATGTCTTCATAAGTGACATTGCTGAGGAACTGGAGGGGAAGGTGTGTCTCTTTGCAAATGAACAAAACTCTGCAACAGAGTGGACACCCAGGACAGGGTGGAGAAAATGTAAAGGGATGTAGGGAAACAAGAGGAGTGGTCTACGGAGTGACAGCTGGGTTTCATGCCAAATTATGCAAAGTCAAGCACCTGGGGTGGGGTACCCACAGGCTGTGTATAAGATGGGAGGGAGGTACTTACAGTTACCAAGCAAGAGAGGGACCTTTGGTTGATCATATCCAATGATCTTAAGGTGGCAGAGCAGTGCAACAGGGCAGTAAGCAAGATGAGCCGGATGCTGGGGTGCACAGGGAGGGGGATTTTTATTAAGAGAATGGAAGCGGTGTTGCTTCTGCATTGTTCACTTGTGAGACCCCAACTGAGTACCGTGTCCAGCTGTGGAGGCCACATCTCTGCGAGGACATCGGCAAGGTGGGGGCTGGGCCAGAGGAAGGCAACTAAAATGGTGCGGGGTTGCTTAAGAAATCATATGAGGAGAGGCTGGAGTGAAAGGGGACATGATTGAGACCTATAAGTACCTCCTGGGGGTGAACAATGTGCAGGAGAGGAGTCTCTTTCATAGAAGGGGCAGTACCAGAACACAGGGACATGCTATAAAGCTTGGGGGGAGTTTAAGAGGGATGTGAAGAAATATTTCTTCATGGAAATTATTCAGTTTAAACAAGAAAAATTCATAATGAAACGGCTTTTCTATTAACATTTGATAGAAGAAGCAGAAGGAATTTCGATCTTAGATCAGCGGGCATTCCTTTAGGATTTTAATACAATAGAATCAGTGTACTCTAAAGAAGGGTGTCAACACATTTTTTTGGCACCCTTTGTTCTTTCACCCAAGATAATAGGGTGTAGGTTAAGGGGGGATTAGTACTGTATTCTTTTTTTTCCCTTCTTTGTTGGTTTGTGAGGGATTGTTTCTCTCCTGCCCCCTTTATGGGGTAAAAGATTGCAAACCCATTTACAAGGTACAGAGGAAACACAAGGAAACAAGATATTGGACACTAGGTATGAATTAATGGGAGTTATAAATCTAATTAATTATTCATGAGCTTAACTAGCTCATTGATTGGCTGCCGTACCGGGCTGAAATCTCTTACAAATGCCTGGCATAGCAGCTACACAGTTGTTCGAGCGCAGCCTTTTACTGCCAAAGGATTAAACTGTAGTAATTCCTAACAGAGAACTGAAATAAAAACAGAATTCATCACTTTATCAGCATTTGTACAACACAACACGCACTAAAAAAGCAATGAAATACAAACATATGATATCTCACTGAACACGGAACAGGACGAACACACACCATGCGGCAGCCTTCAAGACATGTGACAGTCTCACCGCCCAGCACAAAAAAAAAAAGCTCCAAAAAAGGTCACTACTGCAATTAGACTTATAATCGCAATAATGACCTCAGTGCTGTTCATTTCCTGTCGATTAACAACTGGCTGGGAGGTGTTGGCCCTTGGCTGTGCCTCGGGCCACCCTTTCCCCCTCCAACCAGTTGTTAAATATCCAGGAAATGACCAGCTCTGAGGTCATTATTGCTTAATTCATTCACTGTTAAGAGAGTTATAAGTCACGGAGTCATTCACAAAGGTAAGATGGGGTTGAGGCTCTGGTAGGCGTTTTTCATGGGTTTCAGTGAAGTAAAGGCGTTTTTCGTGGGTTTCAGTGAAGTAAAGCTGAGAGTAGACTGGGTCAGACTGGTACAGATTATAGGTTTCTCACAGAGATTATATTATATAGGTCTAATGACCCAGTAAATAGGGACAAGTAGAGACAGGATCAATATACATATGAAATGTCTGTGGGTATTTTGTATCTGGTAATGAATAGGCAAAATGTACGCTCTGAGCACTAGACAAGAGGAAAGGATTGTGAAGGGGGGAAGAGAATAATAACTAAGGGGTCAGTATATAAGAAAGCTTCCATGAAGGATCATTTTTGCTATATCCCCATACACAGGAAGAGTTGGCAGCCCCCTCTAATGGCTGGGGCACTTCAGGGGGCCTGCAACCCAGTGAGTGAAAAGCACATTTATGACAATGAATGCCATATGCTATGGGACCTGATATGTCTCAACAATTTAATACAGACTATATATAGAACTGTTAAGGGTGAGGCCCCTAGAGGGCAGATATTATGGACTCTGTAATTATTCAGATATCCATTAATAGTGTCTGTATGGTAGAATGTTCTTGATATTTGTACTCCTGATGAATGTTCAATAAACAGTAAGCAAAAAAAAAAAAAGAATTATATAATTATTTGCTGTATGTTGAAAGTAAGAAACCATTCAATAAGCTTCCCTTGTAAAGTTATGGTTTTCACTCTATCACTGGTTACTGCTGGAGCAACATGGCATTCCTTGCCAAGCCCCTGCCATCTTTTCTTGTACAGAAGGAAGTCCAAGGGCTGCTCAAGCTTGCAGTAGGTTTGTTGCATGCATGTACTGTAATTAAGCGGCGAGCCTTAGAATTTGTTTTCCATGGTCTACTCTGCTGTTTTATTACGACCTCTATTTAGCTTCCCTAATGTGCCCAGGTAATACACAGTACTCAGCCTACTGAAGTGCTAATGTGAGTTGGTAACTTACATTGTACAACTGCTTCATTTATTTATACCAGATTCTGACATTTGTACTCTGGGAAGTTAAGTGACGAGGCACCCATAACCTGTGCATGATTTTGTTAATTCCAGGACATATATCAAGTCACATATGACCGATGATTGATCGATGGAGTGCAAGCAAGTGGGATGTTGTATATTTGGGACCATCTGTGACTCTGGACTCAATCCTTGGCTCAATTTCTCCAACTGGGTAAAGATGGACATTTTATTAATTATATACTGAACCCTCCCATTGCTGTGACTGTTGGGAGGGTGTCTAGTAGAAATCTTATTCTTGTATTTACAGTGCTATAGTTTGTTATCCCTCTGGGGAGCGCCTTTGTACTTTTTGATTGTTCACAAAATCCAATAATGAAAACAGGATGCCATTCTACCTTTTGTATGCAGTGACATATTCCTAATATTCTTAGATTCTCAACTGGGATATTTTACAGTCATTCAGCAATTTTAAGTCAGGTTTGTAATCTGTGTGGATGTTCAACTACGATGACAGCCCCAGCGGTTTTTCAAAACTGGTGCGCGTTGTATTTATAATGCAGCTGTGTCAGGGCGCCACTAACACAAGTTTGATGATGAACAGTACAGCACCACCCTGGGCACCTTGTATAAAACGAGGATGAGGGGAGACAAAATCACTTTTTATTGCAAAAATACTCCTTTTCACATAAAAGAGTTTCTTTGAGGATTTTTGTCCACTTATTTAAGTTAAATTTAGGAAGGCTGGATGAATTTCAATGCTGCAGGACAATTTTTATTTTAGTCATTTTGCCTAACACACAGATCCTGTCTTATATTTTATCTAGATATAGTTTCAAAAAGTTGAATATAAAAAAATGCCAACTTTTTAATTTAAAAAACAATATTTGATATTTTCTTTTTTTAGCTATAACTAATAAAATGTAGTCCCTTCCCAACTGTTCAGCATATGTCTACCCACACATTCAGTAGGTGGAATATTTATCGTAGAATGCAGGAAATCAAACTTCTGCAGAATTCTACTGGCCGAATGTTCACCTCTCCCCACACAAACAGACACAACAGAAGGTCTCAGTAAAGCTAGGGATTTAAGCAATAAACCACTCCAGGGTGTGGGTTATGCTGGGATTTAACCACGCCTGGTATGATTTGATCATGAGGTCGCAGGCCAAGTGACCAAATCCACACCAGAAGTGGGTTAACCCCCAGCATAACCCACACCCTGGAGCAGTTTACTGTGATTATACAATGTTCCACTTTCTTAGGGTGAGGAAAAAGAAATTAAGACTTTTTTTATTTTTTCCCCCCTCCTGCCACCCCTGGCCAGCCACTCCTTCGGGTCTCTCAATGTCCCGACTCGTGCACTCCCCTCATCCCCGGCTACCACTCACCTCATATCGCAACCCCCCCCCCAGGTAGCCTGGCATATCCCTTCACCGGACGTGTCCCTCTCCTCTGAGGGGGAAGGTGCCGGTGGGGTGGTGCAGCACGTCTGTACTGGCCCTGGGGTGTCGCTGAGGCGGCGGTGCCGGTTAGGAGGCCTGGCAGCAGTCAAGGGACCGGAGAGACTGTCATCCAATCAATCAGGGCAGTTTCCTGGTTTTCTCCCCAGGGAGTGGCATGTCACTGACGTCAAGGCATGTGCCGACATCCGCCACTCCCCTAGTGCTTCCATCTCAGGCATCTGTGCTGAGCCCCCAGTCTCCACCAGGGGCCAGCATGCACTGAGTGCATCCCACCTCTCCCGAGGCGAGCCATCCTAGGATGCTCCTTTCCTTCTCCTGATCCGTTCTCCAGCGCACCCGAGTCCATTCCCAACCCGGGTCACCGGCGCTGCAGGTGGAAATCCAACCGCTGCACCAACGGGCTGGCTTTTTTAATTTTAATTATTTTTATTGATTTTATTGCTCTACCACAAAAAACAATCCTTTGTTGCTATGGAGACTTTGTTCCCGTGAATGGAATGACACCCTCCTCCCCTCTGTGCTCCAACAATCTGCCGTTTCATTTCTATGGGCATGTAAATGTACCTTTGACAGTCTGCAAAAAGAATAACACCCCCTCCTGTCTGTGCCCCAACCATCTGCTCCACAGCACAGGCACAGGAGGACAACTCCGTAACACTGGATGTTCTGATGTGGTGGTGGAGCTCTAGGAGATGCGTGTACTCCTCCCACCATGTCTGTTTAGTAAAGATGTATTTTAGCATTTCGATGAATGTTGATGTAGAGAAAGTGTTTTTTATTGAAGAATGAGGGCTAAAAGTTGTAGAAATCATAGTCGAAAAGCCGTGCCGTGATACTGGGCATGCATCATTGCATATGCATAACCCAGGGGATATGTATATGCATAGCCGCATGTGCAGAATCAAGGCTCAGGTTTTCAGATGTGATTTCTACAAGTTTTAGCCTTTGTTTTTCAGTAAGAACCAGTTTGCCTGCTTCTGCATTCTTCATACTGTTATACATTATCTTTACCTGAATAGCAATGGTGGGAAGTATACACGAGCTGCTGCCGTGCTTTCGTTCAGTAAAAACAATAGCGCAACGGCAAAGATGGATTTTATTCCGGGTTCTTCTTCTGCTGTGACTGTCCTAGGTCACAGAGGAGGTACTGTTACACAAAGTGTTTTTGTTTTCTGAGGATATTTTTACACTTCAATTATGTAATATTGGCTTGATGTCAGTATTGCTAGCACTGTATAAATGTGCATGCATGATTCAGCTGTACCCTTCTGCATTGAATTCCAGTTTTCACATTTTTCAATTAAATACCAGTCATATAAAGTTGAGAAAATAAAACTGTGAGCAGTAATTCATTTTTGTAATTTGTGCATGTGTGTAAGGAGGGGACTATCAAAGACGAGAACATTTAATCAACTTGTTTGTTCTTTTTATTTTGAGGGTCTAAATGATTTTTTAGTGAGCAAAGGTGGCAGCCATGTTTGTAATGCCAATCATGAATTTTTAACAAAGGCATTGATATTGTTAGTGTGCTTCGTCCTTTGTGATTGCAAGAGCTTTTTACCTGTACCTTAGATAGCTCTAAGACATAAGTGCCAACAAAACAGGATTCCTGATTTCCCGTTTATTTTTTAAATAACATTACTTGTGTACGATAAGTGTGATTTACGACTTTTTGTTAAATAGTTCTGGTTTTAGGCAATACATGGAATAAGCTGATTGAGTGCCATCTCTTCTCCCAAAATGATCAATACCATTGATGGTACTTTCTGTTTCCCATTTCCTTTGGCAGTGTTTCCTAGCCATTTTGTTTTTTAATTCTGCTTGTAGCTCTCCAGGCACCAGAACTCTCTTGGGCTACTCAGCATCCCTGCCGCTTCAACCGCCCACTGTGACCCCACCTCCTCAAGGACATTACTTTCTCCTCGGCAAACCCTCTCCAGCCAGGGGTCCCCGAGGAGATCGAAGGGGCAGTGGCAGAGATCCGGTGTTGGGCGTGTGGTGGCGGGCGCTGAGAGCCGTCGCCTATCTGGGCTGGAGGGTGTTTTTCCTTGTGTTACACCCCCCCCCGGCCGTGGGAAGTGTAATGCCGCCAGCCCATGACGTGGATGCTCCCACCCATGTCTGGAAGGCAGCCGCCCAACGTCTTCCCCCTGCTAGCAAGTCCCTGTGTGTCATAGTGTTGCCAGTCTCCACTGGGAGACTCTGCTACACCGTGCTGTCACTGAATCCCTCCCTGAGAGAGGAGAGCAGTCCTCTGGACGCTCGATCCTCTCTCTCCCCCCTGCTGACCCCCAGCGATCCGGGCTCGCTCCCGAACCCAGGTTGCAGACGTGGCATGAGGTGTGGCATCCAGCGCCTCAGACCTCAGCACCACCGGGCCGGCCTATTTCCTAGCCATTTTAATATTAGTTACACCTCTTATTATCATTCTGTATAGTTTAGCCAATAACCTGTTTGCTAAATGGTCCATTATTTCTATTTCTTGCAAATATCCACCTTTCCAATCTCCTAAATGTAATTTGGCAATTTCAGCTAATATTATTTTATTAATATTATAATTAATATTGATATTATAATATTAGTATAATATATATTATCATAATATTATCAATTTTACTTTGTTATATAAACATTTTTTCTCTTTGTGTATTGCCCAAATTTGTTAATGAAACAAAGCCATTTACATCAACTGTGCCCAGTTTACAATTCTGAAAGACATCATATGTGTAACAGTTAACATCTGTTGGGCTATTCTGTTCCCATAGTGCTGGGTTCCACCAGATACGTGTTTGAATCCCTGATCTAAAATTATCATCAAGTTTCCCTTAGCATGCCCCAAATAATTACAGCTTTGCATGCTTCATATTTTTCAACTGTGTATGAGAACACAAGATAGTTAGTAACACTAATCCTTTATTTCTGAAGTTTATAATGTCCTGAGTTACATTTATGGTGGTGGTGGTGGTGGTGGCGGGGAGGAATGATCTCAGTCTTCTGCATACAGAACTGTATCAACAGGGTCAAACAGATGGAAATGTTTGATCTGGGGTGCTCCAGCAAGGCACAGGGATACTCCCTGTCAGGGTAAACTCAGAGGTAATATTAGGTGCCTTTTCTTCGCTCAAAGGGTGATGAACCTATGGATCCACCTGCCAGCAGAAACAGTGGACATGAAGACAATACAGGCCTTTAAGGTAAGCCCAGACAAATGTCTGCTTACCACTGGAATCACTGGACACCCTGTGAACTAGGGAGGGTGGGGAAATCTCTATACTACAGTATTAGTTTGCACAGCATACTGGTTGGTCCCTTCTTATAAGCCTGGGGTGAATTTAACGGACGTAGTGACTTGTATTATCTTAAATTAATAGATTATTAAATTTAATCAAAAAGTGTATGCATCTGCATTTTCAACTACAAAAAATACATTGTTAAAACTGTTGCATGTCCTGTTAAAGAGTCCTGATTGAATCCTTCGCTCTTTCATTCAATTAGACATGCCTTAACGGAGAAGAAAATTCTGATCCAAAAGTTACGTGTTGCTAGGTTAGTGGTGATATTGTGAATTATGCCACTGGCACTATACTGCGAGGGGCTGGCATCAGCATTCCATTTCTTTAGCATCAACATTATATTAATGTGTTTACCCATGCAAGATCTTCCCTGGGTAGGGTGGCGATCCTGGGGGGTGGGATTACCCTCTCATTACAATCACTACTAATTTCTGCTTTTTCTGTCTGAGACAGGAGAAATGCTGGTAACAGCTAGATGACACATATTATGATCAAACACCATTTTGAATTTTGTAGTACTTAAAGCTGCAAAGCAATGAAGGGGTTCTTGGAATTGCCTTACGATCCACCCCTCTTCATTGCCACATGCTGCATTGTGCTTTTTTTACCTTCAGGGCTGACTAAATAAGTTTACTTTACATGTTAAAGACATTATTTCATGCAATTAAGATGGTGTTGACCCTTGGACCCTGTGGCATCCAGCCCTTTCTTGCACTGTATGCTCATACTAGTGTTCTGCTAGAAGCATGCATGAGAGGGCACCGAGGGGTCAAAATCATCTTTACTGAGCTGCTGGCTTGGTGGTGCTGAGGGCTGAGGTGCTGATGAGCACCTTACCTTGTGCTGCACTGGTGGTCCAAGTTTGGGAACAAGCTTGGGTTGCCTGGGGTCAACGGGGGTGGGGGGCAGGTCTGGGAGTGGATGCAGCAGCCATAAGGCAGCTCTCCTCTCCCAGATCGGGAGGCTTGCCAACTCAGCTCTTGACTGCCACCTGTTGAAAGCCTGGTTGACATGCTGAATGCCCGACTGGAACACGTATCTGTGTCACAGGGGTGGGGGGAAGCCACAGGTTCTGGGTTGCAAGTGTGCCTCCAAGGCTTGCACAGGGGCAGAAAAAAGAAAACAGGACCTGAGGATTAGCTAGTGCACTGCACACCTCTCCAGAACTGCTCTACCACCTGGGTACCTCGGGGCATTCTGGGCGTGTCTCTGCAGGGGGGAGGACGCCCTCACCCCTCTAGCCCTGTCCCTGGAGGGAATCAGTGGAGGAATATGCGCAGAGGTAAATCTGGGGGAGGTGAGGTGAAGCAGTCAGTAACCTGAGGGGTAAAGAGTTTATATGGAACAAAAGTCATGTTTACTATGTTAGTCGATTCAGCAGGTGAAGTCAAAAGAGGCTGGATTGCAATGTGATCCTGCTACACCCCAGTCATTGTCCTTTTAGCTGGTTTATTTCTTTATCCGGCATTCATTTCAGAGTGTTCTGTTCACTGTAAAAGTATTCATTTAACAGGTCAGCCCTATTATCAGGCATTTATCTGCGTGTGCTTCACTGTAACCCCATATGGTGTAGGTATGTACGATGTTGTCTTTTTCCATTGAACACTAAACATCAAAAATGTGTCTTGGAGCCTGTCTGCTGCACAGTGCTACCAACTAGTTCTGTCCAATACAACATCTGAGGCAATGCTCATCTGCTAAGGGCTCAATCCACACTGTGCTATGCACCATTACATGGGTGTGTGAGCCTCCTGTGCTTCACAGAGGCACATGTTGGGGCCCCTGCCAAATTCCCATTCTGCAGCCGATGCTGTTATGGTGAGTGTAGCTGTGTGACAAGCAGTATGGATAAGGTAGAGAGTGGGCCCTCCCCATGCTATGCCAGATCCAGATGTTTATTAAGGCAACCTATGGGGTACATAGCTTCCGTAACCAGCAGGTGGGGGCTACGCATCCCCAGACAAACGCCAGTGCTATGGCAGCTCTGATCTCCATATGAGCTCAGAGGGCAGCTACTCTCATAGGAAAACTGGAAAAGTAAAACAGAACACACAAAAGAAGACATTTTGAGAGGTCCCTTACTCTCCTACTTTGAGGATAATATTATCCATTACAGATATCGTTTCATGAAAAAAATTACTGAACTTATCACGTTTTGCAGTAACTACCTTTTGTTTGTAGGTGTGCCACAAAACATTAACCTTGTATGTTTTTTTATTTATTTTTATTTATTGATGAATGTCGGATAACACCTTTGAGTCAAAGACTCCTTTACAAAGGTTCCACGTCATAGAAAACAGAGACATCAGGGACAATAGCAACAACTAGACACAATAATTACAGAAATGGTTACAAAATGGTTATAGATAACACAGTAAAGCAGCTGGTAAAACAGAGTTACAGAGTGCTGCCAAACATAGGTACATAGTGCAGATGGTAGCAGGTAACAAAAACATACACTGCAGGGTGGTGGCACTAGCCATGCCCTGGTGGTTATTTGCAGGCCTAGCTTGGACTGAGGTGTCCATTGTCAAAATATAGGCACACACAGGGGCGGCTGGACCAGAGTTAAGTCCATAGCCGTGGGGGGGTGGGAGTGGACAGCGTATGTGTTGGTGAACTTTAAAGGGTAAGGGTCAGACAAGGACAGAAAACGATGTGAGAGTAGGGAAGATCTTGCTCAGGTGCTATATAAAGGTTCGCCAATGCTGCAGCGACATCTGTTTCAGCGATGTAAATGATAGTGCAAGCAACTGGCCAACAGCAAACGCTGTGCTATGACACTGCACCACCAGCAATGTACTGCGCAGGATCTAATGAAGAATGTCATTTAACAATAAGGGAAATACAAGAAATAACTGCTCAACCAGCTCACCATGCAGAATATGTCAAAGGAACATGAAGGTACATTATTGCAGGGGGGGGGGTCCTCCTACCCGCACCCTCCACTACTTCATTTAACAACCTCCGAGTCGTGGCAAACTCGAGGGAAGGCATATAAACAGTCAGAAAAGAATGACAGGAGCCCCATATAGTTTCTGTAGAGCAACTTTACTGATGGCCATAACACACTTTTTGCCACAGTGTCATGCATCAGAAGCATGCCATATGAGCGAACAGAAGAAACAAACTACAGTACCACCAGCCGTTACACCCTGTACCTGGAAGCTGACAGCAACCCCAGGCAAGCAGTCTGACAGACTCTTCAGCTCATACTGCTCTACAACATCCGTGAGTCTCTGGCTGGAGTCCTTATATTTCCATCGGAACGAGCTGACCAAAGTCCCCAGCACATATTGTTAGATTTTAATTTTGTTCATGTTCTGCTCGGCTCGCAATACACCTACAATGCCCGGCACTGTCATTACATTACCAGCAAACATACCAGGTGGCAAGAAACCAAGGTAGCACAGACAGCCTGCACCAACATCCCAACATCATTTCAGCGCCAGAAATCAGTCGGCACATTAACGAACTACCCTATATACATCCCTCTGCTGAGCATCTTATGCCACTTCCATGATATCTCATTTTCTAATAATAAAAAAAAGGTAGTTAGCATCAACGATGGGAGTATCAGTAACGGTCAGCAGGAGGCAACATTATCCTATATATCGGTAGCCTGCCGAAGGAAACAAGAGCCCGCTACCTGCTAAACCTGTGCTGATAAATATAAATGTGAATACAACTCTGAAATTATTGTATTCCCTGGTTTGGCTCACTAACAAGGGAGATGGGAAGGGTCTACTCTCAGATCAAGCTTCCCAAACAAACCTCGCACAGCTAGGGTCAACAGAGGGGGGAGCACGCAGACTAGTGCAGTGCCCTAGGATTATTACCTTTACTGATGGGCTGTGGCGATATATATCTAACTCCCCCTAAAATAACGAATGGGCTATTTACCTGCTGGTTTGCAAAGCTGTAGCAAGCATTGGAGAAGGATCCCCCAAGTGAGACACTGATATTGAGGGTTTGCAAGTCTTGCCCAAGAGGGAACAGGGCAGACAAACTCAGGGATTACTCCGTATAGATGTCAGGTAACCGCAAAATTCCCACCCAACCAAAAAGCCCCTTTCCAGCCCCATTAAGGTGTAAATGTCCCTCCTTAATAATGTACCACTATAATAAGGGAGAATTAACTGGTAAAGGTGAGGGTAGGGATAAAATTGTAATAACCGACTAGCCCCCCCAGTGAAGAAAGGGATTGCTAAGAGGACCAGCAACCGATCACTGTGAGAGCATAACGATTGTGGCTCCCATTGTCAGGATCTCTTAGTGGACTAATATGACCCACAATATGGGGGTTAATATTATGAGCCCCCATTTGACTATACGGCCCCTGTAAACAAAATGACACAGCAACAGAGCTCCAACAGACAGCTTTGAAAACAGATGCCAACTGGGAGCAATACACTTAGTGAACATTTAAATTTGAAAGAAAACAAAACAAAGATGTCCCTCTTCTCTGATACCAGAGAAAATATTGGGACTTCAGGGCTCCAATAGTCTGAGCCTGACTGTAGTGTCCGGGGGGAGGGGCCATCTCTCCTACCTGTGTTTCTGTAGAGAGCAACGGAACCCCTCCAAAGTAAGCTAGAGGCTCAAATAACAGATCCCCCTGACATTGTCGTGAGGTCAGATGAGCCGCAAATCATCAGCGAAGGGAGATCAAACCCCCCAAGCAGCACTCAAAGAACAAGAACTTGGCTACAACATAGCCATAAGCTGAAGTCGGGGGGGGGAGGGGAGTCTGCCGAGCATGGGACTGAAGCAGCTGCCTGATCTCCTGGAGTGTGGACTGTCTTTGTTGGCAGCGATCATCTCTGGATGTGGTTGCAGATCAGATATTGCTGCAGAGAGAGATGGCCTCTGGAAGCTTGGTCTGTTGTTGGGGGAGGGTCACCGCCATCCCTCTCGAAGTCATTTCTTTTGCTGCCTCCTCTGGGGAAGAAAAACTTGTTGGGCCATCCAGAAACATGATGGTCAGCCTGGCAGGATATGGGGTCTGGAATTTGAGCTGTTGGGCTCACAAGGCCCGTAGAACTGGTGAGTAGGCTCTTCTCTTGGCCATTACCCAGGTGAATAGTCATTACTGAAGTAAAGCCGAGTATTTCTATAGGTGATTTGCCTCATTATCCATGCTCAAAGTAGGATATCCAGCTCAGTGGTGTAACTCAGGAATTTCACTATCACAGAGTGTGGTCTATCCATTGGCTTTTGCGGCTTTGGTTGCAAAGCGCGGAAGGCCCGTTCAATATCTATAGAACTGTTGGGATCTAGTTGTAGCAAGTCCCTGAACAGGCCCTCCATGAAAGCTCCCATATTCCAACCCTCCATGTCCTTTGGTAAACCGTAGATACTCAAGCTGTTGCAGTGGGACCTAGTTTTTAGGTCCTAGCACTTCTCATGTAGTAACTGGCAGTCCTGGAGAGTGTGGGCCACTATACGCTTGAGACGATCAAACCTGGTATCAGCAGTGCCAGCCTGCTCCTCTAGTGCTTGAACTTTTGTTTCAATTTTGGCAAAGTCTGCTTTGAGGTCCTGCTTAAATTCCTGGACCTCTGTGCGAAAGTCTTTCAGCTCCGCCAATATTGCTGTATTAGAGGGTTGCGGCATGGGTAATGGCTCAGCTGCCATGTCTGGACTCTGAGACCTGGTAGGCTGGTGTGGCGATGCAGCTCTTTTGGGTGCCAATGTCTCAGGATGTGCCATTGTCTCCTGCCCATCGGATATAGAAAGCTCCTTATAAGTAAAAGTATACAAAGACAAATGCCGTTGAAAATGTGGATTAGCTGTATTTAGGAGGTTTAGGTCCAGAGCTCCTCTCCGTGTGCTGCATCGTCCTCAGAGCCGGAACCAGAAGTCCTCACTCAATCTTTCTTCAGCATCTTAAGCTGGGTGCTGCCCTTTGGAAAACTTCTGCCTACCAGCCAAAAATGTTAGCTTCCTTTTTCTGAAATTAGATGAGAAAGCCAAGTGGTACCCCAGTAATTGTCCTCCACTTCTCTTAACTAGCTTCTTTTCCTGCAAGCTGCAAAACAGAGGTGGGAGCCCCAATCCTCTATGGGCTCCAAAACCTCTATGTAGTCATATTTTTAGCCAGTTAGAACCTTGACTTTCCAAATTAAATCACTTTTACTTTATAATTGGAGCTGGAATCTGGTCCTGGCAATTTCTGCCAGTGTAGAGTTTTACACAATGGTCTTAGGAAATCATGGTCTGTGACTGGCTGAAAGGTGTCACATGACTGCATCGATGCCTTCATATGACCATCTGTATAAACAAACTTCGTTATCTTAGCAATATAAGCAGTAACAATCAAAGAGTTCTTTAAAACTCTATGGTAACAATGCAGTTACATTCTAAAAATGTAAACAAGGCAACCACAGCATGACATCAACAAATGTGAACTCACTTTTTAAGCTCTTCATAGAACACAGAGAATATTGGATGTGCAACTATGCACAACCCGTGTGTTCTGCCACCTCAGAGTTCTGATTCCCTCTGACCTCGAGCAAAGCTTAGAGGTCCACAGAAATCAGAGCGTCGGGGGTGGCAGAACACACAGGTTGTGCATAAAGTTGCTCATCCTGTATTTTTCACAGTGCATAGTATTATGTGAAATGTGCAAGCAGCAGTTCTTTCACTTTCAGAACGAAACTGACTTGTGCAGCCTCTAGAGGTTTCAAAATGCTGTTGTACCACAGAAGGGTACAATCCCATTCCATGTCCTTTGAACTGTGGTACAACAACATTTTGAAAGGGATGGAATTCTATACAGAACAATGCTGTACTATACACTTTAACTGTGTTTTATGCACAGAGGAAAGAAGCACTCCATCTGGTTGAGAGTATTGCCTTGAGCTAAGATAGAACATTTTAGAAGTGAAATAAGCCCCTCCAGAGTGGGTAATGTGGGGGAATCAATGCACTCCTTAAGATGGTTGAAGGTGCTGGGCAGTACCTTGTGTCTCCCAACAAATCCAGGGAGTGCATCGATCCCCTGCCATACTTGCCCCGGTGAGGCTTACTGCTTAATATTTTGATGTTTAGAGGCAAATGGGAGCCCTATTTACTGAACTCAGAAGAAAGGGTTCCGAAAGAACTCCTAAAACTGAAGGTGGACAAAGCAATGGGGCCTGATGGAATTCACCCCAGAATTCTAAAAGAATTAAGGGGAGAACTAGTGACACCACCAACTACCCTTTTTAACAAATCATGGGAGAATGGTGTGGTACTGGAAGACTGGAGGAAGGCGGAAGTGATTCCCCTTCACAAACGTGGGAGCAAGACAGAGGCAGGAAACTATAGATCTGTCAGTTTGACCTCTGTGGTAGGGAAAGTGATGGAATCACTTTTGAAGGAAAGAACTGTTGAGTACCTAGAGGCCAGTGGGGCATAGGACCCAAGGCAGCATGGGTTCACAGCAGGAAGGTCATGTCAGATGAATCTAATTAATTTCTTTGACTGGGTGACCAAAGTAGTAGACCAGGGAAGGGTTGTGGACATGGCCTACCTAGACTTTAGCAAGGCATTTGACATAATCCCACACAAAAGATTAATAATCAAATTAACCAGCCTGGGAGTGGGTCCCAGGGTGGTAGCCTGGGTAAAACATTGGCTAGACAAACAGGACACAGAAGGTAACTGTAAATGGAGTCCACTCTGAAGAAAGAGGGGTTACTAGTGGGGTACCGCAGGGTTCAGTACTGGGTCCAGTCCTTTTTAATGTCTTTCTAAGTGAAATTGCAGAGTGACTGGAAAGAAAAGTATGCCTTTTTGCAGATGACACAAAGATCTGCAACAGAGTTGATACACAAGGAGGCGTGGAAAGGATGAGAAGGGACTTGGCAAGGTTGAAGGAATGGTCAGAAGTATGGCAGCTTGGCTTCAATGCAAAGAAGTGCAAAATAATGCACCTGGAAAATAAAAACCCAGGGGAAGATTACACAATGTTGGGGGAGGGAGGTAGTAACAACAACAAAATGGAAAGGGACCTGGGGGTAATCATATCAGATGACTTTAAGGTTAGCAAGCAATGTGAGAAGGTAATAGGGAGGGCTGGGGGGATACTGGGATGTATACGGAGAGGCATCACCAGCAGAAAACAGGAAGTTGTTATCCCTCTGTACAGACAGTTGGTGAGACCCCATCTGGAGTACTGCATCCAGTTTTGGAGATGCCATCTCTGCAACGACATAGACAGGATGGAGGCAGTCCAGAGGAGGGCAACTAAAACGGTGCAGGGTCTGCAAGAGAAACCATACGAGGAGAGACTAAAGGAGCTTAAGATATATACTCTTGAGGAAAGGGGGGGGGGGGACATGATAGAAACTTTTAAGTACCTCAGTGGAATCAACAAAGTCCAAGAGGGTAGCATCTTTCAGAAAAAGAGATGTGCAAGAACAGGGGGACACAATTTGAAGATAGAGGAGGGACGGCACTGGGGCAATGTGAGGAAGTATTTTTTCATAGAAAAGGTGGTGGACGCATGGAACAGCCTGCCTGAGGAGGTTGTGGGGTCTAAAACTGGGGGAGAATTCAAGAATACATGGGACAGACAGTAGGCAATTCTTGTGGGGGGTAGGAAGAAATAGGCTGTTGGTTAACTAGGATCTGCAGCTTATCCTGTAGGTAGGGAAATGGGCAGACTAGGTGGACCAAGCAGTCCTTATCTGCTGGCAGAGTCTATGTTTCTATGTTTCTACTTGTTAATGCCTTAGGGTAAAGAATGATGATATCCACTATCTTTATGATAGAATGTTTATCATTAATAGGGACCTTGAGACAGAACGTCTGAAGATGGATGGGTGGAAGCTCCATCCATTCCTGGGACAGGAAGATGGTAAGCAGTCTACAATAACTGCTTCCCTCTGAAGGTAGGGGATATGTGACAGGGAGCTTCTGCCACTCTTGAGGACCGACCTTTTCTTAAATCTGTTGCAACAGTTCTTCTATTTCTTAGCCTAATCTATCCTTTACAATTTCTAGTCCATAAGATTGGCCACTTATGGGCACCCCCTTCCCTTTCTTGACTCTACTATAGTGTCCTCTTTAATTTTCCTTTTCACTCTCAGGTCCTTGTACAGGGAGGTTAGTGTGGCGACCTCCGAGGATATATAAAACAACAGGCTGTGTTTATCGTTTGTTGGATTTAGTATGTAATAGCACTACTATGTCATAAAATACCTTGATGTACCTTATGTGTATAAAATCTGTAAACGTTGAAAATACCATGGCACTAGGTGTTTTTGATAAAGGTAAAAAGTACAAGGGGACTGTATATTATAGAAATTTAGTTAGTTGTGCTGTTTAAAATGCATGTAAATTGCTGTAAGTTGAACAAGTCTGAAATGTCATGGTGATTTACATATATCCCATGATGCTTTGCATTATGGAAGTATTATGTGATGTTGTGTTTCTTTGAAACTTGGCTTATTATAAGCCATCTAATGCAATGCATCTACCTCCCTTGATGGCTACAACTTGTTCCGACAAGACAGGATTGCTAAACGCAGGGGTGGATGCCTAGTATATGTCAGGTCTGCAATAAAAGTGCAGGCCCTTGATAACAGTCTTAATACAAAAGAGGCCCAAATTCTGAACCTCAAATGAAACATGGGGACACAGAATAAAGTCCTGCTGGTCTCTACTGTATACATACCTCCAGGGCACCAACCTGCTGGGCTAAACCATGTCATAGCAAGCCAAGAGCAACTAGGCAACCACTGGGAGAAGATCACTGTAGGTGACTTCAACATAAACTGGTACTCACAGAAAGAAACAAAAGCAAAAGATCTAATTACTAGCCTTTTCCTAAAACAGATGGTTACTGCTGACACCCGGCCTAACTACAAAACAGGGAGCAGCTCTCTCATAGACTGGCTCCTGACCACACACCCTGAGCATATGTCTGATGTCACTGTCTTGCCTGACAGCTTCAGTGACCACTCCCCTGTGAAGTGTACCTGGTCTAACAATTTCCCCAAGAGTTCACCCAAGGTGTGCAAAAACTGCTGCCTAAGGCCTGGACTACTTGAACATTTCAAGATGTATGTGACACAACTGGATTGGTCCCCGCTGGCTGGGGATATAGATGGGAATGAGGCACTTAACTACTTCATAATGGTTTTCAACCATGCTTGTGATATTTTTGCACCACACAAAATTAAACAATTACGGGAACCTCCAATCCCTGGCTCTCCAACTCCCTTATTGGACTTATGAAGAACAGAGACAATCTTAAAAGCAGTTGGTACACCTGCTGCATTTAATACCTACAAGGCAGCTAGAAACGACAGCACCAGACTCATCCGACAGACTAAAGCCTCCTACTATAAGGATCTACTAACCAAAACCTGGGGTTCTGGAAAAGACTTTTGGTGCTCTCTTAAAACCTAACGGGCAAAGCCCCAAAGACCCCCCAGATCTACTACTGACTGTGAAAGGGGCCCCTACAGGAACCCATCAAAATTGCCAATGAGCTCAACGACGCATTCACTGAACTTTCAAGTGTACTCCCTGGTGACTACTTCAAAGATATGCAAGTTCAGCAATGCCCAACTGCCTCTCAAGATCCCCCAAGGAAAGATGTACCACCCTTTTACTTTAGACGTGTCACCAAAGCCGAAACCATTAAGCATATTAAAAGGGCGCTTGGCAAAACCAGGATGGGGGCGGATCTGCTTGACATGACACTGGTTGGTCTCCTCCTTCACAAACTTGATGGTCCTCTTACCATGGTGTTTAATGCCACTCTAAAATCAGCAGCATTTCCTTTTTTTTTTTAACTTTCCATCTTTATTATTTTTCCATTTTACAGAAAATGATTACATAAAACTACAGTTCTAGGATAGCTTATAGAACCATAAAACTAAATAAGACTATAAAGTTACTAACAGAGTTAAAATTAAAAATTAATAAGGTTAATAAGGTGCCTTCAGCAATCCAGAGTCCTAGATTTCATATGGAAACACTGCAGTCAGGGACTCAGGTGCATGTCCTTAAAGAGTTAGGGAACAAAGTCTTTTCGTAAAGGTGTAATATACATCACCCATCTTCTCCACCTAATCTCAAATCCCCCCAATGACTTATTACGCATAGCAGTTAATCTTTCCATTTTATATAGCTGTATCATTAATGAAGATCATTGGTCCAATGTTGGAGGAAGTGGGGAGAGCCAGTTTCTAGTTATAGCCTTTTTAGCCGCAAGAGTAGCCACATTCAAAAAGTCCCTCGTAGGGGTATCTTTACATGTTTGAGGGTATACACCAAAAAGAAAGAAAAGGGGGTCCACTACTATGTCTGGTGAAATTATTTGCTGCAGAGCTTCCTGTAGCTCAGCAAAAAAGGTATGTAGAGTGTCGCATGTCCAAAATACATGTCCCAAAGTAGCTGGGGTATGTCCGCACTGCCTCCAACATGCACCCATAGCAGGGTTGAATTTCTGGCTAATAGCTGGAGCACAAAAATATCTTATAGCCAGCTTCCACGCAAACTCTTTCCAAAGCCCTGAATTTATACCCTTTCCCATTGTTTGTAGATATTTCTCCCACTGCACAGAGGTGATTTCCATTCCTAAATCTTTCTGCCAGGATACTCTAATTTTTTCTGTAGAGTCAGCTTTTACCAAGACAAGGGCTCTATATAAGGCCGAGACTAAATGGAGGGGAACACAATGCTTGTCTATGGCCTTAATAAAAATCTGTAGAAGCTCAGGGATTGGAGAATCTCCCCATTTAACCAATCCCGGTTTCTGTAGGTAATCCCTCGCTTGAAAGTATCTAAATCTGTCTGTATAGGGGATCCCGTACTTCTGGTTTAACTCTGTTAAGGGTAAAAACCCTCCCTGCGGCATAAAGTGATACACCAAATGAAGGTCCAGCCTCTCCCATTGCTGAAATCCCCAGTCCAACTTGGCTGGGATGAAAGAGTCTATGTATGGTAGGGAGCATAGTGCTAGTCTCCAATTTACAATCCCATCTTGTGTCAGTACTCCCTGCCAATATTTTAAAGTGGAGTGGGTACATGGATTACTTACTCTGTTAAGTTTTATAACAGGTGGGAATGACAGCAGGGTCTGATGCAAGTTTTTAAGTTCCACATCTTGGTTTTCTATAGATTTCCACCTCGCCACATAGCCTCCATCCAACCAATAGAGGGGTATTCTAAGCTGAGCAGCTGTATAGTACTGTCTAAAATTTGGTACTGATAACCCTCCCTGCCTTTGGGGTAGTTGCAATATGAATAGTCTTACCCTTGGTCTCTTGTATGCCCAAATAAATGGGCCTACCTTTCTCTGTAAGGTTCTGTAGAAAGCTTCTGGTAATACCATCGGTATAGTTTGGGCTAGATATAAAAAACGGGCAGGACTATCATTCTAACTACGTCAGCTCTATGATGTAAAGCTAAGGGCAACGTTCTCCACCTCTCATGATCTGCCGTAAGTGTTTCCAGAAAAGGAATATAATTTAAGGAAAAGAGGTCTGTATGAGATCTCCCAATGAATACCCCTAAATATTTAATACATTTTAAATCCCAGCGGAGAGGAAATTTAGTCTTCAACTTCAGGGATGGGACATAATTCATGGCCAAAACCTCTGTTTTAGAAAGATTAATTTTATACCCAGCTAACTTTCCAAATTTAATCAGGAGTTCCCAAAGACAAGGGAGAGAGTTCTCAGGGCCTGTCATATAAATTAATAAGTCATCCGCATATAATGCTAGTTTATGTGTTTCTGCATCTCCTTCCACTCCTGCCAAACCCTGTTCTTTTCTCAGTGCCTGAGCCAGAGGTTCCAAATATATGGCAAACAGGAGGGGTGACAGAGGGCATCCCTGTCGGGTACCACAAGACAACTTGATAGGAGGGGAGAAGGAGCCATTTACCCTGATAAAAGCCCTAGGGTCAGAATACATTAATTTTATTATTGTGATAACCTGTTCAGGTATTCCAACATTCTCTAATACCGTCCACAAGAAGGACCATTCGACTCTGTTGAACGCCTTCTCTGCATCCAACAAGAGGAGCAGAAAAGGCGCCCGATTTCTCTCCACCGTGTGAATCAGATGCAGGGTTCTTTTGATGTTATCCTGTGTCTGTCGAGCAGGAACAAATCCTGTCTGGTCTAAATGCACTACATGTGGTAAAAATTCTTTGAATCTGTCCGCCAGAACAGACGCAAATATTTTATAATCTATATTGAGTACTGAGATTGGCCTATAGGATGAGCAGGATGTTGTGTCCTTGCCTGGTTTTAAAATGCTCGCTATGTAGGCATATCTCCATGAATCTGGAATTGCTTTACCTTGCTGCACCTCCCTATATGTCTCCATCAGGATCGAAATTAGGTCTTGTCCAAAAGTTTTATAAAATTCACCGGAGTACCCATCCGGGCCTGGGCTTTTACCAGACTTTAAGGCCTTGAGTACCCGATTCACTTCCTGCTCAGAGATTGGTCTTAACAAGGTTTGTTTTTGTTCACCTGTTAATGTCTGAAGCCCAAGCTCCTGCATAAAAGTCCCTGTCTTCTGGGGTTGTAATGTTTCCTCAGAGTGACATAAAGAACTATAGAAGGTCTGAAATGCTTGCTCAATCTGTTTGGGAAGGGAGACCAATTTATTTGTTGCTGGGTTTCTGATCTGGGTTATATTAGAACGTGTCCTATGCTGCCTAAGCCTGTGTGCCAATAAACGAGTAGCTCTAGGGCCCTCTTCATAATATTTTTGCTTAACAAGCTGCAAGGCTAATTCTGTGCGGACATCTAGAATCCCCTGTATTTGCTCCTTGGTGGCCTGAAGGAGAGGGAGAACCCCTACATCTCCTGCTGCATGTTGGGCCCGAAGTGTACCATATTGCTGCTGGAGTTTATCTAAATGCTTCTGTTGCTGCTTTTTGTGGTGCAATGCAAATTTTATTATATCCCCCCTCAAGACCACTTTCAGAGTATCCCATAAGGTGCTCTTGGTAACTCCTTGGTTATTGTTTTCCGAGATAATTTGTTTAACTCTCATCTGAATCATATCTCTAAAGTCTTTTCTGTTTAAAAGAAAGTTATTAAATTTCCATAGAGTGTTAACTCTCTCCCTCCCTCCCCAAGACACCCTCACTGTGACATAAGAATGATCAGAGAGAATTGAGGGAGACTGCACACACTCTAGTATCTTATATAAATATTCCTTAGGGGTATGTATGTAGTCTATACGTGTATAAATCCCATGTGGGGAAGAGAAGTGCGTGCACTCCCGTTTATTAGGGTGTAAATGCCTCCACACGTCTACCCATTGAGCTTCAGAGAGGAAAACCTGAGTTGTCCTTTGAGCGGGGCTTTTTCTATATACTCTCAAATTTGTAGTGTCCATAGGGGACATCGTCTGGTTATGGTCCCCTCCTAATACCAGCATTCCCCTATGTACCTCCATAACCTTTTGAAGCAGTGACTTTCTTACTCCGCTCCCAGCACCAGTAGGAACATATAATGAAGCGAGGGTAATGTCCTGGCCTTCTAGTTGTCCTACAGCTATTGCTAATCTACCTTCTGGGTCTACATACGAGTTCATTAGTTGGAATGGGATATTTTTGGGAACCAAAACTGCTGCACCCCTTCTCTTACCCTTCTGAAACACTGAGGCCACTATAGTGGTAAATCCAAATTTCAAGAGCTTTTGATGTTCTTCCTTACTTAGGTGAGTTTCCTGCAATAGTACGCAAGCTGGTTTCAGTTTTTTAAGGGAGCAGATTACTCTGTATCTTTTAATGGGGTTGTTAAGCCCGTTAACGTTATGCGAGCATATTAATATCGTGGGGGACTTACTCATATATATAGATCATAAATCTTACACCTGTCTCCCATGAGCTTATCTGGACTCCAGCAAGCAAAAGTGTACCTTGTCCTATTACCAGTGGGGTGAAATATAGCCTTCCTCCCCTACCTTCCTCGGACTCTCTTCTTCCAGGCACCTGTGGTTTCTTAGGTATATTACTACAAACCAAAGAGTTAATCTTTACAGTAACTATAACATATTTGTCTGAAAGAAACACTATTAGACTTATAACCAACAACAAACTACATAACCTATTTACAGTTGTACTTCTAAAAAGGGGGGGTGATACTCTTCACTCTCCGGAGCAGGGAACAAAAGTCCCCCTGGGAGGAAAGGTGGCCAAAAAACTTAGCCAGGCCTCCCCGACCTTTCCTGCATACGAGACCGAGTGCAAGGTGCGCCACCCAACAAGGAACAGACCACTTGCCTCCATTAGCAAGGTCCGAGCTCTTCAAACTCCAATCACGTGCTATAAGAGAGATAAAAAAAAAAAAAAAATTGTACCGGGGGGGGAAGAGAAAATGGGAAAAGGGGGTTATAGACAAGGTGGGAAGGTATGGGGAGCAGACAAAACTAGAGCAAGAATTATATGAACCACATTAATACTGGGATCATTTACATTCCAGTTCAAATAGTGTCTTTGACCATAACACAGTTTATAAATCCTGCCCAGTTAGAGGGCTACTGTGGACTAAAAGTTATCTATTATCTGTAGGTTTTCATAGACAGTCCATCCCTCCAGAACTTGTACAGGAGTTACTCAAGAGAAGGGAGTGTTCAAAAAGATCTCCTTGTTTGTGGAGTATAAGAGACATGATCTTTGTAATACTTAGCTTAATCCTATTGTCCTGGTCAAGTGTTCTGGTCATACATGACGTCTTTTCCAGTAGGATTCTGCACTTTCCGGAGGCTCTCCTTAATGTTCTTTATAGAATTGAGGACATCCCAATGCTTATTGAAACCTTCCCTCTTTCGTGCGCTCCTCTGCCAGCTCGAGCGCGCGGAACGTTTTTCCTGTTGCACCGGACCTGGCGTCTGGAAACTCCAACCTTTACTCTTTAGTTCCGGGTATATTTCTTCTGGAGACGCGTAGCTTTTATTACCGGAGTCCCAGAACACCCGCAAGGTCGCTGGGTAAGGAGTCTGAAAGCACACTCCGTGTTCTTTGAGTACCCTTAATATGGGTGCAAATGCTGCTCTCCTCCTCATTATTTCAGTTGAATAATCATTATCAAAGAGGAGTTTGGCTGAGTTGTAAGTGACGGTTTTCTTGATCCATGCAGCCCTTAGAACAGTTTCTTTGTCTCTATGGCTAGAGAATTTCAAAACTACAGATCTAGGTCTTGCATCCTTGTTTGTGGGTTTTTGTGTAAGAGCTCTGTGGGCCCTTTCGATTCGGAACTGAAACGTAGGTGGAAGGTCCAAAACATCCTTGAGCATATCTGTTAAGAAGTCCTCCATTTTCCCCGTTTCTGAATCTTCCGGGAGACCATATATGCGTAGGTTGTCTCTGCGGGACCTGGCTTCCAAATCCAATAGTTTCTCATGAAACACCGCATGCTGGTCTATCAGGAAGTCCACAGCCCTATGTAAATTCTGGGTCTCTTCTGCCATCTCGCTTGTCGTGGCTTCGAATCCATCCAATCTTTCTTCCACATCTGCAAGTCGATTTTGCAACAAGTTGAATTCTTTTTTATTTTCCGCTCGAAATGCTCGGATTTCCGACAAAAGCATTTCAAATCATGATCGGGATAATTTCTCTCCTTCTCTGTCAGTGTCCACATCTCCCGTGGCACTGCTTGCAGGCGAGACACTACAACTGGGGCTAGGCCTTCTTTGTGATCCCATCGCATCCGCTCGTCCTTTATGTCTCCCTGAGCGCGATTTAGCTCCCTCTTTGCCTCCAAACATTCTCTGGTTCGTAGTACCTTAAATTTAAGCCTTCCTTATTTGTTTTAGAGACTTTGTTAAACGGACCTTGCTGGAGCTCCTCTAACTAGCGGCCATTCCTAGGGTGACGTCACCGGAAGTCATCAGGAGCATTTCCAAATGCATGAAAGTCAGCTAGCCTGTCTTTAAAGCGAGGGATAAAACCAAACATCCAACTACAAACCTATATCCATCCTTCCTCCCCTTTCGAAAGTACTCAAAAGAATGGTCTCGGAGCAGCTTACTGAATACCTTGATAACCATAACCTACACTGCCTGCAACAGCACGGCTTCCGTAAAAAGCACTCCACACTCACCGCTCTAGTTGATTATTTATCCCAACTATATAACACCTTGGATAGTGGTCAGGCAGTTGGATCAGTCTTCATTGACCTTACAAAGGCTTTCAACTCTGTTAATCACAACCTCCTCCTAAGATGCTTTCTGTCTACAGGTCTATCCCCAGATACAGTACTATGGTTTGGCAGTTACCTCTCTAACAGATTACAACGAGTCAAAATTGGTATATTGGTAATACCCTATCTGCAGCTAAGGAGGTGCACCTTGGGGTTCCGCAGGGGTCAATCGTCGGTCCTCTACTCTTTAGCCTCTTCATCAACTCCGCCCCAATGGCTTGCTCAGCAAGCACAGTCCTCTATGCTGATGATGCAGTGATCTCAGTCGCTGGCAAAGACCAACAATCCATCACAACTGAACTCCAAAGCAGCTTCCATAAACTTGAATCTTGGTTTATGGAAAACAAGCTACTACTAATCATCAAAAAAACAAAGAGTATGCTCTTCACCACCACCCAAAGCAAAAAGAAATACCTGCCCTTGCGTATTCGTAACCAAAAGGGTGAAATCCAAGACCAAGTAACTAACTTCAAATATCTCGGCATTACCTTTGATGACATGCTCACCTTCTCAAACCACACTGACTCTGTTATCAAGACTGCAAATATAAAACTTTGTGTACTTTATCATCACAGACATTCAATGACATCAGATGCACTCAAACTAGCCACCAGTAGATCAATACCATATACCATTGACTATGGGTTGCCTACATGTGGGGCGGCCACAAAAACTGCTCTTAACAGGATTAACACACTCCTCAATAAGGCCTGTTATCTTACTTTGGGGGACTACTATTGACACCCACACCTGCTCGCTGTGCAGTGAAACTGGGTGGCTCCCACTCCATTTTAGAGGGCAATACCAAACCTACCTACTTCTAAAAAAAGTACTACTTGGACAGACATCCCCCATATTGGGCGGACACTTTAAGCTGGCCATCCCAACAAAATCTACCCGTAGGGTGGTCACTTACAAGATGGTGATTCCCTTCAAAAGGACGAAACTTGTCCAGAACTCCATCCTGTATCAAGGACTGAAATGGTACAATGAACTACCTGCTGACCTCCCTGATACTACCAAGATTAGTACCTTCAAAGCTGGGCTCAAATCTCTCCTTGACTCTAAAATGAATTGTACCTGCCTGTACTAATGTGATAGTATCTCACCCCCCCAGTCCTCCATTTACCTATCCCCCTCTACATCTTTCTGCTATATACCACTTTTTTCTTAACCCACTCCCCTACCCCCAGTTACCTGACGATGGCCTCACTTGATTAAGCTCCCACCTCTCTCCCACCTCAAATGATGCCACCTCCGGTTGACCCCCCCCAACCCCCTCTTATCTAATCAGTCTATCCGTTAATATGTACTAATTTGATGTGTATAAGTTCAAATTTTACTATTACTGCCTGTGTATATGCTTCAATGTTTTTCTTTTTTTTTTCTCTGTAAACCTTGTATTTTTGTAATGTTTGTTCAACACTGACGTGAAACCTTTGAAATGAGTCCTTGACTCAAAGGTATTAATCCCAAACTGAGATAATCCCACACTGAGATAAGTACCCTTTGGGGTAGCCCATGTTTCAGTGCTTCTGCACTTAGGTTCTTTGCTTTAGCGTGTTTTTTATTTTTTTTTATTTTCAGCTCCCACTACCCAAGCAAACAAGGTCCGCATAGGGATGGAGGCGGAATCTCAACTGCTAAGTTAGATCAGTGTCAGTAGGTGCTGGCTAAGTGCAGAGAAAGGACATATGTAGTCTGTTGCTGCAAACTGATGTACTGAAGAAGGGATATGCCATTGCTTAAGGTTATCTCCTATATTCTGAAGAAACATCACACAGAGATTGTGTGTTGAACCTGAAGTTCAGTGTCTGGTCCATCTGTTATCCCACAACCCCTCCACACAGAGGTACATAAATTACAGGGACTCAATCCAGAACTGAGAGGGGGAGGTGAACACATGTGTACTCCCTTATTCCAGCATTCGTGCCTCCTGATTTCCTCTCTACAGTTTTTAGAGAATGATTGTAAATAGCTTCCAAGATCACACCTTGACAAACAGCAGCTCATCCTGTGTAGTGCAAGACTTAACCCCCCCCCCATCCCTTACCTGTTTTTCAGTCTGAGTTTGACTCCTCCTGAACATGTTGCTTTGCTGTGTTCCGTGATACCTGGTGACAGATGGAGGAAGTTAGAAGCTGGGGATTCAGCTTGGTCCTCGTCCGCATGAGCGTCCCTGTTAAAAAAAAACAGATGGAAAGCTCTGAAATGACATGACATGCTGCAGTGCTGTTAAACATGCAAGACAAGCAAATGCAAAATAAAAAAAATAAAAAAAAAATTATGCAATCAAAGAGTGTACCAGTGAATCAACAAGTTGTTTTGTAGGTGTAGTGAAGAAGTATACCACCCACTTTCTCTCTAACGAATCCTTTATGTGAACAGAGACGGTGGAGGGGTTCAAGAGGGGGTGGGACAGGTACAGGGGAAGGGTTCTGGAAGCAAAACCCAATGCAGCGAGAATATCCGGAACTGGGAAGGGAGAAGCCAGAGAAAGCGAGGGGGGCAGCAAGGTCAGCTCCCAGGATGGGGGCTGACCAAACGAGCAGACGCGAAAGACCATTAGGCCTATTCTGCTGGCATTTTAGTATGTTAGTATGTTAGTAACAAGAAGCCTTGTGACTGCAGTGTCATGCCATGCCATCCATGAACTGTTACAAACTCTCAAATAATGTATGCCACACTACTGCCTCTATCATCCTTTTTTTTGGGGAGGTTGCAAGAGTTTTATCAGATCTCCTAAGGTAAAAACAAACTATTTTATCATCTTTTTTTAGTTTACAGTACCACTAGTCAGAAGGCAGCCTAACTGCTGTCTCACTAACTTAAAAGTGAGTTGAAAACGTTATTTGTGACACTTGGAAATTTAAGACAAAACTCATTTTTACAATAAGAGCACCCTGGAAAAGTATTCGGAAAAGGGTTGGTCCCCACACGGCTTACATACTGACAGAGTGCCTGCACGTGGATTTGAGGACCCAATACTGAAAACAGAGTGGAAGTCTGCATTAACAGTTTGTACTACACAGTGAATCAAATCGCTCATCAGAAAGGACGAGAGGGAGGTAATAAAACGTAAAGAGGAAATCATACAAATCCAAAATCATCTAAACGCGTTTACTGTAGCCCTGAGTTTAATGAGCTCAATAAAAGACGCACTAACAACAATTCTAAATTTGAAGCTGAACTGGTAAATCATAAAAAATCCAAACTTGAACAGAGACACAGGTGATTTTGAAAAAGGACAAGTATTGAGGTGGGAAGGTCCTGAAAAAGAAACAGATAATACTTAAGGGAGGTCAAGAAGCAGGAGCAAGGGGCCAAATAAAAAATGGAGGAATAAATCAAGGAAAATCTATCCAACATAGAGATATTCAACCCGCACAAACTGAGTCTGAATTTGTACAAAGCACCGAATGACATTCCTCTGTATATTTTTTAAACAAGGAGACCCCCAGGGGCCTGTGACTTCCAAATCAAACAACAAGCAAATCCCAGTCAAGAAAACAAGATGGGGGCAGAGGGGACATAGAAAACCTAAACCAAAACAGAATACTCAGGAGCAAAAAAAAAACTATAGTTAACCTGAGTGACATAGTACTAACTGAGGCACAGGAAGAAGTTTTGTCACAAGGACACAATTTTGTACCTAGTTTACCTGCCAACCTACTCAATATTAAAGTGGATGTATATAAACTAATTTGAAAAATAAAATTGAAATTCCACTTTGAAGAAAACAGTGCACAATATGGGGAGAACTGATCAAGCAATGACAGATAATATGATACAGGGAGTACAGCCACTAGAGACAACATCCCACTCACATACCACTGGTAACATGGGATTAATTGCAAGAGGGCAACAAGATAATGGACAAGACTTTGAACTACAAGATAGCCTCACATATAATGTGGATTTGATTGATACTGTGGATATTCAACGACTTCTGGCTGATGGAGGAAGTGGCGGTCATGTGGAAAATGTTCCTGTGGATACCCAGATGGGTCTGATTGACACAATGGATATTGACCAACATGTGGCTGAAGTCCAGGGATGGACATATGTGGACATACAACATGACTAACTCTAATACCATCCCTAATAGAAAATGTAGATTTAAAAGCAAGTCCACATTTCTTCCACAGGTGAACAGTGCAACTATAAATGCTTTTAAGAAGAGTTTAACTACTGAGATTGACAGGTTCTTTCCAGATTACAGGTATTGCAAATATAGTAACCTCCCTCAGGCAGAAAGGAAGGCTTTAAAATAGTTGCAGGACTTGAACCTCATGGTTATTAAACCCGCCAATAAAAGGGGAGGAAGGTGGTGCTAATGAGAGAACAAGAGTATATTAATAACATTTATGATTTGTTGAATGTGCGTAAAAATTATGAAAAGCTAGCAGGTGACCCCACGAGTAAGCACAGTTTAAAATTACGTAATTTGGTTGTTAATGCACTTAATAGAGGCTGGATTACAGCGCTGGAGGCCGGCTTTTTAAAAGTTGAGTTCCCTATAGTACCCACAATGTATATCATGCCAAAAGTCCATAAGGACCCAGAAAAGCCCCCCCACCCCCGAGCCTATAATCTCAGGACTAGGTTCTCTTACTCAGAACCTTTCTCAGTTCATTGATTTCTTTTTCTACAACTCTACATACAAAATCTTAAGTCTCATACACGAGATACCAAGCACATCTCGAATAAATTGAAAGATGTGACATGGGGTGAGGACTATTACTGGTTAACAATGGACGTTCAAGGTCTGAACGCTTGCATCACGCATCAAAAGGGGACTGAAGCGGTACAACACTACCTCAGCATACCACATCAGGGAGATGACATACCCACACACTTCATCATACAAGCCGTCGAGGTTGTGCTGTCTAAAAATTATTGACTCTACGATGGCAGTTCAACAACTAAACTGTCAACACGCCATCCAGATGTGGTTATGTCAGCTGCAACTTCGGTTGGCATGAATCTGACTTGAGACCCGGCTGTTTATTCTTAAGGGGTTGCAGTGAACCCCATGCCCCACCCCAATCTCTAGAGTTCCAACTCCGAGTTGGAGTTGGATTGGGGAGGGTGCAGGACCCGAGATAGGCGTGCGGGGTTTCTGGCGGCCCATTACAGCAACGTTGATGTTGTCAGCATAGAAGTTTTCGTTGTAATGGTGTTGCAGACCATGGCATATACCAAAATTATTTCACCTTCAATGCTGAATTCTTCAGACAGAAATGTGGGACAGCTATGGGGGCCGCTATGATCCCCCATTATGCCAATTTTGTAATGGAGCTATGGGAAGAGAAGTTTGTGTATTCAGACACTAATCGTTTTGCTAACAACATATTAACTTGGGATCGATATATAGATTATATTGTTTGTATATGGCAAGGAAATGAACAACAAATCTGACAGTTCATGGAGTATCTTAACAGCTCTTCAGAGAGCCTAAAATTAACATATCAATATTATAGGTTCGACTGCCATTTCCTTGATGTCATGATGACAGGAGTTCCAGGGTAAACTGTCTCCACTGCTCGGTACAGGAAACCCACAGCTGCTCATACCACCTTACAAGCTGACAGTTCACATCCCAGGTGGCTTATGGAGTCCATACCCTATAGCCAGCTTCTTAGAAGTAGGAGAAATTGCTCTGGCAATCTTGAGCGTGAAAAACAAGCTTCTGAGATGAAGGAGAGATTAAAGAGAGGGGGCATTCTGATTAAGTACTGAAATTGTTAAAAGAAAAGACAGACATACCCTTCTGACTCCTAAGTGGAAAGCACCTATGGATGACAGTGGTGACATTTTCTACAGTGTACCTACCATGCCACGGCAGGCCGTGTGGGCAGCTTGATACACACGTACTGGCCAGTCCTGCAAACTGATAAAATATGTGCTCAGGAAATAGGTGCTGTTCCTAGAGTAATTTTTAAAAAAGCAAAATATTTTGGGGGGATATTTTGACTTCCATTCATTTTATCCCCTACCAGGAAGGAACAGTGCTATTTAAACTGGTTACCAATAAAACCCAAAGGTTTTTTTTTCATTGTGGCAATTGTACAATGTGTAGAAATGCTCACGTGGCTAAAGCATTTAAGCACCTTAAAAGAAGGGTAAATATTAGACAATTCATTTCACGTGCCACCACCTTTGTTGTTTATGTGGCGTGGTGCCCTTGGAACCAGTTACATGTAGGATGCATAGTATGACAGTGCACATCCAGGAGCATGTAACAGCCATCAGACAAGATGATGCTACTAATGACCTGGGTGTACACTTAAAGGACGCACATAACCCAGATCCCTCACTGCTATCTTTCATCTCTCATGGGACTTGAGCATATCCCTCCTAGAAGACGGTGGGGGAGGCAATAGAGTTAATCGTTAGCTCAGGCAAGAAACCAGATGGATAGTTTCATTGGATACTGAACAATCATATGGGCTTAATAATGAAGTAGACTATGCACCCCATATAATGTAAAACTCAGGATTTGCACCTGGCTTTTTACTTTCCTAGGCCTTTATTATTTACATGTGTCCTCTCTCCTCCAGGTTCATGTTTATTTTGGCTCCTCTCCTTTACAGAACTCAGTCTGAATCATGTGATGCAGTGCACTGGTAAAGGCTTCCCTATACAGACCCAGTATCCACTGTGCATGATTCGACACACAGTAGGAATATACTAATTTTCTATAACTTTGGAAATGATTACTTTGGTTAAGTATTAAATGGGGTAGCATGATGTGTCAGTAGTGCAACTTAGTGTCATGCAGTGCACTTTGTTACAAATTTTTGTTTGTTTACTTTAACAGTGGTAATGTTTGGCCAAGGAATCTTCACTTGTGTTCACCAACCCCTCCCCAAAAAATATTTATATAGTTGGTGGATGATCTCAACTAAAGTTATTAGTAATTGTTTGTTTAGTGATTGGGACACTTGATCAAGCAGGTTGCACAGGTATGTATAAATGAAGTAATGTAACCTACATGACTCCACCCCCTGACGAAGACCAATTGCTAGTCAAAGTGCTGGGGTACTTTCTCCTAGTCCGACTGAGGACTAATATCTCTCTCTGTATTTATACATACATATATACACATATATAATTTGTGTACCCCTATTTTTTGTTGCCAGAGTGCAGATTTTCTGCTTTCTTACTGGTGCTTTTTCAAGAGTGACTGATGCTGTATACTTTTAAATCTTAACAACTGAATACAATCAAGAAAATGTGCAAATTGTGCAGCACAGTAAACTGCATCCCCTAAAACAATTAGCAACCTCACTGAGGAATAATCCCTCTCTCTCTCTCTCTCTGTGTATTTATACACACATATATACACATATATAATTTGTGTACCCGTAATTTTTGTTGCCAGAGTGCAGATTTTCTGCTTTCTTACTGGTGCTTTTTCAAGAGTGACTGATGCTGTATACTTTTAAATCTTAACAACTGAATACAATCAAGAAAATGTGTAAATTGTGCAGCACAGTAAACTGCATCCCCTAAAACAATTAGCAACCTCACAAAGGCTTTTCGGTCTTTTGGGTGAGATGTTAAGTCGAGGTCCTGTCTGCCTGCTCTGGCGGTTGTTCGGGT
Organism: Neoceratodus forsteri; assembly: GCA_016271365.2. Lineage (NCBI taxonomy): Eukaryota > Metazoa > Chordata > Ceratodontiformes > Ceratodontidae > Neoceratodus > Neoceratodus forsteri. Next base: position 6,272,532 of record JADMNL010000040.1, read on the forward strand.
GGACATTAAAGATCTCATGACACTTCTCAAAATGAGTAGGGGGAATCTACCCAGTGTCCTGGCAAATATCCCCTTTCACTATAATACAGTGAAGCCCTCTTAAAGCACACCCTTTGGCACAGATAAAAGCATTGCATTTCACGAGAGCTGTGCACTCATCCAGATCTACATGTTTTCAGTTGGAAAAAAATGAGCTTGAGATCCAGTTTTTTATTTTCTTTATTTCTGACTTAGAAAAGCATAAAGATGGAATACATGATGGGGTGCAGTGGAATAACACATTTATCTCCACTAGTGAGTGGTAAGACCAATAACTCAGGAGTGGCGAAGCCACAAATTAGTAAAGGTCTTACCACTCATGTGTGGAGATAAATGTGGTATTCCACTGCAACCCAATATGTATTTGATATATACCGCACAGTTTATAATGTTTTTACTGGTGTTTTACCTTATTTTAGTTTAAAACTGCCTTTCTTTCCATTGTAAGTTCTCTATTTGTCCTATTGTTCTGTGTTCCATTTCCAGATTCTAAGTGGAAATAACATGTTCTAAGTGAAATAAATTGTGTTCTAAGTGAAATAAATGGTGTTCTAAGTGATAATAAATACTTATCTCAAAATAACATGATTTATTTACCCAGTTTATTCACCACAGGTGTGGTATATAAACAAATATAATATTAAATAAAATACACAAACGTGATTAAACACCATTTTGTTAGTGTATTCTTTATTCACTTTATAAGTCACTGTGTTAAAAGGCATTAGAGGCAGGATGCTCATCAAAATGTTGTTTTCACACCAGCCTATACAGGCTGTGCATGTAACAGGTGTTAATTACATGTTAACAGAAGCACCTGTGAACTGTGAACATGTGCACTTAACAGGAATGTGCACTTAACCAGAAAATTCAACACTGCAGAGACAGGAAAAAATCGGGGAATAGAAAAAGTGTGCAGTTATCCAAAATGTGCACTTATCCGATGTGCCCTTAAATCAGGTTTCACTGTACCACCAACAGCTTAATCTGGTTCAATTTCAGTTGGTTACCATCTGTATATCCTCCCCCCAAAGTACAAGGTTGAAAATGGGCACAGTTGCCTAGCCCTCCTTTCCTGGTCAACAAAAACTAAATAAACAGCTATAAAGTTAAAAACATACACAAACATGGATAAAAACGACTGAGCGCAGTAATTTAACTAAACAGATCAGTTAAAAAGAGTCCTATATGAAACAATAATTATGCATAAATAAATCTGCCACAGTCCCTTCTTGCACCCCATCCTGGGTTTTACTGAAGTGCTCTGCTGGGAGATGTCATGCAGGTGTCATGATACTCAGTGCAATGCTTAGTGCCACTGCCTGGACAATTACAGATTTATGCAAATTTATTTTTTCCATGTATTGATTGCTGAAGTAGCTGGTAGTTTGATTCTGATCCCTGATTTCTTTTAAAAAGTGAACGCCAGACTGCCAAAGCACAGTCACATTTATAAATGGCACTGAAGCACCGGAAGGCTTGTGCATGGACTATTCTACCCGGGTTCAGCTAAACAGTTTACAGTAACAGAAAGAAAGCTGAACTCAGGAAAGTGTTTCTTTATTTGAAACAGGTGCTCAAACTTATTTAAATCATGGTCTGAAAGTTGAGCTGTGATACACAGGCATGCCAAGAAACATTACACGAGATACATAAGCGCACATCGCATCACGGCTCGACACGTTCAGATGGTGATTTAACTAAGCCTGAGCGCCCATTTCAAAAAAAGAAACATTTCCCAAGTTCAGCTTTCTTTCTACTACTAGAAACTGTATTTAGCCGAACTCAGGAAGATTAGTCTGTGCACGAGCCTTCCAGCGCTTCAGTGCCATTTAGAAATGTGACTGCACTTTGGCATCGGGTGCAAACAACAGGAACAGCCCAGCAGGGTTTCAATTTTTAGTAACATTTGGAAAAGTAAATATTTTTATGGGGACTATATTGTTGCTATCTGTATTACAGCACAAGATGGACTGCTGCAGACAGTGAAGGCACGTTTATGAGTACCGGCAAAAAAAATAAGGGCTGACAGCGTCCCTTGAAAGCTGTTTATGGAAACAACAGCATTTGTAAAATCATCCTCGATTTACTTAAGGCCCACAAATTTACTCACACCCCAGTGCTTGGTGGAGAGAGGGGGTTAAAGCTATGGCAAGGCCAATGCTGAACCGAGTGGCTATTCAAACCCAGAGGAACACCCCACCACAGATTCTTCAAGGATAAGGGGATTTTACAATATCCTTATACTGTGTGCCGGCTGGAGCCAGCACAACTGCATCTCCCTCCTATGCTCTGTGTTTAATCTCCTCACACCTAAGAAACACTTTAGTAGCTCACTTTGAAATGAACTTCTATTTAATTCAGGGGTGATAGGGTTTTATAACCATAACTGACACATTAATGCAGTTTTCTGCAATGAATTTCCTTATTTTTTTTTTACTTACTGTACTTTATGGCCAGGATGGTGCCCCCATCAGCCCCACCATCTTGCGAGCATCCACTGTCCGCGGTGATACTAAGGTCCACCCAACCAAATGTTCCTCCCTGGCTTACCTCCCAGAGCAGGGCCTCTGGGGCTCCCCCATACCCCTTCGGACATCACGACTGGTGCCTGGGCAGGCGGTTCTGGATCAGCTATGCGGTGGCAGTGGTGTGAGGTGGGTGGCATCAAGCTCATCTGACAGGGTTGTTTTTCCCAGAACTGTGAGAGATGTGGTGTGCAATGGTGGTGCGGCACGAACACACCAGGTGCCCGGCACACCTCCCCACTGCAAGCTCTAGCTGGGTCGCCGGTGGCAGGGCATCCTCAAGGTCACCCAGGAGCCCTGCACCCAGGACACAAGCCCTCACCACCTCCGGAGGTGGAGAGTGTGCAAAGGCCACTCAATCCACCTCCTCCCTCCCTCCCCCAATCTGGCCCTCTAGCAACCTTGGTCTGTTCCTGAACCCAGGTCGCCAAAGTCACGTGCGGTAGCACTATTGCTGTGCCGGCAGGCTGGCACAATTTCCTTACTTTCTAAAAATGACATATAACATATGAAAACAGTGTTGTATTGGCAATGCCATCATTTTGCTGGCATTGTCAAAACTGTTAATGGCAAACAGTTGCTAAATTGACAATGCCTTCTGACTGCCAGCAGTCCCTAAATCAACAACACCAGTCACAGGCCCTGAACTGATGATGCTGGCCAAAGCTAATTTTATTATTTATTTATTTTAAAATACTTTTTTTTTTTTGTAGAGTTTATTTCTGCACTTTACTCTCGGGGCATCTCTCAGGGTCCCCGCTGACAGCCGCCACACTCAACCGCCCACCTGAACTGGCCACTCCGGAAGCTACATCGGGTATGTGGGGTCTGGGGCTCTCCTGGCCCCATGGAGAGGCCCCCAGACCCCAAGGAGAACCGGAGGGTCAGCCGGTATTGAGCGTGTGGCGGGTCGGCTTGCCAGAGATCACCATCGCCTCACCCGAGGGTAGAGGGATTTTCTTGTTGTGTTTTCTCCCCTGAGGCACGGACGTGCCATAATGTCCCGCCCAGCGTGTGCATGCTCCCGTACGCTCACGGAGGACATCTGCCACTGCCCCAATCCCCATGCTTCTTGCGCCATGCACTGCAGTGCCTCCAGCCTCTGCCAGGGGATGCTAGCACCACCGGATAACCCCGAACCCACCCCAGGACTAAGAGAGCTGTCTACGGATGCTCAATCTTAGTCCTCCCCTGCCGACCCCCCATGACCCGGGCTCGTTCCCAAACCCAGGTCGCCGGCGTGGCACGAGGTGTGGCGTCCAGTGCCTCAACCCTCAGTGCCACTGGGCCAGCTTTAAAACACATTTTACCAAGAGAGCAAGCAGAGCCCAAGTGGGCTAGTCTCCAGTTACAACCTGTGGGGGGTCCATAGGAGAGCAGAGGTAAAACAAATATACTCATTACATTACAATACATTACGATACAATACAACACAATACAAGACATTTACATTGCATTCGTCGTTTGATGGTAGGGGAAATATATATTCAGGTAAATAGTGCAGATGGGCTTAAGCATTAGATAATATTCATGTCACTTTAAATTAGAAAATAAAAGAAAGATTTGCTGTATACAACACTCTGTCCTCACAGTCATGCCACGTACAATAAACTAACACATTTGTTTATAAATTATTAAACAAAAAAAAACCAAAACCACCCATTACTATATTCTATCTTTTTTGCAAGATGGTTTTTCCATACAGTGCTGCAACATAAAATCAATGTGAAAGTTCAACTGCAGCGAACTGGAAAACCACACATTCACTGTGCTAAACCTTATTTGTGCAATGTTTCCCTATAGAGACGTGCAACACCCTGACTTTGGTAAGCCTTGTCTCTGATTTTGGTAGTCTGTCCCTGACTTTTGCAAGCCTCTTCCCTGGTTTTGGTAGTTTGTCCCTGATTTTGGTAAGCCTTGTCCCTAGTTTTGGTAGTCTGTCCCTGACTTTGGCAAGCCTTTTCCCTGGTTTTGGTAGTCTGTCCCTGATTTTGGTAAGCTTTGTCCCTGATTTTGGTAGTCTGTCCCTGATTTTGGTAAGCCTTGTCCCTGATTTTGGTAGTCTGTCCCTAATTTTGGCAAGCCTTGTCCCTGATTTTGGTAGTCTGTCCCTGATTTTGGTAAGCCTCATCCCTGATTTGTGGTGCAGGGGGTGGATAGGCATAGGCGTTGCTGGCCCCCAGCAAACCCTTGTGTGGGGGTTCCAAGGCTTGCTTGTGGACTTAAGGAGTGGATATACACTGCAATAAAAATGCACTATTTATGGGGCTGTCTGGTGGTAGGCCAGTGGTAGCTCAGTAGTAGTCCGTCATGCTACCACACAGGGCACCCGGGATTCAGCAGCGGACATGGGAGTCCTTGCCCAGGCAGCCAAGGTACACAGTGGGCCAAGTAGCTTCCTCCTTTGACAGCTGCAGGCCCTGGTGCAATTACTGCATGTGTGCAAGGTCAGAGTCTGAACTGTGCACAGCGCAAAGGAGCCAATGTTGGAATTACAGTTTATTAGCTTTGGGAGCTGTGGAGGCCCTTGAGGGTCCTATCTTAAAACTGAGTCCTCCTTCCTAGTTTAAGTCAATGGCAGTGGTCCGTGAGCTACCCGGGCTTCACAGAGATGAGAATACTGGGAGAGGAATACCCCCATGCCCCAGCTGTCTGTTGGATCAGTATGCTTTGGTTCCACGTAACAACAAATTCTCTTCATCAGGTGTGGACTGTCGGAAAGCTGGGAGACACCCTGTTCTGAAGGTCATGCCACAGGGGGAAACCCCTGGAGGAACATGGAAAACCGGTGAATGGGAACAGACTGGGTGGTCTTTTTCCATGTGGGGTGACTGGTGAGACTGAGAGGGGCCAAAAACAACTAAATAAAAAACAAATATTTGTAACAATTAAATGTAATTGTAATGCTTTCTAGGTACTCACTTTGTCCTGTCTCATTAAACAAGTACTTATTTCACTGTATGTTGCAGAAACATCAGACTGTCCCCAGCCGACCTCACAACTGCAGTGTTTCTGTCATAGGAAGTACTGTGATATCATAATAACAAGTAGCACTATGAAGTCAGAAAAGCCTGACGGACGTGTTTTTAGCCAGACTCCATAGATCAGCTGGCAATAATGTACTGCAAACCCCAGGAAGGAGAGGTGGACTTGTACAAAGGGGCTCCTTTGAAGGTTGTAATCACTAAACAGACCATGTTTGTGAAATGAAAATTTACAGAAGTGGATACCTTCTCCCTAAACCTAAGCCCCTTCTTTTTTTTTGTACTTTATGTTTATTTGATTTTACTGCATAAAATATACAGCACAAAATCCATATAGACAGGTGTATAGAAATAGTACAGGCATTACAAGAATGCATTACATCAGTTTTACAGCACCACACACACACACACACACACACACACACACACACACACACATATATATATATATATATATATATATATACACACCTATATCCAGTTACAATACGAGGGGGTTAGCTAGAAAATATATGTCTCAGATTTTACCAACACTGGCTTATTGCTGCCACGAGCAGGGAGTACCCAACATCATTTGAAATCACCAGCTAAATATATATATATATCCCTATCATGAAGGGGGTAAATAGGGGAGGCGCAGTCAAGGTGCTCCAAAGAAAGGAGGGGGCAACTAGAGGGCATGGGTGGAAGCTGGAGGAAGGGAGACTCAGGGGAGAAAGGAGGAGGTGCTACTTCACTGAGAGGGTGGTGGAGCCATGGAATGCGCTGCCCGGGAGGGCTGGTGGAGGCAGAGACAGCGGAGGGGTTCAAGAGGGGGTGGGACAGGTACAGGGGGAGGGTTCTGGAAGCAAAGCCCAGTGCAGCGAGAATATCCGGGACTGGGAAGGGAGAAGTCCGAGAGGGCGGGGGGGCTGACCAAACATGCAGACGTGAAAGACCAATAGGCCTATTCTGCCGGCATTTTAGTATGTTAGTATCATCAAGATGGATACATCTCCCCATCAAAATCTACAGCAACAACAATAGATTACCAGCTTTGTTATTTGCATCATTTAGAACTACTTATTCAACTTTAAAAAGAAACACAGATGGAGCATTATGTTAAAAGTTGAACTGTAAACCAAAACAGCTGTGCAATATTTGACTGCAACGCTACTATGCTCTATCATAACTGCCTATATTTAAATATAGAAACATAGACTGGCAAACCTTTATTAAAACTTTTCCCCTTAATATAAATCAAGGCTATGAAATAAAAATTTTAGCCAAAACATAAATCAAGTCTCTCCCTGAAGTTAAGCAGTTATTACCACGCATAGTCGCGGTTTGTATATGGAGAAGTCTCTAAGTCTTTGGATTGAAATTCCTTCTCCACCCGATCGATGTATTTGCCAGTTTCTCCAGGATCCAAGAAGTGGTAGGTTCCCCCCCATAAAACATTCGCAGACTTGCCGGCATAATCAAAACATGTTGGATCCCCAGCTGTCGCAGGTGGGAACGGGCCCCATCGAACGCCTTTCTCCTTTACCGCGTTGCATAGCTTAAATCAGGGAAGATACGCATTTTGTTCCCATTCCACTCCATTGTGCCACATTTCTTGGCCTGAGCAATTATAGTCTTTTTCCACAAACTGATCCTACCGACACCAAAAGGGTCAGTGGGGGCAGCAGTCCCGAAGCCATACGTTGCCTTGTGCCACGTGGTGTAATTCTGTAGGCTCTTATTATCAAGAAGTCCTCTGAGCTTTGAAATATGTCCTGGAAAAGGGATTTAACAAATACAAGTATGTCCTCCCCCTCAGCCTGCTCCGGAATGCCTCGGATTCGTACACTGGCTGCCCTGGATAAATTTACTAGATTTTCAAGGCGTCTACGCAGCGCTCTACTCTCCTTCACTAGGCCTGAGGATGTTGCCATTGCTGCTGAAGCAGATTTTATCGCAGCCTTAGTGTCCTCGTCTATTTTCCCAAGTTTATTGTCCAGTACTGCAAACTGCACCGTAAAGTCCTCCATCTTGCCATCCAATTTCTGTATTGCTTTCAGCAGCGCGGCATTAGTCGGCTGAGCAGTCTCTTCAGCAGGCCCCATGCCAGCATCTTTACTTGTCCCAGTTTTAGCATCTCTCAATCGGGCTGCGTCTCCACTGGGTGCTGCTTTGTTAGTTCGTCCCATAGCTCCATATCTGCCATCAGGAGTTCCACATGAATACCATCAGGGTGATCAGGACCGTGATCGCTATCAGTATACTAGGTTGGTTTTCCATTTGAAGTTTTTCTACACAAAACGCTCGTTTAAAGGCTATTAGTTGTACAGCTTGCGCTTGAAGCTGTTGCTTGCTCGGCTGCTGGTCACGCCACCCCCCAGGCCCCTTCTTTGTAATCCTCCAATAGGATAAAGTAATGTAAGAAAGGACCATTTTAGTTCAGTGACGGGCTGGTGTAGAAAATGGCCTAGGTAGTAACTGGCTAAAAAATCTGAGCGAGTTCCTGTAAATTCTATGATCAGGTGATACAGTGTATGCCATAGAGAGGTAGTGGAGCCTTACATGAGAGCTGGGGAGTTTCGGACATAGCACTACCGGCACTGTTAATTTTCACTTCAACCAGGGCTGGCCCACTGTCGTAGCTGTAGTGCTATCGCTTGTGGCGTCAGCAAACCGGGTTCCATAACAAACTCAGAGCAGCAGAGGGTTGGCCAGGGGGTTGGAGGATAAGCGTCCATCAGACAGCTCTCCTCCTCCTCCTCCTGGTGGTGGGGGGGCACAAGCTCTCGGTAACATTCTGACTCCTGGCAGTGACCAGGAGTCAGTGCGCAGCTATGAGCCTCAAGAGACAGTCTGGGACTGGGGCAGATGTTGGCATGCAGGAGAGTGCGCTGCACACCATGGATGTAACTGCACGTCCTCAGTGTTGGGGAAACCTGCACAAGTGAAGCCCCCCCCCCAACAGCCGAGCTTCAGGATGCCTGGTCTTGACTCCACTCTCTCTCTTGCCTAGGGGACTGCCAGATTAGCATACTCCTTACTCCCTCCCCTCTCGTTCCCACCCCCCCCTTGCAGTCACCTAGCCTTGCTGATCTTCCGTAGCTGGTTGGTAGTGGAATGTTGAAGCGCCGAGTGAGCAATCACGTGAGGGTGAGATGCTTGGAATGTCTTGGATTCCACTCCTGTGGGAGGTGAGCTCTGAGGCTAATGAGTCCAATCTCCACACATATGTCATGCAGAAGTGTCAGACTACAGTACAGAAGATCCAGCTTGGGGGGGTACTCAAGCGCGTGACTGGCTGTAGGGCTTCACCAATCAGCACTTTCATGAAACTGCCACTTGGTCCTTGTGTGTTTGTGTTGCTGCTGACAGCACTGCCTTTAGTGACTGCTGTTTACCTGTCTCGAGCTGGCATTGAAAGTCTGATGCCCACTGACAGAGCAGTGTTACACTCCAGACAATGACTTATAATCTTCAACCTGTGGTATGCATGATTTTATTTATTGAAGAGTTTTTGGCATTATTTTAAACCCCCACCACCACCACCATGGACCACTTGTTCAGTATTATTTTAGTTTTATTTTACATTTCCTCATTTAACTCGACTCCTTAGAAAAAAAGTGTTCCAGTAGTGGAGTTAAAGTAGAAGAAATGTAAATTTGGGCTGGCACTGTAGCCTAGAGTTTAGAGTAACAAGCTGTGAATGATTTTGGTACATTCAGCAGACATGGGTTTGATTCCCACAACTTCCACTTGCACAGTGTGTGACTCTGAGCTCACCCCTGTAAGCAGGCCTTGTGCCTCAGTGGACCTTACCCGGTCACCAAAGAATAAGAGCAATAAATAAATGCACAAAAGAAAGCAAAAAGTGTGCTTCTTGAACCAGTTTTTTATTGCACACAAGAGCCTTTAGGCAAGTACCTATTTTTAAAGGATCTGGAGTTAAATATTGGTTACATATGACCGGCCCGGTGGCACTGAGGGTTGAGGCGCTGGATGCCACACCTCACGCCACGCCGGCGACCCGGGTTTGGGAGCGAGCTAGGGCACCATGGGTCCGTGGGAGGGAAAGGATTGAGCGTCCCCAGGACGGCTCTCCTTTCCTGGGGGGAGGGTGTTGGCGATGTCCGATGTCCCAGTGACCCCAGGTGGAGACCAGGGGTACTGCAGGATCCCAGACTAGCAATGAGGGGAGCATGGTAGATGCCACCACGGTTGTCATGTGCCATGGCATCACCACATGTCACGTTCAGGGGGGGGATCTGGGAAGTATCCAAAAAAACCCTGAGGGCCGGATAGCGACGGCGTCCCAGTGTCTCGACTGCCACACGTCCAACACTGGGCCTCTGCCTCTGCCCCTTGATCTCCCCCCGGGTTTGGGTTGGGGGCCTGTGGGGAGCGCTGACACCTTTAAGGGGACAGATGGTCACAGTGGGCGGTAGAAGCGGCAGGTGACTGGACTGCCTGAGAGAGTGCTGGTTCTCAGGCGAGATAAATAGACTCGGAAAAAAATATATATATATATATATATATATATAAATAATGGTTACATATAGATATGCTTTGTTAAGGCTTACAGAAACGGAGCTGAGGAACGCACATAACAAAAAATTATACATGGTAATTTGCAAGATAAAGGGCTTATACCACTGAAAAAGAGCTTCATGAATAAAGGCCATTGCTTTAACAGCCTACTTGTTTCCTCAGTAGCTTCTATTACTACTGGCCTCTTCACATGCGAATGGCCTCTCTGAAGGGCACTCTTTATGCAGAGGATTGCTGCAGTCAGTCAGTAGAATACAGATCACATTTTTGTCTCTCTCTCTTTCTGAACGGTGCATTACCTGTGTTACTGCGCCCTTATTTTCAGCGATGGCTTATCTCTTGGGTGGCTTGATGCTCTTTCTCTCTCTCTCTGTCTTTCTTTTAAGCAGCAGTATTTGTTAGTAACCATATAGATTTTTTTTTTCAGCAATAATGTTTGTCTGGCAAAAATATCAAATATATTTCTTTCATTCCTGAACCAAGACATGGAATTTTGAAGTTCTTAAAAGTTATCACTCCCGTGCCATGCCTGTCATGACAAAATTAAATATCTTGGTAAATGTGGTGGTGTTCGCCATCAAAAACATGTGGCTGCACCATCCCAATATATCCACAGCATAAATCTAGCATGTACATTCCACAGGTAACCTCAGCAGAAGAGATTTTTTTAAAATTCCCAATGACGGCCATTTTTAATGACATAAGTCATTAATTGCAGAATGAGCTGTAAAAGCTGTTTTAACAACATCTGAGAAAGCTAAACATACACTGAGCATGAATCTTAGCATATCAGAAATACATTTTTGGTACAAAACTAAATGATGAAATGTTTTTGCCTACTAACCAATACTGCTGCTTGAGTATCTGTACAGTTCACATTACAAAAAATTAATAGCAGCAGCAGTATCTACTATACAGGAAGAAATATATCAGCGTTCAGTTATACAGTGTTCTCTGCTAGAGATTACCATTTTCAGTCAGGACAGAGGTGCCTCCCTCCTTACAGCGCAGGAGGAAGCTGCCCCATCCCAGTGATTATAAAGAGACTGTACATGAAGTGGAGCGATTTAGCTCGCATATACTCTGCAGGTTGCTCCCCTGGGTGGTCTGTGGGGGGGGGGGGGCAATGGCAGCTGAGTGAACTTTTTATAGGTTTACTTCATAGCTTAATTTCTTGGGTGTGTCCCTCCAGGGTGGGTTTTTCCATGGGCTCACCAATCCTGCCTAAGTGGGGTACAGATTAGTAGGTTGGTATTTTAAGGGACGAAGTTCAGGTCCTTGTCCCTCACATGCAGGAGCCATCTGTTCCATCTAGAATTAAAGGCGTCTATTCAATCATTTATCTCTCTCTGTCATAAACCTAAAGGCATTCCTTCCACGAAACAAGCCTGCTCAACTGTAAAAGGCTGTACACTACTGACTCAGTAAAGAATGCCATCAGTGAATCCAGGAAACAGTTCCTGCAGTAAAGAATTGAACTGGGAAACCAGCTGTGGGAGAGATGGAAAAGCAGCGGGAAGGGGGTGGAGGGAGGGAGGAGGGAGAAAGACGGGGGGCTGCACTCCAATAATGAGACTCAATATGCAGTATGTGATGAGATGGTTTTCAAGGGAGTAGAGCGGGTGTGAAATGTGTGCATGTGTTTCACTGCCTTCTCTAGCTAATCAGTACGGTAAACCAGTAGCTGAGGAGTGAACGTTAGTAAAAAGTAATTTTATTGGCTCTGCAAATTTAGCATGTCACAGTAGCCTACCCTTGTGTCACAAATTATCATCCCTTAACGACTCTTGAGGCTACAGAGGACCAAAACTTTGCATTTACACAGTTGTGCAAGAGACCCCCTGTGATTAGGCAGAGACCCCTAAAGAAATGGCCTTGAACTCAGTTGCTACTGAGAGTCAGGCTGGGTTCAGCAGAAGCACATAGATCCATCACTGTCCAACCAAACCTGTTACACCCACCAACTTCATTAGAGCCACACACAGAGCTAAACTGTGGGAAACCCGGCACTTTACAGCTGAAGCATTATATCACGCACACATGCACATACGTACGCACGCATGCATGCACATATGTCACTGCCTTCCCAGTGCAATAAAGCTTACAGACCACACGGTGTCATGTTAGTTTCTAACTGTGAACAGGAGAAATGTACTTCATGGTTGTCAGCTCAGGGAAAAGCTTGAGAAACTGTGACAGCAGGCACAATGTAACCTTAGAACAGATTAAAGACAATTTAACCATATTTTTCTGTAAAAACAAAAATCAACCATAAAAAACTCTGATGTCTTTTGTGGCCATAACCAAAAATGCCCCCAGTTACTCTGTGTTCTAATAAGTGCAATACAATACCACAGCAACGCTGTCATCATTAAACAATCTCTGCCGCAGACTGTTGCTGCCCCAAAGGAAACAAGAAACAGCACACCGATCACTACATATCAGTCGCCCAGAGTCCAGCACTTGTCACTCAATCCTTTCATTAAGATTACAAATTCAAGCGGCACAGGACCCTGTAAAGTTGGTGGCAGTCTTCTCACATAAGTCGAAATTGTCACTGGCGCACTAGTCAAACGCTGATACATTTTGTATTGGACTAGTTAACTTTTTCTTTTACTAGCCCTGCTGGCTTGTATTGCAGACGGTAATATTTAAAGAAGTATACTAGATGAGCCAGTGGAAAACTCTTTAGGAAGCCAATGGATTTTCCCAGCCACTAGCCCTGCTGACCTGCTCTAGCCAGCCGGACTTACATAACAGACATCACCTAATCTGACATGTTTTGTGCCAAAGTGACCACCTCACCATTAACAGTTTTACTGTGTAGGCGTACACTACGGAGATTGTAGCCGTAAGCAAAGGAGATTGTTCCCACAGAATTTTACATGTTTTACAGTTATTGTTTCTCTCTTTTTTAAGCATGGGGCAATTGTACTTTAAATACACTCTGCTACATCATGACATAGGTTAATTGTAACTTGAACATATGAAGAAATACTAGTGTAGTTAGCAGTCAGTATTTTTTTTAATGATGGGGCTGAATACATTTTAAAGGATCGCTGTCATCCCAATTCCTTTTGAACATTTTCAGTAAAAATTGTGTGTGGGGAGGGGTTTTGGTTTTAGTGTTTTTTTTTTCATTCTGTTTCCTTCTGCACTGGAAAGGGAGAGGGTGAACAAAACTTTCCTCCAGATGTCCAGAAGTCCCAGGCCTGTCCCACTGGGGGATCAAAAAATTAGGCCTTCCACACCAGTACAAACCCAGTCTGCGAGGCTGAAATACTTAAAGTGCTTCTTTATTAAGTTGCATTATAAGTCTAATTAAATATTCATTAGCCCAGCAAGGCTCCTAAATGGCCATTGGATCAGTCATTAATGTCTTAGAAATGACTAATCCAACTGCCAGTTGACACTGTGTTGCACACACAGCGTGCGCCACTCTGCTCAAAACCTAAAGTAAGTAAAACAATAAACAGTAGAAATAAAACCTGCTGTTGCAATTAAGACTTACAATCGCAACAACAACCTTGAAGTAGATCATTTCCTTTCCCATCCACCCCCTGACCAGTCATTAATCCCTCAGAAATGACCAGCTTCTCTGTGGTTCCTGCTTAAGTAAAAAGCAGGCTGCAGCATAACGCAATGTTTCCCAATGCACTATTGCTTTTTCAAGAGGGTTAGAATGGGCAGCACAACTAAAACTGCTCGGTCTATGCCCCAAATGCACCACTTCTGCTACCGCCATCATCCTGAGCCACCAAAGGGCAGGGATACAGAGGGGCACACCACCCTCCCCATCTCCAGGAAAGACAAATATTCTCTGGGATGCTTCAATCCCTCTCCTCCCACCTGTCTGCAGAGATATTCCAGGCTTGTGACTTGAACCTGGGCCACCGGCACAACAAGGGGCTCCCCAGTCACTGCACTGCTTGACCACACAGGTTGCCAGAGTTTTAAAAGTGGAATGTACAGTAGTCTAGCTTAAGTCTTGTAAGTTTTATTAACCTGTGCTGCAACTGATCACTTTTCTTTTTAGTTAAAAATAAATTGAAACTCAGTGTTTGAAAATTAACATAGACCTTATTCTGTGTTAAATACACTTTAACCGCCCCCTCCCCATTTTATTTTTTTTTTACTTATATTTTATTGGAGTTTATGTAATAAAACATTATATATGTGCCCATACAGGCAGGCATTGCACTAAAAGTCAAAACTTGCATTAAACAAGTACAGCATTTTAACAGTAACAAATCAGTATATATGCCCCTGTACATTGTTACTTCACTTGAGGGTGTGCTTAATAAATCCAACACTTCTTTTCTATAAAACGTAAAATTAAATGAGTTATCTGAATATAATGAGATATCTTCTAATAGCCGTTGTAGCCATGAGCAGGAATCAACACATAGAGTTACCATATCTTTCATCCTTTCAAAGAGGATTAACTGTCCCCTTCTAAGTTTGTTGACTAAATCAGATAACATCAGCCTCTACATACCATAAACTGCTGTTAACGTCCCTCTTAATATCAGTTCAAAATATTATGTTAAAGCAAACAACTTACTCTTAGTTTAAACTTGCTGAGTAACGAATTGTGACAAGTTAAGATCTGTAGTCATAGAAATGCCACCTTTTGGCCATAAAACATTCTAACTTTTTAATACATACTAGTAACAACAAACATCAGAGAAGAGCATTTCAGATAGAGGCCCTCCCCTTCTGAACTACGAGGAGCTTTGGTTTACTTAAATACTGCCCCTTAATATTTTCCTACCACTAAAACCGTGGAATTCCCCATCACAGAAAAAAAGTTATGTCCAAATAGAGCAGTCTCTCAGTTAGTCACCAATCTCCCTTTTCAAACGTTAGTAGTCCCCCTTAAGTTTTAATCCTCCGTTTCTTCCTCCGACTCTGAATTGTCCCCTCTAGTAGAAAACTGATTTTCCAACTTTACCAACAGATTAGCAGCAACAGTCGGGTCCGTATATTGGTACACTTTTCCACCATAAGTGACTCTCAAACTCGCAGGCATGAGTAGGACATGATGTATACCGAGGGCGCGAAGATGAGAGTGCACTCCATCGAACCCCTTCCTTCTTATTCTGGTCACAAAACTGAGATCTGGAAATATATGCACACGACTTTCCTGCCATTGGAGAGGGCCAAGTTGCTTAGCTTTATTCAGGATCAAGTCTCTTTCCTTTGACAACCCCAGTTCCAACAGAAATGTTCGAGGAATAGCTTCACCCGTGGTTGCCCTGGGCCGACCGCCATGTGGAGAGATCCAATACAGTTTTTTTATAGCAAAGTTCTCTTCTATAACAGTTTAACAGTTGTGCCAACATAGTTTTTAGAAAGATTTTTGGGTTGTCTCCTTCAACGTTCTCGGGAAGCCCCAGGATTCTAATATACTAGGAATTGTTAGAACAGCAGAAGGCTCGAGCCCATATAAGCTGTTCCCACTACAAAGTGGAGGCATTCAGGATGCCAGCTGAATAATTATCTACCCAAATTTCTCTTAAATGTATTGAAACTTTCTGCCTCTACCACATCTTGTGGCAACTTATTCCACTCTCTTATAGTTCTGTTCTTAAAACTATTCTTTCTTAGTTCTGTTCTATACTTAACAAATTGGAGCCGGCCCGGTGGCGCTGAGGGTTGAGGCGCTAGACGCCACACCTCGTACCACGCCGGCGACCGGGTTCGAGGACGGACTTGGGTCAGTCGGGGGCTGGCGAGGGGAGGGAAGGATCGGCGTCCCAATGGATGCTCTCCTCCCTCGAGGGGATTCCCAACCCTGAACTGTCGGTGGGAACACAGCACTCGGGGGATTGTGGCTCCGTCACGAGTCCGAGGAGAGGGGACGCTGTGAGGCGCTTGAGGGAGGCATGCGTCAGCACGCCGCCCCTCTAGGACGTACGTCCTTGTGTGCCGGCGTCCCAGGGGGCCGGGGGAAGTAGGGGAGAACAGCGGAAAAATGGTGTCCTTGGTGTCCCTAGATGAAGACTGCCCATCCCGAGCCCACCTAGGACAGACCCCGCTGTGCAAGGAAATAGGAGGAGGTAAGGGCACTCTAAGGGCAGATCCTGAAAGGGGGCTTCGGGGTATGTGCAGTCGGAAGGAGGGGGACACCGGGGACAAGGAAGGAGGATAAAAAGATAACACAAAAAAAAACAAAAACAAATTGGAGCTCATGTCCTCTAAGATTATATATTTGCGGCCTATATTTCAAATTTAATTCTTCTCTAAGTTCCTAATTAGGTAGTATCTTATAAAATAACAACAGATAGCCTGTCTTTCTTCTGAGTTCTGTAGGCCATAATTTAAGATTCAACAATCTTTCTTCATAAGGTGTATTTTTTAATTCTGGAATTAGTTTGGTAAGGGCTCATTGAGGCCTTTCTACCAGAATCTTGTCTTTCTTTAGAAATGGACTCCAACTTATTGAACAATAGTCCACAATCGGTCTTATATATGTTTTGTACATTGGTAATAATATTCACTTGTCATAAGAAAAGAAACTCCTATGTATACAATGTACCAAGTTCATTGCTTTCTTTGCAACAACCTCACAGTGCATCTCACTCTTTAAATCATTGGAAATGTGAACTCCCAAGTCTTTGTCTCCTTTTGACTCCATTACCCTTTTCCCCCTGCAAATAATAATCCTGGTGGATATTATTTATTATTTATTTATTTAGATTTTGGTAACCGGGTAAGCCCACTGAGACCTGGGGTCCCTTTTTCAGGGGCGACCCGGAATTAGTTACAGAGAGTACAAACTAAGGAACATTTACAGTTATAACAGATATATATATATATAAAATACATCACACATCAGTAATCAATAATCAAACTCAGACTCACAAATACAGTTAAGAGACCACAGGATTTCTTCCCATATGTAGCATTCTACATTTTTCCATAGTCAGTGTCATTCCATTCCTAGCAGCCCAATTTCCAGTGGTTAACAAATCTTGACCAAAAGCAAGCCTCTCCTTTAAAGTATCCACCACCCCTCCAATCTTAGCATCATCCGCAAACTTGCTGATTTTATTAGAGCTACTGATATTTAGATCCCTTATGAAAATTATTTATTTTATTTAGTTTTTGTTGACCGGGTAAGTGCACTAGACAAATCCTGCCTATTTTCAGGCACAACCCAGGGGAGGGGGATACAGATGAATGCCAAATGACCTTGAACCAGATTAAGCTGTTGGTGGTATTTTTTTGTGAATGAGGGAAATCTGGCCAGGACACCGTGGAAATTCCCTTACTCTTTTCGATAAGTGCCATGGGATCTTTAACATCCACCTGAACTACCACCAATCCAGGCAGATGGGACCTCAGTTTAACATCTCATCCGAAAGACGGCACCTCAGAAGTGCAGCACCCCTTTCATGCTGCACTACAGTGTCAGTATTGGGATATTAACCCAAGTGCCAGATGTGAGAACTGAACCCACAGCCCTCTGATCTCCCGGCCTCAGAGGTGAGTGTGCTACCTACTGCGCCACTGACACTGCGAAAATACCAAACAACATGGGGCCCATAACGGACCCCTGTGGCACCCCACTCATCACTCTCCGCTCCTCAGACAGATGACCATTCACTCTCACTACCTGTGTTCGATCTGACAGCTACCTGTCTATCCATTTCACTAAGTTGTCATTTATACCCAATTCAATTAACGTAGCTATTATCATTCTATGGGGAACCCTATTAAATGCCCTAGTGAAATCCAGCAGCGCCACATCCACTGCCCTACCATCGTCCAGTTTCTCGATTACATATTCAATGAGCGAGCAGCGTTCTCTAAGTTCTCTAGCCATCTTCTTAACAGCCCATTTTCCTTCATGAGCCCCGTGGTGACATCCATAGCTTTCTCCGCCATTTTTGCCGCCCCGTAGTATCTTCTGATAACACAGCTACTTTTATGTTAATTTGTTTGCGCTCATTGCTGAAGTCTTCCATTTTCTTATCCAAACTCTGGATTGCATGAAGTAGAGCCGCATTAGATGGCTGGGCCTCGGCACGATCCCCACCACCAGGGTGTTGATCTTTACTGCCGCCCAGCCATGGATCCTCGGAATGGGCTCCATCTGAATTTACTGCCACTTTGTTTCCTCTCACCATAGCTCCGGCTGTGAGTACTCCTGTTGGGAAATTGTTATACCCGCAGATTACAGACGCCAAGCTGTATTCACTGGTCGATATTAAAATAACAAGTATATAGTTTAAAAGTATATTTATTTGTTTCAAATTGCAAGAGCTGCAGAGCTACCAAGAGGTGATGTTCTCAGTTCGGCTGCTGGCCATGCCCCCAGCCCCATTTTAGTTTAACAGCACCAAAGTGTGTATAGCAGACCACATTGGCATGTGATTGTGTGTGCATATGCATGTGGGTGTAGACTATATTAATGTGTCCGTGGGCATGCGTACACACACACACACACACACACACGCACGTAGGTTACATTAATGTGTGTGTGTGTGTGTGTGTGTAGACCATATTGTGTCCCAGTGCACTGTACCTAATGTTCCAATCTGCAAGAGTCACAAAGGTTTTGAATGCGGGGCTCACAATATTTATTGTGAACCTGCAGACATTCAGCCAATGGCATGCAGCATAGGTGCCAGAACCCTGTGGGCAGAGGAGACACAAAACCCTTCCACTCTACATTTACACATACAGTATTCTTTAAGTTGTTTCAATTAACAGTGTTTTAATTAAAACACAGTAAACTGTGATAATGGTTCTTCTGCCAAAGGGAACAACAGGGCAGGAATTCTTAAATCTAACAGGCAGGGCCTGTTATGCCCATAGAGACTAGGGGCACATGCCCTCCCCCAAAAATCCCATCCACTTATTGCTTTTCAGGCTAAGGAAAGACTGTAAAACAGTAATTTAGTGCTCTCCCTCAATTAATCTTTAATGGTGTGCTCCCCCCATCAATAAATTCCCTTGGTATGATATCTCTGGGGAAGGCATTCTATCACAATATGTGAAAGAGGGTACTAGAGGGGTACATTAGAGGTGAGCAAAACCAGGAAGTAGTGCAGTCCAACTCGATCAGCAGTTTCAAGCAGGGATGGGACAGGCTGGTGGGTTTAGTTAGAAATGGGAGGACTGCCATAATGGTGAGGCAGAATACTTAGGTAGGGTGGGCAAACTGGATGGACCAAGAGCCTTTTTCTGCCGTCATCTTCTATGTATGTATCTATGGTTCAGCCAGACCACCCCTTGGTAAACTTACTGAATGATACATTGCTTTATGAAATCGGTACAAAAAATCCAGAATGATTGGCAGAGGAGCTTGGAGCAAAGCGCTGATATCCCTGCACAAAAGCACTGGGAAAAGATGTGTAACTGCATTGACCTGCTTACAGTAAGCAGGCACAGCTGTATCAATACACCTCAATTCACTTGTATGTTTTTTTAATGCAGCATCTGCCATCCACTGTCAAAACAGCAACATTACAATGGTTCAACAGCACTACCTTTTTTTTTCTTTTTCTGCTTTTCTTTTTAAATTAAAAATTATTTAAAAAATGACTTATTTTCTAATCCTAATGGGCCCATTTCTTACTTGCAGTACAGCACTCCAAGGTGTGCTCTGAGGTGGGATAACAGCACTTCTCGGGCAGTGGGAGCATTTGGACTCAGCCTTTGGAGTCATGCTTCAGTGCACCCAAAGCATGCCACTATCACAGCACAAAGCACACCATATCATGCCTTACTGCTTAATTAAAAAGGGCATAATGTGTTGTGCCAGTAATGTGAGTCCATCCCTTCACTGGGTACTGGTAAGGTTGCACTTGGAGTATTGTGTGCAAGCCTTGTAGCCACAGCCTAAAAGGGGATAAACTGCAGCAGCTGTGAGGGTGAAGCCGACAGCAACTGAAATTAAGGGGATGAAGAGGTTAAGATATGGTGAGCATTTAGATGGGCTAAGTATGTTTTCCTTACAATAAAGAAGGCGATGAGGAGCTATGATTTCAGTTTGTTGAACTGTTAAGAGAGTGGCGAAGGTGGAGCAAGGGAATCTTTTCAGCTGGTGCAGAATAGTTGAACTACAGCATACCCTGGGCCGGATTTTCAAGGAATAAAGGTCTTCTGTCAAGCCCCATGACCAAGCCTTGTTTTGGTGTAGCTGCCCCAAACACCGTGCACAACAGCACCCGATTTTAGGAGGTCTGGTGCAATTGCGACACTTTACCCACTTTATGGCAGCTTGCGGCAAATATCTGGCACAAGCCCTGTACAGAAGGGTACCTGGGATTGTCGCAAGCTAGACCAGCAAAAAGCTGGTCCAACTTGCGTCACTTGGTGCATGGGATAGAAAATTCTGATCGCCGTCCGGGAGAATGCCACATGCTCTATGCGCCGTATGTTCAGTGCACCTGGGGCTTGTGGCATTTGGCAACATTTGAAAATTCGGGCCCCCTGTGTTTAAGGGGGACAGAACTAGGGGTACTGTGAGGAAGCATTATTTTATCCAAGGAGTGCTAACTTTCTTATAGTATATGGAAGAACGTTATTGTGTGCAGAAATCCATCAAAAGCTAATGCTGTTGTACCATCGATGTTACGTCAGCTGGCTGTTGTACTATCTTGAGTACGTCACATCGATGGCACAACAGCAGAGAGTGCATTTGAGCATGCGCTTAACTGAAACGCGGCGCTTAGAGTCGGGGCCTGTGATGAAACCTGAAACTGATTGTGAGCACAAAGTAAGAGGAAGTTCTATTTTTACTAAACAGCAGGACTGAGCACATTTTTTTAAAAAAAGTGACAGTACGTGAGTGGGGAACCGGAAGGAGTGAGTCTGGCGGGGGGATGCGGTGCACACAAATGCAAATCGCGTTGTGAACCTGACAAAAAAAAATACAATATTGATTTACTGATGCCCATATAGTATACAAGATAATGGATGGGCATCAGTAAACAACAACCCTACATTAACTTCTCGAGGTTATCTGCCAACCGTAAACCTCTCAAGCTTCACTCTCGAAGTTTGCTTGGTTGTCATGACAACCTCTCGAAGTTAACAACAGGGTTGTTGTTAACTGTTGCCCATCCATTATGCTCTATATATTATCTAAGACAATGTGTACCAGAAAATTAAGATTGTTAGGAAATGCATATGTTTAAATCAGTTCAGTATTTAACTCCACCCTGCCAAATCTCCTCAATCACCCTACAGAAACAGCCAGGTCATGGAGCTGCACCCTTTTCAGGACTTCTTGAATGTTCTTTAGGATGTCAACACCTCACCAACTCCCATAAACAGAGTTAAGGGAGCTGGTAAGGTGCTGACATAGCAGAGAGCACTAAGATTTCCAGGATACTGGATTTTTGATTTTACAGTGAACATTCCATTTAAGGCAGCTCAGGGGTGGCTTTTGGGTACTGTTGACTCACTGTAACAGGTTATGTTCCTAACAGAACTTCTTGGGTTTTTACAGCCTTATAGCTCTCAAGAACGCATTAGTACATAAATGATATGTAAGCATTAATCCACGATGAAGGTGGCATCTAATGGGGAGTTAATGCATGGTTGGGGCCATTGTGGCACGAGGCCGCAACGACCATCCACCTTCGGAGTGGATTAATGCGCTTGTAACATGGCAAGTGCAGGGCTAGTATCAGTTACATCCTCTTTTACTTCATATTCAACACAAATTAGCAGAGCTACTTATTTCACTTCCAAAATTCTGCTTCAGCTTTCTTACTTTTCAAGTCTGTATCTAACTGTAAGCGTGCGCGTGCGCGTGCGCATTGGATGGCACACATCCAGTAATGTTGTGTCTATCAATTTCTGGCACATTTCACATTTACTCTCACTATCAATCTACTGACACATTAATGCTGGACCCGAAAATTTTCCAAGTTCTACTTGGGTACTATATTGCTCTTTGTCCGTTTACACCTGAGACTCATCTCGTGCTGAATTCTGGGCAGAATCTATTCACTGCATATTTTGCCCCGGCTGGTGCAATCCATTCTTTCACCATAGGTACATGTCTCCTGCTGTCATTTCTCGAGGTCTTCCCTATTACAGCATTAACAGGAACAGCGCCTTTTCGAGGAACTCTCAATCATTATTCCAACCTATAGGTGGCACCTTTAGACATTACCATTACTTCTCCTCTCTTTCCGCCTTATCTATACTTACCTCAGTGAATTCCGCATCCATAGATCGAAATATTGACTCAGCCTTCAACTGACAGCCACTCTTGCACACAATCGTGCAGCCATTTACTAGTCCACTCACTACAGAGCACCCCATCTGATATCTAATTGACCTTCTACTCGCCTCTCTGCCCCACTGCGACCAACTTGTCCGTTCTGATGCCCTGTTCTTTCCTGCTCCCAGTTCTCCCGTCCCTACTGAGTGTATCGGTGAGAGACACAATTACCCCTTGTTTTACTAATATGTCTCCTGCTTACCCCTTGCACCACGGGGCAACACAGTGCTCCCTGCACTATCTGTGCTGGGTCTGTCACTTCGCTTTTCTGCTCTCTCTTAGTTGCGCCACCTATTGGTCGGTGTGCTCCCAGTCAGCACATTACACCGATCCCTTTGTGAGTGTAACCCCCCTGCAAATGGGGGTTCCCAAAAGACTTCCAGGAGCTTGCTTGAATGCTCCAAGCCTGAATGGTGTTTGGCGTTTAAGCCATTTATCAGTGAGTGTTTTTAGAACCTCTGGTACTGTCTCTTTAAGAGCTGTCTGCTTGCAGACATAATTAGTTTGTATGGGGGACTGTGTGTTTCTTTGATTGAGTACCACTCGAGCTGCTGCCAATTCCTCCATTTCTGCAGTCACTAGGAGTGCAAAGGAACCTATCTGAAAGATGTAACTGTTTGCCAGAAACCATTTAGAGTAATAATGAAATTACAGTTTGTCTAACCTGCTTTCTTTGCAGTCAGAACTGTGTCTGCCTAGTTCCCCATTCTGGTTTTGAACTGCTGAACTGGACCAATCAGTGTGGGGTAAGCTAGCTCTAAAATGGTGCCTTGGACGAATCAGAACTTGGACTCATAATCTGAGCCAGCCACAAGAGGATTGTATGGGCAGTGACTCTGGGAGATGTAGTTTAGACTTTGGCGCCTTTTTGGACCAACAGGAGCAGTCTATTGTGAGTGACAGCCAATCCAGTCAAGAACTGGGAGGAACTCAAAGGAAGTGCCGGTTTTGTCTGTTGGAGTTTCAGTTTAGCTCTGGCAGTGAAGGGAAAGGAACCCTGTGCTCCTTCAGTGCACAGTTTTAGTCAAAAACATGTGTAAGGTCCAGAGTTCCGGTCTGCAGCTTGTGTAACTGCTTGATAGGGACTGAATCCGTCCTGTGAAGAGAATCAAAGGATATCTGAAGAGTAGAAACCAGGCTCACCCTGTAGAAGACTGGAGAAATTTCCAAATTACACTCGGTCTGTCAGGACTTGAATCTGCTATGTGTTCTCGGGTATTGTGCAGTAAATTGCGATCGGGATAGAGAAGCAGCCTGCCTGTTTGCCATATAAATGTGTGAGGAGTCTTGTGGAGCTCAAGTGTAGCCTGCTGACACTGAAGGACCCTATGTTGTTTGAGGTCGTGAGTACTAATTCAGGGTCGCTCCCTGTTTAATTGCCACATTAAATCCAAATGGAATCACTGTACTGCTGACTGTTTAAACTAATTTTCTTTTCTCGGTGTGAAAGAGCCCTACCAGCTGCCATGGTTTGGACTAGCCACTAGGGCTTGGGTACCCAGGGACAGTAACTGGTAGGGATAGGCCTGTGCACAGAGCCATAGGTAGATAGTAAAGTGATAAGCTAATTAACCTGATTTCCCCTGTCCTTGTTATATCCCCTAAATAAATCAGAGCTGCTTGTTTCAGCAAAGTTATACTTCCTGAGGTATTTGTCTATGTTAAAGTACTGTACTGTGATTGTTGCACTGTATCTTATTTACAGGAGGTCCCAATGCGGAACTAGTCCTAGGGGTAAGTGTATACTGTGAAGGTAATTCTGATATATTGTGTGGGCCACTAGTGGGAAGAAAGGGGGGTTGCAGTGTCCCAGAGGGCTGTGACCAAGTAAGTTTAACTATTGCAAACCCTGACCTCTGGGTGGAGGCACCCGCCATTGGATCCAGGCCCCTCAACCTGTTAGTGGCAAATCAGGCAGGGGTAGTAGCCCCTGGGATAGCGCCATCTAGGGGTTACATGAGCGTGTTCCCGAGCTCAACACAGCATTATTGCTCTGAGCGTTCTACAGCAACACGGCATTATCGTGCCATAATGCCGTGCTGCTCTTCTACAACCTGATGCTGTTCTGCCAATCCTCTTCCTTGATTTCTCTTCTGTTATTTTAGCCATGTTACAAATAACAAATAACACACTCACATACTGTCTTACTATCTTGCATACTGGGTTAATAGAAGAAGGAGATTTGTATCAGCAACAACCTTGCTCTGAGCGCTGCTAATATTATTCTAGGACTCCATTTCCAATCTTCTAGATTCACTTGATCTGGCCCCAATCCCCAAAACATCCAGCTCAGCTAAAAACCTGAGAACTGCTACACACTCTCCTTTCTGCTTATTTTCAAACAAGAATTCAGGCAGGATTTGGGTTAAATGAGAAAAACGGCTTTTTTTCTTGGCATTTGGCATAGAGCTGACTTCTATAAATATAAACTTCAGCTCTGTTCATGAGAGAAAACTAATCCTCACTTCACTTGTGAGGATTACAGCAGAGTGGAAGAGATGCCCAAGCACATGTTTTTTGCCTTTGCCAAATGCAGCCATGTTTACAATACCCAGAATGCCTCCCAGCTGCAATACCCAGACCCCCCCCCACACACACCTGTTCAGTTTTTCACCTGATAATCTGGTTTTCAGGGTACTTGGCAAGTTATCCAGTTTTGCTTAGAGGTATTCAGGTCTTTGAGCCATTTTGAGTGCTAATGTACATAAAAACAGACTGTGGCAACATATTCAAAGGTTGGTGCCAGCGTGAATGGGTTCAGCACCGGTGCTGACCTCTGTCTGTGCCTGCACTTTGGGCAGAGCCATATTCTGAGGCCCCTGGAATGCTGCCCTAACCTGGCAGAGCAATCATGCTAATTTTAAAATGCACTCTTACACCACAGAGAGGAAAAGACCCTCTTATATTCCATAAATGGAATTTGTCCGGAACGTGTGGATGCTCAGGATGTGCACTGGTCAAGCATTATTTCCCCAAACACCACAAATAATGGGCTTCCCCAATATTCAGGAACAACTCCTCAATAGCCCACTATTCATGGCATTCCATATTCAGTCCAAATGTCGTAAAACAGAAGTTTTAAAACCTTCTTGCCACCCCCATCCCTTTTCCCAGTGCCCCAAAGAGTGCCAGAGACAAAGCAGTCAATTCTCAGCTCCTGGCCCTGTGCCTGCAGCCAACAGTATTTCTTCAAACTCGCCCTCACCCAAGTCAGATTCCCCAGTTCTCTTTTATATAGCGTTTTATTTCAGCCCTCCCCTCTTTATCCTATATCTTGATTGGGGGAGGCTAGTCGCAACTAGTATTCCAGGCCTGTCAGTCAGCGCCCCTTCCCGACATGTCTCTCGCCCAGCTCACAGCTGCAGTGGTTCCCGGGGACTCGCAGAGCAGGTTGAGAGGGCCGCTGCTGTGCCCTCCCCATTCCCGCCTGGTGCACAGCAAGAAAAAGGTACCTGGGGACTGCAGACAGATCAAGAGGCCGCTGCTCCTCTCCTCCCCACCCCGCCTGGCGCCGAGCAAGAAAGGTACCGGACTCGCAAAGCAGGTCGAGAGGGCGCTGCTCCTGCCCTCCCACCCCCTGCCTGGCGCAGAGCAAGAAAAAGGTAATTTGCTGCACTAGGAAAGAGTCTACTGAGCAATCAAAGCTGATTTTCATCACTAAATCGCAAGATTAATTTGTAAAGGACTAAATACATCACTAAAGGACTAAAAGGGGCTTACCTTAAGAATATAGCTGCCCCTTGCTGCTAGCTCAATACGAGCCCTCTGGTGTGCTCTTTGGCCACTGTTGGCGAGACGGCGCCATTTTAGGTCGGCACAGATGTTTAGACTGTTTCTAAATTTAAAGCAATCTCTCCCCGAACTGCATTACTTGCGAATTGTTGGTGTAGCTTTAACTATGATTAGCCTGAATATATACTGTTTCGGCGAATTGTTGGTGTAGCCTTAACTGTGATCAGCCTGAATATATACTGTTTTCTGACTCTTAACAACCTCTCCTCTGTGCTGTTCTATTGCCTTAACTGGTTGGACCTCAGAACTGTTTTAAATCAAATTCTCAGTAGAGCCTTAATAATCAGGGCTTCAGTAGCATACAGACGGTCAAGACTGCTTCCTATATAAGGCTTTCTCTCCACTGGGCTGCATTAACTTGCCATACTAGAGTCTTCTACCTTAGTTTCCCAAAGTATGCAGGATGAGCGACTGTTTTAATTGTTTCATTTTAAGCACAGAACTGTTTTTGAATTCGCTGTAGAGCCTTTACAACAGGGCTTTAATAGCACTCAGACGGCCGAGACTGCTTCCACTCTAAGGCTTTCTCACCACTGGGCTGCATTAAATGCTGTATGTGAATGTACTGTTTGCAATGGGAGAGTGCATGCTTGTTGACTAGGCTGAAATCCTACAGAGCACTTTTAAAATGCAATTGTAGTCTCCACAGGCTTTTGAGACTCTTGGGACGTCTGAACCAACAGAACAGACTTAAAACGCCGTTGGAGTCTCCACATGTTGAGCGACTCTCGGGTTGCTAAAAATTGAAGTACTACGGGCTGTGGGGAAAGTGATCAATTGTTGCGCAGGCTTAGATTGCTTCCCAGGTGGCCGCTTACCGGTGCTGCAATAGACCCCCTTACTCCCTCCCCCCGTTTTACCAAATACAAAAACCCATTGCTCACCTCCTCTATTCTTCTACTACAGGTACCCGGGGACTCACAGAGCAGGTCGAGAGGGCCGCTGCTCCTGCCCTCCCCCACCCCCCGCCTGGCGCAGAGCAAGAAAAAGGTAATTTGCTGCACTAGGAAAGAGTCTACTGAGCAACCAAAGCTGATTTTCATCGCTAAATCGAAAGATTCATTTGTAAAGGACTAAATACATCACTAAAGGACTAAAAGGGGCTTACCTTAAGAAGATAGCTGCCCCTTGCTGCTAGCTCAATCCGAGCCCTCTGGTGTGCTCTTTGGCCACTGTTGGCGAGACGGCTCTGCCCTGCCGGCTCTCAAACTTATAGTGCATTGGATGGTCATGTGAGCTGAAAACACCTATCAGCTCACTTTGCCATCTGCAAGTTATACAGTTCTGCCACTAGAGGCTCACTGTCATCTCTAGAATAACAAATAGTGTCTCTTCACAAACATACTCTCAATACCTCAGTTTCCCTCTAGAGGTCCCCGTGTTTGCTTCTATGCATCTCAAACCTCCAAAAGGCTAATCATACTCACTGCCTAAATACTTCCCTTAATCCTGGCAAAAATTGAATAGGTTATCCTTTTCTAAACTGCATGCAAGAATCAGCTTATAACTTCGCTCTTCCTCCAAGGCAACTCCCCTGCCATTAGGTCATAATGACCCTTCATCTGAGCCTCCTCTCATAACACTCCTGCCTGGTCCCTTGCCAGATGCGAGGTGATGGCTGTGTCTTTTCTCTAAAGAGGAGAACGGACGCTGACCCTTCCCCCTTCTTACTTACTTCCTGGTCCTCTGGGTAGGACCCTCCTAGCCCTTGGAGGGGATACTGAACCTAATCCAGGTCCTTTCTCCCTGAACCACACTCTCAATAACCCCTCTAGCCCCTTGTGGGTGGATTCTAAAGGGATCAAACTTGCTCATATGAACATAGGCAGCCTAAGGCACAAATTCCATGACCTAGAGGCATGGGTGTCACTCTATAAGCCAGACGTTCTAGCTCTAACTGAAACCTGGCTCAAACCGAAGATCCTCCCCCATGAAGTGGAACTACCGGACTACCTTACCTTCAGAAAAGACAGGGTAGGGAAAAAGGGAGGTGGGGTGATTATCTACGTAAGCACTGACCTTCAGGCTACAGAGTTGGACTTCCACTCCCATAGTGACTCCCTAGCTGAAATGTTGCTCGTAAAAATACTACTTGGAAACACCAAACCCCTTATTCTAGGGGGTGTCTACGTCCCTCCACAAGCAGCTGCCTCCTCACTGGAATCCCTAACAAGCCTCCTTGAGGACCACGCATTGGGGGAGACCATACTCCTTGGGGATTTCAACCTCCACTGGCCTTCCCTGCTCTCATCTCCTGTTAAAAACCCTCTACTTGGCTCTCCATATACACAGGTCATTGACATCTCTACACGACATAACCCCAAGACTGGAAACCACTCTCTCACTGACTGGATCCTCGTCTCCTGCCCGGGCCGGATTCTGTCAGCAGGGATTATGGCTGATGCCCTGAGTGATCACTCGCCTATCTTCTGCGTCTGGTCCAACAAGCCTCCAAAAATTACCTCCAAGGTCATTGAAGCAAGGAACTACAGTAGGTTCGCACCAGCCGACTTCTGCTCTGATTTGTGGAACACTGACTGGTCCCCTATTATGTCTCTTCCCACACTCGATGAGGCTCTTGAATATTTTATTCAAGCCTTCTTGTCAGCATCAAATAAGCATGCTCCTATAAAAAAGCTCAGGGTACAGGGAAAATGCCACAAATGGTTGAACCCGTCCCTCAAGCATTCCATGCTCCTCAGGGACAGAGCATGGGGCAACTATAAATACACTGGCAAACAATCTGACTGGGAAAAGTACAGAGAGCTGAGAAATCAGTGTAAAAAAGCCTCAAAACGGGCCAAATCACAATACTTACATGACCTCCAAACTAAGCACCTGTGGGACCCCCAAAAATTCTGGGGGCACATAAACATACTCCTCAAAGGCTCCTCAAATAGCCAAACGGACTCCATCCTGGGAGGGGACTCACTGACCAATACCCCGTCAGTAGTTGCGGAGGCTTTTGGTGCCCACTTCACCAACACTAGTGGACCTCCGCCCCTTGACCCCTCCAGGCCCTCACATCTAGCCGGAGATACTTGGTTGCACCCTCGGCCTCAATTCCATTTAAAGCTGGTCAATCAGTCAGAGGTACTACCTCTCCTGCACAAAATAAACCCCTCCTCCTCGATAGGTCATGACCAGCTTGAACCTCGCCTACTGAGGGCTGCCGCCCCAGCAATTGCCCGCCCAGTCACCCTCCTCATAAATAGATCATTCCAGAAAGGTGTTGTCCCAAAAACTTGGAAAGTAGCGACGGTTGTCTCTGTCCACAAAAGTGGGTCCCGAGACAAATTGGGAAACTATAGACCAATCTCCCTACTTAGTCCCCTTAGGAAAATCCAGGAAAGACTAGTCTCTAACCAGCTTCAGGACTACCTGGAGCAGCACCTTCTCATGGCTGAGGTGCAGCATGGTTTTAGGAAGGGCCATGGTACTGATACTGCCCTCATACGGCTCACTGTGGACATCCTTGCCTCTATGGACCAAGGCTCCCTAACAGGTGCCCTCTTCATTGACCTGTCCAAGGCCTTCGACTTGGTCAGTCATAACCTCCTTCTATCTAAACTCCTGCACTTAGGACTGGATTCCCACTCTCTCTCCTGGTTTGAGAGCTATCTGAGTGACCGTACCCAAAAAGGCCACTGGAAGGGTACCCAGTCTGTCCCTAGACCCGTTACTGCAGGGGTGCCCCAGGGCTCAATCCTGGGCCCTCTGCTTTTTTCACTCTTCCTCAATAACATTGAAGGGAACTGCCCGCTCAGCAAACTCATTTTGTATGGCGGATGACACTGTCATTTACTGCAGTGATCCCCAACCTAGTGTTATAGCAACTAATTTGCAGAATAGTCTCTCATTACTTGAGACCTGGTTCTCCGCAAACTCCCTTAAACTTAATGAGGAAAAAACCAAAGCCGTACTGTTTGGCTCAAGGCGTCTGGGCCCTGACAGGAGTAAGCTGCTCCAGATTTGTACTAACTAAGGAAAGAGAGTCAAGGTCTTGGCCAGCTTCAAATACCTTGGGATCCATCTTGACCAGGAAATGACCTACCGACCCCACATCTATTCCATAACTAGGTCCGCCCACCAAAAACTTGGCCTCCTTTTCCGTCTGGGAAACTCCTTATCCTCGGTTGCAAGACGGGCAATTGCTACCTGCAATCTCCTCCCCTCCATCCTATATGGAGCCCCTCTACTGCAGTCCCTCAGAGAGAGGGAATTTAGCAAACTTTTTGTACTCTATAACCGTGTGGCTCATTTCGCCTCTCCCAGGAGGCATCATTGTGAGGCACTTAAGGATCTAAACTGGCCCACACTTCGACACAAGCTAGCTTACCCTGTTGCGTGCCTTGCCTTCAAGTTCACTACCCTCGGTCCCCCTCCCCACCTTAGAGGACT
This sequence comes from Neoceratodus forsteri, assembly GCA_016271365.2. Classification (NCBI taxonomy): domain Eukaryota; kingdom Metazoa; phylum Chordata; order Ceratodontiformes; family Ceratodontidae; genus Neoceratodus; species Neoceratodus forsteri. Next base: position 6,303,053 of record JADMNL010000040.1, read on the forward strand.
ACTCTCCTCCAAAGAACAAATCCAAATCCTGCGATCATCAGCGAATCATCCCCTCAACATCCCTAGGATTACGCTCCAACCAAAAGCAACGCTCTTTCAAATTTGCTGCCTCCCACCTATGGAACTCTCTTCCACCTAGCCTGGCTGACTCATCTACCCTTACCCAATTCAAGTCTGGGCTCAAGCTATATCTTCTAAACCTCAGTCTCTGTGGCTGTAACCGTTAACTCCCAAGCCCAGGTCTCTTCTCCTCTGCACTGCCTGAACCTCCCCTCATTCCTGGAAGTATCTCCTAAGCTTTTATGTCAATTTACTGTTGTTACCTCCTTCCCTACTAAATGGAGATGAAACTTGATGTCATTAGAGCCTGTCTGCGAATCATGTTCCGTATATTGTTACTTCTCTACACTTGTGTACCATATTGTAACTATTGTAAATAACACTTGAGTCTGTACTGTGTATCCTTTACCCCTGTATACTGTCGATAATATATTCTGTCGCTAATGACTATTTGTGCAACACATGTAACTACTGTAAAAAAAATGATTGTTTCGAAATGTCTTTTCTGTAGTAATTCTGGGTCACCCCTGAAAAAGGGACCTCTGGTCTCAGTGGGCTTACCCGGTTATCAAAATCTAAATAAATAAATAAATAAATGGTTTGCTGCTCTGACCATAAGTGTAACCAACCCGTCCCATGGCCATTATTAATATCTGTGAATGAGAAGTGAGCAAGGGGCCACATGACCATGAGGGAGGGGCGGGGCAGTAGTGTCACAGAGTGATAATAAAAAGCCCCAGAGGCAGCCATTATACCCACATACGAGAGAAGAAAACACCACGTGTTACTGATTAGATGGCTGTACAACTGCAGGTCAGCTGCAGTACAACAACAGCCTTAAAGGAGAACTGTGTAGAGAGATGAAGCCCCGACCACTGCACAGATCGGGGCTTCACCTCTTCAATCCCCCCTGCAAACACCAGATTAAATAAATGTAGTCTTTACCTTATCACTCGTAAAATTATGTAAAGGCTCTGGTGGAGCCGGCATTTTGACCCCATGGGGCTCTTGGGAAACAACAGGATCTCGCGGATAGTCCTGTGAGATGATGATGTGGCATTACTCTGGCATTAATAGTAACTTTATGTACAGAAGTACCAGTACATGTATTTTTTAGATACCCCATGCCATTTTTACTGAATCTGCCAATATTCCATGGGTATGCCTGCTAACCCATGGAATATTGGTAAATTCAGTAAAAATGGCACCAGGTATCTAAAAAATATATGTACTTGTACTTCCGTACATAAGGATACAATTAATGCCAGAATAATGCCACGTCATCATCTTGCAAGACTATCCTCAAGATCCCGTTGTTTCCCAAGAGCGCCATGGTCGAAATGCTGGCTCCACCCGGAGCTTTTATATAATTTTACGAGCAATGAGGTAAAGACTACATTTATTTCATCTGGTGTTTGCAGGGAGGATTGGAGAGGTGAAGCCCCGATCTGTGCAGCAGTTGGAGCTTCATCTCTTCCAGTACATCTCCTTTAACTGGTGAGGGGTTGAGCATTCCACTGGAGAAAGCGATAGCAAGACCACTCCTGGGTTACAAACACTGTTACTGGACCTAACACAGCTGACCACTGATTACTATGGTGGCCACAACTCAATACGCAGACGTGGCAGTAAAGCAGCAGCGCATGTTATGGTGACAATGTTATGCAGACAGTATATCTTTTAATCCTAGTTTGGCTTGCCCTTATTCTACTATCTAGTAAGTTGACATTTTCTTCTGTTTTTTTTCTATAGAGCTTTTTGTTTTCCCCATCCCCGACCAATCTCTAGTGTGCCGGCTGCCCCAGCCCTGTCATTCGGACTTCTCACAGGCCTTACCTCACTATGTTTGTTCCAGTGGGGGCACCTGCGTCCCTGGGTACAGGGTGGCCAGAGTCATCCTATCAGGTTGTGAGTGGTTTTCCATCTTGGTTTTCTCTCTTCCCCGAGGTCAGCATGCGTAGACTGGTGTGAGCATGCAGCGTAAAGAAACCACACATACTGATATGCCTGCAGCCATCCATCAGAGAGACGGCTGCATGCTACGTCCCCTAGGCTCCACCAGGTGGCAGCCAAGCTGCAGCTCCCAAAGGAGAGGAGCTGTCTCTAGATGCTCAATCCTCCTTCACCCAGCCGGCCCCCGAGTAACCCATGTCTGTTCCAGATTTCGGGTCACGGGTAAGGCAAGTGGTGTGGCACTCGGTGTCTCAGCCCTCTGTACTACAGGGCCGGCTGACACGTTCTGCATTTTGAGCGTGCATTAGCTTGTTTTTTACTCTTTTACATCTGAAATAATAAAGGGCTAGCCCCAAGTTGGTATCAGTAGTCTAAGCTGTTCTTGAATTCCCGTTGTTTAAAATCACTTTTTCTGTCACTGTGGTGAAGTAGCATGCAACAGACGGTGCTCACCAACCTTATGGGAGGGTATTCAAAAATAGCTGAGAATACTGATGAAAGCCATGGGGAGTGGCCACAGTTTAAGGACCGCTCTTTTAATTACTTCAGATCTCAAACAAAATATGTTCAAGCTGACTCAAAACAGAGAGAAAGGAACCGGAGATGTAGAGTGCTCTGCAACAGTGCACTGAAGTGCAGGTACAACATTTCACCGTCTAATATCATGCTGCTTTCAAAGTGATAGCAAATGATTTTACATATAACTGTGCCCCCATTTTCCTTTCCCGTCAGTTAGGTATTCTGATATTCTTCAACCAATTTTTATAAATAAACAATCTAGCTTTGGGGTGCCCTGAGATCTAAATCGAATTTCACTCTCCCTAGCAGATACTACCCTTCTGTTTCATATTTCTAAGACATTCCATGACATCAGTTACACCATTCCAAGCTATTCATCTGATTGGCCTGGAAATGGAATGGTGTCACTGATATCACAGAATGTTCAGGCACTATGAAAAAAGAGAACAGCAACTACTGAGAAGAGAAGTATTCAGAGAAGTTACAAAGGCAAGACAATTAGATCATCAATTTAAAAAAAAAAAAAAGTTCAAAACACATCAGAATGTTTGGTGTACACAAAAAGGAAGACATGAAGGCATCTAGGGGTGCAAAAATGAGCCCCACAGCAACAGAAGGGCTATGTTCCCCAACTCAGAAATCAGAGTGGAAAGGTTGTGCCAGCTGTATCCTCATTACAACTGAAATGACACTGCATCTCAGAGAAACTTGCATCTTTCTGCATGTTTCTACAGAATACGACTTTTGTATTCAAACCGGAAAGAATGCTAATGGATCACAGGGTAGGTAACCAAAGTATTTCTCAGAGGAACATGAAACGCATGAAATTTACTGTGCCTTTTCTCTTGCCCTGCACCATTCCATAGTTTTACTAATGTTTTGTTGAGGACCACGTTGGGGGGAGGGGCATCAGGTCCTGCAACTTCCTAGAAAAACAATAGCAACTGCAGCTCCAGAACGGCTTGTGAATTAGTACTCTGCAAGTCCAGCTTTGAATGAGTCAGGTAAAAGTCAGACTCGTTATGTTGTGGCTCAGTAAAAACAATGGCCCATTTTTACTGAGCAGTGGTGACCTATGTGTCCCTCTGATGGCCACAGTAAACCATCCCTACCAGCCATGCCCCAGGCCCTAGTCCTGTGCCAGAAGAAATCTGGCCTGTTGCGCCCGACGGAATCACAAATGTTCGTCCTGCGTTACTATGCTACTCAATTTGCACATCTGGACTATGGACCCTTGGAACTGTTAGTTGTTGTTACTCTGTTAGCTGTTGTCTTAGGCATCAAGGTTACAAGATCTGTTTTATACTGTATAATCCATGTTATGTTCTGAACTGTACATTATCTGCACTGTAATTCATGTATCCCAATGCTGTACTTGTCCTCTTCCCCCCAGGACGCATCAGGAATCGAGCAGTACTCTGCTCAGTATGCCTTCCTGGTGAAACTCTTAAATAAACAAATAAATGCGCAGCAGGCCCCCACAGTGGCAGGAACGTTCTCTAGTAAAAGGGCCCTGGAAATGGGGTCTTTTCCTGGTATCAACCCCCTGGATCACAAATGGACTCCCGGATGCTCTCTCTGACTATACTTGGTGCCTTCTTGCACAATACAGATCGGCTATCATCGTTACATCTCCACACTCTGCACATCCATACGTACCCAATTCTATTCCATACAGTGTACGCGGACACTCGTTAAAAGGGACAATGAGTTGTTAAAGGTTGTGGATGACACCTTTTTTAAGCGAACAGCTGGTTTTATCACACAACAATTCAAGCCCTCAGTAGACTGCATATTTAAAATACTCAAGAGCCAAATCGAGATATCACCTCTAACAAAGAAAGGTTGTTAGGTCTGTGCTTATTACTGGCCATCATGGTAATCTCCAGACATGTAAGAACTGACAACAGAGTTAGAAACTGACACCGACCTACCAGACAAATGCTGGTAGATTTTGTATCTAGTCAGAATATTTTCTCTAACCAACCCGGCTGGCTAGTAATGGAAGAGGTAACATTTTAATAAGTGTATCAGTTGGGCTGTTGGAAGTCTATGGGACCTAGGGGCATATCTAGAATTTTTTCGAGGCAGTAGCAATTTTGTCAAAGGAGTAGCACTTTCCCTGAAAAAAAATTAAAATGTTCATTTTTAAAGCTCAGATTAGGCTAAAACAGCACTGGTTTTCAGGACTAAAGGTATAGTGGGTGCTACTTGGCTACATAGATGGATCCACTAGTGGTGATGCCAGCTGTTTTTCTCAGTCACTAGCCCTGCTGGTTAGCAACTGCAACACTTAATTTCAACTCCTGTTACAATTCTGCTGTTCTTCAGTATTAGGCTTGTGGGACTTAAATACAGCTTGGTTTATAACTACTGGTCACAGCTATAAACTCAACCCTGATAATTACTCCCCCCACTCACCTGCTCTTAACGACATAAAAAAAAAAACAGGCTGGAAGTGCCAAACACTTATATCCGTGAATGATGGCTAAATCCTATTAGGCAGCCATCAATGTCAGGATTTATGCATAACAAATCAGTGACAAGTTCCATAATTAAGTGTGTCAGACAGGGTTTGGTGAGATGGAGGGGTGCCAGCATGCGCTGGGAAGGGCTCAACACATCAATTAGCACCTTGTCTGTGACAACCTGGCACATAGCTGGCAACCCAGTTAATCACTGGAGCTGCAAGTGAAGCTGGCCAAACATTTGCAGGTGACAAGCACCATCTTTACAAGTTCTGATGTTCCCAAAGATGATCAGCTGGGCCAGCCCTCAGGAATGAAATCTCTGGTATTGCCCAAAGCTGCCTCTATGTGTCTATGTTACTCCATGCAAGGGATCAAAGCAGAACAGGACTCAGGGGGCAGAAAATCTGATGTTTAATGGCAGTGGTCTGGCTTTTGAGCAGTTTGACTGGTTCCCTGTGGCTTTGTCATAACAATAACCCCATGGAAAATCATGTACACAAATGCTCACAGCCTGGGAAATAAGATCCCAGACCTGCAGGCAATAATGTCAGAGGCTAAACTGGACATAGTAGCAATTAGTGAGACGTGGTTTACCAGTAACCACACTTGGGAGACTTCAGTACCTGGCTATGTATTGTTTAGAAGAGACTGAGGTGCAAAAGGGGAGGAGGGCCCTGTATGTCAATGAAAATATCAAAGCTACAGAAATTCAGAATACACATAAGGAGCCAGAAGAACTGTGGGTCACCCTGAAACAGGAAATGGGACAGCCATAAGAACTGGGGTTGTCTACAGGCCCCAGACTGGGGAGGACACAGACACATTACTGTTAGAAGAGATACAAAACATGACAGCTAAAGGGAGGTTCTGATAATGGGAGACTTCAACATGCCGGATACAGATTGGTCAATACCAGCAGGAACATCTGCCAGAACTAGACACATAGTGGATTCCTGCAGGGGAGGGCCTCAAACAACTGGTACAACAACCCACAGGAGACAGGGCTATCCTAGATCTAGTACTGACTAACGGGAAGGATCACAGATCTCCAGGTAGAAGGTCACCTGGGGCCAGTGACCATCACATGGTATGGTTCAATTTGGCTACTACATCTAAATCATCCCATTCAAGGCAAAATATGGGACTTCAGAGGAGCTGACTTTGATAAGATGGCCAACAGAGTTAAGCTAGCCCTGGCAAAAAGAAACACAGGTGAGGGGGTACAGGCAAAGTGGGCAAGCATTACGGATGTAATACTTGAAGCAACATCCCATTGTGTTAGACAGAAAAGGAAGTGCAAAAGAAGAAGGAAACCACTTTGGTTCTCACAAACAGTAGCAGAAAAGGTCAGAGCCAAAAGGCTGGCCTTCAGGAAACATAAGGGAACACAGCGGGATGAAGATAGGGAGGCATACCAAACTGCCCTAAGGGAAGCAGGGGAAGGCAGTAAGGCAGGCAAAGTCCCAAACTGAAAACACTACCACGAACAGTAAAAGAAGGTGACAAGACTTTCTATAGATACATTAGTGAAAGGAGAAAGTCCGGGGGTATTGCTGTTTAATGGAGAAAAGGGAGCATGTGAGGAGGAGGACCATGTAAAAGCATCTATCCTAAATAGATACTTTTGCTCAGTATTTACTGAAGAGAAGGTAGGGCAGGGCCCACAGCTCAGCACCATGGACACAGGGGAGGGAGGTGAGCACACTCCTTCACAAAGAAAGGGTCCTACAAGAGCTTGCTAAGCTCAGGGTGGATAAGGCAATGGGACCTGATGGCATACATCCCAGGGTACTTAAGGAGCTAAAGGTGGAACTAGCAGAGCCATTAGCAGAACTGTGTAGTGAGTCTCTGGGCACAGGAGAGGCCCCAGAAGACTGGAGAAGGGCTCATGTGATCCTGCTCCACAAGAGTGGTAGCAGGGAGGAGGCAGAGAACTACAGACCAGTCAGTCTTACCTCAGTAGTGGGCAAGATTATGGAGGCACTCCTTAAGGAAAGGATAGTGCAACACCTGGAATCCATAGCGGCACAGGATCCAAGACAGCATGGGTTTACAAAAGGAAGGTCCTGTCAAACTAATCTCATAGATTTATTTGACTGGGTAACCAGAGTGGTGGACCAAGGGGGAGCAGTTGATGTCGCCTACCTTGACTTCAGCAAAATCTTTTGACACTGTTCCACATAGAAGATTGATAAATAAGCTGGGTAGGCTTAGGGGTGGGTCAGAAGTTGGTCAACTGGGTGGCAAACTGGTTGTGGGCAGAAAACAGAGAGTGGTGGTAAATGGTATACAGTCAGAAGAGATGCAAGTCACAAGTGGGGTACCTCAGGGATCAGTCCTGGGGCCAGTCCTCTTCAACATCTTCATTAGTGACCTTGCAGATGGACTAGAGGGAAAGGCTTGTCTGTTTGCAGATGACACCAAGATCTGCAACAGAGTAGATGATCCAGATGGGGTGGGCAGAATGAGAAGAGATCTGGATAAACTAGCAAAATGGTCAGAAGAGTGGCAACTGGGATTTAATGCAAAGAAGTGCAAGATCATGCACATAGGGAAGAGAAACCCTGAAGCCACCTATAGGCTGGGAGGGGAGTTGCTAGCAGTCACAAAGGAAGAAAGAGACTTGGGCATCATCATCACCGATGACCTGAAATCATCCAAGCAGACCTCTAAAGCAGTAGGTAAGGCTAGGGGGATGTTAGGGTGTATTAGGGGTATCACAAGTCGTAAGAGGGAGGTAATAATCCCTCTTTACAAGACACTGGACTGACCCCCATCTGGAGTACTACGTGCAGTATTGAGGCCACACCTTCACAAGGACATTAACCAAATTGAGGCAGTCCAGAGAAGGGCAACCAAAATGGTGCAGGGACTGCATCAGAAGACATATGAGGACAGATTAACAGAGCTCAATATGTATGCCCTTGAGCAAAGGAGGAGAGAGGTGATATGATCGGCGTTCAAACACCTTAAGGGCATTAACAAAGTGAAAGAGTCTAACATGTTTAAATATAAGAAAATAGCAGGACAAGAGGACACAGCAGGAGATTGGGGCGATTAAGGGGAATGTGAAAATTCTTTTCACAGAAAGGGTGGTGGATGCATGGAATGGCCTACCTCAAGAAGTGGTGGCTATGAATACAGTGCAGGGCTTCAAACAGGCATGGGATAGGCATAAGGGAGCAATACAGATGAGTATGAATAGATAGGCCACTGACAGAGCAAAGGCCGATGGCACATTTATAAGGTAGAAAAAGAAATGGGCAGACTGGATGGGCCTTGTGGTCCTTATCTGCTGTCAACTTCTATGTTTTTATGTTTCTATTGACTGTGCACCTACTAGGCTCTACTTGCTTTGGTGGTTTTTGAATAATATTGCATGCATGCATTCTAAATTTCTAAAGAAGGTGACTCAAGGATCTTCAAACATAGCCAGCCTGGTGGCGCTGAGGGTTGAAGCACTGGACGCTACACCTCGCACCACGCCGGCAACCCGAGTTCAGGAGCGAGCTCGGGTGCCATGGGTCAGCAGAGGAGGGACTGGACTGAGTGCTCAGTGGGCTGCTCTCCTGTCCTGGGGGAAGGTATTGGGATGCCCAGTGCTCTTGCGGCCCCTGGTGGAGATTGGGGGCACCGCAGGCACAGGCAGCACGTTACAGCATGCCTGACCCTTGCAGGATAGCCGTCGCCTAGCGTCGGGGATGCGCTGGGGGGCAAAAAAGGAAAAACCTGCCGGAGGATAGGCAACGCACCTATCCTCCATGCCCAGCACGGATCTGACTCGGCGGGCCTCATCACTCCTCCACGGGCCCGCCGCTTGCCGTCTGCCTAAAATAAGGCCCAAGGAAGGTGGGCTACCACTCCCGGCCAGGTTTAAACCGGGGTGCTGGCAGCGGGGGAAGAGGGCACTAGACCGCAGGAGGACCTCAGGCGGGCAGGCACAGAGAGAGGATGCCTGAGAGAGTTCGCCCGAGCTGAGACCAGAGGGAAAAAGAGTTGACAAAATTAAAAAAAAAGGGATTTTCAAACAAGTCCCTTATTCAACCCCCTGGCCCACCAGATTGATCTGTCTCTGAGTCACTGCTAGGGGGTGGGCCATAGCCTATGGGCAACTCCCATGCTTAGGGATTTAGCTGATGGAATTGTTTGCTAGGAACCATCCCTTGCAATATAGTTAACTGCCACCTCTTCTAGACATGTGACCCACTGAAGCGCTGGCCTACAAGAGTCTGATCACTGCCCCAGTGAAGCATCAGAGTTTGTAGCTCTCCGGAACTCTGTTGTATCAGTCCAAAAATAGATTTGTCTACACTTTCACCCCAAATACTGATCCCCCATGGCCAGGCCAGTAACATGGATGTAATCTTAGCAACAAACAGTTCAGATATGCCGAGTACCCTTCCTGGTCCCATTCCCTGATTTACACTAAACAACACCAGGACCCAGCTAGAGCACTACAGGTGAGACAGAAATTTTGCTACAACACCAATAATATATTTACACTGAAACTGTGCACAGTCACTAGTTAAGCAGAGGATTTCTGCAGACAGATCCCCGGTTGCTACTCCATAAAGGGCCCAAATAATCATTATATACATTATTTATTTTAAAATTGGTGACCTGGAAAGGTGCAGTGAGTTGAAGCTTGTTTCCGGGCTCGGGCCGGGGAGGGAAACCAAGGGAAATACATATTACAAGCAGTACAGATTACAAAGCAGTAAATATAATAAATACTAGCAGCTGAGATTACAAAGCAGTAATTGATATACAAATCAAACACTGTAACATAGAGCAGCTAACAATGGTAGAGAACTCGCCATAACAAATACATTCAGCAAGGCTAGCACGTGATGAGGAGAGCAAGCTAGAGTCAGGTGACAGTAAAGTGGGGACAGGCGTAAGCAGGAGAGAAGGGGTCACGCAGAAGCATCTTGAAGGAGAGGCAGGAGGAGGTTTGTCTAAGGGGAGGGAGAAACATACATAGAAACATAGAACTTGACAGCAGATAAGGACCGCCTGCCCCAACTAGTCTGCCCATTTCCCTACCTACTGTATAAGCTCCAGATCCTAGTTGATCTGCGGCCTACTTCCTCCTTCCTACCACTAGTTTTGCCTTCTGCCTGTCCCGTGCATTCTTGAATACAACTGTTTTTGCCCCCACAGCCTCCTCCATGAGGCTGCTCCATGCATCCACCACCCTTTCTGTGAAAAAATACTTCCTCGTGTTGCCCCTGAATCTTCCCCCCTCCAGCCTCATATTGTGATCCTTTGTTCTTACACATCTCCTTTTCTAAAAGATACTGCCCTCTTGAACTCTGCTGATCCCCCTTGAGGTATCTGAATGTCTCTATCTTATCCCACCTCTCCCTCCTGTCCTCCAGAGTATACATATTGAGCTCTCTCAATCTCTCCTCATATGGTTTCTGGTGTAGCCCCTGCACTATTTCTGTTGCCCTTCTCTGGACTGCCTCCACCTTGTCGATGTCCTTTTGAAGATGAGGTCTCCAGAACTGAGGGCAGTTGAACAGAGAAGGAAGTCTGGCCTATGGATGAGGAGCAATGGGGAGTAATGGAAGAACAAGAAGTTGAAGAGCAAAGAGGATAAGTGGAGGGTGCTGCCAGAAAGACAAGGTCAAAGAGGTAGGAGGGAAGGACAAAAAACAGAATTCAGAGAGAGAGAGAAAAAGCAAAATGGGAAAGGCATCACGAAGACAGAGGGGAGGAGGAGAGAGAGATAGGAGATGGTACAGGGAGGAGTGATGAGTAAGAGGGGGGAAACCAGTGGCAAAATGGCAGAAGTGAAAGTTAGGATCCAGTCTTGCTAAGGACGATTTGTGACCTCGCTAGTACATCACATTCGCATAGTCAAACAGTGACAGGAACATTTTGAGAATAATTACACACCTGACCAGAGGAGGTAGAGATGATTTATTCCTGTAGAGGGCACCAAGTTTGGGGCTTTCGTTTTTTGATAAGATAACTAGCCACACACCAAGGTATGTAAAACAGAGGACTGTTACTAGGGCTGTGCCGTTAAAGGTTTTGAATTCAGGGGTCAGATTAAGCCTACTAAGTCGCTGGTGGGTTGAATAGCATGGTGACTGTTATTTTAGCATTAATGGAGAGCTGGTTAGCACAGAACCAGCATTAAACATTATCAGAGTCATGCTATAGGGACTGTTCCAGCAGAGGGATGGAGGTTCTGATGGAAAAAAGAACGGTGTCATCATCATACATATCTATGCCAGCTGAGACACAGGCTGAGGGAAGGTCATTTAAGAAACTGAGAAGAGGAGTGGGCCAAGGATGGAATGTTGGAGTTGATGGGGACAGCCCCCCACCTGTACCAACTGGCATGATCAGAAAGGTAGAAGTGGGACCAGCCCGCCAGTGCAGCTATAGTTCTACCAGTTGGACTGCCGATGACCCATGTTTGGGAACAAACTCAGAAAGTCAGAGGGTCAGCAACAGGGTTGATACACAAGGAGGTGTGGAAAGGATGAGAAGGGTCTTGGCAAGGCTGGAGGAATGGTCAGAAGTATGGCAGTTTGGATTCAATGCAAAGAAGTGCAAAATAATGCACCTGGGATACAAAAACCCAGGGGAAGCTTACACAGTGGGGGGAGAGGTAGTAACAACAACAAAAAATGGAAAGGGACCTGGGGATAATCATATCAGATGACCTTAAGGTTGGCAAGCAATATGAGAGGGCAGTAGGGAGGGCTGGGGGGATACTGGGATGTATAGGGAGAGGCATCACCAGCAGAAAACAGGAAGTTATCCCTCTGTACAGACAGTTGGTGAGACCCCATCTGGGGTGCTGTGTCCAATTCTGGAGACCCCATCTCCGCAAGGACATAGACAGGACAGAGGCAGTCCAGAGGAGGGCAACTAAAATGGTGCAGGGTCTGCAAGACAAGACATACGAGGAGAGACTACAGGAGCTTAATATGTAAACCCTTAAGGAAAGGAGGGAGAGGGGGGACATGATAGAAACTTTTAAGTACCTCAGTGGAATCAACAAATTCCAAGAGGGTAGCATCTTTCAGAAAAAGAGATGTGCAGGAACAAGGGGACGCAATTTAAAGATAGAGGGCGGTTCAGGGCAATGTGAGAAGTATTTTTCACAGAGAGGGTGGTGGACGATGGAACAGCCTTCCTGAGGAGGTTGTGGGGTCTAAAACTGTGGGAGAATTCAAGAATGCATGGGAGAGACATAAGGCAATTCTTGTGGGTGGTAAGAAGAAATAGGCTGTTGGTTAACTAGGATCTGCAGCTTATCCATTCGGTAGGGAAATGGGCAGACAAGGTGGGCCAAGCGGTCATTATCTGCCGTCAAAGTCTATGTGTCTATGTTTCAGCCTGGTAGGGTTGCCACCTGTCAGTTTTTTACCTGGTGATCAGGTTTTCAGGGTCCCTATCAGGTAATCCGGTTTTGGTCTGTGATGGTCAGGTTTTTGAGCCATTTTGAGTGCTCAGATACTTTTGTATCCTGCACTGTTTCAGCTGCATGTCCAGGTTACAAACAAGTTCTGTTGTCAGTATAGCCCTTTGATTGTGAAAGCAGTCAAACTGGGAGGTGTAAAGTATGGCCATTAACACCATTAGCACTTATTTAACCTAATCATTTCCACTGCATCTTAAAGTGGCATAGCTGCACAGCTGCCCCCACCTTTTGTAACATTAACAGAGCCAGCTGTCTTCCACTTTCATTTGCTGGTAAACATTTTCATACCTGTAAATATTTCATCTCTCTATGTTTATCTGGTAAACCAATGTCAATAAATAAATACATGAGTAAATAAATAACCAGGAAGAATCTAGTAATGAACTTTAACAGGCACAGTACAGTATCTTAACATTTTTGTCAAACTGCTGCTTTAAGTGTTGTCTTTTATTGATATAACAAATGGCCTTCTAGGAGGAGCAATGCATGAAGAGTCATGAAAAGGGGTTGGGCTAGAGGTGGAGCTTAGGATCAATTTTTGCTTCATTCAAAGGTGGCAACCCTAAGCCCGGTGGGGGTAGGGAGCAAGTGTCTGATGGACTGCTGCAGGAGGATGTTGCCTCCGTGCACACCTACCCTCTACTGGCGACTAGAGGTGAGGTAGCCCTGCTACACTGGGGGTTGGAGAGGAAGTGAATGCCGATGTCTTACATGCAAGAGTCTGCAAAGGGCTGTCTAGGGGGTACTGTATGTCCACCGGCCCTCCTAGGGGACTGAAACATGGGAGGAGAAAATAGGGCTGGCCAGCATGATGCAATCGACCCTCCACAGGCCTCACAACCAGCAACATAGTGTGCTTCCTGCTTGTGGATCCTTTTCTTGGCTTTTGGCCTGCTCCAGCAATGGGGGGGACAAGCAGAAGATGGGAGTGGACAGTAAGTCCATGGGAGGTGGGGTGACAGGGCTGGGGGGATTGGTGCCCGAGGATGGAGCCAGTCTGCAGGCTGCAAATAAACAGCACTAACTGCAAAAAAGAAAGGTAGACACAGAACAGAACCACTCAAGGGCAGTGACTGGGAGCCCAGCAGCCTTAAGTTTATCTAGAAGCAAGGAATGAGCAATAAAGTCAAACACCTTAGCCAGGTCAATAAACACAATGGGCAACACCGGACCCCGACCCATCCCATTCAGGACAGAATCAGTGACACGTAGGAGGAAGGAGACTATGGAATGGGCTTGTGGAAACCAGAATGAAAAGGGAGACAGAAAGGAAGAGGAGTCATGAAAGTTAGAGAGCTCTGTCCTCCCGAACGCCCTCGAGGGAATTATTGTGCTTAAAAACGGCTCATCTATGCTGGCCATCAGCACAATAGTAGCACTACTGCTCATGATGCTGGTGACCTGGATTCAGGAATGAGCCCACGGCACTGGACAGAAGGCCAAGGGAGGAAGATCTAGCATCCAAGAGGACGCTCTCCTTCTTGATGAGGGAGAGTTCCCAGACTCTGCTGCGACAGTGCCACCTGGGTGACCAGAGGTGGTGGTGCACACAGAATATGATAGAAAGGATAGAAGGACACTACTGGAGCACTAAGGCACCCCATGTATGTGTGCAGACAGCCCCAGTTGGTCAGTGTCCTATGAAAAAGGAGGAAAGAAGGAAAAAAAACAACAGCTGAGTAGAGTGAAGCCATCCCTGCTCCACAGGCCTTGCATTTCTGACCAAGGCACCTACCTCCAAATTAAACTTGACCTCCAATGGGAACCTGCCCACCCGTTGACCCTGCTCTTTGGGGAGTAAGCCAGAGAGGAACAGGAGGTGGTGTAAGTCCAGGAGAAGGGGAGTGATGGGGATAGAAGCAGGTGGCATGGCAGATATGAACAGACTGCATGACAGAAGCATAAAAAATAAATGTCTCGTCTATGCAGAAAAATGTCTGAATGAGACATTTTATAAGTTTAAAAGTCTACTAATTTTTTTTTGTGTGTGTGTGTGTGACTTTTTAGTGCTCATAAAAGATGCTGGATTGACAGCACTGGAACCTAAGGTCCTCTGTTTAGCCACATGATAGGTACAGCACAGCAAAAAAAAAAAAACAAAGAAGCCAGCTGTACGGTACAGAACAACACATCGCAGGTCACATGAGGCGGTTCAGACAATCATGTTCTGCCTTTTTGTCACTGCTGTTTTAGAAAGGGGTGTTAATGGTAATGCAGATCAACCAACACTGGTTAAACAGGGCTACCATTTCAGCTACGGCAACTGTCTATAACATTTGTTTTCTGCTACATTTTGTTTATCCCCTTGAATCTTTGGTGCTGTCCTTCTCTGTCTGCCACCTTCTAGCCCTGTCTAGTCTTCTTTGTCATTTAACTGCACCCCTTTAAATCCCATGGGTTTGCATCCCCCCCCCCAAGCCTTTTCTTTGGGGCGGGATGGGGGTCAGAATTCCCCTGCAGGATACACATGTTGGTAAAAAGTGGTGAGCAGTCAGTCTGGCGCAGTACAAGAGTGCTAAGCATCATTCCACTCACACCAAGGCTTTTCCTCCACAAATCTTCCCTCCTCCCCCAAGACTCTGGCTGCAGATACTCCATGATGTGTATATGTGTGCGTGTATGTGCACGTGCGCGCAAGTAAATTGTGACAGGGCACAAGGCAACCAATGTCCGCCCAGCTATAAGCTGCTCCAGCTGCACTGCCACCTTTGGTCACCTAGGCAGTTGCAGTGTTTAAGCTGCCACCAGCCAAACAGCATTTTGCAAAGAATTTCTGTACTGAGCTGCAGCAACATTGTTCGAGTACCAAATGGCTACTGCAGTTCTACGGACTACAGATCATCGTTCAATCATGTTTTTTTTTCAGGTTTGGCTAACAGCTTTTGCTTACTGCAAACACTGTGGTTTTACCAAATACCTGATGGTAGTGGCTGCTTACCTCCACAGGCAAGGGATGTCAGTGTATCCATATCTGGATGGTTGGCTGATCAAGGCCAGCTCCCCAGAGGCAACTGTGAAGGCCCAAGACCTCATAGTGGATCCATTCCAGATGCTGATTCCTTTAATACTTTCTTTATGGTAAAGCCACATACATCAAGTGGCATACAAAGCTTACAGCCATTCCAATACAGTCACATAAGATCCGATAAAAATTAAAACTCAGTTAATATTAACATTTGCTTATCTCAGCCGGCCTGGTGGCGCTGAGGGTTGAGGCTCTGGATGCCACACCTTGCGCCACGCCGGCGACCCGTGTTTGGGAATGGGCATGGGTTGCCGTGGGTCGTCAGGGAGGAGATGGATTGAGCGTCCAATGGATTGCACTCCATCTCTGGGGAGGGGGGATTCAGGCGGCCGGTGCTTGCCTGACCCCTAGTGGAGGCTGGGGGTCAGTGGCACGTAGCTGCAAGTTAAGGGGGCGGGACGTGGCAGACGCTGGACTGGGGCACGCACAGGAGCGTGCATGCACCCAGTCGATGGCGTCATTGTACTTTCATGTCCCGTGAGGGAGAAAAAAGTGGAAAAAAAGAGAGCCCGGCAGAATGACGTTGAGCCCTGCAGCGCCGTCCCCAAGAAGGCACCTCCCTGGCATGGATCCGTTTGGGTGGGTTGAGTTGCTCCCCACCACCCTGCCGCGAAGGGTAAGACACGGGGTGCATAAGGGAGGGGGTCTGACCTTCGGGGATGGCGCTGGGGGGACAACAGACAGCAGGCTTGCAGCCGGAGCTCTGGAGGAAAAATAGAAGAAAAAAAACAACAACATTTGCTTATCTCTAAGAACAAATAAGTAAATTAAATAAAAAATAAATAGAAAAACCAGACACAATGGGTCTGATAGCTATAGTCTCTCCATATACTCACTTATTATCATCAAAGTGGCTTAATGCTCTTCTTATTTAATTAGTTGGTACAGAACTCAAACAATACACTTAGTTAAGAACCTGAGTCTAGAGAACCAAAAAGAAGAGGAACTTGGGTCTGGGTGTGGACTTTATTCTATGGCATAAGAGTTGTATTTTAGTATGTCAGTGTCAGTGGCTCAGTAGGTAGCACACTCGCCTCTGAGGCTGGGAGATCAGAGGGCTGTGGGTTCAGTTCTCACATCTGGCACTTGGGTTAATATCCCAATACTGACACTGTAGTGCAGCATGAGAGGGATGCTGTCTTTCAGATGAGACGTTAAACTGAGGTCCCATCTGCCTGGATTGGTGGTAGTTCAGGTGGATTTTTAAAGATCCCATGACACTTCTCGAAAAGAGTAGGGGCATTTCCCCAGTGTCCCGGCCAAATTTCCCTCATTCACTTAAAATACCACCAAACAGCTTAATCTGGTTCAAGGTCAGTTGGCATTCATCTGTATCCCCCTCCCCGGGTCGTGCCTGAAAATAGGCAGGATTTGTCTAGTGCACTCACCCAGTCAACAAAAACTAAATAAATCAATTTGGTAGGGGAGGCCCTCATACAGATCCCATGTAGTCCATTGATTCTGATACTTATTCATCTGCTGTGCGAGGCCGAATGTAAGTTTCTCTAATCTTTGTACATATGTAACCATTTATACCCATTCCTCAACCATGGGGGATCAGGTTGCAGCCATTGTTTTGTATTCGTTTTTACAGCAGCAATTGTTAAAATAGCCCACAAATACCTGCCCTCCCTACCCTTCACATCCCCTTGGTAAATTCCCTTAATCCAAATTTTCTGATCCCAACCCTGCCTGAATCTCGAATATACCCTGCAGGTGCTGCTGCACCTCCCTCCAAAATTAATCAATTATTGGACAATTCCAGAAAATATGTGCCTGCGTGGCCTCAGCATTGCCACACCTTCTCCAGCACGAGGGGTGGGGAGGGCACTGGAGGCCCACTTCAAGACCTGCACAGGTACCAGGAAATATTGTATTCTGAGTTCACAACCAAATTCCTTCCAAATGGGGAAGATGAAATATGCCACGTATTTCCCCACAATTGAACCCACTGCTGTTCACTGAGAGAGAGAGATATTAAAGTCTACCTCCCACTTACTTTGGACATATACAGATGAGTAACCTTTGTCATTTATATAATTTGCATATAGTAAGGACATGGCCTTCTCCCCTCTAGGGAATCTCCACATATTCTGAAATATTGGTTGGCCTGAAACATCTATCGACTTCCCCTGCTGGGTCCTCATAAGGCTATTAACAAAACAAAACGATGTAAGAAACCACTATGGTTCTCAAAGGAAGTGGCAGTGAAGGTTCAAGAGAAAAAGAAAGCATTCAGAAAGTACAAGGAATCACAGAAGGAGCAGGACAGAGAACTGTATCAGTTAAAGCAAAAGGAAGCTGGGAAGGCAGTCAGAACAGCAAAGGCCCAAACCGAGGAAAAGATAGCCAACTCAGTTAAGAAGGGGGATAAACCTTTTATAGGTACATCAGGGGAGTGAAGGAAGACCAAGGGATGGATAGTGAGGCTTAATAAAGGGAGGGAGGGTGGGCAGAGGAGACTGTGAAAAGGCAGAGATACTAAACAAATATTTTTGCTCAGTATTTACAAATGAAGAGAGGGTACCTAAAACAAACAGTAGAAACACTCTGGACACAGAA
The DNA here is from genome assembly GCA_016271365.2 of Neoceratodus forsteri. Classification (NCBI taxonomy): domain Eukaryota; kingdom Metazoa; phylum Chordata; order Ceratodontiformes; family Ceratodontidae; genus Neoceratodus; species Neoceratodus forsteri. The sequence continues at coordinate 6,321,090 of JADMNL010000040.1, forward strand.
GTTGATACCAGCCCATTACAGAAGAAAGGGTTCTGAAAGAACTCTTAAAACTGAAGGTGGACAAAGCAATGGGGCCTGATGAGATTCATCCCAGAATTCTAAAAGAACTAAGGGTAGAACTAGTGACACCACTGACTACCCTCTTTAACAAATCATGGGAGGATGGGGTGGTACCTGAGGACTGGAGGAGGGCAGATGTGATTCCCCTTCACAAAAGTTGGAGCAAGGCAGAAGCAGAAAACTACAGACCTGTTAGTTTAACCTCAGTGATAGGAAAATGATGGATCACTTCTGAAGGAAAGAATTGTCGGTATCTAGAGGCCAGAGGGGCACAGGACCCAAGGCAGCATGGATTCTCGCGGGAAGGTCATGCCAGACTAATCTGATAGATTTCTTTGACTGGGTGACCAAAGTAGTAGATCAGGGAGGGGCTGTGGACATGGCCTACCTAGACTTTAGCAAGGCATTTGACACAGTCCCACACAAAGATTAATATACAAGTTAGCCAGCCTGGGAGTGGGTCCCAAGATGACAGCCTGGGTAAAGAATTGGCTGGAGAAAAGGACAAAGAGAGTAATAGTAAATGGAGTCCACTCTGAAGAAAGGGGGGTTACTAGTGGGGTACCGCAGGGTTCAGTATTAGGACCGGTCCTCTTCAATGTCTTTATAAACGACATTGCAGAGGGACTGGAAGGAAAAGTATGTCTCTTTGTAGATGACACAAAGATCTGCAACAGAGTTGATGCACAAGGTGGGGTGGAAAGGATGAGAAGGACTTTGCAAGGTTAGAGGAATGGTCAAATGTATGGCAGCTTAGATTCAATGCTAAGAAGTGCAAGGTAATGCACCTGGGAAACAAAAACCCAGGGAAGAGTACACAATGGGGGTGAGATGCTAACAACAACAAAAATGGAAAGGGACCTGGGGTAGTCATATCAGATGACCTAAAGGTGGGCAAGCAATGTGAGAGGGCAGCAAGGAGGGCTGGGGGATACTGGGATGCATAGGGAGAGGCATCACCAGTAGAAAACAGGAAGTTATTATCCCTCTGTGCAGACAGCTGGTCAGACCCCATCTGGAGTACTGCGTGCAGTTCTGGAGACCCAATCTCCATAAAGACATAGACAGGATGGAAGCTGTCCAGAGGAGGGCAACTAAAATGGTGCAGGGTCTGCACGGAAGACATATGAAGAGACTAAAGGAGCTTAATATGTATAGCCTCGAGGAAAGGAGGAGAGGGGGGACATGATAGAAACTTTCAAGTACCTCAAGGAATCAACAAAGTCCAAGAGGGTAGCATCTTTCAAAAAGAGGTGTGCAAAAACAAGGGGGCACAATTTGAAGATAGAGGGGGCAGCTCAGAGGTAATTTAAGGAAGTATTTTTTCACAGAGAGGGTTGTGGATGCATGGAATGGCCTTCTGGAGGAGGTTGTGGAGTCAAAAACAGTGGTGGAATTCAAGCATGCATGGGACAGTCATAAGGCCATTCTAGGGGGTGGGGGTAGGAAGAAGTAGGCTGCTGGTTAACTAGGATCTGCAGCTTATCCAGTAGGTAGGAAAATGGGCAGACTGGGTGGGCCAAGCGGTCCTTATCTGCCGTCAAATTCTATGTTTCTATTAATATGGTCTCTCAGCTGATAAAAACGTAGTCTATCCCCCTCCAAACAACCAAACCTCTGCTGTGCCATCTTAAAGGAGATCACAGAGCCCGCCTGCAGTAAGTGGACGGGGAGGTGACACCTCTCTCTGCCTGCTGCCTAAACCAGTTATCTTGCTTCGCAGGAGGGAATTAAGGGTCATTTATCCACCACCTATAGTGCCAAAGGATAGCCTTGGTGTAACCTTTCGAAATTCCCCTCCTCCAGTTCTCTAATATTGCTCTAGTACCCACACATTTGGATTGAAAGGACATTAGTCATGTGGGTTGAAACAACAGGGCCTGAAGGATCAGCTTCCCACGTTCGTGTAAGTCTGTCTGCTTCCACCCAGAGCTATACTGTGGATTGCCCCAGAGCAGGGCCACCCTCATCTGCGCTTCCACTCTATAACCCTGCAGGTTGGGGAATGCTAGCCCCTAATCCTCGGCTGTCTTTTGCCCCACAAAAACATAAAGAATAGCCTTTGCCCCCTCACTAATTCCCCCTGGGGTATCACACAGGGCACACACTGAAACAGGTATAGTAAATGAGGTATTGCATTCATTTTGAGGGACTGAACGCGTGCATAGATAGAATTGGGAGCAGTGACCACCTCCTGAAATCTTCTTTTAACTGTTTCCACAGGGGAATATAATTTGAATTATATAGCTGGGAAGATGTGTTCCCAAGTACAATCTCCAGGTATTTCATAGCCGACAAATCCCAGTTCATGGGGAATTGTTTACTATTCATGGGATTTGGTAGCGTAGACTTAAGACTTCCATCTTAGTTTTATTCAGTGTGTACCCTGCTAGGGCAGAAAATTCCTCAAGTTGCTGAAGTCATGCCAGTAAAGACCTCTCTGAATCTGTTAAATATATATATAAGGACATCATTGGCGTAAAGTGCCAATTTATGCACCCTGCCTCCTATTTGGACTCCTTTTATTAAGGCATTTTGCCAGATGGATTGCGCTAGGGGCACTATATATAGGGCAAAGAGCAACGGGGCCAGTGGGCAGCCCTGCCGGGTGACCCTGCCCAATGTGAACCCTGATGAAATATGGCCATTGGCTCTTACATATCCCTGTGGTTGATGATAAAATTTGAATAAGCCAGTCAAGAAGGAATCAGGAAACCCAAACCTGGAAAGGACCCTCTTCAAAAAAGACACCTTATCAAATGCTTTTTTAGCATCCAAACTCAGCAACAGGGAGGGGAGGGGAGGGGAGCTTGATATCATAAATGTGGTCAATAATATGAACTGTTCTCCTTAAGTTATCCTGGGCCTGTCTTCCTGAGACTAATCCAGTCTGGTCTAGATGGATCAGTTCAGGGAGAATTAGTTGAATACGATGGGCCAATATTGCGGTCAGTATTTTATAGTCATTATTAAAAAGGGAAATGAGCCCATATAAGGAACAAAGCAAAGTCCTTTCTGGGCTTGGGTATGACCAATATCACTGCCTGCGACCATGAGATGAGGACCATACCCCCCCTCCCGAAAGACTGCATTAAAAGTATTAAGTATCAACGGAGAAACGTGCCCCTTAAAAGTGTTCTAGAATTCAGCCGGTAGCCTGTCATTACCGGGGCATTTTCCAGTTTTAAGCCTGGAGATCTCTGTTACTAAGAAAATTGGTAGCAGGAGAGCCTCCTTCTGCTGCTCCTGCAGTTTTGAAAGAGAGGTGTGGGAAAGGAACTCTGCCACCCTCTCAGGGTTTGGTTCTGGCGCGTAGACTTCCTGATAGTAACCCCAAAATGTTTCTGCTATTCCAGGTATCGATTTTATTATCTGCCGTGTGCTGGGATATAATCACCCTGGTCCTCTGTATGCGCAATCTACTGGCCAGAAGTTTAAGCGATCGAGGGCCTCCCTCATAATACTGCTGCCGCAAAAACAGGAGCTTCTGTTCGACATAATAATCTAAGAACTTGTTTAGGTCTTTCTTAAATTTCAAAAGATTTTTTTGCTCTCTTTTTGTCCATCTTAATCTTTTGGAGGGCCTCTAGGGAATCTGTTCCAGTAAGAGAGCTCACTTAGTCTACCTTTCTTTTTTTCCTGCTAGCAATTTCTATAAATTTCCCTCGCAAGACAGCTTTGGCAGCATCCCATAACACGGCAGAGGTCACCTCCTGTGAGAAGTTGTCCTTTAAATACTGTCTGTAGGTTTCCTGTATTTCCTCTTTTATCTTTGGGTCCTGCAGGAGGGACACATTCAAGCGCCAAAAGGAGCTTCTACGAGTTTCCATTATTGCCAGTTTTAGAAAAACAGGGGCGTGGTCTGAGAGAACAAAGTCCCCATACCACATATCCTTGACTATGGACATCTGTTCTTTGGGAACTAGGAAATGGTCGATCCTCCAATAGGTTTGGTGTGCGGCGGAGTAGAAAGTGTAGTTCCCCCTCTGACTAGAGTTGCCTCCAGACATCCACGAGTTCCATCTCCACAGCAACTTATGAACTTCCCTCACCACTTTGTATTCCTTTCTTGGGGAACTCGAAGAGGTGTCCAACTTCGGGTTAAAGATCAGACTGAGATCCTCACAGATAGGCAGACCCTCCACCCAATCCTGCAGTACAATGAAAATGCCCTGTAATCCTGAAAGGACGATCCCGTGGGGAAATACACATTAGCCAAGGTGACCCTAGTCCCCATATATAGGCCTTTCATTAGTACATATCTCCCTTCCTTATCTTTCAGCTTATCTGTCATTTGAAACTGTACCCGTGTGGGAACCAGAACTGCAACTCCTCTTCGTCTTCCTTTTTTATACGAAGCAGTAACTGTAGACCCAAACCCAAAGTTTTGTAATTTGTCATGCTCCTGTGCTGAGAGATGGGTTTCCTGTAAAAAGATAGTCCGCTGCACTACGTTTCAAGTATATTAGGATCTTACTTCTCTTCACAGGATTTGTTAAACCATGAACATTATATGAGCAGACCACTGTCCCTTGTTTACTAACCATTGTAATGAGCACATATCCTGCAAGATGCACCACTCCCTTCCAAGCCATCCAACCACATATACCGTGTACTGTCCCTGTACCAGAGAAACCCTACTATCATATAATCTAACAGACCCAAAACCCAAAACAAATAACTGTTCAAACAGGTCCCATTCATCCTAAAACAGAAGGATTAACAGTATCACCAACCTAACTAGAAATCAGTGTAACCTAACCAAACTGTGTTTCCAAGGTAGGAAGTCCTAGTAAAACTAAGGAATTCTGTTCCCTGACCCCAGTTAAATCCAGTGGTGTAGTAAGCACCATGGCAAGGGAAGGTGGAGTTGTACTACCTCCTTTCCAGAGGTCTCCTGCAGATCAGCCTATTACATCGGATTACCATGTGTGATACAGGACCAAGTCCTGATTAACTGCATTGCAAACCTGAGTGGCCGAAGTCTCATCCGTCACCCCCCCAGGCTACCCCAAAAACACCCACATAAAGATATAGTAGGGCTAGAAATCCTCACCGTGTGTGGAAAGACTTGCAGAGGAAATACATTCATAGTGGAGGGGGGCCTCCAACCCAACCCCAAATCCCCTATATTCACAGTCGTACTATGTTTAAACTGTTTGTATGTAACTTGTCTCAATTCCCCTGCCTAAAACAGAGGGGAGTGCCCAAACTTAGCAAAAAAATGCCAGTATTTTCTTTTAGCTCAGGGAACTCATAAGAAAAAAAAGCAGCCGTTTGTCTGAAGTATTGATCATGGATATAAACGTATTCCCTGGTTCAGTGCTGCTCCTATGCGGACACCCAGTTTATACATCAGATGCTGTGATTCCTCCTGAATCTAGAGAAGTCTGTACTGACACCAACTCAGAACATCAATTTTGCTGGGGCAGTTCTAGATTAATCTTTATTTAAACATTTGGTAACCAGGAAAGGCACACTGAACCGAGGCTCCTTGCCAGGTGCGACCCGGGGAAGGGGGAGATGGAGTAAACAGTAGTAGACAATAGCAAAACAACATCTGAACTGACAAACAATGTGTTATGATAACAGAATGAATAAAGAGAATTTGCATGTACCACACTTAAATTGCAGTGAACTTCACCAGTGCTTAGAATCATGACCAAAAACTTGTATGGGTTAAAATCAAGAATTCAAGGGTAATCAGAAGAAAACAGTAGAAGCAAGTTTGGAGGTTGAAAGTTTCAACAGCTGTGAAGGAGTTAAAGAACAGGAGACTGACGGAGGAGAATTTGTTCCAGAGAGGAAGCCTATAATAGAATGCAGATTGTCCAGCAGAAGAGCGTGGGTGAGAAATGGCAAAAGTGTGATGGTCCTTAGAGCGGCAGGAGCGGGAGGCATGGGGATTCGGGACAGGAGCAGGAAAGATAGGAGGGAAGGGTGTTGAACCAATATTTGGAGATGAATGTAGCACAATGGGCCTGTCAGTGAGATGGCAGAGGGAGGATGGACAGGGAGCAGTAAAGTGAGCAATGATGCGAGAGCATGGAGAACAGTTAGATACAAAATGGCAGAAGGAGCTGAGGAGGGTATCCAGTCTGGTGAGGAAAGTGGAGTAGGCAGGGCAATAGACTACATCCGCATAGTCGAAGACAGGGAGCATCATTTTGGTAATCAGCTCCCTGTGGACATGCAGAGATAGGCAGTCTTTGTAATGATAGAGGGCACCAAGCTTGGGATGGAGCTTGGCATGGATGGCATCAATGTGGGCTGAGAAGTCAAGTTTACTGTCTAGCCACCCCCCCAGGTACTTAAAGGACTGAACCACTTCAAGTGGGATGCCATCCGGGGTGGCGAAGACAGGGGGGCCAGTGAGTCTGGCTAGTTTCTGGCTTGTACCAAAGGTCATGGAGATTGTCTTTTTAGTGTTAAGTATAAGCTGGTTAGAATGAACCAGTGGAGGAGATTGTTGAAGTCCCGCTGCAGCAGGTTTTCTACAGCTGCAGAGGAAGGACCAGAGGTGAAGATGACTGTGTCATCTGCATAAATGTGTATATGTGAATTGACACAGGCAGAGGGGAGGTCATTGTTGATGACTTGAAAAAAGGAGGGGTCCAAGGATGGAGCCCCATGGAACCCCAGATTAGACAGGAAGGGGAGGTGACAGGGAACAACCAACCAGTACTGACTGTAGACGGCCAGTTAGGTAAGACTTGAACCAAGCAACAGCAGTTATGGTGTGGTGATGGCAACATGGCTAACAGGGATGGAGGACAAAGGAATATGGAAGTATCCCCTGCTGAATGAAGAAACTGTAGTGCACTGTTAGCTAGTTTGACTTGATGGGGGAGGCGGGGGGCACAGAAAACAAATTAAACTATTGATGTTAAATCTTTTTCCGAAAAAGAAGCAATACCACTTTTTATAGGTACCTGCTCTTCTGATGCACCTGTAAGGCCCTATAGGGTAGATGCTTAAGGGTTGAAGCACCTCTACCTTACATCATCATCAGACTGCAAGCAGATGTTTGCAGTGGCTCCGAGGTTCTTGTCTCACGCAGCAGTGAGGGGGGTTCATATCCAAAAGAAAAGGAATGTGCAGTGCCTCCATCCAGAATAAGATTTAAGTTTGGACTAGGTGATGTATCGGTACAACCCTGTAAGATGCTGTTCTTGCCCAGTTCCGCACTGTAGTCACACATCACGCAGACCTCACACAAATGCAGCAGTTTCCTCCAATTTAGCATGCACAGTGTTATTGCAGACAATGATCAGAAACGGCTTAGCAGTAAACACAGTTTTATCTTCTGGAGCACACAACCTGGAAGCAGAAAACATGTTAGTGAGCCCACGTTTAGAAGCAGCTCTTGCTAGGCATTCTTCTAGGTGGGCCTAACAAGCCATCCCTTTAATTTCCCCTGCTAGACCAAGTCAAACAACCCACTGACCACAGTGCCTAGACCAAATAATAATTACTCGGGCTGTATTCAGTCAAACTCAGCCAGCTGGCAGCCTCCTATTCATCAAGTCCTACACAGCAAAACCACAGTTACTTCATGGTCTTCCAGTACTGGAGGTTACTACCCTACTCCCACCTGGAACCAGGATATTCCCCTTATGCTTAATGGGAGCTTCCTCACGCACAGTCCCTGGGTACCTCAGGTGTTGAAAAGGTGCAGGCCCAATATAATTATGCGGGTTAGCTGGTGTTGGTGTACTTTGATTTAGGAATAACAGATCCATTTTCCCAAAAACCCAAAGGCTATGCAATTGTTAAAATGGCTTCAAAACCTCTAAAAGTGAAGTATGTGTAATCCAGCCCAATGTCCAAGTTGCAAATAAACTCCAAATAACAGTACTCTCCTGAGGTAGGGCAACCTCTGATTTTACTCATGGTTCCCTAACTGGATGACACTTTTTATCTCTGCAGGCCTCTGGTGCTCCGATCTCCCAATGTACCTCTGGCTCAGTCAGTCTCCCTCCTTGGACTCATGCCACATTACTCAGGGGCTGGTATCTTGCCGTCTTTCAGGACTGGTCACCGACTCTTCTGTCATTTCCTCTCTCTGTCTTTTGACTGCTGAGGCTCTGGACCAACCTAGGTCTTGGCTTCTAAACCCTCAGGCTTGTAGCAGCCCAAAAACGAGCTGTAGTGGCTGTGATGGGACCTGGATCAGCAGCCTAGATCTCAGTCTCTGGCTCTGCACTGTCTCTTCAGCATTGTCACTCATGTTGCCTTGCACGCAGTTGCCGCTCTCTTCCCTTCAGGAACTCAGCAACTTTCTTCACAGTTCATTCTCCAGACAAAATGCCCAACATGGCACAGCCCAACATCTCAAACAGACAGTTGGTCCTGTCCCTCAGATCTGCCAGTCTCCAACACAGTTCCTTCTTATATGCGCACTTTACAGCCAGCTCTCAGTGGTCCACACTGCTGTTACTCCAAGTCCATGATGTCCTATGGGTCCAAAAAAGAGCACCAGAATCACAGGCCTTTCCTCTCCCAAAGGCCTCTAGGGGCTTGCTGTAAGCCCTCCATTACCTTGATTGGCTGTCAAGGGGCCAAGGTCACTAAGATGGTGACATCCATGAAGAGTAGAGGCACTGTCCCAAATGTTGCCATTTCTGAAGGCACCTGTCTTCTGTTACAGCTCCCACCCACCCACCCCAATCTAAGGGGCAGTGATCAGCCAAGGTCTCCAGTTACAGCAAGGTAGCAGCCAACAGTTGACACAGTCCGCAGCAGATGCCCACCTTTGATGGGTGCTGCAGGTGGTTCAAACCACAAAAATCACAGGGTGCAGACAAATCACAGCTCCTGCTGGGTCCTGTCAACTACTGCTGGTCCACCACCCAGATAGTCCAGGTCCTGGGGCCTAAAGGAACAAAACCATAGTGGTGTTGGGGTGGAACATTACTCAGACCCCCGGTAAACCCCATTTTTATGGAGGTTACATAAATCATTTCTATGGCCTTTTTACTGCCATTGTGCTTGTAGTGTCTGCCTTCTGCCTAAGTACTAGTATCTGTTTTTGTGGTGCCAGTTCCAACATTCTGTGCTCTTCCCTCAGCAGTGCAGAACAGTGGAAATGAGATCGAAGACTGCCCAGGAGCTACAGAAACTGAAAACAGTAAACAATGAAGAAAAGGGAAAAGGCAGGCAATGAGCGGTTAAGTGGTAAAAATCATGATATCATTTAACAGACAAAGCATATCAGAAGAGTTGAAACCATTACAAAGAGGAAAGGAAGGAATTTTGTTTTATATAATGTGACAAACTGTATTGCAAAGTGCTTCATAATCCAGGAGACAGAATGCTGCCGCTGGCTACAATACAATCTCTGGTCTCTGATACAAGATCCAGACTCCAATATAAACTGAAGATGCCAATACAAGCTCCAAACTCTAATACCATGTACTGACTCCAATTCCAGTATAGACTCCAGACTCGAAATCAAGCTACAGACTCTAATTAAAGCTCCAGAATCCAATACAGACCCCAGACTCCAATACAGACCCCAGACTCCACAAACCCCAGACTCCAATACAGACCTCAAACTGACACTCAAGCTCAAGACACAAAATCGAGCACCAGACTAAACATCAATCACCAGACTCTAATACAAGCTCCAGATTTCAATACAAACTCCAGACTCCAATACAGATTGTAGACTCTAACAAAGACCCCAGGCTCCAATACAGACCCCAGACTCCAATACAGACCTCAAACTCAAACTCAAGCTCAAGACACAAAATTGAGCACCAGACTAAAAATCAATCACCAGACTCTAATACAAGTTCCAGATTTCAATACAAACTCCAGACTCCAATACAGATTGTAGACTCTAACAAAGACCCCAGGCCCCAATACAGACTCCAGACTTCAATACAGACTCCAGAGTCGAATACAGATTTCAGACTCCAGCACAAATTCCAGATTCCAAAGTCAAGCTCCCGACTCTAATACTAGCTCCAGACTCCTATCTAAACTCTAGACCCCAACACAAACTTTAGACTCCAATATAAGCTCCAGATTCAATACACGCTCCAAGCTCCACTATAAGGGTCAGATTCCAATACAAGCACTAGATTCTAAGCTGCAGCACTCAGGTTGCTGTGGTGCAAATATGGCTGTGTAAACTGACCTATAGGGGAAAGATTGTGAGTAGCTGTATTTGCCACCTCTCCTGTACACCAGCACCTCACTTCATTGGGGTCCACAGCTGCCTCCACACACCCAACATGCCATTCCCCACTGATGTTGGGCACCTACTGAACCACCAGTTCCTTGTCAGTGTCAGTGGATCAGCAGGTAGCACACTCGCCTCTGAGGTTGGGAGATCAGAAGGCTGTGGGTTCTATCCCCACACCAGGCACTTGGGTTAATATCCCAATACTAACACTGTAGTGCAGCATTAGTGCAGCATGAGGGGGGTGCTGCACTCCTGAGGTGCCGTCTTTCATTGGAGATGTTAAACAGAGGTCCTGTCTGCCTGTTCTAGTGGTTGTTCAGGCGGACATTAAAGATCCCATGTCACTTCTCGGAAAAAGAGTAGGGGAAATTTCCCTGGAGTCCTGGCCAAATTTCCTCCATTCACTAGAAATACCACCAACAGATTAATCTGGTTCAGGTTCAGTTTCAGTTTCAGTTGGTTACCATCTGTATCCCCACCCCCAGGTCGCCCCTGAAAAAGGGACTTCTAGTCTCAGTGGGCTTACCCGGTCAACAAAATTCAATAAATAAACCCATGGGGCTGGCTTGTCCCCGCCAGGGACTGCCTCTGACCTACAGGAGGTGCACCTCATATGTCCTGATGCCCTCTTTGGCCAGCCTTTTTCTCCTGGGGCCCTCATGTGCCCTAGAGGAGGAAGTGTCTATTGCCTTGCTATACCTGGGGGCTGACTGGAGGTGTACCAGTGGTGTGTTGGAAGGCTGCTGGCATGCGGACGTCAAAGGCCATCATCTTCAACACTAGTGCTGCATTGCCACCTTTTCTCTCCACCCCCATCCCACAGACTCGTATATACCAGTGGCTGGTCAAGGGTGCCTGATGGAGTATGGTTATCCCCACCATCTGTGGCACTTCACCATGCCACCAGTGGCTCAGAATATGAACCCAGGCTCAGTCATTCCACAGCAGTCCCCCCCACGCCCACTGCTCAGTACCACAGAACTGACAGATCATGTTTTAATGCAAATGTCTTCAGTGAAACAGAATGGGATCTCCTAAAATTCTAATTTCTGGGTGCTTTTGAGACTGAGCCTTGCTAATGCCAGCTGTCATTTTTGACAGGAAACTAGACAATCTTTGCAGTATTTTGCTGTGTTAGAGCTTCGGCAAAATGACCTTATGTCCTCTGGATGTAATGAGTATATCCAACTGCCAGCCATAACTGGAAATTCTGAGTCCTGTTTGTTTTATGCCAGTAGTCTCATTATTCAGTGCTGAGCTGTGGGTGTTGTGATTTTGCTGAGCAACTGTACACAACAGCAGAATGCCCTCTATTGTAGCATAGCTTAGGAATGTACCAAGGTTCCAAGGTTCAGATGACTGCACAGATCCAATACTTCATCCCTTGAATTATTAGCCATTCTTCAACAACAAAGCCATCTGGTCATAAACTGAAGAATTTAGTGGAGTCAGGTTCTCATTCACAATGCACCTGAGTAAATGCTAACGTCAATCAGATACGTCAATCAGATACGTTAGTTTTGTCCTTTTTTTTTTTTTTTACCAGTATGTCATACTGCAGGTAGGGTCTCAGATTTTCAAACATAGGTGTAACTATGGTGGGGCATGATATCCCTCTTTGGAATCTGGGCAATAACACATGACAGGGTGTGCACTCATTGGGAAAATATAGGCACTCTTCTAGTGTGTGTAGAGGCAGGAAGCAGCAGATCTGTCACATGTTTTGCCTATATATAGTAGCTATGCAATGGCCCAATTCAGAACATAACATTTATCTTTACACGTGAAGGAAGCAGGGCCATAACTCTCGAGCTGCAACGCCACAAGTGAGTTATGAAAATCCTGCCTTCTCACAAGTGATGATAACTGCCTTACTCTGAGTCAGGCCACTGTGTGTCTGATTGACACAATATATTTTAAATTGCAGAACTTTTAAAGTAGCTCTTTTCATAAAGATTTAATTACTCTGAGTCAGGCCACTGTGTGCCTGATTGACACAATATATTTTAAATTGCAAAGTTTTTAAATTAGCTCTTTTTATAAAGACTTTATTGTTTCTGTTTGATTTCACTGCTCGGTTTTGAGCATAGCAAAAGCCATTTGGGATTTCAGCAGGCACAGTGCCAGCTGCACCCCCACTGCCTGAGGTTTCCTTTGTGACCATTCCAAGAGAAGTTAAATGCTGATGATGCTTCCAAATGGAGATAAATGATTTATCTTTATTTAGAAAGTGTCAGGGGCTAAAACAAGTCATTTATCTGTAAGATTTGGCTTTTACCTATATTGTATAAACAGGGGCTGACTCAGAATATGCAATTTATCTTCACGTGTTTGTGTGTGTGTGTGGGGGGTCGCAGGACCATAACTCATGAATGGCAGAGCCACGAGTGAGTTCTGAAAGTCCTGCCCCCTTACAAGTGATGATAAATGTCATATTCTGAGTCAGGCCATTGTGTGTCAAACTTATAAAATGTATTTTAAATTGTAAAGCTTTTAAGTTTTTTTGGTTTTTTTTGAGTGCAGCACAGGCCACTGTGATGTCATCAGGCATTGTACAAGCTGTTCCCAATTGGTTAAGGGTTCCTTTGAGGCCAACCCAAAATGGAGATAAAAGCTGACGATTCAACAAACATTGAGATATATGATTTGTCTTAATTTAGAATGCTTCGATGGCTATTACAGCTTGAGGAAGTGCTCACCTTTGGTTCATGGTTCTCATACCTTAAGAATGCATGTGAGACCACTCTTACGACCATATGATTAGTCTAGGCGGCAGTAGTAACATACTAAATAAATAATTTTCTCTGAAAGGTTTGACTCTCACCTACATTGTATAAATATAAAATACAATCAATCAATCAAATTCTTTATTTATCCAGGCGGACACCATTGAGAAAGCTCATTTACAAGGTGGACCTGCATTACACAAGTCAAGTAACAATGCACAGACAAATAGATAGTAAATGCAAGAGTACAACAGTGCAGGTAGGCCTGCAATAGACAGGATAAGTAAAAATACATTTGGGTTCAGATAGAAGACAGTTGGTAAGGGTATAAATAACAATAGGGTGGTAAGTCAGTAAAAATTTATACCAAGCCGGTCCGCCGGCGCAGCGGTTGGATTTCCGCTTACAACGCCAGCGACCCGGGTTCGGGAACAAGCACGGTTGCTGGAGGGTTGGCCGGGAGAAGGATTGAGTGTCCCATGGACAGCTCTACCTCCGGTGGGAGGTAGGGGGACTAGTCCAGTGCCTGCTGCTCCTACCGGAGGCTGGGAGTATCACAGAATGCATGGCCCAAATGCCAACTGAGGGAGGAGTGGATGTCGGCGTATGCTGTGATGTCACTACGCTGCCCCCAACAGAAAAAGAGAAAAATTGCTTGCTGGCCGCCGGATGACAGCTCTCCGTTCCCTGAGTGTCTCCAGGCCTTCCCAGGGCCTCCTGCTCCTCAGCAGCATCCCCGGGCCCTAGTAGTGAGTGTGCTGGGGTCATCTCCTCTCCCCCGGTGCCTTCCCCCTCGGAGGAGGGGGACCCGCCCGGGGAAGGAATATGTCAGGATATCCTGGGGATCGGCTGCCATATGGGACCACAGGAGGGCTGGGTAAGGACAGTGGGGCTGGAGGGAGCCTGTGGAGCCCGAAGGAGTTGGGGACCAGCGAGCACAGAGGGTGGAAAAAAAAAATTTATACCAGATACAATATACATGATTTAGTATTCCTGTAAGGTAAAGGCATTATTGTCCAGCGAAGAGATTAGTTGTAATGGATGCTACAAGTGAAGAGACATACATAGTCAGTTTAAAAAGACCCAGGCTTATCAAGGGGGAGACATGTGTTGGGAGAAGTGGACAGCCAGTTGGGGGGGGGGGTCTGGTACTGGAAAATACTAGGAGCGAAGGAATGAGATGCTGTGGGTATACAAGGAATAGGTGAGGGAGGGTGAGATTTAGGGTGGTAGATAAGTAGGAGGCTCAGGGACAAGTTATGCACTGATACAAGAAGGAGGGAGGATGGGAAAAGCAGGGAGGATGTGGAAGGGGTGGTGAAAGTACGCTAGGATCATTGGAAGCAGATGCAGGCTTCTGTAATGTATTTTGAGTATAAGGTCTTAAACACAGTAAGACTAATAGGAGTCCTTAGTTTCAGTGATTTCTGAAGCACATTCCAGAGCTAGGATCGCTGGAAGCAGTTGCAGGCCTCTGTAATGTATTTTCAGTATAAGGTCTTAAACACAGTATGACTAACAGGAGTCCTCAGTTTCAGTGTTTCTGTAGCACATTCCAGAGTGACGGTAGTACAAATCCTATGGCAGCTCTCCCAAAACGCGTTAGGGCTTTGGGTACTTTCAGAGAAATCAGTGAACAGCTTCTTAGGGCATAGATTCCAGGCATATTGAGAGTCAGGCAATCAACAATGTACTGCGGAAGTTTGCCAGTGATAGCTCTGTATGTCCAGAGAGCCGCATTTTTATTTAGTCTGTAGTGTAGGGAGGTCTAACCTACGGCCGCATATAAACAGCAGTGATGGGTGGAGAAGGGGAGACCAGTGATGAAGCGCAGGGCTCTGTGGTAAAGTATGTCCAATTTACTGAGGTATAAAGTAGCACATTGGCTGTATATAAAGTTGGTGTAATTAATTAGGGAAAGGAATGTAGACTGAACTAGCTGTCTCTTGGCCTCTGTAATTAGTAGGTGGTTTAACCTGAAGAAGAGACCTAATCTCTGCCTCAGTTTTTTTAACAAATCCTCCAGGTGGTCTGCAAAGGAGAGTGTGAAGTCTAGCCAGACCCCCAGGTATTTGAATTTCGGCACAAATTCCAGAGCGTCTCCTAGGAAGGTGGTGATGGGGGTAGAGCAGGGTAGGCTGCATGGTTAATAAGTGAAAATAGCATCACCTTTGTCTTTTTGGCATTAAGTAGCAATTTTTTACTAAGGAGCTGGTATTGAAGTATGTTGAAGTCAGCTTGCAGGTCGCTACAGGCAGTTTCAGGAGTTGGACGGCTTAGGTAGATCACTGTATCATCTGTGAACAGATGAATTTTCGCCTCACTGATGCCAGAGTCTATGTTGTTGATATAGATGACAAACAGGAGTGGCCCCAAGATGGATCCCTGCGGAACACCTATTTTTAACAGATTTGAGGAGGAGAGTTCACCTTCGGCCTTGACCTGTTGGTGCCTATCAGAAAGGTAGTTGTGGAACCAATGCAAGGAGGTAGAATCTAGACCAATAGATTTTAATGAAGAAAGAAGGAGGCTGTGGTCAACAGTGTCAAAGGCCTTACTCAGGTCTATAAAAACGGCACAGACAAATTTTTTGTTCTCTAGCTCACGCTGCCAGTCATTTGTCACCTTGGCCAGGGCCGTGATTGTACTATGTTCAGTTCTGAAACCAGACTGCATTGGGTTTAGCAGGTTGGTATCATCTATGAAAGATTTCAGCTGGGTATTCATGATTTTTTCCAGAAGTTTTGATAGTACCGGGAGAGGGGAGATGGGCCTATAGTTGTTTAGGTCACAAGGGTCTCTGGATTTGAACAACGGAATAACATGTGTGGTCTTCCACAGTTTGAGGAGGGTCCCTTGAGAAAGGGACAAGTTAAATAGATGTGTAATAGGTATGACCAAGACATGATAGGCAATCTTTAGGTAGTATGGATCGAAGGTGTCAGCGCCAGCACGTTTTCTGGTGTCCAACTGAAGGAGGAGATCTTCGACCTCTTTTAGTGAGGCAGGAGAGAATGAAAAGACTGCATCTGTGGGACTACATTCTGAAGGTTGCGTGGTAAGCTGGGAGTGTAGGTTACATGCAGGTGAGTTGTCAAAAGCTAGCCCTGCAGTAGCAAAATGATTATTGAAGGCTTGTAGTACCTCTTTATTGTTGTTGATGGTTACATTGTCAGAAATAATTTTTGAGGGGAGGGTGTTTCCTGTGGTATTACCAGAAAGTTCTTTTATTGTGGACCAGAACTTGGTAGGGCAGTTGGAGGTAGCGTAGAGTTCAGCGCGATAGAAGTTGGACTTGGTTTCCCGAATTAGCTTTGTACAGTGGTTTCTGGTTGTTCTGAAAAGATGGCAGTCTTTGGCTTTGTGGGATTTGCGTGCTAGCTTCCAAAGCTTGTCTCTTTTTTAATAGTGCTGCCTTGATGTCTGCTGTAAACCAACGGCACTTTCTAGCCTTTATGCAGATTTTGACTAAGGGTGCGTGGGTGTTAAGAGCGCTGGAAACAATTTCGTGGAAAATGGCATATGCTGTTTGTACTGATTTGGCTAAATAAAAGGTCTGCCAAAGCAGGGAGGCTTTCAGGTCATTGATATATACAAGCGGGTCAAAATTCCGTTTTGATCTTTTGGTAGAGAACTTTGCTGAGGCTGTTGGTTTAGAGACTGCTCTTATGCCAGCAATGAAACAATGGTCACTAACATCGGCAGAAAAAATCCCAGCATGGGAGAAGAAATGGGGTTTGCTTACTAGAAGTACATCTAATAGTGTACTTTTCGTAGGGTTTTTCTTATTGATATGAGTAGGTTCATTAACAAGTAGAGTGAGCCCATGAGAGTTGCAGAAGGATTTGAGTGGAAGAGATGCGTTGGACAGCCAGTCATAGTTAAGGTCCTCTAGTATAATTGTTTCCATTGTGTCGATACTCATAGTAGATGATAGGTGGGACAGGAGCTGAGACCCCAAGGATGGGGGTCTATAACATCCTATGATACTTAGGGCCATTGAAGTAGATATTTCGATTTTTAAGGACGGGCATTCAAAGGCATTGGCAATTGATGTTGTGTCGAGGGTAGCGACCGTAAACTTGTCCCTAACATAGATGGCTACACCACTGCCTCTGGTTAGTCTATCGGCTCTGAATAACAGATAGTTGGGGATATTGACCTCTTTGTCCGGCGAGGATGGACGAAGCCAGGATTCAGATATGACGGGTACATCCGGCTTTGTGTGGATAGCCCAAGCCTGTATTGAAGTGAGTTTCTTTAGGAGACTACACACATTATTTATTTATTTATTAAATTTTGGTGACCGGGTAGGCCCACTGAGCCCCGAAGGTCCCTTTTTCAGGGGCGACCCGGGATAACATACAAGTTAAGATACAGAACAAGGACAGGAAGAGCTTCTGAAAACATTATCTGTTAACATGCACAAAGCTGATACCTTTATACTTCGTGACTTTGGCCAGTGAAGGAATTGCTTGTATAGGATCAGGATTACATTTAACATTACCTGAGCATAGCAAGAGGAGGAGTACAACTTTCCTCAGGGCAACAAGTGGTAATCTGGAAGAACTAAGCCTTCTTTGGCTAGTGGAAGTATTGGCGTTGGAATGCAAAGACCTATTCTTTGTACTGTTCAGTCCTAGAGATACACATGCTAAGACCCTAGCCATATGACACCAGTAGATGTAGGTACTGGGCCAAGTAGGTAACATTACTTGGGTACATAATGAGATGCCGGTGGCTGTCCGAGAGGGAGACTCAGCTGGAACTGTGTACGACAACTTGGGGGCATAGCACGAGTTGTATAGGGACTCCATGAATAGACATTCTTGTGGTAGAGGATACGAGTCCTCTTTGGGGTAAATTCCATCTGGCGTGTACCCTAATAAGGGTAGGGTACATAAGGCGGTAATTAGGTAGAGCCAGATTGCAAGTTCCATGGTTAAAGTCTGGGGGTTAGAGAGAGAAACAGTTGTAAGGGCTAAATCTTGGCAAGGCATCACCAGGTAAGGTTATAAGCTACAGAGTCTGAAAAGGGATATAGGTGCTGATACCACTTGAAGGGAGCGAGGAGATGTTTCTATGACACAGCGACTAGAGATAGTTATGAGAAGACATGAACCTGATCTAAGAAGCATCGCCAGGTAAGGTTACACACCACAGGGTTAGCAAAGGGATGTAGGCGCTGAAACCACTTGTAGAGAGCAAGGAGAAGTTACTATGACACAGCAACAAGGGACAGTAACAAGAAGTCACAAATCTGATCTGGGATGAGTGGTAGAGGAGACTTCCGTGGATTAGTTAGGATGGGACACTTGAACCTGAAGCGGCAGCCCAAAATGTATATGTCTGTGGGCAACCTAGGGAGGTGGGGAGGATAGATTTGTAGGAAAGCCAATGACAGGGGAGGGCAGGGCAAGGAGGTCTATATAATAATGGTCAGGGAGGGGGAAGGGTGGGTTGGCATAAAATTTGCGGCTTTGCCGACTTCTCTGGATCTGAGTCCAAGCAAGTGGTCCGGGCGGCGGCGCTCGAAGTGCTACAACGCCTGGTGGCCGCGGGTTCTGGCGGGCGGTTGAGCTGGGAAGCCCCAGAGGGTTCTCAGCTGAAGGGGAAGAGAAAGTGAAGCCAATTAGTACTGGTCCCAGACAATGGTCGAGCTACCCAGTGACAAAACTAATTTGCAAATGAAAGAGGTCGATTTTCTTGGCGCTCTGAAATCTGGGTGGCAGTTACAGAGGCAAAGGAGAGGGCTGTTCACTTAATCAATCTAGCAAGAGCAGTTTGCAAGTATTACAGGTTTTTTTAGGCAGTTTTCAGGCAGATTATAACAAAATAGGCATACATTAACAAGCATAAGTAAAAACAGCGCCTTTTTAGCTCAGGAGCCAGAGAAAAGATAGGGAGGGGTGAAGGACCAATCGGAGCAAGCCTGGAGAAGGCGCTCGTACTCCGATTGGTTTGCAGCTTTGCCGTACCTCTCTGGATCTGGAGTCCGAGCAAGTGGTCTCGGGCGGAGGCTTCGGGAGCACCGACCGCCCGGTGGCCGCAGTTCTTGTGGCGGTTGAGCTGGGAGCCCTGGAGGGTTCTTGGCTGAATGGGAAGAGAAAGTGAAGCCAATTAGTACTGGTCCCAGACCATGGTCGAGCTACCCAGTGACAAAATTAATTTGCAAATGAAAGGGGTCGATTTCCTTGGCGCCCTGAAGTCTGGGCGGCAGTTACAGAAGCAAAGGAGAGGCTGTTCCACTTAATCAAATCGCAAAAAGAACGGTTTGTAAGTATTAGAACTTTTTTTAGGCAGTTTTCAGGCAGGTTATAACAAAATAGGCATACATTAACAAGCATAAGTAAAAACAGCGCCTTTTTAGCTCAGAAGACAGAGAAAAGATAGGGAGGGGTGAAGGATCAATTGGAGCAAGCCTGGAGAAGGCGCTCGCACTCCGATTGGTTTGCGGCTTTGCCGTACCTCTCTGGATCTGGAGTCCGAGCAAGTGGTCTCGGGCGGCAGCTTTGGCAGCGCCGACCACCTGGTGGCCGCGGTTCTTGCGGCAGTTGAGCTGGGAGACCTGGAGGGTTCTCGGCTCTCTGGATCTGGAGTCCGAGCAAATGGTCTTGGGCGGTGGCTTCGGAAGCGCCGACTGCCCGGTGGCCGCAGTGCTGGCGGCGGTTGAGCTGGGAGCCCTGGAGGGTTCTCGGCTCTCTGGATCTGGAGTCCGAGCAAGTGGTCTCGGGCGGCGACTTCGGGAGTGCCGACCACCCGGTGGCCGCAGTTCTTGCAGCGGTTGAACTGGGAGCCCTGGAGGGTTCTCGGCTCTCTGGATCTGGAGTCCGAGCAAGTGGTCTCGGGCGGCGGCTTCTGCAACACTGACCACCCGGTGGCCACGGTTCTTGTGGTGGTTGAGCTGGGAGCCCTGGAGGGTTGTCGGCTCTCTGGATCTGAAGTCCGAGCAAGTGGTCTCGAGCGGCAGCTTCGGGAGTGCCGACCGCCTGGTGGCTGCGGTTCTTGCGGCGGTTGAGCTGGGAGCCCAAGATGGCCTGATTCAAAATATGCAATTTATCAAATTTATGTTCAGGAAGGACAAAGTGGGTAAGAAAGTGGGAGGAGTGGCCCTCTACATGAGGGATAACATTAATGCAACAGAGATACAAGGAATACAGGGAGGGGTGGAGGTACTGTGGGTCACACTAGAGACAGGGAATGGAGTGGCTATTCACATTGGAGTGATCTACAGACCTCCAGCACGGGGGGGAGGGGGATAGATAACATTCTGATGGAAGACATTCAAAAGATGGCACACAAAGAGGAGAGAGGAGATGCTGCTGGTGGGAGACTTCAATCTGCCAGATATAGCTCGGTGTATCCCTGCTGCAGCTTCAGCTACTAGCAGAGACATCCTGCACTCCCTGCAGGGGGTGTTCCTCAAGCAACTAGTAGGAGAACCTACTTATGAGGAAACAATGCTGGACCTTGTACTCACCAACGGGGACAGTGTTACAGATGTCATGGTAAGTGCTCACCAATGGGGACAGTGTTACAGATGTCATGGTAGGTGCTCACCAATGGGGACAGTGTTACAGATGTCATGGTAGGTGCTCACCAACGGGGACAGTGTTACAGATGTCATGGTAGGTGCTCACCAATGGGGACAGTGTTACAGACGTCATGTTAGGTGCTCACCAATGGGGACAGTGTTACAGATGTCATGGTAGGTGCTCACCAACGGGGACAGTGTTACAGATGTCATAGTAGGTGCTCACCAATGGGGACAGTGTTACAGATGTCATGGTAGGTGCTCACCAACGGGGACAGTGTTACAGATGTCATGGTAGGTGCTCACCAACGGGGACAGTGTTACAGACGTCATGGTAGGTGGTCACCAACGGGGACAGTGTTACAGATGTCATGGTAGGTGCTCACCAATGGGGACAGTGTTACAGACGTCATGGTAGGTGGTCACCTGGGGACCAGTAATCACCGAATGGTGTGGTTCAATATAAGAACTGTGGCAGAATCAACCCGCACAAAGGCTAGGGTCCTTGACTTCGAAAGGGCAGACTTTACAAAGATGGGTGAATGCCTCAGAGGTGTCCCAAAAGGGGGGGGGGTTTGGGAGTGTTTGGATGGAGTGGCCTAACAGTGGGCAAAAATAATAGGGGCCATAGTGAGGGCAACAAAGCTCTGCATCAAGCGGCATGTTAGCAAAAGTAAGAGGAAAAAGAGGCCACTATGGTTCTCAAAAGAGGCTGCTAGAAAGGTTAGAGCAAAAAAGTTAGCATTCAGGAGACATAAGGAGTCACAGAGGGTGGAGGATAAGGAGGTGCACCAGGAGAAGCAGAGGGAGCCAGGGAAAGCAGCCAAATATGCAAAGGTGCAGACTAAGGAGAAAATAGCCCAGGCAGTGAAAAAACAGGACAAGAAATTTTTTAGGTATGTAAGTGAAAGGAAAAAGACCAGGGGAAGGATAGGAAGATTAAGGGGGGAAAGGGAATAATGTGTGGATGGTGACCAAGAAAAAGCAGACATCCTGAATGAATACTTTTGTTCAGTGTACACAGTGAAAGGGGAAGGTGTGGCACCTCAGATTAGGCGCAAGAGCATTGGGGGAACGGAAGTGGACACAAGTCCATTTACAGTGGAGAGAGTCATGAAGAAACTTGCAAATCTGAAGGTGGACAAAGCAATGGGGCCATGTGGGATACATCCCAGGACACTGAAGGAGCTCAGAGAGGTGCTAGCTGCACCTCTGACAGCCCTGTTCAACCACTCACTGGAGATGGGAGTGGTTCCGGAGGACTGGAGGAGGGTGGATTTAGTCCCACTTCACAAAAGTGGGAGCAGGGAGGAGGCTGGAAATTACAGTCCAGTAAGCCTGACTTCGGGGGTGGGGAGATTAATGGAATCACTACTGAAGGAAAGGATTGTGGATTATCTTGAAACCGGGGGCTTACAGGATCCGAGGCAACATGGATTCACAACAGGGAGATCATGTCAGACAAGTCTGATAGATTTCTTTGACTGGGTGGCCAAGGAGGCAGATCAGGGTGGAGCCTTGGATATGGTCTACCTGGATTTCAGTAAGCCCTTCGACACCATGCCACATAGGAGACTCGTAAACAAGCTTAACAGTCTGGGAGAGGGTCCAAAAGTGGTAAACTGGGTAAGAAATTGGTTGGGAGATAGGGTGGTGGTTAATGGAGTTCACTCTGAGGAAGGGAGAGTGTCCAGTGGGGTGCCACAAGGATCGATACTGAGTCCAGTCCTCTTTAATGTCTTTATAAGTGACATTGCAGAGGGGCTAGAGGGCAAGGTGTGCCTTTTCACAAATGACACAAAGATCTGCAATAGGGTTGACACTCCGGGGAGTCAGAATGAATGCATAAAGATCTAACAATGGTCAAATGTGTGGCAGCTGAGAGTCAATGCAAAGAAGTGAAAGGTCATGCACTTAGGGCACAGAAACCCAGGGGAGGAGTACAAGTTGGGGTAAGTGGTACTGATGACCAGCAAGCAGGAAAGGTGCTTGGGAGTAATCATTTCTGATGACCTTAAGGCGGCCAAGCATTGTGAAAAGGCAGTGGGGAGAGCTAGTGGGTTGCCAGGATACATAGGGAGGGGTATCACCAGCAGAAAGAGGGAGGTAGTTATATTGCTGTATAAAACACTGGTGAGATCTCACCTGGAATACTGTGTTCAGTTCTGGAGACAACATTTCCGAAAGGATACAGACAGAATAGAGGCGGTCCAGAGGAAAGCAACTAAAATGGTACTGGGCCTGCATCGAAAGACTATGAGGAGAGGCTAAAGGACCTAAATATGTATACCCTAGAGGAAAGAAGGGAGAGAGGGGATAATGCAGACATTTTCAAATACCTCAGGGGTATAAACAGGATACAAGAAGAAAGCATTTTCAAAAAAAGGGGCTCAAGAACTAGGGGACACGCTATGAAGCTGGGGGGAGGGTTGCATTCAGGGGAAATGTTAGAAGATACTTCTTTACAGAAAGAGCGGTGAAGGCCTGGAACAGCCTCCCAGCAGAGGTGGTCGAAGCAAACACTGTAATGGGCTTCAAAAGCGCATGGGATAGGCATAAGGAAATGTTATTAGCTCGGGATGGGGGGCTGGGTTTAAAGCCATAGACTAAACAGGGTCTGCGGTATTACAGTAGGTAGGGAATATGGGCAGACTGGGTGGGCCAAGCGGTCCTTATCTGCCATTAGTTTCTAAGTAATCTACATCAGTGAGCTGGCAGGACCATAACTTATGAAAGGTGAAGCCAGGACTGAGTTATGAAAGTCCTGCTCCCTCACAAGTGATGATAAAGGGTGTATTTTGAGTCAGGCCATGGCATATTTGATTTTTACACCACCAGTTTAAAACTGTAACTTTTCAATCAGCTGTTTGTGTGACGATGTAATTGGTTTTCTTCGAGTTCAGCAGCTAGCTTCAGGGCAGGGCAAGGCAGGTAGTGTCATCACCACTGTGAAAGCTGCTTTCTGACTGGTTCTGAAAAATTTTACCTCTGTAACGTGTGGTTGTGACACAGACTGTATGTAACTTTTTTTTTCCTTTAATTTTTATTAAGGCACAAACAGATACAAGTATAACTTGATGCATCCAACATTACACTGATAGTATCAACAGTAATAATACACAGGGCTGTAAACATGTAAATATGTCCCTTTTTTTTCTTGCAGATGAACGATGAATCCAAGGCATACAATGTTTCCATGAACATAAACTGGACAGAATCGTCTGACAACTATTTCCAATCGATTCAAAGACAGAGAAAGGCCTAACAGCCCAGCAACTGTTTTCCTTACTAAGAGTCAAAACACAACATAATATCAGTAACAAACAAATCATCTTTAACCTTAACATTTGTTACCGGGAGGACTAATAAAAAAGAATACAAAATGGCTGTGTGCACGGTGTGTTTCATTGTATAACCCTTGGGTAGTGGTATTTCAAGACATAAGTAATTCAATAAGTCAGCAATAGAAGAATTCAGGGATTTATTATATTTGAGTGTGATGGGGTGGTGGGGCAGGAAGCGACCCCTTGGGCTCCCCTCAGAATAACGTTCTATTCTGGTTCACTGCCTAGCAGTGAGTTTGGATCTCCCCCTACGACCCCACCACAAAGCCCCTCCCGCTCCATCTCCAAATACCATGCCCTCCAGATCTCCAAGAATTTGTCTAGAGGAAGCCTAAGAGTGGCTGTGATTCTTTCTGTGACCTCCAGTTCCTTCACTTTCCCTATCCAGAGTGCTGGTGTCAGGGGCTCAGCTGAGAGCCAGGTGAGGGTAATACACTTAAATGCAGCTACTCTAAGCACATGGTATATAGTCATCTATTTTGTTTAGACATGAGAAGGTGGGTTCTGTCTTGGATGCCCTAGATTAAATAGGGAAAATCTGAAGGAAGGGATACCCCAAGGATTTGTTGTATACGGGTACGGATCTGTTGCCAAAAAGATTTCAGCAGGGGGCAACCCCCAAAAATGTGACAATGGGATCCTACCATACCACAGTTTCGCCAGCAGAGGGTGGAGTATGTGGAGCTAAAATGCTGAGTAATAACAGAGGTTCTGAAAAAATGCACCATCACTTTCCACTGAAATTCTCCCCACATTGGACAAGATGTTGTATGCCAACCTTGTTGTAGAACACGGAGCAGTCTTGAATGGCAATATTTTGATTTGTTTCATGCTCCCATTTTAGTCGCATCTGATCTGTGCCCTGCGAGAGCTGCGTAATTAATGGGGTATTTTTTTTTTTTAATTTAGTTGTTTTAACCAGGAGTAGCACACTAAGCTGAAAGCTATTTTACAGGAGCGACCTGGGAGCACAAGGAAGTTAAGTGACTTGCTCAGGGTCACACAGTATGCAAGTGGAAGCTGTGGGATTCAAACCCAGGTCTGGTCTGCTGGATGTCACCAGATTTGCAGCTCAGAGTTTTAAATCACTGTGCTATACTGCCTCCCACCACTGTGCTTTACTGCCTCTCTATATTTGTGAGATGTGTCGCATCTTTATACTCTGTGTGATACAACTATAGAAGAGCTGTTCAATGTTTGCAACTTCTTGAAGTTTTTTTTTTTATTTTAGTTTAGAGGTTGCATATGTCATCAGCTAAAATAACTCATTTATTTATGCACATTTCACTCCACTAATGTTATTTCTGTTTGCCTGCCTGCCTACCTGTCCATCTATTTGGAACTCATAATTGATTGCAGTGGAATAAAAGCAGATTACCCACCTGTAATGGTAGTTCTAGGAGTGGCATATGATGTTCATCCACACTTTTGGCAGTTACCTTTCCCCTTTAAATCTTGCCAGAAACGTCTTCTAGCTGGCTCCTCCCACCCACTGGGTGACAACTCCCTTGGCTCTGCCCCATGATGCCAGATCTTGCCCACTGTAAGCAGAGTGTGTGCGCCAAGGCCAGGGGAAGTCGGGTGGGTCTGTATGGATGAACATCATATACTACTCCTAGAACTACTGTTACAGGTGAGTAATCTGTGTTTCTAGGGACGTGGACATGATGTTCTATCCACACTTCTGGCGGACTCCTAGCAGTTCTCCAGGAGGAGGGAGGCAAGGCGCATACCCCCTACTTAGGGAACTGAGATTGGAGAACTGAGGCCCCAAACCAGCATCATGATGTGACTAGAGGTCATCGTGGCAATGGGAAATGAAGGTGTGTGCTGACCTCCAGGTAGCAACCCTGCAGATTTCTTGGATAGGGACATCCCTGGAATCAGCCACCGACACAGCGGCATGGCGGGTGGAATGAGTCCTTAGCACTAGGGGAGGCTCCCTACCCACCAGCCTACTGTACAGCAGAAATCTATGTAGGATACAATCCGCCTGCCAATTGTCCACTTGGCTGCAGGTCTACCAGGTTCAGCTTCAGCGTAGGTGACATACAGCTGGTGAACCTCTCGCCGAACTCCAGCAGTGCGCTCCTTATAATAAGTGAGTGCTTGCCACACATCCAAAGTATGGAGCATGTGCTCGGCCTCCGAAGTGTGATTGGTGAAGTACACCAGGAGATTTATCATCTGGTTAAGATGAAACTCAGATACAACCTTCGGGAGAAACTTCGGGCTGGGGTGCAGGACAACCTTGTCCCTGTGGAAGACCAGGTAAGCAGACTCCACCGAAAGCACCTGAAGCTCACTGATCCTTCTGGCTGATGTGATAGCAACAAGGAAGGCGGTCTTCCACGACAGGTGAGACATGTCACACCTGTGCATCGGTTCGAATGGTATACCCATGAGCTTTGCCAAAACCAGCAACAAGTTCCATGGTGGTAGTGGTTCATGCACGGGAGGGGAAATGTCATCAAGGCCCTTGAAAAAGCACCAGACCACCTTCTCCTGTGCCACTGACTGCTGACCGGCCTGCGCCCGGTAAGCAGAGATGAATGTCAGGTGCACCTTAAGGGTCGTCGACTGAAGGCCCAACTTAGAGAGGGACCACAGGTAGTCAAGGATGCTAGCCAAGGTCCAGCCCCTTGCCCTGGCACCAAATGGAAAACCTCTTCCATTTGAAGGTATAGCATTTCCTAGTTGACTCCTTCCAAGATGCCTCCACAAGAGTGAGGACATCATCGGAGAGCCCCAAAGCCTGGAACTCTAGCTGCTCATGAACCAGTCTGTCAGGTGCAGGGATTGAAGGTCTGGGTGGACTACCTTTCCCTGACTGATGGTAAGTAGGTCCAGGTGGAGAGGAAGATGCTTCGGAAGCCTGCTGCTGAGGCCGAGGAGATTGGGGTGCCAGAACTGGCATGGTCAGTCTGGAGCCACTAGGATCACCTGTGCCTTGTCCCTCCTGGCCTTGAGCAGCACTTTGTGGATTAAGGGAATTGGAGGGAAGGCACAAAAGATGCCTGGGGTCCAGGGTCTCGAGAAGGCATCCCCCTGCAGCATTCTCTGCTGAGGGGGGGTGGGCACAAAACAGCCTCAGCTTTGTGTTCTCCATGGAGGCAAACAGGTCCACCTGAGGGGTACCCACTGGAAGAACAGACTATGTACTACCTCTGAGTGGAAAGACCACTCATGAGACACCTCACCCACATGACTGAGAGTATCCACCATCTGGCTGGAGGCCCCTACCACATGGATGGCTAGGAGGTTGGCCCCCAGGCTGTGCATGAGGGTCCACACATGGAGAGCTTCCTTGCACAGAGGCAGAGAGTGCATCCTGCCCTGTTTATTGAGGCAGTACATAATCATGGTGTTGTCTGTCTGGACTTGGACGACCTGACCCCGAATGTGAGGAGCGAATGCAGTCAGCGCCAGCCAAACTGCTTGGAGCTCCAGCAGGTTGATGTGGCATCGGGACTCCCCAGCCTGTGAGAGAGGCATTGGTCATCAAGATGACCACTGGCTCTGGGCAGACAAACAGGATCCCTTCCTGCAGATGCTCTGGGACTAACCACCACTGGATGGCATCCCACATCCCCTGGGTCACCATGACCAGCTGGTGGAAGAGACCCTTGCACTGAGACCACTGGATGCCCAGCTCCCACTGCAGTGAGCGCATTCTCCAGCGGGCCCATCGGACCATGCTGGTACAGGCCACTGTGTACCTCAGCAGGCGCAGGAAGTCCTGGGCAGGGTGCAATTGCCCAACCTGAAATGATCAGGCAAAGGAGGAGAGAGCCTCTGCCCTGTCTGCCGGGAACCAGGCTCTGGCTCCGCAAGAGTCGAGCTCCACCCCAATGAAATTGATTACCTGCAAGGGTATGAGTTCCGACTTGGCCTCATTGACCAGGAGGCCAAGTCAGATGCAGGTCTGGAGGGCCAGGTCCCTGCACTGCTCCACCTCCTGCCTGGAGGAACCTGCGATCAGCCAGTCATCCAGGTTGGGGTAAACCCAGACCCCTTGGTGCCTCAGGTAAGCTGCTACCACTGCGATGCACTTGGTGAAGACCCTGGGGGCCAAGGACAGACTGAATGGCATGGCCTGGAACTCAAAGAGGGTTTTCTCGGCTTGGAAATGGAGGAACCTTCAGTGGGATGGACAGATCAGGATGTGAAGGAAAGCATCCTGAAGATCCAGGGAGCAAAACCACATGTCTTGCTCCAGAGATGGTATGATATGAGGCAGAGTTACCATCCTGAAGGTGTGCGACTTGAGAAACATTTTCAGGTCATGCAGATCTAGAATGGGGTGCAAGCCCCCCGTCTGCTTTAGCACCATAAAGTACCTGGAGACCAGCCCTGGATGTTCTGGAGGAGCTGGGCTATGTCGTCTCTGAGAGCTGACAAAATGTCTGTGGATTCCAAGTCCTCCTGTGAGGCGTTGGCTCAGCAAGGAGGGTAGTGCTTGAATTCCAGAACAGACCCTGACCAACCGTTTTGAGGAACCACCTGTCCGTGGTGACAGTGGACCAGGTGGAAATGAAGTGGCGGAACTGGACACCCATGGGAGGACCCAGGGAAGGTGTGAGGGGCATGACGGAGGCACCTCTCATCCCATCACTAGGCAGACTGGGAGGAGGAAGACCCAGCTGAGGCACCACCAGAGCCTTTCCCTCCAGGCTTGTGGATGACCAAGGCCACCGATTTGGGACAAGGTAACCAGGCTTGAGCCTGCTGGCCAGCCTGGGACTGGCCTGATTTGGCCATAGAAGTGGAGGTGAACTGAAAGGGCTTCCTCTTCTGCTGCTGCTTGGAGCCCTAGGCAGATGTCATAGAGTCCAAGGTAGCATTGGACTTCTTCTTACGGGTGAGGTGGCCCTCGACCCCGTGCCCGAATAAGTCAGTGCCCAGGAAAGGAACATCTGCCAGCTTGTGCTGAGTGTCTGCCATGAAGGTCGAGATCCTCAGCCAAGCCCGGTGGCACATGGCCACTAAGGCCGCCACGGAACGGGCATAGGAGTCTCCAATGTACATGGCTGTCTGGAGCTACTATTTGGCTACAGCCTGGCCCTGATCCCGGACCTGTTTGACCACGGTCTGAAGGTCTGCCCTCAGATGTGGAAACACCTCATCCAGGGTGCCTAGCAGGACAAGGGAGTAGCGGGCCATGAGGAGGACCAAGCTCGCCTGGTGGAGACCAAGCAAGAAGGCAGCGTAGACTTTTTTAGCCGCATGGTCCAACTTCTTGGACTCCATGTCTGGCGGCCTGTCAACATCCCCGGTGCTGCTGGAGTGCCTAAACACAGAATCTGAACCCACAGCCCTCTGATCTCCCGGCCTCAGAGGCGAGTGTGCTACCTACTGAGCCACTGACATTGATAAAAAAGGATTAGTACTTCCCTGACCAGATGACCCTGCCAGTAATCCTCTTTCATGAGATGTCATAATCCTTTTTTGTGGTGCGAAAAAGGATTTTGACACCTCACAAAAAAGGAATTTGTCTGGCACAAGGAATACTGGCAGGGTAATCAATGAGAAATGGATCTTTGCATCACGAAAAGGATTAGGACATTCATGAGAAAGGAATTTGCTGATGAAAAGGATTAGGACATCTCACCAAAAAGGATGACATTCTTAAATCTTTTTTCGTGAGATGACCAAATCTTTTTTCGGCAGCAAATTCCTTTTTCATGAGATGACATAATCCTTTTTCGTGATGCAAAAAAGGATTAGGACTTCTCCAACCATATGTCCCTACCAGTAATCCTTTTTCGTGAGATGTCATAATCCTTTTTTATGATGTGAAATAGGATTTTGACACCTCATGAAAAAGGAATTCGTCTGGCGAAAAAGGACAACTTTGGTCCATAACTTTGCCATCGTTTGAGATTTTAACCCCAAATTTTCAACATGGCCTTTTAGGGACCCCACCTTATGAACAAAACAACTGTTGTTATGCAACTCTTGCCTGAAAGGTGATTTCACGGTTGGTTGACAAATTCACCTTTCAGGCAGGATTTGCATAATGACAGTCATATCATTCATGAGGTGGAGTCCCCAAAAGGCCATGTTAAAAATTTGGGATCAAAATGCCAAAAAATGGCAGAGTTATGATGGTTCATTGGAATTGCGCAACGCACTCTTGTAACTTTGTCAATTTAAAATATTTTTACCCAAATTTGGAACACACAATTCTTATTACCCCACCAAATGTATGCCACAACTGTCATTTTTCAAATCCTGGCTGAAATTAGTTTTCACATCCGTGGCGCAGAAATGGCATTGCTGTTTGCGCAGAATTACATTTCAGTGGGGATTTGAATTTTTCACCAATGGGTACATCAAGTGGGGTAATGACATGGCTATGATGACAACTGTACCACTCTTGGCCTATAAATGGAAGTACTGGGCCCTCTGGTAAGTACATATACGCATGTATAGAGGAATGGGAGCGCAGGGCCCGGCTCCCATAGCTACATACATATATGCTTTTATGAAGAATTCTGAGCACAGGGCCAACAAGCACATTAGCATACGACTACACTATCTCAAAAAGTAAGGAACTAAATTGCAAAAAACTTTGTTAATGGTCAGTTAGGGTTAAAGTGACAAAAGTAGGGAAATGTGGCATTAGGGTTTCCAACCCTAACAATCCCACTCCCCCCAGCCTTCACAGATGAAGAGGAATTGTGAGGTAGCACTGGGGTTGTCAGCCCCAACGCTCACACCATTCTCCTATGCTGCACTCACCCAGCTTATTTTTTAATGAAATGGGGTGAGTGGTAGGGTTGATGACCCAAATGCCACCCAATGCCTCTTCATCAGTGAAGGGAGGGGGTGGGGTGACACTTCTCTGGTGCGTAAAGCACTCGGCTTCGCCTTAGGCTTCACTTCCCGAGGTGAGCCGTTATCCCACAATAACGCACACCCTGTCATGCATTATTGCTTAAGTATATGCTATATATTATGTATATGCACAGATATATATTATATACATGCATATATATATATATATATATATATATACGTACATATACATATTTTATATATAAATATATATTTATTTTTTTTCCCTGTTGTTCCTGGTGTTGACGAAACTGAGTCCATTACCTTGTTCTATGAAATGTGAAATACAAGTTGAGCAAAATGCACCATTCCTGTAATTTGCAAAACAGAGACAACAAAACTGACTCCACCACAAAAAAAAAAACTATTGACCCAATTTATACAGTAACCGAGGGACTTTTTTTGTTGTTTTATTCTTTGATAAACAAGTAAGGCCCAATAGGCACAAGTGCCCATTTACAGCGGCGACCCGGAAGCACTTGGGTAGCTAAGTGACTTGCTCAGAGTCACACCGTATGCTGGTGGAGGTCGTGGGAGTCAAACCCAGATCTGCTGGGATGGAGGGATGAGGCTTGTTCAAGCCTCACGGCCTGCATCCATCCTGGAGGGGAATCCAAGCACTCAGTGATGAGTTTAAACGCTACATCAACAAGCATTTAAACTAGCTAAGGGGGGTGGCAGGCCAGCAAGGAGTGTACCTAATTGCCCGCCCCCCACAGCTAGCAGTGGAACAAGTGAACAGGAGGAGTGGATATCTCTACAAAGCAGTGCGAAAAAGCACCCAAGAGGCGGATAAGCAAAAAGGGGGCAGAATTCAACAGAAAGGTAGACAGCAGAGAGAACCAGGAATAAAGGACAACCAGGGAAGGGGCTGGAGTAGAACAGCTAAACAGTCCAGGAAGTTCAAATCATGGAAAGCCATGTGTGCCAGTGCCAGGAGCCTTAGCAACAAGATGGAGGATCTGGAAGCTGTCATGGTGCAGTCGGACCTGGACATTGTGGCCATCACAGAGACCTGGTGTAATGATAACCATGACTGGGAGATGGCCATACCTGGCTACAACATATTCAGAAGAGTCAGGGCAGGTAGGAAGGGAGGAGGAGTGGCACTTTATGTGAAAGATGGCAAAAAGGCCACAGAGATCCAGGAGGAACAAAATGGGGGAGAGATACTGTGGGTTAAGCTGGAAAGGAAAATGGGGCCAGCCATCCGCACAGAGGTGGTCTATAGACTACCAGCCCAGGAGGAAGAAACAGGGAGCTGATGCTAGCCATCCAAAGGATAGCAGACAAGGGTGAGGTGGTGCTGGTTGGAGAACTCGATATTCCAGACATGGACTGGAGCCTCCCAGCAGCAGCATCAACCAGGAGCAGATTTATCCTGGACTCGCTTCAAGGAGCCTTCCTCAAGCAACTGTTCATGGAACCAACTTGGCAGAAGGCAATACTGGACCTTGTGCTCACAAACGGGGACAGTGTGATGGGGGTAGCAGTGGGAGAGCACCTGGGGAACAGTGACCACTAGTCACTGTGACTTGAAATCACAGAAGAAGCAGAACCAAACTGCACAAAAACACGTACCCTGGATTTTAGGGGGGCAGACTTTGGGAAAATGGGGAGATGCTTGAAAGAGGCATTAGTGGGAATGGGGCAGGAATCAGGGGCTGAGAAACAGTGGGCAATATTTAAAATGGGGATTACAAGAGCAACAGAATTATGCATTAAGCAGGTTAGCAAGGGAAAAAGGAAGAGGAGGCCATTATGGTTTTCCAAGGAAGTAGCAGAGAAAATGAAAGCCATAAAGATTGCATTCAGGCAATACAAAAAGACACAGGCAAAAGGGGATAGGGAGAAGTACCAGGAGAAGCAAAGGGAGGCAGCAAGGTCAGTAAGGGAAGCCAAACCTCAGAAAGAAGAGCGCACTGCAAAATCAGGGGGTACAGGGGACAAAATCTTTTACAGGTACATACATAAGTGAAAAAAGAAAGGCAAAGGAAGGGATAGTGGGACTGAAGGAGGAGGATGGGGGCCGCATGGAGGATGACAACAGTAAAACTGACATATTGAACAGGTATTTCTGCTCGGTCTTTACTGAGGGAGAGGAGGGTAATGGGCCTGAAGGGAGTTCAAGGGGTGGGAATGGCACAGAAATAGGCACAAGTCCCTTTACACAAGAAAGGGTCCTGAAGGAACTGGAAGGAATAAGAGTTGATAAAGCAATGGGGCCAGATGGGGTGCACCCCAGGGTCCTTAAAGAACCAAGAGAGGTGGTGGCTGAACCTCTGACAATCCTGTTTAGACGATCACTGGAAACAGGGGAGGTACCCAAAGACTGGAGGATAGCAGATGTAGTCCCCTTATACAAAAGTGGGAACAAAGAGGAAGCGGGGAACTACAGACCAGTCAGCCTCACCTCGGTAGTGGGGAAGATCATGGAAGCACTACTGAAGGAGAGATTGCTGGAACATCTGGTTGCCAACAGACTACAGGAACCAAGGCAGCATGGTTTCACAAGTGGGAGAACATGTCAGACCAGCCTCACTGAATTTTTCAACTGGATGACAAGAGAGGGCAGGAATATGGGAGTGGGCAGGACAGTAGTGCAGTGGGTAGGTAACTGGCTGGGCAGCAGGACACAGAGGGTGGCGGTAAATGGCTGTCACTCCTCAGAGGGAAGAGTGACCAGTGGGGTACCACAGGGATCAGTGCTGGGACCGGCCCTATTCAACATCTTCATCAGTGTCACTGCGCAGGACGTAGAAGGCAGAATGTCTCTGTTCGCTGATGACACAAAGCTCTGTAACAGAGAGGACACACCAGAGGGTGTAGGCAGAATGAGGAGAGACCTGCAGAAACTTGAAGAATGGTCAGGGGTTTGGCAGCTGAAATTCAATGCAAAGAAGTGCAGGATAATGCATATGTGGCACAAAAACCCTGGAACAACATATCAGTTGGGGGGAGGATAGAGCATGCACCAAGCAGGAAAGTGATCTTGGGGTTATCATCTCTGATGACCTCAAGGTAGGGAAACAGTGTAACAAGGCAGCAGGAAAAGCAAATAGGATGCTGGGATGCATAGGCATTGGCATCACCAGCAGGAAAAGGGAGGTCATAATTCCACTATACAAGACACGAGTGAGGCCCCACCTGGAGTACAGTGTACAGTTCTGGAGACCTTACCTACGTAAGGACATAGACAGGGTAGAGAAGGTTCAGAGGAGGGCAACAAAGATGATACATGGATTGCTTCACAAGTCCCATGAGGACAGGTTATAAGATTTGAATATGTACTCCCTGGAGGAGAGGAGGAAGACAGGGGATATGATAGAGACACACAAGTATCTTACAGGGAGCAACAGAGTGCAGGAATACACTATTTTTCAGCGAAAAAGATGTTCCAGGACTAGAGGGCATGGGATGAAGTTGGAGGGAAGGCGATTCAGAGGAAAAGTGAGGAAGAATTTATTCACAGAACGGGTGGTGGACAAGTGGAACACCCTGCCAGAGGAAGTACTGGGTCTGAAACAATCACAGGATTTAAGAATGCATGGGATTTTTTTTTATTTTAGTCTTTGGTAACTGAATAAGGCCCACTCGGCACAAGTGCCTGTTTCCAGGGGCGACCTGGGAGCACTGAGCGGTTAAGTGACTTGCTCAAAGTCACACAGTATGCAAGTGGAGGCTGTGAGAATCAAACTCAGGTCTGGTCTGCTGGATGTATCAAGCTCGTTCACACCTCGTTCCTCTAACCTCGAGGCTATACTGCCAGCCCAGGGATGTACACAAGAAAATTCTGGAGGTCAGGGGTAAGGGGAAAACAGACTTCCAGGAAAACATAAAGTGAACTTACAAGCTCAAATGGGCAGACTGGGTGGGCCGTAGGCCCTTATCTGCCGACACTGTCTATGTATTGATGTATTTATGTATGTATGTACATTACCAAGCTCATTCACATCTGGTCACACTCTAACCACTAGACTATACTGCCAGTCAACCATTTGATTTCATATCCCCCACTCCCCGCACTCTCTTCTTCCCACCAAGTAAGACTTCTTTCCCTTAACACAAACACATGCAAGGTGTATATACAAAGGTGCCTGTTCTGTTAACAAGTAAGCTGAACTGCAGTGTCCATATTGTCCACCACTTACTTACTCTAAACTATGCCCCGAAGTGCATCAGTGACATCACTGTAAAGCCTAGCTCTGAACTGCCCTCACACAAAGCTGACTACATAGGTGCCACCCTCCAGTCCTTCGACACAGTGGGAAACGTGGAACATGTGAGACATTAACTGAACGGGATGCAGATGTCAACAAGTAGCTACATATAAACGCAGAGGCTGTCTTTTTGCCAGAGGCTTTTTTGGATTCTTGCCACTGACATCACTGACAGGGAACTCAATTTTGGCAAAAGTTTTCATTGTATAAAAGCCCCACCACCACCATGCCGGTATGATTTTCCTGAGAACATGAAACATGATTTGAAAGCTTGGCTTTTATGAGGGCACATGGTCTCCCCCTATCCAGGATACTTCATTGACTGTGCTGAGAACTTTCATGTCCTGTTGCAAGCTGCCAAGTATGTTTTTGAGACTGACTGGGAACTGTTGCATGTTTGCTGACATTTTCATGTAAGTGTGCTGGCTGGTTTCTTGAAATATTTTGTGGTGATAGTCCAGTACTGACCAGCACATTACACCAGGAATTCAGAAATATTTTTTTTCTTGCTCTGTTGTTTAAAGGATCTTGTGTCCTCTGCTGTTCTGCATGTACTTACGTGGAATTCATGCAATGCCAGATATGTATAGGTGTAACCCCTAGATGGCGCTATCCCAGGGGCTACTACCCCTGCCTGATTTTCCACTAACAGGTTGAGGGGCCTGGATCCGATGGTGGGTGCCTCCACCCGAGGTCAGGGTTTGCAATAGTTAAACTAACTTGGTCACAGCCCTCTGGGACACTGCAACCCCCCTTTCTTCCCACTAGTGGCCCACACAGTATATCAGAATTACCTTCACAGTATACACTTACCCCCAGGACTGGTTCCCCCTGTAAAATAAGAAGATACAGTGCAACAATCACAGTACAATACTTTAACATAGACAAATACCTCAGGCGGCATAACTTTGCTGAAACAAGCAGCTCTGATTTATTTAGGGGGATATAACAAGGACAGGGGGAAATCAGGTTAATTAGCTTATCACTTTACTCATCTATTTATGGCCTGTGCATTAGGCCTATCCCTACCAGTTACTGTCCCTGTACCCAAGCCCTAGTGGCTAGTCCAAACCGTGGCAGCTGGTAGGGTCCTTTCACACAGAGAAAAGAAATTAGTTAAACAGTCAGCAGTACAGTAATTCCAGTTGGATTCAATGTGGCAATTCAACAGGAGCGACCCTGAATTAGTACTCACGACCTCCAAACAAGATAGGGTCCTTCAACGTCAGTAGGGCTACTCTTGAGCTCCACGAGACTCTCACATTTATATGACAAACTGCAACAGGCAAAAGTCCTTTAATGGCAGCAGGATTCACTTGAGCTACACAAGCCTCCTCACACATTTATATGGAAAACAGTAACAGGCAAAAGTCCTTTAATGGCAGCAGGATTCACTTGAGCTACACAAGCCTCCTCCACACATTTATATGGTAAAAAAGTACTATACCAGGCAGGCTGCTTCTCTATCGTCATAATTACTACACAATACCAGGAGAACACAGCAGATTCAGTTCTGACAGACCGAGCGCCAATTCAACAATTTCTCCAGTCTTCTACAGGGTGAGTCTGGTTCTACTCTTCAGATATCCTTTGATTCTCTTCACAGGATGGATTCAGTCTAACAAGCAGTTACACAAGCTGCAGACCGGAACTAGGGGCCTTACCGTGTTTCCGACTAAAACTGCACACGAAAAGCACAGGACTCCTTCCTCTTCACTGCCAGAGCTCAACTGAAACTCCAGCAGACAAAACCGGGCACTTCCTTTGAGTTCCTCCCAGTTCTTAGCTGGATTGGCTGTCACTCACAATAGACTGCCCCTGTTGGTCAAAAAGGCGCGAAGTCAAATTACATCTCCCAGAGTCACTGCCCATACAATCCTCTTGTGGATGGCTCAGATTACTGAGTCAAGTTCTGATTAGTAGGGCACCATTTTAGAACTACCTTAACCCACACTGATTGGTCCAGTTCAGCAGTTCAAAACTAGAATGGGGAACTAGGCAAACACAGTTCTGACTGCAAAGAAAGCAGGTTAGACAAACTGTATTTTCATTATTACTCTAAATGATTTCTGGCAAACAGTTACATCTTTCAGATAGGTTCCTTTGCACTCCTAGTGACTGCAAAATGGAGTGAATTGGCAGCAGCTCGAGTGGTACTCAAGCAGAGAAACACACAGTCCCCCCCATACAAACTAATTATGTCAGCAAGCAGACAGCTCTTAAAGAGACAGCACCAGAGGCTCTAAAAACACTCACATATAAATGGCTTAATCGCCAAACACCATTCAGGCTTGGAGCATTCAAGCAAGCTCCTGGAAGTCTTTTGGGAACCCCCATTTGCAGGGGGGTTACATAGGGTTTGTCAGTAACAGTTTCTGGCAACACTTTCGAGAATTATCCTCTACATAAGTAAGCGATAACCCACGACAGGGTGTGTGGTTACTGGGGATTAATCAACACTCTGGGTGCATTGTGAAGCACGAGGCCGCAGGCCGAGTGTCCTCACAAAGCCCGGGGTGTTGATTAATCCCGGATAACCACACCCGAATTGAGTTATTCTTGCTTCTCTTTATAGGGCTGTCACCTCACGTGCAAAAAAACGCTACAAAAGCATGATTAACTTAGGAAATCATGGTACTATTTTATATGTTCTGCCACCACCAGAACTAGTAAGTTGATGACACTGGTGAACATACCTATATATGCACTGCTGGGTGTTACAATAATCAGCAACAGAGGGCACTGTAGCACCCACCTTCTCTCCCTGTCTTATCACGCACACTGGCAAAATAACCTGATTTACAAACTGCAGGAAATTACAGACAGGAGACTGCAACAAGTTTCATTTGATCCTGTCTTGGGATGTTGTTGTTTCTTCATGCTGCACTTCTCTCTATGTCTCTCTCTCTCTCTCTCTCCCTCGCTCTGTCTCTGTCTCTCTCTCTCTCTCTCTAGGCGGCACACGGTTAGTCAGCAGTTCAGTGTCTCTCTCTCCCTCTCTAAAGCAGCAGCAGGTAATGAACGATGGTGGTGTGTCTGTCAGTGGCTCTATATAATATGTAACTTAAGGGACACAACTATGGCACCGACTCCCGCACTATGCAGCAACTTTAATCACAGAGATAGAGACAGAGTGAAACAAGGCACACTCCGGCAACTGTTCTTAACATGCCACCTGTACACAGATTCACTGCCACTGAGTCAGTGTCTGTTTTGTATCATTGCAGAACAGTGCACAACCACCTGCCGCCCCCTAAAACCACACACACACACACACACACACACACACACATACACCTCTGCATCGGTTTACGGTGTCTGCTGGAGTACCTGATCATGCAGTTGGTCTATCTCTCTGTCTACAAGAGGTCGGTGGCGAACTGTTCATGGAGCTAAGAATCAGAACACAGAGACACGGATTTGATAGCGGTGTTTCTCTCTGCATCTCGCTTGGCATCTTTCTCTTGGGGTTGCGCCCCGGTTGCTTCCGGGACACCGTTGTCGGGGGGGGGGTGTGAGACACTGACTGACAGCTCCTGTATTTACCCGTTCTGTTCCTCGCAACTCTTCTTCACTGACTCTGGAGCATGACATGTCTCTCTCTTCTTGGGGCTCGAGACACCAGCTGACAGCTCCTGTGTGTCTGCCTTCTGTTGCTGGCAAGTGCTCTTCACTCACTCTGGAGCATGCAGTGTCTCTGTTCTCAGGACCAGTACAACTCAACCACAGATGGGTACACAACTGTGACAGTGAGGTTCACAGAGGTCCCCTGGGTGGGTGGGTAGGGAGAAGGACAGTATGCATAGCCCACTGGGCAAACACATACAGAGCTATCGCTCGCTTAGCGAGAGAAACAATGGCCGACTCTTCAAATACTTTCCCCATACCATAATAAGAGCTGATTAGCTCCCTGATCTGTTCTCAGGGACTGATCACTACTTACTGTGTGTGTATGGGGAATTAATGAATGGTCGGGTGATCTTTCTATACCAATGAGGTGTCTAGGTGCTTCCAGCCCATGTTATAATATAAAGCAAGTAAGGTGAGCACAACCAACAATGGAAGCCTAAGGGGCACAACTGAATTTTCGTTACCCCACACCTTCACCTCCCCGGCCATGACACATTCCGATCTGAGTCAAACCACTAACACAGTGCTCCTAAAGAATGCAAAAGAGTTCCAAAAAGGGCTCGCATTTTCAATCCAAAACAGCACAGTAGATGAATATATTGGTCCTTGGGGCAGGCTCAGCAGTCATTTCACTTGTAGTTGCTGCTGCGAGGCCGAGGGATTCTGTACAGCAATACAGTAATCCGCATTTAGGATAGGTAGAGATAGAGAGAAAGCTTTTGCATTCCCCAAACATTCCACAAAAGCACACCGAACCCTACCGACAGTCTGTACATACTGATGAGACAGCCAGGCAAGCCGGCTACGAGGAGCACACTTCCTCACAGCCTCATCCTATTTTATTTATTTGTTTGTTTGTTAGCCGGGTGGGTGCACTGATCCAAGGGACCGTTTTCAGGCACAACCAGACCATAAAATGGCACAAACAAGGTAAAAAGTAAAACAGGAACAAATGATACGGGGAACAGTGAGTAGTTACAATACAGAAGGGAAACATTAAGTCAAAGGGCTCAATTTCTAATCTCTGATTGTTATTGCCCCATGTTCCCACATATTTTCTATCAGTGTGGTCCACTCTCAGGGATAAGCCCACTTACCACACATATTTGATTTTTTCAGTAATTTTTATCAAATGCACTGGGAGACCAGTTGACACCCAAAAGACAAAACCTCAGTGAGAAACATGTAAAAGTTGCAACACAATGTACCAGCAATGTTTCCCCCCAGATCCCTGCACTTACATCATCACTTCAGTAAGACAACATTTTACCTCACAACCTTCCCAGAACGATGTCGCCCAGAAAACACATATAGCTACATCACATCCCCCCCCTTCCCCAGCAAAAAACATCACTCACCATCACAGGACATAATATATCTGTGCTTCAGTTCGCAGCAAAGATAACCAGGACTTCAGCCATTCAGCACTGCCCACTCACTCCCTGCAGTCCGGAGAGCATTCCCGCAGCCCTGGGGCTCAGCTACTGGGCTTCTAGCAAGCACGGAGAGGGCAGCCCCCTTCTCAATCCACTTCAAAGCTAAGCTGCAACAATAGCCCACTCTTGGCAAACAGTGTCCCACACTCTGCAAGACAGCAGCCCCTCAGTCCAGCAAGGTTTCAGGCTCTCATGGGTCAGTAGAGGAGGTAAAAACAGAGCTCCAGCACCATGTACATGACAGGACAGCTCCGAGAGAAAGCAGCCCTCCAGAGATTTACAGTTCCACACAGAGTCTTAGTCATGAAACATGAAACTTTCACAAGTAAATGATTGCCATGCCCCACCCACCAATCCTCTCCAGGTAATCCCAGAGTGGGACTCCACTGATTGGTTGAGGACCTGATTTGCATTACAATGAAATGAGGATTCTATGGTGCTTACAAATGTGTTGGGGAGGCACTATGCCTCCCCCACCACCACCACACCATGGACGTATTGTTCGCTGACTTCATAGATCTACACGCAATAGAAATCTTTCTCACTCCTGCTCTGAGATTTAAAACGAAGGTTGTTACTCAGCAGGCCAGAAGTTTTAGTCTGTGTAACAGGAATAACAAAAAAAAAAAAAAAACCTGACATGAGTTCTCACTCAAATATGAATTACACAGAAGATCAATAACAAAATAACTTGAAAACAGATTTGATTTCTCTAGCTGGCTTGACAGCTGACAGACCAACTTGTGTTTACTTAGTTATAATTTATGCATGTCAGGATAGTCCTATTTAGGGAAAATAGCCATTTTCCAAGAGGTTCAGTGGGGGAGGAGGCAGTAAAGCAGCAAAGCTGTTCCGGTTAAGTTATGGACAATGAAAGCTGCAGTATTAGACACAGAAGTGATTTACTACACACAACGATCCATTATAATGTGTGGTAATTCACAA
Organism: Neoceratodus forsteri; assembly: GCA_016271365.2. Lineage (NCBI taxonomy): Eukaryota > Metazoa > Chordata > Ceratodontiformes > Ceratodontidae > Neoceratodus > Neoceratodus forsteri. Next base: position 6,362,017 of record JADMNL010000040.1, read on the forward strand.
TACATAAGAATCACAGCACACGTGTCTAGACATAGGTTTTGCAAGACAGAAAGTCAAAGTAGGCCTGAAGGAGTGTGGGAGAGTACAGAGTACATTAATGTTTGCCTAGTTTATGGACGGGTAGTGGCTCCGATTCTCTGGCATCAGGGTCTCAGGCAGAGACAAGGGAATGTCGTGCAGTTCAGTGGTTAGAACCCAGAACTGCACAGCACAGGACCCCTGGTTTAATTCCCACCAATGACTCACTGGATGACCCTGAGCAGGTCATTTGACCTCCCTATGCTTCATGCTTCAGTTCACAGCTCCAAAATTGGAGAGAAGCGGGACACCACCAGAAATGAGATATTCCATCTCAGGCGAGATGATCTGGCATCAGTAAAGTATAATAAACAGTAATGAGTCCTAGCTCACAGATCACTTAGATTTTGCAGAGAAACATCCACAGTCTGCTATTCGTCATACGTTTCTGAGTGCTTTGAGAGGCCACTTATGGTATAAGAAGAGTAATATCTCATGCAGTTTTAGTGGAAGGACCACAAAGTGAAGAACAGCAGTTCTGGCTGTCCAAATTCTTTGAAATTTCACTCTTATACTAGAAAAGACATTGCTCAGAGTACTTATCAACTTATCATACATCACTTGAGATAGCTAGAGAGAAGTTTATAATAGGTTTTCTGTTTCTTTTTCTTACTTAAAAAATGAATGTAATACTCCACCCCAGTGCCTCTGAAGTGACCTGCTCCTCTTAAAATTGCCACGTGAGATGACATCTGCATGCAGGATAAGACTTCCTGCAATTCTTGACACTGATTGGCTGAAATCCCCTGGTGACGTCGAATTAATATACACACTATTATTTTTCAGCTGTCCAATGGCACTGTAAAATATGTAGCGTGCAAGTCATCCAGACTGGCTGCTGATGGAGATTTTCATTGTCAGAGACAAGGTCTTATTTGGAAAAATAAATGTTTTTAAGTTACTTGAGAAAAAAATACTTTTTTCATTCGTCACAAATGCTATCTTCCATGCTGGCGGACCAGCAGCTTACAAAATGTTTAGACTATAGTTTTGCAACTGCAAACCACAGCTGTGCTGCAGTTTCCTACACACACCCTCTGCCAACACAATGGCAGTTAAGCCTTGTCAAACCCCTTCAGTTTGGTCCCCATCTCCCCCAGTGCTGAATACAGCGCTACATTCTTAAAAACGGACATAATCCTGGCTTTCACTTTTTTAATATAATTGTACATTTGGGAACTGGTGTAATCTAGGATAGTGTTTATTATGTTCACTTTGGAAATAGCCTTGTATTGTATTCCTTTTTAGGGTCCCTTGCTCAGAATGCCTCTTGTCTAGCCAATTATTTTTTTTTTTTATTACCAGCCTGTTATCTCTACGGAAACTGTTTTTGTGAGGTCCGTTTATTGGTGACACTTGTGAGTATGTTCCTTATGACATACAGCTATAAAAAATCCAGACAAAACCAGCTGATGTAACGGCTTCTATTGCACTTGTACTATTTTCAAACATAATTCGGTAGATGGCATAATTTCTGATTTAGGTTGGTTACTTGCGCACTTGTACAGTAACTCAAGCAGGAAGCAAGGTGTTCTTTGTTTAGACAACTGGATGCAATATTTTGTAACACGTGACCCCCTGCCACCACCTACTGAGCGATAAGCATTACTACTGCAATAACAAAAACACACACATACACACACAGACACATGCACACAAAGACACACACACACACACGCCCAGACACGCGTACACACACAAAGACACACACACAGACACAAACACACACACATACACAGACACAGACACACACACTTCAACACCCACAGCAGGAACACTATCCTGGGAACTGAGTGAGCTCCTCAACAGTGAGAATTGTAGGAATCTTTTTTTTCCTTTTATTCACTTTGTTTTTATTAATTTCAAAATAAAAAAACAGGACATGTAAACACATACAACTACTGTTCTGTGAGTATATGTCAAGCATAATCCAGACAAAGGTGCAGCAAGAAATAAGTCTACTGGGACTTAACAGTCTGGTGGCTGATGAACCTAAGAAGGTTCAAGGGTGTAAGAGTTATTCTCTTCTTCCAGAATTTCATCTAGATTGGTCCATCCATGTCGGACAGTTTCTTCTTGTAACAAAAATTTAGCAGACAGTATCTCCATACATTTCAGATCTTCAAGTCTATTTAAAACAGTACCTAGGGTAGGTGGCAGTTCTTTGTGGGTATACACCCCAAGTATGAGAGCCTTAAAAGTTTTAGATACAGTGATGGGGGCCGCTCGATGCAGGGAGAACAAGCAGGAATCTTTATTTATTCAACTACGCCATTACACTCTGCTCCCCATGCATGGGGCTACCCAGTACCCCTTCCCTTTTCTGTATGGAGTACCTCAAAGTACTTTAGAAAGCAATGAGTTAGACACTGGTGGTGTAGTGACTGCTGGCAAACATGCCAGCCGTTACATATACTGTATATATATATATATATATATATATATATATATATATATATATATTTTTTTTTATTTTACAGTTTTTGACTGGAAAAGCCATGCAGAGTCTAAGCTCATTTCCAGATCTGTCCCAGGAGTACAGGGAGACTACGTGACTTGCGCAGGCTCACATAATATTCAAATGAAGGTTATGGGAATCAAATCCACGTTTGCTGGATATACCACGTACAGAAGGCCCAGGGTGCAGGGCAGGAAGAAGGTATTCCCCATTAACATTTTCATTTGGGGGGGCGCAGAAGAGCCTCAGCTTTCTGTTCTCCCAGGAGGCAAACAGGTCTACCAGAGGTGTGCCTCACCTTGTGAACAGCTGTGTCACCACATCCTAGTGCACGGACCTTTTGTGATACGTCTCCCTCACTATGCTGAGAGTGTCTGTAAACTGGCTGTCCTCCCTCGCTACATGCACTGGAAGGAGATCACCTGCAGGCTGTGTACATGGGACCAGGTTCAAAGCACCTCCTCACACAAAGGAAAGGACTGTATCCCACCTTGTTTGTTTAGTTAGAATATGGTGGTTTTGTTGTCAGTCTGGACCTACATGATCTGACCCAGATCCGTGGGGCAAACTCCATCACTGCCAACCACATTGCCCGGAGCTCCAGTAGGTTGATATGCTGGTAGGTCTCACTGGGCAACCAGAACCCATGGGCTCTGTGGTAGTCCCTCAGACGTCATCTGCTTCTACTGCCAGTCTTCACAATTGATTACTGTGGAAATGGCAATGATGGCACAGGCAAGAGATTGTGGTATTCTATGCCTGGGCAACCGATGTCCAGAACCTTACAACACGTGAACAAGTAAAAAAAAGATGTTCCATATCTTTTTCCAGTAATATACACTGAGGTCTAATACAAACCCTCTCCTCTCAGCTTTTATGTTTGCATTCCTCTTAACTTGTAGTCTGCCATAGGCTCTTAGCCAGACTACACCCCAAGTTTTCTTCGGAATGCAGTTGTTTAATAATTGCTTTGTCGCCATTTTTTCTTCCACTCCATACGTGGGTTCAGAGACAGGTAATATAAACAAATGCCAGACAGCCGGCCCGGTGGCACTGAGGGTTGAGGTGCTGGATGCCACACCTCGCGCCATGCCAGCGGCCCGGTTCGGAATGGACCTCAGTTTGCTCGGGGTCAGCAGGGATGAGGAAGGATTGAGTGTCTCAGATAGTTCCTCCACGGGGGCAGTACGGTGCGCTGTTTGCCTGACACCCAGCAGCTGCTGGATGTCATCATATGCATGCCATCAGAAGGGAAGGGCCCCATGTACAGGGCATATGGCTGCCTCCATGGAGGCAGATTCCAGCCATCTCCACCCATGGCATGTATTGGGGCTTGGGGAGTAAAGTGGTGGAAAAATACCGGGAGCTGACAGGCTCTGTGACAGCCCAATGTGCCACTGTACTAGCAGCCCCAATTCTGGATTGTGCTCTGGGGTGAGGAGTAAAGCCAGCACTGTGGAGGGTAACCCGTGGAGGAACGCCGGGGCATGGCTGGGCAGGGCGATCGGGGACCAGAGAACGAGTCCTTCCGAGGGAGGGCTGGTACAGCCTGCAAAAGGTCTGTGGAGCTATTTTAATCCTCCACATTTTGGACGAAGTACTACCACTGCTTTTATGATGAAACTTAAAAAAGCACAATTAAAAAGACACTCCCTACTTTTATTTCTCAGTAAGTATGAATTCTTTTAATTGGGTATAGCCGGCTTCTCCTATAATAACAGAAAACAAAAAAGAAGTACTATATAATCTAGTCTCAAAAGGAAATGGTTGGGGGTATACAAAACTGAGAAATAAAACACAGGGAACAAAAATGTGCTTACCATAAATACTCTCTTTAACTTCAACATAGGTCAGTTACACATTGACTACCTAACAATTGCTCTGTTATGTCTACTTTTTGTTTCCAGTTAAAACATGATGCCATCTCTTATCTGATAGGAGGGTTACTGTGCTGCAGTGCCTCGGCAGCCTCCATAGCTACCCGAGCCAGCCCCCATATCTGCTTCTGAGCCCAGGCTGCCAGTGTGGGTGCGCAATTCACCATGCACCAGGGCACTGGGAATCCCTTTCACATACTCATTCAAAAGATTTTCAGTTTTTTTGCAAACCAATTTCAGTCATTTTCTATTTCAGTTTCAGTTTGTTATGAATAACCATTGAGACAGACAAAGTCTCATTTACAATCGTGTCTATCAGCAGTTCACTCTCCACTCATTACAAAAAGTTGCATAAAAATACAAAAGACAAGACTTCCAGTGACATCGCCCACCTGATGGTTGCCTGAAAGAGGAGCTCCTATATTCCTAGATGGCAAAAAACTCCTAAAACAGCATATTTTTATACTACAAACCAACAAAACAGTAACTATTATGTCGGAAGGTAAAGATGGTATGAAGCCTTGGTCCGGAAGGCACAGAGGGAGAAAGGATGCTGATAGATTTGAAATGCAGCTCACCCCCAGTCGGAGTGCATCTCCAGCTAGCAGCATGGCGGGGGACCCAGATACAGACCCAGAAAGCAGGCAATAACTAGATCTCATTTCGAGATGCTACTATCAGAAATCAAAGTGTTCCACGCTGAGAATGAAAAGGAATTTCAGACACTACAGACCCGAATAAAAATTGTAGAAGACAAATTGGAATGGTCGGAGACTCACGTGGGAGAGATTGCAGAGGAGACCCAACAACTTCACCAAGCGGTTGATTTCCTCACAGACCTCCAGAGAACCTTTCAAGAAAAGCTTTTGGACCTGGAGGCACGCTCCAGAAGAGATAACCTCCAAATTTACAGGCTCCCTGAAGGGGCCGAGACCAGGAAAATGGAAGATTTTATAGAAGACCTTCTAAAAGATGTCATGGATCTGCCCCCTACCTTCCAGTTCAGAACTGAAAAGGCACACAGAGCCCTGATGCAGAAACCCTCCGACCCGACAGCCCAACCAAGATCCATTGTTCTAAAAATGTCAAGTTACAGAGATAAGGAATTTATCTTACGAGCAGCATGGTCCAAGAGGGTTGTTAAATATAATGCAGCCAGACTGTTATTTGACAACGACTACCCCACTGAAACTGTCAAACAAAGACCAGCCTTCGCACCTATTTTTAGGATTCTCCGTGACCATGGAGTCCGATTCCAAACTCCTTATCCTGCAAACCTTTGGGTATATTGGGACTCAGGCACTAAGCTATATAACACGGTTGAAGAAATCCAACAGGAACTAAAGTGTAGGGGATGGTGTTCCCAGTCGGAAGGTCCTGCGCGTCAAAACATCTGGCCCCCGAGATCGCAGTGGCAGAGAAGCACGAGGAGACGTGGAAGAGGTGCAAAGCAGTCGGGAGGATTTCGGTCACTGCAAGAAGTGAAGGAGGCACTTAATAAGGCACACAGCACTACAGGAGCCATTTTGGAACCGGGGCAAGACCAGAACACCCAAGTATACATTTTTTATAATGGACCTTGATAGTTGTTTTTTTCGACTCGGGAGAGCGGACTGGTGGTTTGGAAGCCCAACCACCCACTACTCCGAAGGATGAGTTCTCACTGAACTCATACTGGTGACTGCAACCAAATAATTACAGATGTTACCCTCTGTTAATCATGCCTGTGTTATGTGCATTCGTGTTGTTCCTGCAATTAGAAAATATTGGGACTCTTATAACGACTAGTTTTAACAATGCTCAGCCTGGGAATATTGCCTACAGGTTAGATGGACTGCAGAATTAATATAAGATGTATCTTTAACAGGAATGTGGTCTTCTGTAGTCCATGAACCGAGAGGTTGGGTGAAGGTTTTTTTTCATTATATGTCCTCTCAACCTTTCTTCCATTGCAGTACTAATAGATCGGGAGACTGGGAATATAGAGGAGATATTTAGAGATGCTCCTCAGAATACTTCTATACCTTTTGCTGCAGCAACATGGGGGAGTTAGTATACCATCCCAGGTGGCTGGCGCACCACATCTGATCCTGCTGTTTGGAGGGATCGGGGAGGCCTGGCGAGTTCTCTAGCCACTACTCCTCCTCAGGAGAACTGGTCCTTGGGTTGGACCAGTTCTCCGCTTCAAAGAGGGCTCATTGTTTTGCCCTTCTCTTTTGGAAGTAAACTTGTAAATAGGTTTGATCTACTGTTATTTTGTGTTAGTGATGCACTTGCTTGGAATATTGCTCTGCTATCTGTACTTTGAAATCCCAGCACAATCAGCTTGTCTTTGCCGGATATCCCAAAAAATATACAATATCTTGCACTGAGGGGATGTGCCCCTGTCTGAGGGGAACTGGCAAAATCAGGGTTAGGAATAAAGTTACACAGGCAGGACCAGCCCGGTCCTGTGCAGCTATACATGAGGCCTGCTTATTAAATGAATAATCCCTCTGCAATGCTTGTCTGCTCCCATAACGTTAATGGATTAAACAATCCAACTGAGCGTTATAGAGTCTTAGCCTCGATCAAGAAGATGAAACCGACATTTGTATTGCTTCAGGAAACCCATTTAGAGAAAAGGGAACATCAAAATCTTACGAAATTTGGATTTGCTACAATAGTGGCCTCAGTCTACGGGAAGGGGAAGAGGAGGGGGGGCTGCGGTGTTGATTCCCAAAGGCATCCCTTTTCAGATGACAGCTTCATACACAGACCCAGAGGGCAGATTAGCTGTTGCAGTGGAATAGTCTGAGGGACAAGAACTTACCTTGGTCTCCCTGTATGTCTCCCCGGGCTCGGGAGCAGAGGTGAGAAGAGCACTGTTTAGGAAGGTGATGGAGATTTATAGGGGAGTTCTGGTCATGGGTGGAGACCACAATCAGATTAATTCTCAGTTGGACACATCAAGTCCTAGACCCATTAAAAAATCCCCAGGTCAGAGGTCCTCTCAGCTGTATCTCTCTGAGGCGCAGTGGGTGGACGTCTGGCAGTATTTACAACCTAATAAGGGAGAGTTTACACGTTACTCGGCTCCGCACAGGGTGTATACCCGGATAGACTATATACATATCACAAAGGAACATTCATATAAAATACAAGACTGCACTCAGACTCCGACAGTGCTGTCTGATCATTCAATGTTAGCCCTCCGTTTGACCTGGAAAGGCGAGAAAATAAATACTTTATGGAAATTTACTAATTTCCTCCTAAATCTAAAGGATTTCAAAGAGACAATCTCGGAGAGGATTGAGCAGATCCTCTCGGAGATGTGTTCTCCAGATATCTTGGAGGGCACTCTATGGGATACACGTAAGATGGTACTGAGGGGGGACATAATAAAATATGCGTCCTACTATAAAAAACAGCAACAGTTGCGGCTAGATAGGCTCCAACAACAACTCCAAGAATTACAGACACAGCATGCAGTGGGAGATGAGGGAGCCCTACCCCTACTACATGCCACTAAGGAGCAAATCCAACAGTTGTTGGAAATACGCACTGAACAGGCCCTACAATACTTAAGACAGCGGTATTATGATGGAGGCCCCAGGGCAGCTCGGCTACCAGCCCACAGGCTAAGACAACAATGGGCACAATCTAATATAACCCAAATTAGGGATCCCACTCATGGGAAGATGGTTAAACAGCCAAAGCAGATCGAACGGGCATTTCAGAAATTTTATAGTACCCTGTATACCCCTGAGCAGGGAGAAGATATGAATGCGGTGAAAACTTTTTTGGCAGGACTTAACCTCCCCAAAATTACTAAGGAGCAACAACAGAAATTGGTACAGCCAATTACTGGGGAGGAGTTGAACAGGGTGATCACCTCCATAAAATCCTGTAAGAGCCCGGGTCCTGATGGGTACACGGGGGAATTTTATAAGGCGTTCAAACAGGCCCTACTTCCCACTTTGTTGGCCACCTGTAAGGCGGCGCAACAGGGAAAGGAAATCCCAGATACCTGGCAATATGCTTATATATCTAGCATACTGAAGCCTGGGAAGGACAGCACAGCATGCTCGTCTTATCGACCCATCTCTGTCCTCAACATTGATTACAAATTGTTTGCGTTGATTCTTTCTAAAAGACTTGAATCTCTCCTACACCAGTTAATAAACCTAGACCAAACAGGATTTGTTCCTGGCCGACAAACGCAGGATAATATTAAAAGAACCTTAGATTTGCTCCACCGAGCTGCATGCTCAGATGCTCCTTTTCTTTTGTTGAGTCTCGAAGCCGAGAAGGCGTTCAACCGCGTGGCATGGCCATTTTAATGGGCGGTGATGGAAAGGATGGGAATGTCACAAGCCTTTATCAAGACAATATCAGCCATCTATACAGACCCCAGGGCTTATGTTAGGGTGAATGGCTCATTCACGAACCCTGTGCTCCTCCAGAGGGGCACCAGACAGGGTTGCTCCCTGTCCCCTCTATTATTTGCTACGTACCTAGAACCCCTGGCACAGGCCTTGAGACAGAGTGACGAGATAAAGGGATTGGAAGTAGGCCTGGAGGTCCATAAAGCGGCTCTTTATGCTGATGATTTGTTAATATATATGACAGATCCGGAGTCCTCGCTGCCTTTCCTCTGGGACCTTCTAAATAGGTTTGGGGAATTAGTGGGCTATAAAGTTAATCTCACAAAAACAGAGGTGTTGGCAGTGAAATATGAACCTTCCCCTCAGACACAGGCGAAATTCCCCTTCCGCTGGAATCTGAAGCATATCAAATACCTAGGGATACATATGGGATTTGCACATAAGGATCTCTTTGCATTAAACTACATTCCCCTCTTGGCCAAGATATCAGCTGACCTGGAGAGGTGGAAAACCCTCCCCTTGTCTCTGGCCCAAAGAATCGAGGTGGTCCGTATGACAGTTCTCCCACGATTCCTTTACCTGGCCCAGACTATCCCAATACAGGTCCCAGACATTTTTTATCGAACTATACAGAGGAAGATTTCTAAATATATTTGGGCTTCTCAGAAACCAAGGATAGGTATTACTATCCTGCGGCTGCCTAAGAGACGAGGAGGCCTGACATTGCCGAACCTGAAGCTGTATCATTTATCTGCCCAAATTAGGACATCCCTATATTGGCTGAGTGAGGAATATGAGGCCAGGTGAAAATCAGTGGAGAGTCAGGAGCGGGAACTGGAGGACATTTACCATAGTTTATTGTCCTTCCCCCTCAGATTTACACGTAGAGAAGACAGTTAACCCATATACCCAAACCACCTTGAAATGCTGGCAGAAAGTATTAGCAACCAAGGGATTTGCCAGATGGAGACCCTTACTGTTCTCCTTTGCTCACCTAGCCCAATTTACACCAGCCCAGGTTAGATAGGGGATTCTGTCGATGGCAAAGACAAGGTCTTCTCTTGGTATACCACTTTATGTCACAGGGTATAATTCTAACCCTTATAGATCTGGTGCAGAAATATGGGGACTCTCATACTGAAAGATTCAGATACTTTCAAACCAGAGATTTTCTTAAAACTATAGTAGATTAAATATGGAAAGAGGGACAGCCCCAACATGCTCCTGAATATTTTGGTTGGGGCAATTGAGAGAAGACCCTTACCTGCTCACTTAATATCAGTTCTGTATGCAGCCCTGAGATCTCTGGAGGTGGAGTCCCTGGCCCCAATTCACCGGGCATGGGAAAGAGATCTTGGACAGATCATCCAACCTCAGCTTTGGGAGAGACATCTTATGCTGATGCAGGAGGGCTCGAACGCTAAGATTTGGAAGGAGTTCGCCTGGAAAATATCTGTGACATATTTCAGATCCCCAGCAATTCAGCAAAAATATTAACCTTCTGGAAGGGCAGAATGCTGGAGATGGTGTGGTTACTTTCCTGCTACACACGGCCACATATTTTGGGGATGCCAGAGTCTCCGTCCCTTTATGGATCAGTTGCAGGAGGCATTACAGCAAATAATATCCCCCAACATAGTATTAAATCCCCTCTTCTACTTCTTTGGAGAATATCCTCTGGAATGTAGAAGCCCCATGAATAGAAAATGTATTACGCTAGCCTTGCTGGCAGCAAAAAAAGCTATTACAAAGCTCTGGTTGGTCCCCTCCCCTCCAACGGTGTCACAATGGCATCAAATAATGATTCAAATATATAAAATGGAAAAGATTACTGCTATGCTAAACAAGACTCAACCGCAATTTGAGATCTTTTGGAGGAGATGGGTGCTGTATATCTCACAATCAGTGAGGGATTTTGTGCCTTGATTTAAAAAAGGCATTGGGGACGATTTCAGATTACATGGTGCTATTAGGGCTAATTTTTATGAAATAAATGCATTAGTTGATATAATTTCTCATTTAACTATAATTAGTTTGATTGGGACTATATAAATATAAAGGTACTATAGTATAGTAATTTATGTAGAGTGCTAATGTTAAGTATATCTATTCCACATAGTTTATATGATATCTGATGTAAATATTGTAATATAGTTATGCTTGTTTCTTATGTTAAAAACTTTAAAATTCAATAAAGACGAATAGTTAAAAAAAATACAAAAGATATTACAAGTTGACATGGATAATAAATAAATAAAATAGCTAGATGGATAGCTAGCTAGCTAGATCAATCCATAAATAATTCAGTTAGTAGCAGCAGGACTTACATCTCGTAACATTCTCAACAATTAGAACTTCAGGATGTTTTTGTTTTTTGTTTTTGTTCACCAGAAAAGGAGGACTGAGCAGTTCTGCCCATTTTCAGCTTCGTTCCAGAGGAGGGGAAGATAGAGATGTTAACCAATTGGTGGTATTTTTTTTTTGTGAATGGGGGAATTTGGCCAGGATACCAGGGAAATCCCCCTACTCTGCCTGCAGGGGTGCTGTCACTTCCTGTGGACAGGGTGGAGGGACTCAGTTTGCAGCCGGACACAGGAGGAAGAGGAAGTGCTGATGTGGCAGGGGAGCAGGATGTGCTGCAAGGAGGAGGCCTGGCTTCAAGGCCTACAAACTTGCAAATGGGAGAGGAAGGTCAGAAAGCTATTGTTTTGGAGGCTGCAGTTTCGGCAAATGAGAAAGACTTAAGTGAATCAATGGAGGAGAATGATGTGCCCGGTATGTTTCTTTGAAGATAACATGGATTGGTCTCAGATCATGGAGGATGCTGAAGAAAAAACCCAGGTACCGTACACCTTGCCTGATAATGTTAAGACTGTATCAGATAAAGAGAAATTAGTTTTAGAGCTGCTAAGAAAAGAAGAGCAGTTTAAATCACAACATGAAGCGCTGCAAAAAGAACTGTTACCTTTGGATGCTGCAACTATGATTTCTGTTGTGCCGTTTGATGCACCTTGTGAATCTACAGTGGCAGAATCGCGAGTTCTTCAGCTTTACACTTACAGTCCAAGTTTTAATACATTTTCTGATGAAAGCCCTGCAGAGACTGTTCCCCTGCTTGACAGGCCTGTCTGTCGACCTGACAGTAGTGACGAGCTTCTGGTGAGTCAGCGAGCGGCTGACAGGAGCGAGGGTAGTGCGTCAGTGTCAGATGCATTGAAGGATTTCTCCGCTGGAATGCGGAAATCGTCTATTGCTTCAGGGCAAGATGTTCCCTTCATGGGTGAAGACTGGACAAAAGAGTCGGCTCTGCAAAAAGCTGGATGGATACAAGGAGCTGATGGACGATGGCTCCCAGATAAGACTTGGGAAACTTTTTCAGGTACTTCTGTGAGTGGTTCTCCCCCTTTGGAGGCAGTTTCTGTCAGTGTTTCTGCATCATCTGCTACTGCTGTAGCATCAGCGGGAGGGACTTACTGACACAGAACTATTAATGGAGGCATCGGGACCTTCTGGCCTGGCTTCTGAGACCACTTCACCCAGATTCCCCAAATGAAGACAGGAGACGGCGTGCCTTTTTTTTCAGACCTGTTCAAAAATAACAAGGTTGAGCAAACTCCTCGCCGTAATGCTGTCCGCTTGTACAGAGGTAGTCTACAAGAGCATCCGGATAGGATTTATGTTGCCAGGACTTTATTACTTAATTCTATGCATTTTCGGTTGAAGACATATTTGCCCTAATTAATATTAGAGGTGAAGATTATTTTGATGTCAGCTTTAAAACATTTATGGGTTAAGACACTTTTTGGAGGAAATATGAATCTCTTAAAATGACTGCATTATGGACACCCTTTTGGGCAATACCATTAACAAACCCTCTTTAAAACTATTAATATCATGTTTAGGAATGAGGGTGTTAACATGGGGATATTCTTTTTGGTTAGGAAAAAATGTGATGTGTTGGGCCCTCGGAGGCCATCATGGATTAGGAGGAATTTGGACAGGAACTGGAGATTTAAAGTTAAATTACAAATAGTAGAAAATGAGGTTAGCCATATACCTAACAGCTTTTTTTGGGTAAAGATAAAGTTGTCTGTTTTACCCAGGTCAGCGAAAGCTTGTTATAAGTGTGTGGTGGTGGTGACTGTAGCAGTACTTGTGATCGATCGCTGTGCTTTGTGTGGTGATTATGACCATGATAGTGCTGTTTGCAGAAATGTCTTTCGCTGTAATTTATGTGAAGAACAGGGCCATGCATACCATCAATGTCCCTGGGTAGGTCAGAATAGACCTGGAGGCCCAGATAAGGACTCCCTTATCAGTCAGGCCCAAGATAGATGTAGGCCTAAGGGCCGCATCCTTCAGCTGAAGGAGAACCCCAAGCTAGACCAACTAGTCACACCAATGCTTCTCCCTCTAGCCCTACTCATACTGCACAGGCCCCTTCTCGAGATACTGGTGCTTCCTTTCTCATACCCCTGAAGAACTTGTGCCCTCTCAGTCTTCTCATGTAATTTCTAACTTACAGAAACCTACCCCCCAGGAACTGATTTTCAGCTCCCAAAAGGGTGACTAGGTCTGTTAGTAAAAGTAAGGTCCAACCTGTACAGATCCACTTCAGAATACCTATCAGGTACTTCTAGATGGAGATATGGGTTCTGAGTCTGATGTTTCTTCCAGGTCTGAGGTGGTCTCAGAGATGGAGTATGACAATACACGGTTCTGTCTGGTAGGGAGTTAAAAAATATTAGGAAAAAAAGGAAAAACATAAGGATTAATTTTCTTTTCCTATTTTGTTTTATGACCTCCTTACGTGATAGCTTCTCTTAATGTTCGGAGTATACAGAACATTAAGAAAAGAGCTACAGTTTTATCCTTCTGTAAGGATTTAAAACTGATATCCTTTTTACAAGAAACTAGGCTTCATTCCCTGCATGATATTTCTTCCACTAAGAGACTGTGGCCCTGGGGGATTTCCTTTTGGACATTTGGGGGGATGCTGCGGATGGCTTAGGGATTTTGTTGTATACATCTCATGTCAAAGTCCAGCAAATTTTAGATATTGTCCCTGGATGGGCCCTTTTGGTAGATTGCTATTGGTATGGGTTTCCTGTACACCTGATTAACACTTATGCTCCACAAAGTAAAGCAGCTAGAGTGGATTTATTTAATATTACTAAGCCTTTTCTTTTTACTGAGCGGCATGTGCTCTGGGGAAGGGATATGAACTGTGGGCTAGATTTAAAACTTAAAGATAACATTCAAAAGAAGGTTTATTAGGACTCTCATGCTCTTAGAGATACTTTATTGCTTACAGGCCTTAAAGATGCTTATAGATTTCTGTGCCAAGATACAGGAGCCACATATTATAGAAGTGCATTGTCTACACGTATAGATTTCATTTTGTATCTCAGTTTTATATCCTCAAAGATTTCAACTTTCTTTTCTGAATTTACTGATCATGTTCTGCTATTATGTGATATATCTTTCCGAAATATTCCTGCTAGATTCCCTGCTATTACTGGAGGTGGAAGCTGAATGTTTGTTTTACAACACTCAGAGCTTAGATTAAAGTTGGCAAATCTATTTTTTATAGGAAATCTGTGGCAGAATTTACGAGATTGGATGCATTGGTGGTTGGATACAAAGAGAATTTAAAAATTGTTTATCGATTTTGGTAAATTTACTGGTAATAAGGATTATTTATGATATTTGCACTATAGGGATCAGTTTTATAAACTAATGTCCTTACCTAATGTCTCAGACTACAGAATTAAAACTCAATTGGATGATATTAAAAAACAAATGTTTTCTTATTATGCTACTAAAGCAACTGTCCAGAATACAGAATTTAGATATAGTACGACCACACAACCTTATTCTGATCCGTATGCGGCCTGTAAGGATACTGTACTTCATAAAGTAATGACGGGTCTGTATGATAATAATGGCTGTTTGAAAACTTCAGATGTGGAAATGTTTGAAGTTGTACATTCTCATTTATTTCAATTTTTGGGTACAGAACCTGTTTCTTCACGTATTTGGGGGCAGAATGTTTCTTATTCTATTCCTCAGCTAGATTCTGTTTTAATTACTGAGCTAGAAATGCCTATTTCTGCCCAAGAGGTTAGGGCGGCAATTACTAGATTAAAACTGGGGGGTTCTCCTGGGATAGATGGTTTATCGCATGAGTTCTATAAGCAGTATACAGATGAACTAAGTGTCATATTACCACATGTATTCCATTCTTTGGTTGAGACAGAAGACAGATTCGTGCAGAACTTTGTCTCAGCATTGGTAGTTTTTATTTTTAAACCTGGAGATAGATGTGAGTTGTGTAATTGGAGGCCTATTAGTCTCCTTAATACTGATTATAAAATATTTTCTTCTATTCTGTGTAGTAGATTACAGAAGGTGGCATCCATGCTGATACATCCTGCACAAACCTGATCTGTTCCTGGGAGGAACATTAAACAAAATTTACTATTATTAAGGGCACTAACAGAATTTGGTAAACAAAATAAATTGTCTGGGCTTCTTTTGGCCCTGGATCAGAGAGAGGCTTTTGATACTGTTTCTCATGCTTTTCTGTTTACTGTTTTAAAATATTATGGATTACCTGGTCAAATGCTGGCATGGATTACATCCTTGTATTAGGGTGCTTCCTTTTCCCCCATAGTTAATGGTTTGGTAGGGACAAGTATTGATTTAAAATGGGGGGGTTCGTCAGGGATGCCCGCTAAGCCCTTTGCTTTTTACTTTTATATTAGATCATTTGATCAGAGGGATAATAAGTAATGATTTGATTTTGGGTGTTTCTCCAGGTATGGATATTTCCCCCTCAAAAAATCTCTGCTTATGCAGATGATATTTGTCTTATAGTGTAAGATTCAGTCTCAGGAATTAGGGCATTACAACAGTTTGAGGATTTTTCCAGATTTTCGGGAGTATATTTAAATTATGATAAATGTTTTGGTTTACAAATAGGTTTAGGGGATGTGGTACAAATGATTGGTTCTGTTAATATAGTACATTCTTATATTAAGATTTTAGGAATTTATTTTGGATCTTGTGATGTGGCTTCTTTGAATTGGGAAGAGAAATTAGTGTTGGGGAAAGAAAGGTACAGATGTGGAAATCCTGGCCTCTCAAAATTAAAGCGGTTTCTATTATTAAAAGTTTCTTCTTCCCATTTTTTGTATATTAGTTATGTTTTCCCTTACCTTTAAAATTTGAAACTCAATTATTAAGTTGTTTTTCAAATGTTATGGGTAACAGGTTAAATCCCATCAAAAGAGATTTTACTTATCTGCCAATTCAGGCTGGGGGCTTGGTATGATAAATCCGATGGTTTTCTATTCTTTCTTTTTAGTTCTATCTTGCATAATGATTCAAATACTACTGAGGATTTATGGATGGATTGGACGGATGAGCTGTTTAGCTCTTTTTTCAATATTGGGGATCAAGGAATTAAGAAGGTCAAAGGCTTGAACCTTCCTGATTTTGCAGTCCCTGGTTTCAGAAAAGTAAAAGCATGGCAATTACAAAAGCAGGCCTTTTACTGAATAGAAAACAGATTTATCGTAGGATCATGGAAATGAATTTCTTGGTTCAGGTAGATTTTCCAAAAATGCTGTCCATCTAGACTGCAGTTTGCATTGAAACTTTCAAGAGACCCTAGAGTTCCTGTGCATATGTGGGATGTTTCTTGGCTTTGTTGTTATGGGAGATTAGGGTCCGTGGCAATTGGAAACATAGGTGGAGGAAAGGAGTGTTTAAGACCAGGGTGTGATGGGTTATTAGAAACCCTAGAACATTTTTATATTAATTGTCCATATATTGTACTTTTTTGGCTTGATTTACAGAGTAAATGGAAGTGGGGTCCTATTAATTATGAATCCTTAATTTTAGGGGACTACTCAGGGTTTTTAAGGAGAAGACTTGGTTTGCTGGCCAAGGCACCTAGCTTCACCTGAGCTCTTTCCTTCTAAGACTGCTTGAAAGGCAGAGTAGAGAAACTTACCAGAGCAAGGGAGAAGGATTAAGACTTAATTTGGCTAAGCAGATTTACTGTGTGGTGGTGTTTTATTTTTTACTCACAGGGATTGCTACTGTTTGTTGCTAACATTTCATTGCTTATTTTTCTCTGATTCAAATTGTTGTTTGCTGGTATACCTTCTTCTGCATTATTACAAGGTGTGCCTACAGGTAGTGCTAACAGATTACTGCTGTAATCTTCTGATTCAAATTGTCTTTGCAAGGTATATCTTCTGTACTGCTTTATTTTCTCTGGAGCAAAGTGTTTCTTACAGGGTATATCTTCTCTGAAATTATTATAGGTGGTGCTTTACAGGTTTTACAGTTTTATCTAACATTAGGATAAGCTTTCAGGGTTACTGCATTTGTTGTTGACTGATTGTTTCTGCTCTTACCTCCTTGTTCTTTCGTCCATTGGTTCTTCTTTTAGGCAGGGAAGGGCCCAGCCACCCACCCATCCCAACCACCCCACGCTACACTCCTTTACAGGGTACCACAGTTGTGACATTTCCTGTGGCAGAGCAGGAAGGCGGATCAGTGGGGCCTCCCAAAGTGATCTCATTTACAGGGCACTAGTAATTTAACTTATTATAACAAGTTAAACAAACACAATTAAACCATTACTTGCATTTTTTCCTTCTAATTACTCTGACTAGGTTACAAACCCAGCAACTTATTTGGAATGGATTTCATTAACTGCAGGTACTGTGGAACAATTTTCAGAAGGACAGTCTTACAGGATTTAGGACACTGTCCACATGCTAGGCCTTTGGAGATCTTAGGTCTCAGCTCCGGCAGCATGGGCAGAGATTGCGCCTCAAATTTCATATTGAAGAGGAAATACATTATAAGAACCACCCGCCATTTCCCCAGCATCCAACAGAAAAACCTCGACACAGAGGGTGTTGGTCCAGGAGGTTGGCAGGTGGTTAGGAGGAGCAAATCAGGTGCCCCATCACTCTGCTCTCCACACATTACCTCCAAAACCATATAAACACTACAAACAGGTATCTGCCTCTATCTCTGAAATCAAATAAAGAGGCAGAAGACACTGCAGAGCAGGACACTCGACAGGAGCTAGCACAACAATACTCACCCAAATCAGGAACCAAAACTAAACAAGCACAAAGGAATCAAAAAACTACTGATCATAGGAGACTCCATGATTGGGAGTTGATACCCATCTCCAGCCAGGGGTGATGGTCAGATGTCTCCAAGTACATCAGATGGAGGAGACACTGACCGCATTACTAAAATGTTCACAAAGCAGGAGAAAACATTGATGTCCTAGTACACATAGGGACTATCGATCTCGCCAGCCGGGTCAGTTGTGGAGACCAAGGAACACCTGACTAGGCTGGGTGACAAACTATCATCTATTTCGTCCGGCATCTCCTTCTCTGAGATCCTGCCAGTCTGGGAGAAGAGCAGATGGACAGAAGGTCAAAGAAGGGAGATAGGGAGCTAAACATGGGGCTCAAGGACTGGTGCCAGGAAAAAGGACACGGATTTGTAGGAACTGGCAACAGTTCTGGGAGCGAAAAGTTCTTTAAATTTGATGGACTGCATCTGACTAAAGAGGAGTCAGTGCATTGGGGCAGAAGTTTGGCGTCTTTGCAGAATATTTAAACTAGCAAATGGGAGAGGTGCAGCACCCATACGTCAGAAATGGGAAGAACACCTCCCCTCAGCTAGTGGTCAAACAGGAATTCAAGCGTGTTTGCGTTCATTTGCATCACCAGGTAAGAAAAAGGTTTGTCTCCCCATACGATGCACAGGGTAATGCCAAACTTCACCCAACAACTAACACACAAAATCTGGCCAATGGAAAATCATGTACACAAATGCTCACAGCCTGGGAAATAAGATCCCAGACCTGCAGGCAATAATGTCAGAGGCTAAACTGGACATAGTAGCAATTAGTGAGGCGTGGTTTACCAGTAATCACCTTGGGAGACTTCAGTACCTGCTCACGATTGTTCAGAAGAGACCAGGTGCAAAGGCGGAGGAGTGGCCCTGTATGTTAATGAAAATATCAAAGCTACAGAAATTCAGAATACATAAGAGCCAGAAGAACTGTGGGTCACCCTGGAAACAGGAAATGGGACAGCCATAAGAACTGGGGTTGTCTACAGGCCCCAGACCAGAGGGAGGACATAGACACATTACTGTTAGAAGATATAAGAAACATGACAGCTAAAGGGAGGTTCTGATAATGGGAGACTTCAACATGCCAGATACAGATTGGTCAATACCAGCAGGAACATCTGCCAGAACTAGACTCATAGTGGATTCCTGCAGGGGAGGGCCTCAAACAACTGGTACAGCAACCCACAAGAGACAGGGCTATCCTAGATCTAGTACTGACTAACAAAGAAGGGATCACAGATCTCCAGGTAGAAGGTCACCTGAGGCCAGTGACCATCACATGGTATGGTTCAATTTGGCTACTACATCTAAATCATCCCATTCCAAGGCAAAAATATGGGACTTTAGAGGAGCTGACTTTGATAAGATGGCCAACAGAGTTAAGCTAGCCCTGGCAAAAGAAACACAGGTGAGGAGGTACAGGCAAAGTGGGCAAGCATTAAGGATACAATACTTGAAGCAACATCCCATTGTGTTAGACAGAAAGGAAGTGCAAAGAAGAAGGAAACCACTTTGGTTCTCAAATACAGTAGCAGAAAAGGTCAGAGCCAAAAGGCTGGCCTTCAGAAAATATAAGGGAACACAGCGGGATGAAGATAGGGAGGCATACCAAACTGCCCTAAGGGAAGCAGGTAAGGCAGTAAGGCAGGCAAAGTCCCAAACTGAGGAACACTAGCACAAACAGTAAAAGAAGGTGACAAGACTTTCTATAGATACATTAGTGAAGGGAGAAAGTCCAGAGGGAGAGTGCTTAAGCTAATGGAAGCGGGAGCATGTGAGGAGGAGGACCCTGTAAAGGCATCTATCCTAAATAGATACTTTTGCTCAGTATTTACTGAGAGAAGGTAGGGCAGGGCCACAGCTCAGCATCATGGACACAGGGGAGGGAGATGAGCACTACTCCTTCACAAAGAGGGTCCTACAAGAGCTTGCTAAGCTCAGGGTGGATAAGGCACTGGGACCTGATGGCATACATCCCAGGGTACTTAAGGAGCTAAAGGAGGAACTAGCAGAGCCATTAGCAGAATTGTTTAGTGAGTCTCTGAGCACAGGAGAGGTCCCAGAAGACTGGAGAAGGGCTCATGTGATCCCACCCACAAGAGTGGTAGCAGGGAGGAGGCGGGGAACTACAGACCGGTCAGTCTTACCTCAGTAGTGGGCAAGATTATGGAGGCACTCTCAAGGAAAGGATAGTGCAACACCTGGAATCCATAGGGGCACAGGATCCAAGACATGGGTTTACAAAGGAAGGTCCCACAAACTAATCTCATAGATTTCTTTGACTGGGTAGCCAGAGTGGTGGACCAAGGGGGAGCAGTTGATGTACCTACCTTGACTTCAGCAAAGCTTTTGACACTGTTCCACATAGAAGATTGATAAATAAGCTAGGTAGGCTCGGGTGGGTCAGAAGTTGGTCAACTGGGTGGCAAACTGGTTGACTGGCAGAAAACAGAGAGTGGTGGTAAATGGTATACAGTCAGAAGAGATGCAAGTCACAAGTGGGGTACCTCAGGGATCAGTCCTGGGGCCAGTCCTATTCAACATCTTCATTAGTGACCTCAAGATATGGACTAGAGGGTAAGGCTTGTCTGTTTGCAGATGACACCAAGATCTGCAACAGAGTGAGATGATCCAGATGGGGTGGGCAGAATGAGAAGAGATCTGGATAAACTAGCAGAATGGTCAGAAGAGTGGCAACTGGGATTTAATGCAAAGAAGTGCAAAATCATGCACATAGGGAAGAAACCCTGAAGCCACTTATAGGCTGGGAGGAGTTGCTAGCAGTCACAAAGGAAGAAAGAGACTTGGGCATCATCATCACTGATGACCTAAAATCATCCAAGCAGACCTCTAAGCAGTAGGTAAGGCTAGGGGGTGTTAGGGTGTATTAATGAGGTATCACAAGTCGTAAGGGAGGTAATAATCCTCTGTACAAGACATTGTTAGGCCCCATCTGAGTACTATGCGGCAGTATTGGAGGCCACACCTTCACAAGGACATTAACCAAATTGAGGCAGTCCAGAGAGGGCAACTAAAATGGTGCAGGGACTGCATTGAAGACACATAGGAGGACAGATTAACGGAGCTCAATATGTATACCCTTGAGCAAAGGAGGAGAGGTGATATGATCGAGACATTTAAACACCTTAAGGGCATAAACAAGGTGAAAGAGTCTAACATGTTTAAATATAAGAAAAATAGCAGGACAAGAGGACACAGCATGAGATTAGAGGAGGCCGATTAAGGGGAATGTGAGGAAATTCTTTTCACAGAAAGGTGGTAGATGCATGGAATGGCTTACCACAAGAAGTGGTGGTATGAATACAGTGCAGGGCTTCAAACAGGCATGGGATAGGCATGAGGAGCAATACAAATGACTATGAATAGATAGGTCACTGACAGAGCAAGGCCGATGGCATTTATAAGGTAGAAAAAGAAATGGGCAGACTGGATGGGCCTTGCGGTCCTTATCTGCCGTCAACTTCTATGTTTCTATGTTTCTATATCACCCTAGTACTCTGAATGTGATCTTTGCCTGCATAAAATATCATCTTTGGCAAGCTCGGTGTCACTATTATTTGCAACATGCTGTTTTATTAAACTCTGTTATTATTTCACAAATTGAAAAAGCAATACAAAAAGTTAAAACTTCTGATTTTTTAAAGATGGATAGGAGGACATTTGTTATATTTTGGAAAAATGTAGAAAATTTATTTTGATTCATTTTTCTTGTTTTTTGATGGGTTTTGGATGTTCATTTCCTTTGTTATTCATATTGCTGATTTTCTTTTTTTGAGCATTTTTTTGTGACTTCCTATGATGTTATTTCTCTGCAATAAAGAAATCCCCTACTCTTTTCGTGAAGTGCCATGGGGTCTTTAACATCCACCTGAACAACCACCAGAACAGGCAGATGAGATCGTGGGTTAACGTCTCATCTAAAAGACAGAACCTCAGGAGTGCAGCACCCCTCCCCCCCTTCATGGTGCGCTACAGCATCAGTACTGGGGTTCAATCCCAGTTCCTGGTGTGGGGATGGAACCCACAGCTTTCTGAGCTTCCAGTCTCACAGGTAAGTGTGCAACCTGGTGAGCCACTGGCACTGAGCCACTGACTGTATTCCATTCTTTATCACTAATGACAACGGCATGACAACAGCCTCTTTATCTGCTCAACTTCATCTGTTCCTGCTGCTTTCTCTGCCCTGATATCATAATCCTCTGCATGGGACATCAGAATCCTTACCATGGCAACACTGCACATTGTGATGTCATAAGCAGAGGGTTATGGTTTCATGACAGATTTAAGCAATGTGAACAAGTCTAAGGGGAAAAGATCCTGTTTTAGTAAAACATGTTTTAAGTAATACAAATAAAAGACCTGAAGTTCAAATATTTGGGGAAAATTTCTGCAGCCAAGTACTCCGTCAGTCAAACTGTTACTCTTTTTTGCTGGAAAGTTATAAATCTCTTTAGACATCATAAAAAATTAAACCTTCTGATAGGCCCTGACTATATGGGGGTCTGTAGTGAGTGCTCCAGTAGGTATGGGATCCTGGACTTGTGGACAGGCGGACGGAGAGCCTGGCCTACTGAATTACTAGAGGGAAAAAAAGACTAAAACCAAATAGCAGCCTCATTTAGGCACCATTACCATGAAGTGGCAGGATTAAGAAGCCAATCCCAGCATAGTGGAGCAATATACAGCCATTCAGTGCTACAGCTGTTTTCCTTGGGAAATTACAGATGATGAACATTTTCACAGAGTATGCAGTTTGAATGAAAATCTTTGCAATTTTCTCCTCTGATTATGAAGGAGCCAAAAGATCCATGGATCTGTCAACTGTTGAACTTGTTAATGTTGTAAGGTGGTTAAATTTAATTTTATGCTCTTCCTTTAAGTATCAGGTGCTTGTCAAGTGAATGTAACTGCGTTGTCAGTGTATTCCGTGTGACTTGCTATCGCCATTGACAGGATGCCCCTGAAATGAGGTGTTACACCTCAGGAGTCCTAGCCTGCATGAGTCACTGTAAATAAGTAAAAGATAAATTGACTTTCACGGGTTCTCCTGACTAGGGTTGCTTTTGCCATGATGCAGAATAAACAAATTAAAATCAAGTTTCAGAAAATGCTTTTGCATGTTGTCAGCTAGACTCCAAGGCAGCTGGTTTACAAAGGTTAAACGGTGTTATCTGTGCCTTTCCTTTTAGAGAAACCTACGCTGACGTATGAGGCTGCTGGATGAAAAGATCAGATATGACTGGAAAATCTTGGCTCTTCTGCTACCTCATTCCGTGTGTCTAATGGGTTACGTAACAGCTGCTCAATAGCTATATCAGGACAGCCTCACAAACAACATTAATCATATTACCTTTCAACTAGGTGACAGTGCACCGCAGTGAGTCTGAACTGGAATTAGCAGATTAGTATATTGTGCAGCTCCCAGTCTTGGTATGTCCTAGAAGTAACTATGTCAAACAATCACACACACACACACCATTTGTATCTATCAGTCTGCTATGTTTCTCACATAAGAATTCGAGCTCTGAAAAACTTAGTGTCAGTGGCTCAGTAGGTAGCACACTCGCCTCTGAGGCCAGGATGGCTGTGGTTTCAGTTCCCACATCTGACACTTGGGTTACTATCCCAGTACTGACACTGTAGTGCAGCATGAGAGGGGTGCTGCACTTCTGAAGTGCCGTCTTTCAGATGAGATGTTAAACCGAGGTCCCATCTGCCTGGTTTGGTGGTAGTTCAGGTGGATGTTAAAGATCCCATGGCACTTATCGAAAAGAGTAGGGGAATTTCCCCGGTGTCCTGGCCCAATTTCCCTCATTCACTAAAAATACCACCAACAGCTTAATCTGGTTCAAGGTCAGTTGGCATTTGTCTGTATCCCCCTCCCCTGGGTCGTGTCTGAAAATAGGCAGGATTTGTCTAGTGCACTTACCCGGTCAACAAAAAATAAATAAAACTGTATTGCAAAACAAGAAATGGAAAAAGCAGATTTATTTATTGGACGTTTATCACTGAAGTGAGGGACATAGACTCTCAAAAAGAGGTTCAATGTTTGGCACTGGCCCTCAAAATAAGGGACATGTCGTCAAGCATAAAGATGCATTAGCATGATTCAGACCGCAATAAAATATTTTAAGTTAAAAAAAAAAAACATGCAAGCTCAAAACACTGAAACCTGTGACTTTCTTTGTATTGTTTTAGCATGATAAAATGTTAACAATTTCTGCTTTAAAGGGGAATGGTCAGCACTAAGAACCCCACACCCAAATGTGGGGCTGTTCCCAATTTGTGTGCCAAAACATTTTTTTTACTTACTGTTTACTGCGGTAGTATAGTAGATTGCATCAGACTGAGTGTGCTGACTTGCAAGCTGACATTTCCTGCAACTACAAACCCCAGAATCCCCTGCAGCTGACATCAAAGCAGAGCAGCAGCAGTGGAAGATTCAACAGCCTGCAGAGTTTTTATCAGCTCTCATGTTTTGCTAGTCTCACTGTCTGCCCTGAGCTACATACAGTCACAGAGGACTGTAATTACCCCTGGGAGAACAGCAGGATAGGCAAACATCTGATCACAGTTTATAAAAACTCTAACACACACTGCAGGCTATTTAATTTCCCACTGCTGCAGCCCTCCTCTGATCTCAGTATGCAGGGGATTCTGGGATTTTTTTTTTTTTTAAATTACTATTTATTCCTCCTCCCCAGCCTGCCACCTCCAACCCTTCAGGGGGGACAACTGGACATCCCACTGCCCAGAACCCTACCCAAGCAGACCCCTAGGCCCCATGGATTACCCCCCGGGCAGGGGGCTCATACCCCATAGCTTACATTTCGTCGGTCTGAGGTCTGCTGGGCAGGCACAGGCAAATCATGGGCACGGCCATGGTCCTCCCATCTTCCCGGCTGAGGCTGGCTTGTTTCCACATTTTCTCCCTCCACGAGCAGCAAGTAACCTCCCCCAACGTCATGACACACGCGCTGACGTCCATGCTGCTCAATGGCCACCCATCCCCAAATGGAGTTTGCAGTTCCTCGAGCCTCCGCTCGGGGTCATGCAAGTGTCAGGCATCGGCCAAATCCCTCCCTGGAGAAGGCGAGCTGTCATTGGACACTCCAGCCTATCTCCCCGCTGACCCACGATGACCCGAGTCCTCAACCCAGGTCGCCGACATGGTGCGAGGTGTGGCGCCCAGCGCCAACCTCAGCGCCACCGGTCCGGCTAGCAGATTCTGGGATTTTTAATCACAAGAATGCAGTATGCATATTTATGGAACTCATACAAGCAGAAGTGAGAAAGAAATAAGTGCCTTTGGAGCAACGCACAGAAGGAACGGACCGGAAGAAAAAGGGATAGTCACCTATGTTTAGGATTCGGCAAGGCAAGCACGGTCATGGAGAGAGAGAGAGAGTGACCCACAAGGAATAGGCAATTGAGCCAGAAAAAAATCAACGGAGACACATTTGTGGAATGAGGAGGGCAGACCCTGTTAAAGTGACTAAGTAATGTTGCCTGTATGTCAAATGAATAACTCATATTAGGCACAAAGATTTTACGTGCCACAAAGAAGTTAAGAATTTGATACTATGTTTAAAACAAATAAAGCGACCCTGAGCAAGTCACTTCACTTCCTTGTGCTCCCAAGTCACACCTGTAAACAAGCTACAGCTTAGTGGGTCTCTCTTGGTTAAAAAGAAAAAATTGTTTTAAGAAAATGCTGAGTGTGAAACAGCTTATTTAGAGTGCCAATAGACTTGTTCATGGAGTGGCTATAACACTAATAAATTACAAATATAGTCAAGATTCCTGGCTGGGGCAAGCCACATGGATTTACAACTCTAAAGCATACATATGTCATATAACAATCCAAATATCTAATATACATCATTTGTATTACTAACCATAACAGAGGAAACAAGTAAAATGTTTTCTACGAATTATATCATAAGTTCTAGTACATAATATATCTCTAAAATGACTACTTAATAGAAAGCTTGTCCACAACAGCGTAAATACAGAACATGTAATAAATGAACTTTTAATGCCAAGCAGACACATTCAATAACCCATACTAAGCAGCTAATGTTATATTTATCTGGAATTATTAGTAGGATTAGTGGTTAGATCAGGCAATGCTGTGTGATGGCCCATCCATTAGGGATTTAGGTTGAGGCTTGCGTCAGCATACACTGATATATGGGGTGATTACCTCAGTTCTATCTATTATTCTTTTATCACAGCTAGAGAAATTTATCTTAAACTCAGGGTTGCACTCGCAACGTCTCTACCAGGTTAGTTGTGAAAAAGCACAGTGTGATTTGTCAATACTGTTACATTAAACAGTGGCACATACAGAGCAACAAAGCTGCAAAACACACACCTATTACACAGATACTGTTGGTAGATAAAGGCCTATGGCCCACCCAGTCTGCCCATTTGAGCTTCTAAGTTCTCTCTGTCTTTCTAGAAGTCTGTTGCCCCTTACCCCTGACCTCCAGAATTCCCTTATGTCTATCCCATGCATTCTTAAATCCCGTGATTGTTTCAGCCCCCAACACTTCCTCTGGCAGGGTGTTCCACTTGTCCACCACCCTTTCTGTGAAGAAATTCTTCCTCACGTTTCTTCTGAACTGCCCTCCCTCCAACTTCATCCCATGCCCTATAGTCCTGGAACATCTTTTTCGCTGGAAAATAGTGTATTCCTGCTCCCTGTTCCTCCCTGTAAGGTACTTGTATGTCTCTATCATATCCCCTCTCTCCTTCCTGTCCTCCAGGGAGTACATATTCAAGTCCTTCAGCCTGTCCTCATAGGACTTGTGATGCAATCCCTGTACCATCTTTGTTGCCCTCATCTGAACCTTCTCTACTATTACACATGCTATTTGGTTTGAGGGATGGGTGTTGGGTTCTACTCAACATTAAAAGGGGTTCCCAGGTCAAATCGGATTCCTTTATCTAGAGTAGAACTCTATGAAGGGCTAGCTGCATGTCTTTGGTGGTGGGAATGATTGATTTGTCCAGGAATCTCCTGCCAAGATATAAAGTGTGAAGGACTAAACAGAATAAACACATAAAACACAGATGGCAGGGCAAGCCTGTCAGGACAGCAGTTGTGCTATTGCTTGTGATGCTGGCAACTTGGATTCGGGAATGAGCCCAGGTTATCGGGGTGGGGGGCTGGCTGGGTGGGAGGAGGAAGAACTGAGCACCCCAGAGGACATGGAGGGAGTATCATAGCCTCTGCTGCTTTACTGCCACCTGGGTAGCCAAAGGAGGCACAGCTGTGGAGGTACTGCGGGGTGGGGTGGGGGCATTCAACCAGGCTCTGCACAGCACAGCACACACGTGTGCATCTGCATGGAGCCCCCTGTGTGTTGCTGGTGTCCAAGTGGGCAGGAAGAAAACCGAAGGATAGGTCTTGCTGCATGCAGGTTAATCCTGGGGCATTTAGGCTCTGCCTCCTGCTACTAGCTACCCCTCCACCAGTGGAGTCTCCTGCCTCTGCAAGCAGGAGGGAGAAGATGATATTTACTGGTCATGAGCAGGCCCCGTCACGTGGGCTGAGTCGTGGGGGGGGGGAGCTTGGAGGGTGTAAGTGCAGAGATGCGCTAGACTGGGGCTGGCCCAGTCAGACTGGGGGATGGGGGCAGCACCAGCGAGATAGGCACAAACAAATTAAAAACAAAAAACCCACTGGCAAAAAACAAACAGCAAATCCATGTATGCTAGGTTCTTCCTGTTTTCAGTTCTGACTTAACTGGATAGTGAAAGCAGAGACGTTATCTTGCTCTGGCACTTTGCCAGAGATGTTTACAGCCCTGAGGGCCACCATGGGCCAAATCCATGTCCAGTCCACATCTCTTTCTATCAAATATGAAAACAAATGTCCTCAAAGCCTTGTCAATGCGACTAGAGCTGCTGGCGCCCATTCTAGAGTTTTTTGCTGAATTTCTGTCCCTTTCTCAAGCTGGACTGACTGATCTGAAGAATACAGTCAAGACACACTAGCCTTCTATACTCAGCTCACAAACAGAGACTGTATTTTACTTTGGAGACACACGATTTACATTTTCAGAGAGCCAGCACTGGCCAGCCTTGGTTGTCTATTGCAAAATGGGGCTTTCTCCTTTATGAAAGATTTATCATTTTAATCAGCTACAGGGGTGCAAGGACTATACACAAGAGAAGTCAACAGGCAAAAAGCCAGGGATGCCCTAATTTCCAGTGGAGAAATGAACGGGCAGGAAGCATTTCAAATCTTGCACAATAAATGGTCTCTTCCGACAGTCCAACAGTGACAAGTAGATTAACAGGGGAGAGGCTTCAGAAGTCTTAATTAACCGACTCATAGCAGGGCTTTCTAGTTCACTGCACCAAGTGAAATATAGCGGTCCACTAAAGATTCATGGATGCAAACTGCACCAATGACTGTAAGCCAAAGTAAAAAAAACCAAAAAAAGGAACTGCAGACTTTAGAAAACTGACCTTTCCGACTCTTTTCAGGAGACTTTAGCATTTGTGTGGTCAATTCCGTGGGCTAGCTAATAAATTTTATTTAGGGGACAGCTTTGGTTCTCTTACACGTATGTTTGCAAATAGCCAAGCTGCCTCAATTTATGCCTTGCCTGCATTTTAAAGTTATAGAGCCTATTCTTTTAAATTTAAACAGGCAGACTCCCACAAGGCTTCCAGTTTATCTCAATTAAAATGCACACATATACTCCCCCCAGTTACTTCAGAACTACAGTTCCGTCTCCCATTAGATTCAGACATCATTCACACTATCCCATGAAACATCGCTTTATCCGCATATTGCAAAAAACGTCAAGCACCGGCCTGACTGGTTTCTTTTCTTTATTTGCCACTGCAAGGTAGTTTGCTCAACACATGTGGCAGGACCACAGTTCTACATTAACATAAGAGTCCTTCCTGTAGCGGCGGTGGTGGTGTAAGGAAAGGAAGGAATGTCTTGAGAGAGGTTGCTGAAGTCTAAAGAGCTGGAAACACATTGCACGTTTTCAGTAAAAATGGATATATGTTTTGAGAACAGACTTTAGGAAGCCCCATCAGAGAGCTGCAGCTGACTGGAACAGCTGCTGCATGGCAGTGCACTCTGCCCAGGGGGGGCTGGTGGTTGGGGTCCCGTGCCAAAGTGACACCTGCGGGAGGGCCAGGGAGCTTGCTCTCCCCACAATATGCTGTAGTCACAGATGCCAAAATGGCTACTGCCCATGCTATGAGGTGCTGGGAGGAATGGGCAGAAAAATGGGAGAAAAACACTCAGCTGCCTTTGGAACGGATGGCTTCGGATGATACAAGGGATATCCCTGTAAGACAGGCAGCTGGTCGTTAAAGAACACAATATATTTCACGCATAAACATACTATATGACTTGGCCTACTGCTTACATCTGCTTCTGCTGTCAGCTTTTGTTTTACAAGGTATTTCCCCAGGATAGCCCTGCGGAGATGCACTATCTCACTTCCAGCAGGGTTTGGCTGCCACCCATTTCCGCAGCTCAGTGGACTGGAGCACTGAGAGGTTAACTTGCCCAAGGTCAGGCAGTGACTACTTGATACTATGTGGCTCTCCATTTCCGGATTCCCAAGCTGGTACTTTAACCAGAGGAGCATACTGCCTCTGGAATAGTGCAACCACTAGATGACATGGCCTCCTGTCAGTCACGTGAAAGAAACACACACGGATATGTAGTCACCCTTGAAATAATATAGATGTCAAATCCTGTAAAATACCAACCTGTGGGTGGTGGGGGTGTCAGTCACAGTGGAACCCCCCCCCCCAAAGTCTATGATTCTCTGATGATAACTACCATTGCTGTGCTCTGCGGGGAAGTCAGTATATTCGGTACTGAATTTACAGTAGGGAGCATCAGGCCCAGATTAACCATAGGGCAGATGGGCAGTTGCCCTGGGCCCCTGAGTTTGAGGGCCACCTGAGTTCCCCCTTCCTCCTGACCCCTGTACTTTTCTGACAAAACTCAGCAGTGGGGTGGGGTGGGGGCATACATCAAAAGTGAGGAAGGATCAATTGTCCATGAATGTTTGCCCCGCCGCCGCCATCCCAAAACAGTTCGCCATTTGCTGCATTTTTTATTTCCCCCCAGTCACGAAGGTTCTGCACCTGCAACACAATATGAGCCCTCTAGCCAATCACAGGCCTCCAATTCGGTCTGTTGTTGAAGTTTGCACCCCCACCCAACCGGACCTGAACTTTTCTGTCCCCCTCAGGTCTGTGTATGGTCCCGTCACGTCACATGGAGCATAAAGTCCCAGATGATCAAAAACAGCTGCCACCCGCCAGACAACTCATTCCCTCTTAAGCCGACGAATCCTGATTCCCGCCGTCAACAATACTAGACCGCATCCGGGAACACATCAATTGTGCCTGCCACATATTTAATTTAAAGAACAACAAAAAAATGCCCAGGCCGGTCAAACTAGAGTGAGGAGGATGATTCACTGGATTCAATTGACAATTAGTAAAATTCAATCAGTCGGAGGAGGCGAGGAGCATGAGCAGACCGGAGCCAATCCAGTCCAGACGGTCAGACCACCAGTGCCTTCCTTGCCTTATTGACTTTTTAGCAGGTAAGATAATTAATCATGAACAACTGAATAATATTTGTTATTTAAATTCCCCAGCAGCATTGCAGCAATGGGCTTATTCAGGGACGTTGGGTGCCGCACAAGATTTGGAGACAGTGGGGTCTAAATGGGGGGGCTTGAACAAAGTGCTGCTATGGGTATGTTTTTTTATCTAAACTGAAACAACCACCTCCCATAGCAGAAACCTATTTTTCCACCCTTCTCCCACTGTGCCGTCATAAAAAATAAGTGCCTCATAGTCCTCTAGCCTTGTAGCACTCTCCTCTTTCTTCTTTCACCAGTAGTCCCAGTGAAGTTTCATGGTATTTAATTAATTCAGTAAACACTTCCCTACCCTAGTTGAATAGTTACACCACCCAACTTACTCCTTCATTGTATATACCCCCACTCTGCACCCTCTGGCACCTACCACCCTTCTCCACCCACAGGATACCTTCTTACACCTATAAAAAGAGAAAAATGCCCCTCACCACAGAGCCTGACCCACCCCCCTGTTCACTGGCTGTTGTAGGAATGAATCACTTTTTGATGAGATGTCCTAGTACTATCAGTTGTTACTAGGACACCATCAGAAATGGATTGATGGATTGTGCGCACGTGAGCTATGGTGCTAGTTACCCCACTGAATGCTCATGCTCCACTGCACCAAATAATACTAATACTGGCCTCCATCCTTGCTTGAAAAGCTCATATCAGGTTAAGGATGATAAATGCAGGCATCACGGACACTTCCCTTGTGGTAGAATGTACAGAATCTACCAGAGCAGTATGTAAGTGGAGACTAAAAGGGCTGGTGCTGGGCTGGGGGGCAGGAGGTGACACTGGTCAGGAGGCCACGTAGGAAGCAATGAAGGCATTAGGTCAAATCATCTCTGTCCAAGTCCTGGCTGCTCTGTCACCAAAGCTATTTCCACCCCAAGAATGGCATTCAGAGTAGCTGAAAACCCTTTCAAATGCATTTTAAGGCACTGAAAACCACTCAGCTTTCCGGGGCCTAGACAGCCCTGGAACCCCCAACCTATTGGTTAAATGACAGGGGGACCCACAATTCAGAATTGCCCAGGGCACCACGTAAGCATTAAGCCACAACAAAGGAGGCTTCTACTAAAGAATTAATGCATGGTTGGGGGGTTGTAGCACGAGGCTGCAGGTCGAGTGCCTACAACCACCCAACCATGCATTAATTCCCTAGCAGAAGCCTCCTCTGGAGTGGCTTAATGAGCTTGTAACATGGCAAGCGTAATGTAACTATTATTAGAAGTGAATCAAATGTGGCAAAGAAATGAAGAGCAAATGACAATATTGTTTAAACACAATATCCTATGCTCTTCAAGGTTGCACTTTTCACTGACTACATAAATGTCGGAATGTGCGCATGCACGTTTAATACTGGCTATTCATTAACATTGTGACTGCACTTTTCAGAGAGCTTGCAGTGTTATGTTTTGTATCATAGCAGTCAGATAGGGAGCAAAAACATGCAGCTAACCCTATAAAAAGTTTTCTGTGAACTCGTTTCATTCGTTTTTAGTTTTAACTGAGTAATGCATTATGGTAAAGTACTTCCGATTTACAGACATATGCAAATAGTCTTACTGTGCCTAGCAGCTTTACTGAATCAAAACAAAAATGACCTGGCTGATATCATAGAACAGTTCTTACATCACCGTAGGTAATTATTTTGGAGCTCTATTACTGCAGAAATGCAGAGTGACATACACAGAGAAAGCTCAGTCCTGAATTTTCTGTCTCGCTCTCGCTCTTCTGTGCCAGGGTACACAATAGAGCCACTAAGACAGAAAAAAAACGTGGAACACTTCGGCAGATGTATGTCTCTCTCAAATTAGAGAGCATTTCTGTGTACTTTCTCTGGACTGTCTTTGTATAACTGACTAAGCATGTTGGGCAGCTGGTAGCAAACAATGAAGGAAGCGGTCATGGTTCAGTACTTCACTCTGTTTTCCTTTGCCTCTGTTCCTTCTTTCTCTCAACTCGAGAGTTACATTCAACGTTATGACAGATAGCGCTCCAAACCCCCAGTTCTGCAGGGTGGGTGGCTGGGAATGGATGGAGACACAGGGGCTGAAGTTAGCGCCACCTATAGGGAGGAATCGAGCTACAGGACAAACGCCACAAAGGCATGTGCAAGAGGCAGTGATTAATCTGTGAGTGTTCTGGTCAGTAGGCGCGCTCCCGACGCTAAGCGGTCATTACTAGGGAATTAATACCCGCTTGGGTTTCTGTCACGAGTTGTGTTACCACCAGTGTAATTAGTTTATTCCAGTAGACCATTAATTGCCATGTTACCAAACTTGCTAATCCAGCCCTGGGGAGAATTAACTCTCCAACAGTTTTGCTGATATTTGTTTGTAGCACAGCTCAATAACTGCATTTGTTTGACCTGCCATGAACAGGCATGAGGTGCATAAAAAGGGGAGGGGGGATGCATTTCACTAACTTTTAAACTTTGTTATGATAAGTTCTGTGAGTAGTGTCTCACAACAATAAACACGGCAGGCCGCAGCAGGTTTTAACCATCTTATATAAGGCCACCCCTGAGCTGTGGACACTGTATCCATAATGTGTGGATATGTCAGAAAGAAGCACATTTTTTTTTGGGGGGGGAGGGGGGTAAATTTATTTATTTAATTTATTGATTAGACTGGTTCACATAATGAGCACAACTATCTTTTTTATATGTCACTAGTATTATGAAAATTAAATAAGACACGCCCCTCCCTGACGAAAAGGAGATTGCTCCCGAAACGCGGGAGTTCGCATTTTGTAGAGGCAGTGAGCAGTAAAATAGCTTATTCTGTATTTCCAGAAAAGGATAGCCCAATTGAGCCAATGCTCATTTGCAAGGGGGTCCCAGGTACCAAAAAACAGTTTCACATCTTAAAATGCAATATTTTTCTGTATATTCTATTTAAGCACTGAAGCCCCAGGGCATCCTTCCAGAGTACCCTCACTACGCTTGCCTCTACTTCCTGTCTGAAACCCCCTGCACTGGTCTCCCCCCGACCCCCATGGCAGGTCCAGCCCCCTGGATTACCCCCGGGAGAGGGCCCGCCCACCCTTGGTGGCCTGTCTGGAATTAGACGGACCTATCATGAGGATGGGTCAGCCGTGGGAGATCCAGATGCAGGCAGGTCCAATGTCAGGATGTGGGTAGGTCCCCAGGGTCTCCATCATCTCCACTAGGACTCCGGAGGTTTTTCTTGCTTTTTGTTTCCACGGAGCTCGGACGTGCAATGACATCTAGGCACTTGCGTGCTGACGTCCGCCACAGTTTGTAGCACTGCATTCCCCTGCCGATCCCCCAGTGGCCTGAGCTTGTTTCCAAACCCAGGTCGCCGGCATGGCACAAGGTGTGACGTCCAGTGCCTCAACCCTCAGCGCCACTGGGCCAGCTGTCTTAAGATGCTAATTACAAACATACAGAACAATATAAAAATAACACAACAAGTTACATCATACAAACTATTCACAACACATTTTTGGCAGCACTGCATTATTTACAATCCGGGGTTACAGGGCTAGGGTCCAGGGGTATGAGAAGGCAGTATAACGCAGTGGTTTAAGGCTCTGAGCTGCAAACCTGAAGACCTGGGTTTGAATCCCACAGCCCCCACTTGCATACTGTGTGACCCTGAGCAAGCCACTTAAATTCCTTGTGCTCCCAGGTCGCACCTGTAAACAAGCTTCAGCTTAGTGTGTCTCTCCTGGTTAAAAGGAAAAAAAAACCCCTCTTGCTACTACAAAGATTTTGCCATCGCAGGCTTTGTTATAACACTGAACTAAAAATTCTCACTGAGAAGGCTGCAGAAGTGCTTGCTTTCCTTGTCCTGAAGCTGTCCTTTTAGCGGAGTACCCGTCTTTCTCTTGGAGCACGACTGTCTCTACAATCCTGTACTGTCTGCATTTCCTGTGCTCCTCAATTCAAAAATGAAACTGAGGCAACTGAAAGGGTGCGAGAGAATGCAACCAAAATGATCACGGTTATGGTGGACAAAAGTTGTGAGGAGTTTGGGGGACCTTAACATGCTGACATTTGAGAAAAGGAGGTTGTAAGGAGGAACACACGGAATAGTCTGCCACAGGAGGTGGTGGGAGCAAACACACTGGGACAGTTCAAACATGCATGGGACAGGCACAGAGGAACCCTTGGGGGGGGGGAGGAAGAGAGCCATTGACCAAGTAGGGTCAAAGGCCACAAATAAGGACAGGCTTATGGGCAGACTGGATCGGCCTAGTGGCCCTTATCTGCTGACAATTTCTCTGTAACATGATCGCAGTCTCTCATATACCCATGGGTACTGACAAGAGCAAACAGACCGAGATCTTGGTTCTGGTGTCCTCCAGCAGGTCGCAGTGACACTCTTGGAGTTTAAAGGTGGTAAATCCAAGCACAACATTAGGAGGCACTTCTCCCAGAGGTCTGTGAACATATGGAACACCCTGCCAGGGAAAACAGTGGACAAGAAGACTGTACAGGCCTTCGGGGTAAGCCTAGAACGATTTCTACCTAATAAGGGAACCACCTTGTTCCCTGGGTAGTAGGGTAGATACGATACCCCTTTAAATCAGTATGTCTCCACACAGCACTTGTTCATCCCTGCTTATAAAGAATGGGAGGAGAGGAAGAGACATGAGGGACCTGGCGTCCCTTCCAACCTTAAATTGGTATGTTACCATAGGTATGTTACTTCTAATTGTTAGAAATCAGTTATAGTACCAGAGATGTTGGTTTCACTATATACTCAGTGTTTTTTTACTGCTTTGTTTAGTACACTCAGAGACAAGTTTAGCAATACACAGCTTTACATATTGCTTTGTAAATAAATAGATTTTCAGGGGTATATGCTGCAACACCATGTAGTTAAAATGACATTTTATTTATGGTTCAGGCCATGTACTATAGTCACATGACCAAGTACCAACACCCACTTACTATCTATGAAAAGCTCAGATGCAGGCTATGAAAACATGTAGTTTCCGTAGTCTTCCTCAAAGGGAACATACAGACACTATCAGGTCAAATAATAACGTGCAATACGAACAACACAAAATGCCTGGAGCAGGATTATAGAATTTCCCTGGCAGTGAAAGGGTTATTAAGCAGCCATCTGCACTTTTGTATTCTCAGCATGAGTAGGCATGATATGCCTTCCACAAAAAAACGCATATACGAAGACATGCAACATCATGAAGGCCGGGATTCAAAGGTATTTCCAGAAAAACGTCCCAGTGGCATGCAGGGCTGAGGCGCTGGATGCCTGACCTCCCACCACACTGGCAACCCAGGTTTGGGAACAGATCAGGATGTCAGAAGTTGGCTGGGAAAAGGAGGTTCAAGCATCCCTTGATGGCTTTCCTCTTTCAGGGCGGTGGGGGAGGGGAGGGCTAGCATGTACTATTGTATGGTTTTCATCTAGCAAGGGCTAGGTAGCGCAGCAGCAGTCACCAGAACTGAAAGCAGGGGTGGGGGGGGTGGAGGGCACGCAGTGTCATAACGCTGTCCATGGGAGCCACTGCATGCCAGTGGCTCCGCCTTGGGGGAGAAACTTGAGGAAAGAACCCCCTGTCAGCAGAATGACTCTCCAACCCATAAGCACTGCACCCACCATCAATGGCACCCACTCGCCCATCGATGTAAGGAAGCAGATGGCGTAAGTCTTGGAGATGGGGTGACAGGGATGGTGGTTGCAGCAAAAGGAGGCAGATGGGGCAGTGCAGGAGGATAAGGTATCGAATATCGATGAAAAAAATGGCATTTCAAGAATAACAAAATTGCAACTAGAAAACTTACATTGAAGCTGAGTAAATATTTAGGTGATTTTTCAAGCTCGTTTTAAGAACAGAGTCCCCTAACGTAATGTAATGTCACCTTGTACTTCGAGACCACTAATGATGACTGACGTTTTAAACCAAGATGAAAGAGGTCCATGATAACAGGAAATCTATATCTGTGGTAGGTCTCATAAGAGTTGCTGTTTGTAGAAACTCCGGTTAGCTACCCGACTCCCTGATTCAGTACAGTATCTGATAAGAGAGTTCCACTGTTTCTACCATAAACTTTCAGCAGGTCTTTTATAAAATGAAAGTACCTGCTCATGACACTGTTTGTCTTGTGCATTGTGATACAGACTGCTCATAGGAGACTGTACACTTTGTCAATAAGAAAAACGAAGGAACGGCTGCCAACAGCCACTCCCTCTGAAAGTGTTTTAACAGTGAAACCTGTTTATATTTGATTGTGTGCCAGCAACAGAGAAGGGTAGCTCAGAACAGAAGGAAAAGTATGAGGAATAAATAAAGTCATCCTCAGCATATAATGACTCAACACTATCGGAGGATAATTTGCCTAGCAAGTGATTTCACAAGAGCTGAAACCAAAAATTCCCAGCTTTTGTATTGTAGAGTCGGAACCTAATCTTTTCGATATTTATTACTGGAAGGGATAAAAGACATTTGAGTTTCACTGCAGGTGCATGTGACCAAAACTTTAATTACACAAGATGGTCAGAGTAGGGCAAGGCAAACACAAATTAATTAAACATCCTCAACCAACTGCAGTTTTTACAGTGATATACTGTAGCTGTTGGGGTGGGGCAGATCACATGGGGTAGGCCTGTGCTATTTGTTCACAGTGCTTAGCAGCATCACTATAGTACAGAAATGTTGGCAGGATTTTGGGGTACAGAGGGGATAAATCCAAGTGCAAAGAAGAAAAGGCAGACACAAAGAGAGGCAGAGAGAGCCAAATGTGCCTGAAACAGGGAAAAGGAAAAAGGAACCAGCCGTGAAGGGCAAGAGACAAAGGAGAGTGGAGCTTGTGGAAGGAAGAGAAAGAGGCAGAGGAACAAGAAAGTTACTACTGTACTATACTTCAAAGCCAGAATGACAGGTGATTCAGGCAAGAGGTTGCTATGTTACTGTACCTGAGAGACAGAGGTATGGGGCAAGAGGCAGTTTGTCTTACTGTAACTGAAAGAGGTATAGGACAGGTGATAGTCAGTGCTACTGTACCTGAGAGAGAAAGAGAGAGAGAGATTTGGGGACAGACGCTGCCTGTGTCATTGTATCCATGAGAGGGGTATGGGTCAGGAGACAGGGAAGGGGAAGGGAACACTGTTTAACTAGGAGTAGCACACTAAGCTGAAGCTTGTTTCCAGATGCGACCTGGGAGCGCAAGGAAGTTAAGTGACTTGCTCAGGATCACAGAGTATGCACCTAGGTGGCTGTGGGATTCAAACCCAGGCCTCCAGATCTGCAGCTCAGAGCCTTAACCCACTATGCTATACTGCCTAGTCTGCTTTGTGGTGAGAGAGAGAGAGAGAGAGAGAGAGAGAGAGAGAATGAATATATATGGGGCAGGAGGCTGCATGTGTTGTACCTGTGAAAGAGATACAGTAGGATACTGCTTATGTTAGTGTACCTGAGAGAGTGCTATGGGGCAGGAGAATGTGTATGTTGCACCTGAGAGAGAGTTATGGGGCAAGAGGTTGTCTGTGTTGTACCTCAGAGAGAGGTCCGGGACAGGAGGTTGCCTGTGTTGTACCTGAGAGAGCCGTATGGGACAGGAGGCTGCCTGTGTGTACCTGAGAGAACAGTATGAGGAGAAGGAGGTTGTCTGTGCTATACCTGAGGGAGAGGTATCGGCCGGAAGCTGCCTGTGTTGTAACTGAGAGAGTGGCATGGGCAGGAGGTTGCCTTTGTCAGTGTATCTGAGAGAGTGGTGTGGGGCAGCATGTTGTCTGTATTGTACCTGAGAGAGGTACGGGACAGGAGGTTGTCTGTGTTGTACCTGAGAAAGAGGTGTGGGGCAAGAGGTTGTCTATGTTGTACCTGAGGGTGCGGTATGGGGCAGGAGATTGTTTGCGTTATAGCCAAGAGACAGGTATGAGAAGGAGGTTGTCTGTGTTGTACCTGAGAGACGATATGGGGCAAGAAGTTGACTGCGATGTACCTAAGAGACAGCTATGGGAGAGGGAGGTTGTCTATGTTGTTCCTGAGAGACACAGATAGGGCAAGAAGTTGTCTATATTAGTGTACCTGAGAGGGAGGTATGGGGCAATATATTGCCTGTGTTATACCTGAGAGATAGGTATTGGGGGCAGGAGGTTGTCTGTGTTACTGTACCTAAGAGAGAGGTATGGGACAGGAGGTTGTCTGTGTTGTACCTGAGAGAGAGGTATGGGGCAGGAGGTTGTCTGTATTGTACCTGAGAGGGTGGTATGGGGCAGGAGGTTGTCTGTGGTGTACCTGAGAGAGAGGTATGGGGCAGGAGGTTGTCTGTGTTGTACCTGAAAGAGCGGTGTAGGGCAGGAGATTGTTTGTGTTGTACCTGAGAGAGAGGTATGGGAGAGGAAGTTGTCTGTATTGTACCTGAGAGACAGGTATGGGGCAGGAGGTTGTCTGTGTTGTACCTGAGAGAGCGGTGTGGGGCAGGAGGTTGTCTGTGTTGTACCCGAAAGAGTGGTGTGGGGTGGGAGGTTGTCTGTGTTGTACCTGAAAGAGGTGGGGTGGGAGGTTGTCTGTGTTGTACCTGAGAGAGTGGTGTGGGGTGGGAGGTTGTCTGTGTTGTACCTGAGAGAGTGGTGTGGGGTGGGAGGTTGTCTGTGTTGTACATGAGAGACAGGTATGGGGCAGGAGGTTGTCTGTGTTGTACATGAGAGACAGGTAAGAGGCAGGAGGTTGCCTGTGTTGTACCTGAGAGACAGGTATGGGGCAGGAGGTTGTCTGTATTGTACCTGGGAGAGTGGTGTGGGGCAGAAAGTTGTCTGTGTTGTACCTGAGAGATGGGTACGAGGCAGGAGGTTGTCTGTGTTACTGTACCTAAGAGAGCGTTGTGGGGAAAGTGGTTGCATGTGTTATACCTGAGAGAGTGGTGTGTGGCAGGAGGTTGTTTGTGCTGGTGTTCCTGAGACAAGAGTAATTAGGAAGGGGACTACCCATGTTACTGTATCCGAGAGAAAGGTATGAAGCAGGGGGCAGCTTGTGTTAGTGTAGTGCCCCCCGAAGAAGGTGAAGAGATCAGTGAAGAACCACAGCATCTAGTCCTTTGTCCAGCTGATGTTTATATGTGCGGTGCCCTGGATGTGTTACTTTATTTATAAATCCTATTTGCACTGTTGTATACTACGGCTCCTTACCAGTGTCTGTGAGTGGGGTAGTGCTTAATCATGTAACTATTAACATGTTTTAGTGTACTTGAAAGATAAAAATGGGGCTGGGGTCAACCTGTGTTACAGTGGAGATCAGGCACAGACAACTTATGTCACTGTACGGTGGGGGTCGGAGGGGGAGAGAGAGCGAGAGAGAGAGAGACATGCAGACAGGCAGGCAGGCAGGCAGGCATAGAGAGAAAAAGAGACAGATAAAGAACAGCCTGTGTTATTGTATAAAAGTGAGTGAGAGAGTGGGAGATGGGAATCAGACAGTCAGGGTGATTTACGGTATGCTGTTTCTGAGTAGTCACATTGGAAAGTCAGCAGCAGAGCTCTAAATGTAGGAATAACATATTTATAAAAAAAGAAAACAGAAAAGATTGTTTGATTTGTTTCCCTCCACCATCAATGCAAGCTTACGTTAGCTGTACTGCCAGTAATCTCATTCACTGGATGTAGCTCAGGGGGTTATGCATGCATCCTACACAACATATTACAGCAGGCGCCCCCCCACACACACACACTGGTTCTGCAGTGCATGGACAGTGGGCCGCCAGTGTCAAGGTGGGTGGAGGCTGTGAGTGTTGTAGAGATGGCATGTGCCATTATCTCCTTGTCTGCTTGGGGCCAAGGTTTCTAGTGCCCATTGTCCCTGTTGGCCTTAAATTAACAGACCCTTCTCCATTCCACAGGCATCCTGCCCAGTACGGGTAACTGCCTCCTCCTGCAAGCTGCAGGAGCTGCTCTGAACCCAGCAGCTGTTCTGTGCTGACCCGCCTGCCTCTCATCCTACAACCAGGTACACATTTGGAAGAGCAGCCCACAGCTATCAATGGGACTGAACTTGGCGCTTCTTGTTTTTCAGGCCATTTGGCTGCACTAACTACTGCTCCTGAGCTCTGATTAGGCATAATGCTGTTCCCCCTTCTCTTATTGGCTCTTGGTTCTACCCTTCCTGAGCTGTCTCTATTTTAATACAAGAACTGCTATTTTTTTTTCTACTTTTCCATTTGCAAATTATACTGCAAAGCCACTAGAGGGCAACAACTCTTGGAGGTTGCATTCCTCTTCCCACTGCTCTCCCCTAAGCACTACTCGTCCTGGGTCCTTCTTCCCTAAAGCAAATTACTACACCCTAACAAACCATAGTCCATCACCCTATCGCTGTGCCATAGAGACCACCACATATATGGGTATTAGAGTGCCCCCCTTATACTGACACTGGGCCACTGCTCCCTTATCGCCACTTGTCATGCGGATCACCCAGACTCCTACTGATCGCTCTTCCTATCCTACTTCTTGGACCCCTTAGCCCTCCCCTCAAGGGTCTTCTTCCCACACCTCCCACCCCCACGAACCATCACGGACTGCCACCCACACTGCTACTGCCTGTCATGCATCCCCATCCCCCCCCACATATCTCCCTGCAGTCATGTGCCACCATCTACCTCCCTGTCAGATCACATTCCTATCTTTTCCAACCCTTGTCACTCTGGCCATCCCATATACTACCCACACTATATCTAGGCAGCAGCTATCCTTGACAGTAAGGCAACAATCATTTGTTCTCTTCAGAGTCTTTGCCATACTCCTACTAATTTCAGGAAATGTTCATCCTAACCCGGGCCCCGTCTCACCCAGCCCTAGCCTCTTGCACCACAGGCTTAGAATAGCTGCAATGAACATCTGCAGCTTACCCAAAAAGACGGCAGGTCTCCATTGCTGGACACTGCAACATCAGCCACATGTGCTAGCCCTCACAGAAACCTGGCTCTCCAAAAACACACCTGACTCTTTGGTCACTCTCCCTGGCTTCACCCTTCACAGAGCCGACAGAGTGGGCAAATGTGATGGGGGGTGTGCTGTGCACATCTGTGACTCCATGATATGCCAAGTCCTTCCAATACTTCCATTAGACCATGGTGCCCAAGCCTTATCATTAAAACTTACTCCAGATCCCTCCAGAGCCATAGTAATTCTAACTGTTGCATCTGTCCCCCCCAAGAAACCAAGCTCCTGCTATACAATCCCTTGCTAACTACATCTCCAGTCTCCCCAAAATGTAACACATCATAGCTGGATACTTTAATGTGAACTGGTTTGGCAATTCGGCTTCCCATGCCAAGGATACCTTTGCTGCATTGGACCTGACCCAGCTGGTCAGCCAACCTACCAGAGTGAACCCCACTAATGGCTCTAGCACCCTGATCGACCTTCTCCTCACCAACCATCACCACAGAATCTCTGACCTGGTGGTCCTTCCGGACTCCCTAAGCGATCACTCACCCATCCTCTTTTCCTGGTCGTGTCTTC
The DNA here is from genome assembly GCA_016271365.2 of Neoceratodus forsteri. Taxonomy (NCBI): domain Eukaryota; kingdom Metazoa; phylum Chordata; order Ceratodontiformes; family Ceratodontidae; genus Neoceratodus; species Neoceratodus forsteri. The sequence goes on from JADMNL010000040.1 coordinate 6,404,110, forward strand.
AGCAGAAACCCAAACCAAACTATATTGCCCGGCGTTGTCTCTGACCCAGAGGCCTCACAAAACTAAGAAAATACTTAACTCAATCGGACTGGTCCCCCATCTCCTGGGCCTCTACTGTAGATGAAGTCCTTGATTATTTAACCTGTTCTTTTAATAAAGCATGTGACATCTATGCCCCACTAGTGAAAGTGCAATCCAAGAAACATAATGCCCCCTGGGTCATGCATGCACTGCTCCAACAGCTAAAGCACAGAGATGATCTCTGGCATAAAGCAGTCGCATCCGGCACACAGGCGGACAGGCAAGCCTATAAAGCGGCTCGTAACCAATGCACTTGGGCCATATAACAGGCCAAATTGGGCTACTACAAAATGACCTTTGCTTCCTCCTGGGGGGAATGCTCGGTTGTTCTGAGACAATATCAAGGAACTCAACGGAATATCCCAGCTCCCGCTCCCCCCCCCCCACTAACTGTCAACAATGTCCCTACCACCGACCCGCTAGCCATTGCCAACTGCCTCAACTCATCATTCTCTGACCTTAGTACAGTACTCCCAAATAACTTCTTTGACTCCACTCTTGCAACCCTGCCACCAACACCCAGCACCCCCCCACCTTCCATCTCAGGGTGATCTCAATGAATGAGGCAAGGCCTTATCTCATTAAAACACTCAGTGGCTCTTGCTATTGCAAAGATTCTTTTGATATGAGAATCCTACATCTAGTACTAGATACAGTCCTCTCCCCACTGACTGACCTCATTAACTGCTCCCTAAGTCTGGGGCAGTTCCCCGCAGCCTGGAAGACTGCCACAGTCACTCCAATACTGAAGAGTGGTGACAGCACCTCCCCCAATAACTACCATCCCATATCCATTCTCCCACCACTCTTGAAAGTCCTCGAAAAAATTATAGCCACCCAACTCACTGAGTATCTGCTTTGCAGGGAGCAGCATGGCTTCAGATCTGGGCACAGTACAACTACGGCTCTCACTGAGTTCTGTAATTTTATTCACTCTGTCCTGGATAGAAAACACCTAGCTGGAGCTGTCTTCATCGACCTTTCAAAGGCCTTTGATACAGTCTCCCACCACTTACTCTTAAGCACACTCCGCCACATAGGTCTGTCCCAAGGACTCGTCTCCTGGTTTACTAGTTACCTCACAGTTAGATCACAATGTGTCAAAATAAACAACACCCTCTCAACCACCCTGCCAGTCCGCTCTGGGGTTCCCCAGGGCTCCATCCTCAGCCATCTATTATTCAGCATCTACCTAAACACCTTGCCCAATTCCTCCTCCAGCAACCTACTACTCTATGCGGAAGGCGCGGTTCTTTTTGCCTCACACCCAGATCCCACAGTATTGCAGTCCTCCCTCCAACACGCATTTAACCAGACTGAAAACTGGTTCATAGACCAAGGACTTGTGGTCAATGTAAAAAAAAACAAAGACCATACTCTTTGCCCACCGACAGAATAAGGCCAAGAATGCGCAGCTAAGAATCCTCTCCCACTCTCTCCTTCCTCTAGAACAGGTCCATACATATAAATACTTAGGCCATACATTTGATTCCAGCCTCTCCTTCCAGTCACACATTGACACTCTATCATCAGCCATAAATGTTCGTACAGGCCTACTGCATCTGCACAAGGATTGCCTACCTCCAGAAGACCTTAATCTGGCTGTCACCTTCTGAGTCCTCTCCATAGTCGATTATGGGCTCAATATCTACTCAGCTGCTGACCACACAGCTCACAAAATCCACCTGGCCATAAACAAAGCATGTAGACTCCTCTCTGGGGCAGACAAGCGTACCCATACTTGTACCCTACATGTCCTTACAAATCTCTTCACCCTAGATGAAAGGCTATTTTATCAAACATGTCTCCTCACAAAGAAAATACACCTGGGGCTTACCACCCTTGGGGGTTTCTGCCTCTCTCATATCCTCCCACACCTCGGTGAACACCCGCACTGCCAACCGACAGGTGTGGTCCATCCCGAGGGTTAGAACCTCCTTAGCCCAAAGGTCATTCCCACACAAGGTCCCAGTCTGGTACAACAAACTCCCCTCCAACGTCTTCTCCATCTCCAAATTAGGACCTTTCAAGTCAGCCCTCAAAGAGCACATTCTCGCTTCACGGTGCTGTCAATGTACCAGCTAGTGCTGGGTCATCTATCTATCATCTTACGGGACCACCCCACCACTGAGCTCCTACTGATAGGGCTACCAAACATTACCTATTAACAATGCCTCCTTTAGCTTCACTCACAAGATATCTGTCTAATTCTCTACTTTACTGTAAATATCAAACTTGTTACTCCCTCCCTCTATCAGCAAACTTATTGTTCTCTTGAAAACTAAAATACAGCTCTCGGTAACACGTTCAGTGCAATTTTGATTCTGCAATATTGTATAACTGAAAAAAACTGTAACCTTTAGCTGCCATTCTATGTCTACATGTATCAAGTGTTTATGTTTGTTTTTTTCTGACGCGGAGCCTTTGTAAATGAGTCCCTGACTCAAAGGTTGTAATCCCAAAGTTTGTTAAATAAATAAAATAAATTAAATAAATGTGCTCCACCTCTGTGGGGTCTCAGAAGCAGTGTAAAAATGTGGGTGGGGTACAGTATCGCAGCATGAGTCTCTCCAAGGCTACACGTCATGATGCCAATAGCTACTGGCCGTACAAGAGATAATTGTTCTTTCTTTCACTGAAGCATGTGTACGTTTCACTTCAGAGATGTCACAACATCCTAAGGATCACCTGTCAGAAATAAGAATTAAAGCTACCTCTGTGAATTTGCTGCAAATTGTGTTTGCTGGATGCCAACAACCTTTTTTATCATTCATGGACAAATGACTGCAGAGCCCTATCATCTGCTAATGAAACCATCCAGATTCTTGAACACATTTCTACCATTTGCAGGTGGGTAACACCTAGAGATGTCACGTCTATCAGTCTTTGAAGGCCGGCTAACATAGGAAAATCATATTTTAACACAGCAGGCATATATATTTTTCAATAAAGCTTTTTACCTGCTGGGCTGTGGTTCAGGGGACTCTCAGCCCCATCCCTGCAATCCCTGACATAGAAACATAGAAACTGACGGCACACAAGGACCACAGGGCCCATCCAGTCTGTCCATTTTCTCTACCATATGAATGTGCCATAGGTCTTTACTCTGTCAATGGCTTATTTATTCATACTCATCTGTATTGCTCCCTTATCCCTATCCCATGTCTGTTTGAAGCCCTGCACTGTATTCATATCCACCACTTCCTGAGGTAGGCCGTTCCATGCATCCACTACCCTCTCTGTGAAAAAGAACTTCCTCACATTACCGCTTAATCGCACTCCCTTTAATCTCATGCTGTGTCCTCTTGTCCTGCTATTTTTCTTATATTGAAACATGTTAGACTCTTTCACCTTGATAATGCCCTTAACATGTTTGAATTTTTCGTTCATATCACCTGTCTCCCTCCTTTGCTCTAGGGTATACATATTGAGCGCCATTAATTTGTCCTCATATGTTTTCTGATGCAGTCCCTGCACCATTTTGGTTGCCCTTCTCTGGACTGCCTCAATTTGGTTAATGTCCTTGTGAAGGTGTGGCCTCCAGTACTGCACGCAGTACTCCAGATGGGGCCTAACCAGTGTCTTGTAAATGTAACCCCTAGGTGGTGCTATCCCAAGGGCTACTACCCTGTCTGCTTGGCTAGTAGCAGGTTAAGGGGCCCGAGTTCTGAAATGGGTGCCTCCACCCGGAGGTCAGGGTTGGTAGTGGTCAAGCTAACCTGGGCACAGCCCTCAGGGACACTGTAACCCCTCTTTACTTACTAGTGGCGGAACAATACACAATAATCACTTTCACAATACCCCGATACACCACACACGTACACACACTGTTTGCACTTACCACCAGGGCTTTCCTCTGGCCCGGCCCTGGGGACCCCCTGTAAAACAAGGTTATACACAGCAAATAACAGCAGTACACTACTCTTGCACAAACTGGAACCACAGTCAGGGTAAATGCAAAAAAGAGTTAGATCTGATTTATTTAAGGGGCTTGAACAAGGGAGGGGCGTAATCAAGTTAAATTGCTTAAAGGCTGTATCAGTCAAACAGTTATGCATGCACTTCAGGGTCCATAAACAGTCACACACTCTGGGTACCCAGATGGAGAATGGTGGGCTAGCTAGAAACGTTACAGCTGGTTGGGTCCCTGTGATGGAAGAAAACAACAAGCACAATACACACTATTTGTAATCCGGGGCCTATGGGCTCAGTTCGTGAAAAGAAAACAACAAGACAATCGGATGACACACTTTTAGATTAGGCTGTTGTTGCAGGGAGCTACCCTGATGATTACTCATGATACCCAAGACTGGACAAAGGCTGGACACAAATTGAGACTGCAGGTGGTTGATCTGGAGTGCCAGGAGAAGCAGAGCCCACACGAATCGCTGATGCGTCGTTCCTGTTCCAAGTATGGAGCAGGGGGCTGATCCCCAGGCAAGTCTCTCATTGGTGGCTTTCTCTGTGAAGTGGGGTAGTTTGGCAGGGCCAGTGTGGCATGGCCCAGCCCAAATGGAGATGAACGCAGATTCAGTCCAATTTGGCTGAATAAAGCTTCCAGTAAGCAGAACACAGTTCACACAGTGGGGAACCAAATCACGACCCACTCTCAATACACAGCACATTTACATGTAAGGAAATTCTACTGTACCAGGTAAACGGTTCTCCGGTCATGATCACAAAGTCTCTGCACAAACTGGGGATTCAAAAGCAGCTGGAAATTCCGACTGGCTGATTGCATTCAGCAAAATCTTTGGTCTTCTTCATGTATGAGCCTGGTAAAAAATCAGTGGCTTACGTCGTTCTCACAAACTTGGATTTAGTCCAAAATAATTCTATTCTCTCCCGCTCAGGGGTAGCAGACAGACATGCAGGCTACAACTCTGGCCTTTCCACAGTTCTCCTTGGTTTTATTTAACTCTAAAAACTGATTAGCGTTTTGCTCATAAAAGTTCTAAAACATTGTGAAAATGCATATCACTTGCCTCACTGTGTTTAACATACATAACACTTCTAGAAAACCTATATAAATGCTTTCTATGCAGTTAGTATTGTCCCAAGAAAAAACTGCTAATCAATTATTTAAAACCCTGTCATGCAAAACTACTCAAACAGCTGCTTGATTGTCTCAAGCTATTGTTTTTTCTGATCCCAACTTAGATTTGACTCAACTGCCGGCAAGCCTGGGACTTTCCTCTGAATCCAAAAGGTTTGGTTGGCTGATCTGTCTGTCAGTCACAACAAAGGCTCCTCCTTCAGGTGCAAAAAGGCGCCAAAAGCCCAAAACTACAATTCCTACAGATTTTGACTCCAGACAGCTCCTGTAGTCCGGCTCCATTTTAGGTCCCACCAGAACTGATTGGTCCAATTCGCAGTCCCGGGCCAAATGGTGGGGATAAACAAAACAGTCCTTGCTACAAAGAAGGCAGGTTAGATAAACTACATTATCATTATCATGCTAAACGATTTTCAGCAAAATAGTTACATCTTTCAACAGAGGTCCCTCTCAGATTACTTATGACTGCAATCCAGGCAGCTCTTAAAGAGACAGTACACAGAGGCTATACAGGCACTCTCTGGCAATCACATTTAAACTGCTCAAATGCAGGACACCAGCCTGGCAGTGAGTATTTAGGCAAGCTCAAGGAAGGCTTTTTGGGAACCCCCATTTGTGGGGGGGGGGGGTTACATAAAGAGGGATTATTACCTCCCTCATACGACTTGTGATACCCCTACTAATACACCCCAACATCCCTCTAGCCTTACCTACTGCTTTACTGGTCTGCTTGGATGATTTCAGGTCATCTGTGATGATGATGCCCAAGTTTCTTTCTTCCCTTGTGATTGCCAGCAATTCCCCTCCCAACCTATAGGTGGCTTCAGGGTTTCTCTTCCCTATGTGCATGCTCTGGCACTTCTTTGCATTAAACTCCAGCTGCCACTCTTCCAATCATTTTGCCAGTTTATCCAGATCTCTTCTCATTCTGCCCACCTCATCTGTATCATCTACTCTGTTGCAGATCTTGGTGTCATCTGCAAACAGATAAACATTACCCTCCAGTCCATCTGCAACATCAGTGACCGGCCATCTATCTCCCCCAAACCCACCATTATCTCCCATGGATTCCCCCGTAGTGAGACCAGGAGGGGCAGGGCCTTCCCTCACCCCTGGAGACTCACTACCAGACAGCAGGGTCTGGGTGACGGTTTTGGTCAGACATAAGCAGGAGGGACTTTATTAAGCCTGCAGCCACTGCTCTTTTCCGTTTTCTCCCTCCCATCTCTCTGATGTCGGGTACAGCCCATGTGTTATTTGACATGTCACTGGCATCTCTTGCAGAGGAGCAAGTTACCTGGCCCTCCGCAGGGGTCTTCAGTAAGGTGAAAACCGATGCCATACCTCCTCAGGTTGGGAGCCCTACTGAGCAGCAACACTTCCCCAGCCCCCACCCAGCCAGCTCCCTGAGCTCATTCCCAAACTTGGGTCACCTGCATGGGAGGGCAATGTGCTACCTTTTGGGCCATCACAACAGGCAAATCTGAAAGCAGAGTACAATCCCAGTCTCACCAAAGTAGGGGTTATGGAATATTCAAGCTTTCCATTGGCAAAGGGTGCCTGGTCGCATTAGTACAGGAGCGAGTTTGCATTCCAAGCCTGGGTTATCGCTGCTGGCCAGCAGAAGATTACTGAGGCACCTGTGTGGACGCCTCAGCCTTCAAGGAGGGAAGATTGTGCTGCCCACTATGCTGCTGCTTCCTGGTGGCCAGAGGAAGTCAGTGCAGGCTTGGCCATCGGAATGGGCAGAATGCATTGTTTCTGCATCAACATGCCTCGGCACAGAGTCATAATGTCGCACGATACTATGCTGCATGGCAAAAATCACGCTGCCAATACAGCGGGATTCTTGCCATGCAGCATATCTCTTCTTTCTGAACCAAACCCAGTCCCAGAAAGACTGCCTGGGTTCCCTGCTGCTGAGGCTCAGTCCATTGAGCCACAGCAGCTGGTCGGTGAAACCCACCCCCAGCAGAGGTCTTATCCACTGCCTGGGACAATGAGAATGGTGCAATACTGCGTACAGCAGTATACGCGGTATTACACTATCTCACTGGTGCAAAGGCCAGGCTCAGGCCAGCTACAATGTTGTACACTATTAAGCATGCAACATTATGACCCAGTACCGCATGCCTCAGCATGCACAGGCTTGGGAGCCTTGGTCAATGTAATCCAGGGAAAGGAGAAGAGTGGAAACTAAGCGGCTGTCAGGATGATGGCTGTGGTATGCTCAGGGCCCTACACCCGCTGTGCCACCTGATGGCAGATTGTACTCCAGCTGGGGGTGGGACATCTACCTCTCCACTACCCTCCTCACTAGAAGCAAGCCTTGGAGGACAGTTGGAGCAGTGGTGGCACATGGCAGGGCTTGGCAGTTGCCAGTAAGAGGTAGAGTGGGGGTGGTCAACTTCAAAGAGGATAAAAGTGCCACTGCTTGCTATGCTGGTAAGATAGGTTCGGTGACAGACTCAGGTGCTGGGGGCTGGTTAGGGGAGGGAGGGAGGATCAAGCGTCCCAATGACAGCTCCCCTCCCTCAGGAAGGAGAGACACTGTGTCAATTCTTGTCTACCACCTGGTCAAATTTTGGGGAATTTCCCTGATGACATTTTATGAAATTTCCACCATGCTGAATGCAAAGAAACTGCAAAATTAGGAATTCTGCCAAAGCAAATGTAAGAATGCAGTAATTTCTTGAGACTTCATTGTGCATAATTGTAAAACACTCCACTGATTCATGCAGAAACTAAATTTTAACAAGATTATGGTTAAGTTGTTGTTGCTAGGAAACAAAAGGTAAGGAAAGGTGAAACAAGGACTTTGGTTTGATATCGCTTCTTTCATATACACTGCATCCCACAGAGTTTTACAAGCCCTGAACTACTGCAACAGTCATTTGGCAATCACAGGGAGGTTAAGTGAGATTCCAGGAGGTAAATAAACGCTCAAGAAGTTAAAACTACAAGGAGAGAAAGGGAAAATGTTATGCACATGGGCCATTCAAAGCTCACATTCAGCCGAGTTGCTCTAGCAAATATAAACATGTTTTTTGTGGGGATGGACCCCAAGAGTGCCCTAGTCGCCAGGCATGCTGGTAACCAGGATTTGCACCCCAAGACATCAGGAGTGGACTAAACAAGCAGTACTGAGCTTCTACACAGATGTCCCCCCTCCTACAGGGAGGGAGGGAAGGATGCAGATCCCGCTACCTGACTGTCCCTCAGACACCCAGTAGGTTGGGGTTGTCGTCACAAGACAGAATGCATAGAGGGGTGCAGATGTACATCATGAGTGACATGCAGATGTAATCACCTATGGCACAAAGGGAAGGAAGAAGATCATGAGAAGAATCGTTGGACTCTGGGCAGGCAGATGAACCCCATCCCTTCCCTTCTCCCAGGTCCCAGTGGGCTGTTCTGCTGGTTCTGCTCTTTCTCTTGACCAGCCTTGCTCCTCACTAAATAGATTCTACTCCTGGCTGGCGCTGGGGAGAAGCTGATCACGCCTGATCACAGGAGGCAAGCTGCTAAGTTTACAAGGGACACGGTTCATGTTGGGGGAAGGGCCCAGCCACAGTTACCGTGATGGTCAGGAAGCTGTGTGTGGCTGAGAAAGGTCGTGCCAGAGATGCCAGGTAGGAAGCAAAAATTGTAAATGAAAAGAAAAAAAAGAAAACACTCTGTGTGGCCCAGGGAGGTTAAGTGACACACTCAAGGTCACACACTAAGTGGTGGTGGTGGAGGGATTGAAAGCAGGGTCTTCAGGCTCATCTTTCTGTGCTGTGAGCACTATGATAAACAGCCTCCAAGAGAATATACAGGGAAACAGAGTCCTCTAGGATGGCTGGTGAAATGATTCAGGCAGCACATACATCATGCACAATCTGAACTGTCTGATGCGGGTTACACTTTATTTACAAGTTAACTGAAAAACAATTGGTGTCATGAAAGCTGCCAAGCACAACTGTTACCCCCTCAGGACTACAGGGTCAGAGGTGTGTTTCCTGCTGATGTCTGAACACAATGCAAGAAGGCTCCTGCCTGCAAAGAAAATTTGCTAAGCACAGCCCTCAAAGAATAACTTCTGCCATTTGGCACAGTCTGAAAACTGCCTGGCTGGAAACAGACCAATGCTGAAAAACAGAAGAGTTTGGTTTGATTATCTGGAATATTTCAATCTGATATTCCATTATTTTAAACTGTAGGTTTCAAAACTGCAGCTCTCTCTTCTCATTAGTTCCTCCACCCAGCCATCTATTTGCCCATTTATATAGTCTGGTTCATCAGAGGAAGGCAAGGAGAGTTAAGATAGCCACCTGTCAATCCTGCTAAACCGGAATGGAACAGTCACACCTGCCATTTATAAATCGAGGGAATACTTCCGACCAATCAAGGTGCTCCTCTCTCCCCCCACCCCAGCCCAGGAATGAGACACTCTTATTCTGTAAAGAATGTCTCACATGCAGCTGCCCTGCAAATAGGCTCTTTCTCAGGATATTTTTTCCTAATTTTTAATAAACTATTAGATGTCCTCCATCAGTAATATATTCAATACTGTCATGAAGAGCACTCTTACGTCTGTAAGACTGGTCTTACTTGCAGTGTTAGGAGATCAGAATTGCTCATCTTCGGGTTGTGGCTCTCCTACCCCAAGAATGCACTTGAGACCACTTATAATCATAGGAGTGGTGCTACATCAGCATTAACATACAGAACAAGTCAAGTCAAAGTGCAGACCATCAACAGTAATAATGTACTGCATAAAGTAACACTAATTCTATTCGCCCAAGCGAAAACAACCTGTTTATCTGGTACTGGTTTTTGTCATATATATATCATATATTCATGAGGTACAAAGTACAACATGCCTGTTATAACTAGGCTGCACTCAGTCTCATTCATCTAACAGGAGAGCAATGAAACATGTAAAAACTGAATTCTTTTTATCCTTACAAAAGATATTTCTTCCTTTTACTGAATTATGCGCCTGCTGTTGATTCCTGAATTTTTTCCCTTGCACCTGGCTGGCACCCTTCAGCTCTGCGGCTTCCCCAACCCCATCCCCCACTGTCTCTGGGACTTACCTGTGGGACCTGTCTTGTTCCTCCACAGCTTACTCCCTGAGGTAGTGGTGTCAGGGGTACCCCAAGTCCCCTTCAGATATCCTTGCTTGGTCCGATGGGTCCTGGGCTTAGCAGGTGGTGTGGAGTCTTTGGGGAACCACAAGTGCCATTCTGCTTCAGCCAGTGCTTTTTCCTCCATTTTCCTTCATAGCCCTCCGACGTTCTATGGAGATGATGGCCTGACATGTGCTTGCAAAGCCTGCTTACATCTTCTGCCGGGAGCACCCCCTCCTACTCCACAGCTCTGGCTGTATCTCCACTCATGGTAGTCTAGATGGTGATGTTACAGCAAAGCATGCTAAGCACCCTCCCCAGAGGAGGAGAGCATCACCTGGGACATTCAATCCCCCCCCCACTGACCACCAATAACCCAGGCTGGTTACTGAACCCGGGTCACTGGCATCATGAGCTGTAGCACCACTGTTGCACTGACGAGCCAGCCATGATTGTTGTCTTTGACTGTACTGTCACATCTCTAGCACGGGCATAAGTCTAGGATCTGACCATACTGGCTATGATGTCTGCTTGTCATAACGTATCCCACTGCATTCCTGATTCCCCCCCTCAGTGCTGCTCCCACACTCTCCAACCGAGTAGCCAAACCTTGTGTTAGTTCCATCATCAAGACTTTGATTGGTGGATGATCAAGTTTTCCTTGTGACAGCTCACTGTTTGTGGAATGGTCTTCTCCACTGCTTCCAACTCTGCCATCTCCAAACTTAACCTCTTTAATGTCCACTGCAGCTTTGTTCTGGACTGTCCTCTTTGCACTCAGCGCTGTACAACATAAAATCAACTCCACTGAGTAAAACACTCACTGCATAGGGCCTCCACAGGTGCCAAATTCTGGGCTGGAAAACTCCCTGTGTAACTAAATTGGATACTCTTCCCTGCTTCCAACATTTCCCACTCCCTCGGATGTGAAGCAGACAACAGATTACTGACCCCTCTCTTTTAAATGGAATGCAGGCCAGGTATCCTACACATACAGATTCCCACCACTGTGAAACAGCCATTTCAATACCCTGACTCTGTTACCCAGCTACTGGTCTGCCAAATGTAAGCTAATGAAGTCCTACAGGGCCCCTTTATTCTGCCATAACTGCCCCCCTCTCTGGCTGGCAGCCAATGCATGCCATTTTATCACTACGTTGGTCAGGTTACCAACTTGACTGTGCCTACGTTGTAACTTTTGCTGTATATCCTTGCTGGTGTTTTATTTCTTTTTATATTTAAAACTTTTGATTGACTTTTCTCAGAGTCCCCCCTTTCAGTGAAAAAAGTTAACAGGTATGATGTCAATATTCTTATTTATAGTTTTGCTCCTGATCATCTCAGCGTCCCCCGTCAGGACCCATTGTAGGCTACCTCCCAACCATGTCAAGAGCAGCCTCCAGCCAGATGCTTCCATGGCTCACCCCAATGATGGGGCCAGCAGGGGGAACTTACACTACTGGATTCAACCAACCATTGCTTGACAGGAAGGGGCAGGGCATTTGGGAATACCCAGGTCCATCAACCTGACTGCAAGATGTTTTCCTTCCATATCCTTCCCCAGGGTTCCAGAACTGCTGAGCCTAAGGGCATGCACATATGATGTGCGGGGGGTTGGGCTCAGCCAGGCACTCCTCCAACTGCTGTGAGTGCTGAGCTGCACCACCACCTGAGGTCACCCAGGTGATGACATTGCAACAAGGCCCAGCACCCCCACAACCTAAGGTAATCAGTACCGCAAGCAGTAGCACTGCCAGTACACCAGAGGGCCCCCTAACTGTACTCACTGTATCCTTAACCCCACATTTGCTGACCACTTCCACCTCAAATCTGAGAAAAAATTCTGTAGTTTTGCCTTTCTCTGTTTCAAATCTGATTAATTCGATCACTGTCCACTCTGTAACCCACATTCTATATTCTTCCAACTCCAGTCTGCTCTCTATCATTCATCACCCCCTCAGTCATGGGGGGGAGGCTTTAAGTATCGCTGCTCCTAGTGTATAAAAGAGTCTCCCTCTCTCTGCCTCACTGATTCCCGTTTTTTCTTTAAACCATGCCTCAAAGCCCACCTTGTTTCCCTTGCCAATGAGACCTGAGCTCTCCCATCAGTTTTCTCTGATTTTTCTGTTCAATGAGTGGCTTCCTAAAGTGTTTACTGACTGCAGCCATACCAAATCATGTTGATTTATCAGTCTTCTCTGTTACCCTATATCACATTTTGTAGCACAACTAACATAGATTATCCTGAGTTCTCTCTCTCTCTCTCTATTTTCTTTTTGTTAATTTCTGTCATATTACATGATTATATATTGTCTTCCAGATGTTAATGTGTTTTCCCTACTGTGAAGAATTCTGGGATACTTTTGTATGAATAAGGCTGTAAAATAAAACTGTATTGTACTGTATTGTTCATGTAGCAGTGCACATCAGTTTAGGAACGTACACTACAGATAACTGGTTATATACCAAGAGCTAAGTCAAAGATTATCTATAATGGAAGTCCCTAAACGGGCAAGCATAGCTGCTTCTTTTTGGAAATGTTTTGTCTTATTTATTAAACTATGGCATTATTCTGATGTATTCATGGCAATGCTGTGGGGCAGAGTTTCCCCAAAATATCAATGTACTGTCTCTGGGATGCACCCCAGTGGGCCTAACCTAAACAATAACATTTTAAATAAAGGAATACAACATGGAAGTATGTATGTTTTACAGTGTGGTAAAATGAGATTTTTTCATACTGTGGAAATGGTGGAAGCTACTCATCTACCGAGGTAAAATAGCCTTTTCCCAGCAGTGGTCTGGAAAGAGCAGTCAATGCTTATATGTCAGGGAGGTCCAAATCAGGTGGCCAAGTGGCAAACGACCACTAAATAAAATGGTTTGGCTACCAGATTTTGAAAATTAGTGGCTAACTGGCCACCTGCCAACAAACTGATTTTTCTCATGGGTGGGTGGGTGGCTCATTTTGGTAGAACTCTCCTCAGTCTACTCCTGATGCATGGAAGGGCACTCACAGCTGGTAAATACTTGCTGTCTGCTGTGGATTATTTGTGGTGGGGCAGTGAAATGACAACATTTTATTCATCGTCATACTTCAATTTAGCAGTGTTTCAGGCTTGGTCATTTGCCTTTCAGAATAATTGTCGAGGTGAGCAATGCTAATGGAATGCTTAAAATGATGGCCACAAAAAATATTGGTTTGGTTACCAGATTTAAAAAAAATTAGTGACAAACTGACAACCAGTTCACCAACTGACTCATCCCACCCTGGTTTAGATGGTATGTTTTGCCCCATTCTGTATCTGAGGCTTAAATATCCCTGAGGGCTACAGTGTTGTCTAAACATGCCAAATCATTCTTGCTAAAAAAATAAACAGCTGAGGCTCTGTATATTTCCTCAAGTTATACTTTAAATTATGCCAACTGTGGGAACAAGCCATCTCATATATAACTAAAATACTTGTGAAAGGTAAACATAGGAAACCTGTCACGCTGCACCCACCTGCCTTGGTCTGCAGCCTAACTGCAATAAATACGGTAGTTTACAACAGTGCCCAATGCTGCTCTCTAGGGGCAGACTAAGGCTCCGAGGTCCTGGGCTGGTGTGTATGTGTTGGGGGTTGGGGTGGACCTAGGAGGTGATACAGTCACTGTCTGAGGTGGAAGGTGCTAGTGACCAAGTGCACAAGCACTGTCTGACAGCTGGCTAGTGTCAGCTTTCACTCTTGTTCTGCTCCACAAGCTGACGGACAGGTCAGTTTGGAAGGTCAACAGGAGGGAGTGGCACATACTGTGGGATATAAAGAAGAAAACAAGATGTTCTCATCCCCAATTACCTTTAATTATTCGCCTTTGACCCACAGTGAAATTTGTCACCAATGACAGGAAAAACAGATGACAGTAGGAAACTACATTGACTAGGAAACGCTCTAAAGTTTTCTCAACAGTGTTATCTTTTCGATTGTTTACAAAACAGCTCCAAATTATTCATTTTTGTTGGGTCTGAAGACAGCCAAGAAAGTTGAATGTTAAAGTGTATACACATGCTTAACCAGTTGTTTTTCAGTGTTGATTCAGTCGTCTATACTTTACACGGTGCTGATCCTGAGAGCTTGGCTGTTGTGCTGTCATGCTAAGATCCTGTACAGCTGAGATCATGTAAATCAGGAAAATCAAATCATCTGGGTTCAGGAAGCAGGGCAGCCAGCTGCAGCCGGGCCATTCGCTAGAGTCCCTCTGTGGGAGACTGTGATACGCAACACAAAGCCAGTCTATCACAAGAAGGACAAATACAGTAAAATATTTGAGACACAACAAGAAGAAACAAGCATTTGCCAGTGCCGAATGTTTGCTTGCTGGCATTGGCAATGTAGGAGTTAGAGAGATGCATAAGAGGAATGGCAGTGAAGTATTGAACTGAAGCCAACCCCACCATCACCCTGCAGAGACTGACAGGCATTTGGGTGTGCCTTTGGGACGTCAGGCATAATGGCCATGCCATTTCACCACACCCTACCCTGCAGACTCTGACAAGTGTCACACTTTGCCTTGGGGTCTTTGGGCCTTATGCTCACCCCATTCCATAAGGAAATACAGTGAGATGGGTGCAGTATAGAAGAATGGGACAAACTTTGGGGCCAAAGAGTCCAAGGCACACCTCGATGCCTGTCACCGGCTGCAGGGTGTTGGTGGGGCTGGAATGGTATGAGCATTACAGGCGGGAATCCCAAGTCACACCCCTGATACCTGTCAGTCTGTACAGGGTGGGGCATTATGGCCGGAAACCCTAACGCCCCAGGCATTCATTGGTATTTATACTCCAAATTTTCAACATGGTTTTTTTGTGACTCCGACCTCATGAACAGTGGCAATATCAGTTCGTTAGCTGAAAGCTAATTTTGCACAGTGACTACGCCATTTGTCACCACAGGTGCAAAAACACATTTCGAACAGGATGTGCAAAATGACAGCTGTACTGTTCATGGGGAGTTGTAAAAAATGGCAATGTTGAAAATCTGAAATGAAAATATAAAAAAAGTTAAGTCACGAGCGTGCGTAGAAACTGTGCAATGCACACCCATAATGTAATTAGTTTGGGGATATTTTAAGGCAGATTGTCAAAGCAGGCATTTTGGGACCTCCGAGCATGAACACTGTCACTGTGATTTTCTTAATCTGTCCCGAACACTGATTTCCCACAGCGACCACGCATTTCTGCGCCGGAAGTGCGGAAACACATTTCGGCCAGGGTGTGAAAAATGCCAGTGCCGAAAATCTGGACTGAAAATAGTACAAATTCGTGAACTTACGAGGGTGCATGGAAACTGCGAAATGCACGCTCGTAACACACCATTTTATGGACTTCTGTCACCAAATTTTCAACATAGTCATTTTAAGACCTCTGCTCATGAACAGTGTCACTGTGATTTTCTTAATCTGTCCCTAACATTGTTTTCGCACACTGTCCGTGCCATTGGCGCTACATGCATGAAAACACATTTTGGGCAAGATATGAAAAATGACAGCTGTACTGCTCACAAGAAGGTGTGGTAAAATGGTTATGTTGAAAATCTGGAGTGAAAATATTAAAAATTTGCGAAGTTACGAGCGTGTGTAGGAACTGCGCAACACACGCTTGTAAAACAGTCATTTTTGGGAATTTTTTCACCAAATTTTCAACATAGGGTTTTGGGGGGCCCTACCTCATGAACTGTGACACTGACATTTCGTTACTGGGTCCCAAAAGGTGGTTCTGCACAGTGACAGTGAAATCACCTTTCGGGACTGCGCAAAATGACAGTGACTGAGTTCATGAGGTGGGGCCCCAAAAACCCCATGTTGAAAATCTGGTGAAAAAATTTCCCAAAATGGGTGAGATATGCACCAAAGTTGAAAAAAAAAATGTATGTCATTATACAGCTTACCGGCATTTCTTCAGTTTGCGGTCAGCTTTGAACAATGCAGACGTGTTCCTGGTCCACTGAACCTCCGGAGGGTATGGGGTCAGGGGTGTGTGGGGAGGTGGATGCGCAAAGGGTGGGCATGGGTTGGGGAGGGGCAAGACAATCAACGAGGGACCGTTTTGTTTTCAGGTGTGTTTTCTTTTTAGGAAGGCGATGTGGGACTTGTGCCACGCTGGGGTGAGCTCCCATGTGGCAGCTGAAAGATTTTTTGAAGTCAGTGGAGCCAGGCAGGGGGATTGGGTACCTCGTCGTCCATACAGACATTTGCCACGCTGGGGTGGGCTTCCAACGTGGCAACTAGAAATCTGGGGTTTTTGGGGTTGAGTGGAGGGACGGGGATTGGGCACCCGTCACCATTCTGACTTTTGCCACACTGGGGTGGGCCCCAGAGGCACCTAGAAGTCTGGGGGGCTGCGGAGCCGACTGGATTGGGCACCCTCAGCCATACTGTGTGGCAGGGGCGGGAGTGCATGAGCATGCTGGGGTGGGCTCCCAGCATGCTACTTGAGTGTTTGGGGAGGGGGGAACTTGAAGGGAGCTATGACAGCTGCATTTAGGATGCAGTGCTGAGTGTAGGCACTTTGCACACTACCAACGGCAGTATGTAAATTACCTGCCGACAGCAGTATGCAAATTGCCTACATGTTACAACTGCTGATTGCAGCAGTTTTTTGCTTTCACCTGCACGCCACTGCATCTGAATGGCTGTCATAGACAGCTCGGACATTCATTGGCGCGGTGCAGCCGCACCTGCAAAAGGGAGCAGGACATTGGAAGTGGGGAAGGCACACCTACGAAAACTTGTATGGTGGCACTATGTTTCTTGCACATGTGTGCAAGCAAACATAAAAATTAAGGGGTTTATTTTTCTTTCTTTTCATATGTCACTTAAACACAAACTAAAATCAGCTGCAACATGGAGTTCCACCACTCCAGCTTCTCCCTATATTACACTGACCCATTCATCTTTGGAGTCCAGAACTTCGGAACCCTTGATCTAGCCTGGCCTCACACCCCAAGTAAGCAGCTACTCAGTGGCATGAAAGAACATGATACAGGGCTCATCCGCATCCTGTTGTAGAGAAACCACCAAGCTGAGTCCGTGGGACTCCATTTTGTGTAAAGATATGAACAGGGCCCAAGCCACTCGCAGTAAAAAAGACACTAGATCCATGCCCCCCCCCCACAAACCACTTAGTCACTACCTACCACTACCAGGGCACGCTCTAGTATGTGCCCCTGCCCTCCCCTTGGACCTCCATTTGCTACTACCTGGATGTTCCTAAATAGCCCTGTGTTTGGCCTATGGGCCAGCTTATCTCCACTCTCACACCAAGCATCGCACTGGGACCTTTGCCAGGAACCTTCTATTGGCTCATACAAACAACGGCGACACAAATTATCACTCAAGAAACTACGCCTATGCTCCATGAAGCTCCTGCTCCTCCTCCTCCTGCTGATGTCAGGTAACGTCCCATCCAAACCCTGGTCCAATCTGCTCCAGTTATGTGACATCTTCCGGGACTCTCATCCTCACAACCCTCAACATTTGCAGTTTACTACCTAAGCTGATGCTTTCCAAACCTTTGCAAGCCAACATAACCCTGACGTCCTTGCTGTTGTTGAAACCTGGCTGACGCCCAAAGTCCCAGATCTGGCAATCACCCTACTAGGTTTCAACGTATTCAGGATGGATCGAATCTCTAAAACAGGTGGGGGTTGTGCCATCTATATTAAAGACACTCTCATGGGTCACCCCATGGCAACTCTCCCACCTGACTCTATGGCTCAGATTCTACCTGTCAAAATTCTCTTAGGGGCCAATAATAAAGCCCTCACAATTGTCTCAGTTTATATCCCTCCAAAAGACCAAGGAAATGGCCTCACTGATGTTCTCAACTTTATCAGTACCCAATCTCCTGGCTCGGAACTTACCTGCTAGGCGATTTTAACATAAACTGTCTTGCCTTGGATGCAGGTGTACACAAGGATGCCATCACAGTGGCCAGTCTTGTGCAGATGGTTGCCTTCCCCGCAAGGACAAACTACAAAACAGGCACTAGTACTCTCCTGGACTGGGTCCTTGCCAGCCACCCTGCCCGTCTCTCCCGCACCACCGTCCTCCCGGATTCACACAGTGACCACTGCCCTGTCATTTGTGAATGTTCTAACAAATTTTTCAAGCCCCCCCCAAAACTATCACCAGCACAGTCCTTCCCCGTGAGCAACTTATCCATCTTACATACTACCTGAGTCTGCAAGACTAGCTACCCATTTACAAGGCGACAGATGTTAACGTGGCTCTTGACTACTTCATCACCGCCTTCAATGTGGCCTGTGACTGCTTTGCTCCATTCAAAAAAATGCAAGGCCAAGGCTCTCTTTAACCCATGGCTCACTGCGGAGCTCCTTGCTCAGCTCAAATCAAGGGAACACCTTTGGGCACTGGAAAAGCTACTGGCAGGCAATCCGACATACAAAAATACAAGCATGCCCGAAACAGTTGCACAAAATCTATCTGGCTAATGAAAAGTACATATTACAGGGATGCTCTCACCAATACCTAGGTAAATGGGAGAGCTTTCTGAGACAATATTAAAGAAGTAACAGGGAAGCAACCAAAAACCTCCCTGTCTATGCTAAACGTTGATGGGACCACTACTCTAGACCCTATGGTCATTGCCAAAACCTTCAATGCCGCCTTTACCGACCTCAGTTCCGTTCTTCCTCCTGACTTTTTTGCAATAAACGACTCTCCCTCAATCATAAACCCCACCACCCTGTCTAAACACCCTCCTTTCTACTTCAAAGAGGTCAAATTGAATGAAGCCCGCAATTACATTACCAAAGCAATCTCCAAGTCCAGAACTAGTGGTGACTCCTTGGACCTTAAGATGCTGTCTCTCACCCTTGAAGAGGTACTACATCCGTTAACCAGTATTCTTAATCTCTCCCTTAGCCGCAGTCAGTTCCCTGACAAATGGAAGTCTGCCACTGTTACCTTGGTCTATAAAAGTGGTGACAAGACCAATCATATGAATTATTGGCCAATCTCCATATTGCCCCCACTCTCTAAGGCCCTCGAGCGTATAGCTGCAGACCAGCTCACTGACTACCTGGACAAATATAATATTCTGAGCGCACAGCAACACGGTTTTAGAAAACGTCACAGCACCACCTCTGCCCTCCTGGAGTTCACTGGAGCACTGCACAGCACTCTGGACAGTGGCCACCTAACTGGGGCAGTCTTTATCGACTTGACCAAAGCATTTGATACTGTCCACCATGGGCTGCTAACAGACCAGCTGCTGAATGCTGGGTTCTCTCATGACTCTACAGTGTGGTTTAAAAGCTACCCTGAAAATCATTCGCAAAGAGTAAAAATTGCTGGCGTACTCTCTGATACTCGACCAGTTTGCTCTTGTGTCCCCCAAGGATCCATACTGGGTCCACTGCTTTTTAGCCTTTTTCTAAATTCCCTTCCACAATCCTGCTTGGAACAAATTATCCTGAATGCTGACGACGCAGATGTTCTCTCTTCACACAAAGACCCTACACCACTACAACTCAATCTACAACATGGTTTCACCTCTGTTGAGAATTGGTTTACTAATCATAAACTTGTCCTTAATCACAAAAAAACAAAGTCTATGCTTTTTAGCAGCTCTCACAACCAGCACAGGCTATACCCCTGACTATCTCCACCAGCCAGAGGAATACCCTTGAACAGGTCCAATCGTTCAAATACCTACTGATCCTGCTTGACTTCAACCTATCCTATGGGGCCTGCATTCACAGCGTAGCAAAAGCTGCGAATATGCGACTAGGCTTATTGTTCAAGCACAGGCAACAGCTCACTCAGGAAGCCTTGAAGATCGCTGTCCAGAGTTCCGCGATCTCCATCATTGATTATGGCCTAATCATTTATGGCTCAGCCATGGCAACTACCCTCAGACGCATATCAGCATCCCTCAACAAGTCCTGTTAGCTTATCACTGGAGCCCACCATCTCACTCATACCTGTGATCTTTATGCTCAATCTGGATGGCTCCAACTCTCCAGCCATATTAGGTATCTGACCTGCACCATGGCGAAATAAATTATCCTGGACCTCGCCCCTCCTGGTGTCCAAGCTCTACTGCTCCCTAGCACTAATCCGCGAAGCCTCAGGAGATCTGAATCACAGCTCCTGCAAGTTCCCCACTGTCGCACTACCTAGGGTCAACAATCTTTTACCCATAGGGTTCCCTCATGGCTGAATAAACTCAGCACCACCATCTCCGCTGCTCCCAAACTTGGTATGTTTAAAACCAGGCTCCGACTCCATCTTACTGCCTCCAGCTCCTGTGATTGCCTCACCTAATCAGAAATACTTGCCACCACCAACAGCCTTGTCACCCCCCTCACAGCACTTATCTCCTATTTTACCTCTGCTCCCACGACCCCTCCCCTTCCCACCTCCACCCCCCCCATCCCTTCTCTCCAGCACTTCTCCCGGTGATGTCTGACAATGCCTCCAGCTACTACTCCCATCTTGCCATCCCATTCCTCCTCGATTGTTCTTACCTCTCCTAGTTTATGCTGCTCCAGGCCATTCTATGTACTGAGCTCTCTAATGTGTTGCCTCCTCCCTTAATTAATAACTGTATAATGTACTGTTTACCTGCAATGTTGTTATTTCTGTTGTATCCCCTGTATTGTACTTCAACTGATGTGGAACCTTTGTAAAAGAGCCTTGGCTCAAAAGTATTTGTAATCCTAGAACCAAATAAATAAATAAAAAAATAAATAAAAGTGTTCAACTACCCCCAGACGCTGCCTCATTAAAGCAGTGCTACGAGCACATGGGGCTAGTTTGCAATGTAATTTACTGCATAAGAAAGGCTAGCATCACTGGCTAATCTAGAGGAGAGTGAAAGGGGCAGCCACACCCCCAATGTAATTTATTGCATAAGAAAGGCTAGCATCACTGGCTAATCTAGGGGAGAGTGAAAGGGGCAGCCACACCCCCAATGTAATTTACTGCATAAGAAAGGCTAGCATCACTGGCTAATCTAGGGGAGAGTGAAAGGGGCAGCCACACCCCCAATGTAATTTACTGCATAAGAAAGGCTAGCATCACTGGCTAATCTAGGGGAGAGTGAAAGGGGCAGCCACACCCCACAATGTAACTTACTGCATAAGAAAGGCTAGCATCACTGGCTAATCTAGGGAAGTGAAAGGGCAGCACACACAATGTAACTTACTGCATAAGAAAGGCCAGCATCACGGGCTAATCTAGGGGAGAGTGAAAGGGGCAGCCACACCCCCCAATGTAATTTACTGCATAAGAAAGGCTAGCCTCACGGGCTAATCTAGGGGAGAGTGAAAGGGGCAGCCACGCCCCCCAATGTAATTTACTGCATAAGAAAGGCTAGCATCACGGGCTAATCTAGGGGAGAGTGAAAGGGGCAGCCACGCCCCCCAACGTAACTTACTGCATAAGAAAGGCTAGCATCACGGGCTAATCTAGGGGAGAGTGAAAGGGGCAGCCACGCCCCCCAATGTAACTTACTGCATAAGAAAGGCTAGCATCACGGGCTAATCTAGGGGAGAGTGAAAGGGGCAGCCACGCCCCCCAATGTAACTTACTGCATCATAAAGGCTAGCATCACGGGCTAATCTAGGGGAGAGTGAAAGGGGCAGCCACGCCCCCCAATGTAACTTACTGCATAAGAAAGGCTAGCATCACGGGCTAATCTAGGGGAGAGTGAAAGGGGCAGCCACGCCCCAGAATGTAATTTAGTGCATAAGAAAGGCTAGCATCACAGGCTAATCTAGGAGAGAGTGAAAGGGGCAGCCACGCCCCCCAATGTAACTTACTGCATAAGAAAGGCTAGCATCACAGGCTAATCTAGGGGAGAGTGAAAGGGGCAGCCACACCCCCCAATGTAACTTACTGCATAAGAAAGGCTAGCATCACGGGCTAATCTGAGGGGAGAGTGAAGGGGGCTGTGGCTGCCCTTTTCACTCCTAGATTAACTTCGTGATGCTAGCCTTTCTTATGCAGTAAGTTACATTGGGGGCTGTGATTATGGCCTAATCATTTATGGCTCAGCCATGGCAACTACCCTCAGACGCATATCAGCATCCCTCAACAAGTCCTGTTAGCTTATCACTGGAGCCCACCATCTCACTCATACCTGTGATCTTTATGCTCACTCTGGATGGCTCCAACTCTCCAGCCATATTAGGTATCTGACCTGCACCATGGCGAAAAAAATTATCCTGGACCTCGCCTCCTGGTGTCCAAGCTCTACTGCTCCTAGCACTAATCCGCGAAGCCTCAGGAGATCTGAATCACAGCTCCTGCAAGTTCCCCACTGTCGCACTACCTAGGGTCAACAATCTTTTACCCATAGGGTTCCCTCATGGCTGAATGGACTCAGCACCACCATCTCCGCTGCTCCCAACCTTGGTATGTTTAAAACCAGGCTCCGACTCCAACTTACTGCCTCCAGCTCCTGTGATTGCCTCACCTAATCAGAAATACTTGCCACCACCAACAGCCTTGTCACCCCCCTCACAGCACTTATGTCCTATTTTACCTCTGCTCACCACTCCTTCCCACCTCCACCCCCCATCCCTTCTCTCCAGCACTTCTCCCGGTGATGTCTGACAATGCCTCCGGCAGCTACTACTCCCATCTTGCCATCCCATTCCTCCTCGATTGTTCTTTACCCCTCTCCTAGTTTATGCTGCTCCAGGCCATTCTATGTACTGAGCTCTCTAATGTGTTGCCTCCTCCCTTAATTAATAACTGTATAATGTACTGTTTACCTGCAATGTTGTTATTTCTGTTGTATCCCCTGTATTGTACTTCAACTGATGTGGAACCTTTGTAAAACAGCCTTGGCTCAAAAGTATTTGTAATCCTAGAACCAAATAAATAAATAAAAAAATAAATAAAAGTGTTCAACTACCCCCAAACGCTGCCTCATTAAAGCAGTGCTACGAGCACATGAGGCTAGTTTGCAATGTAATTTACTGCATAAGAAAGGCTAGCATCACTGGCTAATCTAGGGGAGAGTGAAAGGGGCAGCCACACCCCCAATGTAATTTACTGCATAAGAAAGGCTAGCATCACTGGCTAATCTAGGGGAGAGTGAAAGGGGCAGCCACACCACCAATGTAATTTACTGCATAAGAAAGGCTAGCATCACTGGCTAATCTAGGGGAGAGTGAAAGGGGCAGCCACACCCCACAATGTAACTTACTGCATAAGAAAGGCTAGCATCACTGGCTAATCTAGGGGAGAGTGAAAGGGGCAGCCACACCCCACAATGTAACTTACTGCATAAGAAAGGCTAGCATCACTGGCTAATCTAGGGGAGAGTGAAAGGGGCAGCCACGCCCCACAATGTAACTTACTGCATAAGAAAGGCTAGCATCACGGGCTAATCTAGGGGAGAGTGAAAGGGGCAGCCACGCCCCCCAATGTAACTTACTGCATAAGAAAGGCTAGCATCACGGGCTAATCTAGGGGAGAGTGAAAGGGGCAGCCACGCCCCCCAACGTAACTTACTGCATAAGAAAGGCTAGCATCACGGCCAATCTAGGGAGAGGAAAGGCAGCCACGCCCCCAACGTAATTTACTGCATAAGAAAGGCTAGCATCACGGGCTAATCTAGGGGAGAGTGAAAGGGGCAGCCACACCCCCAATGTAACTTACTGCATAAGAAAGGCTAGCATCACGGGCTAATCTAGGGGAGAGTGAAAGGGGCAGCCACACTCCCCCAAAGTAACTTACTGCATAAGAAAGGCTAGCATCACGGGCTAATCTAGGGGAGAGTGAAAGGGCAGCCACACTCCCCAAAGTAACTTACTGCATAAGAAGGCTAGCATCACGGGCTAATCTGGGGAGAGTGAAAGGCAGCCACCCCCAAAGTAACTACTGCATAGAAAGGCTAGCATCACGGGCTAATCTAGGGGACAGAGAAGGGCAGCCACACCCCCAATGTAACTTACTGCATAAGAAAGGCTAGCATCACGGGCTAATCTAGGGGAGAGTGAAAGGGGCAGCCACACCCCAATGTAACTTACTGCATAAGAAAGGCTAGCATCACGGGCTAATCTAGGGAGAGTGAAAGGGCAGCCACACCCCCAATGTAACTTACTGCATAAGAAAGGCTAGCATCACGGGCTAATCTAGGGGAGAGTGAAAGGGGCAGCCACGCCCCCCAATGTAACTTACTGCATAAGAAAGGCTAGCATCATGGGCTAATCTAGGGAGAGTGAAAGGGCAGCCACGCCCCAATGTAACTTACTGCAAAAGGCTAGCATCACTGGCTAATCTAGGGAGAGGAAAGGGCAGCCACACCCCCCAATGTAACTTTACTGCATAAGAAAGGCTAGCATCACTGGCTAATCTAGGGAGAGTGAAAGGCAGCCACCCCAATGTAATTTACTGCATAAGAAAGGCTAGCATCACTGGCTAATCTAGGGGAGAGTGAAAGGGGCAGCCACACCCCCCCCAGTGTAATTTACTGCATAAGAAAGGCTAGCATCACTGGCTAATCCAGGGGAGAGTGAAAGGGGCAGCCACACCCCCCCCCCAATGTAACTTACTGCATAAGAAAGGCTAGTGTAACCCCTAGATGGCGCTATCCCAGGGGCTACTACCCCTGCCTGATTTGCCACTAACAGGTTGAGGGGCCTGGATCCAATGGCGGGTGCCTCCACCCAGAGGTCAGGGTTTGCAATAGTTAAACTAACTTGGTCACAGCCCTCTGGGACACTGCAACCCCCTTTCTTCCCACTAGTGGCCCACACAATATATCAGAATTACCTTCACAGTATACACCCCCAGGTCTGGTTCCGGCACTGGGACCTCCTGTGAAACGAGATACAGTGCAACAATCACAGTACAGTACTTTAACATAGACAAGTACCTCAGGCAGTATAACTTTGCTGAAACAAGCAACTCTGATTTATTTAGGGGGATATAACAAGGACAGGGGGAAATCAGGTTAATTAGCTTATCACTTTAATAATCTACCTATGGCTCTGTGCACAGGCCTATCCCTATCAGTTACTGTCCCTGGGTACCCAAGCCCTAGTGGCTAGTCCAAACCGTGGCAGCTGGTAGGGGTCCTTTCACATAGAGAAAAAGAGAATTAAACAGTCAGCAGTACAGTAATTCCATTTGGATTTAATGTGGCAATTCAACAGGGAGCGACCCTGAATTAGTACTCACGACCTCCAAATAAGATAGGGTCCTTCAATGTCAGCAGGGCTCACTTGAGGTGCACAAACCCTTCACACATCCATATAAAAGAAAGCACTATACCAGGCAGGCTGCATCTGTATCCCGATCGCACTACTGCACAATACCGGAGAACACACAGCAGATTCAGTTCCTGACAGACCAGTGTAATTTTCAGCAATTCCTCCAGTCTTCTACAGGGTGAGCCTGGTTTCTACTCTTCAGAGATCCTTTGATTCTTTTCACAGGACGGATTCAGTCCTAACAAGCTGCAGACCGGAACTCTGGGACTTACACACGTTTTTTGACTAAAACTGCACACTGAAAAAGCACAGGGCTCCTTCCTTCTTCACTGCCAAAGCTCAACTGAAACCCCAACTGACAAAACCGGGCACTTCCTTTGAGTTCCTCCCAGTTCTTGACTGGATTGGCTGTCACCACAATAGACTGCTGCTGTTGGTCCAAAAGGCACTGAAGTCTAAACTACATCTCCCAGAGTCACTGCCCATACAATCCTCTTGTGGCTGGCTCAGATTATGAGTCCAAGTTCTGATTCGTCCAAGGCACCATTTTAGAGCTAGCTTACCCCACACTGATTGGTCCAGTTCAGCAGTTCAAAACTAGAATGGGAACTAGCAGACACAGTTCTGACTGCAAAGAAAGCAGGTTAGACAAACTGTAATTTCATTATTACTCTAAATAATTTCTGGCAAACAGTTACATCTGTCAGATAGGTTCCTTTGCACTCCTAGTGACTGCAAAAAATGAAGTGAATTGGCAGCAGCTTGAGTGGTACTCAATCAAAGAAACACACAGTCCCCCATACAAACTAATTATGTCTGCAAGCAGACAGCTCTTAAAGAGACAGTACCAGAGGTTCTAAAAACACTCACTGATAAATGGCTTAAATGCCAAACACCATTCAGGCTTGGAGCATTCAAGCAAGCTCCTGGAAGTCTTTTGGGAACCCCCATTTGCAGGGGGGTTACACTAGCATCACTGGCTAATCTAGGGGAGAGTGAAAGGGGCAGCCACACCCCCCAATGTAATTTACTGCATAAGAAAGGCTAGCATCACTGGCTAATCTAGGGGACAGCGAAAGAGGCAGCCACAGCCCCCAATATAACTTACTGCACAAGAAAGGCTAGCATCACGGGCTAACCTAGGGGAGAGTGAAAGGGGCAGCCACGCCCCCCAATGTAACTTACTGCATAAGAAAGGCTAGCATCACGGGTTAATCTAGGGGAGAGTGAAAGGGGCAGCCACGCCCCCCAATGTAATTTACTGCATAAGAAAGGCCAGCATCACGAGCTAATCTAGGGGAGAGTGAAAGGGGCAGCCACACCCCCCATTGTAACTTACTGCATAAGAAAGGCTAGCATCACGGGCTAATCTAGGGGAGAGTGAAAGGGGCAGCCACGCCCCCCAATGTAACTTACTGCATAAGAAAGGCTAGCATCACGGGCTAATCTAGGGGAGAGCGAAAGGGGCAGCCACGCCCCCCAAAGTAACTTACTGCATAAGAAAAGCTAGCATCACTGGCTAATCTAGGGGACAGTGAAAGGGGCAGCCACACCCCCCCCAATGTAATTTACTGCATAAGAAAGGCTAGCATCACTGGCTAATCT
Source organism: Neoceratodus forsteri (assembly GCA_016271365.2). Taxonomy (NCBI): domain Eukaryota; kingdom Metazoa; phylum Chordata; order Ceratodontiformes; family Ceratodontidae; genus Neoceratodus; species Neoceratodus forsteri. The sequence continues at coordinate 6,431,199 of JADMNL010000040.1, forward strand.
AGGGGAGAGTGAAAGGGGCAGCCACACCCCCCCCCAATGTAACTTACTACATAAGAAAGGCTAGCATCACGGGCTAATCTAGGGGAGAGTGAAAGGGGCAGCCACACTCCCCCAAAGTAATTTACTGCATAAGAAAGGCTACCATCACGGGCTAATCTAGGGGAGAGTGAAAGGGGCAGCCACCCCAATGTAATTACTGCATAAGAAAGGCTAGCATCACGGGCTAATCTAGGGAGAGTGAAAGGGCAGCGCCCCAATGTAACTGCTGCAGAAGAAAGGCTAGCATCACGGGCTAATCTGGGAGAGTGAAAGGCAGCCACCCCAATGTAACTTACTGCAGAAGAAGGCTAGCATCACTGGCTAATCTAGGGAGAGTGAAAGGCAGCCACACCCCAATGTAACTTACTGCATAAGAAGGCTAGCATCACTGGCTAATCTGGGGAGAGTGAAAGGGGCAGCCACAGCCCCCAATGTAACTTACTGCATAAGAAAGGCTAGCATCACGGGTTAATCTAGGGGAGAGTGAAAGGGGCAGCCACAGCCCCCTATGTAATTTACTGCATAAGAAAGGCTAGCATCACGGGCTAATCTAGGGGAGAGTGAAAGGGGCAGCCACACCCCCAATGTAATTTACTGCATAAGAAAGGCTAGCATCACGGGCTAATCTAGGGGAGAGTGAAAGGGGCAGCCACACCCCAATGTAATTTACTGCATAAGAAGGCTAGCATCACTGGCTAATCTGGGGAGAGTGAAAGGGCAGCCACACCCCCAATGTAACTTACTGCATAAGAAAGGCTAGCATCACTGGCTAATCTGGGGAGAGTGAAAGGGCAGCCACCCCCAATGTAACTTACTGCATAAGAAAGGCTAGCATCACTGGCTAATCTGGGAGAGTGAAAGGGCAGCCACACCCCAATGTAATTTACTGCATAAGAAAGGCTAGCATCACGGGCTAATCTGGGGAGAGTGAAAGCAGCCACCCCCAATGTAATTTACTGCATAAGAAGGCTAGCATCACTGGCTAATCTGGGGAGAGTGAAAGGCAGCCCCCACCCCAATGTAACTTACTGCATAAGAAGGCTAGCATCACTGGCTAATCTGGGGAGAGTGAAAGGGCAGCCACTCCCCCAATGTAATTTACTGCATAAGAAGGCTAGCATCACTGGCTAATCTGGGGAGAGTGAAAGGGCAGCCACTCCCCAATGTAATTACTGCATAAGAAAGGCTAGCATCACTGGCTAATCTGGGGAGAGTGAAAGGGCAGCCCCCAGTGTAACTTACTGCATAAGAAAGGCTAGCATCACTGGCTAATCTAGGGGAGAGTGAAAGGGCACACCCCCAATGTAACTTACTGCATAGAGAAGGCTAGCATCACTGGCTAATCTGGGGAGAGTGAAAGGGCAGCCACAGCCAATGTAATTACTGCATAAGAAAGGCTAGCATCACTGGCTAATCTGGGGAGAGTGAAAGGGCAGCCACACCCCCAATGTAACTTACTGCATAAGAAAGGCTAGCATCACTGGCTAATCTAGGGAGAGTGAAAGGCAGCCACCCCAATGTAACTTACTGCATAAGAAAGGCTAGCATCACGGGCTAATCTGGGGAGAGTGAAAGGCAGCCACGCCCCAATGTAATTTACTGCATAAGAAAGGCTAGCATCACGGGCTAATCTAGGGAGAGTGAAAGGGCAGCACGCCCCAATGTAACTTACTGCATAAGAAAGCTAGCATCACTGGCTAATCTGGGGACAGTGAAAGGGCAGCCACCCCCAATGTAATTTACTGCATAAGAAAGGCTAGCATCACTGGCTAATCTAGGGAGAGTGAAAGGGCAGCCCCCAATGTAACTTACTGCATAAGAAAGGCTAGCATCACGGGCTAATCTAGGGAGAGTGAAAGGCAGCCACGCCCCAATGTAACTTACTGCATAAGAAAGGCTAGCATCATGGGCTAATCTGGGGAAGTGAAAGAGCAGCCACGCCCCAATGTAACTTACTGCATCAAAAGGCTAGCATCACGGGCTAATCTGGGGAGAGGTGAAAGGGCAGCCACGCCCCCCAATGTAACTTACTGCATAAGAAAGGCTAGCATCACGGGCTAATCTAGGGGAGAGTGAAAGGGGCAGCCACGCCCCCCAATGTAACTTACTGCATAAGAAAGGCTAGCATCATGGGCTAATCTAGGGGAGAGTGAAAGGGGCAGCCACGCCCCCCAATGTAACTTACTGCATAAGAAAGGCTAGCATCACGGGCTAATCTAGGGGAGAGTGAAAGGGGCAGCCACACCCCCAATGTAATTTACTGCATAAGAAAGGCTAGCATCACTGGCTAATCTAGGGGAGAGTGAAAGGGGCAGCCACCCCAATGTAATTTACTGCATAAGAAGGCTAGCATCACTGGCTAATCTAGGGAGAGTGAAAGGGCAGCCACCCCCCAATGTAACTTACTGCATAAGAAAGGCTAGCATCACTGGCTAATCTAGGGGAGAGTGAAAGGGGCAGCCACACCCCCCAATGTAATTTGCTGCATAAGAAAGGCTAGCATCACTGGCTAATCTAGGGGAGAGCGAAAGAGGCAGCCACAGCCCCCAATATAACTTACTGCACAAGAAAGGCTAGCATCACGGGCTAACCTAGGGGAGAGTGAAAGGGGCAGCCACGCCCCCCAATGTAACTTACTGCATAAGAAAGGCTAGCATCACGGGTTAATCTAGGGGAGAGTGAAAGGGGCAGCCACGCCCCCCAATGTAATTTACTGCATAAGAAAGGCCAGCATCATGGGCTAATCTAGGGGAGAGTGAAAGGGGCAGCCACACCCCCCAATGTAACTTACTGCATAAGAAAGGCTAGCATCACGGGCTAATCTAGGGGAGAGCGAAAGGGCAGCCACGCCCCCAATGTAACTTCTAAGAAAAGGCTAGCATCACTGGCTAATCTGGGGAGGCTGAAGGGCAGCCACGCCCCAATAACTTACTGCATAAGAAAGGCTAGCATCACTGGCTAATCTGAGGGAGAGTGAAAGGCAGCCACACCCCAATGTAATTTACTGCATAAGAAGGCTAGCATCACTGGCTAATCTGGGGAGAGTGAAAGGGCAGCCACCCCCAATGTAACTTACTGCATAAGAAGGCTAGCATCACTGGCTAATCTGGGGACAGTGAAAGAGGCAGCCACGCCCCAAATGTAACACTGCATAAGAAGGCTAGCATCACGGGCTAATCTAGGGAGAGTGAAAGGGGAAGCCACACCCCCCAATGTAACTTACTGCATAAGAAAGGCTATAATCACGGGCTAATCTAGGGGAGAGTGAAAGGGGCAGCCACACCCCCCCAATGTAATTTACTGCATAAGAAAGGCTAGCATCACTGGCTAATCTAGGGGAGAGTGAAAGGGGCAGCCACACCCCCACCCCAATGTAACTTACTGCATAAGAAAGGCTAGCATCACTGGCTAATCTAGGGAGAGTGAAAGGGCAGCCACTCCCCAATGTAATTTACTGCATAAAAGGCTAGCATCACTGGCTAATCTAGGGAGAGTGAAAGGGCAGCCACCCCCAATGTAATTTACTGCATAAGAAAGGCTAGCATCACTGGCTAATCTGGGGAGAGTGAAAGGGCAGCCACCCCCAGTGTAACTTACTGCATAAGAAGGCTAGCATCACGGGCTAATCTGGGGAGAGTGAAGGGCAGCCACCCCCAATGTAACTTACTGCATAAGAAAGGCTAGCATCACTGGCTAATCTAGGGGAGAGTGAAAGGGGCAGCCACAGCCCCCAATGTAACTTACTGCATAAGAAAGGCTAGCATCACGGGCTAACCTAGGGGAGAGTGAAAGGGGCAGCCACGCCCCCAATGTAACTTACTGCATAAGAAAGGCTAGCATCACGGGCTAATCTAGGGGAGAGTGAAAGGGGCAGCCACACCCCCCAATGTAACTTACTGCATAAGAAAGGCTAGCATCACGGGCTAATCTAGGGGAGAGTGAAAGGGGCAGCCACGCCCCCCCTATGTAATTTACTGCATAAGAAAGGCTAGCATCACGGGCTAATCTAGGGGAGAGTGAAAGGGGCAGCCACGCCCCCAATGTAACTTACTGCATAAGAAAAGCTAGCATCACTGGCTAATCTAGGGGACAGTGAAAGGGGCAGCCACACTCCCCCAATGTAATTTACTGCATAAGAAAGGCTAGCATCACTGGCTAATCTAGGGGAGAGTGAAAGGGGCAGCCACACCCCCAATGTAACTTACTGCATAAGAAAGGCTAGCATCACGGGCTAATCTAGGGGAGAGTGAAAGGGGCAGCCACTCCCCAAGTAATTACTGCGTAGAAAGGCTAGCATCACTGGCTAATCTAGGGAGAGTGAAAGGGGCAGCCACACCCCCCCCCAATGTAACTTACTGCATAAGAAAGGCTAGCATCACGGGCTAATCTAGGGGAGAGTGAAAGGCAGCCACACACCCCCCAATGTAACTTACTGCATAAGAAAGGCTAGCATCACGGGCTAATCTAGGGAGGAGAGAAGGGCAGCCACGCCCCAATGTAACCTGCATAAGAAAAGCTAGCATCACTGGCTAATCTAGGGAGAGTGAAAGGCAGCCACACCCCCCAAAGTAATTACTGCATAAGAAAGGCTAGCATCACTGGCTAATCTGGGGAGAGTGAAGGGCAGCCACACCCCCAATGTAACTTACTGCATAAGAAAGGCTAGCATCACGGGCTAATCTAGGGAGAGTGAAAGAGCAGCACACCCCAATGTAACTTACTGCATAAGAAAGGCTAGCATCACGGGCTAATCTAGGGGAGAGTGAAAGGGGCAGCCACACTCCCCCAAAGTAATTTACTGCGTAAGAAAGGCTAGCATCACTGGCTAATCTAGGGGAGAGTGAAAGGGGCAGCCACACCCCCCCCCCAATGTAACTTACTGCATAAGAAAGGCTAGCATCACGGGCTAATCTAGGGGAGAGTGAAGGGCAGCCACACCCCCAATGTAACTACTGCATAAGAAGGCTAGCATCACGGGCTAATCTGAGGAGAGCGAAAGGCAGCCACGCCCCAATGTAACTTACTGCATAAGAAAGCTAGCATCACTGGCTAATCTGGGGAGAGTGAAAGGGCAGCCACACCCCCAAAGTAATTACTGCATAAGAAAGGCTAGCATCACTGGCTAATCTGGGGAGAGTGAAGGAGGCAGCCACCCCCCAATGTAACTTACTGCATAAGAAGGCTAGCATCACGGGCTAATCTGGGGAGGTGAAAGGCAGCCACACCCCCAATGTAACTTACTGCATGAAAGGCTAGCATCACTGGCTAATCTGGGGAGAGTGAAAGGGCAGCCACACCCCAATGTAACTTACTGCATAAGAAAGGCTAGCATCACGGGCTAATCTAGGGGAGAGTGAAAGGGGCAGCCACACACCCCCCAATGTAACTTACTGCATAAGAAAGGCTAGCATCACGGGCTAATCTAGGGGAGAGCGAAAGGGGCAGCCACGCCCCCCAATGTAACTTACTGCATAAGAAAAGCTAGCATCACTGGCTAATCTAGGGGAGAGTGAAAGGGGCAGCCACACTCCCCCAAAGTAATTTACTGCATAAGAAAGGCTAGCATCACTGGCTAATCTAGGGGAGAGTGAAAGGGGCAGCCACCCCCAATGTAACTTACTGCATAAGAAAGGCTAGCATCACGGGCTAATCTAGGGAGAGTGAAAGGCAGCACACACCCCAATGTAACTTACTGCATAAGAAAGGCTAGCATCACGGGCTAATCTAGGGGAGAGTGAAAGGGGCAGCTACACCCCCCAATGTAATTTACTGCATAAGAAAGGCTAGCATCACGGGCTAATCTAGGGGAGAGTGAAAGGGGCAGCCACACACCCCCCAATGTAACTTACTTGCTGCTACTACATTTCACTTTGTTGAAAAAATCTGATTTATTGATTGTAAGAAAATATACATTAAAAACTATAGACTACATGTGTATTTTCTGTCAAAAATGTAACGAAAAAGATAATAACAGACAATATAGAAGAGAAAAACAACATCCCCCACTGTAAAATCCTGGATTAGACACTGGTCGGTATCCTGTTGTTTTGATAACAGAACCCTGAAGCAAAGCTGAGCTGTTCTGTAAGGCCAAACTGATGAGAATGATTCAGTAACAACTACCCCAAACTAACCCCCATGAATATACACTGTACGTCTAAGGAAACATTAGTAATGTCACTCATTTATATGAGAGCATCTCCACATGCATTCTGAGGGGAGACACAGTGTGGGACAGACGATGAGCAGGTCTGGTATCTTAGGAATACAAGCAGAGAAGCACTTCTAACCATGGTAGACATCTTCACCGTTCTTATAAACTTCAGACTTATAATAAATTTAAAGTGTAAAAAAATGTGGTTTTTGAAAATGAAACCAAAAACACCCATTTTCAAAAAAGTGGAATGTTCCACATTTTCAAATGCTACGTGTTGGGCCTTCCGACAGTTCCTCATGCACAGGCAAATCCACAGCATTGACCGGGTAAATCAGCGCTGATGTTTTATACTAACTGACTCGGGTTAGCAACAGTGATATATAAAACATTTTATATTTGTTTTTTATTTTATTTTTAAAAACAAAGTGAATTCTTCTAATTGCTGTTGAAGTGGAACATGATTAGAGTGCAGAACTGGAGGCCCAGGTTTCAATTCCATAACTGTCCTTTTCCGTGAGACCCTGAGCAAGTCACTTAACCTACCTTCTAACCCATCTCCCTATTCTATCTGTGTGCACTCTGAAGCTTTCTGCGTGCTGAAAAAGACAGCAACATCCTCTCCCTCCCTTCCTTCCTCCCCTGGATTGTAAAATATTTTGGGAAACAGTTTGTATGAAAGGTGCTATATAAAAATACATAATTTTCCCCCATTCTTTATCTTGTAAAGAGTCTTTCTTGCTGGCTTATCCCACAAAACATTTTAGGAGTGTGAAAAGTAAACAAAGAAGGTGTTAACTGTCACAGACGGTTTACCTATAGCGTTTCGACAGTGCTAGCGCCCGACATCCCCTACCATGACTACTAGCGCCCGGCTGTCAGCATTGTAACTACGGGATGTTGGCTTTTGCCATCGGGGCTGTGCTGCCTGAACTTCCTTGTGGGGCTCTGCAACGGGCGGATTGCCCGATTTCTGGCACTGCTGGTTTCGGCGTCGAGGAGTCGCTGCGGTGATGGTACACGGTCACAGACACAGTAGTCTTCCATGTTATATTCAAGGAGTAAGGAGAACAAATGACCTGGGTCTTCTGACACATAGGTAGTTGTGCCCAGAGAAGTCTGTTAAGGATGGCAGTGGGAAAATACAGAAAGGTTTCTTCCTTGCTAATTTCTTGGATTTCTTTCCAGTAGGACAGTACGTAGCAGTGTCAGTGGCTCAGCAGGTTGCACGTTCGCATCTGAGGCTGGAAAATCAGAAGGCTGTGGGTTCTTTCCCCACACCAGGCACTTGGGTTTAATCCCAGTACTGACACTGTAGTGCAGCAGAGAGGGATGCTGCACTCCTTGAGGTGCTGTCTTTCGGATGAGGCATTAAACTGAGGTCCCATCTGCCTGTTCAAGTGGATGTTAAAGATCCCATGGCACTTTTTATTGAAATATCATGATACATATGTACAGATCAAAAATTCATAAGCAAAAGAAAACAAGCATTACATCAATGCAGAAACAAATGAAATCAAGTTAAAGAAAAAATTAAGCACAATCAATTTGAAAGGCTGGAAGCTTAATCTACATATGGGAAGGAAGAAATAAAACAAAGGGGGAAGCTAATGTAACCACTGAAATGCATTTCATCGGGCAGAAAACACAGCAGCAGTAACCCCTTTCTTGTCCATCCTTTGAATCTCAAACACTTCATAAAATACAGAAAAAAAACAACTCCTCCTGAGACAGAGGTTGTTGCTGTAGAACCAATTTACAGCGGGTTTGCCAAAACCAGAACTGTAGGCAGGCAAAGACCACTCTCAGACTGCTTGTGTTAAAACTATGCCAGGCAGCTGGAAAAATACCTAAACATAAAACATCAGGTGTAAGATGGAGAAATAAGGAAACCTGCCATTTTTGATAGACCAGGTTCCAAAAGTCAATAATAAAGTGATATTCAAAGCACAGATGATCCATAGATTCAGGTACTTGAAAACAAGGTGGCCTGGGGCAATGTCGCTCTTCGACACCTTTGTAATGCAGATTTCCTTTTACATTTAGTTTGCCATGGGCACTGAGCCGAAGCACATCCCACATTTTTTGTAGGTTCCTAGATGCCTTCAACAGCTCTTGTATTTGTAACAATTCAGAAGCTGGATGTTGAAAAAAATGTGGGGGTATATGAAAATGATGTTTCATAACATTATTATGTAACCCCCTTGTTACCCTAGGTTACTAGAATCCCAGTAAGACCTAGTGGTAGGCAGGGAAGGCAGCTTGTGAAACTCCAGTCAAATGGATTTCACACTGTCTCGCTCTGTTCTCAGTCTCAGCTGAGACTGAGGGATGACATCACCATAGAACTGTTGCAGCTGCATCAGCCACAATGGAATCTGCAGCAGGGAGTTGGAGTAGAATGTTGTGAGGTTTGAACAGTAGTCTGTAGTCAGTTGGAGTTTGGAGCTTGTTGTGAGAGGAGCATAGCAGCTCTGTGATAGGCTCTTGGAGCCTCAGCCCTGACATAGGGCTACATTCAGGGAAAAGGTGTGTGTTTCCACCTAAAGAGAGACACAGTGAGCTATTTTTAAAGTGGTGGAGACCGCTGAATCGAGTCTCAGTGCCCCATCCCTGAGGGGATGGGGCAGGAAGGTGTTGCCTGCATTTCCAGGGGCATCCCCCTGGCTACTGCTAGTGGAGAAGCTGCCTTATTTTGTCCAAGAGTATGGGAAACAAGAAGATTTTGTGATTCACCTGTGGGGCGCCTGCAACCGGAGAGTGAGTTTCTGCTCTTTCTAAAGGGCCCATGTTTTCACCCTGGAACTGTGTAAAAGTGGGAACTGGAGTACTGAAGTAGTGGGAGGCCTAAAGTAATACACTTAGCCAAAAGTAAAAGTATGTTCAAGTCCAGCACATAGGGGAAGTCAAGACATGTAGAGGAGATGTGACATACGTCTACCCAGTAATCTACATTACCAAGCTTTCAGAAAAGAGTTGTTTAGTCTCCAGAGAAATGGCCGGGTATGGATTGTGGGAGCTGGAGGTGGGAGACCCCCCCCATTTTTAGTAACCAGGTCCACCTCTACGGATTTGCTCTGTGGATTTCTACTTTGCCTCATGCACTTGACCAGTGATGAGGGAAGTATCCAGACGTGGGATTGGAAGGAAAATTTCCTCTTGGAGTTGAAGGCTCTAAGGTGGTTTGGGGAGCCACCAATAGGAAAACTGGTTCATTCCCATAATGGACAGCGGATCAAGTGGCCTGCAGGGGAGTTGGGCCAGTGGGGAAAACCCAAGTAGTGTACAAGTCGGGCTGTGTACCCAAAGCTGCATGCAAGTCTGGGCTGTGTGCCTGGTGGGTTCAGAGCCTGAGGGCTGGAAATGTGAAGAAGTGTTCTGTTGTGCTCTAATCTGCATTACCAGGAATATAGCCCCGTGGGGGTCCGTCTATGCTTTGTTTGTTCAGTTTGGATGTGAATAAAAGCCACACTGTATTATCCCATTCCTGGTTTTGGACATTACAGTTATTGCTTACTGTGTTCAGATTTACTTGGCTGCCCCTGTGCAGAGTAGCCAAACCTAGGCCCCCTGTGCCAAGTAACCTAGTCGTCCCCGAACCCAGTCCCCACCAGGTACTGCTGTCAGCTTCAACAGCATGCCACCTGTCGTTTTGCAAAAAGACAGGGGTGAGGGATTACAATTATAAAGAAAAGCCCTAGAGGTAGTACAAAGCTAGATAGGGGTTATTGTCCATTTTTAAATGTAATCAAAACAAATAATGAAATTGGAATTAAGTTTCTGTTTTCTCTTATTTTTATGAACAAAAGTCCTGGAATTCCAGTCTGTCAAGATTTTCAAGGGAGATGGCGTGAGCCAGTATACCCATTGCTTAGTGGAATATAGTAACATTGGGAGTAAATTTGTAAAAAACAAAATACAGTCAATAAAAACAACAGAGTTAATAATGTTTAAACCACCATTTTGTTCAGGCAAGTAAGTGATACCCCTCTTAAGGGGATTAAGATGACTTCCACACAAGCACTGAAAAAAAACAACTATACAGATGTGTCTCTAAGTTCTTAGGGGGAGGAAAAACACACACACAAAAAAAAGGAATTAAATCTGTTTTGATCATATAGATCCTCCTTTTCTTACGCACTCTCATTTTATTCCAGAGGCCAGTCTTCTGTTTGCCCTGCGTTATCGTGATATCCCAGTTATAGAAAGCCATATCCCCGGTTCCAAAGCAAATTCCTAAAATCTTTCCTGGGGTATGGTCAATAGGAATGTTCACAACAGATTGAACCAGAACAACACTGGTCCCAAACGCCATACAAACGGCATTCGGAAAAGTTTTGTTCCAGTAGCCTTAGTGAAACTATCTATAACATTATTAGCCCGATTTCCAGGTAGGCAGTCTTGTACCAATAAATACAAATCATCCGTATAAGCAACAGTTTTAACCACAGAGGAAGATGCCATGGAGATACCCAAAATTTAGGAGATAAGTTTAAACTTCGAATTAGGGGATCGGTCATAAGGAGGTACAATAAAGGGCTGAGGAAGCAACCCTGCCTGAGACTCCTGTTGATGGGACAATTCCGACCTAATCTGTTGTTCTCATAAGGGACCATGAAGGCATCTTGGTAACATAACTGGATCCATGAAATAACAGTGTGTGGGGGGGAGTCCATAAGCCTCCACACACATATTGTGGGGGGGGGGGGAGTCCATAAGCCTCCACACACATATAATCATGTGAAATTATATCTAAGGCTTTAAGCCTGATCATATAATTAATTAGAAAATCAGAAACCTGATTTGTAGACCATGTTCACAAATGCCCCTTAGTAAAAGTAAGGCATCATTAATTCTGCAGCCAGGTACCAAACAGAATTGGGAGTCATAGAGTAAGTCAGTAAACAATTGCGACAGTCAACGTCCAAATATTTTCGTCAGAATTTTTAAATCAGTATGTACGAGGGTGATAGGGTGCCAATTTGAGAGGTCTGCTTTGTTACCCTTTTTAAATAAAAGAACAAGCCTTCATACATAGAAAAATGGAGGGGTTTCTTAACTAAAAATTTGTTATAAACCTTCATGAGTTCTATGGGGCAAATGGCCCACAATTTTTTAAACAATTCACCAGGTAAGCCATCCAAACCCATGGCCACTCCTGACTGTAAACTGTGGATCACTTCTTCTAATTCCTGAGCAGTAATGGGAGAGATTAATCATCGTTGCTGAGTATGATCCAATGTGGGCACAGCAGTTGCTTGTAATAAAAGGCGCATATGTGCATTGGCAGGGTAAGGCTCCTCAAACTGAGATTTGATATAATGTTCTATTTCATGTAAAATTAACATATGACCTTGCACCTCCATCCCATCAGCCTTGGTCAACGTCGAGACACATTTACAGTCAGTCCGCAGTCTACAAGCTTCATGAGGGTTAGTGTGGAAGGATTTGCCTTGGGTCCCAAATTTTTGTTCCTATTCTAAAGTCTTAGAATAATCATACTGAAAAGTGTGCATCTCATGCTTAATGGCCATAATTTGGTCTGAACCGTTATGGCCACCTGAAGTTTGAAGATAAATTAATTTATATAATTCTTGTCGTAACTCCCCATATTTCCCTTGTTTGGAGGCTGCTTGTTGCTTGGCTACCACCTGAAAAAAATCCCTGAGGCAGTGCTTACTGTCTTCCCACCAATCCGAGATGGAATTGTAAAGACAAATAACAGAAATTCTGTCCTACATAATACATTTTAAATCCTCTAAAATGGCATCCTTGTCCAATAAACTAGTGTTCAGTCGCCAGAGGCCAGGGCCTACAGTGTTTTCAATATCTGCAGATGACTGTATGCCAACCATACAGTGATCAGAAGATTCTACAGGAATTACTCAGGGTTGGGAAAGGGGGATACGGGGAGACACAAACCAAAAATCAATTCGGGATGAAAGGAAGCCTTTATAGAAAGTGTATAATGGGCTAGCGGTGGTGGAAGCATGAGCATCTACTAAACCGGCTTGTAACAAAACTTGATTCAAGAAAGAGATATCACAGTATTGCTTATTAGTATTAGGGCTTTCATCCGTGGCAAGTAATCTAATGTTAAAGTCACCACCCAGCAAAACCGCTTTAGCGGTGTCCAGATATGGTTGAATTTTCTTTAAAAGGGCAATCTGTAATGGCTTAGGTTGGGGGGCATATACGTTTAGAAGATGGCAGGGGTGAGAGTAATAAGAAATATCTAACATCAGGGCTCGCCCTGGAAAAATATCCACTAGCTTGGTGACCTGTATGTCCAGGGATTTAAAACATACGCCCACACCACTACACCGTTCCTCTCCTAAGAAACAAAAAGATTCACCCCATCTTCAGCCATCTTTTGCTTTTTGTATGTCAACCACTGTATTCAAACGAGTACCTTGAAATAAATAAATGTCATGGTTAAACTGTTCCAGAACAGCAAATGTGGGCAATCGTTTCACATCTGATTTCAGACTGTTAACATTCAAAGTGGCAACAGTTGTGGGTGGCGCATGCATTAGAAACAGAGAAATATAGAAACATAGAATTTGATGGCAGATAAGGACCGCTTGGCCCACCTAGTCTGACCATTTTCCTACCTAACAGATAAGCTGCAGATCCTAATTAACCAACAGCTTACTTCCTCCATGTGTAGTTAAGCAGATTTCTTCCAGAAAATGATCAAGTTTCCCATTACTTTTTCTTTGCAGAAATAATAGAAGGGCTGGCATCATCAAGGTCAGAACAAACATCTTTCTGGGAGAAGGATGCCAAGAAGTCAGAACCCGTGTCCTCCATAAGCTATCCCCAATCCCGCAAAGTGAAGAATATATTCTCCAGAGGCAATGGAGAAGAGGACTCATCCAGCTGTTTTGATGGGCAACCACATTTGATTTTCCCAGGAACCTGGAATGAGTCAGTGTTTAAGGAAAGGGGATGGGGAGGTGGGGGAAACATATCAGTAGTAGGAATGTCTACAGAATTTGAATAAACTTCACTAGGCGTAGTCAACATTTCTATGGCAGTGACCTGAACAGTAGACTCGTGGCCTAAAGTTCCAGTGCCAACAGTGGGGGTGGAGGCAGGAGTCCCACTGGTCATGTCCTGAGCAGCAAAGGAACACTGGGTCTGGGATGGTTTAGTGGCTGTATGAATGTAAAAATCCTGCTCTCCAAAGTCCGATGAGTTGTGAGCAGCCCATGGACAGGAGCGCTAAGTGTGCTCAGTAGTATCACAGAGGTTACATTTGGGAGTGCACTGGCAGAGAGCACGAGTGGGACCTAGACTACCAAACAGGGTACATTTTAGTTGATCGCAAGCAGTGTTTAAGTGAGTAAGGGAGCAACATTGGTAACAGGTCTTGGGCTGCCCTGGATACAACAAGATGCTTCTATCCTGACCTAAAAAAATAAATAAATAAATTGGCAAATGTTGGATCCCTGAGTCATCCTGGCAGAGCTGGATTCAAAACTTCCACCCCCCCAGTCCAAAAACCCTCATCATCTATGATGGGGTCTGGAGTACTATACCCCACATCTCTGCTCCAACCAGTAAATAACATGTAACCCCTAGATGGCGCTATCCCAGGGGATACTACCCCTGCCTGATTTGCCACTAACAGGTTGAGGAATGCTGACTTTTGGTATTTTTTGTGGGTTGGGGGATAACCTTGAGTAAGGTTTAAGTAAAGGGCGGAACACTCTTGAATAGTCCTTGATGAAACGCCGATAATAACCATAGAATCCCAGGAATCTTTGCAGTTCTTTTAGATTTTTGGGCTGTGGCCAGGTGGTCAAGGCCTCAACTTTACTTGGGTCGGTCTCTGTTCCTCAGTGGATACTATGTGTCCCACATACTTTACTGATGTTTGAAAGAATTGACACTTATCAATGGACAGTTTAAGGCCAAAGTCCTCCAGTCGGTCCAATACCTTAAATAATCTGCTCTCATGTTCCTCCAGTGAGCTGCCAAACACAATAACATCATCTAGGTATACCAGGCACTCTAGTAAGTTCATGTCCCCACTGCACTCCATCAATCGTTGAAAAGTGGCTGGGGCACCAGAAATCCTTGAGGCATCCTCGTGATTCATAGTAGCCAAGCGGACAGATAAAGGCTGTTTTCTCATGGTCCTCTGGGGCCATCGGGATCTGGTAGTACCACTGCGGAGATCCAACACAGAGAACCACTTGCTCCCATTTAGGCAGTCCAAAGCATCCTGAATGCGGGGCATTGTGTACTGATCAGTGATAGTCCACCGGTTTAAGGTGCGATAATCCACGCACATCCTTACTGTCCCATTGTTTTTCCTCACTACCACAATGGGGGAAGCATAAGGACTTCTGGATTCTTGTATTACACCAGCAGCTAACATCTCTTGCAGATGCCGTCTCACATCATCTATGTCAGCAGGTGCCAGGCGTCGGACCTCTCACGAAATGGTCTTTTCGTCATGTAGCGGATATTGTGCTCAGCTCCTTGCACGCATCCTACGTCCCATTCCTTTAAAGAAAACACCTGGTCTCTCTGGGCAAGCTTCTCACTGATCCTCACTTTCCATTCAGCTGGCAGCGAGGAGTCGCCGAAATCAAACAAGTCAGGCGTTACTCTGTCATTCTTCCTTGAACTCTTGCTGCTGGGTAGGACTGCAGTGTCTGCACAATGCACATTAGCCAGGATGCAACCTCTATTTACTCGAATGTCTCTTTCAGACACATTATGAACTTGGACCATTACCCTTCTGGCATAAGCATGGGCTCTAGTGGGCAAAATACTAGGCTTGACCAGCAGTCCCTCTGGCAATTTTCCATCGCCTGGTGCATCCAACATTAATATTTTATTCTTAACATCCTTTCTGATACAGACCTCTCCCTGTAAGGTACACTGGGCATTTGGCGCCAGGATCAGAGACTCAGGATCCTTCTTCCATACAATTCCAACCGGTTCCTCTGGTTCTATTTTTTCAGCATCTCTCTGTGCCTCATAGGCCTTCTTAATTAAAGCCAGAACTCTTAAAGCTCTACTAGTCTTTGACCCTGTTTTCATAACACAACTGTGCCAGCCTTCCGAACATATGAGCATTTGTTCCAGTCAACAAAGGGACACCATCATACAGTCCAGTGGGGGACACACTAAGGCTAGGGTCTCTACTTGTTCGGCCACTCCAGCCACGGAGGTGGGGAAAGACAGACAAATTCGGATATACCCGGAATAGGGGTAGGCCTTCTCACTTAACCCCCATACATGCAGACCTTCTAATGGTTGTAAAGGTACATCTGACAAATGCTTCTGATACCAATCCTGGAACATAATTGTCACTTGGGAGCCACTGTCTAATATAGCTCTTGTAGACACTCCATTCACCTTTACAGTGGTCTCCATGGAGGGACCCACTATTCTGGACCAGTCTGGAGAGGCGGTACTGGGGGCCTGGGCAACTGACCTTGCCACAAAAGGACGCGAGTTAGCATTTTTGGTGCCCTCACTGGGATCATTTCGTGCACCTCTTAACCACTGATTTGTTCTCCGAAGCTCTCCTTGTAGCCTATATGCAACTTTGTCTGTGTCTTTTGGGGACCAGCATTCCCTTTTCATGTGCTCATCTTTCCCACAATTATAGCAAAACATACTTTCTGGAGTTTGAGCTGGCCGAGGCACCACACTGGGAGCCAGGGCGGGGGTACTACTAACTGGAAACCTTGGTGCCATCTCTGTCTGTGGCGTGATAAGCATTTGGAGACATCTCGTCAGTTGCTCCACTTCCATGGTCATGGAATTGAGTTTGGAGCTGTTATCAGCAGGAGATACATGGGTGGGTACCCCCACCCCCATAGCAGAATGCAGTCGGATATAGGTGGGGCCCGTGACTTGCAGGCGTGGCCTTCATAAAGGGACTGTTTTGAATTCGGATCTCTCTCAACAGTTCGCCCCATTGTGGCATATCTTTTCCTTGTCAGAGCACTCATTGACTGCCAACCTCTGCCCCTGAACTTCACTTGATGGGTCACCCTCAGTCACTCGGTCGTAGCCACAGCTATTGGTGCAGGTCCTCCAGTCGCCTTTTCTTGACTCCTCAATTTCTCTCATTAACTCATCATAGGAGGGTGGGGATTCCAGTCGATTTGCCAGGTGTAACTGAAGCAACAGCAGTTCTGAGAAGTGGGCAGACTTAAGGATCCTGTCCAGCCTGGTTCGGTCCAGTTCAATTGCTGGCAAACTTCCCTTTCTGAGGCATTCTTGCAACAATTTTTCCAGCCGAGATACATACACAGACAACAACTCCCCTTGGTACTGTTGTGCATTTCTTACTCTCCACCATAGGTCCTCATCAGAATCTGGGCTCCCATACACATTCTCCAAGGCCTCAAGATAGGCCTGTGCAGTCACTTCATGGTTACTGGCCTGTTTAGTACGGATGGTAGCCAGGGAAGGACCTCGGAGGCTCTCACTAACCCTCTTTTGCTTTTCGGCTTCCGAGCATTGCCATTCTAGCACTTGGGGAGCAACATAGTCTATCCAGGTCTCCCAGTCATCCTCCCCTTAGGGGGTGGGGAGGGTGCCAGAGAAGATCCTCAACCTTCGGTAGGAGTCGTGACTAATGGCAGGTGCAGAAATAGGAGTCTGCATTGGTTCAGCCACCATTATGGGTACTGGAGCGGGAGAGGGTGTTGGGGGAGGAACACCCCAGGTGGCAAGAATAGTTTCTTCAAGTCCTCCACAGTTTTCCCTTCCCCCAGCAACCATTTAGCAAATTTCTCCTCAAAAGTTTCAGACAGTGGTGGGGGCTCATTCCCCCCTGGGTCTTTACTGTCCTTAGTTATCACTCTCCAGGCAGTGAGGGCTCCCTCTGGGGTAATGCTCTGTGGCACTTTGGAGCTATCTATGGGATCCTTAAACTCTACTAGGGCCAGGAAAGTGTGGGTGAGCAGATTAGCATGCCGACCCACCACCACCACAGGGTTTTGTAAACCTTCCACCTTGGAAAGTACTCCCTGTACAGTGTCCGTATTGATACCCAGGGGGATGTCCAGTATAAGCATAGCATTTTGGGGGTCGATCTCCTCCCCAGTACACCACTCCACCAGCCGGTGCACAGCCACTTCTGTCGGGGTACCCATTTTTTTCTTAACAGTGGTTCGTAAATATGGCCACTAGAGGACACACAATCCCAGCGCTGAGCCTCCAAGATGTAACCCCTAGATGGCGCTATCCCAGGGGCTACTACCCCTGCCTGATTTGCCACTAACAGGTTGAGGGGCCTGGATCTGATGGCGGGTGCCTCCACCCAGAGGTCAGGGTTTGCAATAGTTAAACTAACTTGGTCACAGCCCTCTGGGACACTGCAACCCCCCTTTCTTCCCACTAGTGGCCCACACAGTATATCAGAATTACCTTCACAGTATACACTTACCCCAGGGCTGGTTCAGGCTTGGGACTCCTGTAAAATAAGCAGATACAGTGCAACAATCACAGTACAATACTTTAAGATAGACAAATACCTCAGGCAGTATAACTTTGCTGAAACAAGCAGCTCTGATTTATTTAGGGGATATAACAAGGACAGGGAAATCAGGTCAATTAACTTATCACTTTACTCATCTACCTATGGCTCTGTGCACAGGCCTATCCTACCAGTTACTGTCCCTGGGTACCCAAGCCCTAGTGGCTAGTCAAACCGTGGCAGCTGGTAGGGCCCTTTCACACAGAGAAAAGAAAAATTAGTTAAACAGTCAGCAGTACAGTAATTCCATTTGGATTCAATGTGGCAATTCAACAGGGGCGACTCTGAATTAGTACTCCGACCTCCAAACAAGATAGGGTCCTTCAACGTCCAGCAGGGCTACTCTTGAGCTCCACGAGACTCCTCACACATTTATGTGGCAAACTGCAACAGGCAAAAGTCCTTTAATGGCAGCAGGATTCACTTGAGCTACACAAGCCTCCTCACACATTTATATGGTAAACAGTAACAGGCAAAAGTCCTTTAATGGCAGCAGGATTCACTTGAGCTACACAAGCCTCCTCACACATTTATATGGTAAATAGTCACAGGCAAAAGTCCTTTAATGGCAGCAGGATTCACTTGAGCTACACAAACCTCCTCACACATTTATATGGTAAAAGAAAGTACTATACCAGGCAGGCTGCTTCTCTATCCCGATCGTAATTACTGCACAATACCGGGAGAACACACAGCAGATTCAGTTCCTGACAGACCGAGTGCAATTCAGCAATTTCTCCAGTCTTCTACAGGGTGAGCCTGGTTTCTACTCTTCAGATATCCTTTGATTCTCTTCACAGGACGGATTCAGTCCTAAAAGCAGTTACACAAGCTGCAGACCGGAACTCTGGGCCTTACACACGTTTCCCGACTAAAACTGCACACTGAAAAAAACCACAGGGCTCCTTCCCTCTTCACTGGCAGAGCTCAACTGAAACTCCAGCAGACAAAACCGGGCACTTCCTTTGAGTTCCTCCCAGTTCTTGGCTGGATTGGCTGTCACTCACAATAGACTGCCCCTGTTGGTCCAAAAAGGCGCCGAAGTCCAAACTACATCTCCCAGAGTCACTGCCCATACAATCCTCTTGTGGCTGGCTCAGATTAACATAGAAACATAGAAGTTGATGGCAGATAAGGACCGCAAGGCCCATCCAGTCTGCCCATTTCTTTTTCTACCTTATAAATGTGCCATCGGCCTTTGCTCTGTCAGTGACCTATCTATTCATAGTCATTTGTATTGCTCCCTTATGCCTATCCCATGCCTGTTTGAAGCCCTGCACTGTATTCATAGCCACCACTTCTTGTGGTAAGCCATTCCATGCATCTACCACCCTTTCTGTGAAAAGAATTTCCTCACATTCCCTTTAATCGGCCTCCTCTAATCTCATGCTGTGTCCTCTTGTCCTGCTATTTTTCTTATATTTAAACATGTTAGACTCTTTCACCTTGTTTATGCCCTTAAGGTGTTTAAATGTCTCGATCATATCACCTCTCTCCCTCCTTTGCTCAAGGGTATACATACTGAGCTCCGTTAATCTGTCCTCATATGTCTTCTGATGCAGTCCCTGCACCATTTTGGTTGCCCTTCTCTGGACTGCCTCAATTTGGTTAATGTCCTTGTGAAGGTGTGGCCTCCAATACTGCGCAGTACTCCAGATGGGGCCTAACCAATGTCTTGTACAGAGGGTTATTACCTCCCTCTTACGACTTGTGATACCCCTACTAATACACCTAACACCCCTAGCCTTACCTACTAGCTTTAGAGGTCTGCTTGGATGATTTTAGGTCATCAGTGATGATGATGCCCAAGTCTCTTTCTTCCTTTGTGACTGCTAGCAACTCCCCTCCCAGCCTATAAGTGGCTTCAGGGTTTCTCTTCCCTATGAGCATGATTTTGCACTTCTTTGCATTAAATCCCAGTTGCCACTCTTCTGACCATTTTGCTAGTTTATCCAGATCTCTTCTCATTCTGCCCACCCCATCTGGATCATCTACTCTGTTGCAGATCTTGGTGTCATCTGCAAACAGACAAACCTTACCCTCTAGTCCATCTCTGAGGTCACTAATGAAGATGTTGAATAGGACTAGCCCCAGGACTGATCCATTGAGTACCCACTTGTGACTTGCACTCTTCTGACTGTATACCATTTACCACCACTCTCTGTTTTCTGCCAGTCAACCAGTTTGCCACCAGTTGACCAACTTCTGACCCACCCGAGCCTACCTAGCTTATTTATCAATCTTCTATGTGGAACAGTGTCAAAAGCTTTGCTGAAGTCAAGGTAGGCGACATCAACTGCTCCCCTTGGTCCACCACTCTGGTTACCCAGTCAAAGAAATCTATGAGATTAGTTTGACAGGGCCTTCCTTTGTAAACCCATGCTGTCTTGGATCCTGTGCCCTATGGATTCCAGGTGTTGCACTATCCTTTCCTTAAGGGTGCCTCCATAATCTTCCACTACTGAGGTAAGACTGACTGGTCTGTAGTTCCCGCCTCCTCCCTGCTACCACTCTTGTGGGCGGGATCACATAAGCCCTTCTCCAGTCTTCTGGGACCTCTCCTGTGCTCAGAGACTCACTAAACAATTCTGCTAATGGCTCTGCTAGTTCATCCTTTAGCTCCTTAAGTACCCTGGGATGTATGCCATCAGGTCCCATTGCCTTATCCACCCTGAGCTTAGCAAGCTCTTGTAGGACCCTTTCTTTTGTGAAGGAGTAGTGCTCACCTCCCTCCCCCCTGTGTCCATGATGCTGAGCTGTGGGCCCTGCCCTACCTTCTCTTCAGTAAATACTGAGCAAAAGTATCTTTAGGATAGATGCCTTTACAGGGTCCTCCTCCTCCTCACATGCTCCCTTTTCTCCATTAAGCTTAGCAATACCCCCTCTGGACTTTCTCCTTTCACTAATGTATCTATAGAAAGTCTTGTCACCTTCTTTACTGTTAGGTGCTAGTGTTTCCTCAGTTTGGGACTTTGCCTGCCTTACTGCCTTCCTGCTTCCCTTAGGGCAGTTTGGTATGCCTCCTATCTTCATCGCTGTGTTCCTTATATTTCCTGAAGGCCAGCCTTTTGGCTCTGACCTTTTCTGCTACTGTATTTGAGAACCAAAGTGGTTTCCTTCTTCTTTTGCACTTCCTTTTCTGTCTAACACAATGGGATGTTGCTTCAAGTATTGTATCCTTAATGCTTGCCCACTTTGCCTGTACCTCCTCACCTGTGTTTCTTTTTGCCAGGGCTAGCTTAACTCTGTTGGCCATCTTATCAAAGTCAGCTCCTCTGAAGTCCCATATTTTTGCCTTGGAATGGGATGATTTAGATGTAGTAGCCAAATTGAACCATACCATGTGATGGTCACTGGCCCCCAGGTGACCTTCTACCTGGAGATCTGTGATCCCTTCTATGTTAGTCAGTACTAGATCTAGGATAGCCCTGTCTCTTGTGGGTTGCTGTACCAGTTGTTTGAGGCCCTCCCCCTGCAGGGAATCCACTATGAGTCTAGTTCTGGCAGATGTTCCTGCTGGTATTGACCAATCTGTATCTGGCATGTTGAAGTCTCCCATTATCAGAACCTCCCCTTTAGCTGTCATGTTTTGTATATCTTCTAACAGTAATGTGTCTATGTCCTCCCTCTGGTCTGGGGGCCTGTAGACAACCCCAGTTCTTATGGCTCTCCCATTTCCTGTTTCAGGTGACCCACAGTTCTTCTGGCTCCTTATGTGTATTCTGAATTTCTGTAGCTTTGATATTTTCATTAACATACGAGGCCCTCCTCCCCCTTTTGCACCTCGGTCTCTTCTGAACAATACATAGCCAGGTACTGAAGTCTCCCAAGTGTGGTTACTGGTAAACCACGTCTCACTAATTGCTACTATGTCCAGTTTAGCCTCTGACATTATTGCCTGCAGGTCTGGGATCTTATTTCCCAGGCTGTGAGCATTTGTGTACATGATTTTCCATTGGCCAGATTTTGGTGTGTTAGTTGTTGGGTGAAGTTTGGCATTAGTGTGTTAGTTGGGTGAAGTTTGGCATTACCCCTGTGCATCGTATGGGGAGACAAACCTTTTTTCTTACCTGGTGATGCAAATGAACGGCAAACACGCTGAATTCCTGTTTGACCACTAGCTGAGGGGGGAAGGGTGTTCTTCCCATTCGACGTATGGGGTGCTGCACCCCTCTCCCCAATTGCTAGTTTAAATATTCTGCAAAGGCGTCAAACTTCTGCCCAATGCACTGACTCCCTCTTTAGTCAGATGCAGTCCATCAAATTTAAAGAACTTTCGCTCCCAGAACTGTTGCCAGTTCCTACAAATCTGTGTCCTTTTTCCTGGCACCAGTCCTTGAGCCACGTGTTTAGCTCCCTATCTCCCCTTCTCTGACCTTCCGTCCATCTGCTCCCTTCTCCCAGACTGGCAGGATCTCAGAAGGAGATGCCGGACGAAATAGATGATAGTTGTCACCCAGCTTAGTCAGGTGTTCCTTGGTCTCCACAACTGACCGGCTGGCGAGATCATTAGTCCCTATGTGTACTAGGACATCAATGTTTTCTCCTGCTTTGTGAACAATTTTAGCAATGCGGTCAGTGTCTCTCCATGCTGATGTACCTGGGAGACATCTGACCATCACCCTGGCTGGAGATGGGTATCAACTCCCGAATCATGGAGTCTCCTATGATCAGAAGTTTTTGGATTTCCTTTGTGCTTGTTTAGTTTTGGTTCTGATTTGGGTGAGTATTGTTGTGCTAGCTCCTGTGCCGCAGTGTCCTGCTCTGCAGTGTCTTCTGCCTCTTTATTTGATTTCAGAGATAGAGGCAGATACCTGTTTGTAGTGTTTATATGGTTTTGGAGGTAATGTGTTGGAGAGCAGAGAGTGATGGGGCACCTGATTTGCTCCTCTAACCACCTGCCAACCTCCTGGACCAACTACCCTCTGGGTCGAGAGTTTTCTGTTGGATGCTGGGGAAATGGCGGGTGGTTCTTATAATGTATTTCTCTTCAATATGAAATTTGAGGCGTGCAATCTCTGCCCATGCTGCCGGAGCTGAGACCTAAGATCTCCAAAGGCTCAGCATGGTGACAGTGTCCTAAATCCTGTAAGACTGTCCTTCTGAAAATTGTTCCACAGTACCTGCAGTTAATGAAATCCATTCCAAATAAGTTGCTGGGTTTGTAACCTAGTCAGAGTAATTAGAAGGAAAAAAGGAAAAAATGCAAGTAATGGTTTAATTGTGCTTTGTTTAACTTGTTATAACAAGTTAAATTACTAGTGCCTATAAATGAGATCACCTTGTGGAGGCCACTGATCCGCCTTCCTGCTCTGCCACAGGAAATGTCACAACTGTGGTACCCTATAAAAGGAGTGTAGCGTGGGGTGGTTGGGGATGGGGTGGGTGGCTGGGCCCTTCCCTGCCTAAAAAGAAGAACCACGGACTAAAGAACAAGGAGGTAAGAGCAGAAACAATCAGTCAACAACAAATGCAGTAACCCTGAAAGCTTATCCTAATGTTAGATAAAACTGTAAAACCTGTAAAGCACCACCTGTAATAATTTCAGAGAAGACATACCCTGTAAGAAACACTTTGCTCCAGAGAAAAATAAAGCAGTAACAGAAGATATACCTTGCAGAAGACAATTTGAATCAGAAGATTACAGCAGTAATCTGTTAGCACACACCTGTAGGCACACCTTGTAATAATGCAGAAGAAGGTATACCAGCAACAACAATTTGAATCAGAGAAAAAATAAAGCAATGAAATGTTAGCAACAAACAGTAGCAATCCCTGTGAGTAAAAAATAAAAACACCACCACACAGTAAATCTGCTTAGCCAAACTAAGTCTTAATCCTTCTCCCTTGCTCTGGTAAGTTTCTCTACTCTGCCTTTCAAGCAGTCTTAGAAGGAAAGAGCTCAGGTGAAGCTAGGTGCCTTGGCCAGCCCTTGTACTTTATTCAAACTATTTTTTTTTTATTTAGTTGTTTAACCAGGTATAACACACTAAGCTGAAGCTTTTTTACAGGAGCGACCTGGGAGCACAAGGAGGTTAAGTGACTTGCTCAGGGTCACACAGTATGCAAGTGGAAGCTGTGGGATTCAAACCCAGGTCTGGTCTGCTGGATGTCACCAGATTTGCAGTTCAGAGCCTTAGACCACTGCGCTATACTGCCTCCTAATTTTATGAGTCCAAGTTCTGATTCGTCCAAGGCACCATTTTAGAGCTACCTTAACCCACACTGATTGGTCCAGTTCAGCAGTTCAAAACTAGAATGGGGAACTAGGCAAACACAGTTCTGACTGCAAAGAAAGCAGGTTAGACAAACTGTATTTTCATTATTACTCTAAATGATTTCTGGCGAACAGTTACATCTTTCAGATAGGTTCCCTTTGCACTCCTAGTGACTGCAAAATGGAGTGAATTGGCAGCAGCTCGAGTGGTACTCAAGCAGAGAAGCACACAGTCCCCATACAAACTAATTATGTCTGCAAGCAGACAGCTCTTAAAGAGACAGTACTAGAGGCTCTAAAAACACTCACTGATAAATGGCTTAAACGCTAAACACCATTCAGGCTTGTAGCATTCAAGCAAGCTCCTGGAAGTCTTTTGGGAACCCCCATTTGCAGGGGGGTTACAAACGTCGTTCACATTAACCCCTTAATTTCAGAAAAGGACAGTTACAGTCTTGAAAGTCAGCTTTGTATGGTGAATCGTCACAAAAGGCAACCGCAACGGAGTATCCTTGATAAATGGATAGACAGACCAAAATTTGTCTAACAAAGTTCTAGACAAAAAACTGATATTGAAGTTAGAGTCACCAGGAGCGTGTATAAACACATATACATCAGATGGGGAAAAGTTTAAAGAATTCTTACTCTTTTCCCACATACTGCCGATCTGGATAAGTCTCTAGACCCCTCTTATATTATAAACGAACTGCGTTCCACCTTTTAGCAGATTCAACAGGCTGATGAAAAAGGCTTGCATAATTGGTAGGTCTAGGAGCCTGCCGTTGAGCCGGAATGGGGTTACAGTAGGTGAAACAACAAGAGTATCAGGGAGAACAGAAGGAAGTATAACCGGAACAGTAGGCGAAGTCTGAATGAGTGTAACAGTACCTAAATTTTGTGGTGCAGTTGAAAGAATCACTCCTGGAACAGCCGGCAGCAAACCAGCATCCAAAGGCCCAGGATGTTGTGCAGCTGCACCAGCATCAACAGCTGGGATCGGTTTGGCTGGTCAAAGTGGCAATGGAAGTGGTGAAATAACCGTCTCCAAAGTTGTAAAGGCAGAGTTTCTCCTGGAAGAGGAATGGAGGCATCCAGGATCCAGTGGCTATCACCTGTCAATTCCCATCCTGCGTCCCTAAGGGCCACCTCCAGTGACCAAGGCTGGTCTGAAGAAGTTGTGGGTTCCATGTTGGAAACGGGCGTGCCGGCAGTGACAAAGCCAGCGGTAGTCCATGGTCTGTTTGAAACTTTTTGCCTGAAACCACAGGGGGCTAACTGAAAGTCATATGCATTTTTTATCGTCTTCAGTTTTTTCTTTTCCAGTTCATGATGCTACTCAGCATCAGACAGCATAGATATAAGCTGGTTCTTCTTATTGCCTAGTTCTTTCTGTAAGCACAGTTCCTCAGCCGATACATCATCGTCAGTCACAGCAGTAGAACCAGAAGGTGAAATCTGTGAAGACAAAGAGATCCGATCTGTCTCCTCTCCAACAGAGCTTCCTACTCCACCAATGTTGTTCTGCAGACTGGAGTCCTCCACTCAGCTCGCAGAAAGTGAACACCCCCTGCAGCACAGTAGGGGAATTTCCCCCGATCCACTAAAAATACCACCAACAGCTTAATCTGGTTCAATGTCAGTTGGCATCCATCTGTTTCCCCCTCCCCCAAGGCGAGGCTGAAAATAGGCAGAATTGTCCAGTCCTTCTTTCCCAGTCAACAAAAACTAACAAACCAACTAAAAACTAATGATTTTTGTGTTGTTTAGTTTTTGATTTCGTTTTCTAAAATTAACCGTGCACAAAGTATTTACTCTTGTCTCATTTTGTTTCAGTGGCTTACCTTTCTCATTAAATCTATACATTTCTATAGCAGCTTTCATAAGTTCCAAGATGCTGCACAAAAAACCAACATGAAGAGAAGCACAGCCTTCCTGGCAAATAAAACTCACGGTAATGCCTGCGACTGAAAGGTAACAGCAGTTTTATGTTTTAAAGGGGAGTTGAACACTCTATACAAATATCAGCTGGGAGATTATTCCATCATGCTGTCAGTTTCTGTAAATTTACTGTACCTTTTCCAGCCACATTTCCCATGAGAGTAGTGGCATCAATCTCGAATGGTGATGAGAACCTTTCTTGTAAGGTTAATAAAAAAACTTATCTTGGTGGCCGGCCCATCAACAGGGGTGTAGCTCCAATGACACGGTTCGGGAATGAGCTCTAAATGTTGGAGGGCCAATGGAGGAGGACGGCAGAGCCTCCAACAGGATGCTCTTCTCCTCTGGTTGGTGGATGACCAATCCCCGCTGTGCAAGCACCTCCTGGGGGTGTACAAAGGTGTTAGCCAGGTGGGGTTGGCAATGGGAGGGGAGATGAAGTGACCTCATGGTATGCATGCCCAACGCGTAAGTATGCTGCACATTCACAGTTAAGTGACTCAGGCAAGGGCAGAAAATGGGAAAAAATAATCCTGTACCAGCAGGATGGCACTGGCATGCTCCGTGCCACCCGCTCAGAAGGAAGGAGCTCCCAGACCACCTAATCTGGAGAAGACCAGAGGGAGAACTAGCCCATTCCCCAACAGCACTACTGTGGCAGGGTCCCCCATGGGGCAGGCAAGGGAGAGCTCCCCTGGAGTCTGGGACGGCAACAGTGCTGGATGGTAGCCAAGGACATGGGTGACTAAGCAGTAAGTAGTAAGTAAATAATCTTTATTTTTATAGCGCCTTTCTTAAAACCAAGGCAGCGCTTCACAAACAGCAATAACAGCACATCAATAAATACAGATATAAAACTATAAATGAATTAAAATTATCTGGGAATGCTTTTTGACACAGGTAGGTTTTGAACTCTGATTTAAACCTCCTGACGGTCAGGCATTCTCTCAACCGATGAGGCAGAGAGTTCCACAGGGTAGGAGCCGCAAATGAAAAGGCACGTGCACCAGATGTCTTCAAACATACCCTGGGAACCTCTAGCAATCCCTCGTCGGTGTATCAGAGAGGAAGGAGGGGGTGGAAGGGAGTCAGTTCTTGCAGGTAGCGAGATCCCAGCTCATGTAGGGCTTTAAGGTCAGAAGACTGACGTTAAAGGTGATCCGCCACTGAAGAGGCAGCCAGTGCAGTCTGCGCAGCATGGGCATAATATAACTGGACCTAGAAGTCCCAGTCAAAAGCTTGGCCGCCACGTTCTGCACTAGCTGCAAGTGGTGGATATTAACCCCAGGAAGCCTTAGGTAGAGGACATTGCAGCAGTCAAGGCAGGAGGTGATGAAGGCGTGGACCAATGTTGGAAGGTCATCCAGAGGAACCAGGTGTTTCACTAGGGCGATGTTTCTCAGACATTAAGGAGAGGATTTCACAATGGCAGACACCTGAGATTTCAGGGTCAAACTGTCATCAAAAACAATGCCCAGGTTGTGCACCCAGTCAGAGCCATATGCCCGACGTGTGCCCAGCCTCAAAACCCGCCCCAGGATGACCAGGATCCACGACCATCACCTAAGTCTTGTCTGGAGACTGAAGTGGGACATACAGGAGCAGAAAGGCTAATTAAAAAAATGTATCATGCAGGCAAATGAAAGTGATAATCAAGAACAATGGGGTCTGTGATTGCATTATGTTGTTATGTAAGACAATGATGTCAACTATGCCAGGCTTGTACAGGGTAGACATTTGACTAAGATACAATACCATCTGATCTACTTCTGTCCTGTTCCATTTACTTCCTTCCTTACCAAAACATCACACCCCCAAAAAGAACATTTTATGTATTTTTTAACAATTAAATAATTGCCTACTGTCTCAGGGGAGCTGAGCTTTCTTCTCATTAGCTGGAGAACTGTCTGCCCTTGACGAAACATCCTCAGTATTCGGTGTAAGTTCAGCAGCCCTCCCACCCTTCAGTGTGATACGTCTTTCTCAAGGCTGAGCCCTGAATGGAGCACTAATTACAGGAGTTTATTCTGCTTAAAAGTGGAATGTGCCATTTAACAACTGGGAGGGGAGCTGCATGTAGTGATAACCTACAATAACAAGCAGTACGGCTCAGATTTTAGTATCACAAAACAGAAGTCAGTCTGGGGACTCTTTTTTTATCAAAAATCTGGTGTGGTTATTTAGAGAGACAGCAATGTCCTGTGGTGAGCCAGTGTGTGTGTGATAAATGACAATAAGCAAGGGGACTGACAAATGCATCTACGGTACAAGAAGAAGTAGATCACAGAGGGGTGTCGGATATAATAACCCATCCAGTCAGCACTGGGGGATTTGTCAATCCAGACACTTAAAACTTCCAGTCAAGTCCATTCAGGGATCTTCATCACAGGCAGCAACTAAACTTCACTAATCAGCCTTGTCTTTTGCTGTTAAGAAGGCCTCTTCACAGTCTGGCAGTGTGGGGGAAATTCAGGTTTATGTCCTGAGCCCAACTAACATTCAGCTAAGTCCATCCCAGGAACCCAAAGAGATTTTTAATCTTCACCGCAGGCAGCAACAACCCTAATCACTTTGTGTTTTCTGCTGTTGAGAAGCCCCTTCATAGCCTGGCAGCAGTGCTGGAGAGATTCAGGTTTGTGTCCTGCACCTGACTCCCACACTGCATGGGTTAAGTATAGGGGTTGCTGTGGAGGCAGTACACTCAGAGTTGGGGTGTGGGGTTATTGTCACATCATCAGTTCCGTTGTTCGAGCTCAGAGTGGCACAGATGTTGTGGGTGATCATAGGACATCAGCCCTCTGCCACAGGCGGCTGGGCATGAAAAAAAAAGAAAAGAAGATACCTTCAAGCACTGGAATGGCAGTCACCCAGTGTTCTAAGGACAGTATTTCCTCATCAGGTCATGGCTCATCTCACATCCTTGTTGTGACAACTGGTAATCAATAGCAATGCTGCTCTCTTTTTTAAATAAAACTGGATTCGCCAACATTCTCTCTCTCTCTCTGTCTTTTACTCCCTACTGGTCCTCCTTTTATACAAAAACTCATTTGTCTGGTGCCCATAAAGACTCCTACTGGTAGTGGTGGGGGAAGGAACCTCCTCCATGACTCTCCCAGGGAAGTCTCAACCATGTATACATTCTTCCCCTAGGAAGCAGAACTCGGCTCTGAAACTGAAATATGACTTAAACCGCACTGAATCGCATATATGTGTCCCTTCACAACTGTGAGCCTTGTACTTGTGTTGTGTAACCCCCCTACAAATGGGGGTTCCCGAAAAGTCTTCCTTGAGCTTGCTTAAATGCTCACTGCCAGGTTGGTGTCCTGCGTTTTAGCAGTTTAAATGTATTGCCAGAGAGTGCCTGTATAGCCTCTGTGTACTGTCTTTTTAAGAGCTGCCTGGATTGCAGTCATAATTAATCTGAGAGGGAGCTCTGTTAGAAGATGTACTTCTTTGCTGATCATTTGTTAGAGTAGCAATAATATTGCAGTTTGTTCTAACCTGCCTTCTTTGCAGCATGGACAGTTCTGTTTGTTTCCATCATCTTGGTCCTGGACTGCAAAATGGGCCAATCAGTGCATTTGGGACTCTAAAATGGAGCCTGCCTACATGGGGCTTGGTGGGGCCAAAACTTGTAGGAATTGTGGTTTTAGGTTTTTGGCACCTAAAATAACCTGAAGGGGGAGCCCTTGTTGTGACTGACAGACAGATCAGCCAACCAAACCTTTTGGATCTTGGTGAAAGTTCCACACTGCTTGCAGTTTCAGTTAGATCTGAGTTGGGAAGTAAAGAAGTAAAAGCTCGAGATAGTTTGAGCAGAAATCTATAGTGGATTCGCGCAGGAGAACTGTAGAAAGGCCTGAGTTTGGCCTGCATAACTGCCTGCTGTTCCTGAGAGGGAACTTCTGCTTATTTCGGACTGAATCCAAATTTGGAGAGCGAATTAAGCCACTGAATTGTGACCAAGCTTTAACCTGAAGAAGACTGAAGATTTGCTGAATGCAATCTGCCTGTCAGGACTTCCAGCTACCTCTGAACTCCCGGATTGTGCAGAGACTCTGTAATTGTGACCGGAGAGCCATTTCCCTGGTTCAGTGGAATTTCCTTACATGTGAATATGCTGTGTGCTTATAGTGGGTCGTGATTTGGTTCCCCACTGTGTGTCTGAACTGTGTTTTGCTAGCTGGAGGCTGTATCCAGCTCCACGGACTGAATCCGTATCCATTTCCATTTGCCTGGGCCCTGCTACACTGGCCCAGCCAGAATACCTGCTATGTAGAGAAAGTCATCGATGAGAGACCGGCCTGGGGATCAGCCCCCTGCTCAACACCTTAAACAGGAACAATGCCTCGGTGATTCATGTGGGCCCTGCTTCTCCGGGCACTCCAGCTCAATAGCCTGCAGTCTCGATTTCGTCCTACCTGTGTCCTGTATTGGATATCGTGAGTAAACATCAGGATAGCTCCCTGCAACAGCAGCTAAATCTAAAAGGTTGTCATCTGATTGTCATGTCGCCTTTTCTTTCATGAATGGAGCCCTCCGGCTCCGGAGTACAAATAGTGTGTGTTGTGCATGTTGCTTTGTTCCATCACAGGGCCCCAACCAGCTGCAACATTCCTGGCTAGCCCACCGTTTTCCTACCTGAGTACCCAGAGTGTGTGACTGTGTAGGGACTCTGAACTGCATGCATACCTGTCTGATTAATATAGCTTTTAAGCAAATCAACCTGATTACGCCCCTCCCTTGTTCAAGTCCCCTGAATAAATCAGATTTAACTTTGTTTGCATTTAACCTGACTGTGGTTCCAGTTTGTGCCAAAAGTATTGTACTATTGCTATTTGCTGTGCATAACCTTGTTTTACAGGGGGTCCCCAGGGTCAAGCTACAGGAACCAGCCTTGGTGGTAAGTACAAACAGTATGGGTAATCTCCTGGTAAATAAGGGTCATTGTGAAAGTAATTATTGTATATTGTTCAGGCCACTAGAAGGGAAAGAGGGGGGTTACAGTGTCCCGGAGGGCTGTGCCCAGGTTAGCTTGACCACTAACAACCCTGACCTCTGAGTGGAGGCATCCGTTTCATTACCCAGGCCCCTTAACCTGCTACTAGCCAAGCAGGCAGGGGTAGTAGCCCTTGGGATAGCGCCACCTAGGGGTTACAATTGTATAAGCATTGAATCGCATGTACTGTGTAACTGTAAGCGCTGAATCATACATATATATTTGCATCCCAACTGTAACCTTGCATGTATACACCTTCATTCTCTAACTACCCCCACCCGCACATCACATCTGGAAACAAGTCTCAGGACTCTGCTTGCCAACCTGGTAAAATTTGTCCTAAATAAATAAAAACTATCTGGATTCCAGCAGAATGATTGTTAGCTCAATGGTGCAAGGTCACAAAAAAATTCCACTCAGTTTTAATCAACCTCTCAAAGCACAACCCCCACACACACACACACTTGGAGGAGGCTCAAACCACAGCTTTCATTGCAGCATGCCCTGCTGGCTGTTTACCCTACCCATCTCCCTCGGCTACTGCTTAGATGGTTTATGCACAGCACTGCTGCGAGGTTCAGTAAGGAGATGAGCAGTGTTTGGCAATGGTGTGGGCTCTGGCTTCCTTCTCCTTGCAGGTATGGCCACAGAGTGTTTACTGTTCAGCTTTGGCTGTGATCACATTCAACAAAGCTGGCTGCCACAGTTTGCATTTTCTGTATCTACAGGTCCAGAACACATATAATATAAAGCTAATTATTTCATGATATGAAGAATATTTTACAGAATCGTATCTACAGGATCCCATTTCACTGTTGTTCCCAGGTGTGTGCACAGAGCAGTGAACAATTTTTAGATGTCTATCTGAACTGCAAATTATGATTCTACTTAACACTTTGTTCTTCCAAAGAAAACGTATGCCCCAAGCATTCACACTCTATAGCTGAAAACAGAAATGAATTAAGGAAACTGGTAATTTGCATTAATATTAAATTAAACAATACATTTTATCCAGTTTAGCTGCTTAGACTGTGTGTTTTTGAAATAGCAAGCTAGGTTACCAACTTAAAAGGTTAACTCCCCCCCCCCCCTCGGCTAGCCATGTAAATTACAAAAAAAAACAACTCACAATGCATTTAGTTAAATCAGGTCTATTTCACTTGGTTTTACGATTTTTTATTACAAGGGACATTTTTATTCCAGAATGTTTATGTAGCCAGCCCAGTGGCATGGTGGTCTTAGGCACTGAGAGCCACACCACCTACCACACTAGTGTCCCGGGTCTGGGAACAGACACAGATTACTCAGGGGCTGGCTGTGGGAGGGACCCATGCATGCTTGAAGTTCCCCATAGTCTTTGTCCCCACTACCTCCTCTGGTAGGCTGCTACAGTCATTCACTGCCCTTTCTGTGAAGTATTTCCGCATGTCTCCTGAACTCTCACCCTTTAGCTTCATTGCATGCCCCCCTTGTTCTAGTGTCTTCCTTTTCCTGAAACAGCCCCTCCACTTGGCCCCTTGTTCACTCTTGTGAGGTACTTGTAGGTTTCAATCATGTCCCCTCTCGCTGTCCTCTCTTCCAGGGAGTACATGCTGGATTCCCTGCGGCCTTTCCTCGTACGGCTTCTAATGCAACCCCCTCATCATTCTGACTGCCCTCTTCCGTACCGCCTCCACTCCTTCAATGTCCTTACAGAGGTGCGACCTCCAGAACTGGACACAGTACTCCAGGTGAGGCTTCACCAGTAAGCGATACAACAGTAGCATAACCTCCCTCCCTCCTTCTACTAGAAATCCCCTCTCCCAATGCACCCCAGCATCCTGCTAGCCTTTCCCATTGCTGTGTCACATTGCCCAGCTACCTTGAGGTCATCAGACATGATGACTCCTAGGGCTCTTTCTTGCTTGCTGACTGCAAGCTCCACTCCCCGCCCCATCTTATAAACAGCCCCTGGGTTCCACAGCCCTAAGTGCATAATCTTGCACTTTTTGGCACTGAAACTCAGCTGCCACCCTCTAGACCATTCCTCTAGCTTCCTCAGAGCCCTTTGCATTCTCCTCACCCCTCCCTGAGTGTCAACCCTGCTGCAGATTTTTGTATCATCCATGAAGAGAAGCACCTTTCCCTCAAGCTCCTCCGGAATGCCACTAATGGAGACACTGAAGAGGACCGGTCCCAGCACTGAACCCTGTGGCATCCCACTGATCACTCTCCTATCACATGAGTGGCTGCCATTTACCAAGGTCATTTATAACAAGTAGCTGGAATATTCAGGAACAACAATTTTCAGTTTTGGGTAGAAAAACATCACTAATGTTTTATTGAAAACACAGATAACCATGAAATTATTTTTCATTGTGAAACATGGCATGATACAGAAAAAAACTACAAATTGCCTGAGCAGAGATGAGAAAAACTACAGGTTCAATTGATCAAAATTTTAAAGCAGAAATGCCAGCCTGGTGGCGCTGAGGGTTGAGGTGCTGAACACCACACCCCGCACCAGCCGGTGATCCGGGTTCGGGAAAGAGCCCGGCCGCTGGGAGTCAGCAGGGAGGGAGAGGATTGAGCGTCCGACAAACAGCTCTCCTTTCCTGGGAGGGAGGGGGTCCACACTCGGTGCTTGACTGGCCTCTGGCAGAAGTCGGGGGCACGACAAGCATAGAGTAACAACTAGGGGATGGGGAGTGGTGAAGTTGGCGGCGATGCCATTACATCAGAGTGCGTACCACTCCCCCAGAACAAAGGAAAAATCAGCAGTCGGTCTCACAGATGATGGAGCACTGAGCAGAGATCCTGATGGCCCGCACCTGCCTGGTGACCCATCGGAAGTCTGACGAAAAGTTGATTGTCTCGGGGTGTACTCACCCCGCTCCGCCCTGTACCCGCCTAGGAGGTATAGCCAAGGCTCCATGGAGACTCGGCAGGGGATCAGGCAGGTTGTGGAGCAGGGATACTGCGATGTGTCTCCTGAAGGAGTGGAGACTGGACGCAGGGTGAGGAGCATAAAATTGTAATTTCAAAAAACTTGAAAGCAGAAATGGCGGAGACAGTTGTGTATGTTAATACTGGCGCCGAGACCCCTCTTACGGTTCTAAAAGCGATCTTGCGCACATTCTTTGAGTATGAGAATCGCAAGCTTAAGGTGAGGGGTTCTGATGAATGAATAAGTATGTACAGTATTTGTGTACCCCCACCTTCAACTGGCTGAGAGTACTATTAGTGGTGCTACAGAAGTACAGACGAAATCACATACTTGATAATGTATCACTTGTGATTTGTTTCCTTCAGCCCGGCCTCCTTCAGCTAGGCAATCATCCAGCCCTGTCACCTGGCCCGGACTGTGTAAAGACCCGCTTATCTGCCCCGTGGAGAGCTCTTCCCATGATAAGGATGGCGGGGAGAGCAGCTACAATCTCCCAGCTAGAGTCTAATTCAGTGGCAGTGGAGCTCCTCATGCTGGGTGGGTGGGCGGTGCGAGACCCAAGTGTGCCAGTGTAACCCCCCTGCAAATGGGGGTTCCCAAAAGACTTCCAGGAGCTTGCTTGAATGCTCCAAGCCTGAATGGTGTTTGGCGTTTAAGCCATTTATCTGTGAGTGTTTTTAGAGCCTCTGGTACTGTCTCTTTAAGAGCTGTCTGCTTGCAGACATAATTAGTTTGTATGGGGGGACTGTGTGTTTCTTTGCTTGAGTACCACTCGAGCTGCTGCCAATTCACTCCATTTTTGCAGTCACTAGGAGTGCAAAGGAACCTATCTGAAAGATGTAACTGTTTGCCAGAAATCATTTAGAGTAATAATGAAAATACAGTTTGTCTAACCTGCTTTCTTTGCAGTCAGAACTGTGTTTGCCTAGTTCCCCATTCTAGTTTTGAACTGCTGAACTGGACCAATCAGTGTGGGTTAAGGTAGCTCTAAAATGGTGCCTTGGACGAATCAGAACTTGGACTCGTAATTTGAGCCAGCCACAAGAGGATTGTATGGGCAGTGACTCTGGGAGATGTAGTTTGGACTTCGGCGCCTTTTTGGACCAACAGGGGCAGTCTATTGTGAGTGACAGCCAATCCAGCCAAGAACTGGGAGGAACTCAAAGGCAGTGCCTGGTTTTGTCTGTTGGAGTTTCAGTAGAGCTCTGGCAGTGAAGAGGGAAGGAGCCCTGTGCTTTTTCGGTGTGCAGTTTTAGTCGGGAAACGTGTGTAAGGCCCTGAGTCTGCAGCTTGTGTAACTGCTTGTTAGGACTGAATCTGTCCTGTGAAGAGAATCAAAGGATATCTGAAGAGGAGAAACCAGGCTCACCCTGTAGAAGACTGGAGAAATTGCTGAATTGCACTCGGTCTGTCAGGAACTGAATCTGCTGTGTGTTCTCCCGGTATTGTGCAGTAATTACGTCCGGGATAGAGAAGCAACCTGCCTGGTATAGTACTTCTTTTTACCATATAAATGTGTGAGGAGGCTTGTGTAGCTCAAGTGAATCCTGCTGCCATTAAAGGACTTTTGCCTGTGACTGTTTTCCATATAAATGTGTGAGGAGGCTTGTGTAGCTCAAGTGAATCCTGCTGCCATTAAAGGACTTTTCCTGTTGCAGCTTGTCTATAAATGTGTGAGGAGTCTCAGGAGCTCAAGAGTAGCCTGCTGACGTTGAAGGACCCTATCTTTGTTTGGAGGTCGTGAGTACTAATTCAGGGTCGTTCCTGTTGAATTGCCACATTAAATCCAAATGGAATTACTGTACTGCTGACTGTTTAACTAATTTTTCTTTTCTCTGTGTGAAAGGGCCCCTACCAGCTGCCACGGTTTGGACTAGTCACTAGGGCTTGGGTACCCAGGGACAGTAGCTGGTAGGGATAGACTGTGCACAGAGCCATAGGTAGATGAGTAAAGTGATAAGCTAATTAATCTGATTTCCTCCTGTCCTTGTTATATTCCCCTAAATAAATCAGAGCTGCTTGTTTCAGCAAAGTTATACTGCCTGAGGTATTTGTCTATGTTAAAGTATTGTAGTGATTGTTGCACTGTATCTTATTTTACAGGGGATCCCAGTGTCTGAAGTCCTGGGGAGGTAAGTGTATACTGTTGAAGGTAATTCTGATATATTGTGTGGGCCACTAGTGGGAAGAAAGGGGGGTTGCAGTGTCCCAGAGGGCTGTGACCAAGTTAGCTTAACTATTGCAAACCCTGACCTCTGGGTGGAGGCACCCGCCATCGGATCCAGGCCCCTCAACCTGTTAGTGGCAAATCAGGCAGGGGTAGTAGCCCCTGGGATAGCGCCATCTAGGGGTTACACCAGCATCATCCTGCCGAGCTTGGAGGGCATTTGTCCTTTCTTTGTCCCTCCCTCAAAATGCTGGGCCATGAATGCATGGCAGTGCACACATCGTACATGCATGCCACAAGGTCCTCGGCACTTCCCCTCCCACTGCCATACCCCATGAACTTGCACCACCTGGGCACCCTCAGGTAGCACTCAAGTGGCAGAGATCAGTCTGCCTCCCTTCCTGGAGGAGAAGAGCGTCCCCTCGGATGCTCTAGCCTCCTCCATCCAGCCAGCCCCAGACAAGTCAGGCTTGTTCTCAAACCCAGGTCATTGGCATAGTTCCTCTTTTATCATACTTGTTCTGTTCTACATATGACAAAGTACAAGACACTTACAATGCATTTAGTACAGACAATATAGCCATACCAAACAATACAGAACATGACACGGTCCACATTACTGAGATGTGAGTCACATTACTGGAATATGTTCACAGCAGTCCAAATCAACAAAATATGACAAGGAGTACCTGTTAGCGGGTGATGTTTAAGGTAGGCAGAATATAAAAACCGTAACAGGTATTACGGGACAAAGTCAGCACGGTCCTACATTATATACAGAAGAACCCGTTTCTGTCACTGAGCTAACTTTCTGTAATTTCCCCTGTAGCTCATACAGTAGTTTCCCCATGGTGTAACGTAATCATTTCTGAACGTTTGTCACAGTCTCATACTTACCCAGCTAGTGTAACGTTTATATAGTTAGTCTGACAGATACACAGTCAGTTATCTGTCAGCGTAGTTATAGGACCTATGCTGTCATCAAGCATCAGGAATGCTGCCCTACCACTGATTAAAGAACTACCATTGCTTGAACTGCTGACAGACCCTGCACGCTCAACTCAATTGAAACAAGCGCTGTGACCTTTTCTTTGCCTATCAGTACACTTGTGAATGACTTATTCTTTTTTATACATCCACGATATGACAACTTACATGCACTGAACACAGATCTCTCTCTCTTTCTCTTGTGGCTTAAGAGCATCAGAAGTGCTCACCTCTGGTTCAAGGTCCTTTCACCCCAAGGGACAAGGGAGGGGACACTCTGACAATGTTTTATTACAGCTCAGTAGCCATATTTCAACATGCTCTGGCTTTGCAATGAGACCACGCCAACGCTGAGCAGTGGATCTGAACATGAATATGTACAGTATGTGGTTGCAGTCTCACACTACCTGATAGTTTGTTTGATTTCTGTAATCGATTATGACTTTTAAGTTTAATTTCTTCTTCTTCTTTCTGTAAGTAGAATGACCCCCACTGTGTTTATTGCGTCTATGTCATGCTGCAGATGTTTTTATTATCCTGAAACACCAACAGAGTTTACATTTGTTAAAAAAGGCTATTTTCTTGTTCTGTGGTGAGACGCTTAGAGGAGTTCAACCTCAAAACTCAGCAGCTCCCATTCCTGAAAGCTCTGTGGGACAGCCAGAGAGTTGTCAACTACCTTTTGTTCTCAGCAGGATGAAGAGCAGAAAATGGCTCTATTCACAAATATCAGTTTCCCACTAATTTACTGCAACTGCTAATTTATTGCAGACCAGTTCATGCTTCCATTTCCGGGAGTCACAGTTTTAAATAGCAGCAGGGAATGAATGGGATTTTTTTTAGACAATTTATTTACCCCAGATAGCCCAGCTTAGCTGCAACATCTTGCTACCAGTGGGGTCCTGATTCTTCCTATTTCCACAGCTGGGTGGACTGCAGCACTGAGAGAATAAGGGGCTTGCTGAAGGTCATGCAGAGAGAATTTGGCTCTGGAGGGGTGTGAACTTGTGACCTCCCTGTTCCCAAACAGGTGCTCTAACCACTAGACCACACTGCCTCCAACAATTACAAGTACAGTCTAACTGCATTATGCTACCTCCTTCCAATAACCCCTTCCTTGGAAGACAACCAAAAAAAAAAAAAAAACCACAAATGCCTTGGTAGTCATTTATACAGCCAACAATGACATTTTGCACCAAACGCGCTACTACAAGAACTGTACAAAATGCATGAGCCCCTTTTGAAGCTTTAGCTGTCAGATAAAAACTGATTAGTAATTATATCATTCTCGGTGGCCACACAAAAGGCCTAGATTTGCTGGCCTGCTTATCAGATTATTTGAAACTGATAGCCTGAGGTCTGTGTACTGGCGGACTGGAAAGTGGAAAGGGATCGACTGACTGGCAGTTCGGCCAGAGTTATGATCCTTTCCCTTCCTTACTGGACAGTAGTACATTTTATATAATTATGGCACAGATGGACTATCGCCAACTCAGGGAAACGGGCTATGAAACCCAAAACTGTATCATAAAATGTCACACCCAGAACTCACGTGTGAGTCAAAATGTTCTATATTCAAAGTGGCCGGCTGGGTCTGAGTGAGTTAAGAGGAAGGAGAAGCTGTCTGCCGGATGGATGGGTGGGTGAACAGGAGTACCCAGAGTGTCCCTATATTGTGAGTTTGTTCTCTTATGGGTCTCTTCTGAGCACAGGTCCCCTCCTGTGCCAGGTGATACGTTCACTGCTGCAGCTGTTGCCTGTAAAATCTACTGGAGTTCAGGCAGGGAAGCCGATTCCCAAAGAGATACCACTGAGAGGCTCTTCATGCGCCAGAAAGAAGCTAAACAACATTCATTTGTCTAGGTCCCCCCCCCCAAGTGCTGAACTGTAAACTGTGCACTTGTACTTCTTGCAGGAGCAGCAGGGGGGGGCTGAAGCCCCTAAAATTCAATTATTATTTTACTGTACTGGGCCAATAATTACATTTTTCATGAGTTGATCCCCTCCCCTTTAGGGTTAGAGCCCCCTCCCCGCCTAGAAGGGAGCAGTAAACCCAGAGCTGCTCGGCTTGAATACTTCTTGTAGACAATGAATTATTTTTTGAGAAAGACTGTTAAAGTTGGTATCCCGCTACTCTGCATGCCCCAAGTCACACATATTACAGGATAAACCCTGGCTGACCCCCTCAACCAGGTGAGGGCCCTGTAATCCCCGCAGCCCAGTGGCCGGTTACATATTTTTTGCTCCTGCCCTTTATTAGGCTTACTGGTTTGCCAGACATTAAAGCTTCTGAGACCTCTAAGGTGCCTTTGTCAGGTAAGGCCTTTGAGGGCCTTGTTATGGGCACAAACAACTTTACCAGCTGCCCTGCCCTGGGAAGATTCAGCTCAGAGTGTCTAGTGACACGGACTTTTCTGATACAACATTGTAATGGAGAATATTGATGGGCAATTACGCTTTGCACACTGCACCAATGTATGGGCATCTCTGAGGAAATGAAGATTCTCAGAGACGAAAGCTGGACATCTTCGTAAATAATTTCTGCCCAGTTCCAAACTACTGCCAGCATTTTGTCTCCCAGGCAACTCAGAAACTTTCCAAGAATGGGGCTGTGAAAACAGAGTCAGCAATGTGGGGGCAGACACCGAGCACTGTCTCCCACAGACAACAAAGTCTCCTGGATCAGAAAAAAACAAAAACAAGGCCAAGGGCAGCCTAACAGCAGAGAGACCACAGCGCCCAAAGAATGAGGTAATCAGAAAAACAATTAAAAAAGGAGCTCTGGCAGATGGGTTGACATAGACATGGGCTAGAGACAGTCCATTTCCTGAAAGGAGCTGCAAAGCAGAATTAGAATATGGACTTCCTTCTCAATAGCAGTGTGAACGACTGGCGTGATTTTTTGGAGGAGGGGCAAACAAACAAACAAAAAACAGTGACTCTTGACCTGTCTTTGCCAAGGTCATGGTGAAGGTCAGTTTCGTTTTGTATCCATCAACATATTTACACCTTTTAAAAAGTAACTGAGGGGACAGTGGCAGACACAGAATAATATTTGGGGGAGCTAAGATGAAAAAGGACCCTTTTATCACTGCCTTCCTGCAGAATACACCCCCCAATACATTTTCAAGTTTTCTGAAGAGTGTGTGTGTGTGTGTGTGTGTGTGTGTGTGTTGGAGGGGGCAGTACGGGTATAACCTATAAAATCAGGACCCAGGCCTTTCACAGAAGGTAGTGACAGACCTGGGCAGTACTGGGGGGACTACTGAGCCCCCCAATGCTACCCATGCCCCTGCCAGTTTAAGCAGAGAGTGACAGTGCTGGCAACAGCAGAGGGAGTGGAGTTATTTTAAAAGTACAGAGTCTGAGTTAGAGAGTAAGGGGTTGAGGGGCCCAGTTTGCTTTTCATTTGTGTTTTTGTTAGCTGTTTATGGGGTCCAAGGATGGGGGGTGGGGTGGGAAAGGCATTTTGTCATTCTGGACCAAAGGAAACCAAAACTGCAACTTAGTTTGGACTGGTTTGACTGATACTTCCTGCCTTAACCAGGTTAAACTTTAGTCCACAGCTTTGCCCAAAAGTTTAAGTTGGTTCAAAGTGCTTGTACATTTTGTATATTGTAATGGTCAACTGGTTATCAATCAAAGGCACCAATCAATTAACAAGGCCCTTGTTAGTTGATCGGCATCCTTGATTGATAACCAGTTGACCATTACAATATATAAAATTAATTAGAAAGTAACCCCCCATAGGCTAGAATGGAATGCATCCCTGCACTCTCCCTGGCCTTGCATTATAACGTGGCTGTATGCGAGGGTGGCGCTATATACTGGGAAGCAACAGGACCCAGTAGCTGAAATTTTACGAGGAAAATACAATCTTCTTTTTGGTACCATCTACACCAAACGCTTATCGCAGGGGTAAAGCACCACTATATGCGGTGCAAATCTATATTTACAAAACTTGGTAGATCTCTTTCAGCATTACGAGTTGATACACAAAAAACTCTCTGAGTCACCATTTTGATGCGTGCACTGGGATTTTCCTCTCTGACATGCTCTCTGTGCTTTCCATCACTGCTGCACCAGTGACATCAAAATTACAAGTCGCCTTAGTTGAACAGAGGTTCACTTTTCAAACTGTTTCTGAATGATACTCGTCAAGGGTATGTTCGGCACTAAAGAGACCAGTCCCGTTACACCAGTACATCACAGTATGGGTTATCCGTGTTACTAACATCAGGAACAACACCCTTCGTAATCTTTAACCTAATCTTTGATAAATCAAATGTCTGGATTTTTCTAGGCAGCAGACTCATACTTCTGAGTCTTTCACGATGTTGATATTTTAAAGTTACCCTGTTGAACCTTCCCATATCCAGAGAAAGACAAAGAAAGGCCTCGAAGTGTTACAGAACTCCTTAAAGACCAGGCTGTACACTTGCCAGCATGCAGCAAAATTCTCTCTCATTACGCTGTCAACTGGTACCAAAATAAAACACCACTGCGACACTAGGAATGAATGATCAATTTTCAGAAGACTTTTAACCACATCAAACTGTTCAAAACATAGCAACAACTCTTGACTGCCGTTCTGGTTCACACGGAGAGCTGCGCCAGCCTGATATGATTTCTGGTGCACCTAACTGTTTGCGGCACACCACTGCCAGTGGCAACAGTGGCTGAGTGTCTGCTAATGGTGCTGGGTAACAATAGGAAGTCGAATGCCGCAGGCAACTGGGCGCACCTATACGAAGCTTGAGAATGCCTCCAGCATTTTGATTCCAGACCATGACAGCAGCTCAGTGTTCCAGAGAAAATTCCACTCCTGGGGTGTCCACACAGCTTAATCTGCAGCAGGAGCAGGTGGGGATATGAT
The DNA here is from genome assembly GCA_016271365.2 of Neoceratodus forsteri. Lineage (NCBI taxonomy): Eukaryota > Metazoa > Chordata > Ceratodontiformes > Ceratodontidae > Neoceratodus > Neoceratodus forsteri. The sequence goes on from JADMNL010000040.1 coordinate 6,473,017, forward strand.
AGAGACATACAAGTATCTTACAGGGAGGAACAGGGTGCAGGAAAACACTATTTTTAAGCGAAAAAGATGTTTCAGGACTAGAGGGCATGGGATGAAGTTGGAGGGAGGACGATTCAGAGGAAACATGAGAAAGAATTTCTTCACAGAACGGGTGGTGGACAAGTGGAACACCCTGCCAGAGGAAGTGGTGGGAGCTGAAACAATCACGGGATTTAAGAATGCATGGGATAGACATAAAGGAATTCTAGAGGTCAGGGGTAAGGGGCAACAGACTTCTAGGAAAACAAACTGAACTTACAAGCTCAAATGGGCAGACTAGGTGGGCCATAGGCGCTTATCTGCCGACACTGTCTATGTATCTATGTATGTATCTATGTGTTTTTCTGACCCCCCCTCAACAAAAAACGCTGCAGAAAGGTGGATGTAAATGCATCTTTTGTTGTTTCCTAGCCCCGCTGTTTCTCAGTCCCATAGGAAGGGATCTGAAGGAGGCTGACATAAACTGCCTGCCATAGTGAACACTTAGCCTTGTACTGGACTTGACCTGCTGCTTCTTTAACCAGTGCCACTGAGAAATAGGCAACATTACTGGATTCTTCTTCAGTGTGCTGCATGGTCTGACACTCAGAAAATGAAGATTGTTGCTAGCTGCTGGTTAGTAATCACACAGCATGTCCATCGAGCCAGCCAGTGAGAGTTATCCGTCTGCTGGCACTGCCAAGCTCCTGGGATACATTAGGTTTAACAGCACACCATTTATGTCATGTATGCTTTCCGCTGCCAGCACTTGACCGGAGATGTCTTGATGCCTCTTGTTTCATACAACAAAAGACCCACGACTAGCATCTGTGCCTGCACTAACAGCTGCTATGTTAATAGATTCATAGCATGGCTGTCCAGTGTTTTGTTGATTCCTGAACTCATGGAACAGAAAACTGAGATGTGCTACTTGCTAGGCCCAAATGTAGGCCCCTTTAATTCCCTTCCTCCCCTGTAATTAGTAGTTCATTCCAACTGATGCCAGCAGCAATACAGTGTGGTGGGGACACCCTGCAGTCCCACTGTGACTTAGCTGAAACAGGACCCTGCCCTGCTACCCATGAGTCCAGTGATGTGCACTATCACAGCCACGTGCGGTCACTTGGACATTAAATGTTTCCCCTCCATTCTTCTTTCCACTCTTCGACAACCACCGAAACAAAGTCCTCGGTTACTAGAAATGACATGTTGGATACCCTCTGAGAACTCGGTTACAACTTACAAACTGACTGGTGGTGCAAGGAACTGAACCACAGCCTCTGACTGCCATTGGTTCTCCAGCTAGGCACAGTTACTGTCTACCTGACCTGTCCTATGCAACACAGATAATGCAATTACAAATTGCAGAATGAGGGAACTCTTAATGGGTAGCGACCATAACATGGTCAAATTTTCCCTGGAAATAAAAATAGCTCCTCAGCTGGGGGTTACAAAGGTTATACGTTATGACCTCGCCAACTATAATTTGCTTAGGACACACTGGTTAGTAAATGGAATTGGAAAGAGGCATTTGGGAATCAAGACATAAACACAATGTGGGATACGTTCAAATGCTTCCTACTGGAGGCAGTAAAAAGAGCATATACCAACTGTTAGTAAATACAACTCCAAGGGGAAGATACCACCATGGTTTAGTCAGAAAATCCATAAGTTAATTAAATCTAAAAATAGGCTTTATAAAAAGGCCAAAAAAGAAGGCACAAGGGAATATAGAGAGAGAGAGATACAAAGAAGTTACAGAAATTAAAAAAAAAATTGGCTAAGAAAAATAGGGAACATAAACTTATAACAAAGGTAGCTGATAAATGAAAATTATGTACTTACCGTAGTTATTGATCTTCCTGGACACAGTCTCCATCACTCATTCACAATAGTGGGATAGCGCCAGAGGTGCTAGGTCCAAATGGAAGCCAAACATTTTCTGAAGGGTCGGCGCAGAGACAGGACCATGCATGCGCGGCACCGCGAGACTAGCTCGTGCCTGTGTAGGCTATCTCGGCGTTGACCCTCCAACCACCTCAGTACCTTTTCGACTGAGGAGGTGTAGCATAACTAATGAAAATAACTTATCCTGACTTTCTGGGCCTGAGAGGGCCAGGTTGGCCCTTGCAAGAAGGGTCAAAGAACAATGTCTTCACAGCCTGAACCATAGGATCATGAAGATCAGGAAAGAAAATGAGTGAGCCCAGGGGATGGAGGGCGGGTGCGTGAATGAGTGATGGAGACTGTGTCCAAGAAGATCAACAATTACGGTAAGTACGTAATTTCCATATCTTCCTGGACTCAAGTCTCCAGCACTCATTCACACTAGTGGGAGAGTACCAAAGCTAAAACCAACAACCCTGAGTAGGGTGGTAGGAGATAGGGCTCACTCAGAAAGGACGGCCAAGGACTGTCTTGCTAATAAAAAGAGCTGTCTTGGAAAGATCATCTAGAACATAGTGCTTACAAGATATGTGCTTGAGTTCTAACTCACCACTGTGCAGAAAACTGCAATGGACACAAAATGAAACTCTGCCTGGAGGCCGTAACCACTCTAGAAGAGCAGCGAGAACCCGGCCCCACAATTTGGTCTAGGACAAAAATTAATGGCATCAAAGACATGTACTAATCTAACATAAAAGGATCTCAGAAACTGAAAGAGCCAGAAGTAAAGTCTACTGGTTCAGGGTAGACCGAAAAGCGCAGATGCAAACTCCTACTACCAAGCACGGCTGACCTGTAAACAACAGGTCCAGGAGCACTTGAACCCCTTACTTGGTGAGTAAAAGACGGTCCAGGTGGGGTTAGCCCAGCAAGGAGAATGGTTTCCACTTAGTCACTGAAACCCTCCTGATGGAAGGCCAAGCACGACTTAGAAGCCTCTTGTGGTGGTCTAGTAGAACCAGATCCTACCCACTTCTTATTCCAAAAGGAATCATTCTGCCCCTGTGTGCCTACAAGTGTAGTAGCAGTCTCTGAACTAAGGGAAAAGAGGCAAAGTGTACAGGAGGACGTGTCCACTATGGAAAAACATTCCGACAGAAAAAAAAACAGGGTCTGGATTTCTAAGGCAAATAGAGGCAGATGTGCAACTAGGGGGGATGCAGCAGGACCAAGTTCGGGATAACCCATTCACTGAAAGTGATTGAATAACGGCAGAAGAGACTCAATGCAGTGAGGCACCACTCGCTCCGGCCTTCCTGAAGAGAGAAGGAAAGGACTCTAGTTTGCTTGCTGATGAAAAACAAACATCACAGTTTCATCACCCACTTGAAGTGGGTAACTTTATGAGCGACTGGCACGGAACCAATGCGCAGGAACCGAAGGTGTGAATATCGAGAAGCCATCTCTGAAAAAAGACCTACTTGACCTACGGTCAAAAAAGGAGCATGCCATCTGTTAACTTGAAGTAAGCAAGGAATTAGGAACCTGAGTTCCGACTCACTGGATAGTCACTTCTGTTGCTCTGAGGCTCTGATCAAGAAAAGAAAGCCTGATAAAAAAGAGAAACCAACAGACTGGGCAGCCGCCTTGGCCTAGGGAATATCCCCGAATAAGAAAAATCTCTCTTGGAGAAATGAGATAACCCATACCTCCGCTGGATCAGACTTACCCTAGGGGTAGAAGAAGTCAGGTACTCTTCACAGTAGTTTAGAGACGACCGCCTCAGGGGCTGAGGTGAAACCTGTCCAGATCCAAAAGGATGGTATCAGGTAATTTCAGGCTAGGCCCTGTGCTGTGATGATTTTCTGTTCTTTTCTTCTTTTTTTTTTTTTTTTACCATTAGTCCAAGCCTGACAAGGCTTTCAGGCTGCCGTCTCACAAGGATTGCCTGTTACAAGAATGATGAAGATGTCATCCATCTGAGGGGCAAGAGGAGCCTGAGCATCCATAACTGAAATCATGACTGGACCAATGATCACAGCCGAAGAGATGTTAACCACCTGTTGCCGATGAAGCCACCGAAGGGGCACTATCACAAAGGGGCTATATACCCCTATCAAAGGAGCGGAAGAGCCTGTACGGCTCCCGACCATTGAATTAGAATGTTCCATAGAGTGTAACTGTCCTGACGACCGAAGAGTCTAGACGCAGAAGCGTTTGGTCCACGGATGCAGTCTGAAATACTATAGTGGACTCCATCACTGAGGAACAACTGAAAAGATCTTCCATCGTGGACTCTGGTGATAGAGAAGGCTTGCCCTCCAGTCTATAAAATGAGTCATCCGCTGTATCACCGACAAGTAGGAAAGGGAGAGACTCATCCAGATGCACTTCTACCCCAGAAGGACCCCTAAAGGGAGGTCTAGGTCAGAGCCACTAGAGACTCCGTCACCAGGAAGGGTGTCGAGGAGCTCGGCACCACGTAAGAAGCCGGGAAAGTGCTAAGCGGAATGAGGGATTCCACTGGCAGAACAGCACAGACGAGTTCCATCAGTGGAAAACCGCTGGATGTCACAAGATCCCACGCAGACCACCACTCACAAAGATCTGCGGAAAAATAATCCACAGAACAGGAATTAATTCTGCGGAAAACATCTCACCACAAGTTCCGCAGAAGAAGAGGTCTGCGGAAGGAAAAATCCACCACTAGTTCTGCAGGACAGCACCAACTGGCACCCCCCGTGGCACCAGCATCACAGGATGGCACAAAGCAGTGTCTATGCCATCCTGGGCAACACCTGAGGGCACCTGTGGCGGTACCCACAGGCAGCCCTGGCACTCGAGGGCACCACAGGCACCCCCGGCACCCGCAGCAGTACCCACAGGCACCCCTGGCACTCATGGCACTTGCAGGCACCCACAGCACCCATGGGTGCCCACAGCACCACCTGAGGCACCCGTAGGTGCCTGTGCTGCCACCTGCAGCACCCACGGTGCCACCCCCACGGCACCTGCCCACGGTGCCACCCGTGGCACCCGTGGGTGCCCGGCGCCACTTGCGGCACCCGTGGGTTCCCATGGTGCCGTACATCACCCGTGGCACCGCCAGCAGTGCCAGGAACCAACAGCACCAACAACAGCACCCGCGGCACCATGTGGCACCAACAGCACCTACGGTGTCGCACAGCAGCAATGGCGCCACCCACGACACTGACACCAACACCAGCGGTGCCGCGTACAGCACCGACACCAATTCAAGTGGAGCCGCCATAGTGCCACTCCAAGATGCCAGACCTGTGGGGTAACCCATGGCGTTGGCCACAGCACCAGGACCAACAGCACCGTGGAGAAATGCCAATGGAGAAAATCCTGAGGAGAAGGGAAGAAGGAAAAAGTGGTGCCTGTGCCGGCCCCTGCGTGGAAAGAGGGGAAGGGGTAGGCATGAGAGGTCGACGCGATGGCAAAGGCACCAAGAGAGCACCACACACATCCTGATCCAGTTGACCCAGCCCCAGTCCAGCGACTCCAAGGCCCGGAGGCCCCGAAATTGGGAACACTGGCCAGGAAAACTGGACAGAAGTCGAACCCCCTGCTCCACAGGAGTGGCCCAGAGGTGAAACTGCTCACTGGAACGCCATCGAGGACAGAGATGGAGTCCGGAGTCGAAGAACGTGGCCGTTAAGAGCGGGGCCAAGGGGAACCCACCAAAGTCGGTTCAGGCCTATCACCCCTCCCAACTGACAATCCACATGCAGATGTACCAAAGGGCAACCTCGAGCGGCAGCAATTCGTCTTCCCCCAACAAGGAAGAAGAGCTCAAGGTTAAGTGGAGCCATATACCCGGAACCGCCAGATTCATGTTTCGGTGGACTGTCCCTGAGCACAGGACTGTCCATAGTCGGACCCCCCCTTTAGCAAAAGGCGGCGGTTCGACACAGCCCCTCTGCCATAACAACTTTCAAACGAAAGTCTTCCTACCATCACTGCTACCGTCTAAGGATGACTCTGTTGATGGCAGGTGAGAATTTCTTTTTCTTCTTCGTAAAATAAGAAAATACTACTAAAAATGTTAAATTAAACAAATACTTAATGGCTAAAAGCTGCTGTCGTATAGATGTAAACTTTGACTCTGGCAGACGAGCGATGTCAACATCCAAGCGCACTCTACGGCAGAAGAAAAGGAACTGAGGCGGTTGGAGGGTCGGCGCTGAGATAGCCTACATAGGCACAAGCTAGTCTCGCAGTGCCGCGTATGCATGGTCCTGTCTCGGCGCCGACCCTTCCGAAAATTTTTGGCTCCCATTTGGTCCTAGTGCCTCCGGCACTATCCCACTAGTGTGAATGAGTGGTGGAGACTTGAGTCCAAGAAGATCAAGAAAGCTTTCTATAACTATATTGAAAATATATAAAAAAAAACTGAAATAATGTTGGTCCTTTAAACGTGGAAGGGAAAGTAATTAGTAAGTGCCAGGATATAGCTTTGGAATTTAACAAATATTTTCATAGCATATATCAGAAGGGGGCTCCACTTCTATACAATACAGAGGTAATGCCTAATAGTAATATAAACATAACCACTGATATGATTGAAGGGACACTGCTGCAGTTAAACCCTAACAAATCCCCAGGTCTGGATGAACTCCACCCAAGACTATTGAAGGAATTAGCTCTAGTTATATCAAAACGTCTTCAGATCATTTTTCAGCACTCAATTATAGAAAGGAAGGTCCCACAAGATTGGACATCAGCCAACATCACCCCCATCCATAAGAAGGGGCCCAAGATGGAATGTTCTAATTATAGGCCCATAAGCCTGACTAGCATTGTGGGTAAAACCCTAGAGTCCCTGATTAAAGAAATGTTGGAACAGCACATAGCCAAAAGTGGATGTATAGATCTGTCACAGCACAGTTTTAGAAGGGGCAGGTCTTGCCTGACAAATCTTGTACACTTCTATGAACCTGAGAGTGAGGCTTTGGACAATAATATACCAGTGGATATTAATACGATGGATAACATCCTTGTTGAGGATGAGAAGACAGAGGGTCTCTTTTTAAGGGGTTTCACATCAACGTGGATGCCTGTAGACAGTGGAGTCCCGCAGGGCTCGGTCCTCAGTTCAACACTGTTTAACATATTACTAGCCTCTGTAACAGGAACATCTAAAACCTGGGCATCAATGTTTGCTGATGATATCAAGATTGGGGCACTAGTTACAAACAAGGAGGATGCGACCAGCTTTCAACAAAGTATAGACTTATTGGCAAAAATAGCAGCAAACAAAAAATTGAGGTTTAATATATCAAAGCGTAGGATTATGCACCTGGGATCAAAAACAGCAGATTCCCTTATATACTAAACAGACACCATCTTCAAGAGAGTGGTACAGAGAAAGATCTGGGCATAGTGACAGACAACAGTATACAGTTCTCAGAACATTCTAAGCATGTAACAAAAGGCTGGCCCACCGGCGCAGTGGTTGGATTTCCGCTTGCGACACCAGTGACCCGGGTTTGGGAATGAGCCCGGGTCACTGGAGGGCCGGCCGTGGGGAGAAGCATTGAGCGTCCTAGGGACAGCTCTCCTTCTCCAGGGGAAGGGGTAGGGGACTGGTCCGGCTCCTAGCGGAGGCTGGGAGTATCACAGGACGCACGGCCCAATACTAACTGGGGGAGGAGCGGACGTCGGCGTATGCTGCGACGTCACTATGCTGCCCCCAACAGAAAGCCAGGAAAATCGCTCACTGGCCCTCCGGATCATGGCTCTCTGTTCCCCAAGGACCTCCAGTGCCTTCCCGGTGCGTCCTGTTCCCCAGCAGCATCCCCATGCCCTAGAAGGACGTGCTGGGGCTACCCTTCCCCTGGTGCCTTCCCCCTCAGAGGAGAGGGACCCACATGGTGAAGGGATATACCGGGGGTCAGCTGCGATCTGGGGACTAGAGGAGGGCCGGGCAGGGACAGGAGAGGTCAGGGGGAACTTGGCAGAGCCTGAAGGAGTGGAGGACCAGCGAGCACGGGGGAAAAAAAAAAAAGCATGTAACAAAACAGAGTTATGGTATACTGGGTGCTGTTGCGAGGAATATCAGGAGCAGAGAGAGAGAGAGAGCTGATGATGCCACTGTATGCCGCATTGGTGCGCCCCCATCTGGAGTACTGTGGTAGCTTCTGGGCATCACATCTGAAGCAGAATGTTGCCAGACCAGAAGGGGTGCAGAGGAGAGCCATGAGGATGGTTAATGGTCTGAGAGAGAGTACATATGGGGAGAGGCTGAGACATTTGGGCATGTACTCCCTGTTGTATAGATGACATAGAGGTGACATGTGCATGGTATATAGGGCATTCAGAGAGAGTTCCCTTTGGGAATGCATGGGCTTGAGTGCTAGAAATTGCATAAAAACAAACAGAGGGCACAGGTTCCAGCTCAAGGGTAAGGTTTACAAAAAGAACAACAGAACTGCAGGAGACCGTAGTAGCCTGTAGTTCATGGATCAATTTAAATGATCACTGGATGATTATTACACTGATGAAAGATATCAATCTTAGATGAAATATGTGCAGGTCAACAATGGCTCACACTGCAAGTACCTGAGTAAATTCTTATGATACATCCTTTATCAGGTTGTGCATTAGCAGCTATTTGCCATTTTAGCTCTGACCAGACTGTGTTTGGATTGAGATCAAAACATGCTTAACTTTTGGGGAGCGCTAGAGAGCCATCTTCCAGGCAGGTCGCACTCCCCAGTACCTGCTCACCTCGTGCTGCCAAAATTTATAAAAATTGCAGAAAAAAGTTATTGTGGACTAAACTAAGTTACAGAGATCGATGCTGTGGATCATTCTGAACCAGAGGATATAAACTGTGGAAATGGGAAGGCAGAAGGTGCAACCTTAGGGGACTGCTAAGGATCAGCAGCAATCACAGTCTAGTAAGGTCGTAGGACTGGCGGGTGCGAGTGGCACCCCACTATCAACGGAGCCACCTTGGAGTGCTATGCTGGAGTCCATGCAGGCCATGGACTCCAAAATCAAAAAAACACTTCAGAAACTGGAGTCGCACGATGCTGCAATACAAAAGATCTCCGGAACTGTAATGGAGGTAGAATAAAGCTCCATCTCAACGCTGGCAACAATGGCCAACTTAACTAAAGAGAACAAGCAACTGCGAAGCCATTTAGAGGCCATCAAAAACAAACTCCGCTCCAGGAACATCAGACTGCTGGGGGTTCCCGAAGGAGTGGAGGGAACTAAAGCTGCTTGCATTTTTAGTGTCCTAGATGCAAGGCAATCTTGCTTTGCCTGAGAACTTTCCATGGTCAGCTTTAGTGAAAGCCTACCGGGTGAACCCAAGGGTGTGTCCATTGGTGCCAAATCAACAACGCACCATTATACTTAAGTCTTCGAGCTTGGAAATCCGGGTGAGGTGATTCGGGTGGCTCGAAATGCTTACCCTTTAGAAATCAATGACTCAGATGTCAAATTATTCCTGGACCTCTCGTTTCAACCGAGGTCTAGAAGGAAACGTTTTGATGCAGTAAGGCAAAGTCTATGTACTATAGGAGTTATTCATTCTTTCCTTCTGCTGGCCAGGCTCCAAGTGATGTATGGGGGAAAATCATGGCAGTTCAGCAACCCACAGGATGTGGGGCACTGGCTAGAGAAGATGGAGGGAGAATTTCTGAGCCGCAGAGAACAAGCAGGCTCACTCCACTCTGAATTGGACAAGGAGGACTGAGCTGTGAGCAGAACTGCAACATGATGCAGAGTTCCCTTTCTGAGATGCCGCAAGATTGTTACTGAGCCACCATCCAAAGACATTCTGAGAACTGTTACCCTGTTTTCCACAGTTCGTCTAATTATGTGTTGGGGGGGGGGGTAGTAAACTGGGCACACATTTATGCTGTATTTCTTTTATTGGTGCTCATGATGGCAATGAGCGTGGGTTTTCTCACCATCTTAAATCGTTGCCCAGTGCATGTTTCCCCGCATTAAGAGGCAATAGCCTCAAACAAATGTTTTTCAAGTATGTATTTTCAAAAGTATTACTGTCTATAGCTGCATTGTTTCTGTAACGTTCTTAATTTTGCTGTCTGCAAGGATATAGAGAGCTCTGACTGACACAGGGTTTAAATGGAAAAATGAGGTACAGGAGAGTTATTAGTGGGCCTAAATATTTGTTGGGTGTATACCTATTGTATTGAATGAGGTTAAATAACAAATGCATGACTGTGTAGTCTTTCTTCCTTTATACAGTATTCTCCCCAATGGACAAACCTAATGCCGTTGAAGAGGTTGGCAAATAGTGAAGAATTATTTTGGACTAGCTTTTCTGGATACCCCCAAATCCTTGTATACCAGACTGCCGGGTTTTACAATGTATGTACTCCATATTATCCAATGTAGGGGCAACTATGCCGTCTGCTGTTGTAAAGTTTTAGTACCCTATACGAGTAATGTACTAGTATGTGTATGCTTATACAGAAACTAATAAACATAAATAAAAAAAACATGCTTAGCTTTGGACTTCTGCTGTTTCATTGGAGATCAAATGATTACCCAGTTATAGCACTGCTAGTAATCACACACATTGGCAGCACTTTCAGCAGAGCTGCTGGATGCAAGGAGTTTCTTTGTTTTGGCGCTGGTCTACACAGTTGGAGAAATAAACCCCTGTGATTGTGATAATCAGCGTTTCGCTCAGCGGGCAGTGTCCAGAAATCTCCTTCTCATTTATAATACAGTTTTTTGGTACCCCTTGGGCTTTACAAATTTTCTGAAAACAAAACCCAGTTTTTCTTTTTGCTCAGGAAAGAATCCAGTATACCAGTTGGGCAATAGTTTTAAGACCTCTTTAATAAATACCTAGATTTATTGTTTTTAGCTATTGTTTTTTGTCACAGTGGTTGGTCCAGCATACCTTCAGCTTGGTATCCTCTCTCCGCCTGGCTCATAGTTCATTCCTCCCCATGATGGTCCTGCAGACCACTGTGCATGGGGTGCACCCCTGTGTGCCCCCTTCCCTCCACAGCAGGGCTTTTCCAAGTCCTCAGAAACCATACAGCAGAGGCCACTAAGGGCACCAGGCTGAATCACTGGAGGAAGGGTCACAGACTGTAATCTATGCATGCTCCAATCACTTGTCTTGTCTCTCCCCTATAAAGGCCACCCTTTCCAATTATTTGAGGCATACCTTTAGTTATGATGTTCAAGTGTCCCATTTATCTGTTATTAAAGACACTGCCCATGGGCGGACCCAGTGGCACTGCTGCAGTGTGTCATACTGCCAGCTAGGAGACCAGAGTTCACTTCTGCACCCTAGAATCAGCTTGGATGTGGACATGTCTCAGAGGTGAGGTGCTTCACTCCAATGGAGGAAGGGTACAAACTAGGGGCAATTGGATATCCATTTTCAGATTCAGATACCTCAGATTCCGACCCTAAAGTTAGGATTTAACGGATTTAGTTACTGAAAATCCTAAATCCCGATTAGTAGGATTCCAAATTGCATCTGGATTCCAAAATCCATCATTTAAATAATTAATCGAATCAGACTCAATTCTGGATTAGGCTAGTCCGGAATCCAAACCTGTACTAACAGATCAGATTCTATGATATCCAATCATCCACAGTACAGCTCCTTCCAGCTGGCTAAGGAGCAGCACTATCACCTGGCATGAAGACAACCATCTGCCTTCCCTCCCAGTCAGTGGAAAGAAGCAGCCATAGTGATCTGACTGTTGTGGTAGGGGCAAAAGGACTAATGGGGGAACTAAAATGGGAAACAAACACACTGCTCAGTGAGCTAGGCCTCTTGAGATGAAGCCTACAGCTGACAAATGGGGAAATAATGAAACCATAAAATATACAGCAGGTAATAGTCCCATGTTATGGTTGAAGCAGAGTTCAGCAGGCTTCACAGATACAGAGAATACAATCAGGAAAACACAGAGGAGGAGAGGTGGGATGTTATAATTATACACAACATAAAGTGACAAATGCCTAACAGGTAAATGTAGCCCTTGTGAAACATTAAATCTGTAAAACTTCACCCATACGTGAGAGTCAGGACTCCTCTTTGGAACAAATAAAATCTTCGTTTCATGCCCATTGTTTTCCCACAGTACAAAGTCTGAAATTTAATCAATCTGTTAATGTTTGAAGTTTGCCTTTCCTGGTATCAGTTAAACACAGAGATGTTAAAACATTAATTGGAAGGCAACCTGATACTTTTATAATAATGACATGGATCTGAAATCCATCACTGCCTTCTTATGGAGATCATAATCAGACCCAGGGCTAATTCATCTTTCATTTTGGTTTTCCCTTCCAACGAATGCAGTAATACAACTGTCATAGATATGAAATTAGGATACTCCATTTTGCACAGAACAGCATAGGGAAGGAGAAGTCACTGTTTTATTTAATAAAGCCCCCTTTCTGGAGAAAAGAATATATATATATATATATATATATATATGAAATTATTTTTTAAAATTCTATTTTAAAACGCTGGTCACTCAGAACCAAAGCATGCCCCCAAAATACTCCTTCTTATCAGGAAAAAAAATCTGCCTTTCTTTTATGCAAATGCATTTCTAGCAGGGTAATTCAGCATGAACGCATGAACAGATGTTGAATTACATCAATAAATCTAACACTAAGGTGGTCACGTCGCATAAGGTGATGCCAAGTGCCTTATGTCCCTGTTTTATATTAATGAAAGTAACCAAAGATCAGGAGTGTCTCAATGCTAGAACTAAATTAAAATGTTTGTTTTTTTCTGTTATACTGTATATGAGGGTTTCCAGCTGTTACAGGGGAACATTTATGAACTGTGTCCATGATAGTTTGAAAGGCTGTGACAAGATCTTTGAACAAGGTATTGAGTTCCTCTGTAGTTGGCAATAGTCCAGAGTGTAGGCGATTATGTATGCACCATAACTGATACTACATTGCCACCATAACTGATACTACATTGTCACCATAACTGATACTACATTGCCACCATTTTTATAACCTTATGACATCACTGAAGATCAAGCACAGAGATCCTATATATAAAGACTACAGGGGACATCACGTGGAATACTAAGAGCTTTCATGCCACCATATCCAAGTGGCCTACACTGAGGCCCACATATTCAGAAGAGATGCGCTGAGCATCTGCGGATTTGGGATTACTACCTACATATCTGAAGCATTTTTTTTTTCTTTTGACATTTTCTAACTAGAAAATTTTGCATCTGATAACACTTAGTGTGATGTTTGGAACAGTACTCTACCTAGAGGTTGACATGGCTAATTCTGTTCCTCCTTATATGGCATCATCCCGATGACCTCACTAACTGTGACATCACAACTGACCAAGAAGAGCCAATCACTTACTGCATGATCAGTCACTTGTGTGATGCCACAATCGGTGAGGTCACAATGCTGATGAGGTATAAAGAGGAACAGAACTACATACAGTATATCAGTCTCCAGGTATAATACTGTTCTTCACCTCACACTTAATATTTATTTATTTATTTATTTATTTATTTATGTTTTTGGTGACCAGATAGGTGCACTGATCCAGAGGACCATTTTCAGTCATGACCTGGGCCACAAGGTGGCAAAAAATAAGGTACAGGTGCAAACAGTCAATTACAAGATACAATACGTGCACGCCCAACAGCTGGCGACGAGGGTGGAGGAAGAGAACAATGGTAGTGCAATGACAATGTGCAGACAGGGTAGACAGGTAATGCTATATCGGTATGTACATAAGCATAGCCGAAATACAGACAGTGCAAGGCACAAGCAGTAATGGTATACAAGTACATGGTCCAGTTCAAGTACATGTGAGAAAAAAACAGTTGCTGTAATAAACATTCAAATAGGAAAACAATCACAGTTCATGACATCAAAGGGTCAAGGCAGGAGGAAAGGGGGGGCAGGGGCAGGCTTAGGGGTGGGGTCAGGAAGGAGAGAGATGGGAAAAGGGGCAGGCTAGTGGGGGTGGGGGGTATAAGTGTTGTAGGGCATCAGGTGAAAGTCTGAGTGTTATTAGAGCATAGTCGAGTTGTAGACCCTAGTGTTGCTGTACGAACAGTGACATTTTGCAGCAGTGAGGAGCCAGGTCTTCAGGTTATGTTTAAAAGCTAGGTGGTAGGGGGACGCGCGAACAGACAGGGGAGCTTGTTCCATAGGGAGGGTGCTGTGACTGAGAAAGCTTGGGTTCCCATGGTGGTGTAGGCTTGGGGTACTTTAGCGGGGGGACTGAGGATGCCCTGAGATTCCTACGGACCACTCTACCTGTCAAGAGGGGTGAGTAAGGGGACACATGTTGGTTCCTGAGGGAGTTGTCCACCAGACAGTCCATCGCATAGTCAAAGCGATCTTGTAGGGTGAGCCACCCAAGTGACTGGTAGAGTGAGCAGTGGTGGGAGCGATAAGGGGCTTGAAGGACAAATCGACAGAGTTATATGTCGAGTTTAGCTGCTTGTGCAGGTTGGTTGGTGGATAGGTGCGAGTAAACTTGGGAGTAGTACTGCCAGGTGGAAAATGTGCTAATGAGCAAATGACAAGAAACAAAAAGTACTTCAGGACTAAAAAGTAGCACTAGCAACAGGCTCCTTTGAAAAACTGATAACATGTTCTCCTGATGTTGCCGCTACTAGTTCTTTAAATGGAAATCACCACAAAATGGAAGATTATTCAGCACCACTTATGTTCTGTGGCAGGATACCAATTCTGTGGCAACTTCTGTGGCCACAGAAACTAGGGATTCCTTTCAACTGCCATTCTTGTGATACAAAAGTACTCTACTCTGCTCCCACATCCACTGAGTCCCATTGTACTAACTCTTGCTATAACAACATGTCATTGCAGTGGCAACATGAATCCCGATTTGAGTCTTGTATGGTGGTTCCACTATAACAGATCTAGGATTCGAATACCATCTGGCATGTGCTGACATTTTGATTCAGAAGAAAAATGGCTATATCCTAAACCTGACACCCCTCTGCACTCAGGAGCTGTGAAGTACAGGGCTGTAGACAGGAACACTTTAAGTGCATCAATGAGACCAGATAGTCTTCCCTGAGTAGCCCTGTTTACACTGCCACAGTGCTTTGAATTCTCCACCACTCCTCGCAAGCTGCGCTGTGTCCCGATTTGGTAATTGACTGTTTACATAGCCTCCCCATGCTGCGCTGCAAGTTGTGCCACAGTGGGGCTGTTCTTTCAGTGGGGGTGTGTTTCCTGAGACTGTGGGAAGAATCGTGGATTACGGGAAAACTGGGCTGCGTAGCGGATCAAGCGGAGAAGTGAGTTTACAGTTCAGGAAAACACGCTCGATCTGCTAGACATCCCCTCTCCTGAATCAATACAAAATGCAATTCACATGGCTCCTGAAGCACCTTGGTGAGTGTCCACACAGCAGCATTTGCAGTGCATCAATCTGTACGCATGGGTTGATGCGCTGCAAATAGGGTGATGTAAACGGGGCTAGTGCTTCAATCCTCCACATCATCTATCACTTCTGTTGCTCTCCTCTGAACTCTTTCTAGCAAATCTATATCCTCTTTAGAAAATGGACAGCAGAATCCTAGCCTTCCGATTGTCTAGGACACGCATCTAAGCAGGCGGGTATTTTTCAATAGAGCCTGCTTAGAAAAAGTGCCAATTCGGGGTACCCCATCACTAAGGGTTTTCTTGGGCACCCTGAATTTTTAAACAGAGCAGATGCCATTTTTTCCCACTCGCTAAGTGGGACGTAAAGCAGCACTCAATTTACCCCTGTTCCCCCTAGCAAAACATGGACAAAATGTGAAATAATGTAGAAAGTTTCAACAACAAAATGACTCCAAAATCACAATCAGTGTCACACATAACAGTAGCTCTGCTACCACTTCTGTGTATGAGAGGAGCGGCATTTTCCTTGTTTTCCATACCGCAGATGGACATTCATCTGTGGTATGGAAAATGAACAAAATGCCACTCCTCTTGCGCACAGTAACCATACCGAAGCAACTGCCATGTTTGAAAAAACAGGAAAGACTTTTTATTTTGCAGCAGTTTCTGTGCCCATACCAGCATAATTTTCTAAAGCTTAGCTGCAGCCTGAAGTGAAGACCTTCTTCGCAGTCACATGCTGAGTCTCCCAAACTGTACTTTCTTCATTAATCCAAATCACAACTGCTCCTGGCCCAAGTATTAAGAACAGAACACTTAAAAGCTAGTCTGAAAAATGAAAAAGTATAAAATGCAGGACGCAAAACTGTTCCACACAGGGGCAGGTCTTACTGAACAAACACAAGCAGTCTGCTATGAGGACAGCAGCTGCATTCCGCAGGCTCTTTTTTTTAACTATGGAGTCTCCTTTAGGACAAAAGTCCTTCATTCCAACACAGGCGGAGGAACTATTTAATTACAAAACTTGTTATAAATAATTTTTTTAATTAACAATGTTTTATCAAATATTTTTTTTGCACAGTGCCCATTTTCTAAGTGCAATAATACCCAACAGGGTGGGCGGTATTGGGAAAGGTATCCCGTGATAATCACGACGCAAATATAGCAATGCAAAAGTAGCGACCGAAGAATAGCGAAAAAAACTTCAGCGACCATGCAATAAGAGAGACTAAACGTTAATAGCGACTACTCCTACAATAATAGCGAAGGAATATTGCATTGTAAGAGACCTTTTCATTTGTTCATTGCAGGCGACTCCACCACAGCATGTAGATAACGCCTGTCATATTGCAATTAATGAAGTCTGTGATCTAATATTGTTTTTCCCATTTGTTGGTGGCTGAGCGTTTTTATATTACTGGTATTGCCACACTGTGGGCATTTACTGCACCTAAAGTTACCCTTTGGCTGTTCCAGCATCCATTCATATATTCTGTTTCTCTTCCTCAAATAGTGTCTTAACTGAAAAAAAACACTTTTAAATGAGTCCCTCTTTTCTATGTCATCCTTGGTCTGGCATGTGCTGTGTTGCTGAGGCTGGGTTCAGCTCCCAATACTCCCCAGTGTCGTTTGATGACTGCATTGATTTCATTTGATGCACTGGTGTATATTGTACTGAATGATATTTTATTCTCCTTGTCTTTGCAAAGGTCCCTAATGAACACATTGGGTGGAACTACAACATCAGTTATTTATGCAATTGCATTATCAATGGCATTCAACCCTCACTCATGGGGTATTTTGTTACACAAACTTTCTATATCGCA
Source organism: Neoceratodus forsteri (assembly GCA_016271365.2). NCBI lineage: Eukaryota > Metazoa > Chordata > Ceratodontiformes > Ceratodontidae > Neoceratodus > Neoceratodus forsteri. The sequence goes on from JADMNL010000040.1 coordinate 6,490,143, forward strand.
TATTGTTCCTTGGCACAGCATACAAGATCGTGCTGTTTTATCACTCGCTGTTATGCACTGTCACTTTTCCTGTGGTCGCCGAAATGTAATCGCCTATACTGAAGTCGCGATTATAACATAGAGCCATTGGGAAATACTGAACCTTCCAGGGGCTATAAGGCCCTCCACCTGCGGCGTTGGGCCTCATTACACCCCTGGTTGGTCCGGTATTTCCCAATACCGCCCACCCTGTTGGGTATTATTGCTCACTTATACAATGGTATACTGAACGCTGGCATTATTACACATCTCCTGCTCTACTGATAACCATTCTCAAGGATTTCATTTGCTTTATTTGCAGCAGCTCTACGATGTGCAAGAGACACCACAAAAGTCAGTTTTATGCATTTACAGTAGTTCAAACATAGCATAAAGATCAGAACATCAGAAGGCAAGGGGAAATGGTGGTGAACCTGCTGTGTTTTGTTGGCCTTCAAAAATACACTTCTGCATACTATGGTGTACGTGGTGTGTGTGTGTGTGTTCCTATGCCTACGATAACGCACACTCTCCTACATGGAACCAAACAATCAGCTTGCTGCTGCTGTTGACAAGACACCATTGAAAAAGGACTGATGCATCTCAGTGGGCTCATACGTCATAGTGCAGATTCCACCTCATGCCCTGGCTACAATACACCTGCGGCATGTATATACTGGACTATCACTGCACAGGGTGCCCCCCCCCCAAAAAAAAACCCACAAGTTATGAAAAAAATACATTATTCTATACATGCATATTCCTCTAACTAGCTTTCCAAGTTATAATGACGCTCCGTTTTATCTACTTATTCCATCACAATGTGTTCTGCAGCAAGTAAGGTGTTGTGGGAGGGGGAAGGGCTGGGGGCATTCTGGATGAAACTGCTGAAATCTGAGCTTCGCTTAAAAATAAGGCTTCTCTTCTGATAGCTTGCAAGAGGATTTTCTGCAAGAGGCTTTTCTCCCCTGACATGAAGGTGAGTGACAAAGTAGTCTGTTTGACTAAGGATTTACAGTTAGCAGTGCACCTTCAGCTCCTCACAACGACCCAGCACTACATGACACTCAGCGCGTATCCCCAGCACATTATTTAACAGACTGGGGTGAGCAGGGGCATAGGTAAAAGAAATGAATGGGGGAACAAAAAAAACCCTGTTCATTCCAGATAGGGATAGGAATAACTCACAGGTGGATTTAATGGGAATTAACTGGTTCAGTAAGCTATCTCTCTTTAAACTGCAACTGTTGATACGTGATTGACTGTTTGACGCCAACATTTTTTCCACACAGGACTTAGCACAGCTCAAGAGAAGGCTGATTTTTTAAGTGTAGGAAGAAAACGACTGACTTTGGTATGGGGTAACAAGGCACATCTTTTAATGCACGTCTATGTCCATCATGTTCAACGCTTGCAGGAACACCTAGGTTTATTTATTGTCACTGTTTCTGTTACACATAGAATTCAGTATGCAGGATCTTTTTTTTTAGTTATTTAACTAGATGAGATACTAAGCTGAAAGCTTTTTTTAATAGGCGCAACCTGGGAGCACAAGGAAGTTAAGTGACTTGCTTAGGGTCACACAGTATGCAAGTGGAAGCTGTGGTATTCAAACCCAGGTCTGGTCTGCTAGATATCACCAGATTTGCAGCTCAGAGCCTTAAACCACTGCACTATACTGCCTCCCAAAAGTCTGGGTGGAATGTTCCTCTGACCCAGGCAGAGGATGCTTTTTCAACTCAACTGACACATAATAAATAAAGATGTCTTATCATTTTTAAAATGTAAAAACTTAAAGTGATAAATACACACAAATAAATAACAGGTGCACAATATAAAATAATAGTCAAACAAGTGAAACAAAACGGTCAAGAATGGCCAATAATTAGTGAAAGTTGATACCAGTGCATAAAACACGTCCACTACTATTTTGAACTCCATACGATCAAAATGTTTCTTATTGTACAAATACATAGAAGTTAAAAGTTAAAATTAAGTCCAGCACAAGAACGGATTCTTAGTAAATTCCTACTTGTGCTATCAATACACTCAATCTTTTTGTTGATATTAAGAAATTCTGTAGGAAATTATATTTAAAAGTGTATTTTTCTACAAAGGATTCGAATTTGAATCTTTCTGAGACTTTGAATGAAGCTTTTACTGTCAGATAGACAGGTGTAACTGGTGTGGATCAGAGCCAAAAAGTGGAGAGTATTTCTTTTTAGTGTTTTATTTGGGGAGGGGGCGTTCTAGATGCTGGGGTAAAAAACAAAACAAGAAGAAGATGGATCATGGGTGTATTTAAAAGTCTTCTGTGAGGCTGAGTGGAGCACATTGGTAAATGCTGGTGCACAGGCTACAGGTATATTCATGTGGAGGGGTACTGTACGCTACTCAGGACTCTTACTGTTGCCTGCCTGTGACTGGTTGCTGAGTGAATAATCCCTATCAATTTAATTAATGTCAAAAGTAGGAAAGCAAACTGAGCTGGGAATAATCCGTTTCAAGATGTATCCTGGGCAGGGGGGAGGGGAACAGTGCACATCGATAAGACGATACATTAGTAATAAGGTAACCAAGGTAAAAAGAGAGCATTGGTACAAGCCAAGCAATACAATCATACAATATATATATTTTTTTATTTTAATTCATATATCGGATTTACAACCTTTGAGTCAAAGACTCATTTACAAAGGCACCTTGTCACAGGGAGGGGGAACAATCAACTTGTGAGACAAGACAGTGTGGAACAATACAGGTGAGATACATGCATCATACATAGCAGAATTTTCAAAGAGCAAATAAACATAGGCAGTTTGCAACAGCACACAACAGTAAGTCACTGAGGGGGTCCTAGCAGGTCATGCAGGCTATAGCATGTGGTAAATAGCCTGAAGCAGGCTATCGAAGCGAACTGTTGGATCACGTAATCCTGTTGGACCTGGATCAGTTTGAGGGACACATAGTGTAGGCCCTATAATAGGCACATACATTTCCGAGGTGCTAAGGAGGTGTTTCATGAGGGCAGTTTTGAACTGACCAATTTAGGGTGTTTGAGATGTGCATGGGGAGGAAGTTATACCAGGACGGTGCTCTGTGATAAAAGGATCTTTGGGCAAGTGAGGTCCTGGCTCTATGTACCTGGAAGGTGGCTTTGTTAGCCCAGTATGGGTGGCGACCGGCGGGAGGCTCATAAGAAGCTGTGCAGTGACACCTGGGGACACAGTCCAAGTAGAACCTTTTAGCCAGTATGCAGGTGTGATATTGCAAGTTCTTCCAGATTGAGTAGGTTAGAGGTGGAGTAGAGTTGGCATGTGAGTTCTGCTTGGGGCACGGTCAGAGCCTGCAGGCTTTGTTGATGGAGGTCTGGATTTTGGTGAGGCAGTGGGGTCAGCGACTGCATGGTAGGAGACTATAGTCAACTAATGACAGGATGGAGTAAGTGATAGCCAGCCGTAGAGGCGAATTCAGGAGGCAGTCTTTGTGGCGATGGGGGTCCAATCCGGGCGTTCATGGCAGAGGATAAAGCACTGACATGGGCATGGAAGGAGAAAGCCGAGTCAAAGGTGATGCCCAGGTATTTGTATGTTAATACCTGCTCAAGGGGGTGGAGGGTGCTGGGAAGGATGCAAAGGGGAGCATTTTTGCAGTTACTTTGGCGGTGTGCAAAGATGATAGATTTTGTTTTCTTGAGGTTCAGGACCAGGCGATGGTCGAGGAACCGTTTTTCAGCTTGGCTGAAGGAGGATTGCAAGATGCTCTGGAGAGTGAGTGGGTCGGGGTGTGAGGCAACTAGGACTGCATCATCGGCACAGAATAGCAGCTTTCCTGAGCAAGAGCTGGGAAGGGTGTTTAAGAAGAGACTGAACAATGTGGGGCCCAGAATGGAGCCTTGTGGGACTCCGGAATGTACAGGCAGTGCAGAAGATAGGCTACCATTTAACTTGACGCGTTGGGATCTGTCACACAGGTAGCTGGAGAACCAGGCCAAAGGGCTGGATGAGGGTCCCAGCTTACAGAGGGTGTCTAGCATTAATGGGTGACTCACAGAGTCGAAGGCCTTGGACAGGTCAATGAACATTGCCCCAGCCATCTCCCTGGCATCTAGTGCAGAGTGTATATGGTGGGAGAACTCCAGCAGAGCTGTGTTGGTGCTGTGACCAGGGCGGAAGCCATGCTGTTCTGGGCACAGAATGTTGTGGCTGGATACATAAGCTACAAGTTATGTGGATACTATTTTCTCCAGAGCTTTGGGGGGGGGGGATGGAGATAGGTCTGTAGTTGTTTGGTACAGTGCGGTCTCCATTTTTATGTATAGGGGTGATTTCAGTCTGCTTCCATGCCCTCGGGAATTGGCCAAGGCACAGGGATCGATTAAGGAGGTCCGTGAGGGGGGGCTAGCATGACATCCAGCGTTAGGCGGAGTATCCTGGAGTCGAGGGGGTCACAGCTCGGGTTGTGGGAAGAGAAAGCTTTTAGGAGGATTGGCTTTGCGTCCTGTGGAAAGATAGTACTAAAGAAAAGAGGTGAGCGAGAGATAGCTGGGTTGTTGTTTACCGAGATGGGGTCAAAGAAGTGGTCCGGAAGGACTGAACTTAGATCAATAGAGCGTATCAAGTGAGTGCAAAGAAACATGACAGCAATGGAATAATCATATTACTGTGCAAGTGTGGAGCAGGATCTCTTACAAATACAACTCATATATAAAAAAATATACTGTCTAAGGTAGACAGCAGTGGTCGACAAGGAGAGCGCACAACAGTAAATTATATAAAAAGGTTGCAAACATGAGCTGCATGGTCATGAAGAAAGATTTTCAGGGTGAAAGGGGAAGTTCAGAATGGACAAGAGGGGGAAGACTGGTCCAGAGCTGGAAGAACCTAAAGGCAAAAGCAGACTGACCGACCCCCAGATGTTTTATGCAAGGGTGAGAAAGAAAGAGAGAGGCAGCAAATGTCCACTTTTTGGGGGAAGTTTGAGGAGGCAGGTAGACAGGTGAGTAAGGACCTGAGATTGGGGGACGGTACCAAACCAGAACTTAGAGATAAATAAAGAACAATGGGGAAGATGTCAGCCCTCAAGATGGGAGAGAGAGAACAAGATGTAAAGGGAGCAGGGGTGAGTGGGGAGGGCAATTAAATGGGACAGGAAATTTGTGATAACTGGCAGTAGTTGGTAATGTTCCTCTTAACAGAAGTGAAATTAATACTGCCATATGATTATTTTTTTAACTTTCTTTTATTGATTTTATGTATAAAACATACATATCAATAACATTAGAAAATAGCATCATGATTAAAAACAAGGCAGTCTCATAATTAGGTACATCGCAGGACACTTCTAAGTAAGGATTAACCCATGACAGAGCGTGGGTCTATCAAGTATTAATGTATGGCGGGGGGTTGGAGGTTCCAACCACCCAGCCATACATTAATACCTGATAGACCCACACTCTGGAGTGGGTTAATTGACTTGTAACATGGGCAAGAAAAAGTGTTCAGCTCCCTGTTTAGAATCTTTACTTGCCCATGTTACAGGTTCGGATAGCTTTGTTTTCCGATGTTGTTTGGTGCTGTTACACTTTTGCCTTTTTTGTCCTGCCAGGAATATTGGTAGATCTGGCACTGTCACACTGTGGCATGACTGTGTGGTGGGCAGTTTCGGCACTGCACCATACATGAATTGTTTTTTATGAGCTGAGCCCGAGATGCATTTTGTACCTTGCAGTTCATTTCTAATAGGTGCCCCTTCATCTGTTCTAAAGAACACTGCTCCCATATAATTAGTTGATGAAAGGGGAGACAGTACACTACGATCAACTGCAAAGACTTAGTACGCATTTGCAAACGGTTGCACTGCACTATGGCCATTGTAGTCCACTGTTAGGTTAAATCAGTAACTCCAGTTCATCATTTCCTCAGAGGGGGTAAGCAATGTTCCCAGTGCTTGAACTACAATTCCCAGTATGGTAACCTTGCATCCGCACATGCGTTATCCTAAGAGTGGACTTGAGGTTTTAATTTTTTTTTTTTTACACAGTGGAATAACTGGTAGATGCTGATATCCATCTTACACACACAAAGGTTGCACAATTCAAAAGTACTAGGAAGGGAATGCAAAATCTGATTTAGGGGATCCTGACTGGTGCTTAGAATTACCCTCCCATCAGACAGGCATGGGGCATTAGTTTTCTTGTAACTGATTGGCGTTGTGCGGACTTTGGGATGACTGATTAAACTTACCCTGCTGTCAGACACGCATGGGACATTCGTTTTCTTATAACTGATTTGCGTTGTGCAGACTTTGGGAACACTGGTTAATGACTGTGGCCAGGCAGGGACAGTAGCAGACTGTGTGGCTGAGAGCTGGACATACCATGTCAGCAGCAGTGGGTGCCTGTTGTCATCTTACTGCATTATAACGGTGATTCAAGTGATAAATGTCTTGTTTCAGCATGCCTTGTATGCTGTGTATTACAGGGAGCGCAGGATCATCAGTTATTGCTGAGTTGTGCTACTACAGGGTACAGTAAATCTCAAACTACGTACATCAACATTTACACAAACAGTTGTGTTATAATTGAGGCTTTCTGCGTGTATATAAACACAGACAGGTGGCACATGCTACTGCGAAAAACGGTGCCGTGGTTCCATGCTGCGGTGAAAAACACACACATCTATAGTCTGTCTCTGAGCGCAATACATTTCAAATAACATAGATGTAGATAAACAGAAACAGCTGCACAGTAATACACTGTACAGAGACAATTCTGTGGGTATTTTGTCCTCTGCTTATACACTAACGGAAAGTTACGCTGTGCGTATCGCACAGAGTGCAGGAGGATCAGTGGATTTCATAAACTACGTAAGGAGAGTGACATCATGCATTAATCTCACCGTAGCCATACATTAATTGAGAGTTAATGTATGGGCACTGTAGGAACACCTGATGCTGTTTGTCCAATCCTGCGTAACCCTTTTTCTTGCCCATGTTACAAAGAAGTACAGCAATGGGTGAAGTGAAGAATGCATATTAAAGAAATATCCATCACCATATTGCTAATAGCGGCCACAGATCCCTAAGTACCCAAGTGATGCAGTATATGCAGGAAGATCTCTTTAAATCAGGTTACTAATTGGTTAAAGTAGGCACTAAAATTATAAGGTAAGCATTTGATGCATATCACCCCCAAGACAGACCAAAAAATAATAAAAAGCATTATGCTACAATAGCTTTGCCCTTAACCAAGAAGATTAGGAAAATGTAAGTCAACAGAAACCTATTAACGTGCAAGTGTATTATTGGTTAATATCATTAAGGACTAAAATGTAGTAGTCCCATTAAGTCCAGAGTCCAGCACAGAATGTCCAGTAGCCACTCCATAAAAAAAACACCATATTTAGTGCAGGCACATGATAGAACAGCTCCATGTAAGTGGCTTTTAAACCCTCAACTGTTTCATGCAGTTAAACAACCTTTGCCCCCCCCCCCAAATATAAACTGAAATAAGAAAGAACAACTAAATGCACTGAAAAAGTCTCTGCTCCGCTCCTGACACCTCAAATACGTGAATCAAGTCCCAGAACACCCAGTACTTAAGACAAAAAATGTGAGCCGTTAGATGAAATGTCCCCAACAGTAGAACTACAAAACTATCAAAGTCACAACCTTGGTCAAACTGGGGGACAACTGGAGTCAGCGTTACCATAAGCCAAAGGTGCCATTTTTAAATGATAGCATTGTTACAAAGAAAATCTGATATGTAGGGAGTATCTTAGCAGTGTCAGTGGCTCAGTAGGTAGCACACTTGCCTCTGAGGCCAGGAGATCAGAGGGCTGTGGGTTCAGTTCCCCACATCTGGCACTTGGGTTAATATTCTAGTACTGACACTGTAGTGCAGCATGAGAGGAGTGCTGCACTTCTGAGGTGCCGTCTTTTGGATGAGACGTTAAACCGAGGTCCCATCTGCCTGGATTGGTGGTAGTTCAAGTGGATGTTAAAGATCCCATGGCACTTATCGAAAAGAGATGGGGAATTTTATTGAAAGAATGGACTTCATTACAACAAAAACAATGCACTTTTACTCAAATTCAGTGTACAAAAACAGGGAGAAGAACAAGAAAAAAGAACAGTTATTTAGCCCATGTGGCACAATTAATCCAAAAATTCATAAATTGTTCATGAGGTCCATTAGTAGAGTCATATCGCATGAGTCCACCCACTGCTTTACACACAGTGGCTACCAGTTCTTCAGGGGTAATGATTTTCTGTTGCAGAATCCACAGACACCTAGACTGCCAAATATGAAATCTCAAAAGACAAAATATGACATACATAGTAGCACTATGATATGGAACAAAAGTATTAGGAAAAGGCCAAACATAGGGTAGAATAATCTAAAGATCTAAATTCAGGTACCTTCCAGCAATCAGACAGTAAATCCCAGAATGGTTTAATATACGAACATTCAAGAAATAAATGACATTGTGTTTCCAAGATTTGACTACACACAGGCCTAGAACAATACCTGTCTGACAATTGCTTATGTTTATTATTATTTTTTAACCCCAATTTACCATAATTCCCCAACCAAACACAATCCCATATATACGGAGGGATACGCTTATTGGTAAGATACTGTAAAATAAGAACCTGTCTATCCGACGGACAATCTGGGAACAGGACCTCAGAGGTACGTTCCATAGAGAGCATTGTTTATACAATTTCTTCCTACTATAAGACTGCAATAATTGTGCAGTAACTTCCCATTTGATAAGTAGCCTCATACAATCTTTCATATATGTAGTCAACTCCATCAGTCTGGATAAGACTCTAAACTTTTTCTCCTGCCACCCTAAGCGACAGAGATCAATCCACTGCTCCATGTAGGGTCTCCAAATAAGCCACCCAGGTTTAAAGACCAATCCCAAATTATAAGTAAAAAACAGACTGAAAAAAAATGCAATAGGGTGGATCATAGCAACCTCACCTTCAGGAACTGGAAGATAAGTGAATTCCCTTTTAATGGGGTTCAGTCGAGATCCCCAGAATGCTTGGAAAAAAATACTATAAAGCTGCGTCCACATACGCATTGGGGGCGGAAAAATATAACTAAAATATAAAAACACAGGAACTAGAAGCGTTTTAATTGACAAAACCCGGTTTTTCTTTGAGAGCTGCATACCTTTCCATTCCCCCACTAGTCGTAAACCCTTTGCTAAAGCCCTCTCCCAACTGTAACCAGCCATATCCCCTGGGCCAAAAAAAATCCCCAGGACTTTAATAGGGTCTTTAGAAACTGAAATCCCAGCCTTACACCCAGATTCAGGTACTGGCGTGGAACCTATAACCACTCCAGTACACTTATCATAATTAATCTTTGAACCTGAAATACTGAAACAAAGGTGAATTGAGTCTTGTAACGCAGAAACAGAAAAATTAGGAGGCAATAATAAAACTAAATCGTCAGCATAAGCCAATACAGACTGCAATGGCCTACTCTGAAGCACATCAAGACTCCGTAGAGCCGTGTTTGCTTGTAATAATCTAATAAAAATATTGATGGAGAAGGCATATAAAGTCGGACTCAGTGGGCAGCCTTGCCGAACACCTTTCGTAATAGCCAGTTTCTTCCCCAACCAACCATTAACATTTGGTATAAGTACTGCCCCCGATACATTGCAGAGATCCAAAAAACAAATGTCTCCGGCAAGCCGAAGGCTTTCAAAACCAAAAAAAGAAAAGTGTGAGAGACACGATCGAATGCCTTCTCTTGATCAAGTCCAAAAGCGAACCCCTGCACCTGTCCAACATCCCCTCTACAAAAAATCTCTTGAAGGTATATCAGGTTATCTTGTTGTCTCCTCCCCTGAACTGCACAGTTTGTGCCGGATGTAGAAGCAGTGGAGTGATCCTAGCTAGCCGGGACAAAAGAATCTTACTTAATATTTTCATGTCAGTATTAAACAAGCTAAGTGGACGCCAATTACTAATATCGGTTTTATCCCCTTTTTTATAAATGAGAAGCAAGATGGCCTCTCTCATAGAGGGGGCATATGTTCCAGTGAGTAAAATATGATTAAAAAGAAGTACCAAAACAGGGCCAACGGTCTGTAAAAAGGTTTTGTAAAACCCAGTACCAAGACCATCCGTGCCCGGGGCCGTGTGAGAATTCAACAGACCAATTGCAGTTTGCACTTCCTCCAAAGAAACATCTATGGTTAGTTTCTGCTGTTGATCTCTGGATAGACCAGGTAGCTGTAATCCCTGTAAAATATCATTGACAGCTGCCTCATCCAGGATAGTATCCGGGGCCAAACTAGTGGATAAATATTGTTCCACCACAGACAAAAGGTGGTGTGGATCACTCACAAGGTGCCCCGTCTTATCAGTGAGGGAGGTAATAAGTCTGGAGTTTACCCTTTTATGACTTTCTTTAAAGGGGTCCAAAGAATGTTTGGACAGACTTGTGCCAAATCTTAATTCCTGATCTAAAGATCTTCCCCTGTCATATTGTAACGACACCATTTGCTTTTTTCAAGTTCGCTATATTTATTTATTTATTTATTTATTTAGCTTTTGTTGACCGGGTAAGTGCACTAGACAAATCCTGCCTATTTTCAGGCACGACCCGGGGAGGGGGATACAGATGAATGCCAACTGACCTTGAACCAGATTAAGCTGTTGGTGGTATTTTTAGTGAATATGTGTGCTATAATTATGTGTCGAAGTTTCAGCCAGCGATATGAGACATTGCAATTGATGTCTTAGTTGTAAATAAGACAGGTAATCTTTCTGAGTCTTAACTTGTGCCCTATGTAGAAAAAAATGCTTCCAACCCAGTTTGGTATCCTCCCACCATTCTAATATAGAATCATAGCACTCCACCACAGATATCCGGGCCGCCCAGTCTCTCAACCAGAACTTTTTAAGGGCCTGATCTTCCAACATACTCTCATTCAGTCTCCAAAGCTTCTTTTGACATCTCGGGGCCCCTTACCAAGAAAGGGGGACCGTGAGAACATTATGATCTGAAAATTCAATGGGTTCAGCAGAGGCCTGCATTATCTGCAAAACTGATGAGACAAAGACAAAATCTATCCTTGTCCGTAGGGTACCTTTATAAAAAGTGAATCCACCCGTAGGGTACTACATTCTATAAGCATCTATTAAATGAGCCGAAGACACTACCTTATGTAAAGCAACCGAATCACAAAACATTTTATCCGTTTTGAGATCCCTATCCTTAGTAGATAATGCACAATTGAAATCACCTAACCAAACAACCAATGGGAAGTATGCAGTATGGCTGTACTTCTTTGAAAAGGGCTACCCGTTGAGCTTTTGTTTGTGGGGCATAAACAGAAATTATCCGAAATCTAGCCGTAGGAATAGAAACGTCTAAACATAGTGCCCTCCCAGGGTGAATGTCCACCAACATGGAAACAGAAACAAGAATTGAAAAATAATATACCCAAGCCATCAAAGGGTTCCTCCCCTATCTACCAAAATGATGGCCCTAAAGTCCAATTATAAGAAGCATGTCTTAGTTCCTGAGAGGTCTTCAGTCGGACGTCTTGCAAACAAATAACGTCCGAGTCAAAAGTTTTAAGGAGAGAAAGAAAACCAACACGTTTCTTCACCCCCTTCAAACCACTGACATTTAAAGTAGAAATCTTTAGAGAAGACATAGCAGGAAAAAAAGGGAGGGTAGGTCAAAAACAATAAAAGACAAAGCGAGCACTTCAAGGGGGTTTACCCAGTTGCCGCCTTCTAGTCCATTTGGCAATGGAATCATCAAATCTAGTTTCAGAATCCGTGTTAGAAATAACCGATGAAGTGTCAGTGTCCTCTCCAGAATCCCCACCAACATCTTCCTCAAGCGGGAAAACAGTATTCCTCAATTTAACCGGGTCTCTCTGGGCAAGGGTATTAGGAGGGTTTAACATCTGGCATAGTCTTGACACGCCTATTCCTTTTCCTAGGTTGTACAACCTCAAATGGGGCATCAACTGGGGGGGAGGGGGGGCATATGACCCACAGCCTCCTCTACAAGCAAATCCCCAGAAGGAACAGGAATAGAAATGTCCACCAGAGTATCGGGGGGGGGGTAACATCCATTGTTTCAATTGGACTAGCAGGACGAGGGGCAACCTGGGCGGGAAACTGAACACAGTCAGCAGCCTGCTTCACCGACTTGTCAGATATCTGGGAGAAAAGCCGCTGTGCTTGATTAATAAGTCCGTCATGTGAAGGACAGTCAGTTCTATTGTGCGAGGCCCAAGGACACCGCCCATAGGCATGACCAGTCTGTTCACATAGGTTGCATCTAAAAAGGTTCAGACAAACAGTGGCCAAGTGTCCATATTCCAAACAATGAGTACATTTAGAGGTGTCAAAGGCAGAACTTAAATGTAGCCGAGACCCACATTTAAAACATGATCTAGGTTGCCCAGCATAAAAGATGGACCCCCGATCTTTCCCAAGAAAAAACACACTAGGGAGGTGGACTGGACCAGAATTAGTGGAAAAAAGCTTCACTTTAACCCTCCAACTGCCATCCCAGATTTTTTCACTGTCAAGCGTAGGAGTAGGCCTTCCCAAAATATCACATCGCTTGCGTAACCAACATAGGATGTCTTCAATATTGACACCTTCGTTCTTAAATAGAATAGTTTAGTGAGTGGAATAGCCTGAAACAGGACCCATAAAGGGTCAGACTTAAGGTTCTCATATTGTGCCCAAAACCTATCAAGATTGGAGGCCTGTTTGAAGCTGATATCGTAGTTCCCATTCCCTAAAGAAATTAATGCAAAAATTTCTGACGAAAAATATTTCATAGACTGTTTTAGTAAAGTCCTAGCTATAAACAGCCTATCTGGCGGTTGTTCTAAGCCCCCCTTATATAGCAAGCGTACTGCGTTTCTCCAAGGAGCAGGCTCCCCAGTCGGCTTAAATAAATCAGCTAGCCGAAATAAGGAAGTTTTATGGGGCAACCCCTGAGCATCATCCCTAGGAACTGAGCTAAACCCCTTCTCAACAGTAGTTGGTACACCCTTATCCTGAACAACTGGTGAGGCAGAAATATCAATAGGAGAAACAGAAACATTAGGCAATAGAACAGTAGAAGTACCCCGGGGTTTGGTGGAGCTCAGTGATGAATCGTCGTTGGTGGCAACAGTAACAGAAGAAGTACACATTTTCAAAAAGGAGGGGTCTGTGGGATCCAGAGTCCATTGACCTGACGTCCCTGCAATCCAACCAGCCTCAGATAAAGCTCTTTCAGGTGACCAGGATTCATTATGTGTGTTAGGGGGTTCAGGGGCTAAATCACCCCATTTCCCTAAGCATTTTCGATCCAAAAAAGAAAACGTCTGCTCAGTATCAATCGGAAGAACAGAGTAAGCAACAGAAGGGTGTGAGACCAACCTCGTCATTCCCAGCCTAGTTTTCTTGGAGTGAGAGTCCAGAGTAGCAGGAACATCCGAAACGACCTGCAATGGTGAGCCTCCTGCCAGAACACCTACCGGAGCGTCAGCCACTCGAGAATCCGACGAATCCTCTGGGGGAGGAAGCACATCCACCTGCTGTTCGACGTTCGTCCTGAAACCCAAACCTTTCCGGTCCGAAACATTCTGGGCCCCTTGAGGAGCCTCCCGCAGTGCTTTGAGTTCCGCCTCAACAACGGCACTTCTCGCCATCAACTCCTGACGGCAACGCAAAAGCTCCTGCCGACGTGGACAGGCAGACTCAGCCAGGAGCTCTTCCATAGGAATACTAGTGTCCAAAACAGGTAGGCCCACCGTAGCAGGCGTAGTTCCATCTGACACAACCAAATCTTGTCCTGGAGAAAAAACTGCAATCGCTGATTCCACCTCTAAGGCCTCCTGCATAGACAGGACAGGAGCAGAGGCCAGAGCTCCTGTCCCAGAGTCGTCCTTCCTCTCTGCCGCTCCCAGAGAAGTGTCCATCTCTCCCAGACGGCCCGCAAGCCCCCAATGAAGAGTAGGGGAATTTCCCCGGTGTCCTGGCCAAATTTCCCTCATTCACTAAAAATACCACCAACAGCTTAATCTGGTTCAAGGTCAGTTGGCATTCTTCTGTATCCCCCTCCCTGGGTCGTGCCTGAAAATACTCAGGATTTGTCTAGTGCACTTACCCGGTCAACAAAAGCTAATAAAATAAATCTCCCCCCAACCAAAGTATATTGCTGGCCCCTTCATAGCCCCCTGAACTCCTTAATCCATAGTACTTAGAGCCTGGTCAATTTAGTGAGATAATCCTAAGATTGAGTCCTTCTCCTCCTGAAGTCTCCATCTCAACATCTTCTTGGCTCCGCACATCCAGACTTTTCTTGGTCACAAATTTTGCCATTTCGTTTGGGACTGAAAAAATAAAGGTATGTTCGCCATCAGTAATTAACAGCTTGGCCTTTAGCAGCATTTGATGATGGATCTTGAGTTCACGCAGGTCACTCTGGATATGGTTGAACTGTTTCCTCTGCTGCCTAATGCTACAGAATAAGTCAGGGCAGACTACAACTTTGGCCTCTTCACACAGCACCCCTTGTTGTCGGGCTGCCTTCAAAATCAGTTGTTTTTTTAATAGAGATTTTTATGGGATTTTTCTTAGGTTTTCTCCTGCTTTCCCCCACCTGAGGCCCGGCACACAGCCATATATGCATGTGGAGGCACGCATGCGCATGCACACGGAAGCCAGCTCAGCCCCATCCACCCACCCACCCACCCATGCTGCTGCCCCCTCGCCTACACTACCCCACTGACCTCCACCTGGTGGGGCGGGACTATGGGGGTGACAACCCACCCCCACCAACCCTAGAGAGAAGAGCAGCCTGTCAGCTTGCTCAGTCCCGCTCCTCCCTCCCCCTGCCAGCACCCCACTGACCCAAGGTCATTCCTGAACCCGGGTCACCAGCAAAGCGTGAGGTAAGGCATCCAGCGCCTCAGCCTCCAGCGCCACTGGGCCAGCCAAAATCAGTTTTTTAAAGGTCATTCTGGAACACACTACCAACAGAGTCCTTGGCCCAAACTACCGCTGCTGCAGCAGCACCTTGAGGAGTTATACAGTATGTCTTTTCAAAATGGATCTGTGTTTCCGGTTTCCCAAGATTGAGCGCCTAGCCCAACCAAGATTCCGCAAAACCTTTTGGGTCTGCACACTCTGCCCCCTCCGGGAGATCAACAAGTTGCAAATGACAGGACTGCAACATGTTCACTATGGCCTCCAGGTGCTGTCATAATATTTGATTTTCCACCAAGAGCTTGACAGAGACATCTCAGGCTTTCCCTGCATTTGTGTCAGCTTTCTCCACAGTTGTCTGTACAGCGTCCACTCTGTGTTTGAGGATTGAGACCCTGCCAGAGAGTCCAGCTAACTTTCTGACCATATCTACAATAGATCAGCACAGCTGCGAAAGGGTTTGGCTTACAGTCGCAAGAGTCACCTCTCGCACCTGTGGGGGCTGCTGCTAGGATGACGGATCTGTGGCCTGCTTGTTCGTAAACAGCAGGTTGCTCTTTGGTTTGAAATAGTCCACCTGTGATGCCATTCTTTTCAGATGATCCATTCCGCAGTTCACCAAACCTTTCTTGAAGTGTCAGGTGAGGGTTAAAGCAGTAAAATATAGTTTGTAAAGCTATTTTTGTTGAAAATATTTGACTTCTCTCAGGAGCTGAGCTTAAACATGTCTGCTCCACTCTGCTGCTTAGCTACATCCCCATATGATTAATTTTTAATTGTACCTGAAGAAACACTGATATGAAAGCCAGTATTTTCAATTGTTTTCTTTTCTTGGACAATATTCTGCACCGTTCTCTTCCTGGAACCAGTAATTCTGAGTTTTTACTATGTCACGGCTTGTACACAGAATGCTAAGCACGAGCTGTCAACCTATAAGAACAATGCTTTAAGTTCTGTACACAAACCACAGCATAGTTAAAACTACAGATCACTGGTTCCATGAAGAAAACTGTAACAGAATGCTGCCAATAAAAACAAAAACTACACAAAATACAGTTTTTCACATCTCATTTTATTCAGGTAGAGTTACATATGGATAATTTAGGGGTACTAGTATCATTCAATTTATAAATAATTTCCTGTCCTCTCATTTGTTCTCATAGATGCCATATGGCGTCGGAACCATCCAGGGTCTCACGTGGGGGCAACTGTGCCACCCTCCTTGACTGGATACTTACTAATAGGACGGAATATGTTGCCTCAGCCGGTGTGCTACCTGACACAATTAGTGACCACTATCCCATCTACTGTGTCTGGAACACTGTCATTCCTCCCCTTCCTGCTAAAACTGTAACCTTTCCTAGTCTCTCCTGCCTAAGTCATGAGGACTTCTTAACTGACCTTAACCAAGTTGACTGGTCCCTCTCTACCAAACAGAGGACATTAACATAGCCACAGAATATTTCAACTCCGTCCTCCTCTCTCTTAAAACCTTCACATCCGGTCACCCACCGTGGGATGGCAGGAAAGTAACCAAGTAGCTAACACGCCCCCTGCTTCAACTTCTCAATCTAGGGACAAACTTTGGTCCAGGTGGAGACCTCCCCTCCGTGCACACTTTGAAGACTATCGTGCATTCACGTAACAACTCACGAAAGACAAATTCATATTGCCAAAAGCACCTACTATAGGAACCTACTAATAACATCCTCTACAAATCCAGCAGGTACTGGTCCAAAATTAAGGACATTCTTGGCAGCGACAAGCAACAGAATCCAGCTGACATGAACATTCAAGGTGTTCACTGCCAACCATGACACCATTGCCGCGCCTTCAATGCCCCTTTTTCTTCTCCACCAGTCTTCTCTAACTAGCCCACAACCTGACTGTCCCTCTTCTCCTCCTCGCCCCTCCACCCCTACCTTTCGTTCTGGCTCCAACCACATACCTTGAAGTTCGCCAAGCTACTTAACTCCCTTCCGGCCTGCAGGGGTCAAGGGCCTGAGGGCATCCATCCTTGCATACTTAAGCAGTATGCACCTTAGCTGACCAGACCTATCACCTGGCTTTAACCTCTCGATTAGTATGTCTACTGTCCCATCCACCTGGAAAACTGCCAGAACCATCCCTATACACAAAAAGGCGATGTCAAACTCATGTCCAACTACCGCCCTATATCTCTTCTGCCCACTCTCAGTAAGCTGCTTGAAAAAATAGTCCACCGCCAGCTTGCTACTCCACCTTGACATGTTTAATCTTCAAACCCGTGCCAAAATGGTTTCCGGCCCGTCACAGTACCACCCTCTGCACTTACAACTTACAAATGACATCAGAAATAATAATATGGACCGTGGCCTACTCACTGGGGCTGTCTTTATCCGACCTGTCTAAAGCCTTCGACATGGTACACCATCCTCTCATGCTAAAGAAGCTCCAATCCATTGGAGCATCTGACCAAACCCTCTCCTGGTTCCATAGCTATCCTGACAGTGACGGACTCAGTCGGTAGCATTTCACAGAGCCCTTTCCTCCCCTAAACATCTCCATTGAGGTTCCCCAGGGATCCATTCTTGGACCTCTACTCTTCTCCCTCTTCCTAAATGATATTCCCACCATGTCCCGGCATAGCTGCACTCTATATGCAAGATGACCTTGTTCTCTACTCTGGGTCAAATAGGTTGCTGCCATCAACTCCACTCTCACCAATGACTTCCAATTCCTGCAGACCTGGCTCTCTAGCAACCACCAAGTCCTGAACCTAGAAAAACCTGTGCTATGCTATTTGGATCCTCTAAGAAACTGTCTGCCCCTGCGAGAACAGGCTCCGGGTTCAATGCCTTGATGGCTCCCTCATCTCAAACACTGAGTCCTTCAAGTACCTTGGGGTCACTTTGGATCTCACACTTGACCTGTCTCAACATGTCAATATAGGTGTTCCATGCTGTCAATGCTAAAATTAGGAGCTTATCACAGGCGCCCTCCCTCACTCCTTCCGCTAGACTTTCTGCTAGAGGGTATTCTCATACCCCAGCTCCAATATGCTCTGCCCTCGTCTTTGCTGCAAACTCTGCTACACTCCACAAATGGGACACTGTCTACAACAACATCTGTAGATTCCTTAACTGCCCCACGTCTTACCCATCATTGTCTCCTTTATGCTGGCTTAAATTGGCTGTCACCTAAGGATATTCAAACCTACTCCCTGGGCTGCTTTATCGGCTCCCTGTCTAGACCTCCCTGCCCTGTCTATCTTGCCAACCTCCTGCCTCCTGCCTCACACACCCGTACCCTCAGGTCTTCCTCTGCCCCCATGCTCTCCACTAGACCTTGCATGACAAAAATGGGTGAACAGGCATTTGCCCATTTTGCTCCCAAATTCTGGAACTCACTCCCCCTTATGGTGAAAACTTCAGCCTCCCATCGAGAATTCAAAAACTCGGGCTGTTCACCCACCTCCTAGCCTCTGGCCAATGCAAATGCTCTTAATTTGCTTTGTCCCACTGCAGGCTGTCGGGTCTGACCCTGAGTACTACACTAATGTTCTCCCATGCAATACGCTTGTCTAGCTGGCTATGAACCTGATGTCTTTACTGTCCTCAGCTGTCTTATGGTTACCCTAATTGCTTTATTTTCATCCTTATTATGATCTATGCCTAAAATGTACCCTTATTTAACTATTACTGTACTACCCAATGTATATCTTGTTTTGCTCCTGTACACCTATATTATGTCTGTGCATTTCTGCATATTGTAACCAATGTCCTGTGCTCTCCCGGGTCGTGCCTGAAAATAGGCAGGTCTGTTGCCTAGAGCACTTACCCGGTTACCAAAAGCTAATAAATAAATTGCGGGAATGGACCCAAAACAGCCACCGGGAACAAATGAGTTAAGCGCAAAGTGACAGAAGGCGTGAAAAAGGGAATATCATCTAGCAATGGCGGACTTTGAAGAAGCACCATTCACTAAATCTCTATAATCAAAACCAAGAGGATTAGCTTATCAATGATCGCACGCTGGGTGGGGAGTGGCATACAGGCTTTGTTCCAGTAGAACACCCCCAGTTTGTGGTGGAGTTTCTTGTGGAGAGCATCCACATGACAGGAAAAGTGGAGGTGGCGGTCCAGCCAAACCTGAACGTAGTTAACGAGATGATCTCCTCCAGGTCTGCACCTTAAAGGGTTGTGAAGACAGCTGTTGACAGGGATTTAGCCAGAAGCTGTCTGGCGTAAAGGTCATGGCAGCTGTTTTCTTAGCATCGAGGGTAAGCTGATTAGAGTGGAACTGGAGTTGCAAATTGGTGCAGTCCCTCTGCAGGTGAACAGCCATATCAGCGGCAGATGGATCTGATGCAAAAGCAATGTGTCATCCACATAATGTGTATGTTTAAGGAGACACCTATTTTCAGGAGGTCATTTATGAAAACTAACAACAGGATAGGGCCAAGGGCAGAGCTTTGGGGGAACATCTGATCCAATAGGGGCGGAGGGGATACAGATTTTCCTATGTGGACTACTTGTGATCTCTACAGGTATGAACCAAACCATTTAACCACTAAGTCAGATAGTCCAGCACATATACATTTGTCCAGGAGAATGGGGTGGGTGACAGTGTCCAAGGCTAGGCCAGGTTGACAGAGATGGCAGCAATAATTAGGCCCATCCCACTTAAGTCAGCTCCGCTTCAGCCCCCGGTCTCCGCAGTGTGTGGGATAAATCCATGCTGTGAAGTGACCTGGGAAGGCAGGGCGAAAAGGGTCCGAGCTCTGACTGTGTCCGGGTCAGCAGCCGAGGAAGGTCGCCTGAAAATGAGGAACCATAGAAACACCCCCAGCCGAGAAGGTGAAAAAGAAAAATATACGTAAAAATAATTAGGCCCGATCCATTCCCTTCAGCATGGTGTCCGTGTCTGAAAGGGGAGAAAACAATTGAATGGGACTTCCTAAAGGCATACTGGAAAGGGGTTAGAAAGGTTGAGTACAGAAAGGGGGACAGTTGAGAGAGAACCAGGTGTCCCTGAAGTTTGACCAAAGCTAGCAAGAGTGATATAGGGTGCTAGCTGCCCTGGACTGTGGGGGTCACCCCTTTAGGGTGGGTAATAACAGTAGCCTCTTCCATGTCTCGTGGATTGTACCCAAGCTGAGGAGAGATTTAAGAGATCAGAGATAGGTAATGCCACAATAGGAGCTTATAGATTGAGCAGCTTGGTATCTAGAACTGGAGAGTTTACCAATTTCCACAACATAGTAGGAGTGGGAGGAAAGGACCTAGTTAATGAGGGAATGGTTTAAGGATGTTGGGTTAAGCCTTGTGGGCTTAGAGACAAGTTGTCAGAGTTGGAATGAGGTTACAGTTTATGTTAATATTTGGTGGAAAGGGATAGCCAATTATTATTGAAGTCAACCAAAGCTATCAGTTTCCCAGAAGAGGCCAAGGAGGAGAGTGAGGAGAAGAGGTCAGTGATGAGTCTGGATTGGAACCAGGGCAGCAACAGATCCTAATAATGAAGACAGGGACAGAGAAGGGGAGGGAGGAGGGTGTGAGCAGCAAAACTAGGACAGCCAGCATAAAAAAGGAGACATACAGTCACTTACGGATTTCTCTGCACAATAGCAGAGATCTGGCACAGTTTTAGATCGTGTTGACTGGGAAAGGAAGGCTAGACAATGCTGCCTATTTTCACCCTCATCCCAAGGGGAGGAAGGGGATACGGACGCATACTGACATACTGAATCATGTTAAGCTGTTAGTGGTATTTTAGTGAATGGGAGAAATCTGGCCAGGACACCATGGAAATTTCCCTGCTCTTTTCCAGAAGTGCCGTGGGATCTTTAACGCCCACCTGAACAGCCACCAGAACAGGCAGACGGGACTTTGGTTTAACATTTCATCTAAAAGACGACACCTCAGAAGTGCAGCAACCCCCTCATGCTGCACTACAGTGTCAGTACTTGGATTTTATTTATTATTTATTTGTTTTTGTTTACCAGGTAAGCACACTAGACAACAAGTGCCTATTTTCAGGTGCGACCCAGGAGGTTACAGGGTACATAAGAAATATAATACAGAGTCAGGGTAACATACAAGCCCACGTACAAGTGGGTGGGACAGCAAACGGTACACATGGCAATGTACAGTAAAGTAGGCAGTACATCAACAGGATACTTAACAGCATTGAGAGGTAGAATGACAACAGGTAACATCATGGCAGAGAGTAGGCAGTATGTCAACAAGATACATAATAGTATTGAGAGGCAGAATAACAGCAGGAGACATCCTGGCAGTGACTACCTCAACAAAAAAAGAAAGTACAGACATGCATTTGCATAACCTGAGGGCCTATCATGAGATAGAGTAGGCATTAAAAGTGCAGCTAGAGCGGGTACTGATATGTCAGGAGCGCCTCTCCAATAGAAGGGCAGAAAAGTGCCTTAGGCTGGATTTCATCAGAGAGTAACAGTGGCCAGTGTGTCAGCTCACAAACTTAAGGTGAATTGGGGTCGGGGTGAGGGAGAGAGACTACTCTGGGTCTATATGACACATAGACAAGCACAAGCTGTTTTGAGGAGGTTCCATAGGGATGTTTTGAAGCAAGGATGGGAGAGGGAGGCACGAACTAGGGCGGGAAGGGAGTTCCACAGTCTAGGCGCATAGACGGAGAAGGCCCGATCACCAGTGAGGGTGCGGGTCTTAGGGACCAGGTGGATCTGGGCAGCACTAGATCTTAAGTGGTAGGCAGGGGTTCCATGTTTGAGGGGAAGGGCAAGAGCAGATGGGGTAGCCGTTCTAACTATATTATCTACGAAGTTGCCAAGGACAAAGGCTTGGTGCTTTTCAGGGGGCGCCACTCCAGTCGAGAGTAGAGCTCACAGCGATGTGTAGGGTGAGGTGCAGAGAGTTACCCAAGTTCCTGCTGCAGGGCTAGAACCCACAACCTTCTGATCTTCCAGCCTCAAAGAGGGGTGTGCAACCTGCTGAGCCACTGACACTGACTGGCATATTGTCCGGCAGACCCTGCAGATGCTTCCCAGAGACACTGATCTAAGATGATGCTGTGCTAGGGTCCTTGCACTAAGACCATTACACTAGGGATCACTTGGGTATGTGTGCCTAAAGAAGGAAAAGGGACTCATAGAACATGCCTTGGCCCAGCCTGATTGGCTGGTCAAGGTCACATGGTGGTGCTAAATTCAAAAACTGGAAAAGGCTTTACCTTTTTCAGATCAGTCAATGTCCCTTACAGGCTTGAAGGATAGATAGGGTTCATGCCCAGTCCTTGACAGTCCCCAAGGACTGCTAGCAACTGCACTGAAGATACTTTGGGTTCAACTTATCCAAGACAAACAAACAAACAGGTGCTCTGGGCATGTGTCTTGGCTCAGCCAGACTGGCTGACCATGGCCATGTGGTTGGCATCTTGCAAATGGTGCTACATTCAAAAACTGAAAAATGCTTTATCTTTTTCCAGTGCAGTCCACATCCCTAGTAGGTTCAGAGGGTACAAATGTCTCCTGCCCAGTTTCTTGATGATTCTGACCCCCCTCCCTCAAATTATTGGTCACCTCCACTGACAAATACTTTGGGACTGCCTAGCCCAAATAAACAGGGGCTCTGGGAATGTGCCTTTGTTTAGCCTGATTAGCTGGCCAAGGTCACATATTGAGCACCAGACAAATTATGCTAAATCCAAATTGGAAAAGACTTTAGTATCAGTGATGAGTGGAGATCTATTCCATCTCAACCATCATGCAGCTGCCTGTGGCATAGTGAAGCACAGCACCACATTAGTGGATTTGCTCCAATCACAGTTTTTGCTTTAATTCAGCCAGCATGAGCCGTAACACGGCAATAATAGCAGAAGCAGACCTAGAATGTTTTCGGGTGGTAACAATTTTATCAAGGACATTGCACTTTGTCTGAAAATGTAAAATGTCCTTTCAAAGCTCAGAACAGGCTAAAACAGCTACTGTTTGCTGACTTAAGGGGGTAGTGAGTGTTATTTTGCTACAAAGATGGATCCGCTAGTGAGTGATGGACATGCACAGTCCTACTTCCCTGGCCCACAGACTGTGTCATGCACATCTAGTAGTTTTGCTTTCTAATTTCTAATTTATTAATTGTAATTTTTAACCAGGAAAAGCAATCAGAGCTGTCAGAGCTTTTGTGCTGGTGTGTCCTGATAGAGTGGGTTACATGAACCTGTTTTATTAACACGGAAATGTTGGCCAGGGCACCTGGAAAAATCGTCATCATTTACGATAAGTGCCCCGATATGTTTAACTTCCACCTGAACAGCCACCAGAGATGGGCAGAAGGGACCATCTCATCTGAAGGACAAGACCTCAAGAGTGCAGCACCCCTCAACGCTGCACTAGTGTCAGCTTTGGGTACTAACCCAACTTTCTGGTATGCGACTAGAACTCACGCCCTTCCAATCTTCCGGCCCCAGAGGTTAGCATGCTACCTACTAAGCCATTTAAATTAATGTACTGAAACTAAAGTAAGGCCAAGGGACAGGCAGAAAACTGTAACACTGTTAACATCACTGTGTTGTATAGCTGAACTTGAGAGTCAAGACGAAGGAGAATTTTAGGTTACAAGTGTAATTTTTACTCAAATGTGGAATAGTGACAGTCGAAGGAATACATTGTGGCTGTCCACAAACCCCAGTAATGAATGATTTGGCTTTCAGCAGGAATTGTGAGGCTATTCATACATAAAATAGTAGAGAGAGGTAACAAAAGAAAAAAGGCCATGCCAATGCTTATTTAATGTCTATATTTACTTTCAGTTTAAAAATAAAACAGCCTGAGATAGACTATTCTTTTATTTACTGTCCTGTTAGAAAATAGATTATTCAGTGGAACAGAGGGGATGGGGGCAGAGAGGGGATGCAACATGGACTAGGGGAATCGAGCATGTGCTGGGGTGTGGAGGAAGGCGGTGTTGTTAAACATTTAGCAGACCATTACTGGTAGTTTCTCAAAAATATTTTATTTTGCTGGCCTGGTGGTGTGGAGGGTTGAGGCGCTGGATGTCTTGGCTCCCGGCATGCCGGCGACCTGGGTTCGGGAACGAACGAGCCCGGGTTGTTGGGGTCGGCAGCGGGGGTGGGGGGGAGCTGGGCAGAGCTGCTGGCAGGCAGGCTCTCTGCTCCGGGGAGGTGATGCTGCACCCCTCGGCCAATGATGACACCTAGTGGAGGCTAGGGGTGGCACAGGATCAGAGGGAGCCGGGCGTTAGGCCATGGGGTGGGGGAAAGGGGTCGTAACGGGGCTGTGGGTGCATGTGCACCTCCATGCATATCTGGCTCCTTTCCTGGGGCCCCGGGTGAAAACCAGACGGAAACACGCAGCAACAGGATGATGACCGACCCCTGCAGGCTCCGCTCTGGGCTGGGCACAATGTAAGCACCGGCTATTCTGGGTGACGGGGCTGGGGGGGGGGCCGGTTGGATGGGGCAGCTGACTGGAGGAGCATAAATAGATAACTAATATATATATATAATTTTTTTTTTTAAATATATCAAAAATATAGTTAACCAATGCAAGTCAATGTCTAACTAGCTTACACTCTAAGTAGTTTCCACTTGGTCAACAGTACAAATACTAGGCTATTCAAATCACAAGTGGTATGTGTGTACACACACATAGACAGACAGACAGACACACACACACACACATATAATGCTATCGCTGAGCTTTTTCAGGGGGACTATTTAGCAATAGCACATTTACAAAATCCCTGTTATTCTGATAAGGGTTGAAAATTCGATGACACCTTATCCTGAGATCAACAAAGGCTACTGTAATTACTCAATAAAAGTGTAGCAGTTTACAGTGCCCTATACAAAAACATACTTTGCATTCTTACTTCACATGAATAACTATTGGTTTAAAATGGTCAGATACAACACTGAGCCTTGTGTATAATCAGTAGTACAACTATGAATAGGTATGACTTGCAAATCCAGCTACAATTAAGCAAAAATTCATTGCTTTAACAATGCTCCTATGCAAAGCAGCCCAGCTGAGGAGTAACATCTTGTTTGTAATGAGGTCCATTCACTACCTGTTGTTTCACAACTGCAGAGGAATGACATGCAGGGATGTTGGATATGTGACTTACTTCCGAACCCACTGTGCACCAGTGACTGTGGTGGGAATGACCCTGAAACTCCTGCTTCCCAGTGCAGTTCTCTAACCACTAAGCTACATGGACTCCCCCCATGCACATGTTCTACAGCCTGATTTACATAACTGAAGTGGATATAAACAGAGGCAGATATATCCTACTAGCTAGACCAGCAGGTAGATGTACATACTAAACATTTATTTTTATGTATGTCAATAAAAATATATGTTTATTTCCATGTGTATATGCCACTAACCATTTAGCTAATCAAGAGTAACTGTTAAGCCTTGCACACCAACAGCGGACAATACAAGTGTCAAAACATATGATCAACAATATTATACACAGATTAGAATGAATAATGAACAAATCTGCATGCGCAGAAATAAAGTACAGAAAACAACCAGCAATGCATAACAAGTGGCAGCAGATTCCAGTTACATAAATACTGTGGCAGGAATTCATTACATTTTGCATAAACTAGTGAATCTAATCAAAGTATGAAAACATATTAATAGATGACAAATACAACAACTACATGCCGGAAACCACAATAATAAATCTGGAAAAATAATGTCCAGTGAACGTCCCACGATATCTATTTGCAAGTGTCCTTATGTCCTTAATATCTCAAGAACTGAAAATTCAAGTATATCGCAGAAAGTCATTGTGGTGTTGCAATACAGCAAATTGGCAATGAAAGTTAGATACACTGCCCAAGAAGATCAGACTGTGAGGGATGCTATGGGAGCCACATCCAGGGTCATTTTTTCAGGAGCACCCAGTTAAGGTCACAGACTTGTCAGCAGTCATTATACTGAACCCAGGACAGGGTGGCTTAGAAACAAACCAGTGGGTTCTCATCCCTGCAGACGTTGCTGTACCTGCAAATATACAACTCATTTCACTCAAGGTACCATTCCTGGCTCAGATAAATTGGTGGAAGTGAGACTGTTCACCAGCTGTTACACTGATCATGTAATATATGCCTGTCTACATCTCCCTAACCCCCTTCTCGCTGTCTACCCTGCCACAGTGCTAGTGTCATCCACAAAGTGACACGTATTGCCCTGGATTCCTTCTATCATATCACCGATGATCATATTGAAAAAGACTGGACCAAGGACCGATCCTTAACCTCCCTCTCTTCTGATTTTACTTCGTTAACCAAGACCCTCTGCTGTCTCCCGTCAAACCAGTTTCTCACCCATCTGTATCCTTCAACTATACCCAGATCCTCTAGCTAATTCAGCAACCTTCTGTGAGGCATGGAGTCAAAAGCCTTGCCGAAATCGAAATCGATTAAATTCACAGCATGGCACTTATCCACAACCCTCGTTACCTAGTCAAAGAATACTATCAGGTTGGAGTGACAAGACCTCCTTGCCACAAACCTGCACTGTTTACTATCCACCAGCACTTTGGTTGCATTCCTAATTCCAGCAGAAAAAAATTAAAGGAACTCCAACAGTAAGTAGTAAGAATTTATTCGACCACCAACAGCAGGTTAATAGCCAGAGCACAGCCCCAGCGCTTCGGTCCACCAACCTTCCTCAAGGGATGGGGTTACAAAGGTAAAGGTGCACTTTTATACACCCATTTACGTGACATCACTGTTGTGTCATAGATTTTCCAATTCAGTAAAAATAAAAATATATATATATATATATAAAACAGAGAAATGAACTTAAAAAGTTACTATGCACACTAGCACAGAAAATATATTTATTTCTACCAGTGTTATTTGAACATAATAATATTCAACACAGCTGTTCCTGTGTTCATGACTAAGGGATCATATAAAAAAATTCCCAGATTTCAGAAGTTATTAGCCATGATGGAAAAGAAACAGTTTTTTTTTTCATTTTTCATTTTAACTTTTTATTCAGAGACTGAATAGGATTACTCAGCTGAGACTAGCTCATTTCCAGTGAGGTCCTTGTGCAAAACAGCAATCAATTACATACAGTAATCACAAACACAAAAACAGAAATTAATATACATACAATCTTACAATACAAGACATACATATGTTGAACAACCATTACACAATGAATCAGCATATTATCTAAATTCTGTGGCAGTTCTTACTCGTGCTTTATTAAAAGTCCACTTTTGTATTGCACTAGCACAGATTTTCTCACCCCGAAGGGTTAAGGGTAGCAGATTCCAGGCTCCAGGACCACTATACAATAAGTGTTTCCTACCTAATACTGTTTTTAAGTTCGGAAATTTATACTCCAGACCTGATGCAGTCCGAAGACTAGGTTTGACAGGTCTGACCTTGAAATAGCCAGAAATATAATCAGGAACGAGTTGCTTTGTATATTTTATCATGAAATGAACTACATGAAGAGATCATCTTTCTGTAAGACTAACCCAATGTAACCTATTGTATAATTCCAACCCATGCGTTCTTTTCGGAGCATCCAAAATAAATCTGGCCAGCTTATGGTGTATACCATCCAGCCTGGCCAGACTCCCAGTTAAAGCACCTAGATACACAGTGACCCCAAAATCAATTATAGGCACAACTAATAGTTGTACCACAAGATGGAGATGCAAGTTTGCTAAGTCTTACAGGGTGTGCTTATATGAAGAAACTTTTGACACCACCATAACCAGAGGCAGGGTGGTAATCTAGAGGCAGAAATATGAACCAGGAGGTTTCAGGTTCAAACCTCATGATCACTGTCTGGCTTTCATGAGGTCCTTTGCCTTGACCAACCTGTTCTTCAGCCCTCTCAGTTATATAATTAGACTGAAGCAGGACCTAAAATGATAATGAGATCTTGCACATTTGCTTATTTATTCAAAGTGTCCCTCCAGGGCTTGTAGCGTCTGTACAGTAAACATAGTGAACCAATATAAATAACATAAAGTAAGTAAGTAAGTCATTTTATTTCTATGGAGCCCAATCCCAGGGGCTCTGAGCGCCTCACAAGAGGAATAAGACAAGGCATGAATACATACAAATCATTAAACAGATCACAATTAAATAACATTAAAATTCATAATAAATAATAATAGTAAATACCACTAAAATCAGCTGCAGTTGCTCAACAAAGGCTTGTGTGAATGTAAATGCACAATGCAAAACCACAGTATAAACCACAGCATATCACACAAACATCCATCCTTTCACATAGCAATAAAAACATGAAATGGATGCAGCAACAGTTATGTTAAACAGCTCGAGTTAGTCAAAAGCTCTTAGGAGTAGGTAACTTTTCAATTTCTTCTTAAACAATATTACAGATCTGGCATGCGTACCCCCCCCAAGGAGTGAACTGCATAGGGTAAGGGCAGCAACCGAAAAAGCCTGGTCACCAACAGACTTTAGCGGAGAAGAAAGGACAACTAACAAACCTGTCCACTAGATTGTAAATCCCTAGATGGGACATGGGGGATCAGGAGATCACTGAGGTATTGGGGGCCCAGTCCATTCAAGGCTTTTAACATCACTAACAATACCTAGAAATCAAAACACCATGTAACAGGCAGCCAGCCCAGAACCCGCAGCAAGGAGTAATATGCTCTAACCTCTTGGTGGAGGTCAGATGTCTTGCTGTAGCATTCTGAACCCGCTGCAGGCAATGCAACTGACCTCCAGGTAAGCCTTTATAGAGTGCACAGCAGTAGTCGAGATAGGATAAAACAAGGACGTTAACCAAGTAGCTGGATTATCAGAATCAAGCAGTGGTCACAGTCTGGCAACATTCTTAAGATGGTAAAAGCAGTTCCTGATCACAGAAGACACCTGCAAAACAAATGTCAACTGTCTGTCCAGAACCACTCCCAGACTACGAACATTTTCTGCCGACTGAAGATCCCCCCCCCCCGAGGGAGGGAAGCATCAGGCCATCACAAATGGTTGATATCTGCTTCTCTGAGCCCACCACTAGCAACTCAGTCTTGCTTGGGTTCAAAGCCAGCCAGTTGGAGGCCATCCAAACCCTGATTTTCTCCGAGCACTGTTCTAATCTCAGCACAGCTGACACCCCGTCAGCAGCAAAAGACACATAGAGCAGGGTGTCATCTGCACAGCAGTGAAACTCCCCAGTGTAGTGCCTGATGAAATCCCCAGCAGCAGCGTGCACACCGAGAACAAAGCAGGTGAAAGCACAGAACCTTAGGGAACACTGCTGTCCAGAGTAACTGGCTGCAATCGGCAAGCGCCGAGCACAGCCGACTGCTCTCTGCCACTAAGAAAGGACTGGCACCATTGTAGCACAGTCTTGGACAATCCTCCATGCTCCCCAGTTCCGGCCAACAGCACTGCATGATATGCAGTGCCAAATGCTGAAGAAAGATCTAGCAAGATCACAAGAGATATCTCCCCATGATCTCTCACCAGAAAGGGATCATTGCATACTCTGATTATGGCTGTCTGTGCTGTGCTTGCTACAGAGCCCAGACTGAAATAGCTCAAAGAGGTTGTTTTTCTCCAGATGACTCACAAGATGGGTCAGAAGCACCTTCACTACAACCTTAGGCAAAAAAAGAAGGTTGGAGACAGGGCGAAAATCAGCAAGTATGTTAGGTCCAATTACACCTTCTTAAGGGGGGACTTCACCACCATCCTTTCTAGACGTGCCTCACTGGCAATAACCCCTTCCACAGAAAAGCATTGACTACACCACCGGAACCATCTGCCCCCATCCAGCTTTGAGCATCTGGGTGAGTGCAGGGTCCATAACACCAACCTGCATTGCCTTGGTATGGGGACAAGCCAGGAAATATTTTTGCCTCTCCCTCTACCAACCGTCAAGCGACTCTCCCATCTCCAACCAGCAGGACGTACCACCCACCATTCCTACTCCTTTTCTTAGGGCGGATGACATTTAATGCCTTATACTATTGCAAAACTCCACAAGGGAGAGCAAAGTGTTTAAAAATCCAGGGTCATAGCTTCTGGAGTTCTCCCCTTGAGTACACTCTTACACCCAAGCACATAATATATACATGCTACTTTGCTGACCACTGGCCAACCCACCCTAACACAGAAATCCATGCTCGGATAAAGGGAAGCTGGCCCTGGGTCCATAGTGATCAACAGCAACACCTGGACTACTGCCTGTGATTGCTGTCTTCCCAGTAGCATCAGGAACCAACCACCTTCACCTCTTGGGATAACCTGCCTGGGAAGGTGGCAGCAGAGAATAAAACTTGAATAACAGGAGAGGAAACAATGGACAAGAGCTGAGCCCTCTGGAATATCCAACCACCCCACACCTGCTACATCCAGTGCAAGCACATAAATACAGGAAAAATAGCAACACTCAAAAATCATCCACTGAAAGATGTTCAGATAGTACACCAAATCCACACACTGCAATAGACTTGGGGGGGAAAAAAGTCACAGCAAAAGGTCTTTTGAGGTCCGTTTTTCCACTCTCTCACCGGGAATAAAGGACCAAAAAAAAAAACTCTGCTCCCAATGGAAGCCCAAGAATCTTTCTTGATCAAAACCAGTCCAAGACTAATGGCCCCTCAACAGTCCAGGGCCATTAGTCTCAGTCTCCTGAGAAGCATTGGGGCTTTAAAGCTGTAGCTTAAATCCAGGCAGAAACCTGCAACATGCACTTTTTAAAAAGTCAAGTATGTCACATGTATCTGTCTGTCTATCTATCTCTCTGTCTGCCTGTCTGTGTCTGTCTGTCTGTATCTACCTGTCTGCATGTCTGTCTATCTGTCTGTATGTCTGTCCGTTGTGTTTGCCTGTCTGTCTTCCTGCCTCTATACCACTTCAGTGGAAATCAAACCCACCAAAGAAAACTGACTGATCAGCATTATTGGTATAACATGCACATTTCTGAAGTGACATGCTGATGGCAAACACACTGTGGAAATTAACATATTCATTTTCAGTTTGCATGTTCAAATGACATACTTTAATAACTGAAACCGCAGCTTTCAATATAGGTGCAAAGGTGCATACTGTACTTAGGCATAGTGAGAACAGTGATGTGCATGTTATCCATCAAGTTCACCGTACTGTCACCCTAACAGCAGTAACCTGGAATGCCACTTCAGGAGTCCCCCTGGGGTCAGTTCTAGGACCTAGTTACTTAATCTGTATATGGAGGGAATAGGGCCCCTTATAAGGAAGGCCCGGCACCATCTGTATGCAGATGATATAGTTATTTATTTATTTAGAGGGTAAGACAATATTAGACATTCAGGTTCGTCTGCAAAGGGATTTTGACAGATTACATGATTACTTTATAGATCATAAATTCATTTTAAATGATAACAAAAAATCCCAGGTGATAATTTAAAAAAAAAAAACCAAAAAAACAATACAAACCAAATATATGTTTAAATGAAAACAGATTCAACTCTAAAACAAGAAAATTCCTACAAATACCTGGGAGTCAGGTTGAACTCCCAGTGTAAATGGGATGTACATATAGATGAC
The DNA here is from genome assembly GCA_016271365.2 of Neoceratodus forsteri. NCBI lineage: Eukaryota > Metazoa > Chordata > Ceratodontiformes > Ceratodontidae > Neoceratodus > Neoceratodus forsteri. The sequence continues at coordinate 6,521,691 of JADMNL010000040.1, forward strand.
TTAACAAAAACATTAAATGCAAGGTTGGGGGCATCATATAGAGTTAGAAATGTATCCCTATGGATACAAGAAGGCAAACTGTCAACACAATGGTGATCCCACTTTTTGATTACGGAGATGTGGTTGGGGAGGGGGCAACTGGGAGGGGACTAAGGAAACTAGACGTGGTCTATAACAGGTTCACTCATTTCATATTGGACACCCCACAGTTAACTCACCATTGCCTTTTGTATCGTTCATTAGGTTGGACAAGTCTAACTGAATGCAGAAATTTGCATCTCTTACATTTAGTTAATCAAACCCTCTCCAAAAGAACTCCCGTCCTATTTAAATAACTTGTTTCAAGTCTATACAATTAGAAGCAGCCTAACGTCAGCTGGTAACTTGGAACTTAAAACTTCCAGTATTGAAAACGTCTAAAGGTAATTCGACTTTTCTTAGTCTTGGACCCAAGGTCTGAAACAAATTACCTCACCCCTTATAAGTATCAAAAGGGAAAGCATCCTGGAATTTGACAAAATCCTGTTTTTTAAATGAATGTTCTCTGCCTAAAAATTGTACCTGTGATGAAAAAGGATAATTGGGTACTATAATATAGAAATGTTTTATCTTCGGATATATTGAATCTGCTGTAATAATGTATAATTGATACTAATGATGTTTGATTATATATATTTGACTGCATTTTTTGTATGAAGTTTTTGTTAGGATGTGCATGTCTGCTTGTATGTTTGATGGGCCCCATTGTTAATGAGCTTCGGCTCAACTGGGCTATCCTTTTCTTGACTTTCAAGAATAAATGATTACTACTACTGCTACTACTAGGTATATAATTATTTATGTGAGGTATTCAGCACCAACACAGCCTCATCACCCAGTTTTAAAGAGGGTCCCTCAGGGCAGTATTTAAAACACCAGCAGCAGCAGCAGCAGCAGCAAATGTTACATAAATTATTCAGTTTACATATGTACAATTGGTTACACAGGTACAATAGTTAGGGTTCCATCCCATTGGTATGAAGGTATGATAAATTATTTACAGAACTCCACAGTTACATCTTAAATACACAATTGCACAGCATTTAGAAATTAAATGGTCTTGCCAGTAAAAGAAGTGGGATGTGAGCAAGATAGGACGTGTGTAGTGCTACATGATAGGACATAACAACTGAATGGCAGGTATTTAATAATGATGCAATGGTTCACCTTCATGACAAGTGGCAGCTACAGCTGTAACCCCTGCTTTGTTCGACTTTTAGATTTTTCCTGAACTTTAAAATTCCCAGGATTCCTGGTGTGAAGCAGGGGTGGGGGGGGAGCTTAAGATACAGATTCCGGGACTCTAAAACTCAAACTCTGCAGGGGCTGCTAGTCTGTGAACTTCAATATTTAGGATGGTCAATACCTGACTTTCCTGGGATTGAGAACTGTCGACAAAGCCACCATCTCCAAAACTGAATCTCTAAACCTCAACCAGTTAATCACAGAACCCACCCACTACAACTCCCACTCCAGAAACCACTCCCTAATTTTGATTGGCTCCTCTCCACACATCCACACAGAATATCCACAGCTGGTGTTATGGCCAATGCCCTAAGTGACCACTGCATCACTTACTGTATAGTACTAGGAAAACCCAGATAGCAAAATCAGCCCCCAAATATATAAAAACCCACCCTTTAAACTCACTTAATTCCACAGCTCTCCTGTATGACCTGAGATATGCTGACTGGAACCTGGTCTGCTCTGTACTGGACATTGATACAGCCTTAGCTCTCGGTTCATGACTATTCATACCCAGGTCTGGGACACTCATGCCCTCCTGGTCAAAGCTAGAGTCAAGAAATGGCACCATCCCTGGGTCTCTGCCCTGTCTGTTGCCCTATGTAAAGCCCGAGACAAGGCCTGGGCTCGTTTCAAAACTGCACAGACCCCTCAAGCCAGGCAAGCTGTCAACACCCTCAGAAATTCTTGTACCAAGGCCATAAGGCGAGCTAAAGCAGACTACTTTAGGTCTCACCTACGTAACGCTCAGCCTTCCTCCTTCTGGAACATGAACATCTCCCTCATTGATCCCCCACTCAAACCAACATTCCTGTCCTAAAGCTAAATGGCCTACCAATCACAGACCCTGTCAGAATAGCTGACACCCTAAATAATGTCTTCCCCACCTGTGCACTCCCTAACCATCTTTCACCACCTTTCCAAGGAGCCCTAGGAGCCTCCCAAAACTCATGTCACAACACCTTCTTGCTCGCTCCCGTCTCCATGCAGGAAGTCGTAGATGCTCTCTACTCCCTAAACGTCTCTAAATCCAGCCACGACGGGACTCACTCTAAAACTTCTACGCACATCAGCACCTGAAATTGCTTCACCACTAACTTGCCTACTAAACCTGTCCTTCTTCTCAGGAATTGCCCCATAAGCCTGGAAAATGGCATGTGTCATCCCCCTACATAAGGGTGGTGACCCCTCAGTGCTGGGAAACTACCAGCCAATTTCCCTACTCCCTGCTCTTGCTAAGATACTGTACATGAAACACTAGTCCAGTCCAGACTGTCTGAGTTCCTTACAGACTCTGAGTTCCTCTCTCCTTACCAGTCAGGCTTCAGAAAACACCACTCCACAATATCTTCCCTGCTACAAGTCACTGGACACAGCCAATCTGCTTCTGACAAAGGCCACCTAACTGACGCAGATTTTGTAGACTTGAAAAATGCCTCTGACTCAGTCTCTTATCCCCTACTTCTCACAAAACTTGAGGCTGCTGGTTTAGCCTGCTCCCTCCCCGCAATCCAATGGTTCAGGTCCAAACTAGACAACAGGCTACAATCTATCAGGGTAGCAAACTCTCCCGCCCCTCATACTCACAGGCATTCCCAAGGTTCGATACTCAGTCCCATCCTGGTCTTGTTATTCATCAATGACCTCCCCACTGTTTGCTCTAGGTCCCGCATACACATGTATGCAGATGATACCATCCTCTTCACATCCGGGCCAGTTCTATATGATGTCCAATCCCTACTACAGCAGGACTTCCTAAACATGCAATCCTGGTTCCAGACAAACCAGTTAAAAATCAACACCTCCAAAACAGTCTCTATGACATTTGGGATGGCACAAAAACTAGCCAAAGTACCCCAATCTTCTGCCATCACCTCCCTGGATGGGCCCCATCAAGCACTGTCACATCCTACAAATATCTAGGCATATGGCTAGACCCCACTTAAATTTCTTGTCCCACATAGAAGTCATCACCTCGAAACTCTGCCCTAAACTTGGTATGCTATACTGAAACAGAGACTCCCTCCCGCTGCCAGTGAGATGTGTTACACTGACTAAAATGATCATTCCTATTTTCAACTATGCTGATGTAGTCTACACCACAGTCCCTACATCATCTCTATCCAGGCTTGACTCCCTTGTAAATGTCTTCTGCCGTTTCGCCACAAACTCCCCCTTCAGAACCCACCACTGCTCTCTCCTCTCCGCTCTCAGCATTGCACCCCGTCCCACTGCCGCAACATCCACTCAATCTCCCTAATATCCAAATTTTGGTTCAACCTGCTACCACCATAGCTCACAGAGAGTTTAGCTCCAGCAAACCCATCACCTTACACCTTGAGATCAAGGGGCATCTGCTCTTTCTCGCTACCCAAACCATCTTCTTCTGATGGCAAATCTGCCTTCTCCTACGGGCTCCCTTTCCTATGGAACCAGCTACCTCCTCTCCTAAGAAACTCGCCTTCACACAACTCTGTCAGACAACAAATTTGCTTGCTTCCTCCCCCCAGCCTCACCCACTGGTCATCCAATCCTCCCAGCAAAAAGTTAAAATGTGCTGGTTCTCTAGCTTCTCTTCTCAGAAGCAATCAATCTCTCCTAGCTCTCTGAATTTCTGTCAGTATGCTATATGCAAAACATTTGCCAGTGTATCAGCTCTGTACAATTGTATAAATTCTTTACAAATATTAGCCTACCTTGCCAGATTTAGTGTGACTATCATATGTATCCTAGCCAAACTCTGTGTGGCAATTATACTGTATCCTTTTGTATATATGTTTCTAAATGTATATATTTTTGTATCTATCTCCTGTACCAATCTTATGCATCAGTCTCATGTATAAAATCCTGTTACCCTTGTCCCCAGATCACACCTGGAAATGAGCCTCGGCTCAGTGTGCCTTTCCTGGTTACCAAATGTTTAAATAAATAAAAAAAATAATAATACTGGATGAGGGGTCATTGTGTTTGGAACCAACTGAGTACCTATCCGGTGTCAAAGGTGCTAACAAGACAAGTGACATGACCAATGGGGACCAAGGCTCAGAGCTCCATATAAAAGGAGGGCAGAGCAGAGAAAGGCAGATTTATTTGGGATCCTGAAGCAAGCAGATGTAGTGTGCAGTCAGAGTCTAAGTGCAGCATTCTCAGGCACTGTGACTGGAGGAAAAGTGTTTGAGTGACCCATGCATGCTGGCCAGTGTGAATTTCATCTGAAGATCAGTGTGTCCTTAGTGGAGAAGTACAGACTTGGACATCAGTGACTCTGCAGTTGCTAACAGTCAAGATCTTCCAACATGGGCAGCAGGGCCTGGTCTCCAACCGCCCCCTCGCAGTGGAACAGCCTGCGGGCAGAACTCCAGACCATCAACACTCACTCCAGTTTCAAATCCCGCCTCAAATCATGGCTACTGACAAACTCCTACTGCCGCTGTCCCAAGGGGTCCCTTCCTGGCCACGCTAGCCTGCTAACTCCCAGGGGTTTACCCACCTAGCCAGACTGGTCAACCTACCCCCAGGGGTTACCCACTTAGCCTCACTTGTCCCCGACTACAATTTACCTCTTGCCTGTTTTCTTACTCTATAGGTTTACTGATGTGTCAGCTCTTACCTTGTACATAATATATATATATATATAATTCTATGTATGACGTACTGTATAGTTGTTCCCACTATATATACTATGTCACAATCATGCCCACTTGACTTATGTACCTATCTCTGTTTACAACTGCTGTTTGTGTACCTTGCGTCATATTGTAAACAGCATTCACTGTCACTCACTGGACTTGTACCATACCAATGTATTTTGCATCAATTGCTGTATCTGAATCTGATCTCCTACATGTGTAATCAGTTGCTCACCTTGAATTCTCTGCCATCCTGTGCCATGTGACGTGGACCGGGTCGTGCCTGAAAACGGTCCCTGGGATCAGCACACTTACCCGGTTATCAAAGTCACAAATAGATAAATAAATAAAATAAAAAAAAATATGCAGATTCACCTGAAAGAGGATCCGTGGGTCCCAGCCTGATCTAAATCGAGTCTGGTGGAAGGTACAACATTCTGCAACCTGAAAACTGTGTGTGCTTTCCAGTTTGGATTAAACTTTGGGTTTGCAGTTGGATTGCAAAAAGCTCACATTTACAGGTTAGACAGCCATTTAAGCAAGCATGTGGCCTGTGGGGATTGGGTAAACAACACCTCTTGTGTTAAAGTTAGTGCACCAACGCTGTTCAACCTGCAGCAACATTTATGGGCCAGCAATGAGTCAACATGGGATACCCATGGACTGCCATATGGGAACTCCCATTGTATTTAGTAGTTACATACTGGAACCAGGTGGGTGAAGGTAGCAGCTTCCAGTACAGGAGGTTTACTGAAGGGGATTGCTACTGTAACAGTGGTTAACGTACAGAAGCACGCCTAGTTAATGTCAGCTACTGGTATCCTGTTTCATTGCTATCCCAATTAGGGTCTGCCTAAAAAGGGGCATTTTCCATTTATTTGCCCTAAGTTGTGGGTCAAGGACTGAGGAAGGACCTCGAAAAGCTGGAAAGATGGTCCAGAATCTGGTGACTAGGTTCCGTGCAAAGAAGTGCAAGGTCATACACATGGGGAGCAAGAACCCTAGGATCAAGTACTGACTGGGGGAGAGTAACCATCACAGTATCCCAAGAGGAGAAAGACCTAGGGATTGCAATCATGAGCAACCTGAAGCCTGCTACACAATGCAGCAAGGCAGTGGTGATGGCTAATAGGGTGTTAGGCTGCATAAGTGGGGGTTCACCAGCAGAAGAAAAGAGGTCATACTGCCACTGTACAGATCCACAGTGTGAGCGCACCTGGAATACTGTAGTTGATGATGAAATTGTTCTTCAGTCACTTGCCCCTGCTTTGTTAAGTACTGTCTGCGGTCAGCAAGATTCTTCTAGCCACAGAGGTGGCAGAGAAAACAGAAAACAGTACCACAACAATAGATTCATGAATAAAGCAGATTTGGATGGAGGATGAGGGAGGACACTGGGGGGAGGGCACAGAGAGACACAGAAGAGCAGGCATCTCATGCATACCAATAAGGTGATGAAACTCCACTGTGTAAGCAGAAAGTAATATATGTCAGTTCCTGTTCCTGTCTGCCTTGCTTCCTCTCCCCTTGTTAGCAATACTTTGCATGGCTACTGCTATACAGCCGTAAAAAGGACATTAACCAGCTGACACTGGTAAAGAAAAGGGCCACGAAAATGATTTAAGCAATAAACCACCATGACAGGGTGTGGGTTATGCTGAGATTTACCCATGCCTGGTGTGGTTTGGTCACAAGGTCGCAGGCCAAGAGACCAAACCCCACCAGACGTGGGTAAATCCCAGCATAACCGACACACTGGAGTGGTTTATTGTGCTTATACTATATTACCCTTCACTTTTATGTAACGCAGATTTAAAGATCAATATAGTTTTAGCCACTTTAAATAATTTTTATTGAATTTATTGTTGTGCCACAAAAAATAGTTCCCCGATGCTAGGTAGAATAATGCCCCCCCCCCGCAACTGAAATAGTCATGTTTACACCAACAGAGAGCAGTCAGTCATATGTTTACACCAAACGATAGCCTGCTACTCTTCAGTTTTTTGTTTTTTTTTGTCAAACAGACAGGCTGACAGTTGCTTCTTTAGATAGTGGGGTGTGAGCGGTGAGGTTGCTGTTATTAGACAGAGCCTGCAAAGCTTCGGTTTTTTTTTTCAAATAGACAGCCTGACAGTTGCTTCTTTAGACAGCGCGGTGTAAGTGCTTTATTAGAGAGAGTCTGTGATGCTTCACTTTTTTTTTTTGAAATAGACAGCCTAACAGTTGCGGCAACGGATGCAGTTTTGAACAGTGGAGCCCCTACCAGTCCCCATCTTCAGCAGTCCTGGGACCGGAGGGTGACGATATTAAATGAGGTATGTTTGCCATGTTTTGCTGGCTGCTGATACACGGATCAGCACTAATGGACTCAACGTCTATAAGTTCCAAAGTGTGGTCCCTTTTGAAATTCCCACTTTAGCGTCACGGCTTACCAGTGTCTTAGCAGGGAGTCAATATGTTGTTTTTTTGCCTTTGATGTTCGGAGGAGTTGGATGGGTTTGAAAACTGGGGTGACTGTGGCTGACTGGCACCTAATGTTAGGATTTACGATGCTTAAAAGGTGCCAGTCAGCCAATCAGAGTGTCAGATTCTCAGACTCACTCTATAATTGGGGATAGCAGGGCTCTTGTGTAAGCAGAGGTCGAAAAACCTGAATATGTGCTCAGTCGAGGACAGAAGGAAACAAGGGTACATGAGAGAGACCTTTAAGTACCCTCATGGGTATTAACAAGGTAGACCCCAGTGAACTTTTCATGGCCAGTGATAACAAGAAGATGGGGAGGCACAGGTACAAACTGGCTGGAGGCAGGTTCCAGATGGTGGTCAGGAGGCATGTCTTCATAGAGTGTGGTGGCAGGTTGAAACAGACCACCAGAAGCGATGGCAAACAAGAAAACCGATCATGGCTTCAAGAGGGGGTGGGATAAAGTTAAGAGGAGGGTAAGAGTGTCCGTGGGGGGTTGAGCGACAAGTACAGATGAATACAAGGCTCTGCACCGTGCAGATGTGATAGACCACAAGACCTTCTGCTGGCTAATTTATATGTTTATATGTTCCCAGTAATATCAAGTTTGTTCATTTCCAAAATAGAAGCAAATAATGGCTGCATTGTATGGCCCAGGAGCTGAAATATCTCATCTGAGCTCTGTTTTTCTGTTTTTCCTCATGGACAGGGTTCTAGGAGGGTTTGTATCAGTTTCTGCACTCCTTGTTGGTTGATTTTTCTGAGGCTTACCCATACTGATGTACAGGTCTTCCTACATAAATCGCCACCTAAATTTCAATGCCATATACAGATGTTCATAGTAAAATATAATACAAACATTCCCGAGTTGCAGGAAATAACATCCTATGCTGCCATCTTATTCAGGACCCACAGCATTTCCTTCCCTGGTGGCTCCAGGCCAGATTCAGATGGGGCATTTGCCCCACTAAAAATCTGCTTTGCTCAAGCAGTGATACATACATAACAAACATAGAAACATAGACTTTGACGGCAGATAAGGACCACTTGGCCCACCTAGTCTGCCCATTTCCCTACCTAGAGGATGAGTTGCAGATCCTAGTTAGCCAACAGCCTATTTCTTCCTACCCCCCACAAAAATTGCCTTATGTCTGTCCCATGCATTCTTGAATTCTCCCACAGTTTTAGACCCCACAACCTCCTCAGGAAGGCTGTTCCATGCGTCCACCACCCTCTCTGTGAAAAAATACTTCCTCACATTGCCCCTAAGCCGTCCTCCTTCTATCTTCAGATTGTGTCCCCTTGTTCCTGCACATCTCTTTTTCTGAAAGATGCTACCCTCTTGGACTTTGTTGATTCCACTGAGGTACTTAAACGTTTCTATCATGTCCCCCCTCTCCCTCCTTTCCTCAAGGGTATACATATTAAGCTCCTTTAGTCTCTCCTCATATGGCTTCTCTTGCAGACCCTGCACCATTTAGTTGCCCTCCTCTGAAATGCCTCCATCCTGTCTATGTCCTTGTGGAGATGGGGTCTCCAGAACTTGACGCAGTACTCCAGATGGGGTCTCACCGTCTGTACAGGGGGATAACAACTTCCTGTTTTCTGCTGGTGCTGCCTCTCCCTATACATCCCAGTATACCCCCAGCCCTCCCTACCGCCTTCTCACATTGCTTACTAACCTTAAGGTCATCTGATATGATTACCCCCAGTTCCCTTTCCATTTTTGTTGTTGTTACTACCTCCCCCATTGTGTAATCTTCCCCTGGGTTTTTATTTCCCAGATGCATTATTTTGCACTTCTTTGCATTGAATCCAAGCTGCCATACTTCTGACCATTCCTCCAACCTTGCCAAGTCCCTTCTCATCCTTTCCACACCTCCTTGTGTATCAACCCTGTTGCAGATCTTTGTGTCATCTGCAAAGAGGCATACTTTTCCTTCCAGTCCCTCTGCAATGTCACTTATAAAAACATTAAAAAGGACTGGACACAGTACTGAACCCTGTGGTACCCCACTAGTAACCCCTCTTTCTTCAGAGTGGACTCCATTTACAATTACCTCCTGTGTCCTGTTGTTCAGCCAATGTTTTACCCAGGCTACCACCCTGGGATCCACTCCAAGGCTGGTTAATTTGACTACTAATCTTTTGTGTGGGACTACATATATATATATATATATATCTATATATATACAGCAATAACATGGTAAAGTGAGATGGGGCTGTAGGTCCATCATGTCTGCACCACGACTTAAAAAGAAAGTAGGAATATATATGGTCTTCCAACAAGTACTGATTTATAGGGATTTCCTACCCGCTCTTCTACCTAGGGTATGCAGTGATTCACTTGGGAATCAGAAATATGTCCAAGCATACCTTGAAGGCCTGTACTGTCTGCATGTCCTCTGTCTCCACTGCTAGGCTGGCTGATAGGTTCACCACCCTATGGGAGAAGAAATGCCTCCTTATGTTACCCACAAATTTACCACCTCTGAGTTTCAGGGTGTGTCCCTGTGTCCTGTTGAAGGACACCAAATCAAACCACTCTGTTTGTTCTTGTTGATACCCTAGAGTAAGCAATAAACTGAGACCATGCTCCCTCTCCGTCTCCTGTTCTCCAGCACAAACAGGTTACGAGCCACCAGCTTCTCCTCATGGCTTTTGTCCTGCAGACCCCTGATCATCTTGGTTGTACTGCACAGCACTGCACCCCTTCTACTGCCTCAATATGTTTTTGGCATTGAGAAACCCAGAACTGCACACAGTACTCCAGATGGGGCTTGACAGGGACTTAGAAAGAGACAGGATAACTTCCTCTGCCTTGCTGGTCACTACACTTGTGATGCACCCCAGTATTCTTCCAGCTCTCTCAACAGCAACTGCACACTGCTTACCATGCTTCAGCCCCTTGTCCATTATGACCCCCAGGTCCTTTCCCTCCTCCACTGCATCAAGGGAAACTCCTCTCCAAGGGTAGCACCTTGCATTTGGCTGCACTGAATCTGAGACTCCCAGAGACCGACAAATTGCCCGGCTTGTTTAGGTAGGCATGTCAGTAGGTTTATTATCCTCCTGGCTGCACTATTTTAAAACGTAATAAACTGCACAGAAATTTTACTACCCAGGAGTGCACTTAACGGGGAAATCTGGAATCTGTTCAGTTACATGCTAATGGAATGATGCAGAAATGGTCTCTCAGTCTTCAGGAAATTAGACATTTTAAAATTTTCAACAATACAGCTGGTGAAATCCTCAGCTTATCACAGATTGTTCAAAAATTTTTACATCAATGGGGTTTCTTGTTCAAAATTAAAATAATGATTAGCTCTGCTTCTAAATATATCCCATTAAAAAGGAATGCAGTTCTTTACAAGAGTCTGCAAACAATTCCATAGTAACATGATGGGGGAAGTCTACATAAATGTTCAATTTCTCCTTGAAGAAGAGGCCCCTTTGTTCTCTGGATAGCCTCATATTTGGTATCTTTTTTCTCTAGATAACCTCTGCTTTCATAATGTCAAGGCAAGTAATTTTGAATATCATTGAGAATTTTCAGGACTATCATTTCTATCAGTTCGGACTCGTGGCAGTCAACTGCTACATGTCTGGTCATATAAGGCTCATCAATAGATGTAAGACTACATATGACTTCTCAATTTTTTGCTGTCCCGTCAGATACATAGGTAGCAGTCTGCCAGTGCCTTGGCTGTAACCAGATCTGTCACAGATCACTGGACTGGTTGCTCTTCAGTCCCTGAGGGATGGCGGAAACCGGGCACCCTTAATTCCCTTGTGCTTTCTTTTCTTTTAGTTTTCTCATGTGCTCCTCGTCAGAGTTAATGACACCTCTTTCCTCAGTGCTGGGAAAACCTTTTGTTTTCAGGCAGGTGGCTCGATGATACTACAAGTTCACAGAAAGCTGATCTAATCTTGTGCAACTGTGACCACAGAAAGTCATCCCTGGTGATAACAGCTTGCTGGTGGGAGTGGTGCATCTCCGGCTGCTACACTGAAACAGCTATCAGCTTTCACTGAAATTTCTCCCTTTTTCCAGGGGCTCTGAAAGATCAAGCTTGTAATGATGAACAACTAATTTTCAGCAGTCACTGCTGGGAGTATACAATGTTTCCTACATTGGATGCTTTTGTTTTTCAAATCTGAGTGAGGAAGGATGGACATTTTCCTTGTATACCCAAGCATTATTCTTTCTTTGCCAGTGAAGTTAAGTAGGGAACTACCCCAACCGTCTCTGTGAGGTCTGTTTTATCATTAAATTTTTAGGTATTTCAGTATTTCTCCCGTTGTTCTTCCCATGTCCTAACCTTCACCTGCCATACTCGAGGGGTCAGATCTCACTACAGCTAAGCTGTGTGACCCACGTTCTGGCCGAGCAGTGAGCTTGTGCCAGCTATCAGTACCTCCACACCATCCTATTAATGTGCCCTCATACTGTTCCTGTCAAGAAGACATCGTCTAGGAACAGTACCCAGGAGAAGACATTTCATGATAAGGTGTTTGGGGGGAGTGGTGATAATAGAGGCAGCAATTTTAAGAAATTGTAATGCCTTTTAATTAAAACAGAGATTCATAGCTGGCCCATTGGTGCAGCAGTAAAGTCACTGCTCGCAACACTGGCGATCCGGGTTCCGGAACGAGCCGGGGCATCAAAGGCCAGCCCAGGGATGGGGAAGGATGAGTACTGCAGCAATTGATCTCTTCCTCTTCCGGCGGGGGTCGCTGCCTCCACTGCAATACTGCCACTTGATTTATTATGGATGGCAATACAGAGAAGGCATAGAAGAGAGGTGAGATGCTCATGCCGGCTAGGTGAGCATGGAGTCTGCAGGCACCGGCATCCCAGGGGAGGGGACCAGAAACCGGAAAAGCCCTAGTTCATGCAGAAAGATCTTGGCAAGCTCAGTTCCGGACTTCCTCCACCAGTCACTCCTTCACCAGAGGCTTCCTTTTGCCCCCATGTCAGGAGGGGACAGAACTGCCCAGCTGTGGCCAGTATTGCAATAATGGAAGGAATTTAAGGTCACATACTGCAGCACTGTAATAATGGAAGGAACTTCGGGTCACGTACTGCAGTACTGTAATAATGGAAGGGACTTCGGGTCACGTACTGCAGTACTGTAATAATGGAAGGGACTTCGGGTCACGTACTGCAGTACTGTAATAATGGAAGGGACTTCGGGTCACATACTGCAGTACTGTAATAATGGAAGGGACTTAGGGTCACATACTGCAGTACTGTAATAATGGAAGGGACTTCGGGTCACATACTGCAGTACTGTAATAATGGAAGGGACTTCAGGTCACATACTGCAGTACTGTAATAATGGAAGGGACTTCGGGTCACATACCACAGTACTGTAATAATGGAAGGAACTTCGGGTCACATACTGCAGTATTGTAATAATGGAAGGGACTTCGGGTCACATACTGCAGTATAATTATAATAATGGCACAGACTTTGGGTCCATCTTGTCTGCCCCTCCTGCCACGTGCCACTGAGTATACCCAGTTTTAGCATGGACATATATTCAATCTTAACAACTGGAATGTTACTCCTAATCATTTATTTATTTCATTTATCAGAAACACCATTGAGCAGAGCTCATTTACAAGGGTTCTATGTCAGAAATTGTACAGTGCTACATAAAGTTGTGTTCGGACAAGTCAACAGATCATTGGATTACAGCAGAAAGTAGTAAATTCCTGATACATTGTACAGTGCTACAATAGTAAATTTGGACAGAAAACAGAGTTAACTGGTTACAGCAACAAGTTGTACATTCTTGTCTGACAAAAGGCCACTTCATAGAAGTGTTGTTCGGTTTGGTAGGGGAGAGGGAGACAAACGGAGGTAGGGAATGGGACTGTGTGGAGATGAGAGGGGTGGGAGGGAGAGGAGTAAGTGCCCCAGACAGAGGAGTTAAAGTAAAGTGCAGGTACAAGTGGATTTCTCAATGATAGAGCCTTTCAGGGCTGTTTTGATTTGGGCGGGGTTGATTATCTCCATGATAGAGGAAGGGAGCTCATTTAGCCATAACGGGGATCTAACGGAGATGGAGCGCATAGCCAGGCTAGTCTTTCAGAATGGGATTTGAAAGGGGTTCTTAAGGGTGCTACGAGTGGTGTGGTTGCTTTGGGCAGGGAGGAAGAATGATCTAAGGGTGGGGAAGGAGTGGCCTTGGCAAGCTTTAATTCCCCAGCATGCATATTTGGTATTTGATGCGTTGGTCCAGGGGTAGCCAACCAGAATTGTTACAGAGGTGGCAGGTGTGAGTCATTCTGTCAGCTCCTAGGGTGAGTCGGCATGAATTATTCAGTGCTACTCTTACTTTATTTAGGGTAGAGTCAGCAGCAGCTGCATAGACTACTAGCCCATAGTCAATTATTGGGAGTATTGAGGATGCAACCGCCAGACGCCGAGCCTCCTGTGTCATGAGTGTTTTGTGTCGGTATGGTGCACCCATTTTTATATTTACTGCTTTAACTGTCTGATCAACATGATGTGCGAAGGAGAGGTTGTCATCAAGGTATACACCTAGATATCTGAAGGTACTGACCTGCTCCAAGATAGAACCTGCCTGATTAACGATTGTAAGGGGTTGGGGCGCCTTCTTTTTTTGTGGACAGGAAATCAACATTGACCTTGTTTTCTTGCAGTTTAAGATTAACTTCTTTTGTAGGAACCAGTGTTCCAAGGCCGTGAAGCTTTGTTGCAGGTTAAGTGTGAGATCTTGCTAGCTTCTGTTATTAGAGAAAAGAACAGCATCATCCGCATAAAGGAGTACGTGAGAGTATGGTCAGACCACAGGGAGATCGTTGCAGAATAAACTGAACAGAGTGGGACTGAGGATTGATCCTTGTGGTGCCCCTACGGAGACTTGACCCATGTCAGAGGTTATCCCGTTGATGTTTACTTCTTGTGTACGGCCTGTCAACTAATCTTTGAACCAGGAAACCAAGTCTTGGGAGAGCCCTAGGTTGAAGAGTTTATCAAGCAGAAGTGTGTGGTTAACAAGGTTGAAGGCCTTTGTTAAATCTATGAAGAGGGAGCCCACCAATTCGCTGTTGTCAAGGGTACCACGTACAAAGTTGCTGTACTCTAGTAATGCAGATATGGTGCTATGCTGTTTTCTAAAGCCATGCTGGTGCTGGCATTGTATGCCATGTTGACTTAGGTGGGTTACCAACTGTTCAGCTACTATCCTTTCCAATGCCTTGGAGAGAGGAGATAGTATAGAGATGGGTCAACAGTTGGAGATAACATCTTTATCCCCCCCCGTTGTGTACGGGGTAACCAAGGCTGTTTTCCAGATCCTAGGGAACTGGACAAACCATAGCGAGTAGTTAAAGAGCTTTGTTACTGGCACAATTAGGACATCCAGTGTGGAAGCGAGAAGCTTCATATCAACTGTGTCACTACCCATCCTTGTAGTCCCTAGTACCTTTTTGACGTGTTGGAGGGTGTCCAATGCTGAGACCAGTTTCAAATAGAAAGCTGGGCATGGTGGAGAGGCAGGGGCCTCTCTGGGTTGGGCTGTGTGCGGGTTGGGAGGGGGCATGTTGTTTGGGTCCAAGGTGGACAGCATTTGGCTGAGGTCGGAGAAAGTGGAATTAAAGATATTTGCGATTTCCCTTGGATCTGTGACAGTGGTGATGTGGACAATTAGGGTGGGTGCGGCCTTTTCCTCTTTTCCTAGGAGGCCTTTAGAGAGTCCCAGAATTTTCTTCTGTTACCCCACAGGCGGTTCTGTTCAGTTTTCAAGTGGGCAGCTTTGGCAGACCTTATCTTTCTTGTGCATTTATTTCTGGCTGCCTTATAGTTCTGTATGTCTTGTGGGGGTGCCCGTGGACCTTGCTTTGTACCAAAGTTGGTCTCTTAGCTTCATTTGTGCCCTCAAGAGGGGGTATTAGCCACCCAGCCGTATTACCATGGATCATTTGTTTTTTGTAGGGAGCAAATATGTTTGCTGTAATGTTGAATTAGTTAATAAAAAAGTCTAGTGCAAGGTCTATATCTGGAATATAGTCCATCAATTCCCAATCAACCGACGCAAGGTGCAGCTTGAAGGCATCTAGAGAGCTTTTTAGGAGGACCCTACTGTTCACTAATTTGGGAGGGGGTTTGGTGAACTTTGTCGACCATTCACATAGCATCAGGGAGTGGTCGCTCAGGAAGCCAGGAAGCACAATAACCTTTACTAGTCTTTCTGGGTGGGTGGTGAGCACCCAATCAATGAGGGTGGTTGTTCCAGTGTTATAATTGGTTCTGTTGCATTTGTTTACTACCTGTGTCAGGTAAAGGCTATTAATTAGATCCCTGTACTCTCAATGCTATTTTCCCTCAGGCATCTGTCTAGTCCTGCTTTAAAAGCCTAAACAGTGTTAGTTTTCATATCCTCACTGGGTAGGTTATACCACATGTTAACCACCCTCTGTGTGAAGTAATGCTTTCTAACGTTTACCCTTATTCTGCCCACTTAGTTCTAGGGCATGCTCTTTAGTTCTGCTTGCATTCCCAAGTTAAACATCTATGTATACTCCAGTCTATCAGCGTTAGGTTTGTAACACTGTGATCACATCCCCTCTCAGCCTACTCTTTTCTAGCCTAAATATTTCGAATATATCCAACCTCTCATCATAGCTATTGCCTCCTAAGCCACTAATCAGCCTGGTGTCTCTGTAATGAACCCTCTTGCTCTCTTCAAAGTCGTTTCTGTACTGTGGTCAGTGGCAGTGCTACACCACAGCACACCAGGGCATGTGCCCTGTTAAAAAAAAAAAAATTATGTGCCCTGGTTGGTCCGCATGCGATGCAGAGCTACCCCCAGAGGAATAATATATAGGAGCCCTGGCTGCTAGCTACTGTGTCCTTCAAATGCCCTGGTAACCAACAGAGGCTGGAGCCACCACTGATTGCAGTGACCAGAGCTGGGTCCAGTATGCCAGGTGTGGTTGAACCAAAGCCTTGCACAGGAGGGCATGTAAAGGAAAATATTTTTATAAGGTACCCGTGGCTTCCCCACTCATGAGCTTTGCATTACCCCACTGCAACCAATTATGTATCCTATATATCTTTAGAGAGAGACAGAGAAGTTAAACTGCATCCCTCTGAAACAGTGTCCTTCTCAATCGTCAGTCAATTAATTAAATCCAAACACTGATTTCCAAGCACCAGACAACCCTATTCTTCCTTTGCAGGAATCCCTGCTTCTGGATTACGCATGTGCCTACAACCTCTGCCTGCCTCACAAACAATGACTCCTTTTTATGTTTTAATGTAAACTCACTGGTATTGCTACTATTATCAGTCTATTATACGCTAACCTCTGCATATATTTACTGCATGGTATCTTCTATTTACTACTGTGCACTACATTGTTTATTACTGCAGATAATGTTGTTCTGCTGTGTATTGCTTGTACCGTTATCTGTCAAGCATTTTGATATATGCGTGAACGAAAGATGCTGCTCAACATGAAATTATTCTGCATAATTTCCTGAGAATACATAATGGGTTGTACAATAATAACATACCTCTACCCACCAATTACAACATTCTGGAAGAAAAGGGAACACAGTAACTGGAATAAATGGCATTTTCAATTTTAAACAACATAATATGTGCTTTGAACTGTTCACAATCACTTTAAATTCTTAAGCATGGCAATGCTGGCAAAGTGCCAGTTTCACAAAAGGATGGCTGAAACTGGTCAGACACTCATCCTTAGCACACAGACAATGAGCCGCTAGTGGAACAGAACTTAAATGAGTCTGTGCCTTTTCAACGCTTTTGCAATTTAAATAAAGCTGTTTTCATTAAGATCAGTTTAATCACATTAATGACCTCCAAGGCTGTCCTTTAAAGGCCTTCATTAAGGAAGGGCTGCAGCGTTAAGTCTCCTCCGTTTTACCAGTCGCCGTCACTTAACTGAAAATATTGGCGTACACAGGATACTGTATGTAGTGCAAACATCTGGCTCAGTAAACGTAATCTTTTGTTTAGTGTAAACACATCTGGAAATCACTGTGTTTCTCCCCAGTTTAGTTAAGCAACCCACACCTGACCTAAAGGTATTTGTAAAGAAGACGTGGAACATCCATTGCATCTCATTCTTTCAGACATGAGGTATCGCAGAACATTATTATTATTATGAAGAAAACGTCTCTGCCTGTTAGAACATGGCTATATCAATTGTACATACCGTATGAGAGGACTTCTGTACGTTTGAGACTAAAAGACACACACACACACACACACACACACACAGTGTTAGAAATGGAAACCATTCACTTGGAGATCTCCCAACCTTTGAGCTGTAAAGTCAAAAACATATGACAGGGGTCTGTAGGGTCAAAAACACGACAGGAGTCTGGGGACATGTTTCCTTTTTACACTTGATTTGATCAGTTTTATACTTTTAGGGGGAACACTTTTCAACCAGGAGCAGTCCTTGTCAGACTCTTAATTTCACTCCTGGAACTGAGTACACCTAGGGTCCCTGTCCAATTTTCCACCACAGCACACAGAGAATAGCTGCACACGACACAGAGAATGACATGCCAGACAAATATGAACTGTCTCCAGTTCTCAATGTAGTTCTGCTACACAATTTTTACACTAGCGCTTTTAGAAGTCTGAATATTCCACTGTTTAACCTGAGACAAAATGACCACCTTGGAGGAACTGGGTTAAACAGCAGAGGTAGGATTGTCAGAAGCCGCTAACATGGATGAAAACATCTAGTTACGTCAAGGAACTGTCTTTTACATCTACACCAGACTCGTAACTCACTGGAGCTATTTTCAGTGACTGGACTTATGTGCACCATTTCAAGCTGCTGTGCAGCGGTTCACTATCAACGCTGGATGCACACTGTAAATGAGACGTGAATGTTAGACCAGGTTAAATGTGGTCTGGCCCTTTTGTCCATACACAACTATATTGGGCCTTTGAACCCTGGACACAACTAAACCTAAGTTTTGAAAGATTGGATATAACTACGACCCATGCAAGGGAACACAAAATTGGATAAGAAAAACATGCCGATGACACTAAACTGGCAGGTATTGTTACCGACAAAGGAGGGAATGCCAGAATACAGGCGGACTTGGATTGCATCTATAAATGGGCCACAGCAAGGGGTATGAGCTTTAACATCGACAAGTGTTGTGTAATTCACCTGGGTAGCCAAAACAGAGAAGCAAATTACTATATGAATGGTACCCCTCTCAGGAAGTTTGAGGAGGAGAAAGACTTAGGAATACGCGTGGATCATAAACTTACATATAAAACACACTGCAACAATCAGCTTCAGAAAGCAAAACGAGTATTATGGAACACAAAGAGAAACTGTAATAGTCAGAGTCAAAAGGTGATCACGCCTCTCTATAGAGCATATGTCAGACCACTGTTGGATTATGGAGCCCCTGTGTGGGGACCCATTAGTTAAGGGGGTGTAGAAAAAACAGAGAAGATACAGAGACAGGCAACCAGACTAATTCATAACATGAAAAATGACACATATGCTAAAAAATTAAACAAACTGCAACTAATGTCCCTGGAGATGAGAAGGGTTAGGGGAGATCTGCTACTATGCTTCGACATAATGCAAGATAATTATCTATTCAACTAATTAAACTTTCAGTTTAAAAATAATTATAAAAGTACTAGGGGCCACATACTTCAACTGAGACACATCAAGTTTAACACTAACAGAAGGATGGCGTTTCTTACGCAGAGGGTGGCAGCCCCATGGAATAGACTCCCTGAGCATATTATTTACTCCAAAAATAAGATACAGTTCAAACAAAGACTTGATGCATGCATTTTTTTTTTGAAATTTCTTTTTCTCCTATCTACATCCCTACCGGAGCCGTCCCTTCAGGAGCCGCCAATGAAACCCATCCTTTCCACCGTCTTACCTGCTGTTCGGATCCCTCCATCCTGCTGAGGATTGCCCCCCGGGCAGGGTCGGGGTTGGGCAGGACACCCCTGTACCTTGGTGTCTTGTCAGGTCCCCAAAACAGTGGCAGATAGTGGCACATCAGGACTGGGCTTGGCACTCCATCTACCTGGCTCCATTGGGTGTTTTTCCCTTTTTCTGTGGGACGTTGCGTGCCCTAGCATCAAGGTGTGCATGCCGACACCAGCAACGTCCCTCCCTCTCCTTCCATGAAGGAGCTGCCTCCAGAGCTGACTGATCCCAGGCCTACGCCCCTGACCAATCGCGCCCCAGTAGCTCGGCGTGCTGTTGCGCCCTCATGAAAGTCACGCTTACAGGACTAGAAAGCCCTTTCTCCCCTGGAAGATAAGCTGTCATCGGATGCTCCAGCCTTTTCCCCCTAGCCAACCCCGGCGGCCGAGTTTGTTCCTCGAACCCAGGTCGGCTGCTGTGAGTGCAGATGTGGATGCCCAGTGCCTCAACCCTCAGCACCACCGGCCAGCTTTGATGCATACATTTTAGGGGACACAAGTTGGTGTTCTATGGTGAATGGACAGGAGCGGTCTATGGGCTATAATAGCCTTTTTTGCTCATTACTCCTTAGTATAGTATGAACCTAGCTTTAAAAATGAGATATATTTGTGATTAGCTCTTACGTCCACATTTGTAGACTGTAAAAACATTAACAGACATAAGCTTTGACTACCCCCCCCACACACACACACACACACAACTCATCAGAGACTATGAATTGAGATAAAAATGACATGATAGGTTTTGTCCATAATTCATCTGATCTCACCTCATGTCATTAGGCAGGTAACAACTGATATCTTAAAGACTGGGTACATCACAACTGAATACTGAACCAATAAGACAGCAGCATTCACAATGCTGATGACATCACACTACCCTTGTGGAGCACAGAATCCAGCAGTTAAATAGAGAAGAATGCATGTGCAGGTGTGTGTTATAAGGTTTGTTATAAAATGTACAGGAGAAATCCTGGAAGCTGATTGGCTGAAGCAGTCTTTGACCTGTGACAAAATCTTACAATATCATCATGGTCACAAAAGTGATTACCAAGATCAGCCACTTACTAACACTTTAGGGCCATTTTATAATCGCAATAATACACTCCAGGGTATGGTATATCATGGGATATCGTCACTTCTTGGGTCACGAGACACTCGGCCTGTGGTCTCGATCCTCACAATGCACCCAAGGCGTGGCGATAATAAATATACCACTGTTGTGTATTGTGAATAACACACCTGAGGGTGTGTGATAATCCATAAACGTCAAGAGTGAAGCTTGAGAGGTTTATGAGATTATCACACACTGAGAGTGTGTAAAAAACCCTCATGCCACACACCTGCTTTTTTTTTTTTCATGACAACTGGTGCAGGGTGTTTCTCAGCGAAGAAACGTACTCTTGTAAGGGTAAAAGCAGCCACTTTTATTGCAGTCTACTAAACATTAGACTAAAAAGATTTTAACATCATACACCATCTTCTAACACTTTTTAACTGGTAGTGAATATGTTAATTAGTAGTTAAATAATAAATTAATGTGTCATGCTGCGTTAGCAGATACTACTCATTTTGACTTCTTTATTTATAAGTTTTATGAAAAATACAGTACAGACTATATTATCACAAAATACTTAGGTAATCAGCAGTTTAGTACAGACATGTACAGAATACACCTCATAGCATAAATGCAGAATATTGTCCAATAATCTTAACCAAACTGCCTAAAGTAATAAAGGATCTAATATTCAGCTAGATAATATTGTAGGAGTATAGACTCTCACCTTCAATACCCCGAAGGAGCTTCACCAATATTTCTGCCCCCTGTAGGAGACTAGATAAATGGAGGGCTGAAAAATCCCTAAAGAGAGGCCTGTAAGATTATTTTGTAGATGGCCTGTACTCAGTTAAGATGCGTGACACCCCTACCTCCAAAGTCACACAACATGACTGATAGGGAGACAGGCTCTTAAACGGTATTCGTCTGCTAAAGCTCACAGACTGAGTGGGGTACAATTTAATCCCCTTATGAAGTAAGGCTCTCTATAGGCTGAAAAGTACTTGCATGAATCATGCCAGACCTCAAAAGAAGCAACCATTAACAACATGGCATAAGGCGCAAATAGTAAGTAAGGAAAATAAATTCCAGCAATCATAAGAGGATTTCTAATAGGACCTCTCCTGACTGGGGGTCCAATTTACATCAAGTGTTCAGTATGATGAAATACAGAAGATAGACCAAACAGTCCTTCCCTTTCAGAAAGCGTTAAACCTGCTTTATAGGTTAAAGGAACAGTTCAACACCTTCCCCAAACAGTGTCAATCATTTGGATCAGAGTCCTGATATTCCCCATCTTTATGTCCCCCGATAGCTGGCCGAGCAGAGAGCAGCTTTGAGGCAAATGCTGCCGCAGCGTCTGGATCAGACAATATGTGGGTTTTATTAGCATGGTTAATCTGCAGTCTTGCGGGGAATAGGAGCTGAGCAGTAATACCGTTCTCCAATAAGGATTTTTTTGTGATTCGTAGTGCCTTCTTCCAGGTCTGTGTCTGAGATGAGATGTCTGGAAAAAAAGCAATTTTATTTCCCTCCCACAACAAATCTCCTCGTTTTCTGGCTGCTTATAGCAAGGGAATGCTGGCTTCCTGACTTGAAAGGGTTGCAATGGCCGTTAGCGGGCGTGAGCCAACCACGCCGCGTGGCCTAGCTCACATCGGGATGGCAAAAACTTTAGTGATCGTTATGCCGGAATCCTCTGGCAGCAGTTTCAGGTTCACAAATATTAAGCAAGTCACTGCAGCTTGAATTTCAGTAGCCCCAGCAAATCTTGGCAGAAAGCCCACAATTCTGACATTCGCCTGTCTTTGTGAGTTCTCTAGCGCTTCAACTTTGGCTTTTAAGAAATTGAAATCCTGCACGAACCTGGCATTTCTCTCCCTCTGTTGATCCCTGTCAGCTTTAAGGTCTATAAGGTGGGTCTCATTAGTTTGGACCCTGGTATCAAGCTCCGTAAAACGTGCCTCCACTGCAGCCAGCCTATGGTTTGTTTCCTCTCTCGTTGCTTGGATTTTTTGCAACATTGCCATAATTTGGGGATTCGGACTATCAGAAGATCGTGTGTCTGCTGAAGAAAATGGCCCTGACCCATCTCCTCTTCTGCCAGGCGTGGGGGTAAGGTAGGCTTCTAAGTTCTGTGCCATCCGTTTTTGGTCTTTTTTCGGACCCATACTGTGTTTCTCAGTTATTTCGACACCAGAAAGGACGTTTAGTTCTAGCCTCCAATTTCAGGAAATATAGTTTTTTAACTTTGAACCTGTGCCTTATCTGCTGCTAATCAGAGAGCGTCCGCTTTGTTGGAAGCTCCACAGTGCCCCCGATACTGCTCATTTTGGATTTCATCTGACCACGCGCAGCTGCAATCTCTTCGGTTGCCATTTGTCAAAACACAACACTCCTATTTAACTTTCAACTTGGTGAAAACATAACTATTTTTATACCACAATAAACATTCTTTTCTTTATGTCTCGATGTGTCTCTTGTTCGCTGGTTGCTTTCTAGGTTACTCTGGTTGCCATGAGATCTGGGGTGAAAATGCAGTGAAAGATTTTTTTTTTTTTACTGCTTGTACAGTTTGTTTACTGCGAGACAGTGGAGCGTGATCCTGCAAAAGTCGTAATAACATGGTGTGATGTCACATGGGTTATTACGGCTTTTGAAAACTATCTGAAGTGATTTGATACAGGGGGTCAGTAGTTATTATACTAAAAAAACAGTTAAATCTTCACATGAACAGCAGATATAAAAGTCGTAACTAGTAAACTGACGTACACATCAAATACACAATGGTCTAGCTCTAATTTGCAGTCTGCCATCACAAATGATAGGGCAGGCATGTCTTGCCCCCTCACACCTGAAGATACACTGCATATTCTGCTTAGGGTTAAAAAAGCATTTCTATGTTAAACCCCTATTTTGGCCACTTATGAATTGTCCATCTTGGGACATAGGGACCTGAAATTTGCAATTCGCACTCTTTGTGGCAGGATCTTGAAACCGGCTAAATCTGGTTAATGCAGGCTGAGTCACTTTCAAGTTACAGGTTGCTCAAACTGCATACAAATATCAAAATTAAGATGCTTTTTTTCTGGGGTGGGGAGGTTACTTATTAAGACCCACAGGGTTCTGTACTGGGTCCAATCTTATTTAATGTCTTCATAAGTGACATTGCAGAAGGGTTAGTGGGGAAGGTATGTCTGTTTGCAGATGATACTAAGATCTGCAACAGTGTAGACTCCGTGGTGGGAATAAATCAAAGGAAGGAGGACATCAGAAAGCTGGAGAAATGGTCAGTAGACTGACAGCTAAAATTCAGTTCACAAAAAGCAAAGTTGTGCACTTGGGTAGAAGAAACCCTGGGATGGAGTACTTCATGGGGGGAGAAAAGCTGCCTGCCTCCGAGCAGGAGAGGGACCTAGGGGTTATTATATCCAGGGACTTGAATGTAGCTAGGAAATGTGAAAAAGCTGCATTAAGGGAAATTGGCATGCTGGGGTGCATAAGCAGAGGCATCACCAGCAGAATGAGGGAGGTGGTAGTGCCACTGTATAGGTCCTGGTAAGGCTGCACCTGGAGTATTGTGTCCAGTTCTGGAGGCCACATCTCAGAAGGGATGTAGACAGGCTGGAGACGGTTCAGTGGAGAGTGACTACGATGGTCAAGAAGCTACATGAGAAATCATATGAGGAGGGCCTGAATGAGCTTAACATGTACTCCCTCGAGCAACTCAGGGAAAGGGGGGACATGACGGAAACCTTCAAGTACCTCAGAGGGATTAATAAGACTCAGAGACATAACCTTTTTCAGTTAAAGAATAACAGTAGGATGAGAGATCACAACATGAGACTAATGGGGGAAATTTCAAGGTAACACAAGGAAGCTCTTCTTCACAGAGAGGGTGGTGGACACATGGAACAGCCTCTCTACAAGGCTGTGGAAGTCAAAACAATCAGTGCATTCAAGAGAGCATGGGATGAACACAAAGGTATTCTAACTCCAGCAAATTAAGTAGAGAGAGGGGTAGTTTCTTGGCCAGAATAGATGGATCAGGAGATCCCCATCTTACGACACTTTTTCTGTTTCTAAGACGCTTTTTTTTGTTCTCTTACAACCAGGGCCCCTTGTTCTCTGCAGCACTGAGTCCTGATTTCTGCAGCAGGGCTCCTAGGCTTTTGCAGCAGCATTTGTTTATTTCTGTGGCATGATTTATTACTTTCCATGGCAGAATGCAATCATGCCTTTATTTTTATTTATTTATTTATTAACATTTCGGAAAACCTGTGAGCAGAAGCTCTTTACATAGATACCACGACAAGGGATAACACGGACAGGATAACAATTACAAAGCATAGTTACATTTCATATGATAACAGGTAAAAATACATCATGTGATCTAAGGATCAGACAGCACTGGTTCACCAGCAACAAGAACAGACTGTAGTGGAGGCAAGGACAGAGGGTACAGAGACAACTAGGAAAACAACAACAGAGACACTGAAAGCGCAATTCACAGAAAGGTCCGAGGCAATGTACAAGCTGTGCCTGAGTCAAGGCATTTACTAGCTCGCTAAGGATAAAAAAGAGTAGGGAGGGTGGAGAGGGTGAAGGCGAGAGAGGGAGGGGCTATATTAAAGGAGGGAACGGTATGGGGCAAGGGCAGTAGGTGAAGAGAAGAGGGGAGGGCACGAGTAAGTGCATACTAAGAAAGCTGGGGTGCGGGAGGGGAAGTGCTTAAGGTATGCCGGCCAAGATAATGCGTAGGTGAGGGGAGGGGTAAGAGGCCTATTGGTAGCAGTCACAGGAAGCCTCCGAGATAAGGTGTTGCCTGAGCTGATGTTTGAAAGAGCCCAGGGATATTGCATTGGTTATCTTGGGAGGAAGCAGATTTATCCAGAGTGGGGCTCTATAGGTGAAGGCTCTCTGCCCAAGTGCTGTACGGCAACATGGGATTCTGAACACCTGGTTGCTGGATTTCCTGGTAGTACGCTGGTATCAGTGGTGGAGTTAGGAGAGCATGGACACTGGGTGGCATCAATCCAAGGCTAACTTTTTTAGCAAACAGGCAGGTTTGGTATCGGAGGCTGCTGTCAAATTGTAGCCAGTTAATATATGATGTGCTGTCATCAATGACATCAAACGGGGAGCACAGAGAAGGGGCTTAAGGATGCAAGAAATGGGGATGGGAGGCAGGCTCTATGAAAAAACGGTATATTTGAATAAAAATTCACCAAGTGCAATGATTTTTGTGGCACTATGTATTCTGAGGAATATGCCAATTCTGCAGAAAATTCCATGGCCGTGGAACTGCAGAATTTATTAATTTATTTATTTATTGAAATATTTCACCAGGAAGGCACACTGAGCAACAAGTTGCTAGTCTCCCAGTACGACCTGGGAGGTAGGGGAACATGAGGCTAGTTTACAGAGATTTGGTACACAATATAAATTTACGGTAGATTACATTCAAATAATTTGAGCAGACTGTACAGGAGTAATGAAATAGAAGGATGCTAACAGTTTTGAACTAGATAGATACTACACCAACACTTTTGGACTACATAGATACAACAACACAAAATAACATTTAGGCATACACTAAATGACTCATAACTGTGTAGCTAGAAAATGGCTGAATAGAATTGTTGTAGGTTGATCTAGGGAAGTTAGTGAGGAGTAAACACAGGCAGAACAAGTTGGCTAAGGCATAACAGAAGTGCAAGTTAACTACAAGTGCAGTACAGAGCAGGGGTCAGCCATAGCTAGGGCTACGCAAGGGGGAGAAGGGAAGGTGAGAGGTAGGTATGTATGTCGGTAGGCAGAGAAGCGGGGGGGGGAGGCAAGAGGTAGGAGGAGAATGGTCTGCTTGGGCCTGACCCCTCCAGTATGAGGACCCTGCCAGGGGTCAAGCATGACAGGAAGGGAGCAGGTTGTGGCAGCGAGAGGTAGAGTACAATAGGAGGGAAGCAGATTGTAGGCAGCGAGGGGGGATAGCTTCGGAAGAACAGAAGAGAGGGTGAAGGTGAGAGAGAAGAGAGGCCAAATCCCAGCCCTTCAGGATGTGGAGAAGTGGAGGGAAGAGTTGGGTTAATGGTGTAAGGGTAGGGACTGGCCCTTGGTACAACTTTGGATGATTGAGATATCACAGTAAGAGAACAATGGAAGGTCGGAAGGGAGGGAATCGGGGGAAGGGAAGGAATGCTGGTTTTTAGGTGGGTGGAAGGTGGAGCTATAGCAGGGGCATTGCATGGGTACTGAAGAGGGGTAGGGTTTGTCAGGGGCTTAGAGGGGGGAGTTAGGGAGGGTCATAGCAAGAACAGCTAAGTGCAAGGAAGTTTCTGAGTGCAGAGCTGATGGAGTAGTAGGAGGATGATGAGTGACGAATTTGAGGGGTGAGGGAATTCCACATTTTTGGGAGGCGGTGGGAGTAACCAGATTGGCTGATGAGGGTGGCTCTGTGGGGGACTGCCAGAGTACGGGAGTCAGATGATCTAAGGGAGTGGGGGATGTTATAAATGAGGGGGAGAGGTAGGAAGGGAGTTCACCCAGCCAGTGCTTGGAGGTGAATTTAGCGCAATGGGAGTCGTCTGTTTGTAAGAGAGGGGAAGGTTACGGCACGATAGAGATCACTGTGGTCGGTGCGAGAGGGAGCATTAAGGCCAAAACAGCAGAAGGAATTGAAGAGGGTATCCAATCTGGCCAGTGAGGACTTGGGAGCAGCACCGTAGACTACATCACAGTAGTTGAAGATGGGCAGGCTCATCTTCTGAACAAGTTCACGCCTAACTGTAGAGGGGATACAACTACAGTTCCTGAATAGGGCACCAAGCTTGGGGCACAATTTTTTTTGGATGGCGTCAATATGTCTTGAGAAGTTTAAGTGTTGATTCAGCCAAACTCCTAGAATTTCAGAGGCCTTGCATGTAACTCTCAGACAGCCGAAGTTTAAAACCTGAAACTTTCAAGTTAATTAAATCCTGTCCAAGGGAGGTGCTTTTGGTATTTTGGTAATAAAAAGACAGTCAACAGTTTTTAAAATTATAATAATTTAAAAGTTAAGTTGCTGCGCATGTGCAAACAGATTGGTTGTCATTTTTCAACAGCTATTTTCCATTTGCACGAACAAAGCCCAGAAAATTTTTCACACAGTGATGCAAAAATATGTTTGCAAATGTGTGAACATATTTTCTTGCTGTTTTTAATAAACAAAATAAGAAAAATAAAAGTATGGTCACCAGATACCCATTCCCAGTAGCCAATGCCCTCCCCCCACCACCACCAAACACCTGATTGCAACACTGGGAGTCCACTCCCTTGTCAGGTAACTTTTGTTTATTTTTCTGACACCAGACGCTCATCCCTGGTGTCAGAGAATACAGCCCTACCTATATTTGGCGACTCGGGGCCCAGATTTGGTGGCCAGTACTGCTCTCTGCCAGAACTGTTATCCTACACCAGAGGCCCACCCCGGTGGCCACTCTTACCCTACCAAACCACGCTCTGACCCTGGGAGTCCACCCCGTGCTGCAGAAATAAATGTAGGAGCACATCCTCAGTGACCATCCATGCCTCCGCTGAACCACAATCCAGCACCAGCAGCCCGCCCTCTGATGTAGGACAGATCTGTACATTCCATGTGGCCACTGTGAACCAATCCCTGGTGGCAGCTACTGTCCAATTTAATCCTAATCTAGCATCAGGAATCCACTCCAGTGCTGGTAAAAATTAAAAAAAATAAAAAGTGCTGGAAAACACTCACCCCCCCCCCCCCCAAACCCATCCCTTTGTTAAGTCTGGCACCAAGAGCCCATCCCCAGAGCCAGCAAACTGCAACGGAACCTTCCGCCCACCCCAGACAGTGCCTGATAAAATCCTCCACACAGCTCTGCGGCCTGCCCTAGTGTGCAGACCTGGACTGTTAAAATATGATTTAACACACACACACATTTCAGACCTATTTTTCTGATCCTGTTATACAGAGGGCAGTCAGTTGTGGGGGTGAATGGAGGGTTTTTCTGACTGCATCTAGGGTCAAGGGAAGGTCCTATTGGAGTTTGCTGGCACAGAGGATGGGCTCCCAGTGCCAGACTTAATGAGGGAGAGGGGAGTATTTTATCTGTCACATCATCCCAGGTAGCCACTACTGCCCTACCAAATTCTAATGTGACACCAGTCTCCCCATGTCAGTAGAAAGTTGGAAAAACTAAAACACTGTCAAACACTCACCCAAGTCTGGCAACTGAACTGTACTTTGCCCTGGGAAGACAGCGGGACCAGCATGGGCACAGATCAGGGAAAACTTGCCACCACTTGTGTACACATACTGTAGAGCAGGTTTACTTCACTGGCAATATATTGTCTCTATATTCACTACACTAGTGTAGTAGTGCCACCCATGAAAATATACCAACAGTGACAGTTTATCTAGCTATATGTGTTTACCATGTGGCTTTGTAATAGCATTTGGAGTGTTTTAGCAATCTACTTATATGCAGTTACACAACATATACAGTAGTGGGACTGTTTAATAAGAGCAAAGTTTTCAAAGTACTGTATCATTAGTATTCAAATTTTATTGACAGATCCAGTTTAAAGAAACAATCTCTGCTTAAAAGGAGACGTGGACGTGGGCGAACAGACAACCAAAGTAGGCTCACAGACTACACAAGATATTACATGGAACATTCAAATTCTATTTTTTAGATACTGAGTAGTAACTTGGTAAAGAAGCTCTTTAAGTGCAAAATCTCAAGAAACACATTTTGTGCAAAATCTTCAATCGTTCAAGCATTCACAATCAGAGTCACTGCGGCACTGGTTTGTGGGACCTGTCAAGCCACAGATCCAGAAACAAATGGTTTGATAATTTTATTGGATCAACACAGATGTAACCCAGTGACATAAACTGGCTCCTTGCATTTGAACCTCAGTTATGGTTTAAAAAATGTATCTTTTTTTTGCTTTCTATTTATCTTCCCCCCTCACAACGGAACCCTGCTCCATCGGGAGATGCTCATGTGACAGCCCCGATTCACCTCCTTAGCTAATTCCGTGGCGGACTCCCATGGAGTCGTGGCTATAATCTCCAGGCGGGTATGAGGTGGGTCCCGTACAATCCGAGACTTCTAGTTGCGTTGGGTCCCCGGTGGTTCAGGCAGAAGGAAGCCATTAGGGTCTGCACTGTTGCTCCTTCCCCTGGGCAGTCCGGCATAGTTTTTTCCCCTGTTCTGTGAGTGTAGTGTGTGCCCGACATCAAGGTGCCACCGCTGACGTCCACCATATCCCAACCCTCTTTTCTCTACTCTGCACTTGCTGAGCCTCTGGCTTCTGCCAGAGGTCAGTCAAGCGCCGAGCCTGGCCCCCTCTCCCTCCCGGAGAAGGCGAGCAGTCCTACGGACACTCGAGCCTTTTACTCCCGACTGGCCCTCCGCCTTCCCAGGTTCATTCCCAAACCTGGGTCAACGGCGTCGTGAGCAGTAGCGCTACCACTGCGCTGGCGGGCTGGCTAAAAAATGTATTTTAAACCAATGAGAATTCTTTCTGTTTTTTTTATGTATGGTCTGAGTGTTAATAGAATGTGATTTTCCAAACAACTGGCATAAGCTTCTGAGGAAGGACTTGGTTGATCCGAAAGCTTAGGCACTGTTTTCTTTTGTTACATCTATGTTGGTCCAATAAAAGGTATCAAACCATTTGTTTCTGGATCTGTTCTTACAAGGACCAATACGACAACTAACTAATTCCACCTGTCAAGCCATAGGCATTTTTACTTTTTAGATCTGAGATTGGTTCTGAGTTTTGAACCTTATTTAGTCGTCACCCTTCTGTTCACCGTCACCCTCCAGTTTGTTCAGGCTCTCCGCATGTGCGTTCTCTATACCAGCAAACTGAAAACCATGCTAGCTGTCCTCCTTCCTGGTGTTTAGTGCCTCGAAGCTATGAATGAACCATTCTGTGTACTTATTTTTGATGCTGCTCATACATAGATCGATCAACATTGCAGACACACTATTGCCATCTTCCAGCTGTCTGGTTATTAAAGTGGCATATCACTCAGTAAACTTTTTTTTTAATTAAATTTTTCTTAGAACATTTTGTTTATGGTTAAGTCAAGGGGTTGGTGGAGGTTGGTGCATGAGGGTGAGATAAAGATTGGTATGCTGATGGTTTTTTTTTCCAAGGCAGTAATGACAGACTCTGTTGAGTGACCCTTAAAAAGACTGAAAATAAGAATCCCTCTTTGCTCATCCGGTAGATTCATTTTAAAGTTGATGCTCTCAATGGGTATGCTGGATGTGCTGATGCACTGTACCTGAGTTAGTCCAATGGTTCCCAGAATAGGATATGTGCCACTTGGGGAGGAAGCTAGTATGGGATGACATGTAGGTGTTTCTCCCTGGCAGACTACCTGCGGCAGGAGGTAATCTCCTGACAACGTGCAGCTAAGAACCACCAAAACTTACCTTTTATCCCGCATCTAAAAATATCACATTTATTTTTTATCTGCAGAGTTTGACCTCTATAGACCTCATGCTTGAGGTCAATAGAGGTTAAAAGCAGTAGATGAAAATAAATTTGATGATTTTAATCAGCACACTGCATATCCCACATTTATACCATTGGGGAAAGTGTGAATGAACTCAATAAAAGATGTTATTAGGTACCTGCAGGGAAATTAATTTTTCATCTGCTTTCAGGGTTTTTATTATCCGTGCTGGTATGCTCCACTTGTGCCGGCACTCGCCGCTGTATTTGTCACTAAAGTTTGAACTTTCACTCACCATCAAGTACCAGAATCAGGTCATGGGACCACCTATATGCTGCCTGTGCTCAGCTCTAAAACCACCCCCAGTTTTGCTTAGTTGCCTGTCAAATAATGGATGTAAAATGTGAGCCAAGCCTTCTCAACAAATATTAAACTATTCCTCTGAGCCATCAACCCAATGGCATAAATAGGATATCACATGAGGTTCTTGTGTATAACCTTTTTATTCCCTCTGCCATCAATGCCCCCTTGCACCACTGACAATGCCACACATTGCCAGGAAGCACTGAAATGAAAAGTTTATACACAAGAGCCCCGAGTTGTATTACCTATACTTATAAAATACCAGTGATGATAAAGTTGTCCTGATAAATTTGTTTATCAGGACAGTTCATTAACATGGTGGGTGGAGGGTCACAGGATCAAACAGATAAGATATTATATTACAAGGCAGTAAGTGAATAAAAATAGCTCCTACAGTGTTTTTCTTAATCAGGACTTAAAGGTCCTGCAGATTCACCTTTAAAAACTTCACACAAATGGTAATTTTAACAAGTATAACTGTTAAACTGATATTGTATGAATCAAAAAAACAATGGTTTGACTCAAAATACATAACTTATCTCCACCTGTGAGGGGGCAAGACTTTCATAACTCACTTGTGGTGTTGCCACTCATGAGTTATGGTCTTGTCCCCTCATATAGGAGATAAAATGCATATTTTGAGGAAGACAATTGTGTATCATATAAATATATATATATATATATATATAATGCAATGTTTTTGGGGATACATTTTGGCATATATGTTCACTATTTTGAGCGTAGTCAGACCTAGAATGAGAATATCACACTTATCCTCATGCTAGGTCCGTTTATCCCATAGCAGCAATGGAGAATTTAGCTATTTATCCACACAGTAGGTCCATAGTGGTACTGGAGATGCAGGGTGCAAGAATGAGATTGGTGATGATGGGTCTTCTTCATTCAGTGCTGTTTTGCTGTGATTAAGACCGAGTGATGATGGTACGTCTTCATTCAGTGACATTTTGCTGTGATAACATCACTGTTGAAGGTGGCCACTGAAGAATCAGGATGCAAGATTTTTTCTGGCCACAGAATAATAAAAGGCGTTGAATAAATTAAAAATGTCATGGCCCTAATGACAATATCACTGATATTTTCCCTTGTGCAGTTTGACCTTTTGACATCACTTGTGATGTCATAAGATCAAACTGAACTCAGGAAAAATATCAATGATATTTTCATTAGGGCCGTGGCATGGTTGGCTCTTCCCCCAGTGGAGCTATTACCATATATTTTCCCTGTATACCTCACCAATTACAGCTGTACAGCTCCCAATTAAGATTGTATACCTCCATAGGTATACACCTGTAACATGACAATTAAGGCTCTATAGGGAAAAAACTCCTGTCCCCACCAGTCCAGGAACACTCCTCCCAAAAAACTCAAAATCTGTTTGTAGGCAACCCTCTCTGTTCCTCATCCCCCAACCCCTGGAGTTCTCCACATGAAAACAAAAAAAAAAGATTGATGCTGGCAGCAGGGAACACATAAGAACCTCCACCCACATACTTACCAGCCACTTTTCCCTGGAAGTTCTAGTTCTCTCATACACTGCTGCCACCAAGCCACTTATTCCTCTGGCTCCATGGGCCTAATGACACATGCCACTTCCCTGCTCCCCAACCACAGACTATTCTTCTGACCTCCAATGCTGCTCCATACCATTGTCAACACGCTGCACCACCATAATCCATGACCCCACCAACAATCTAAAGGACGACTGGCGTGGACATGCCCCCCTTTTAGAGGGGAACCCTACACTATGGAAACAAGAACAGGCCAAATCAGAGGCCCTTACCAAAATGCCACTACACTATGGGAACGTATATGGCCACATAGTGACAAGGTAAACCCAGAAATGGCCCAACCATGGCTCATCAAGAAATGGACCCAGACCCACACAGCAGGTGAAAGCAATACAAACCCAACGTGTATTATATAAAACACACAATGGGTATGTGTGGCATACAAGGCCATGTACCCGCTGAGGGGGGGTTAATTAGGTAATAAAGGCACTCGCCCCTTGGGCTCATGGCCTTATTATCTCATTACCCCCCCTTAGTGGGTATATTTCATTGTATACTACATATATCCATCCTATATTATCTATATGCACACACACACACACATTAGAATGGACTAACTCAAAATATGCTATTTGCCTTTACATATAAGAGGGCAGGAAATAACTCACAAGTGGCAGAGCTACGAGTGAATTATGCAAATACTGCTACCTCACAAGCGATGATAAACGGTGTATTTTGAATCATGTCATTGTGTGTCTAAATTAAACTATGTACTATAAACTGCAGAATGTTTAAATCAGAGCTTTTTATGAAGATGTTATTGCTTCTGTTTGATTTCACTGCTTTGTTCTGAGTGCAGCAAAAGCCATTGTGATGTCATCAGGCATTGTTCATGCCGCTCTCCCATTGGTTTAAGGTTTCTTTGTGACCTGTCTAAAGTGAGGATAAATTATGGAACAGAAGGCACAGCATCAAAAACAGTAAAAAAATTTTGGGAACTTAAGGTTGAAACTTGTATGTTTAAAAGAGTAGGTTGCAGGAGTGTTTCTTCAAGTGTTGGTTTTGTGAAAAAAAAAGTTTTTAAAATAATAATAAAAACAGGCCATTGCTTTTGTGACTCGCAAGCACATATTTTATCTAAAACTTGCTGACCGGGAGGGGCATACTGAGCCAAGGCTCATTCCAGAAGCGACCCGGGGAAAGGGAAGGGGAGAGCACAGTAATAAGGAAGTACAAATCAGTCTGATAACGATAATTACAAAAACAATGACAAGGTACATCAGTCGAGTGCAGTACAGACAGTAATGCCAAAAATTGCAAAAGGGTTCCCAGTAAATAGCCTACAAAATGAGAAGAGAACAAGTGTGCAAAGACGGTAAATTCATATATGTGTGGGGGAACCAGGATGATGGGGTGCTGAAGCAGTACTGACAGGAGGGGTTGGGAAAGGTAAGGAAGAGTTCAGGGAGAGGGCTGGCAGGAACAAGGGGGAAGAGGGAGAAGTTTCAGTTTGCATCTAAGGAAGGGAAGGGAGTGAGGGAGGGAGAGACACGGATGGAGGAAGGTACCTGATTTCAGAGGGAGGGGAGATGGTATGAGAAGCAGATTTTCAAGCTGAGGTGTGTGGGTGGGGAAGGGGAAAAAGTGCCCTTGTCACTGGAGCGCAAGGAGTAGGAGGAGGAGAGGATAGGGGAGATAAGACAGGATAAGTGGAAGGGAGGACCCAGACCAGTATTTAGAGATGAGGGAAGCATAGTGGAACTGACAATGTGTGGGAAGTGGGAGAATGGATCAGGAGAAGTAAAGGGAGCAGTGGTGGGCGCAAGAGAGAGAGAGTTTGTAGCAAAGCGGTACAAGGCATTGCAGAGGGTGTCCAGCCTGGCCAGGGAAGTGGATAGATCCACAGACCACATGCACATAGTTGAAGACCAGGAGGACCATTTTGGTGACTAACACCCAGTGGATCACCAGCAAGAGACATTCCTTGTTGTGGTACAGGACACCCACCAGTGAGAAGCATTCCTTCATGCGGTACAGGACACCCACCAGTGAGAGGCATTCCTCGTTGCAGTACAGGACACCCACCGGCGAGAGGCATTCCTTGCTGAAGTACAGGGCACCAAGTTTGGGGTGGAGTTTGGCATGGATGGCATCGACATAAGCCAGGAGGTCAAGCCTGCTGTCTAGCCACACACTGAGGTACTTGAAGGTTGGGACAACCTCAAGCGGGAAGCCATCTATCATGGGGAAAACAGGGAGGGAGGTTAGCTAGGTCAATTTCTGCCTGATACCAACTATCATAGATACAGGTTTTTTAATGCTGACAAGTAGTTGATTGGCCTGAAACCAACACAGAACATTGTGAAAGTCATGCTGGAGCAAGACATGCACAGAAGCAGTCGAGGGACATGAGGTGTAGAAACCTGTGTCGTCTGTATACAAGTGAATATGTGAGTTGGTATAGGCAGAGGGGAGATCATCAAGGAAAATCTAGAGTAGGGTTGGACCAGGATGGAACCTTGTGGGACCCCAGCCTGGATAGGGTGTGGTGGGCAAAGTGTGTCACCTACCTGTACCGACTGCTGATGACCCATGAGATAGGATCAGACCCAGTCAACAGCGGAGGCTGATAGTTCAGCAGTACTCAGCTTATCAAGGAGCAGAGGGAGGGACACTGAATGAAAAGCTTTGGCCAGACTGTTGAAAATGGCCACAGTAGCGTGCTCCTGCTCCATCCCAGATAGGATGGAATCAATGACTCTAAGTATTTTCGTGAGACACAACTTCTGCTTTTGTGAGATTAAGTTACAAAAGCAGGAAAAATACAAATAACTCTGCAGGGCCATATGCAAAGCAAGCTACAGGTTCAAGACAGTGCCTGATGGGTCAGCTACAATTAAATATGGTCTGCAGAGTCATACGCAAAGCAAGCTACAGGTTCAAGACAGTGCCTGATGGGTCAGCTACAATTAAATATGGTCTGCAGAGTCATACGCAAAGCAAGCTACAGGTCCAGGGCCTTTTACGTCAAGGCACCTGCTTTGCATATGGCCTTCAGGCCATGCACAAAGGAAGCTACAGGTCTGGGTCCGTGCCCAATGGGGTACCAGCTATACGTAAGGCCTACAGGGTCACTCACAAAGCAAGTTGGTATAGTTATCTATCTGAAAAAGACAGAAAATGCACTGCAGTAGACACAGTACATGCGCTATATAAAAACACAATAAATCTCTCGAGTGCAAAAAAAAAAGAAAATTCACTGCAAAAAAGTATGGTAAAGCACAATTTAGGGTTTATTATTATAGCCAAAAGAGTAAGGAAATCATGATGTTAGTTATTTTTTTTTTAATCCTAACTCCGCCCCCCCCCCCCATGAACCCCATGGAATTCAATGGTCAGACTGGATGGTGTGACAGGGAGCTCCTGCCACTCTTGAGGACCGACCTTTTCTTAAATCTGTTGCAACAGTTCTGTGTTTTAGCCTAATCTATCCTTTACAATTTATAATCCATAAGGCTGGGCGCCTATGGCCACCCCCTTCCCTTTCTTGACTATGCTATAGTGTTCTCTTTAATTTTCCTTTTCCCTCTCGGATCCTTGTACAGGGAAGTTATTGTGGTGACCTCCAAGCATATGTAAAACAGGTTGTATTTACCGTTGTTGGATTTAGTATGTAATAGCACTATGTCATAAAATACTTAGATGTATATACCTTATGTTTATGAAACCTGTAAATGTTGAAAATACCATGGCACCAGGTGTTTTTGATAATGGTAAAAAGTACTAGGTGACTATCATAGAAATTAAGTTAGTTGTGCTATTTAAAATGCATATAAATTGCTCTAAGTTGAACAAGTCTGAAATGTCATGGTGATTTACATATATCCCATGATGCACTGCATTAGCGAAGTATGTGTGATGTTGTGTTTCTTTGAGGCTTGGCTTGTTTCGATGCCCTTTGGGGTAACCCATGTTTCAGTGCTTCTGTACTGAGGTTCTTTGTCTTTAGCTTTTTTTTTTTTTTTAATTGAGCCCCCACCACCCAAGCAAACAAGGCCCGCATAGGGGTGGAGGCTGAATCTCAACTGCTGAGTTAGATCAGAGATCAGTGACTCAGTAGGTGCTGGCTAAGAGCAGAGAAAGGACATACATAGTCTGTTGCAGCAAACTGAAGAAGGGATATGCCATTGCTTAAGGTTATCTACTGCACTTTAAATAAACATCACACAGAGATTATGGGTTGAGCTTGAAGTTTGGTGTCTGGTCCATCTGTCATCCCACAACCCCACCACAGATGGGCCAAGCAGTCCCTATCTGCTGTCAGATTCTATGTTTCTAAATGCCAGAAACATAACACAAGTTAAATGAAATGTTTTACCAGCACTGATAAATAAATAACACAGTATGAGGAATACAGTTACATGATTATTCAAACAACAAACACTCCACTCATATGTTGTGAGACACATGATCACAGGACACAGGCCTGGGCTGTTCGATGTGATGTGCAACTGTTACTTCCTAAGCAGCTGCACCACCACCGACATTGTGTATTCTCTTCCATGTAGACCATAGAGGCCAACTTAAATAACAGAATTTGAACGCAAAGAGAGTTGCATCATTTTACACCGCAATAGATGAATACTTTGAAGAGAAATGGGTGATGGTATTCCTACCAAGCTGGTGGGGATAAATATGTATGTATTCAACTGAAATTTTCCAGGACTTTACTGTCTTAGACATGGCACAGTTTTCGTACCATCTGTGCCCATTTCAGCTATTCGACAGACAGCTGTTCCACCAGAGACTAGAAAATGACCAAAGTCATCCTAAAATGGAACAGCTCTAGCAAAACCACCCACATGCACATGCTATAATTCGCCTGCTGTAATCTGGTAGCTTGTGGCAGTTTAGGGGGATAATTCAATATCTAACCCTGGGGGCTACCTTCCAATGCAGTACAATACACTTTAATTCTGTGTAGTGCCTTTCAAGTTAAAGCCTCACAAAATGCCTGGCAAACTGAATAGGAACACATTACTGTCATTTTACACTAACCATGACAATACTAGGTTCCATTTAACCAGTCTGCCTGCAGTTATATGACAAAGCTACCACTTCATTTGACCAGACCATATTAATTAAATAAACTGGTGTTTCCTTAGCATTTCCTCATTATTCTTGGGGGAGGGGGAATCTAATGTCCGCCACAGAATGGTACAGCATATCACATATTGAAGGCATTTTTTCCTTTTAATGCTCATCACTCTGTAAAGGGTCTTGGACTTATCCTGCTTATTCATGAGTACTTTTTTTTTTTTTTTTTAATAAAAATCATTCCTGGGAAGCTGTTGCTATGAGACTCCACAGTTCACAACAGAGGGTAGGGAGATCTGTTCGGGGAGCTGAGCTCTGAAGCTCTCCACTCAAGCATACCATTAACATTCTTTACATGCCTCAGGCCTCCAGCTTCAGGAGAGCCGGGACGGTCTCCAAGACAATCTGTACACAAGCAGCTCCTCTATGGCCTCTCATCAAGGTGCTCGGGGGCATCTGTTCCATAGTCCCATGTCCTGCTAGAAGTTGTTTGTGATTAGCATCCAGCCAAAGAGAAGGAGTCCAGGGTTCATTTGCTGTTACAAAACATTAGATCAACCATCACTGACAAAAAAAAAACCACGATGAAACATTCATAATTGTTAAGCTGACAATAACTTAGAGATTCTCGGAGTTCGCACCAGCAGAACTCAGTTACACAGCATTCCCCCCAAATTCAAATTAATGGACCATTCATTCATTTATTTCTGTATATATGAATTTATTTATTTATTTCAACGTTTTAATCAGGAAAGACATACAGAGCTGGTATCAGCTCATTTCCAGATGCACCCTGGGGAGAGCGAAAGAGAAGAGAACGTACTACAAATACAAACTGTAATATTAAAAGAAATACAATATTATTGAAATAAGCATAGCAAAATGAGCAAGTACAGGCAGTGTTTCTGAGCAGGAATTATGCAACGCAATAAACCGAGAAGAACAGCAATAAGATCTGTATGCAGTGAGCAACAATGCATCAGTAAGAGGGGTTGGGGGTTGTGGCTGAAAACTGGGGGAGAGGGGGCTGTATCAGCTTTTACTGATGACATTTGCATGAAAACAGACCTTTGACCTTTAGATTTTCAATGTCCCTACTGCTTAACCTGCCATAAACTCCCAGCCCTCTTCTTGTTTCCTCAGAATTGTCTCCGTGTCTACAGGTTGTGTTCTTACAGAAGAGGATCAGAACTTCAAGGCAGGAAAAACAGTAGGGACAGATGAAGGACTTTATCCACAACCAGCCCTCACCCCCCCGTTCTGCATCTGAGGAGGGTCTATATGTTGTGCTCTGGTGCATGGAGGTTTCACTTTGCACATGCAGTGATCCCCATGTACCCACTGACCTGGCAGCTGGCCCCCTCTGTGCCCCGATCCCAAACTGTACACCATGCAGGCAGGAGAGGGTGGGGTGGACTGTGGACATGCGTCACATCCAGAAAGCAAATCGGCAGCAGGGGTTGATGCTGCATCCCTAGGGTCTGTATTAGCAGCTATGTGCTTCAGTTTGCCTGGCCACAACTGCCCATTCTGGGTCCACCCTCTACCAGCCCTAGAGCCTCCACATGGGGCTGGGGCAAAGTCCTTTTAGTGGTTCAGATTCTTTAACTTTATGATGACTGGATCATAGACAGCTTGGCACAGGCATCCAACTCCCATAGTCTGGGTAAACACCACCTATCCCTGCCGCCCCAGCCCTGCTTAAACATGAGGCTCCACAACAGCAGAGTGCAGTAGGTGAAGGCTGTGGATGTCATCCGGTGCAGGCCAGCGTCAGGATGCAAAGAGATGTGGCTGGGATACACTTAATTTGAGTGTATCCCAGCCACGTAAGTGGATTGGGGGGGTTAAAAAAATGTTTTCAGGCAAATCTCTTTAGTAATACAGAATGAAAAGTCCTAAGATTATAATCTTGGACAAACATAATGAGATTTGAGTACTGCTGAGGCCAGCTATCTGTGATCTGTGTTTTGCAGAACACTGAAATGTCGCTTTAAGGAGGAAAACAAAGCCCCATTCCTGAGGGTTACAACACCCAGGTCCATAACAGTGTGGTTTAAACTTGGGGGGTCATTTATGTCTGTTCCTGGCAAACGTGCTGACATCTTTCAAACAAAGTGTTGCATAAACTCACGTCAATTGGAACACAGCAACCATGGCTGAAGGAATCTAGGAATTGTATCCCAAACCATTGTCTCCCAGGCAGCTCGAAGCACTGCTGTCAATTTACTGATCTGGCCCCGTCTGACTTAATTATTTTACCAAGATTTTTCTCCCCTGCTTGGCATCTGCCCAGTTGCCATCAGCCTTCTCTCTCCATTTCTCACAGCATCAGGCCTGACCCCTCTGAGGTGATCTCCCGTTTTCCACACTGATTATTTACCCTAGTTTTCTCTTCTGTAAATTCCCACCTCCTGTGATGCCACACATTGCAACATCGTGACCACAATGATATGCAGCATCCTTTGTGTACAGAGATGAGCTCTACAGCCCACCACTGAGGGTGATGGTGTTGTGGGAATGGAGCCAGGACTTGCTGACCTTGACTGTCCAACTGCAGGCTCCAGGTCTCACTATCAAACTTGGGTCACCTGCATGGTAATGCAACACAGTACCGCTGCGCTATAGGACTGCCACCAACCTGGCTTAATTAAAAACAAGAACATCTACATCCTGACAAGTCTGCCTATGTGACAAGAGCCAGCCTGTTGGTGCAGTGGTGGTGCTACCACTCACAATGCCAGCGAACCGGGTTCGGAAGTGCGCCCAGGTCACTGGGGGCTGATAAAGAGGGAGAGGAGGATTGAGCATCCCAGAGTACACTCTCCTCCTCTGGGGAGGGAGGATTGAGCATCCCAGAGTACACTCTCCTCCTCTGGGGAGGGAGGGAGGGAGTACTGCGGGCTCCACTGTCACACTGCCACCTGAGTGACCACAGGTGGCAGTGCAGTGCAGCCGGGAGGGATGGGCAGAGCACCTCCTGACTAAGGACGTACATGCAGACTTCTGCATAGTCGAGGGGACCTAGGGGAATAAAGCCTCCCTGCACTGTACCACCATGATGTCGCCTCTCTCTCTCTGTCTGCATGCCACGAACCGCTGACTGGGCTGCCAACTCTAACCCCTCCCAGGCTTGGGGAGCCAGGGGGGCTTTGCCACAGGGGTAAACCATTAGGCACTGTACAGGTAGAAGGTAAGTCTTGGGGACATCAGGTGACAGGGCGGGGAGAGAGAGAGAGAGAGACGCTGGCCAGTGAGGGCAAGTTAGGGAAGAGAAAGTACAGTAAATTCAAAAACAAAAGCCTGCGTGACACCTGCAGCTGCAACTCAGGAACCAGGGAAGTCTCCTCAACAGGGGATACTGAAGAATTGAGGTGGCCAGGCCAGTAATGGCTTCTTAAGTCATACTAGAGGTCAGTAAAGAAAATGTTTTGATGCGTCCGTCCTGCTTGATTACCTGAAATGACCACCATTGTCGGTGCTTTCTTTGATTACTACACATTTTTGTCCTGCTAGTAACTTGGGACACCAAACATAAAGATGGTTTGATGACTTGCATCCTAATGGCCACAGAGACAGCCAGCTAGCCAGAGTACCTTCGGATTTAATTTGGATGAAGACGTGGCCAGGAATGAAGAAACCAAGAAGCAGTAAGCAAGGTACTGTATAAATATCTTAATTATCAAGATATTTCACAAACATCGACTGCAACAGCAGGTAACTTATGCCCTAATTGTTACATAAAATCTTAAATGTGCACATATGGGATGATAAATCGTTGAATACTGTGCAGCTAATCAGAATGAATCAGTTATAAACATTACAACATCGGGTTTCCAAGGACTGTCATTCCACACTAGGCTTCAAAGTTCTACAGTTATCATCTCTGTTGCAATACCCTATTTTTTTAGGAAAAGGATGTCACTTTTTTCACTCTAAGTTTATCAAACAATTTAACAGTAAGCCAGCCCATTGGTGCAGTGGTTGGATTTCCACTTGTGACGCTGGCGATCCAGGTTCAGGAACGGACCCGGGTCATTGGAGGGCTGGCCGGGGGGAGAAGGATGGAGCATCCCGAGAACTGCTCTCCTTTTCTGGGGGGAAGGTTGGGAGTACATCCGGTGCTTGACGGACCTCTGGCAGAGGCCAGAGGTATCGCAGTGACCGGCATCTGAGTGATCAGGGAGGCAGGGCGGACGACGGACATCATCGCACGTCCCCGCCCACAGAAAAACACAAAGTAAAATCATACTGGTTACACTGGATAATGCCGCCCCTGGTGCCTGGCCTCCATGACTCTTCGCTGCTCCACTTATCGACTAAGTTACAGCCCCCCAGGCGCCACTGCAGGCCATGAACCCCGCCCTGGGTGGGAAGCCAGGGAGGCAATGCCGGCTCCGCCAACATCTTTCCCTGTCATAGACGGGCAGGTTGTGGTGCCATGGCCCCGCCTTGGGGGTTAAGCCAGGGAGTATTGGTGGTGGAAGGCATCCATTGGGGAGCGAGGCAGGTGCATGGAGGGGGGCCGATGGCGGAGCGGCTGGGGGAAAAGTATACTAAATAAAAAATAAAATAATGCCCAGTGGCGCTGAGGGTTGAGGCGCTGGACGCCACACCTCGCTCCACGCCGGTGACCTGGGTTTGGGAGTGGACTCTGGTCGTCGGTGGGTTGGCCGGGGGGAGATAGGCTTGAGCATCCAATGACAGCTCGCCTTCTCCGGGGAAGGATTTAGCCGTTGCCTGACACCTGCACGACCCCGAGCGGAGGCTCAAGGAACTGCAAGCTCCACCTGGGAGATGGACGGCTATTGAGCAGCACGGACGTCGGCGTACACGTCATGACATTGGGGAGGGTACTTGCTGCTCAGGTGGGAGAAAATCGTGGAAACAAGCCTGCCACAGCCGGGAAGATGGGGGGACCATGGCCGTGCCCACGATTTGCCTGTGCCCGCCCAGCAGACCACAGACCAACGCAACGTAAGTAATGGGGTTTGACTCCTCACCTCATCCCCGCCCAGGGGGTAATCCAAGGCTCCATGGGGCCTGTGGGTCTGTGTGGGTAGGGTTCCGGGCAGTAGGATGTCCAGTTGTCCCCCCTGAAGGGTCGGAGGTGGCAGGCTGGGTGAAGAAATAAACAGTAATTTAAAAAAAATAAATAAATAAAATAATAAAACAATTTAACAGTTTCCATATAGTAAGAATTAACACACGACAGGGTGTGCGGTTATTGGGGATTATAAAATGGGCATAGCAAATAAAGCATTTTGATTGGCTAGAAAAGCAGTGCCATATACAGTATGTATTACACATAGGGGAAAAAAAGTACAGGCAAAAAAATCAGTGTTCCTAAAGCATGGAACGTTCGTTTTAATGCACACCTTGGGTGCGTTGTGAGGCATGAGGCCACAGGCCAAGTGTCCTCACGGCACCTGGGGTGTGCATTAATCCCCAATAACTGCACACCCTGGAGTGTGTTAATGCACTTATAACATGGGATATGTTTAAACAACAAAAAAATATACAAAAAAGGTATTTTTTTGCTGTTTAAACAGTAAAAAAGGTACTGCATCCTGCCACCTTGCAAAATTGTGCCTAACAAACAATGTATGCTGCATTGCTGTGATGGACATAGAAATGGCACACATACAGTAATGACATGATTTGTTTCATTGTTTTTTCCATCACAGCCTCTGCTACCTTGCCTACTACCGTTCCTTTACTGCGCCCCCCCCAAACCACACTTCCGTGCTGCATTGTGGGCGTGCTGTTATAGCACACAGTGCTCGATCAAAGTGCTATCTTCCTCTCGAGCATGCTCTGAACAGGCAGCACCGAACGTGAACAGAGAGAGAGAGAGAGAGAGAGAGACAGAGACGGGACAGTGTAGGAATTTAGAATAACATATTGTTCTCTCTATCTCTCTGTCTCTCGGGGAGTTCGGGAGCTGACCACATGTGTCTACAGAGACACGGAGAGGGCTACTTGCTGTTAAGATTGCAGTGACCTTCGTCTTTCAGTCTCTGGATCCCCACTCTGGCTCTATGCCCACGATCTTCTGTCTGTCTTTGCCATAGCTGACAGCGGGTGGCACCTGTCTCGCACTCCTGCATATCGCCACCCGCTGTCACTACCTTCTCCTCGGCATAACAAAGCAAGCACTAATCGGAGGGGACTGTGTGTGGAGAAAGTGCTCACTCTCTCTTGCCGGACTGAATTGTGGAAAATACTCTCTCTGCCTGTCGCGCTCGGTCTGAGAAAAAAAAATGGAGGGAGTCGTAAACTGCTTTTCGGATACCTGAGAAATATACCACCGCATTTCCTCTCAAGTGCTCGCTCTCTGCTGGCTGGCAGCTCACACACTGGCTCCTTGCTGATGGGAAACAACACGGGTGGAACTGTGCAACTGTATAGAGTGGGGGGGGCATTAGT
The DNA here is from genome assembly GCA_016271365.2 of Neoceratodus forsteri. Lineage (NCBI taxonomy): Eukaryota > Metazoa > Chordata > Ceratodontiformes > Ceratodontidae > Neoceratodus > Neoceratodus forsteri. The sequence goes on from JADMNL010000040.1 coordinate 6,566,018, forward strand.
AATATCGCAGTGTGTAACTGCGTGCCAAAATCAATTTCTGCAACCTGTGTCACTCACTCTAATAAAGATAACTGGAATGACACTGTGCAAATGCAGGGAGTTCCATAGGGCGGTGGGTGGGTTGAATAACGGGATGTTCTGTACAGTCTATGACTCTCGGTTAAACTGTGCACAGGGCAAGGTTACAGTAATACAGGAAGGGGTATCCTTCCTCGACCTCACTCGCCCACTGCTGCACACTGACAGCCTGCAGTTCTGCCGCAACATCAGCAGGACCGTGTGCTTGGGGTGAATGACTGAGCCAGGGATGCACACAGACAGCACACTGCAGCAATTCAGTGAGGTAGCAGCGTGAGGAGCAGGAACAGTATGAGATAAGCGCGGTGGGTGTGTGGGAACTCATGTAATGGTCTAGGGACACTTTTGTTATCAGATAGCATAGCAAACTAGCAAACTGTCGCTGTCACCACTGACTAGTAGCGGGGAAATTAAATGGCTGCTGCAGATATTTTCCTCTACCTAGACAGCAAAGAAGTTCGGGCTGGGCAGACGGATTGTACCGCCGTGTGTTAACAGGCATTAACGAACGGTCACATGCTCTGTTTGCGCCAATCACCTTCTTTATTTACAGACCCCATGTTATACGAGTCCAGTAAACTGCAGTGTCTAGTATAGTGCATCTCCAAGGAAATGCTCAATGTTTCAGGTTGCTAGTCATGCCAAGACCTGTGGGAGTAAAATCTACAAGGTAGATAATATTCATTCAGCTAAACATGGCTTAATTTAGCCATTGTTCCCACATAAACAATAGTAACATTTATAAGTTATAAGTTTGCCTCCTTAAGCAAACTCCTCAGTATTGATTTTTAGGATAGCATTTCAAAACAACGTGCAACAATTGTAGGCATGGTAATTTGTTAACTGTGTAACACTAATACCAGCAGTTGACAGCAATATAACTGAGAATTACTTTTAAACCTACAGATAAATGGCAATAGGTGGATGAGGTACCTAAATAAGGCAGCTCACATGCAGGATATATTCCAGCCCTTGCCCACTGTGCTTCTTCAAATGGGAAAACATAGAAGCAAAGGTGACAAGGCCATTAGAACAAAATAATACATTCGTGAAGGAAAAGGGCTATAGAAGTTACCGCTCCTCGTGGCTGGTGCCATTTTAAATGGTTCAGTTCCATGCTGCCTTTAACCCATTCATACCCAGAGAAACAGAACTCAACATGTGCCGTAGTATTGAGATAGGGGGTATACAGCGGCCAGGATTAACTTTAAGACCTCCTTTTACCGCTACTCAACCAGTCAGCTTCCCATTGCAGGGAACAGACTTCTGTTCCATGGCCACTGTCACACTGAATATGGTAGTATCCACCAGAGGGAGAAGGCAGCTCAAGATCATGGGACTCGGGAGGACCCTTTGAATTGTGGAGACAACAAGGTTTTTTATCTACCTGGAGCTCCCCCAGTGCCCTTTTCACCTTTACTCTTCTAATCCCTCCCTTCCCTGTTACATTTAGTGGAGAGTTCTGTTACAAAAAAAGGGTAAGGAAATACATGTTGATCGGCCGAGGCTTGGTTCTAGCCATTTCCTTAAGAGAGCACTACTGATGCTAAAAACAAGTCCCTGCCAACCAGAGCACAGCGCATTCTGTATCTATGTGCCACTATGGGATTCTGATATATTTTTTTAATGGTAGCCATTTTCCCCCCACTGAATCCCACACATACCTGCAGTATATAGTTTCCCCAGCCACTGTAGTGCATGTCATTCTGTATATAGTATGTTGCCTGCACTCTTCCCCCATCTGTCCACTCACTGTGACTCTCCTGTGGCTGCCACTTGCTCACTCACTAGCAACAACACCCGCCCAGTCACACACTTTCCTACAGGAGCTGCCTGCTACCTGCACTGGCTCAAGCTGGCATCATGCCTCCATCTGCAAGTGCTGTACTAAGGAAAGTACTGCTGCTCTTATCTAGATGGCACTGCTCCTGACACAACTAGCCTTTTCAACCTCGCTCTTCTGTACAGGCCACATCCTCTCTTGCTGGAAACATGGGCACAGGGGATTCGTGTGTTTATCATCACAGACTTCTTTATCCTTCAATTGTCTTTTTTAATATCAATTTCATTTATGGGACCAGCCCACTGGCACACCAGTAGAGAGAGCTACTACCTGTGACACTGTCGATCCAGGTTTGGTAACAGACCTGGGCTGTCAGAGGGCCAGCCAGGAGGAGGTGATTGGAGCATCCAATCGGATGCTTTACACCTCCTGGGGGTGGGCTGAACGGACACTGATCCAGTACCGCCACCTGGGTGACCACGAGTGGTGGTGCAGCCGATGCCATTGGTTCATGGGTATGTACGATGTTGGGACACTCGACGTATGTGCACATCTCTGCGTGCGCATCTGCACTGTCCTGGGGAAGGAAGAAAACAGGAAAAACCCCAGTCTGCAGGATGATGTCTTCCATCCTCACAAGCCCTGCACCCTCCTACTGGGCTTTCTGGCCACAACTGTACTAAACTGGGGGGCTCCACCATGGCGGGGTAAACCGTGGGGCACTGCAGACCGGCAGGCAAATCCTAGAGTCGGCAGGGTGTCGGGGCTGAGGGAGTGAACAGGCTAAAGGAGGCAGACTGGGTACAGGAGAAAAGTGCAGTAAATGGAAAAAAAAGTTTCATTTATTGGCACTCGCTTGCTTTCAGAAGTGAAAACGTTTTTCAGCTCAGTCCTCTCTCAGCACCGGAAAGTGATAACATCCTTTGATTAGCAACACTGTATTAGCAGGTAGGCAGTCTGGCTGTTTTCCCTAACAGTAAATATGATAATATATTTTTTAAGTTCATTAACAAGTTAAAAGCCGTGTACTCTCTCTTCCTGCCATCAAACCGGAATAACACTGCGCCTTGTCGGCTCCTCATCACAAGTTTTAACAAAACTAAAAACAGCTTTACATCTCAATAAAAAAAAAATGACACACACAACATTTATTTCAAGGCATAAATTAGAGTTGGAGAGTTGATTAACAGCGTTTGCTAATCAAAATGTAAAATGATTAGCAATCAGACGATTTTGATTAGTAGTTTTATAAAATGGATATTTTTACTTTAAACAATGTAATTATTACTTATTATTGTATATATTGATAAAATCCTATTGTATACATAGTTCTTTTTTTTTTTTTCGAAATCCATTTTTTTCTCCCGGCTTATGGAACTCTCTCGGGCATCCTGCATTGCCCCGACTCTACCTCCGTGCCTGAGAGGCCTCCTTATTCCTGGCACCAGCCCGGCTATCCCCATGGCTCTGAGACCCCCAAGGTAGGGTTAACCCTATCCACCCAGGGCGCTCTATCTAAAATTTGGGCTGGGCTGGGCTCGGCCGAGGTAAGGCGTGTAACCAGCGGTGGAGTGTGGTCAGGTGGATGCAGGTGCCGTCGCCTATCCACAAGCTATTTTTTTTCTTCCCTTTTTAGCGCTATGTCCCCTGTGGAGCCCAGCTACCAAGGCAGTGTGTGCCATGGCTCCGCCCCCTGGCATATGCCATGACGCACGTTCAGCTACCCCCCCAGCCTCTGCCAGAGGGTGTTTGTTGAGCGTTCGCTACCCCAACCTTCCCCGGGGAAGAGAGAGCAGTTCTCTGGATGCTCAATCTCTTCCCCCCCCCGCCGACCCCCAGCCGCCCAGGTTCATTCCCCAACCCGGGTCGCCGGTGTGATGCGAGGTGTGACGGCCAGCGCCTCAACCCTCTGCGCCACTGGGCTGGCCTTGTATACATAGTTCTGAAACTAAATTTGCCATTTTGACCAAGCTGTCTACATAGCCCTTCTTATTACCCCACCTTTTTTGTGTCATCCACACATAGACACATCTTCCCCTCCAGTTATTCAGCAATGCCACTTGTGAAGACAGTGAAAAGGAAATGAACCAGTACTGATCCCTGTGGTACTTCACTGGTCACTCTCCCATCCCTCAAGTGACTGCCATTTACCACCACCCTCTGCCTCCTATCTTTCAGTCAGTTTGATACCCAGCTTGCCACCTTCTACCCCACCTTCAGGTTTCAATATGTTTCCTTTTTTTTTTTTTTTTGTATTTTATTCCTTTTGTGAGAAAATTGTGCAAAATACAGACATACCTTGTAAGGAACATCTACATGGTCACATATCAACAGGAAATTATTCCATACATATACAGTACAGGATAATAGAATCCCCTACTTGTACCCCAAATATGGAGGCAACTTTTAATTACTAAATCCCTTTAACAATGTAAAATGTATCTGTGGCACTGTAGCCCATAGCACATGGCAATAAACCATTCTAAAAGCCCCATAATGTTCAACAAAAAGTCCGGTGCCCTTGAAAGGCTAATGGTGCCATGTATAGAACCACATGTATAGAACTAAATCTAATAAATCAGTCACCTTGAATGAACTTCAGCCTAACCATAGGAATGATGTAAAATATAGACAGACCTGAAAAATCCCATATATCTAAGACAATGTAACTTTATCATTCACCACCTAACTTTGGAGGAGAGCATTGGATTAAACTACTATGCACTTGAAAAGCAATCAGTATAGTGTTCACCCCTCCTAAACAATTTTAATTAAATCACACATCCAACCATATATCTTTCCCCAATTAGCGAACCCAGAATCAGAGCCCAACAGGCCCCCCAAGGAGGAAACTCCCCCTGCAAGAAGACAGCACTATTTTTATTTATCAGATCTAAATAGTAGTCCTTTAGGTTGCACTGTCTGATTCCTCAGCTGCAGGGTCATTCTTTCGTGCAGCAGCCATCTTCACGGCCCACTCACCCGCATCCCCGGGGTCTGTAAATATGTCGATTTTGGCATCATATATAATGCGCAACTTCGCAGGAAACTGAATGGTATGGGGTATATTTAGGTCTCTAAGGACAGAACGAACCCCATCAAAATTTTTCCATCTAAGACGGGTCGCATATGAAATATCTGGATAAATATGCATCAGGTCTCCTTCCACACTGAGCTGCCCATATCTCTTTGCCATGTTCAGAATAGTATCCCGAGACCACATGCTATCCAAAATGACCATCATTACTCTAGGAAGCTCTACCGTCAGCTTACCTCTGTGTGGAATGCAGTAAGCCTTTACCACAGAAAAGTCAATGTTTGCCATATGCTCACGAAATTGTTCAAGGAGCCAGTCCTTAATAAACAGCCGAGCTGAATCCCCTTCCGAACCCTTTGGTAGGTCGATAAGCCTCAAATGTTGACTCCTTACTTGATTTTCCAATATCTCTAGATGGGTATCAGCATGTTGCCACTCCTTAGCTCGTTGCGTAAGGGCACTTTTGCAAGTCTCCAAGTGCCGTTTTATCTCCTCCATCTCGCCCTGTAGTAGATTCACCGTTTGTTCCACTGTGGTAAGATGGCCCGTCAGAAGATCCAACTTCTGATTTACCAGGTTCGAGGATGCTAGCAGTTGCTTCATTTTGGCTCCCAGCGACTGGAAGGTTTCTTTTGAGCTTTCTGCTTCTGCTGCGCCATACTGCGCAGAAGAGTGGTTGGGCCTGCTGCCAGTGTTTTACCAGCGTCTTTCCGACCATCCCCAAATGGTTGATTTTTGTGAGTTTTCCCCATTATGCGATCAGAGGGGTTAACTCATGAAGGAGGTAAATTAGAACATAGTTTGAGCTCCGAAACACTACGTTTTTATTGTTTGATATTAAATGTAGATGGAGCCAAAGTTCCAGGCGACCGCTCAGCTCAGGCTCCGCAGTGCCCCCCTCAATATGTTTCTTAATCAACTTCTTGTGCAGTACAGTGTCAAAAACCTTATTTTTTTTTTTCAACTCTTTTTCTCCTCCGGTCACCAAGCCCAGGGATCTCTCTTTCAGGTGTCCCCTGGCTGTTCCCACTCTGCCTGAGACTCCCCCATCCAGGGTCCCCTCCTGGAGCTCTGCATTCACAGCCCTTACCTGACAGTGACCCCCTGGCTTGTACCCCCCAAGGTAGGGCCGCCTCCACTACTTTGACTCTCCTCAAAATCCAACTGCTGCAGGAGTCAGGCTGTGGCATGGAAGACTGGGACCCTGGTGGGCAGAGTCTGACAGTGGGCATGGGGCCTAGGCCATCATCGCCCTTCCAAGGCTCGGGGTTTTTCCTTGTTCGTGAGGTCCACCCTATCCCTCCCATGATAACCGTGAACATGAAATGATGTCTGGGTAGGGACGTGCACACTCCTGTGCACACTCCAGCTAATGTTTGCTATGCTATGCCTCCCAATTGCTAGCCGGAGCCAGCTCAGTGCTGCCCAGTCATCACTGGGAGGCACCCTGTTGCTGAACCATGCATCCCTCCCTCCCCAGGAGAAGGTGAGCTGCCTATGGAAGTTCCAACCTTATCCATCCCTGCTGACCCCTGGCGGCCCGCACTTGCTCCTGAACACGGGTCGCCGGCATGGCGCATGGTGTGGCAATCAGCACCTCAACCCTCAGTGCCACCAGGCAGAGCAACAAAAGCCTTACTGAAGTCCAGACAGGTCAAAACCACTGCCCTCCCCAATCCATCTCCTCTAGAAACAGCAGGTGCACAGGGAGTGGGTACAAGCATCCCTTCCCACCCCTGAAGAGGTGATCATCCACTGGGATGTTACTGCTGCTTCTTCTTCTGTTGGCATGACAGCATGGCTGAAACAGAATCAGAATGTGAACCCAGGTTGCCAGCCCAACAAGCGGTACTGCTAACACTGTAAATGAAAATGATGTACTTACTGCAACTGTTGATCTTCCAAAATATCTTCACCATTGATTACCACTTACAGGTCTGTGCCGGAGGTGCTAGGACCCTATGGGAGACAGAACTTTTCTGGCAGGCACTGGCAATGCGAGCAACCATGGGCATGTTTCACCATATGTGCCTGCAGGTACACATAGCAGCAGCAGATCCCAAATGCCTCAGTACTTTTTTTAGTGAGGAAGTGCGGAGCATGAACTAGCAAGTAACCTATGCACTTAATCTAAGCGCATAAGATAGTCCTGGTGGCTGGTATAAGAAGAGCCACCAAAACCAGTAACACAGTGTCTTTACAACCCAAACACATCACAAAGGGGGGAGACCAGAACAACAGTGGGATGAATCATGGGGATATGGTAGGCAGACATGGTAAGCAATGGTGAAGACAGTCTGGAAGATCAGCAATTACACAAAGTCCGTATTTTTCATATCTGCCAAGAATCAGTCTTCACCATTGATTCACTTGTGGGTCAGAGTATCAACCTCAGAAAAACTTCCCTGGATTAGGGAGGCTGGACCTCTGGACTCACTCAGGATAACAATCCATTCTGAATTGTCCTGCCAAAGTTGCACAGTGCTTGGCAAAGGTGAGCACTATGCTTCAAGCTGAAGCTCTGCAAATGTCAGCAATAGATACAGAGGGGATTTCTGCCAGGGAAGTGGCAACCACTCTGGTGAAGGGGGCACCAACTTTGCCCTCCAATTTAACCTGAGATATCGTATGGTACTGGCGAAGGCAATTTACAATCTAGGCAGAAATGCAGTTGATTGTAACGAGTTGCCCCTTACGATTAGGGATCAAAGAGATGAAGAGCTGTTCAGACTGTCTGTAGTCTTTAGTCCTGTCAAGGTAAACCCTAAGGACCGTCATAACATCCAGTGAGCGACAGTCCTTTCTCCCTCATTCTGGAAGTTGGCAAAGTAGCTAGGCAGGATTATAGCCTGATTAAAATGCAACTCCGACACCACCTCAGGTAGAAACTTGGGATGTGTACAAAGAACTACCTTCTCTCTATGGAAAACAGTATACAGAGGATCTGTAACCAAAGCATAAATTTCAGATAGTCTGTAAGCAGAAGTGATAGCCACCAGAAATACAGCTTTCCAAGTTAGAAACTTTAAGTCACAAGTCACAAGAGACTTGAAGGCAGGGGTCAACCTTAACTTTTTTTTGCACCAGCCAGCTGGGCTAGTGAACCAGAGATTGCACTAGCCCGCAGAATTTTGCAGTAGCCCGCAGTCAGTATGGTTAACAGTGATTTGTTTAATGAAAGGCAAATAAAATTGCATTTATCCTGTCAACAGTCTAGACACCTACCAACTGATTTTGCACTGTGCCTTTAACTGCAAACCACACATACTCTCTCTCAGCTTCTGTGACTGAAGAGTCAGTGGTTCTGTCACTGATGACTAAAATTAACTTTGTTCCCATAATTTTGTCTCATAGCGCCATGTGTTCAACCTCGGCTACATAGTGGATAAAGTTGCAGGCATATTTGTCATTCTGATATGCTGAACTGATATCTAGCCATTTCATATCATCAAGGCTGCACATTCACACAAATTCTGTGAAAGGACATCCTTTCTTAGCAATTGCATGGCATGTGTGAAACAGTTTATCCAGACAGTTAAGCATTGCTTCATTCATGTTCTTCAGCATTCTGTCCACATTACTTGCCCCTGGAGCAGCAGTGCTGGCGTCCTCCTTTTCCTTTGCCCTAACATGAGCTTCACTGATATTATGGGATGAGACAGAGACAAGCCGGAAGTTATCTGTACCGAAATGAAAATTACTGTTATTGCCTGCCTTACCCAAGTGTATTTAATGTTTGATACACAAATGGCAGAACACCAGATCTTTTGCGCCATCATACCCCAACCAGTCATATTTTTCTATCCAACACTGCTGGAACTGATGGCTTCACTTTGTCTTTTCATACTCACAATCTTTTATTTGTTTGTCTTTGTCAGCATGCTTTCTATTAATGTCGGCTGGGCTACTGAATTCTTTAATATATTTCCACATTTTCAGATTTGTAGTTAATAAAGTATGTTGCGAAAAGTGTGTGTGTCTTTTTCTTCCCTTTTTCCTTCCTTTTCCCACCCTGGCCACAGATCCCAGAAATGCCTGATTGTCCCAGTTCTATTAAAAAATGTTCACCCCAAAAAACTGTAAAGATAAATTCCACAGCACCAACCCATACTGCTATTTATTTCATGTTATTCTTTGGCAACCAGGTAACTCCCATTGGGCACAAGACCCATTTACAGGGGTGGCCCAGGAACACAGGGAGATTAAGTGACATGCTTAGGGTCAACACATTATGCAAATGGAGACTGTGGGAATTTAAACCCAGATTTGCCGGATGTACAAAGCCCATTCACAACGCTCACTCTGTTAAACACTCTCCAGTTTTCCTTTCCATGACAGCCATGTACTGTATTCTGATATGCTTTGACCACCTTTTTGATAAGTAAGCAATAAGACATGATGGGGTGTGCATTAGACAGTTCTGATGCACGGCTAGGGGGACATAGTGAGGCATGAGGCCACAGGCCGAGTGCGCCCAGTCCCCTAGTCGTGCAGTAGAACTGTCTAATGCATATCCCTGGAGTGGCTTATTGTGCTTATAAAATGGGCCTGTGTATTCTAAATGGGGATTCTAGTTTTAGCTGTGCATTAGACACATCTAATGCACAGCTAACAACCAATCAGATTGCTTGAAATCCTTTGCCCATTTTATAACTGAATTATCAGTACTTGTAGTGTCCTCAATACTACATTGTGTTCCCTTTACCTCATCAGCTACTACTGTTTCTTTTCAAATGTCTAAGACATCACATTTCACAATTTCAGACACACCATTCCATGCTGTTTATTCAAAGGCGTAGCTAATATCATGGAAAGTTCAGGCTGGTAGTATAAAAAAATAAAAGCAGCAGCCGCTGAGAACTTAGGAGAGAGATAATCAATACAGTGACAAGGCAATAAAAATGTGAAAACTAATTTGAAAAGGTGGGTCTAAAACATGAGAATATAGGAAAAACAAAACAGAACCCATTACATCATAGAAAGGTGTAAAAACTGTCTCCTATCATGGCAGTAAATGACCATACTTGAAATTCAGAGTTGAAAAGATTAGGTTGATTTACTGCTAATGGTCTTAATGGCCATACTTTACACCACCTAGACAGACTGGTTTTACAGACAAAGACCTGTGACTAGTGACATCAGAAATTTTTCTGTAACCTGGACATGCATGCAACAGTGAATTATTTGGTACAATCAGTTTCAATACTATCTCAGCATTCAAAATGGCCCCGAAACTGGACTACATTTAATCAAAACTGGATGAGCAGATAAGGACCTTGAAAATTAGATTATCTGGTCTACAGCTGGACAGGTGGCAACCCTAGAACTGTGCTGCTCCTGGACACAGTCACAAATCTGCCTGCCATGAGTACTGAGCTAAACAAGGAAAGGAAAAGGAGAAAGGATCTTCACCAGCAAAAAATAAAAGCAGTAGTCAGTATAAAATGAAACAGTTTGTAAATGCACTACACACAGACATCTATTTTTGTTCATTTCACTAATGCTAAGGCAGCACATTGTTAAACCTCCATAAAAAGGACCTGGCTTTAAATGAAATGTTATAATAATAATCAGCATGTCCTTTTTCCCACTGGGAAACCATGGCGTAATTTGCCGTTATAAAGGAGCATTTATGACGGCGAACACGCGCCTGGTTTCTCTCGTACTGCGCAGGCACCCTCACCTCTGACACTCTTCCTCCCAGCCACTGTCCGCCTCATCTTTCCCCCTTTGGACTGCTATTCTTAACTGCGATAAGTGCTGGCAGGCAGAAATGAATCTAAATGAGGAAAATACCTCAAAATGAAATTAAAAAATTAATAAATAAAAAGCGAGTGACTGACAAGAGAGCATCGCCCACAGCGAAGCAGACTTACGCAATCGCAAGAACGTCTTTTTATTTTATATAGTTGCTGTGGGGAAAAAGGACATCCCGGCAATTACATAAACAAAGTATGGTTCTGGAATTAGAATTTATACACTCGGGTCAGATGTTATGATAAACCCCTCGAGCTTTGCTCTCGGGGTTTATGTAGCATCAAACCCCTCGGATGTGTGTAAATTCTCGTCACACACCCAGACCCATACTTTATTCTCTAGTTTATGTATTTGTTTGTTTGTTTGATAACCAGGTTGAGAATGGAACTGCAGCTTTCCACAGGAGGAACTGCACCAGCCCAGCCGGGCAAGTAGCAGAAATTCTGCACTAGCCCGTGGCAATCTGCACTAATACCCGGGCTAGTAAATGAATGTTAAGATCAATCCCTGCTTGAAGGGGTTGCGAGTGAGCATATCCAGTACAAGGTTGATATCCCAAGGAGCCACCAGCTTCCTGATAGGAGATCCTGTGTGCAAAATACAATTGAGGAACCTCTTAAACAATGGCAGCTATGCTAGGCAGATAGGTACTCATGGGTTTGTGGTATGCTGAATAGCAAATAGATTGACCTTAACTGTGGAATACTGCAGGCTGGTATCAGAAAGATCTAATAAGTACTCCAAAACCTTGTCAGGTGGATACCTGGAGGGGTACACTGAGGTTTTGGAGCACCAGACAGAAAATCGTTTTCACTTGGCTGTGTATGTTTTCCTGCTGGAAGGTTTACTTGTAGCCAAAAGCATTTCAGAGACCCTGAAATACTTTTTACCTATTTACTTCTATGTCTTCAGGAACCAGGCCTGGAGGTGAAGGAAGGGCAGGTTGGGATGTAGCAGCTCACCCTGAAACAAGTCCATTCGGAGTGGCAGAACACTTGGTTTGCTGACTGGAAGTTTGTTCAACAGAGGACACAATATCTGCCGAGGCCAGCAGGTCGCCACTAGAATCATTCTGCCCTTGTGCTCCTCCAACTTCAGTAACACTCTTTGGATAAGAGGGATTAGAGGGAATGTATACAGAAACAGATTTTGCCATGCCACTCTGAATGCATCCTAACAGAAAGTGCCATGTCCTGGACTTCTGTTGCAGAACTGGGGCAGTTTGGCATTGAGTAGGGATGCAGAAAGGTCCAGTGGGTTGCCCTACTAGTCGAATTGCGATCTCACAACATCTGGTGCTAGGGACCACTCATGAGGATTGGTCTATGTTCGACTGAGCTCCTCTGCCAGAGTTTTCTGGACTCCTGCAAGGTAGATTGCTTGTAGCAGGATCCCCTAATCCCCTACTCCAGGCACCATTCCCACACTTGCATCACAGCCCTGCAGAGAAGGTAAGAGTGTGCTGCTCCTGGTTTGTTGATATAGTACATGACAAATTTGTTGTCCGTCTGGAGGAGAACTGTTTTTCAGCTGACTAAGTCCACTAGGACTGTCAGACCATACAGAACTGCTCGCATTTCCAGCACACTGATGTGGAGATGAGACTCTGACGGGTCCCAGACACCTTGTGTCTGAAGGCCCTGGCCGTGGTCTCCCCACCCCAACAGGAAGGCATCTGCAGTGAAGATCACTTCTGGCTCTGGTGGGGAGTAGGGAAAGCTCTGGAGGAGACTGTTCTCCCCTGACCACCACATTAGGAACCTCACGAGGGGTTTGGTCAACTGAATGAGATGGTTTTGAGGGTGTGATGCCTGTTTAGATTGTGTATTGAGCATCCACTGGGTTGTGTTCAAGTGCAGCCGTGTCAGAGGCACTGTGAACACTGAGGAGGCTATTAAGCCCAGCATGAGCTGCATGGAATGAGCTTACACAGTCTTGCGTTCCATGATCTAGTATGTCATCTGTAAAACTGCTGGTAGCCTGCTGTCTGGGAAGAAGGCCCAAGGCTGGGTCATGTACAAAACAGCTCCTATAAACAGTAAATCCTGGCAGGACACCAGCTGAAACTTCAAGGGGTTCAGTAGGACTCTCATGGACATTAGAAATTGAGAGGCAGTGGCCACTGCCGGCTCTGTCTCCTGTTTGGGTGAGTTTAAGAGTAGCCAGTCATCCAGATATGGGAAGATTTGGAGTCCTAGCTTTCTGAGGTGCACTGCGAGCACTGCAAAGAAGTTTGTGAAAACTTGAGGCATCCAGGAAAGCCCAAAAGGTAGGCTACTGAACTGGCAGTGCTGTCCCTCCACACAGAACCGAAGGTACTTGTGGTGGCTGGAGTGTATGTGCTGGTATGCATCATGCATATTCAGAGATGCTAGCCAGTCCTGATGCTTCAGGTAGGGCAGCAAGGACCCCAGAGAAATAATTCTGAATTTTTCTCAATCCATATATTTGTTCAGATTTCTGAGGTAGAGAATGGGGTACATGCCTCAAATTTCTTTGGTACCAGGAAGTAGTGAGAGCAGAATCCTGTGTTCTGTTCTGACTCTGACACTATTTCCACTACCCTGCTTCTCAGAAAGCCTGCAATCTCTTGGGCCAGAAGCTCTGACATGTGAGCTGACAAGAGGAATTGCCTTCTGGGTAGATAGATCAGAGGTGTTTCTGACAATTCCAGGGAGTAACCTTCTCGGATAATTCTGAGGACCCACTTGTCCATCAAGATGGATTCCCACTGACAGTAAAACTGGACCAGGCATCCCCCTACTGGAGAGAAGAGGTCCACATCAGGCAGCTGAAGCGGAACCAGGACCTGAGCTTCAGATGGTGGCACTGAGGGTTTTCGGTGCCTGTGCCTTTGGCTGCGCCTTCTTTTGGGGCTGGGGAGGTTGGGCTTTATTGTTTTGGGCTCCCCTGCCACTGTCCTGAAAAGGCTACTTGATGTGATAAAAGCCACGTCCTAAGCCGGCCTGGTGGTGCTGAGGGCTGAGGCACTGGATGCCTTACCTCGCATCACGCCAGCGACCCGTGTTTGGGAATGGGCACGGGGTGCCAGGGGTTGGCAGGGAGGAGAAGGATCGAGCGTCCCCAGGACTGCTCTCCTTCTCTGGGGAGGGGGGTTTACAGGGCTCGGTGATTGCCTGCCACCTAGCGGAGGCTGGGAGGTGGCACGTCAGCACTGAAGTAGACGACAGTGCGGCAGGCGCTTGACGGGATGCACACGGGAGCTGCGCGCGTAGCTGCCGCTGACAACATTGCATGCCGACTCGAGAAGGAGAGCAACACAGTAAAAGTGGGAGTCTCTCGAATGACGATGGTCCCTCTGTGATGGACCGGAAGACACCTCCCGAATGCTGATCCAGACCGTGGGTTGAGTCACTCCTCACCCCTGCCACGAAGGGTAAGTGTTGTGGGGTTATGAGGAGGGGGTCTCATACCCGGCACCTACACGGAGGGGACGTCAGATGCTGGCAGAGGACTCCAGGGGGAGAAAATAGTAACTGCAAAAAAAAAAAATACAATAAAAGCCATGTCCTCTACCCCTCTGTGGGTTATAAGGACCTGGTCTGGAAGTTTTAAGAGTCATTCTAGTTTTGTGAGGCTCAAGAGGCTGCTCCACCTTCTGTCCAAACAGCTTAGTGGCATCGAAGGGCACATTCATGATTCATGTTCCTGGATGCCCGGAATGAAGCCAGCAGTCCACAGCCAGGAGTGCCACTTTACGCAAATGCCTGCAGTCGCTGGGTAAGTTGCTGCATCAAAGGCATCCATAAAGGCTTTGAGTTGATGGTTGTTAGACTCAATACCTTGATTAACAACTAGCAGTTATCTCTTGTTTTGCCTCTGTGTCTGGCAGGACCTCTACCAGAGACTTAATCTTTCTTCTGGGGGCATACTCAGAGAAGTGACTCTGGTAGCTAGCTATCCTTATGCCAAGGGTAGCCAAGGCACAAACTCACTGACCCATGGTGTCTACTTTGCATGGCTCCTTGTCAGTGGGCTACACTGTGACCTCCTTGGACACTGTGGCTTTGTCATTCCCAGCTAGAATAACAACGGCATCCGTCATAGGCTGAGTGAAATACACAGGCTTATCTTTAGGCACCATGTATTTCTTGTCCAGCTCTTTGGGGACATCTACCATAGTAGCAGGCCTCCTCCAAGCCACCTCTGAAAAAATCTTTAGGGCTAGCTGGATGGGAGGAACTAAGGAGGCTGGGGTATTAGACACATTTAGAAACTCCAGTTGCAGGCACCTAGCATAGTCTATGTTTGCTGGCTCGCAATTCAATGTGCTGAGGTACAGTCACAGGAACTGGACCTGAGCTCTCTGGACCAAAGTACAGGTCATCTTCCTCACCTTCAGAGATGATGTGGTTGGGGATGCCAGATGGCTCAGTGGTAGCACTTTGTGCTTCTACACCAGTGACCTGTGTTTGTGAGTGAGCCTGGGTCTGCACGGGTTGGGTGACCAGGCTGGGAAGTGCTCTTGGTGGGAGCGTGATCCAGCCGAGGAGGGAGATGGCCCAGACCTGGCACAATAGCAGCCCCTCACGGTGAGCTGGGGAGCTTGCTCCCTCATGAGGAGTGGCACATGCCCCACCTTGCGCCACGCCAACGACCCAGGTTCTGGTATGAGCCCAGGTAACTGGGGCTCAGCAGGGGAAAGAGAGGATCGAGCATCTGGAGGACTGTTCTCCTCCCTCAGGGAGGGATCCAGGGACAGCCCAGCATCGCAGCGGCCCCCAGTGGAGACCGGAGGCACTGCAATGCATGGGCTAGCACGCAGGGGGAAGACATCGGGCGGCTGCCCTCTAGACGTGGGTGGGAGCATCCATGTCACAGGCTGGGTGGCACTGCATGTCCCACGTCTGGGGCGTAACATAGAAACACCCCGGCTTGCTGAGGAGGCGATGAGGCCTCAGGGACCTCCCTCTCATCCCCAATACCAGGCAGACCACACCGTGGATCCATGGCCGACTTCCTGGGAGGGTTGGACCCTCTAATTCCAGAAAGACGCCGCTGCCCTGCCCCAGGTGGTGATTGGGGGTGCTGGGAAGTCCCTCAAGGGGAGGGTGAACTGGAGTGGTCTGTCATGGTTGGGGGTAGAAGGGCTTGAGTCAAGTGGGCACCTCTGAGAGATGCCTCGGTGAACCGGAGAATAAATATAGTTTTAAAAATAAAATGAGGGCTGGCACATGTCCAGTGTACACTACTGCATATGAGGGCACCACAGGCTACGGCAAACATCTGAGGAGGAGAGCGGGACCATGGGAGAAAACGGTAAAAACTCCATGTGCACAGCCAGTGAGAGTGACAGTCCCCACAGTCCTCAGGCTCGCACCATGCAGATCCCCACTGACCACCACAACGGGGAGAGTGGCAGATGAGATTGGGGGCTGGCAGGGGGGCCAATGGCAGGAGTAGGTGGCAGAAGGGACCATAGAGCTGAATAAAAAAAAAGAAGAAAAAAAGATGATGAGGTCAGGATCTCACTCATCTCCCTCTACACCCTCCTCACTTGGAGAGCAGTAGAGAGGAGGGGGTTGAAAAACCGACAGCATTGTGCTCAGCCATGGCAACACTGAACCCAGGCCCCAGAGGCCTGAGAAACAGTGTCGGTGGCACTGCAGACAAGGCTGCAGGCATCCCCTAAGGGAAGGACCCCAAAACTACAGGCTCATGCAGCACCACACGTGGCATCACAAGTGGCACTGGGGTAGGGCCCCAAGGAACCTAACCCTGGCATATATGGTGCTGATGACCCAGATGGCATCAAAGTAACCAGCAGCAACACCATGCCTGCCCAATCCCCGGAGGGGATAGAGGTGACACCACAAGTGGGAGAGTGGCTCAGTGGTCAGCTGCACACCTAAGTCAAGCAGGACTGCAGACATGCCAGCCGAACTGACCCCTAGGTGCCAGGGGCCATCACCAGAAATGGCATCTACATGACTTAAACACTGCACCCACTGCTCTACAAGAGGTGCCCAATGGCTGAAGTGCCCACCTGGGTCCTAACAAACAGACAGAGGCTCTGGGATGGAGACTCGGACCTCACAAATCCAGGTGTCCACGGTGTTGTTGGCATCTAGACTGAGTAACCCAGGCCCATAGGAAGTTGAGTGTCTCACAGTAGAACAGCCAGAGGATGGCCTTGACTAGTGCCATTTCGTCCCCTTCTTGCAAGAACAGCAAGAGGCCAAATGGTGCAAAGACCCTGATGCCCAGCATGTTTAGGATCCGGACCATTTCTGTTTGTGATCTGGGCAGGACTGTCCCCTCTCCCGGATGCCGGACTGCCCATTGTCAGAGCACCCACCCAGAGAGAGGTGGTGACCAGAAACCACCTCGTTGCCAGAACAACTTGTCTTTTCAGGCTTTTTGCCTTCTTCCACAGTCATCAACTGTTAGGTAGGGCTGAGAGAAAACTGTAAATGTTTTTGTGTTAAACAAACTGACACAAAAACAACAAACTCTAGTACAGTAAACAGTAAAGCCGAAGAGCTGAACACTGTTGTGGTATAGACAGTGAAGTTCTGGCCCCTATGAAGAAAGTGACAATGCTACTGATGTGCACTTGATGGCGAGAAAAAAGGAACTTAGGAGGCTGGGAGCTGCTGCCTCTATATACCAGTGGACACAACTCTTGCATCACATGCTCCAACCAGAAACGTTCTGGCTCCCACAGGGTCCTAGCACCTCGGGCACAGAGCTACAAGTGGGAATCAATGGTGAAGATTGTTTATTAGATCACAGTACTCTATGGTGTTACCAGAAAGGACGTGGGGTTAGGCCTTCAAATAACTCCATTTTGGAAGTATTTTTGACTTCCAAAAGTGAGGTAAAAACATCCAAAACTGAGGGACAGGAAGTATGTGACTCCCAACAGAGAAAAAAGCAACTGGCATAAGTGGAGTACTAAGGACCCTTATGCAGATTGTTTCTGAATCGGAGTCTAAGTGAGCTGTGCCGTTTTGACCAAGGTACCAATTGGAAGCGGAGCAAGAGCAAAGTAAATATTCACACATACAAGTTCATTTTTTTTAATGTGTTTATGTTGGGGGTCTCCATTGTCCCCACACTACCTGCTTTTTTCTTAAACAGGGGTGTGGTGGTGCATAAGTAAATTAAAAAAATGAAGTCTATATGTCCCGCTCTACTCATGCACTGCTTGTAGTCCACCCATGCTACGCTAACTTTAGCCCCACCCAAGTCTATGCTAATAGACTATGAGGGTACTTAGTTCTCCACCTATGCCAAGAAAATTAGGGAACATCATGTTTTGCAGGTATGGAATTCAAAATAGTTGACTTTCCTAAATGAAAGTGTTTCACACCAGAAATATTTATTATTGACATCCGACAACTTGGCATGTCAGAATACCTACTTCAAGAATTCTGGACCAGGGAAGTATTCTGACTTCCCAAAAACTTGCAGTGACTTCCTAATTGTGGCACATGCACGTTTTTAATTCCCACCTCCCAAACTTTAACTGAATCTTTGCTCTGTGGGTACATGTTGTCTACCTCTCCTGCTGCACAGCAGTGACTACTCAAGCTGACTACTGACACACAAAAATCCAACATTAACTGCCACTCCCAAGAACAACACTGCCGCTGTTCTAAGGGCAAGCCCCACAGTGTGTGTTTTTCAGGGAAATACTATTAATTAGAAACTGCATCTACAAATTTATCTTTAAAGAATTTTACATGCCACCCAGTGGTGAAGAGGGATGAGGTGCCATGGGCTCCTTACCTCTTTCCACGTTGGCGACCTACGTTTGGGAACAGACGCCAGTCACTGGGGGTTGGCCGGGAGAGGGAAGATTGAACATCCTTAGGACTGCTCTCTTCCCTCGGGGAGGGGGATTCAGTGACTTGATGCTTGACTGCCATCTGAAGGAATCCTGTCAGTGGCATGTGTGAGTCACTTACATGGGATGGGCCTGTATTCAGAGTGTCTGGGGCATCTCCACAGAGGTGGAGCTCGCACAACGTGCTCATTGCACGTCCACGGAGCCCAAAGGGAGAAAATAGGAGGAAAAAAGGAGGATGGGCTATATGAAGACATCAACTGCAAAGAAAAGTTCTGAGGAAGGGTTGTTTGGACCCAAAGCGCTGGGATGAGTGTGGTCAGTAACTGAGCTGACTCTCAATTTGCTTCTACCTACCTTCTGGAATACTGGTAATAAAAGCAACTTTAAAATTACAGCATTTGGGTCATGGGTATACTTTGCAGTTTCCATTAGGACTGGTGTCATTTTGGACTACTGAAGTGGGCAAGTAGCCACCTGGCCATATGCTAGTGACAAGACTTATCTATCTTTCCCACAGGAGTGCATTAAATTTCTGCTGTTGTGTGTTCATTAGGGATGCCCCCCATTTTGATGCCCCCAATGTGTGAGTTTACAGTTATACCTTGAATGGACTAGAATGGGCTATATGAAGTCCTGCTCATCAGGCTGGTGGCCCGCCCAATCTCTCTGATTCGGGGATAGGTCTGGATTTCTGTCCCAGGTGGGGCAGGATGGCCCTCCATTCCTGGCCCCGCCGCGGGGGGCAATCCATGAAGGATAATGGTCCCTGGCATTGGAGGAGATACGGGATGGCTGTGGCTGGTGGGGACAGGGCTGAAACAGCCCCTCGATCCTGCCAAAGAAGATAAAAACCTAGACAGAAGATTTTTTTTTACATGATTTATAACCTATAATAAATACAGTTCACCATCTTTCATGGTGTATGAGTGTCTTTGTGTAAGTCTCTTGTGTAACAGAACGTCTCTCGCTCAAAGAGCTCTTGAGAAGACACTTACCAAATTAACATGTATCAGTAAAGCAGAAGATTCCCTTTGCATGCGGCAGGTTGTGTCGCCCTATAATGCTGAAATCATACACTTAATAAGGCTGACTAATAAAGGTAGAATATCACCGTACATTGATCTTGAAAACCTGAAGAATCATGCAGTTTTGACATGATATCATGCCCCAACCTGATATGTAAGTATGAATCCTGATTTCCTCCTGGTACGTGTACTGTACTAAGTATCTAGTCTTTTATTATACCACAAGAGACAGAGCAGCACACATATAAACATGTAAGCTGTGTTACTTAAAATGTTGTCACACCCACTGCTAAACACTTGAAAAGGAGAGTAAATACAGGATGAAAGCATTCTCTTTATTTAAAAGATGTCATTTTTTTTGTAATAGCCAATTATCGATAAGCTTAAAGAAGACAGGAACCTTTTACTAATTGGCAGCTTCTTGTAATGTTCCTATTATCTGAAATTATATTCATACCTGTAAATGATCCATATTTTACTGTACCTGAATAAAACGTTATTCAAACAATTGTATTTTGCATTGTTTTGTTTTTACAGGCAGCATTCTGTTGGAGTTCTCTTCATGAAACCTGTGACCTGGGGTTTCAACTATGTCATGGTTTGTGTACACAGAACTCTGATCACTGGACTAATAGGTTGCCAGCACATTCTTAGCATTCTGTACACATACCAAGACATATTAACAACTCCAAAGTACTGGGTCCATAAAGAGAACTGTGTAGAATGTTGTCCATAAAAAAAAAATAACTGAAAAAAACCTGTTCATCTCAGTGATTATTCAGGTACAGTTAAATAAATATGACTCACTCGGAATTATACATTTCCTTTTTTACATTCATGAAGCCAACTGACAGCTAACTGACCATACATACTACACAGAACTGGAAAGTGACCCCAACACAGAATATAAAAGAGAACTACAGGACTTAGTTGGATCGTTTCCTAACTACAGTATGTCCGAGGCAGACTAATGGATCTTATCCCTGTTGAACCCAAGCCAGGGACATTGTACATGCTGCCTAAAATACATAAACTGTGCAATCCAGGGAGACCCATAGTCTCTGGTAATGGTACCTTGACTGAGGGGATCTCAGGATTTATAGCAACCATTTTAAAACCACTGGTTATAGAAAAGGGACAGTTATATCCAGGACACCACACACTTCCTGAGCGAACTTTCTGGTTATAAGGACTTACCTATTAACACCATTTTAGCAATGATGGATATAACATCCCCTCTACACTAATATTCCACAAAAGGATGGCATTTCAGCCTGCCTTAAGTACCTGTATGAGAAAGGATTAGACCAAAACATCAACCCTGAAATGGTGGGGAAACACTGAATTCATTCTAACACATAACAACTTCAGCGTCAATGGTAAACATTATGTTCAAACTATGGGAACAGCAATGGGCACCCGGATGGCTCCACAGTATGGTAATCTCTTTATGGTGAATTTGGAGGAGGACTTTTTAAAGCACTGTCCCCACAAACCACTTGCTTATTTCCGTTACATTGATGATTTGTTTATAATTTGGACAGAGGGCACTGACACACTTACGGATTTTCATCAGGAACTTAATAAGCTCCACCCTACCATAAAGCTTACCCTGGAATATTCTGTCACCAGTGTTAATTTTCTGGATACCATTGTCACCATCAAGGATGAAACCTTACATACATGTATTTACAGGACGCCAACAGGCAGACAACTTACACAGGAATAGTAATCACTGAGCCACACAAAAAAATATGTCATGTACAGGCAAGCACTTCAGTATCACTGTATCTGTTCAAATGAGGAAGACAGAAATACACATTTGGCTATGTTGAAAAACACCTTTATGGAGCAGGGACACTCTTCCAGAGAAACAGTGCAGCAGAACGTGCAACACAGGTGCCTAGAGAACAACTACTTCAGTATAAGGAAAGGATCACTACCAATAGAATACCCCAATTAGTCACTTATCATCCTGACCTTGAACTTCTACGTAAAATTAAGAACCTCCACCCTATATTTAGTGAGGATGAGACCATAAATTGTACTTTTCAAGAACTACCACTATCTTTTAAACAACCACCTACTTTAGCCAATCTGATTGTTAGGAGTAAACTTGCACCAGAACAGGGTACCATGACACTAAATGGTACACGACCCTGTAATCAACCCAAATGTAGGACTTGTGAGCTCATTTCCACTTCAGATTGTGTGGTTACAGCACAAAACAGACAATTTAGGATACAGGGGAATTATACATGTACATCACGTAATGCTGTTTATTTCATTCAATGCAAGAGATGTTCACAAACAGGGTATGTTGGAGAGACAAGCCAAGCTCTCCGCACTAGAATGAACGTTATGACGTTATGTCAGTAATGGTCTTAAAACTATATTTAAAAAAAACACAACAGAGACGGATTTTTGAGATTAAGCTTATTTTACTTCTCAATATGGTAGCAGATGGCATGAATATTTTTTTTTACTTATTTATTAAATTTTGGTGACCGGGTAAGCCCACTGAGCCCCGGAGGTCCCTTTTTCAGGGGGCAACCCAGGATTACATAGTATTGATAAATAAACAGTTTGATACAGTCAACTCTTGTTTCATGTAATGCAAGCAACATACAGTCATGGTAGCATACAGGAATGTAGTAGAACATTAGGATTAACAAGAAAAAAAGAGAGAAGGGTGAGCCACATTGCTGATAAATATTGCTTGACCCAGTAGGTACACACTAGTGGTAGTACAGGACTGGGAAAATCATTTGTCCGTGAGGTGGTCCCAGGAGCCCTTGCAATGGCAAGTAATAGTTGCCACCATGTGGGCCTTAAGTCTACTGGGGAAACTTTTGATAGAAGATGCTTCCTTCACCCCGGGAGGGAGTAAGTTCCACAGGGTGGGAGCAGTGTGGGCGAATGACTTGCCCCTCACCTTGGTTCTTACTCTGGGGACAACTACGAGAGTTTGGTCTGTTGTGCAGAGGAGCCGGGGACTGATCTTTAGCGCAGTGAGTCCGGAGAAACTGGGTGGAGGAGTTGGACTGATTAACTTGTAGGCTTGACATAGCAGAGGGTACTGGAGACGGGCTTCCAGTGACGGCCAATTTAGTAGGGATAGGGAGTCACAGTGGTGGTTCCTGAGGTTTGCCTGGGCGGCGAAACGAGCCGCCTTATTGTATAATACTTGAAGTCTGTTCTTCTCAAGTCTTGCCAGTCCATGAACGACTGGTGCAGCACAAGTGTGTGTTGGGAGGAGAACGCTGGTGGCGATAGAGACCCTGGTTTCAGTTACCAGCTGGTCTTTCAGTCGGTAGAGGGTGTCTAGTTTCCCATGTATGGTTTTGGTGACTTGGTCCACATGGTTCTTGAGGGTGAAACCTTGGTCCAGGGTGAGGCCAAGGTATTTTAGCGACAGCACTACATCTAAGCTGCTGCCAGACACGGAGGTAAGGTGTAGGTGGTGTTTTCTATCATGTCCAAGGGATCTTGATTTGGGTTTCATGACACATTTAACCCCCTTAAACTTACACCGACTTTTACTTCATAGGATGGACATTTAACAGGACTTCAGTGTGTTGTTGTTTTGTTTTTATTTTCATGAAGTCCTTTTTTTTTTGTATTATATTTTTATTAGGCTTTGATGTAAGAAACCAGCTTACACAAGCATAGATACACAGGAGGTTCCATCACAATATGATTTTCATGTACATGTACAAGATGACATAGAACAAAGGATGGGATAAGGAACACCTCTTAATACACGCTCCTCATTGGGGGAAATATAATATAGCATTTTGTAGATCGTAGCTTTGGCATGTAGCTCTAAAAGTATCTCAGAGGAATACCCGGACCCTCTAGCAAACAAAGCTAGCCGGGGGCAAGTCGAATGACCCACCATCCTCCGAGAATAATTGTCCCCAATATTTATTAACAGCCCCAAAACTACAGCACAAGATAGCCTGTTACTACTTTTAGATTCCGAATTTTAACATATACGGTCAACTGCCTGATGTCATAGGTCTACTAATAAAGCAGTGCTCCCAAATAGATAAAGGAGAAATACATACACACATATTATAATACACAACCTCCTCCGACTCCTCTCATGCCTCCGAGTAGCTGAGTACTGATATGAAAGTCCACAAGGCCCACGAGTTCCCAACAGAAAGTGCAGGCTATCGCCTGAATTTTAGAAAAGAAAAAAGTCAGAAGGGCAACCTTGGGGAAATGTACCATAAAAATCAGCATATAGCCCCATCCGGGAATCCAGATCTCGCTCCCTGAAGATTTAGCCTCTCATCTAACCCATCTCGTGGCCCATATGTAAGGATTAGGCCCTCTCGGCGCTATTAGGCCACAGCTGTGTAACAACCCCAGCCAAACAGAGAGACTAAGAAATGTAATACGGGGGCCGAATCTCAACAGCAGACAAAAGAAAATCAGTACATTACAACATTAAAAGTCCAAGCAGTCAGTCTCCTGCAACTTGAATTTCAGCAGCCTCCTGTTCAAAATCGGTAAAATCTTCTCAGCCTCATCCAGGGACCCAACCATATACGTTTTGCCCTGCCAAACGATTCTCAGTCGAGCAGGGACTATCAACTGGTGTGAAACCTTTAGGCTATGGAGTTGACACCTCACTCCATCATAGGCCTTGAATCTCTGCCGTGTGCCGTAGAAGTCCAGGAACACCATTATCTCCGCATCGCCATATTTCAGCCTTCGCTTCCCCCTGGCCTCCTGTAACACCTGGTCCTGGTCTGCAATACCAGAGCATACCACCAACATGGTACACGGCGTGGTCTGTGTTGCCACTCCTCTGCGCGGGGTAATTCTGTAGGCCCTCTCCAGCGATAATGGCAGATCCTCCTCGCCCAGCTCCAACAGTCCTGGCACAAAGGGTGCGCACAAACCTCAGTGGGTCATCTCCTTCAGCAGCCTCGGGTAAGCCTAAGATCCATAAATTCCTTTCACGCATCTGATTCTCCACGCTGTCTAGTCTTTGCCTTAGCCATGTATTATCCTTGATCAACTCTGTAGAGACATCAATGGTTTTGTTAAGGCTGGTATCCAGTTTGGTAAGTCTTTGATCTGTGAGAGCCATTTTAGTCTCTAGCTCGGCTACCCGAGGAGTTAGGGCCTTGAACTTCCTGTCTAGTTTCTGCACAGAGTTTACCAGTTTCAGCAAAGTTGCATTCACTGTAGCAAGCGTTATTTCCCCAGGGTCCACCACGTCAGAGGTCCCTGCTAAAGTATTTCTGGTAGGCCCCGCATCCCGTGTACTCCTCGGGGTAAAGAACTCAGCAGAGGCAGCTGCCTTGCCTTTGGATTTCCCCATATGTCCACCGTATGGGCTGCTCAGTCAAATGGAGATGCAGAGGCAGAAAAAAAACACCAAAAGAAGTAACTTTTAATAAATTTTAGTTAGAAGTTCGTCGGAGCTCTGAAAGTATGCGGCCTTCTGATGAGCTGCTCAGCAGCGCCCCCCATGAAGTCCGTTTTAACTAGTTATCAGTATGTTAGTTTCTCACCAAATGTACGTGTGTGTGTGGGGGGGGGGTTGGGTGGTCTTGTGTGAGCGTGCATGCGGGAAGGGAGTTTAGTGTGCGTGTGGGGGGTTGAGTGGTCTTGTGTGAGTGGGTATGCGGGGAGGGAGTTTAGTGTGTGTTGGGGTAATTTTGTATGTCTTTTTGGGGTGTTGGAGGATGGTGTTTTTTGTGGGGAAGGGGCTGTGTGTGGTGGAGGGGTTGGGGTTGTGCTTACATATTTAGGTAGGCTTATATTCAGGTACTTGTCATAATTATGCTACAGGGCATTAGGACTCTTGGCTCACATACATAGTGAATACACACTTCTTTTCTAGTTATCTTTTCCGGGGGTTAATTCCATGGGGGTTTTATACAGATTCCTAAGACTGTTTTTGTTCATATGGTTAATTGATTATATATTACTGAACTTTGAACATTTCAAGATGCATGAACTAATTTTCTAGGTGGCCCTTGAGAGATTTATCTTTTTTTATTTGGCAATAATACTGACAATAGATATTATCTTGCAGAAAATATTATTACAGCACTGTAGGTTTTCATGTTTATGGAGTGTGTTAACTGGTTGAGTGTATAGTTTAGAAAATATCTCCAGATAAGTTTAATTCCATATGAATATTTTAAACAGTTGTTCATACAAGGTACATTTTCTTATTCCCCTGTTATTTCCATACATACATTTCTGTTGTAGTTTTTTTTATCATACAATACCATCAAGTTTTAACTTGGACATTTGTGGTATTAATTCTAAAGGTCTTGCTTTTACTTTTGAAGGTATTCTAATGACACACTCATTCATTAATAATTGCAGTTTGAGGCCCTGCCTGCTTGAGCGTTCAGCTTATCTAATGGATGTCCTTGAAAAGATTCTCAGTAATAGCAAGCTAATGGAATGCTATTCAGTCCATTTAAAATTGTGATTTTTTGAAATAGGTACTTTTAACCAATGATAATTTTATCTTATTTTGTATGTATGATCTGGGTGTTAACAGATTGTGACTCTCTGAACAATTGTCACAAGTCTCTGAAGAAGCACTTGGTTGGTCCGAAAGCTTAGACATTGTTTTCTTTTTGTAACATCTATGTTGGTCCAATAAAAGGTATCAAACCATTTGCTTCTCGATCTTTTTGTAAATAGGAACATTAGCAACTGTTTCCAATTAGGAGACATTTCCTGTCCCCTATAAATGATAAAGATTGGATGAGGTTGTATTCAGAACCCTATCCTAATCATTTTTACTGTTTAGACTCACAAAATCTACTTTTCAAAAGAGGAGCCTGGAACTGCAGGTCAGACAAACACAAACCAGTTAGTAGAAACCTGGTTACGGGACGATATCTTCATATTCCTGCTCTTCAGGTCCTTGGGTAAAAGGGTCCTGCTGTACCGAGGGGCTCTGTGCACTAGCAGAACACTCCCTGATTTGCCTACCTGCCCAGGTATGATATTTTGTCAGTTGCCTTTTAGTTATTATTATTTTGTCAAGCAAATTCACATTTCAACCTGGGTGATGGTGAGAATACATGTAAGTCAAACTCTCCACAGTTCTTTAGGCCACAAAGTAAAATTTATAGAGCATACATATTTAACCATAAAGGACAATTTTTTTTAATTTAATGCAGTCATGTTTCGGAGGGTTGGAGGGGCAAGCATATGTAGAACCTGGCTGACAAGTGAAGTGGATGATGCACCTGGAGTTGTGTGAGAAGACCTGCATATTACTGGAAGTTAAATCAAAGATATAAAAAGACTAAATGCAACTTAGCCTAGTCACTACACCCTCTGTCCGCACATTTGGAAATGGTTCTTTTTATAATTTATATAGTCCGGTCACCCAAATGAGATTTAATATCCTGTTTTCTTAAGGGGGGGGGGCCTGCCTATTTTAACAACTGCTTAGGCTGGTATACTCCCAGCCATTCTCTCCGCTCCATCGAGGAATTTTTGTTGGTCGTCCTGATGTCTTGCTTTAAACAATCAGGGGATACAACATTCTCAGTGGTGTCATCGATTATTTGGAACCCCATGCCTTTCCATCTAAGGAGTTGCCCCTCAGCGGAGGCATTTAAAGGGGAGTAAGAAGTGATTTATTTAACCAAGCTTTTGGAAATGATACCTGATTTCATTTAGTGGGACCTCTGTTTTCAGATTTCTCACTGATAGTATTTAATTTGTCATGTGTTATTTAGTTGTGGGAATTATATATAGGATAAAGTATGGGGTGGTGTGTGTAATGAGAATTTTACACCCTCTCCCCCAAGGTGTTGGATGCCACATAAACCCCGAGAGCGAAATCACTCACTGAGCGTGTACTATTTTCAGTATGTGCTCTTTCAGAGCTCAGTTGGCGGCTGGCCACAGTGGCGAGAGGTGGGTTGTGTCAGTCGCCTGCTGGGTATAGGTTGAGGGGGAGCAGGGTGGTAGGGCGCTGTCGGGTGGGGCCACTAGACCACCAGGGCTACTGGTAAAGAACACAGTGCAAAAAAAAAAAAAAAAGTTTTGTAAAACCGTAAACTACAATCGGGGATCGGGGCTTGGGGGGGGGGTGACAGCCCTGTGGGGCTTGTACATATTTATGATTGGGGATCGGGGCTTGGGAGGGGTCGGATAGCCCTGAGGGGCTGTTACATATTTATTATTGGGAATCGGGGCTTGGAAGGGTCCAATAGCCCTGCAGGGTTTATTTATTATTTCATTTGGAGATTGGGCTGGGGGGCCACTAGCCCAACAGGGCTATTCATTTCACATGGACAGGGATCGGGGCTGGGGGAAGGCGCACTTGCGCCCATCTCCTTACAATGCCGCAGGCTTGCAGCAACCTGTCCAGGTGTGCCCTCAGTTTGGCGTACCTTTTGGGTTGGTGCAAGTTGTGGGACTTAGCCATGGGGATCCTGCCCGATACAGAATCAGGCGCAGGGTCCCCAGTGCATCGGCATGTGGTGCAAGTCACCTTTGGCGCGACTTGCGCCATCCCTTTGAAAATGGCCCCCATAGTGTATAGCTGAACCTTGTTCTGAATGGATTTCCATTTCAGCTGAAATGTTGTTGTACCACAGTTCAAAGGTCATGGAACGTTGATGTACCCTTCTGTGGCAGAACAGCATTCCACCTGATCACAAATCCTCATGGCACCTAGTGTTTTACACTGTGCTGTCATGTGCATAGCAATCAGTTCAAGTTTTGGACTGGAACTAGCGGTGTTTTTGCTGCTGCGGTGGAGCGCTGTGAGACTACTTTCACGTAAAAAAAAGTAAAAACCAAAATGGCTGGACAACCATTGGCACAACCAGCTTGTGTTGCCACACAGGGGTTCTGATTGCATCAGTCCTCTTGAGCTTCACTCTCAAGGTCTGATGTAATCAGAACCCCCTTCTGTAAGCACAGGCTTGTTATGCATGATTGCCCATCCATTACTCTCTATGTAAGTATGTCTGTATGTATGCGTATGTATGTATGTATGTATGTACATATGTCTGTATGTATGTAAAGTATGTATATGTATGCATAGTATGTATGTATCCCTGTATGTAAAAGTATGACTGTATGATGTATATATGTTTGTATGTATGCATGGATGCATGTACTATAGGTACGTAAGTATAATATGTGCATTTGTATGTACAGGTATGGATTACAGCATGTATGTATGAGTATGTATGTATTTATGTATGTACAGTATGTCTGTATGTACGTATGTATCAAAAGAACACCTTAAATCCAAGTTTGCCTAAAACTTCTTCTGAAAGAATTTTCAGGTCTAGTTATTTGGTGTCTGTAAAACTGTATGCGAATAATGCTTGTAAGGTTGTACTGATTCATGTTATAATAATTGGTTATAGTATATAAGGGATATGCCATGGGTCGACAGGAAATATCAGTGATATTTCTCCCCCGAGTGCAGTTTGACCTTATGACATCACGAGTGGTGGAGCCATGAGTGACATCACAAGGTCAGACTTCAAGAGGGGGAATATCGCTGATATTTCCTGTCAACCCATGGCATATTTCATTTATATAATGCCTATTCATTTGATGTTATTAATGTGTTTTTTGATGTATTAAAAATATTTGTTTTCATTCTGCTGTTCTGGCCCGCTCGTAGTAGGTAACTAGAGAGGCTACTGTAGTAACCAGGATCACTATGAGCATCCGTTTTGTGAGATGGTTTCATTGGCTGCCATTGGGTGTGTGGGCGGGCTAAACTGTTTTGGGAAAATGGTAGCGGGAGGTCTCAGTCAGCAAGGGAGCCAGGTTCCCATGTACTCATTTTGTTTCACTTGGTTTTTTTTTTGGTTTTTTTTATTGCAAGTTAATGTATTGTGGGTCTTTTATCTGGTTGATTCTGTTTCTTTTTTTCCTGGAAGGAATGCTGCTCGGCGAGGGATTCACATTTTCAAGAGTGGCTGCAGCTGGTTGTCAGGTACCAGTCCAGAGACAATGCGAGTCAGCTGCAGGTAGTGTGCTTAGTATCTGGGGCTGAGAAGGGAGGAAGGTAGTAGTGTTGTAAAAAAAAAAATTCATAAACGTGAACCTCTCAGTGTGAATGCCGGCTGAAGAGGTTCAGGCTTGGGTCAGCATCGGGAAACCGTTCCAGCATACAGTCGGGTTGAGAAATAGTTTAATTTAACTATTACCACATTCGACTTGGGACTCACTGGACCAGAAAACTGCAGCTGCCCCATGGAGCTCTGGACGATGGTGTAATCAGATTGGTCAGATTACCCCGCCCTGTACTGTGAGTACCTAAGAGTTTGAAATGAATGATTGGACTATGTATACAAGATACTCTCCTACTGATTATCTCTTCTCCTGCTGTCTCTTACCATAACAAATACATATTTAAAAAAATGTTTTTGTAAAGTTATGTTGCCAGATTTATTATCATGTTGCCACATATATAAGCATTACAGCAAAAGGAACTGTCTATAAGATCTCGGGTCTAGTGCATTAATATTGGAGGTCTGTATACTGTGCCTTGTTATTTAAATTTAGAGATTCAAAATGTAAAACATTGTAGGGCTCTGAGAACACTTTGCAGGTAAATGGAAGAGAATCAATTCCGTTTGCTGAAATGCTAATGTATGGCAACATGATATCAGATAAAATAACCCATCCTAATTTACACAGTACAGCAGCATGATAAAGTAAGATCCATCTGCACCCTAACCCTTCAGTGCTGTTGAACCTACCTACAGTAGTGTGCACAAATGTTTGACAACAGCCAATATTTGGAGTAGTTATGGGAGGTGCAGCTACTGCAACCTAAACCAAAACAGTACACATGAAGTTCAAACCTGTGTACTGCCAGTATATGACAAGTATAACCCGTTTATGATTAGGGGTTACAGTTCACGGTTTCCTAAGGCTTCCAGAATACTGGAGCTGTTTTATTCACAATTACAAAAAATATAAATGAAAATATATTCGAGCCTTATACTACAAGCTGTACTGTACTTCCAAAAGTTGTGACCTCTCCCCAAGATCTTTATTCATTTCAGTACAGAACTGTGCAAAATTACAGTTAGAGGTGTGTTACCAGCATTTAGCAGTCAGA
Organism: Neoceratodus forsteri; assembly: GCA_016271365.2. NCBI lineage: Eukaryota > Metazoa > Chordata > Ceratodontiformes > Ceratodontidae > Neoceratodus > Neoceratodus forsteri. The sequence goes on from JADMNL010000040.1 coordinate 6,596,618, forward strand.
CCTCCATTGGGCTCTAATTGTGATTTCCGGTCAAACTTAAAAAAAAAAAAAAAAAAATACTAATGGTGATTAAATGGTTTACAATATTACATTACTGTTTATTGGTCACGTAAGTGTGTATACTCTTGACTGTTTTATCTAGCAGTCCATGGCAACTGACATTTTCCTCATCTGTTTACCAGATTTTACACAAATCAAATTCATTATTTTTATAGTTAAACTAGTAAAATCCTATCACTAACAGGAAATCAGAGCTCTTTCTTTTATAAGACTACAAACATCTTAAACAGAGAACAAAGTCAAACGTGAGAAACCAGTGACTAGTGAGAAAATCTACAGGGATTTATGCAGGGATTTGATTGTGCCTCTATGGGGAAAATACAGGAAAAATGATGGTAGGTTACAGGGAAATGGTTATTTGGATCTGCGAGCACTGGTTAAGGTATTGCTGTACCTACGGAAGAGCTGTGCAGGAGTGCCAGTTGTAGTTCACGTAAGTAAATGTTGTTCATGTTATTGTCTATTTATTGTTTTGACGTCAGGCAAAGTATGTTGACTACAAATGCCTTTTCAAAAAGCACACCACATTCTGATGTAACGTCAAAATGACACCAGGACTGTTTTTATCGGGATTATAAGGCATGCCTGTTAGGAAATAAAGCATTCGAAACCAGTTTCCTAGGCAGCTCACTGCCTAAGAGCACTATAGCAATCGAAGAGTGATTTAGCTCACAGGTGCTCCGGAAAATGCTACATAAAAGCATCTCTTTAGCAAACAGGATTCAAAGACACACCTAGCCTCACCATTCCAACCTTTCTCTGCCTTTATGGAGGTGTATTGCATCATGCTCTAAGAAGGTAAACATGCAAATCAGGTAAGCACCATTTCCTGTTACATATATTATTCGTTTGGAGGTTCTGGGATGCGATTTTCAAAGGGCTGGCAGGGGTTGCAGTGTGTGCAACTTGCCAGTGTGGGGAAAATAAAGCTCCACATGGGTGACCTGCAGACAAACTATTTTCAGCTGTTTCTCTACCGGTGTGCCGCAGTCCCTGCTGTGTGAGAGACGCTACATCTGGCCACACCAGATGTAGCATGTGGGTAGGAAAAAACAGCCACAAGCTGCTGTCAAGCAAGGAAGAAGTCTCAAAAGAGGTTTTTACACACCCAGATCTGCACTAGTGCCAACGGTGCAGATGAGTTGCACTGGTGCAGATCCGGCAGTGTAAAGAGCTGCCGGAGCATTGCAAGCTGCTCCACTGCGGATTTGTTGGGAATGCGGAGCGGAGTGCAGTGGTGCAGGTGTTTATTGCATGTGTGTAAAAATGCTGCTCGACTTGCACTGATGCCACTGCCATTTATTAACCCCGACACCGGAAGTGCCCCCAAAACATGGGAAGGCCACCGGGAGTGTTGCACAACCATAGTGTGTAAAAGGAAAGGGCTGCAGTGTGATCGAAGTGGAGCAAACCAATTCAAGATGGCAATGCTCCAGCTACTGTAGTGTAAAAGGCCCTAAAATGACACCCTGTTTAAAAATCACGCTCATGCGGCACAATTTGAGGGAGCCCAACGTGTGCCCCCTGTTGCGCAGCTTTTCTGTCACCTGTGCTCAACTTCTGGTACTCTGAAAATCGGGACCCTGGTGTGGTTGACTGAAATGTGCAAAAATTTTGATTATGAACTTTGTGGGAAATACCAGGTTTAACTTTTTTTTTGTCAATTCTATTTATGCACTCTCTACAGTGGTGGGGTACTTACCTCTTTCAACCAGATATGCAGACACTCAACTAGTCCCATTGCCAGCCTCCGCCATGACTAGTGGAGCAGGGAAGACTGTAGCTTACCCCCTATGGAGGGGCCCCTCCCGGCAGGGAGGCTTACTGGGAGAGGAGACCGCATTACCCTGGAGCCCCCGCCTTAAACTGTCGGGCTTTGTCTGGCGCGACACTAGTCGTCTGTCAGTGGCTTCATGCTGCTGCAGACAGGAATTTTACGAGGTAGTGGTCCCCAGGGAGCGGACGTGCAATGACATCCAGTGTGCAGCGCACAGGACGTCTGCCGCTCCCAGTCCCCAATTAATGGCCCATGGATCACTGCTTCCCCCAGCCTTCACGTGGGGCCACCAGCGCACTGGGCAAAGTCCCAATCCTCCCCAGGAGAGGAGATCAGTCCTCCGGACTCTCAATCCTCCCCTCCCCTGCCAACCCCCGATTACCTGAATCCACTCCTGAACCTGGGTCACCGGCGTAGAGCGAGGTTTGGCATCCAGTGCCTCAACCCTCAGCACTACCAGGCCGGTTCAGGTTTAACTTAAAGGGGAACTCTCACATTCTGTAAACTAATATACAGGGGCCTAGAGATGCCAAATAAGAAACCTGACTAACAAGGTAATTTTTTCACTGTGTTCTTTTTATTTTATTGCCTTTGGCATCTGGCTGACCCTGTGAACCCCCGCTCGCCACGCTGCCTGACTATAAGTTCCAGGGACCCCCATGACTTCAACTGTTTCTGTTGCTTGTCTATGTGTCTGACTTTGCTTCCCCTTGTGCCTGCCCCTCACTGTGCTGTTCCCTAACCCCGCCGAACTGTGCCTCCAGGCCCCCTGTTACTTCATTAGTTATGCTATTGTAATCTGACCTGCATCTCACGTTTCGTTCTTAGTCTTTAGCCCTATCATCGTCACTCTGTATATTAATTTTGCTCTAGGGCCTCAGTGCTGTACCCTATCATGTTTACTTTAGCTTATTGATTTTTGTACCAACGATTCTCAGGACCTTATTTATCTTGCCACTTGTGCACCTTGCTCATTTGCTCATTGTCTTTGTATCCTGTGTTCCCCCTCCCTCACATTACCCCTGGAACTGGGCTGTGGCTCAGTGTGCCTCTCCCAGTTACTAGTTTTCAAATAAACAAAATCAGTAAATGTGTGATGTTATAGTCATCTAGCTATACATATCAATACGCAGACTATGTGATGAAAAAACAGCAATGCTCAATCAAGTCTAGTCCAACCCCCCCCCACCTCCGTTACTTTCCTAGCTGTTTATCTGATGCTGTTATTCTTGTTCCAGAATTTATATCACCCACTTAGATTGGATCTGATTACCTCCTAGGGCAATCTCTCTTACAGTCCTATTAACTTCTGAGTGAAGTACCAGTTCCCTAATCTAGTGCTTGCCTCCCCCACTAGCTTTGGCTCATGTTGCTCTTGTTCTTTTTCCTTGGGCTGTAACAACTAGCATACTTGAGTTTACATTCTCAGTTCTCTTCACTGCTTGAAACATCTACATTACATCTCATTGATCCACGTCTTCTCCAGAATGAAGAGACTCAGCTGCTCTAGTCTCCATTCTTACTCCGGTCTCCTATTCCCTCAAGGATCCTTGCCAGTCTCCTCTGATCCTTGCCAGTTCAGCAGTGTCCTTTTTTTCATCGAGCTTTTTGGCCACTGGGGTCGCCTCCACCTGCTTCAGGCTTCAATCTAGCACTCCCTGTCTCAACTGCAACTCTGCCCACCATCCTACTGAAGGGGCTTCAAACAGGGAGGGACCCAAGGGCACCAATGCCATCTTTCACAACCTCCAGTGCACATACACATTTCTGTTTTTTCTCCCTCACCACCCTCTACCCAAACACCCTGGCACAGGGCATGTGTCCCTGCGCACGCCACCTTGGTCACACGTAACGATGTTCTGTGGGGAGGAGGAGATAAGCTCCTTTGGCCCACTGCAGGGGTCGCTATGGTGCCAGAACCAGGGTGCCTCCCTCTCCTGGCTGGGAGCACTGCCATGCTACAGCATCACCTCAGCCCCAACCACACGATCGATTTCCCGGGTACGCACCTGAAGCTGGGTCGTCTGCAAGGAAGTACATGGCACCTCAGCTGGGCCATCGGGGAGGCCTCTGCACAGTGCCCACAACAGGGCACAATGCTTCATGTGAGACCTCACCAGTGCCTCATGCTAATATCACTTACCTTGCTATGTTATCTGTGCACCTCTTGATGCAGCCAAGCGCCATACTAGCTATATTAACAACTACTGCTGCACCTGCTTCTAAGTCATGTCCAACTCCCTTTCCAACCCGTTCACCATACATGCCATTCCCTGTTGTGGATGCTTGGGAACTCTTTTTGGTACCTAAATGCATAACTTTCCATCTACCCACATTAAACTAAATGGCATCTGCCATTTATCTGCCCAGTCCCCTAGTCTCTCCATGTCCCCCTATAACAAGACACCCTCCACTTCGGTCACACAACAGAAAGCAAAAGCTAACACTCCAAATAGGCAGCGCCCAAGCGATGGCCAAAAACAACAAAAGGAGCATGCACTCCTGAGCCAAAGTGATGAGCAAATTCAGATTACAACATAAATGCTGTCAAGATAAAGTGTGAATAGTGCAAAACACGCTACTGTGTGAACAAACGGGCAATACAGCCCCATGCGCATCCTCTGATGAAGAAGTGCTAACTCCAAATGTTCCCGGGACAGCAACGTCTATTTTGTACACAGTAGTGTGTTTTGCACTACTCGTACTTTATCCAGACCGTTATGTTGTGAAATAAATTTGCTTATCACTTTGGCTCTGGAGTGCAGGCTGCTTTTGTAGTTTTGATTTACCCTTTGCCTCAGTGTTGGAGATTGACTGCCTTTGTATCATCTGATAATCTAGTGATCTGACTCATCCCCCCTCCCCCGCTGAAACTGCTTATAAATGTATTAAATCACATCTATTTATGCCAGCGGAAGATATTTGCAAACAACAGACTGCGATGCTCTTTTAGAGTGTTAGAATGGAAAAGGCCTGCTGAAGTAAAACTCCCTTCTTGGTGATTCCCAGAAGCAAGGAGGTTAAGTGACTTACTCAGGGTCACACAGTATGCAGGCAACAGTTGTGGGTTTCAAACTCAGGTCTACTGGGTCTTTCCATTCACAGCTTGCTGCTTTAACCCCTAGGTTATACTGCCTCCCTATAACATGCTATAAAGACTGCAGTCATATAACTTCACAGGCAGGCAAACAGTAGAATCACACAAGTACTAAGATTCTGTTTCCATACTTACATATTTAAGCAATAAGGCATGACAAGGTGTGTGTTATCGTGTAATAACGTCACTCTTGGGGTGGGTTGAAGCACATACAATGGCTCGATGTTATACAAAATTAAAAAAAAAATTCAAAATGTTTTTAGTAGATATTTTGTGTTTCGAAGTGACAACAGCAGTCTATGAAATGGTCCAATAAATCCATACAGTGATGTTATTGTGTAATAACATCACTGTCTCAGGCACCCACTGACCAATCAGAATACAGAAAATTTCCTTGCCATTGTATAATTAATAATAAAGAATGAGGGGGACAAGAAACACAAGGAGTATTTCACACACAAGCTAAACTGCAATGAAATATTATCATTTTCTTAGTTTCCTCTGGAGGGATCAGATGTTCTTTTGAGTTGCTGTTACTTACTGGCTAACGTTCTCGAAATGCTACTGAGACTTTTGTTCACTAAGTCCCTGAAGTCTTCAAGCTGTGACATTAGTGAATTGCATGAAATATCAGCTATCTGCTGAATCTGTGATGTAATTGTTTTTTATGTCATGCTTTTACTGCTCTGTATGAGATGTGTTGTCATTTGCATTAACTGAAAATAAACAACAGAAAGTAAAGAAAAAAGGTTCGAGATCATCTCCGTTATTTCAGATTTTGTAGCAGATCCATGGTGTTGGGATAGCTGTAGCTTTATCATCAAGTCTGTTTAAGAAAAGTCCTATTTATTTCTAATTGTCTAGCAACTACCTATTTTTGACAGTTCTCACAGCAAACATCACACACTGTTGCTTGCTGAGATTCAGAAATGTTTGTCCCATGTCTGTAGGTGGATTATGTACAATGTTTTACATGTGTTATAAACCCCTGTGGTGGCTCTAGCCCCTACACCACTACTTTGAACTTTTAATACTGATCTGTAAAAGGGCGGCTATGCAGTAAGTGAGGATTTCTAGTTAACAACAACTTCCAACTAAAGTCCCAACATTTTTTAGGTCCCACATCACAGAAATGTTCCCACGTTTACTGGATCATGTCATCTGCGGGACATACATTAATAACTTACAACAACCAGTCCTAGTGAACAGACAACTTAGCAAAACACAGTCACCGGTTTTTAATTCGCAAATCCTTAAGAACTGAAACAGCTTTTATGAACAGCCCTCTGGTCTTATACAGAGACATTAAAACCACCATTCAATATTTAGTGGGTTTGTAGGAAACCAATGCATTTTGGTGTAGTGGAAAAATCTGAATTATGGCCTGGTCCAGTAACAATGTGTAGCAGCCCTTTCCCCTATTTAATCCTAGCCTGTTACAGCTGCATCAGTAGAGATAACGGTGGGCACTTACAAACTCAAGTAAACTTTGCTCAAGCGACCAGGGGCATCATTTAGGGGTAGCCAGGGGTTGCAGTCAAGACCCCTATGATTTCTCTGCAACCCCTATAATGCCCACTGCAATCCCTGCTTGCCTAGAATTAATTTATGAAAAATGAAGTGAGATGGGATCTTTGCAACCCCTATGATTCTGGAGAAATTACACTACTGCAGCCAATGAATGCTTATTAACACAGAGAAATACTCTTTTTGCGAGTCTGATGCTTACGTGGCTCCTAACTGTCCCGATAGCTTGTACTATCACTTGAACCACATTTTCTGGGCAAAAAAAACAAAACAAAGCAGGATATTCTTTCCGGGTGGAACCCTGGATCGCTGTGGAGCCAGCAGAATGTCGGGCAGTTGGGGACGGCCTTGGAGGTTGAATGTGGTACAGACAGGGTCTTGTATGTCTGTGATGTGTAGGGGGTCCCTAATGATCTTGCAGGTCTCGTAACTGCACTCACACTGTTTTACCAACAAAAACTGGATTTTTCTTTCACTTCCACCACAAAGCTAACACAGCTCACCCAGTCACCCTACTCGCGAACAGCTGATCCCTGACACAGAATAGCAGATAAAATAAATATTTAAATGATGTGAAGATATGTTTCCTATAGCCAGGGACACCTCCACACATCGCGGACGTGGAGGGAGTTTGTGTTGTAGTTGACTTTTGAGGCTGTCTTTCATTGTCTGGCATTTTTCTGGTTCTGGAGCAGTCTGGTGATCTGTCTGTTAAAAAAAGGGTGCAGTTTGATTTTTTTTTTTTTATTAGGGAGCACAGTTTGACTGAATGATGCCCAATGTAGCCCTTACTTTCCTAGCTTTAATTTATGTAAAATGAAGTCACTGTGGAGCTTTGCAACCCCCTATGATTCTGGTGAAATGATGCTACTGAGTGTGACTGAGGTCAGTTCTTTCACTGACATTTAAAACAGTTTCTCACACTCAAGGAAGTTCAGCTTGGCTTGCTTTGTACAATCCACAGAGTATTAGTATCAAACTGACATCCTGGTTTCCCTTTCTATCTCAAGCAAAGTGCACAGACCCACAAGACAAAACAGATAACACACAGGATTCCAATAGCTGCATTAAAATAAAATACCAAACAAACAAAAGGACGTGAGGCCAACAAGTTTAGGCTTTGGAATGCTAAGACAGTAAAACCACAACCTCCGAGGTATATCAATTCCTCCTTACAGCACTGTTGTGAACAGGTGTAAGGCAGGGAGCCCAGGGCAGGGAGTCTATGCTAACACAACTGCAGCCCAGACCTGACCAGAATACGAATGACACATCCATTCCAACATCTTGACTTTGCATGTGCAAGTCTGTTTTTGCACCAGTTTCCATGGATAAACAGGTAGTTGAAGGAGTTTACTGTAATTACGCAGCACTGCTAATACAGGTTCAAGATGTTTACAGAGCAGCAGGGAAGGCGAGCTGATTACTTACCACTAAAGCTACGTAGACAGGCAACAGCTTTTGGTTTAGATGTTTATTACAGTCACGTTCACACTTCTGCAGTGTTGGGCCCCCAATGGGTCAGAAGTGCCAGCTTCCCCCCACTGGGTAGTGCTACAAATTCGGAAACTTGCTACTTGAAGACAAGAGAACAAGAAAGAGAAATTTCCCTGTGGCCGAGACACATACAGGTGTCCTCCACTACGCACCTCTGACTGAGCAGGCAGCCAAGTGATAGCCTTGCTCAGAGGAGCTCACAAGCAAAGCAGTTCAAATTACTGCTTTCCCAACAGCCAATCACAGGCGAGGCATGCTTCTGAGGGCTGAAACAGTGATGTCAAAGCAGCTGTGGCAGATGCTGCCAGTGTCACCTATTATTCTCCTACATCCTGTTTGCTCCCCTGCCCAGTGACTGGAGGTTATTTATTAGCATTACGAGACTTGCTGCAATGTTTTTTCTTTAACTCTCCAAGTTACATTTAGCAATCAGCAATTAGCAAACTCAAAGGATATTTACACTTCACCATCTAACCATATATACAGTGTGCACCGTGTTTGAACATGGATTTGAGTAAAGAAACATGACTATGAAAATTTACAAAACAAGAGCAGTGGCAAAAGAAAACAGATGACGCTTTAGAGGACAGGACTTCCTCCTCTTGTACATGAGTTGGAAAATAATAGCTTGTGAAGTGAGGTGTTTTTTTTTTGTTTTTTTTTTAATAAAATCATGTTTTAGGATTGTAAATCATGGTGTCATTCTTAACCAGTGAGGAGTGGTTATTTCTAAACACCCTGACAGGTATTTTTATAACCACAAGAGGGTTATCATGCAATAAGTTTTAAAATTCCGAAGTTCTAAGTTTAGTTGCCACAGTACCTCTCTCACACTGGGGTTTCTCTAATTTTCTGAAAATAAAATTATTTTGATTTTAAAGTCAAGTTCCATTTTATAAAAACAAAAACATCATTATGATTAATACAATTATACGTACAGATCCTGTGTTTCTTATGCTTATAGAAGTTTCTTCTCAAGTCCTTTGTGTGCCAGAACTGCTCCGCTTTGCCTCCTAGCCCTCTCACGTAAAGAACTCAAGAATGCACTCTTATAACTATAAGAGATGCCAGTTGTGGGCATATAAACACGTAGTGAATGTATCTATGAATGGAAATGCAAGGTGCTGCGTCAGCATGTGGTCAGAAAACAAAACAAAATGGTAATATTAAATGCATGCTGAAAATCGAAAATAGAGTTAAAATCGACGTTTCGACCTTAGATCTTCAGGAATGATCTGAAAGAGAAAAAAAGCAAAGTTATGGTAATTTCTGAAGAAGACCTAAGGTAGAAACGTCGATTGTAACTCTATTTTCAATTTTCAGCGTGCATCTATTAATGAGCAAGCTAGGCACAAATGGTGCACTTCATAGCTAAACAGTAATAATACTACAAATGCCTCAGCTCTTCCACTGAACTTTGCTCTCCCTGAATGCCATTGGTGCAGTGGCAGGGCATGCGCTTGCAATGCCAGACCCCCATAGTTTGGGAATGACCTCAGGTTGTCGGAGGGACAGCTGGGGTATGAGGACTGAGCATTCCAGAGGATGCTCTCCTTGTGGCTGCCTTTGCTGCAGTGGTGCCCCCAGGGTGACCACAGGTGATCGCGCAGCATTACACAGAGTGGGAGTGAGGGTGTTGGCAAGGCATGCATCTGGTGTGCCGTCGTGCACCTGGCATGCTGTCGTGAATGCCTCCAAGCTGTTCCCCTAGTCTACCAATGTCCTAGAGGGCTGGGAGAAGCCAGAAAAAGGCCCCAGCAGCCACAATGATGGAACTCAGTGTATCTGGCTCCATGCCACCACCAGCAATGCCTCCCAAAGACTCTACAGTAAACCACCCCCTACCACCGCAGGGGTATGCCACGTCTCTGTGAAGGATGGTATGCACATGCAGGAGTGCACAGGTGTGACTTGGGAGCTCCTGAGGGAGGCAGGTGCTGGAAGCAGGAAGGGAGACACACCAGAAACTAAAAACATAGTATCAGAGACTTCTGGCACTAAGCAGAGGCTCACTGGGCTCCACAGCTCCCCCATCTTCATGACTCTTGATGGCGCCCCCATTAGAAGGCGTTCCTTACTTCAACTAGAGTGACATCTTGATTTCTTACTCCCAAACTGACGTCATGCAAAAGAAGCTCCGCTCCATGCTTGACACACTGCATTGCAAAAAGTCTGCCTTCCACTTCTGGTGCTCTGCAGCAGCAAGTTGATCCTTAAGATTAAATTGTTGTTTAACTAGTGGGATGTTGTCTATAATGCAGCCCCCAAACCTACACTCGCTAAGCTGAGCCACCCCACATCGACTCCTTCTGTCATTTCACTCTTAACTACCCTCCTCACACGAAGCACTGTTTCCTTTACATGAATCTTTCTCACTCTGCCTTCTCTTCCCATCTCTCTGAACAGCCTCCCCTTTACTGTCAGCCCTGCCTGCTCACTCCTCTCTCTCAAACTGCTCCCCAGGTATCCTGTCACTCCCTGCCGTGCCTGTCACTTGCCCTTCCATGGCAATGGGTCAATACCACGCAATCAAAAATGGCATGGGCAAAAACAGTGCTAAACAGTTACTACAAAACGGTGTGGTCTGAAATCACGCAAGATTAAATAAACAAACTCCAAAACCGCGCACGCTGTTATGCCCGCATGGTTTTTGACCGGGCATATGTGATGTCACTCTTTTGCCCAGGCACCTTTTTTCCTCCTCCTCCCCCTTTCCCCTTCTCCATTGTTTCATTTCCTTTTTTCCCACCAGCAAGCTGCAGTTTGCTCTCTATGGGGCAAAACCTCAGAACCTCAGATCTGCCACATTATTGCCAAATGACAGAGACCTTCATTTGCTGATATAGTGCATTTAAAACCGTTGTTCAGGATGCACACAATGAGCCAGAGCACATTTGGAGGAGCTACATGGGGGGAAAGGGGTTACAGAAAAACACAGCCAGTAAAGTACAAGTTTCAAGAGTAGTGCAAAACGTACAGCAAGGCGGGGGACTGGCAACAGCAACTCAAAATAAGCAAAGTATAAAAATACAGTGCTATAAATCAATGAAAGAATTACGGGCTTACCTTTTACTCTTGTAGTGAAGAGACTAGGGCTTTATGTAACAGACTGGCTCTGAAATGCTCCATCCTATAACCGCCAGGGTGTGGGTGAATGTTCCAGGAATGGCTGTAACACCGCCACCTGGTGACCATGGGTGGAAGGACAGCTGAGTTCCTAGGGCAGAGCTCTGTATTAGCATGCTTGAGCATGCACGTGCACACTGAGCTAGTTGCTGGTGCCCCTGAAGACAGAAACTTGGAAAATCCTTCAGGTGGAAGGTCGATGGCCTGGTTAATTTAAGATTCCATGTCCTCCTACCAGTCTTGGCAAGACTACAGTTATTCCAGCAAGTAAGTCCCCCACTTGCCAGCCCTGCCACATAGAAAATGCTATGGGGTTAACCTTGGTGTAGTTGGGGTGGAGATGGAGTTGGTAGGTTGCCCACTACAGGTCGGATTGGGGAAGCCAGGATGTGAAAGTTCCAGAAGAAAAGAATGAAAACAAAAAGAGACCTAACTCTGGGGAAGGTCAGGAAAAAGAGTGTGTGGGGGGGGTGTCTCCTCCTCTTACTAATTAGTGCCAAAGTAGTATCAAAAGGGTTATCCACACGGCTTTTTCTGCAACGCTGTGAGTGGTGCACAGTTGTTACAGCTTTGCCGCTGTACCCATGTGAATGAAATCCACATCTTTTTTTGCCTGGCTTGCATTTCACCATGATCTGTCTTTTCGTGGGATTGTGTAGTGTTTATGGGCATCTTGAGCAGCCATCTGAGCCACTGGCACCACTCACAATGTTGCCAGGTGTTTTCTGGAGCTTCTCTTATACTGCCCACCAGAAGAATGCTCGCAATGCAGGAAGCAAGTAAAGGGCATCTTGCGACACCTCAACTGCCATTCATCTGAACACTGCTCAGCAGTATTGCACAAACTATGGTGGGAATGATTGGGATGGTGGCATTGCAGATAGATGCCATGTAAATGTGGCTAAAGTGTATTGGAAACAAAGAAAATAAAAACAGAGAGAAGAAGTGCAGTCCTCACTAACTTGGCACCCCTTTCGCCCACCCCCCCTTCAGGATTCATGTTTGTGCTTTCTGGCTGATAAGAATCGGTTCTTGTCTCTGGGAAAAGCTGGAGACTTAAGGCCTGTTTACACTGAGCATTCTGCTCCAATGTGAGTGGTGCAGAGCAACTGATCTGCTGCCAGAGGATAAGTGTAAATATGTAAAGATGGGGGTAGGGGAGAGGGCAAAACAGTGGTGCTGGGAGACCTGAATATGCCAGGAGCAGACTGGGGAACTATGTCATCCTCATCGGGCAGGGAGCAGTGCCTGCTGGATGTCTTCCAGGATGCGTTTCTTGCCCAGCTGGTGACTGATCTGACGAGGGAGGGACGTATCCTGGATGTGGTCCTGTCAGACGGTGAGCTCATCAGGGGCCTAGTTGTGGGAGACTCACTGGCAGGAAGTGATCACGCCATGGTTTGGTTCTCTCTTGACCTGGGGGGGTGGGGTAGAAAACACAAAAACATCAGTGGTTGATCTTAGAGGGGAGGACTTTGGGGGGATGGAGCAGATCCTTAGGGACTACCTAGATGAGATTAAGTCAAGCATGGGCACGGAGGTCCGGTGGGGGGTTATTAAAAAGGGGCTCCTGGAGGCTACCAAGGTCTGCGTGAGGCAGAGACGCAATTTGGGCAAAGCTAAGAGGCCGAGCTGGTGGACAAGGGAGGTACAGGATGTAAAGAGGGAGAAAAAGGCTGCTTATAACCAATACAAACGTTCTCAGGGAGCTATATCCAAGGGGGAGTATGATAAGGCAGCCAAGAGGGTCACCAGGGTGGTGAGGGCAGCCAAGAAGGAGGGAAAAAGGGTTCTTCAGGTATATCAGGGAATGAAGAACAGGGAAGGGGCAGATTAGTAATCTGAGGCTGGGGAGTGGGTGAGTGGAGGAGGTGAGGAAGAAGGCAGAGGTACTAAATTACTTTTTTGCCTCGGTCTTCACCAAGGAGGACAGGGGGCGGCACTGCAAGGGGAGAGAGATGGGGGACCGAAAGGTGAAGTGGGGAAATGGATGTTGAAATCCACAGGGGGGAGGGTGTGGGATCCCCTCAAGGCCCTAAAAGTGGATGAAGCACCGGGCCCAGACAGGATCCATCCCAGGGTACTTCAAGAGCTGGCGGATACCCTGGCCTCACCCCTGACAGACCTTTTTAACTCCTCCTTGCAGTAAGGGTGGCTGCCTCATGACTGGAGGATGGCCCATATCATGCCTATACACAAGGGTGGCTCGCGAGAGGAGCCGGGAAACTATAGGCTGGTTAGCCCGAAATCGGTAGAGGGCAAAGTGATGGAAATCATCCTGAAGGAGAGGCTGGAGGAGGTTCTGAAGGCACAGGATCACCTAGATGATTGCCAGCATGGCTTTGCTAAGGGCAGATTGTGTCAGACCAACCTGGTGGAGTTCTATGAAGGTGTGACCAGTGCGCTGGATCAGGGCAGGCCAGTGGACATCCTCTTTCTAGACTTCAGCAGGGATTTGACTCAGTGCCACATCCTGGGCTGCTGGGGAAGCTGGAGGATATGGGGGGGGCAGATGGTCAGGTGGATAGGAACCTGGCTGGAGGAGCATGTACAAAAGGTGAGAGTTGGGGGGAGGTTTCATCCCACGGGAGAGTCATTAGTGGGATCCCACAGGGGTTGGTACTGGGCACACTCCTGTTTAACGCCTATGTCGCAGACATCAGACATGGTATCAGGAGCGGGATAAGCCTCTTTGCAGATGACTCGAAGCTATGGGCGGTGGTAGGGGGGAGGAGAGGAAACTGGCTCTCCAGGAGGACCTGGAGTCCCTGGGGAGGTGGTCACGAGCCTGGAAGCTAAAGTTTAATACTGGGAAGTGCAGGGTTCTGCACCTGGGGGCCAAAAACCCAGCTCATGTATACACCTTGGGGAGAGACACTGCAGATTTCTGGGGGGGGGGGGAGAAGGCCTCGGGGTTGTGGTGGATGTTAAAACAAATAACTCGAGGCAATGTAGGACAGATGCAGCCCAAGCAAATAAAATGCTGGGCTGCATAGCCAGGGGGATAACCTCAAGGAGTCGAGAGGTGCTCCATCCGCTGTACAACTGCCCGGTTAGACCACACCTCGAATACTGCATGCAATTTTGGCATCTATACTTAAAGAGGGACACTGCTCTTCTGGAGATGATCCAGAGGAGGGCAACCAGGATGATACTGGGACTAGGGGAAAGGCCCTATGAGGAGAGACTGGAGGAGCTCAACCTGCACTAGCTGTAGGAGAGTAGGAACAGGAGGGATATGATAGAGGTCTTCAAATATCTCAAGGGAATGAATAGGATAAGCCTTGAGGGGGTGCTTCAGCTGAGGGAGGTAGGGGCTACCAGAAAACACTCAGTGAGACTGTATGGGGGAGACTGAGGGGGGAAACAAGGAGATGCTACTTCACTGAGAGAGTGGTGGAGCCCTGGAATGTGCTGCCCAGGGAGTTGGTGGCTGCTACGATGTGGAGGGGTTCAAGAAGGGCTGGGATAGGTATGGGGGAGGGTGCATCCCAGAGCCCCACTGGGGGTAGGGATGGGGGACCTTGTGGGGGGGGCTAAGAATGGTGCCCTGGGAAGGCACTGATCATCGAGCAGACTCGACAGATCATAGGGTCTAATCTGCTGGCTTCTTAGTATGTCTGGGAGCATGGTAAGCTGATCTGCCTTAGCTCCTTTGAACCTCTGCAGTGGTGTGGAGCTGAAACAGTGCAAGAGGTTTAGGTCTCTGTGTGAATGCTCCACATCACTTGTGATACACTTGCAGTATTAGAAACCAGCAGAAGCACAATGGCTGGGATATTCAAAACACACTAGCATTCAAAAAACTTGTTTGGCCTTGCTTACACCACTTACAGCCCGAAAAGCAGGGACTAGCAAGTTCCATATTTCCAGTGGCGTGCATTCACTGTATGCAGGGCATGACACTGCATGCCTATAAATTCGTGTGTTCTTTTTTTTTCTAATTTTATGTATTTATTTTTGTCATTCAGTCAGTTACAGTTAATGATAGCCCATCCATTCTATGGAGACCAGGAGCTCCAGCCGTGCCGATCTTGGCTGTCCTTCTGGCAACAGTATGCAACGCTACAAGTTGTATCCCATTGCCTAGGCGATAGTGACGCCGTGCCACTGCCCTCTCCACCGGCACTGCTTTGAAAAAAGTGGTCAAGGCATGCAAGATGTGTATTGAATTTGGAGGGGGAAATGGAGCAAAAGAAGGAGAAGCGGGATGTTACCTTTGGCACAACCAGAGGCGTGACAGCTAGAAGTTGGGCGCCATTTCGATTCCATGGACCAGGCTGCAAGTCAGAGATGAAAGAGAGGCAGGTATTATTTTAAAAGTTTCGGTCCTGGTAGTGCGGTGGCAGTAGCTGCGGGCAGCAGTGTCGCGATCAGACATGATGGTCTCTCTGAGTAACAAGAGAATCAGTCTCCGAATGTGACTGACAGCAGCACCAGTCCTGGGAAGTTTCAAAGAGCACAGAGACACTACAAGTAGACTACTGTGAAAGAGGTGAGAGGGGCTAAAGGGTAGCGGGGATAGGAGGTCCTGGCACTGGTGACTGTGAAGGACTATGGACAGGGTGCTTGTTAATTTGTGCACTGGCATACTTACACTGGAGGCAGTATAGTGCAGTGGGTTAAGGCTATGAGCTGCAGATCTGGAGACCTGGGTTTGAATCCCACAGCTGCCTAGGTGCATACTGTGTGATCCTGAGCAAGTCACTTAACTTCCTTGTGCTTCCAGGCCGCATCGGGAAACAAACTTTGGGTTAGTGTGCTACTCCTGGTTAAACAATGTTCCCTTTTCCCTTTCCCTTACAGGGCGCCAACGTCAATAGATATGCGGGTCAAGCAGAGTAACAGTAGTAGTAGAATTTATTTGTTCAACACAAACTTATTACAACCTAAGTCATAAGAAATTGTAAAAGATGTACATAACAAATAGAACATACAATATTTATATACATTGATGCAATTTAAAAGCATTTGCACTTAATAACATTTTTGTTTATCTCTCTCTCTCTTGTACCATCCAATAATTCATTTGTATTGCACATACTTGACCTGCTAAGATGAAAACATCTAGGCAGATTCTACATATTTCCTTTTCTCCTTGGGACTAATATCACCTTTAAGTAATGATGTTATAAATATTTCTGTTTAATTTTAGCAATACTCCACAGGTAATTCCCCACATTTTTATGTTGCTTGCACGCATGTACAAGAAACATAGTGCCATCATCTGAATTTTCGAGGTGTGTCAGCCAGTCTTCCAATGCAGTCAGTGTGTTTGCAGGCGCAGCCCCAGTTCCCCAATCACTGCTGCAGCTGTCTATGACAAGCTGAAAATGCAGTGGCATACAGCTGAAAGGGAGAGCTTCGCTTGAGTGAGCAGAGCTCCCCCCCACACACACACATGCACGTGCACGCACACTGCGTGCTCATGCGCCTTCCATACAAATATACAAACATACGAAATTTGCCAGCAGATAAAGGCCTAGAGGTCTATCAAGTCTGCTCGAATGTGCAGCTAGCACCCCTTATTCTGCAGCTGCCCTCCCTTCCACCCTTCCCTCATTAACCTCTCCCTTGTCCTGTCCCATCCTCATTTGAAGCAGTCCACTGTTCTACTGCATACCACTTCAGCAGGTAACGCATTCCACCCAGCCACCACCCTCTCTGTAAACAAGTGTCTCCTCATCTCCCTCCTGAACCTTCCTCGCTCCAGTCTCGTATCATGGCCCCTGGTGGCCCTCCCCTCCCTTACTTTGAACAGCCCCACTGTACCCGTCTTGTTTATTCCTTTCATGTATTTAAAGGTTTCAATCATGTCACCCCTGTCTCTCCTCTCCTCCAGTGAGTACATGTTCAACTCCTTCAACCTCATCTCGTATGATAAGTCCCCCAGCCCCTTGATCATCTTTGTCACTCTGCGCTGCACCCCCTCCAGTAACTTAATGTCCCTCTTCAGATACGGATGCCAGTACTGCACGCAGTACTCCAGGTGTGGTCTAACTAATGACCTATACAGTGGCAGAATCACCTCCTCCCTCCTCGAGGATATACCCCTTGCCATACAACCCAGCATTTTGTTGGCCTTTGCAGCTGCCTTCCTACATTGTGGCAAGTTGTCTATTGACCCTGTAATGAGCACACCCAGATCCTTCCTCCTCTGTCTGGGCTAGCTGCACTTCCCTAGCTGGTAACTCCTCCTTGGGTTCTTCATCCCAAAATGCAGCACCTTGCACTTTTTGGCATTAAAGCCCAGTTGCCAGGTGTCTGACCAGGTTTCAAGCTTAGCCAGATCATCCTGCAACCCCCACACCCCTAGGTCATCCACCACTGCTTACCTTGGTATCATCAGCAAACAGACTGATCTTGCTCTTGATGTCCCATTATATGTCTGCAATGAATATCCCAAACAACACTGGTCCCAACACTGAGCCCTGTGGACACGCTCGTCACTGCCCTTGGGTGTGAGAGCTCCCCACCCACCACCACCCTCTGTTGCCTTCCCTGCAGCCAGTTTCCTACCCATCTCACCAGCTTTGCACCCGCCTCTGTGCCCACTAACTTCCTTCCCAGCCTTCCATGTGGCACTGAGTCGAATGCCTTACTGAAGTCCAGATACAGGACATCCACTGCATGGCCCCTGTCCAGTTGCCTAGTTACCTAGTCATAGAACTCGACCAGGTTGGTTTGGCAGGATCTGCCACGATGAAGCCATGCTGTCTGCTGTTCTGTAGTCCTCTGGCCTCTAGCCCTCTTCCCCCTCACTGTGCGGCGGAGGGTGCCCAATTCCCCATGGCTCCATCCTCAAAGCATCCAGTGGCAAAATCATGTTATGGCCGACGGTGTGCCCAGTCCCCATCAACTCCACTGTCACCCCTCCCCAATGCTGTCGCTGACGGGTGCCCAATCTCCGTCGGCTCCACTGTCTCCCCAGTACAGGGTGCCATGCTGAGAGCCACCCAGAGTGGCAACAGATGCCATGGCCGACAGGGTGCCCAATCTGGCGCCCATGCCTCCCCAGCCATCCTTCGGTCGATCCCAGGCTAAAATCCCGCGCCATCAATTAAAAGAAAAACCTGTAAAGAAAAAACGTCCCACGCAGTCTCCCTGCCCCTCCCCCCACAACCTGCACCCACCCACTGCACACCCCACTTCTCCACACCCCCACCCCATACTTACCTCGAGTCCGGCACGACGATTCGTGGACCGGAATACGCTCTGCACTCTTCAAAGCTGACCGTGAACTGAGGAAATGCCAGTAAGCTGTATAATGGGATAGATAGAGTTTTTTCAACTTTGTTGCATATCTCAGGATTTTTTGAATTTTTGCAAATGTTCAACATGGGGTTTTGGGACCCCTCCTCATGAATTCTTGCACTGTCATGGCGTTACTCTGGCCGAAGGTGATTTCGCAGCCACTGCGGCGAAATCACCTTTCCGAATGATTAACGAAACAAAACTGCCAGTGTTCATAAGGTGGGCTCTCAAAAGCCTCTTGAAAATTTGCAGAAAAATTTAAAATGACTGTTTTGACAGCATGCGCAGTAGTTCCACTATCGTAAGTTCATGAATTCTCAATATTTTCACCTGATTTTCAACATTGCCATTTTACTACACCTCTTATGAGCAGTACAGCTGTCATTTCACATCTCACCCAAAATGTGTTTCTGCCCATGTATGCGCACAATGGCACAGTCGGTAAAGTAAATCAATGTATGGGACACATTAAGAAAATCACAGTGACACTGTTCAAGAGCAGAGGTCTTAAAATGGCTATGTTGAAAATCTGGTGAAAAAATTCCTTAAAATGACTGTTTTACGAGCGTGCATTGCGCAGTCCCTATGCACACTCGTAAGTTCGCGAATTTTCAATATTTGCACTCCAATGACTTCCAAATTCCTAAACAGCACATAGAAGCAAGCAACATTCGGCATTGACAAATGCTTGTTTATTGTAAATTTGTCCTCTGTGTACAAAATGATTTGAGTCAAAGTTTCCCTATCTATTCCAAGATCTTCATATTTTGAGTGTTGAAAAACAGTATTCAAGAAGTGGGTTCATTGAGAATTATACAACTTACATGTTCATAGGACATGAAATAGATCTTCTTCTTCTTCCTTGACACCACAACCACAGTTGGGCAAAGTCTGTCTAGGTTTGTCATATCTAGCTAACAAACGATTACTTTTTGTATTCAAATTTGTACCTTGTAAAATTTGTCCTAATCTTAGGCTCCATTAATACATCCAAATACTTTTGGGAACTCATATTCTGGATATTACTGGCATACCATTTAGAATATTTACTGTCTCTTATGTTTTGTTCATCAGTTGTTTCCCAATATTCCCTTATTTTTCTATTTATATAAAGAGAATATTGTTTACTAAGAGATTTTCTGTTTATGATAGTTTAGTAAATGTACCGAGCTATATTTTCTAATGCTGCTCTGATTTCTCTATACCATTTAGAGTCATAAATCTTTCCTTCATACCATTGTTCTTTTCCTGCAGACATAAGCTGGAAAATCTCTGGGGCTAATCTAGTTAGCCTCAACCAGAAGTTCACCTTTCTTCCGTCCAAAGTACATTAACATTGTCAAGCCTAGCTCAGCTCTTAAATACAAAGCTGGGAAGGAATACCTACTCCCAGCATTCTTCTCGTGATCTTGTATATCGGCATCATCAATTTTGCCTGTTGGGGCTATCCATATTTCTGCTCCAAATGCTAATTAAGCATGATATTTCATTTTGTTGCTTCTACCATGGGTTTGATTGTCAATCTCCCATAAGCATAGTTTAACCTGCCCAGGGCATTAGCTGTCTTTTTAGTTTTCCATAGTTGTCTGTATGTGTTCTGGTCATCTACCATTTGCTGTAAACCTTAAACCCAAATACTGATATGATTTAACTTTTACCAATTTTTCACCTTTATAGGTAAACGTACTCTTTTTATTTCCGTTGCTAAATATTGTAATTTGTGTTTCTGTTAAATTAATCCCCAGTTCAAGTGATACAGCTAGGTTCTGTAATATATCAATATTTTTCTACAATCCTGTTTTAGTCAATGATAGTAGAATAATACCATCCGCAAAAGCCAATGTTCCACAAAACTAGTTCATTGTTTTTGGCGAATCTGTTTCTGATTTCTGAATTTCCTCTAATGAGCCATTTATATAAAGTGAAAATAGTGTAGGGGCCATTACTCATCCTTATTGCACCCCTTTACTGATTGTTATTGCTTTTGATAATTTGCCACTATATCCTAATCGTACTTTAGCCCATGTATTTGTATATAGGGTTTTGATAATCGCTATTAGTTCAATATCAATCCCTCTTTTTTTCCATAATGGTCCATAAGATAGTCCTACTAACTGTGTCAAATGCTGCTCTAAAGTCAACATATAGAACAAACAATTTTTGTTTCCTTAATGCAGTATACTTCTCAACCAGATGGCTGGAAACAAAGCAATTATCTAAGGTACTGTATTTACTTATACCACCAGTTACCTCTATTTCCAGCTTCAATTTTTCTAACAAAATATTGGAAAATATTTTTAGACTAACGTCTAATAAGCTGATAGGTCTATACATCAGTGGGTCCATGACATTTCCTTTTTTATGTACAGTATGGGTACAATTAATGCACCTTTTCAGGTGTCAGAGAAGGCTAGATCTCTGAGCCTCAAATTAAATAAGACAAAAGAACTGTGATTATCATATTCAATCCAGGGGCCTTATTACATTTCAGTCCCTGTGTAGCCAAGTAAACATCTGCTCTCAAGATCTGGATACGTCCTCTTCTTCTCATGGAATTTTGATTACGGGGCTGCACAATATCACAACTAAATAATTTAGAGTAATATTCCACCCAACTGGCTTCCTGGATAACTGTATCACTTATTGCTGTATTTTTTTGTGCCTTTCACTACTAAGGTCCAAAATTCTTTGGAATCTCCTTTTTTCACTGTCTAGCATTTTTTCACCAAGTTTCCTTGACATATTGTGTGTTTTTTTGAATGCCAGTAATTTCTTATATTTTAGCCTTTCTTGTCTTAATTGCTGGTATTTTTGTATTTCCCTGTATCGCCCAGTTTCTGTAATTTCAGCTGTTAGTCTTCTCTTTTGTGTCTGGCATTCTTTATCAAACCAAGTATGTTCGTTCTTGGTCCTTATCCCAGTTTCAGTTTCCTTATATAGACAGCTTCTAATTTCTTCACAAAGTCTCATCAAATAATCCATAATTTGCCATTTAGTCATTTTAAAAAGCTCTCTATGAAAGTCATAAACCATTTCTGAATGTAATATCTGGTTTACTTTTTCTTCCACCATGCCTTACTATTTAAATCTTTTGTTATTT
This sequence comes from Neoceratodus forsteri, assembly GCA_016271365.2. Lineage (NCBI taxonomy): Eukaryota > Metazoa > Chordata > Ceratodontiformes > Ceratodontidae > Neoceratodus > Neoceratodus forsteri. Next base: position 6,618,056 of record JADMNL010000040.1, read on the forward strand.
CTTATTTCCACAAAACATTCTTCGTTTAACACTCCCTGTCTGGTATCATTCCCTTTGGTAAAAAGCGAGTCAATACTACTGGCAAATGGTCACTTTCTGACCTAGTTGGGATATGCATGGTGTGCCAAAGGGATGGGTCTCCATTCCAAAATTAAATCAAGCAGCGAGGTTCCATAGGACCATATAAGTGTTCCTCTACCCTGGCGGTCTCCCTCTAGCCTCGCATTTAGAGGGTACAAGTTAGCTAAAGTCAATATTTGTTGAAGTCTATGTCCAGCCTTATTGGCTCTCAAGTCTTGTGTATTTCATATAAATTATCCTTCAAATCCTAAATGCCAGAAAAAGGAGCTGTCCATTAGCCCATCAAAATTACTAATTCTGGCATTCATATCACCAAGCACCATCAAATCAATTTTAGATGGTTTAACATTACTTCTGTTATTATTTATTCAAGGTAGTCCACACTTTCCTATAGCAAATTTAGACCCATAAGGTGGTATATACATCAATAAGTATAAATATCTTTTAGGAGATTTTATAAGAGAGACCAAAAATGATTTTCCAAATGTAGGTTTGTTGCAATTCACATATATCAATTTTGGTGTAGGTTGCTAACCCACCCTAGGGTCTTCCAAACCTGCTATCTCTAATTGCCAATACATGGGATACTTACATACTAACATACTTAAATCCAGCAGAATAGGCCAAATGGTCTGTCTTGTCTGCTCGAAAGCCAGCAACCTAATGGCTGCTCGCCTTACCATCCCCCCAGCCCCCAAGAGGGTCTTCATTTGTTTCAATTTCCTCTTGTACCTATCCCACCCTTTCTTGAAGTCCTCCACTGTACCCTCTTCCACCAGTCTCCCAGGGAGTGCATTCCATGGCTCCACCACCTTTCTGTGAAAAAATGCCTCTTATGCTCCCCTATAATTTTCCCTCCAGCTTCCACCATGGCCCCTGGTTGTTCCTCCTTCTTTAACCTAAACAGCTCCTTTGTTCCACCCCTGGTTATTCCTTTACATACTTGAAACATTCTATCATTGCAATTTATTTGATCTTCAGATCCATGCCACGCTTCCTGGCAACAAACTGTGTCACCTTGATGGAAGAAATCTTCAAAATCTTTTTCTTCTACCTTTTGGTAAATGCTCAAATTCCATGATAATATCTTAATTCCCACATTATCCTCAACTGTAACACTTATGTTGGGACACTCATTTTCTGCTATTGATATATTAAGTCAATCTTGTATATTTCTAAGTTGTTCTCCTCTACTGATTTATTTTCCTGACCTGTGCTATAAACTCCTTCCAGGGTTTCATTTATATCAATTAATAATAAACCCAGAGCATCCAAGGCCATACTTTTTCACAGTAGTTGATCTGCTAGTTCTTTACTTCTAATACTAATATCTATTTGCAATGTCTCACTATTCCTGTACACACGCTGTGCCCCCTGCTTGCTCAACTGTACCCCCCATATAACTGGCAAACAGGTTGCAAATAGAACCTTTGCGCATATAGTCATTTTCTCTTCTAATCTGTGTCATTCCAAATAAGGACAACACCATTGGAGCTTCAGTAATCTCTGGTTCATTTTGACAAGCATTAAAACACTCTCAATACAGAAAAGTTACTTTTAATCCCTTAAAGTTAAGCAAATGCTCATTCCTCCAGATGTATTTGCTATTATGGGTGAGGCAAAATATATTTCAGTAGTATTTATACAGCTGTCTTAGCGCTTCCTTGTTTCTGCTACATCCTCTTCTATTATCTCCAATTCTGCAGGAACAAGAATTTCTTGTATTACATACTGTATTCATGTTTTACCTGAAAAAGATGGCCAATCCACTTCTGTGGTAAAACGTAAAAATGGTTTACTTGAATCTTTGTTTCTAGCTTGCATAGATTGCCAGTCATTTCTCTCTGCTCCAGAGTTTACAGATTGCATTTCTTTCAGTTCTTCCGTATGTATTTCAAGCATGTCTTTAATCTGATTTCTTTGTAGGTTTGTTTATCTCAGTTCCCTGTTTACATAACGGTTCGTTAAGGTTCTGAAGTTCTGGTTCCAGATTTTGAAGCTTACTTCCAAGATCACTTTTCCAAAACGCATCATACCATTCCCATTCCCTTTTTCCTTCTTCTAGATTGGAGATAACTGCATCGGATGTCTTATCTGATTTCACTGGAGATGCAACTAACTTACCATCCACATTTTGTTTCCGTTCATTCTGCTGTTTATTTTGAGCCTCTTTTTCAGCTTCTTTCCAACTCTTATTATTAGTAACTCCCTTTTGGGCATCCTTATTGTTGTCCTTATTCTTTTTCTTGTTATTTGTACCGTTCCTCGTTTTCTTTTTATTCTTCTTTTTTCCCCTTTGATATAATCTGGGGTAAGTGGTATTATTAGTTTGGAAAAATCTGGCCTACAATTAGCTTTCTGAGATTCATGTAATTCGTATATAATCACTGAATCAGATTGTTTTGCGGGTGAAATTTCATCCAGTTTGCCCACAACTGTAATTAATTTCGCATCTACCACCGCATCTATCATATCTCACATTCTCTACTTCATTTTTTAAGGAAACCAGCTGCTCCATCAAGAGCAAATTAGCTGAATATTGATTGCCAAGTAATTTAACCACTTCCCCACTTAAACAATCAGGGGCATATTTTGGTTTTATTTTTGTTTCATTCGCTTCCTCAAGTCCTGAGTTTTTCTGTTCAGGCTCATTATCACTTGCCCTCATTTTTATTTCTTTCAGATTATATATATTACTAACCTCCATATCTTCCAGGGCTGTTTTGACATCTAATATAGTTTGCGGTAACTCCATAGTAACTTATCTCAGTTCTTTTCCTGGAACCAGCAAAAGGTCCCTTTGTTCCCTCTGTTCTTTATGGGCATCACTAGTAACTTCAGGTTCCTTACAGCTTGCTACTGATAGATTTGCATCACTATCTAGTATTATGTGCCCTATATCTTCACCATAAGAATCATCACCTTCAGTAATACTTGCACTATTTTCCTCATAGAACAGCCTTGGAGATTGCTCTAAGCTTTTATTTGGAATTTCTATGGTCACTTGTGTACTTTTAGTTAATTGAATGACTTCCGCCACACTCACTGTCTGTTTAGGAGTGGCGGTTATGTCCTGACCAGACTTTAATTTTAAGTGGTCTGTAATTTTAGTTTGTTTTACGTTCTTTTGTCTTTGCTTTTGTATTTTCCTGCAATAAATAATCGATTGTCCCAATAAGGGGGATATGTATTTTTGTTCCTGCCTTTGTAACCTGGTGTTAACTATTTCCTGGTATATATTAGCCTAAATTATACCAAAAAATTAATAGCTTAGTAGTGGCTTAATATTCCAATAATAATTGCTATATAATAGCAATTAGCACTGTCTATACCTAGGTATACCAAGCACCTAATAACACACACACACACACAAACACCCCTACACACACACACACACACACACACACACACACACACTGTTAGGTCAGGATAATTCAAGTAGATTTAAGCCTAACACCGCATAAGAACCACATATAAACCAAATATATGTCCATATATTTCCTAAACAGTCATATTAGTCCTTGAAGTATAAAGGAGAAAAAGCAATACAGTCTCGTTGCAATGTTGCACTCTTCAAAATGTCAATTTCCAAAAGTTCGAAATTCAGAAAAATCCAGAAAAACTTAGAGAGTACAGGAATGTTCAAATCTTCCCACTCTGACAGGTATTCTTCCTTAGCACAAATCACAAGTCCGTTATATGTAAGTACAGGTACAGCCCAATCATGGCCCAATAACAGCCTCTCACCCTCATAGTTGCACTTATTCGTATAGCACAGCAGGAACCCTCTCTGCGCAACAACAGCACAAAAACTTAGGAGGATTTAGTCGACCTTTGAACTCCCCCCAGAGTGAAAGGGTACAAACAGAAAGGATCCAACACTAAAAGGAGAAGGAAAACAGTCTTATTCCTCTTAATTGGCTGATTTGTTAAGCTACTCGAAATTTTCTAAACACATTGAGATCTTAATCACTGAACTATGCAGAGAAGAAAAAAAAACTACTTAGCTAGATTATTCAGCCCTGCAATATCTCTGCTATAACTCTGCTGTAACTAGGTCTTGTAAGTGCCAACCAGTGCCAATAATGCTACTAAATGCTAATAGTGCTAATAATCTCATAAGTGTAATTATCCAGTCCTGGTAATATCAGTGCTCATTAAGACTAAATAAACACCATAACGCTAATATTACTGGCTAAAGATTTGAGTCACTGCACATAAAAAGAAAACGATATAGACAATATAAAAACAGAGCAATAAGGCAGTATAAGGCAGTATGGCAGTTAGCAACTCGCAATTTGGCAAAAATAGTTTGGTTAATTGATTTAACTACTGTACAAGGTTTAAGTAACAAAAAGGCACTAGTCAGCGGTGGCAACAATATCTACCGAGAGCAAAAATATCAGCAAAAAACACTTCAAAATCACAAATTAAGAGAAAAAAAAAATTTGTATCGATGCAAATGACTTACTCTCTACTATGTCTAATAAGACTTTCGGGGAAAAAGATCCATGGTTAAAGTTTAAAAGTCTGCAGTAAGCAGCAATTTATCTCCAACTATGCAGCTATTTAGCAAGTGCTATGAAAGAGTACTTATCTACTTTTTCTATTTACTCATTCATTATACGTCGCTCACTCATTCGTTTGTCTGACCGCTTGTAAAGCAATCTGAATCTGACAGCAAATCCAAGAGCGAGCTTGATACAGCACTGTTGCCACTGCTATATTTTGCTGCTGCTGTGCTTCTTCTGCCGCTGCCTTCTGGAAGATCTACCTTTGAGTGCTGTGCCTGCGTCTTAAATAAGGCCCAGGACGCTAGCAACCAAAGCGTGCTTCTCTATTGGACAGATTTGGTCAGATGACCGGAACTGCAGCAGGAGATTTAAAAAATAAAATCAAATAATTTTAAAAATGTAAAATAAAATAGAGTAAAATAGTAATTAATAAACAGGAACTCTCCTGCTTCATTACAATCTCAGACCGAACACAACCTGCAAAGCACAGAATCGCAAGATTCTAAAAGTTCCTAATAAATTTCTAAAAAGTTTCCAAAAAGACTGCTACACCACACTCAAGGTCACCGTTATCGTACTTTTTATATAATTCAAGCTATTTTAGGGAAATTTGGATTACAAACATCAGCTCTAGCACTTCCCTTTATTTTTATTTTAACCCTTCTCCTTTCGTTGTGGGTAATGTAGGTTTATTCAGCCCTCCAGCACTTTCTTAGGGAGGCAAAGTCTTGTGGATCTTTGGCGTTATTCGGTCCACTGGGCATATGGCCCACACGTCCCCTTCTCACCGGTCCAAACGGCGTTTGTTTAGTTGTTCACTCTTGCCATCAGATTACTTTTAAAACTCCTGTGAACAAAAACAAACAGGGACAGCGGACCACACAGACTGAGAGTGCAAAAGGATGATCTGGTAAGACTGCAGACTTCACGACATTGATGGCATACCTTTAGTAAAAATAAAACTAGCATTGCAGTCCTGCTACTGCTGCCTACTCCACAGACAGCAGCACGTGTAGCTTCTTCTCAGCCCCACTGAGGTCAAGCTAACAGCGTCAAGCAGAGTACCAAACTGAATGCGCCAATGCCAGTGTCCGACTGGATTATATATATTATATATATCTTCTCCATTACAGACAGTACAGTCCGCTGCCCGAGCTGGAACCCCGCTGGTTCTCCCTGCTGACCCACACTATAGTCAGTCCTTAGCCCACATAGTATGCTGCAGTGCTGACGCAATCTAACAGTGGTCCAGTGCGCTCCAATTACCAGCAAGACCAAAATCAAGGTCACACATTGTTTCTTGTGTATAGTAAGCTGATATGCACACCCCCCTGTTGCAAACCTAAATCACAAAATACCAGGACACATTTTCAGCACTGCATGTAAATCGATTGTGCCACATCCTAGATACCGCTCGATCTGGCTGATTTCAACTGGTGGGCTCCACACCCCACCCCCCCGTTTCAAACTAAAATCACAAAATACCAGGTTTAGCCTATCATTTATTTGTATAACCAGGTTTTCACCCTCACCCCCACACAAACACACACCGAGGTGGGGTGGGGTGTTATAGGATTCAATAAACACTGTGTGATTTAGATTTTTTGGTCTTTGTGTACTTTTTATGGTATGTTTTTCTGCTAGGGCGAAAAGTATCGCCTTTATAATGACAAAATTTGTCTTAGTGTGCACTGAAGGTGTTATTTCTACAAGATACGTTGCTCTGAGGTGCTCTGTGGCTTAATGTTTTTCTGCTAGGGGTGTGGGGGGCAGAGTCCTCAACTGAAAGCATTGCATTTAGACTTATAGAATTTTGCTTTTGGGCACACTGGAGGTAAGTTATTTCTACTAGCTATGCTTTCCTGAGCTGCTCTGTGGCTTACTGGGATCAGTGGTCCTGGGTGGGATTTACACCTGTGCTCTGTCATGTTTTGGACTTGTGGTGCAAGTGGACTTACTGGCACTCCCCTCAGCGCTGATCAGTGGTCCTGGTGCGGGATTTGGACCCACGCCCTGGCATCTATGGTGAAGAAGGAATCTTTGGACCGCCCTCCCTTTAATGGAGTCAAAAGTAGAGGAGAAGTTCTGCCGAACTTGTGAAATCTGCCTTCGCGAATCACTTGTCAAAGTTCCCACTCCACCACTTAGCAGTTTATTTACCTGGCAGAGTGGCACTTTTTAGGCAAAGTTAGGTGAAGTTATGGTGAAGAGGCAACTTGGCTTACAAATTGAGGTCAATCCACATAGAAAAAGGGCCGCTCCACCTGATGAAAACTGCAAAGTCGACACTTCACACTTTATGAATTTTGCTAATTTTTGGCACTTTGCCCATCTCTAGTCAAAACTGTTCATTTATGGCAGGTCCACAGAATGCAAATTTGGCATTGGTTCTCTAATCAGCAGAATTCTTCTGTTAATTCCTGAAGTGCACATTCAGTTTGCCTGCATGCAACATGATCAATTTGGGGCAGGGTAGTGAACACCATTTCATACCATGAAGCACAGCACATATTACACTGGTGGGTGGTGCAGCACCTCCCCTCCTCTATTCCCTGGAATTACAGCTAATATTGCCATGTCATCCATTTTCCCTGAGTGACTTTTTGTAACTACTGTGATTAAAGACCATTGGAAATATATAATGTACTTAAATGATAACATTCAGTTAACCAGTGTATATGTAAGTAATACACCATAACAAGGTGTGAATTATACAAAGGAATAACCAGTTGATGTGGGTGATTAAATGTTAAGGCTGAAGACTGAGGCATTTAATCAACTGCAGAAGTCGATTATTGCAAGTATACGCTGGCTAACCCAGTTCTCTTCCAGCTGCTCCTGTTATAACTAGTCACTCTAGTTTTTCCTGCTTGCTGTACAATAAAAGTATATGTAATGTTATGACCCTGTCACTCTGTACAATGTATATTGAACCCCTGTCTGTATTTTTGAACAAATGTTTTATAGGTAAGCCTTGACTTCCAAAAAATGTTTTCTGTCTATATCCATGTACTGTAATTATGGGTCTCGACCCCAGGTCGCATCTGAATCGAAGCTTTTAGTGCAGTATGCTTTCCTGGAAAATCTCATAAATAAATAAATAAATAAATTATATGACTAGGAAATCTGAACCAAGAATTTAAAAAATTCAATGGTAGTTAAAGTGAAATGTCCCTTTTTTCTCCTTTTTCTGTTGACTAAGTGGATAACATACTGTGGGCATGTCTGAAACGTGGATAACCCTCTGTGGGAGTGTCTAAAATGTGGATAACCTACTGTGGGCGTGTCCAAAATGTGACTGTAGTACTCTGTGGAGTATTAAATAACCATTTTCCAGTGTTCTGATTGGCTTGCAATAGATACCTATTGTATAATTTGTGTTATTGTCACTGTTGAGGTGTGTGTATAACAGAATCCTCCTTATTTAAAAATAATGGTGAAATGTACCACTAACTAGAGGTGGGCAAGCCAAGGAAAGCTCGAGTCTGGCTCAGGCTTCGTGCCTAGCTTCCACTAGCTTGGACCACTACAAGCACCTGAAAGCCAAGGACAAGCTGAGACGGTTATGATAAACATAGACATTTTTGTCAGCCTGAGAAGTTACTGGAATTGCAGAAACTTTTAACTCCTATTGTGCAACTCACGAGGGACACTGTCAGTATCGCAGAGGACAGCTGCAGCAGTCACGCCCAGTTCATGCTTAGATTCAGAAGACAAGGCTGACCCGGGCTGGGCTCTAGGTAATGATTCCTGGTTTGCCCACCTCTATCAAAAACCTATGTTTTGTTACTGCTGTCTCAACCCTGAGCTCTCACAGGAACAACATTCCATGGGAACAGCATGATGTCATTTGGATCAGTTTTCCCTCCTGCTAAAAATAAGTATATTAAACACTGTAGTGCATAATAACTTATCCAGTTACCATATATTTATATCTATCTACTTTTTTAAAAGAAACAAATTCCTAATGTGACGAGGTGGAAATATCAAAGTATTGTGGGCCTGAGAGGTCAGGAAAGGAGCATTACTGAAAAAAGCACTTTGTCGCAACCCCCCCATGGCAAGTCTGAGGAAGTTTTTCACTCAAATCAATTTTATTGTATTTTCTGCCAGTAGAAATAAAATAACTTACAGTATATTTTCAATTTCTAATGATCTTTCAGATACAGCCTCCACCTTGAGGCCAGCCTGTTAGTGCTGTGGCAGGGCTGCTGCTCACAACATGGGTTCGTGCCCTGAGCCTGGATCGTCAGAGGGCCAGTGGGGAAGAGAAGACTTGAGCATTCCAGAGGGTGATTCTCTGCCAACTTGAGAAAAGCCGTTTTGTATTTTTTTGTGCTTCAGTTAATAATATGCACAAGAGAGCCCTCCAGGGCACTGTTACACCTTGTGGAGTGGTGGAACTGTAGCCTGAAATCCATATTCGGGGCATGCTTGCAACACCTGCGGGCATCAAAAATCCCTTCAGATCACTCTCTTATGGGTCTTAGCACGTGGCCAGGCAACAATGAGCCCCCAAGGGCACCCTTGCATCCCCTGCTCTGCAGTAATGGTGGTGGTGGCATACACATTCTAAAATGTGTCAAAATACCCCCAAGATGCACCACAAAGCATGAAAAATTCCATAGCTTCTGGGGATCTAGGCAGTCCCCAGACCCCGGCTTTTCTACAGTAGTCAAGCGCTTATTCCCTTTTCATTCATATGGTCCCAGCCCGAGGTTATGAGTGAAGGGCTGTGCCAGCTACTATTTTTTTTCGGGGGGGGGGGCTGCTACTAGGTAGGTGGGGAGCTGTGGTGGTGGTGGAGGATCCTGAGGGGCAGGACAGGGAGGGGGATCTTCAGTGTGACCGGGGGACCACTGGACACCAAGGAATACACACTACTTGAATTACATGGCAGGTGGGCAATCTGGGGACACTAGATACCAGAAATAACTATTATTGTTACCAAGTAGGCAGTCGGGGGACACTAAACACCAGGCATTTTTTATAACTGTTACAAGGGGGGGCAGGGGGGCACTATACACAGGGGAACACTTTATTACTCTTACCAGATGAGCAATCTGGGGATGGGGGTTAACTAGAAACCAGGGAATATTTATTACTGTTATCGGGTGGGAGATCGGGGAGTAGTGGGACCAGTTGACTGCCAGGGACAGTATACAGGCAGCCCTGATGGGTGATGAAGGGAGGGTTATAAAAAAAACTTTTGCTTCAGGCCTATAATGAGGCCCTAATGGAATGGAAGCTACCCACAGCACCTTGCTAGTGCTATGGGGTCTTTTGCATAGGGATGTACAAATATGGCAGACTGCTTCACGGGAGCAATTGCCGTCTGCGAGCCCTAGAAACTTATTTGCTCCTGCAAGACCCATAGCTCCTTTTGGCCACACACCTCATGCGGCCAGTAGGGCTTTGTGGTTCGCGCAAGCAATCAGGATAGTTCTTGGCTCAGTAGGGTGGGATATCGGAACATGTCACTAATGCTATGTGCTTCGGGCCTGGCCCAATATACTGATAGTTTACTCTAGTCAATAATTTGACCCTGGAGCAGATGCTCTGCAAGCACATAACAGAGTTTTCAGATATCCTGCACAACGGAAGGGGAACAAGTCTGCCTGCAACACTTCCACAACTTCTGCACAGCCTCTGAGTGTGTGAGTGGATGCACTGGAAATGGCACTTCTCGCACAGCTGCTGTAACAGTGCTACAACCTAGCGTGTGTATGTAAACACACCTTTAGAACAACTGTCTTCTGTACTTGACAGCAAGCAGTTTTGGCTCTGCCAATGTTTCGCTAGTCATCATGTAGTAAGTGCAGTCTTAGGAGAAATACAATGTAATGGTGGCATCTAAACATAATAATTACCAGAGTAACAGCCACTTAAACATCAGCTAGAATTACTTCTCTGCTGCAGTGCCCTTGCTAACTCATACTGTTACAGAGAAGCCACAGGAAAGGGTCTGTGTGTCAATACTGTATATCATACACGGGAAACTATCTATAATTCATGTATTAACTATTGCAGTTTACTATCTTACAAGTGTTCAGTGCTTACACAACACTGAACGATTACAAGATGTGACGTAATTGCTCAATGCTTACTTCACTCTCAGGTGATCATATATTATAGGGGTGTGCAAGCAATGAATATTAATTCCTGAGTACCACAAATAATGCAGTATCTGGCACTTACATCTGAGTACTGAATATTCTTCCCCATTCGGGAGTATTAGGAGGAACAATGTTGGGAAAACTGAAAAGCTGGCTTGTGCTAGTGCTGTGGCCCTCCCTCCCCAGGCATTTTCCATCATCCATCCTCCCCATCATTCCATGCAGTGATTCACCTCGCACCGACGCATGTTTTAAAACAATTCTTCTCCCTAGCCTCCACACCCAGGTCCTAAAGGGCTATTTCCACAGTGGCCACCCTCCTGACCCCGATTCATTATTTTGGGAGAAGAGGGTTTAATGGTACTCAAAATCTTGGCTAGTTGAGTTCTGCTCCCCACACCTTACTACTGTGTGCCTTCCCCATGGTCATTAAAATTGTTATCTGACTATATACGTGTGTGATGTCTATGCTCAGAAGGAGTGGGAGAAGCACACATAGATACATAGATGTTGTCGGCAGATAAGGGCCTTGTGGCCCATCCAGTCTGCCCTATCCCTCTTTCTAATGCTTAAGGTACCCAAGATGCTACAAGTTCACCCTGTTTCGCCCTAACTTGATAATTCCCGTGTGCCTATCCCATGCATTCTTGAATCCCTGAACCATGGCCGGCCCCCTCCACCTCCTGGGGCAGACTATTCCATCTCTCCACCACCCTTTCAGTGAAGAAGAATTTCCTCAAGTGCCCCCTAAGTTTTCCCCCTTTCAGTCTCATGCTGTGCCCCCTTGTTCTGCTATTTCCCTTCATGTGAAAGATGCTCCCCTCTGGTACCCTGTTGATCCCCTTTAGATACTTGAAGGTCTCTATCATGTCCTCCCCCAGGAGTACATTGAGAGCTCTGAGTCTCCTCATATGACTTATGCTGCATCCTGACACCACTTTTGTTGCCCTCCTCTGTACTGCTCCATCGTGTCTATGTCCTTCTGGAGATGGGGCCTCCAGAACTGAACATAGCCCTTCAGATGAGGCCTTACAAGGGAGTTGGACAATGGTACCACCATTTCCCTCCTTCTACTTATTATACTCCTCCCTATGCACCCTAGTGTTCTGTTAACCCTTTCGACTGCTTTGTCGCACTGTTTAGCCACTTTGAGGTTGTCTTCTATGACTACCCCGAGATCCCTTTCCTCTGTGGTGGCTTCCAGTGTTACCCTGTCTAGTTCACACTCGACCCTAGGATTCCCTCTCCCCAGGTGCATAATCTCACTGAGAATGTGCTATCTATGATGTAAACCACTTCTCCCTCATGCATTCCAAGCCCATTTTTTTCAATTGTTTAACCAGGTGAGACACACTAAGCTGAGAGCTTGTTTACAGGTGCAACCTGGGAGCACAGGGAAGTTAAGTGACTTGCTCAGGTTCACACAGTATATGCAAGTGTGGGCTGTGGGATTCAAACCCAGGTCTCCAGATTTGCAGCTCAGAGCCTTAACCCACTGTAATACTGCCTCACATGCCATGTGCTTATACAGTAAGACGATTATATTAGAAGCTATGGGGAAGGTGCGCTGTGGGTGAGGGAAGGAGGAATGAACTGAGCATCACATAAATTTGACTACCATGGCCCCCCACAAAATCACTGATTAAGGGTCATGTGGAGGCACTGTTGAGAAATGGTCCTTTAAGGCCTGAGGGTGCAGACTAGGTGGAGTACTATTTTAAAAGACATGTTTGGCTCTTGGCACACTGCCAGAAGCCTGGCATTTTCTGTTTAATCACTGTATGGAATGTCAGCTGAGAGGGTAGAAAATGACTGGGATGGGAGAGGGGACTGGACATGGGATTTTCCCGGATCCATGACAGTCGGTCAACAAATGTTTTGTCGACCGACGTTACAGTGACTCCCTTATGTCGACTGCATGTGCAGTCGTCATGATGGGAGTCACAGGACACATTGTTTTCTTTGGGGGGCCTTGTCTCCTGAACCCCCATGTGGTAAATAAAATAATAAACTCTGAGTCAGAGTTGTTTTAGGGTGGGGGTGCAATACCCCTGGAAAGCAGTGGCGGGGTCCCATGCCGACTCTACAACGACCTGGCATTGCTATTGCTGCAGTGCTGGTCGCTGTCGAAAAGTCACGGTAGCATCGGCATACCAGATTTGCCCTAGCCATCTGGACAGGGATCTTTTTTTTAATTTATACCTTATGTTTGTCCCAACTACTGAGTAGCTGAGGTACTGAGTACAACTACTACAAATACTCACCGAGTATTTGAAAAAAGGTACTTGCACACCACAAATATAACACATAAAGTATGCCCAAACCATAAAAAATAAGGGTGTAATGCTCTCTTGGGATTCTGGAGACAAATATAAACTACATGGCCTTCAGCATTGTGGTTCAGAAATGTCTCCAGAACCCCGAGATAGTTTTACACCCTTATTTTGTATGGATGAGGGTATTTTATCCCTTGTATATAAATATAGTTACATACATTGGGGCCTATGCATGAAGGGGCAGGAATTATGCGAAGAGGTGCTTATACCACCCACGTAGCTCTGCAGCCCGGATAGCCACAAGGTGCGCAGTATGCACAACCGCAAGCACCCGGTGAGGCACTGTCTACCGCCCACCCCGATGCACAGGACTCACCAGGGCAACCAGGCGATGCCGTCCACAGGTCAGTGGACCACTGCGCAGCACGGGATCTGGGTGCGTGATTAGCCCTTCAGGCGCCTGGATCCGTGTGGCAATGCCCTGTGGTCAGCAGTGCCCATCCGTGCACAGATGTCCCTCACCCCCATGCCCGACAGTAGCCCCCTCCCATATCTGCCCCATCCCCATGTGAGCCAGCAGATCCCCGGCAGAGTGAAACATTCACTGACATGTCAAGCATCCACCCTGACATGTGGCTGCCCTTTCTCCCTGTCTGCAGTAGAGGGACCCCCCCATTACCCGACACATGTATGGCCATGCCCCGCATACTAGACCCCCAATCCCCAGCAATTGGTGGCCTGTGCCCCATGTGCACAATCCAGATACCCACCTCCCAACATGTGGCATCCCGATCCACTTGAAGTGCATGCCCCCTCTCCCACAATCAAAGAGGCATCACGCAATACCACCCGACCCCCAGGCCAGTACCCTGCCGCACCACTGGTGGCCACTGGCTACCCCCCCACATGGCACCGACAACTCCCCCATCCCCCATACCATCCGGTCAGTGCGGTGGCTCTGGGCGGCCAGTGCTTCAGCCCTTCTCACATCTCCTCAGCTGCTGGCTGTCGACTGCTGCTGGGGCATGAGCTATATGATAGGCGCCCCAGCATCAGTCGGACAGGCGGTGGCTGAGGAGGTGTGCGGAGGGCTGTGCCACTGGCCATCTGGAGCCAGCGGCACCGACTGAATGAGTGCGGGGATAGGGGTGTTGTTGGTGCTGCGAGTGCTGATCGTCGCTGGGGGTGGGGTTCTGTGATCAAGCGTGGGAAGGATGTCTCTGCCATATGTGCCGGGCATGGGGATGCACTGCGTGCGGGGGTGGGGTGAGGATGAGTACCATCACTGGGCGAGGCGGTTGTGTGTGGTGGGGGAATGCCATATATGTCCTCTGGGTTGGGGCACCACGGCGAGTTGGCGTGGCATGTAGTATCCTTCCTCGGGGGGGGTGGGTCACCTGTGTGTGCCAGGGGGGTGGGTGCCACTTGCCTCCACGGGTGGGGACAAGGTCGTGTGTGTTGGGGAAGCTCTGTACAGGTGCCGGTGAGCTGTATGCAGATGGCTGAGCATGTAGAGCTGTTATGGCAGGGTCTCTCCTGGCATAACAGGCGCCCTCCTATGCCCCCCTTGTGCATGGCACTATATGCCTTAGTGTATGGTGCGTCATGTCAGCATGCCCCCTGCCCACCCCTGGTGTGTTTCTGTGGTGTGGCAGGGGGATCGGATGCATAACGGGCTGTGCGCTTCAGTTGGTGCATCCCGCACGGGGGACACAATGGGTGCGGAGTGGCTACGTGCCACAGATCCGCAGCACGGAGGCACTCCACACATTCATGCATAGGAGCCATGGTTACGTAGAAGTTGTTGGCAGAAAAGGACCTCCAGGTCCATCCAGCCTGCCCTAGTTTAGCTTTAAGGAAAGTCTTGCTTCCTTCCGTCAGATCCTGCGGGACCTGTTTCCATTCTTCTCTTCTGTTCTTGTCTCACTAGTCCCTGTGTCTATTCCATGCATGCTTGAATGCCCCTACGTTTTTACCCTCCACTCATAGTAGCCTGTTCCAGGGTTCAACTGCCTTCTCCGTGAAGAAGTACTTCCTTACATTGCCTCTGAGTCTACCCTTTCTAGCCGCATATCGTGGACCCATAGTCCTAGTGCTCATTCATTTCGGCAGCCTCTGGCAGAATTGTTTTATATCAGGCTTCTACATACTTTCCTTGACCATTATATGGACAATACCCAATCTTAAAATAAGGTTTTATACCATGATTTTTTGGTATATGTGTGTTTTCATTTCGTATGTACTATATGAACTTAGATTGTGTTGTATTTAAGATTGTTACTGTAATATTGTATTACATGATGGTATACTGTACTGTGAAACTGTAATCTTAAACAGGACAACTCTGATAAACAGGACCTAACTGGTCTTAAAAGTTATTCTCCTGTTAAAAAATAAAGCTTTTATCTATCATACTTGATTGTTTCTATCATGTGCCCCCGTCCCTTCTTACATCCAGTGAGTACATGTTTAATTCCCTGAGCCTTTCCTCATAATTTATTTGATGCATGCCCTTGACCATTTTGGTAGCTCTTCTCTGCACTGCTCCACCTGGTTGATATCTTTTCTGAGATGGGGCCTCCAGAACTGGACACAGTACTTGAGGTGTGGCCTCACCAGTGACCTATACAGGGGCACAATTACTTCCCTCTTTCTATTTATTCCTCTCCCAATGCATCCCGCTTGCCTTACCACACTGACAAGTCACCTTGAGGTCCTCCGTTGTGATGACTCCTAGGTCCTTTTCCTGGTTAGTTGTTGCCATTTCTTCCCCTCCTAGTTGGTAAGTTGCCCCCTGGGTTCTTGCACCCTATGTGCATAACCTTACATTTTTAGCATTAAAAAATGTGTGTCGAGGGGCTGGGGTGTTCAGCTAAGTCTTTATTCTTTCTTTTAAACACAATCTCAAGCATGAGACCCTCAGTCTCTAAATATCATAAAAGGGGGTAGCTAGAGACACAAACCAGATACGTTGCTTTGTCCGAATAACACAGCTATTCCCTGATGATCCACAGTCTGAACAAACTGAATGATAAGTCTGTCCAAAGTACTACCAAACAATTTCCAGGACTAACCAAATCCCCTACGGATACACAATTATGTTACTTTGATTATTTCACGCTCCAGGCCTTGCCCTGAGATGGTTCTTACCGAGACTGAGGCACCTCCAGCATTTCCTTTCCTCTCATAAAAACAAGGGCCACAACTGGCACCGGCCCATTAGCCAAATGTTAGTACATATTTTGTTGGGTCAGTAAAATGTATCTTTAACTAGCCCTGCTGGCTTGCACTACAGCAGGCAACATTTTAATATGTACATCAGTTGGGCTAGTGGAGAAATTTGTGGGGCTAGCAGATTTTCCAGTCATTAACTCTGCTGACTAGTAACTGTAAAACTTAATTTCGACCCCTGTGAAGAGTTCCAAATTTGCTTTGTGATTCAGCATAAACTGGAAGGTTACAGTTTGATTGCACTCTCATTAACTGTAATAGGCTGACAAGTTCATGTTTTCCTTGTGAGAGGTTTTTTTATTCCCAATTTATAAACCATGCAATTAGTTTTTGTAAGGAAACTAATGAACAGAATTAAAAAAAGAAAGAAATACCTGCCCTTCTATAAGAGTCCACTGAACCACACAATGGAACTGTTCAGAGAGCCAAAAGCCATTTTAAGCCCTGAAGTCCTTTTCTTTCGGTGGAGGGGGTAGTTTAAACCATTTCAACGCCTACATGGTCATACAGGCTGAAAATTAGTTCCTATACAGGATTAAAATACCCTGCACAAAATGCACTCATTGTCATGGCTTCATGCTGACGTCCAAGTGTTGAGGCTCTGTTTCTCAACCCCCTTGCAGCTGTATTGATAAGCACTACCTGATTCTGTCTCTGGTATTTGCCCTGAACTCAAAGGGTCAGCTTAGTGGTAACCATGGCCACAGCATGTGTTGTATGTTTGTGCTTATCGGTTCACTTACCACTTTGAAAAGACCAAGATTCCACAAACCCGTTTTCATGTTGTGGCGCAGTCAGATGAAAAACATATATATTTATACACCTGCAGTGGAGATCCAACTGAATAGGATAAAAAGTATTATTCAGGGATACTGACACATAAAAAAAAGAAATAATATATTTTTATGCATGTAATCAACACCATACTATACACAGAGAAAAAAACATGTTATTGCTTCTCTATGTATGTCATAGTGATATGATTAACCAACGGGACAACAGATTTGCTTGAAGACATCACAAAGGCCCAGTGCTGTTTTCAGACTCAAGCACCTAAACTCAGACAAACGCAGTTCTCTCTCCATTCAAGAGCTCACGGAAAAGCAGCACCTTTAAAATGTTGTTGTATACATAAGATGAACAATTGGTTTTTCTGTGATAATCACATTTATACAGCAGGTGTGAAAATAATTTTGCAAAGATATACATGTTGTTTTGAGTGACATGAGCAAGATAAATGAAGCTGATCCCTGAGCATGCTCAAAATTCATCTCCTCATTTTTGTCACACTTGAGCATGCTCAGAAATTTATTCTCACGTGAAGATAAATTTATGAGCATGCTCAGTGACCAACGTCATTTAATTTCCCCAGGACACCTCTGAAAACTAGCTATTATGGCTCAGTATGCCTTTCCTGGTAAAAACTATTTCAATAAATAAATAAAATGAGAGATGTCATTTATTTATTGAGTGAATATACAGTAGTCTATGTAGTTTACATTTTTGCACCTTTTTTACATTTGTAGGGTTTTACCATTTCTTCTTTTTTCTTTTATTGCAGCTTTTTACACACATGTCTAGACAAGGTACATTACATTGAGGTAGATAAGTTAGTAAGTAGCAGCATTAAATAGTCAGCAGGATCATATTTCCCTACGGATCTAAACAAAAATAAGCAAGTTCAGTTCTCCAGATCATTTATTGTTGAATAAAGTCCATCGCCATGAGATCTCGAATATTCTGAGGCTAAGAAAAAGGTTCTCCCCTAATGTTGTAGTGTAGCCAATTTTATCTTTAAGATTAAGACCCATGGATATTAGTTGCTATCTCAAATCGGTCTTGAGTATGAAATGTTACTGAAAGATGCTCCCCTTCCTCCCAACCCTAATTAGCTTAATTACCAACTGTCCCAAACAAATCAATAGATTAATGGCAACGTTGGGATCCACCGATGAATGATAGAGTACCCACCTCTGCCATTTCGACATATGAGAAGGACTTTTACTTTGTATTTTTGCATTAAGACTCTCTAGTTGGTATAAGTCAGACATAATAATTCTCCATTTTTGAACTGTTGGTATCTGGGCTGACATCCATCATCGGGTTATACCTTTCTTTACTGCTAGGAGACAGACTGGGAGAAGGGTACTGTACCATGGAGGAGTATGGTCTGGAAAGATCCGAAGCAAAATCTTCTTGGCTGTGAGTTCAACTGACTCACCAAATAAAGCAGTGAGTTACATCTGAAAGGTGAGCCAAAAAGGCATTAGGTTAGGGCAGAGCCAGAAGACATGACCCAAGGAAGCCCTAGGGCAACCGTAACCTCTCCAACAAACCGCATATTTATCCAGGAGGAATTTAAGGAGGATCGCAGGTGCTCGAAAGTAGCAGGAGCACCACTTCCACGAAACTCCCTCCTAAAGGGGATGAAGAGGTCTTCATGACTCTCAAGGCCGACCCTAACCATGTCACCATGGAGATCTCTAAGGATAAGTCTCTGTTCCATTCCTGTAAAATGGAGGCAGTAGATTCCTGCTGTTCATTCCTCAACCCTTACAGATAATTCCTATGATATGTGTTCCCAGATTCCCTCAAATGGCTTCTATGAATAGTTTTAATAAATCCGGGGTCAGGGAGGGCATTTTTACCTGGATGATCCTATTTCGTAATATATGGTTATGAACCTGAAAATAACTAAATAGGTCAGAGTTACGGAGGTTATATTGAGACTGTAACTTTTCAAAAGTGAGAATCCCTTGAGGGGAAAGAAATTGAAAAATATGGGAAAGTCCCAATCTTCTCCAGGTGGAGAAGGTATGATCCATATGTATGGGGACAAAGGTCTCATCCTCATAGATTAGTTTACAGTACTCATAAATTGTACGGGTTGGGACAGACCTTCTCATGCATTTCATAATTTATAAATTTGGGACATTATGGTCGTGAGGGCACCAGATGACATTGATCTCTCATCAGAGGAGAACAGAATTCTCTTAATATCAAAAAGATCATTTAAATGAAACTCAATGGTTTTCCAAGGGGACTTATAGGATACAGTCAGCCACAATATTACTATCCTAAGGAATGCCGATTTGGCGTATAAACTAAAGTCAGGGAGGTTAAATCCCCCCTGGGCCAAGGTTAATTTAAGGACCGATAACCTTATTCTGGGACGGCCCCTACCCCAGACAAAGCCAGATATTAATCTATTCCAGGATTTAAAATAATATATCGAAGGAAAAAGGGCATATTCTTGATCAAATACTGAAGCCTGGGAAGGACATTGGTTGGATAATCTCAATTCATTGGTGAAAAGGGAAAAAACAGTGGACCACCTATCCAGATCCCACTGAATTAGTAACGGAGAGGCTCATAATTTATTGTTTCCATAACCTCCGGGTCTAAAGGAACATGAAGGCCACGTATTTTAGCTTTGTGGACAACTATTTAAAAGGATAAGCCTTTTTAAATGTTGGGAGGCCACATTTAACTTAAATCCTGCTATTCTTTCGAACTGAGTCAGTATATTCCATACTTCAGGGATAGATTAACAATATATCATCGGCAAACATACTAAGTTTATGTTCCTGCTGGCCAGTTGGTATACCTTCCACCAAGTTCGTAGCCCTCAGCACAGACACCAAAGTTTTGGTACAATGCAAAGAGAGTAAGGAGACAGGGACACCCTGTCTCATTCCTCTGCCCAATTGAGTGGGGGGACAGGCCACCATTGACTCGGACATAGGCCCTCGGGGACCTGTAGAGGTTAGTTAAACAAGTGATAAATGAAGAGGGAAAATGAAAGACCCTGAGGGTGTCCCATAGAAAAGACCATGAGACATGGTCGAAGGCCTTTTTGGCGTTGAGGCTAATACTGATGGGATTTTTCTGGTACGTACATATTCCTGGGATGTGTAATCTGTGGGATAATGAGTTCCAACCTGGAAGCCCAAATGGCAGTGTAGATTTTATAATCTACATTTAAAAACAGAAATAGGGCGGTAGGATCCAGGATCTGAAGGATCCTTATGTGGTTTAGGTACTGGAGCAATAGTTGCAAAATCCCAAGATGGGGAGACAGAGCACTCTGGGATATCTCAATAAATAAGGAGTGCACCTTGGGGGTTAATTATTTTAGAAACATCTTGTACCACTCGATGTGTAGCCATCGGGGCCCGGCATTAGCCTGAATTAAGTGTTTTATTATCTCCATTATCTGCAACTGGGAGATGGGAGATCCAATGAACAATTTAGAGAGGAGACAATGTTGGAAGGTTGGCTTGTTTTAAAAGCATAAAGAATCAGGCGGAGTGGGGGACAAATCCGGGAGTATAACTTAACATAGTAGTCTGAAAAGCCTGTAAAACATGACTATCCGTGGTAGCGATTTCCGGTAGTAGGATTTTTAAGCTTAGGATAGTAGAAGAGCATTTCCAAGATCGAAGTTTCTGGCTAGTTTCTAGCCCCCTCGGACCTTCTTCATGAACTGTTTGTCGGAAGTAAAGTAGGGACTGTTGTATTTTATTGTCTATAATCTTCTGCATTGCAGCCTTAGTATCTCTGATTAGTTTTTGCAGATCAGTATCTCCATCCCTATATAACATCTGGTAGTTTAGTAGTTGCTCTGACAGCATTCATACTTAGCCTCTTTCTTTATTCTTTTTAGTGGTGTATGCTATTATTTCCCGGTTGTTGCCTTCATCGCATCCCACTGGATCGCTTTGGAAATGTCTGGGGCGCATTCTCTGCCAAAAAGAGGATTCTAATTTAACTTCCTCCTGGAATGCTTCATCCACCAAGGGTAACAAATTCAGTCTCCAGAGGTCTGTTTCTTTTCTCTACCCATAGCTACCTTCAAAATCAGGGATGATGGTCAGATAGTAATTCGGGCCTATAGAGATATCCTGGACCAATGACAGGTGTTCACAGGTTATCATAAAGTAGTCCAGTCTAGAATACGAATTAAACCTGGGTGAAAATAAGTGTAACCAGGTGCAGAGGGAATAAGTGTCTCCACACATCGATTTGAAACCTAGGTGGTCCACAGTATTTTTAAACTGTTGTGGCTGTAGAGTTCCTATGTCTCTGCTGGTTAGAGCAATCAGTGTGTGGTGATAAAGTTAAATTGAGATCACCCCCCCCCCCAAGATCAATTGACCGTGGAGGAGGTCCAACATTGTTGATATAAATCCCCGCAGAGTTGGAAATTTTGTTTGAGGAGGGATATATACACTAGCCAATGTAACCATCTGGCCATATAAGAGACCCTTAACTATCACATATCTTCCTTGGGCATCAATATGTGTTTGTAATATTTCCAAGGCAGTATTTTGGGAGATTAAAATGGCTGCCCCTCGTTTTCTGCCCCTCGGATGCGATGAGGCAACAACCTGGTACCTGTTTCCCCCAAGGGTTTTACCATTTCTATAACAAATCACCTAAACAACTGTTGTATAAGTTGAGTATGCCATGGACTGACTAAAGATATCATTCGTATCTTCACTTGAGGATACTGGTCTATTGCTAATTCACTCATGGCTTCGCTACTTATGAGATCTCAACATACAAATAACATCTCATAAAGATAAAAATGATATCTTAAGTCAGCCCATGTCACATCCCATATTTATCCAATGGGAGTGTGACTAGAAACACAAATACATGTTTTATTCTCACATCCATGTAGCCTAAAATGAGAATACATAATTTATCTTCCCAGTGCCATGATTTATATTCACAGTTCCATGATTTATCTTCATGGTTTGTGATTCATCCTCACAGTTTCATGGTTTTATCCATATAATTCCAGGATTTGTCCTTAGTTCTCCGTTCTATATTCTCATAGTTCTATGGTTTACCTTTACCATTCTGTGATCTGTCCTCACAGTCCCAGGATTATCCTTAGAGTTTCATGTTTTAGCCTCACAGTTCTATGGTTTATCCTCACAGTTCTGTGATTTATCCTCTCAGTCCAATTATTTATCCTCAGAGTTCCATGATTTGTCTGATCCAAGATGGTGGTTGTGCAGGACTAGCCTCACTACTCCTTCTGTTGCTCTGTGTGATTTTGTTTTATTTTCATCTTATTTTTATTTCAAAGGCGTTCCTTGGTAAAGTGCTTACTTGCTTTTGCTTTAGCGGTAGCTATTTTCGCTGCCGTGTTGGTTGTTGTTGCATCGGTCAGTATCCTTGTGCGTGCGCTCATGGAGAGGCATTTTGGCGTTGGGTCAGCAGCCAGCTCAGAATCAGGAGTTGGTGAGGCGGAGGTAGATTATTTTCGAGCTGCCCTCTCGAATTGGAAACCTGAACTTGGGGAATTTTCTCCGGATTTGTCCCTGGTGCTTCAGCCTTTGATTGTCTTTCTTCTAAACTTGCTGTCTTTCAATGTGCTTTGCAGTGCTGGACATGGAAGAAGTGGGACTAAGATTTTCGGCAGCGTGATAGCTCTGGATATCGGTTGGAGGGACTGCTGTGGGCTTTCCTGGAGTACTTGAGACGAGGGGTCTGATTTATTGACCAGAGCCCTGTTTTTTTGCAACTTTATTTTTAAACTGTTTCCTGAGTTGTGTTCAGTAGCAGGGCCATAGCGGTTTTGGAGGTGAGGTTCTCTCCCTCCCCGTGCCTGGGTAATCTTGGGTGCCACCTGGGACCCGAGCAGGAGCTATCTCACTTTCCCCATGGAGTTTAAGATTAGTGGGGGCCCTTAAGTTATCTTGGGGTTGGTCCGATTGCTCTGGCCTTGAGAAATCTGTAGATGCAGGTCCTGGTGGTGTAATTATACCTGATTAGGCAGCTTTGGGAGTGTGGGAGGAGGGAGCCCGCTTTCAGTGACTTGACCTGGTTACTTTCTGGCTCTTTTCAAGACTTTCTGTTTTTTTCCCTGGATTTATTCTGAGTCTAGGCGTCACTATATTTGGAAAGCCTTATTCTGACACTGATGGAACTACTGCTGCTCAGCTTTTTATTTCTCTATTGGACTTTGCCTATGTTGGATTATTTGAAATTTCGATTGGATTTGGATTTATTACTTTGAATTTTTTCTACGGCTCCTCCCACTGCTCGATGAATTTTCTCCCCGTCTTATTAATTTGTTTTATGGTCTCCTGGTGGTGAGAGGTCCAGGGTGCCTATATTTTATTTACTATATTATTTTGATGTCTATGTTTACAGTATGTTCATTTTTGTTGCTGTTTATTTTTCCTTCTTCCTCGGCTGTGGGAGGGCAGAATTTATATTTGCGTTTGTTTTTTAATCCTGTGAGAGAGGATTTTGTTATTCTGTGAGACGGGACTGTATCATTGTTTTATTTTTATTATTATTTGTTTTATTCTAGGGTTAAAGTCATCCTATAGTGGGAGAAGTGTAGTTTAAAATATTTTGTTTGGGTAAGGATTATTGTATAAGTTATTATTGTTTTGGGGCTTTTTAAATTGTCTGCTGTTTCCCCTTGGATCTAGGAATTTGGTGTTTTATGTGCTTTCCCTACTATTCTGCTATAATTATTAGTGGTATGTGCCTGCTTGCCCCCCCGTCCTGTGCTATTCGGCCTCCACTCTCCGCACCCTATGCCCGTTTTCTTCCCCCCGTCTGCCTTTGTTTATCAGCGGTCGTGTGCTGGGGATTGCTCTCTTGGAGGGAGTCGGGGGTTGGTGGGAGGTTGCGGACAGCAGGGCCCGAATGAGTGGTGCTTTCCCATAGGGGTGGTTAGGTCCAGAAGACGCCCTGAGGCGAAATGGTACCTGGAATGTGGTAATTCTGTTCTGGTTCCCATACCCAAGGGCACCTCCATTTTGGGAGGGCAAGTAGTTGGGACAGCTCACCAACCTCGTCCAACTCGGGCGCTGTTATGCAATGCCAGATCTGTCTGCAACAAGACTGGTCTTATTGCAGACTTTGTTGGAAGGGCAGATCTGGTTTGCATTACCGAGACCTGGCTAGATGGGAATGCTGCCCCTATTTTAGAGGCAGCTGTTCCCGCCGGATACTCGGTTTTACGTCGCCCGAGACTGGACCGGAAGCGGTCTGTTTAAGACGAATTGGGCCTAACTAATGTACCAGTAGAGGAGGCTGGGTCATTCAAGTGTACTGTGGTAGCTGGTGTGGGGTGCAGGATAGCCTCATCTACCGTCCACCAGATGATGAGAAACTGTTCCTGCAGGAAGTAGCAGACTTCACCGCCGTGCTGGCATTGGGTCGCCCAGATTGATGGTTCTGGGCGACTTCAAAGCCTAGGTCGACGACGAATCTCGCTTTTTAGTCAACACTTCCTCCAGTTGATGACATCTCTGGGCTTCACACAAGTTTTTCCTCAGTGACTCACAAGGGTGGTCACTCTCTTGATCTGGTCTTCCTCCTGGGGATCGAGGCCTCCGACTTGGTGGTGGAACCAGTCAGTTGGTCCAACCATTACTCTGCTGGGTTCAGTTTTTCGGCCCCCCTGGGTAGGTCAGCCCCTGTGGAGATGGTCAGTTATCGCCCTTTGCGAGAAGTGGTTCCTGATGACCTGATGGCAGTAACTGACCTCTCGCTGTTGGACGAGACTCGCACGGATCCTGAGCGGTTAGTTATGGCCTACAATAGGGCCGTTTCTACAGCTCTCGATCTAATTCCTCCTGTTCATGTTCGCCCCCTTCCGCGCCGCCCTGGGTTCCCTTGGTTTGATGGGACTCTAAGGGAGTTGAGGAAACAGGGGCATAGGTTGGAGTGTCATTGGCGGAGGACAGCCTTAGATGCTGACCACCTTATTTTGTTAGAGCATTATAAACTCTATCAAACAGAAATTTCCCATAAGAAGGCAGAATTCCTGTCCAGGGAAATAGCTGTCGACGGAACCGACTGGCTCAACTCTTCAGAACTGTTGACAGACTGTGCAACCTAGTCTGTCAGCAGTTCCGTAGGGTTTTTTCGCACAAAGTGATTGTGATGAGATCACTCGCTTCTTTGCTAATAAGGTGGCTGACATCAGGCAAGAATGCCTCCAACCTCACTCTATGGTTGATGTTGTTGATCAGTGCCATGTCACAGTGCCTGGAGTTTCCTGGAGCACCTTTGTTCTGCCGGAGTTTGTGGATATTATGAGGATTGTCCAGGCGATGCGTCCCACCTGCTGTAGTTTAGACCCGGGTCCTATTTCCCAGATTTTGGGTTGTATTGACATCATTGGCCCGGTCTTAGCTCGGATTGTCCGGTGCTCTCTGTACTTGGGTGAGTTTCCTAGCTCCCTGAAGGTGGGGATGGTGATACCCCTCCTGAAGAAAGCTTCTTTAGACCAGGATAACCTAGCAAACTACAGGCCTATCTCTAACCTCCCTTTTGTGAGGAAGATTATTGAGAAAGCTGTGGCAGCTCAATTAGATAACCATTTAACCATCCATAATTTATACAAACCTCTCCAATCAGGTTTTTGTAAGAGCCATAGTACTGAGACTGCTCTGGTTCAGGTGCTCAATGATCTCCTGATGGCGAGAGATCGGAGACATTGCCATCTTGGTTCTCCTTGATGTATCATCAGCTTTTCATACTGTGGATCATGGGGTTTTGCTCGAACGTCTGAGGTCCATCTGTGGGCTGTCTGGTACAGTTCTCAGATGGTTTAGATCTTTCCTCGCTGGTAGAATGCAGAGAGTTGTCTCAGGTATATTTTCCTCCGGGGCTTTCTCTCTGCCTTGCAGGGTACCCCAGGGTTCGGTGCTGTCCCCCATGTTATTCGCAGTATATATGCTGCCCCTTGGAGACATTGTAAGACAGTATGGGCTGAGGTTTCACTGCTATGCTGATGATACCCAGCTCTACCGATCTTTTGCCCCTGACCAGGTTTTGGTTGTGGACCCAGGTCACAGGACAGAGGGGTTGAGGACCGGGCTCTCCTCCGGTTTAGTCTTGGGGGGGCCCAGATTTTCACCTCCGAACGGGTGCGTAACCTAGGAGTGGTGCTTGACGATGATCTGACCCTTCATCATCAGGTGTCAGCAATCGTCAAGCTGGCCTTTTACCATCTTAGGAACACTGCTAGGATTAGGCACTTTGTTTCGCCTAGCGACCTTCCTGTTTTGGTCCACACCTTTGTGACATCGCACCTTGATTACTGCAACTCCATTTACTTACGGCTTCCTGGGGTTGATATCCGCCGCTTGCAGCTAGTGCAGAACATGGCAGCACGTTTGTTGACTGGGGTATCTAGAAGAACCCATATTACCCCTGTGCTGCACGGTCTGCACTGGCTGCCTATTCAGTGGCAGATCACCTTTAAGGTAGGTCTGTTGACTTACAAAGCCCTACACAGGCAGGGTCCTGAATACTTGAAAGAGCTCCTGGTTCCCTACACCCCTCTGCGACAGCACCGCTCGGCTGACAAGGGGTTGCTAGAGATTCTGAGGGTAAGTTTAAAGTCATCCGGTGCACGTGCTTTTGGGTTTGTGGCTTCTACCCTCTGGAATTCTCTGCCACATCAACTTCGGGAGTGCAGGACGGTGGGGTGTTTCAAGCAGGCTCTCAAGACTTTTCTGTGGGGGAAAGCTTATTCTGTATTTTCTTGATTTTATTGTATTTATTGTATGCTGTTTTTATTTTGATTGTACAGCACTTTGATATGTGAAAGGTGCTATAACAAATGCATTTTTATTATTATTATTATTATTATTATTTATCCTCACATTTCCATGAGTTGTCCTCATAGCTCTGTGACTTATCCTCACAGTTCCACGGTTTAGCTTAAATGTCCATGATTTATCCTCACCGTTTTGTGATTTATCTTCATAGCTCCAGTTCTCTGTTAACCAGCCTTCCATTGGATAACCTGAACATAGAGGTGGCAACTAGTTTAAATAACTGATTTATCGCGACTGTGACATAATTTGTTCTCCTCTTTGGTCTCCCACTTGTGAGGTCACAGAAGTCAAACCTAACTTTCATGTGTCGGCTGGCGAGGGTGCCGTCCTCTGCGCCCGATGATGACCAGGACCGGGAGGAAACGGACCCAGGTTGTTGGAGGACTGGCCGGGGGGAGAAGAACAGAGCATCCTGTGACTGCTCTCCTTCTCCAGGGGTGAAGGTGGGTAGTGTGTCTGGTGCACTACAGACACCTGGAGGGGGCTGGGTGTACCACAGCACCGACATCAACACATCGGGGGAGGGGTGGACGCTGGTCGTCACTGCACATCCCCGCCCCCGTATACGGGAAGAAAATCCACGCAAGCTGGCTGCCTCTATGAAGCCCTGCCTCCAGCTTCAATTAGCCTCCTGGTTGGCTCTCCCAGATAGTAACAGGATTACGGCATAAGCAGTACATAACCACACCCTGAAGTGAAAGCCATGCGGGTGGCGCGGCAAAATAGGAGGTGTAAGTGTGGGGGTCCGTGACCGGGGCAGATGCCGGCGGCCAACTGTGGCAAAAAGTACAATAAATTTAAAAAAAAGACGTCAAACCTAACTCAATTGCATATCCCATACTTATCCCCACTAGTCAGGATATGTGGCTACTGCACCTCCTTGTGGGTTGTGCCGAGGGCCTTCAACCACCAGGAGGTGTGTTAATCTAGGTCAATAGTTCTTAGACTTTGTCACAGTGAACCTCCCCAAATCAATGGAAAAGATTTTGAGCCTCCCCAAAAAACTGAAATAATCTTGGGCCTCCCCAAAGAAAAATAACATACTGTACTTTACGCAGTACACCATGAATAAATTGAAACCCCTTTGAGTACTTGGCTCACATTCAGTTCTTTGTCTTATATCAACGTGAAACCTTTGAAAAAGAGCTCCTATGCTCAAAGGTGTAATCTGAATAACAAATAAAATAAACAAATATTCAGCTTATTGTAACCCCCAACCCCCAACAGGTGAGCCTACTTGCTCCACTATTTTCATTTGTGAACCATTGTTACCTCTTGTTACAGTATCTTCATGAGTCAGACTACTTTCTCGGTTTCCTCTCTATATGAAATAACCTTCCTACATACTTTGCCTCTCCACCTCCTTCCCTGCTCCTAAGCAATTTCTCTGGGATTACTTTGCTCCTTCCTGCTATTGCTCTTAGTACTTCTATGCTCAACTCTTGTATTTGCGCTGCTCTACCATCAGTGCACAAATTGATCAAATACCACAACTCATTATTAGTTTATTGTTCATATTTGTTTGCACTATCATTCACTGTGTATTTTTGTTTGTTTTGCAGTTATCTTTTGAAATGTATTCACTACCTGCCCTTCCTGGTACACCTGAAATGAGCCTTGCCTCATTCATCTTCCCTTGTCACCTAATAGTAAATAAATACATAAAATTCACCTACTATTATCCTCTTTCAGTTTGCTTCATCTCTTCACACAAAATATATAAAACTCAAAATTTAAATACAGTACTTTTCAGACTTGCTTGAGCCTCCCCTTGAACTGGTTGGGGCCTCCCCAGGGAGGCTGGCCTCACCATTTGAGAACCCCTGATCTAGGTTATAGAATGCAGTTTAACCAATTCTGACTCCCAATTGATCAAAACCTGGTTCCACCGTGGTGTGCTAAAAGAGTATGAAGCATAACTAGCTGATACGCTACGAAAAATTATAACATTTCAGATCAATAGTTGATTATGTAACTCAAACACAACATGGCAAATCCCCACCCCAACGCAACACAGAAAATAAAGCTAGCTAAAGTTTTACCTTGCATGCAAATTGCCAAATTTGCAAAACAATACAATTTAGACACAGAGAACCCCCCACCCCAGCCCACAACACACACAAAAAAATGATCTAAAGCTTTCTACTGCATGGTATGCAAATTTTTTTTTTTTTTTTTTTAATTCTTTCATGAGCGTGGAAGGCTCACTACTCCCAAGGCCTGTTTCAGGGGTGACCCGGGAGCACTGAGGAGCTTAAGTGACTTGCTCAGGGTCACACAGTATGCAAATGGAGATAGTGGGAATCAAACCGAGGTTGACTGGATGTACCAAGCTCATTCACAGCTCATTACTCTAACCTGTTGGCTATACTGCCAGCCTTGTTTAAAAATACAGTGGCACTTTTCATTCACATTATATGAACCTGTCAGCTGTCCTTTGGTAAGCTATACTATCTTGCTGTTACACAGGTGACATCACCAGCATATAGTCAGTCTGAACATCAAGAGCAGTTATGAGTGGCGCAATGGTGAGACCCAAGTCGGTCAAACTGGCAGGCAGCAGGCACCCAGTCCCTGACGCAACCTTTTTCAGAGGAGGAACCAGTCCAGACCAACTGACTGATCCAGGGGCTTCCACCTGTGTGGAAACAGGATGAGGGCTCCAGCATATTGCTAAGGTTAGTGACTGGGGTGGGTGACTGTGGGGATCCTTTAAAATCATTTATATTATTTATTATTGTTTTATAGACAACCAAAGGTCTCTTATGACTTTGGTTCCTTTATAGATGCACTTGGCTCTACTATTGGTAGGTACAACCTTAAGGCATTTCTGCTTGGTGACCTTAACCTCAACTGGTATGGAAAGGACTCGTCCGAATAAAATGTCGCTCCCAATTTAAACCTCTCCCAAATTATCACAGTACCCACAACACTCGACCATGACACCCACAACCACAGTCTTCTAGACTGGATTCTTGTTACTCTCCCTGACAAAATCTTAACTGCTGGTATATTTTCAGACTGTTTCAGTGATCATTCCATCACCTTCTGTGTCTGGTGAATTTGCAGCAAAAAATCCCCTCTGAAAAAGATCACAGCTCACTCATATAACCCCTGGGTGGCGCTATCCCCAGTGTTACACCCCTGCCTACTACCCTGGGAGCTAGGCTGAGGGGTTTGGGTTCGTTAACTGATAAAAATGTTAAAACCTTTGCACAGTGCCTCCACTCAGGGTGTTCTATGTGTGTAAGCTGGTAATAGGTGTAGCCCCCTGAGATGTTACACCACCCACGATAACCATTTACTGTTCCCAGACATGCCCCAACAAACATTTCCCCACATTGCAACATTCGTATTTAAAGGCTCTCTCCAATAATATGCTCCACACCAAATATTTCAACCAACAAATAACAAGAGATTTATTTAGGGGTATAGGAGTTAGGAACAGGGATGTGGAGTAGAGGTTACTCGATTACTATTTACATATGTACACTGATTGTTTGGCTTTTCTGGTGAACCCTCCAGCTGGGTGGGTACATACTAATAGGCAGAAAGCAATCATAATTTACCATTCGACTTATGATACCCAGAGCCCTGACTGCTGCTGACCAATCAGATGTTGCATAGACAATTATCATGATTACGCACACTGGTTCCAGCACCCAGATACAGTAGAAACCCTGCTATCCCATACCATACTGGAATCCCAGATACCACAGTCCAAGATGTTGCAGGCCTGGTGGACGTTGCAGCTGGTCGAGTTGGCTGGCTATTGATTTGAGGGAAGGGGCAACTTGGAAACAGATTCTTGCAAAGCTGCAAATTACTATTTACAACAACGGCAGGGATTGCCCTGCAATTAGTAGAAAGACAGGGATTGCCCTGCACTTGCAGACTTCCAAACATTCCAGGACAAGCTACTTGGATTTAACATCCTGAACATTCAGCACAATATTTGAAAGTCCAATGCTGAGTACTTGGTAGGCGATACTTTTATCAAGCATCCAACATTCAATTAAAACATTGCCACATCTGGCACATTTATACACCCAAAAAGTCATCCATCCAATATAAGCAGAAGCAACACTTTTACCAAGCATCCTGTATGTAGTTACATGAAGCCACATCCAGCACATTTACATGACAACAGCTGCACTCATTGGCAAAGTCCCATCCAGTACATCTAGACATGTTACACTTATGGCAAGCGCTCTCAGACGACATCCGGATAAGACAACAGTAATATTCTCTTCAGAATAACAGACACAGTATGCTGTAGGGCCTCCTATCCCATGAAGTGGCAAACACAGCTTGGCAGACAGCTCCACGGAGGCAGGACCCTAACCCATAGCTACGACAACTTACAACGCATTTGTAAGATTCACTAGCCAGGCATCTTGCTGCACCTACGATTTAGCCATTTGGGCCACAGACAGGATGCATCCATATTAACTTTTACCAGACAGTCTCTGATGGGGTTAGTAGCCCAGACTGATAACTTCAACAAATTCAGAATCGACAGAACACATCTGATAGCGGAGCTTGAGGCCCCCAAGATTACTTTTACAGCTTCTCCCTCGCACTGGGGGTACGAGGATACTCACTCAGGTCCTCCACGGGTCTCATCTGCAATCGAAGGCTTCCTGAATTCTTCTTCAGCTCTCTCACAACTAAGGCAGAGTAGATGGTCTTCTTCTTCCACATCTTTCCCCGACATGGCAGGGAGGGCTAGCCTCTGGAGGACATATCTGGCAACCTCCAGACTAGCTGTTGCAAAACTAAAATTGACTTTAACTTTTTTTTTTTTTCTTTTCTCCTCCTACGTCCCTGCCAGAGCCGCCCTTTCAGGAGTTGCCAATGAAACACATCCCTGCCACCGACTTACCTGCTGCTTAGGGTCCCTCGTCCTGCCACGGATTACCCCCCGGGCGGGATTCAGGGTGGGGTGAAACTCCTGTACCTTAATGTCTTCTCTGATCCCCGAGACAGCTGCAGTCGGTGGCACATCAGGACTCGGTTCGGCACTCCATCTACCCGGCTCTGGAGGGTGATTTTCCCTGTTCTGTGAGGACATTGCTAGCCCATGACATCAAGGCATGAGCGCTGACATCCGCAACGTCCTCCCCCTTGATGATGCAGCTCCTAGAGATGATTGGGACACAGGCCTCCTCCCATGACCAATCAAACCCCCGAGGTGCTGACGAGCTGCCATGCCCCCAGCCTCCACCAGAGGTCACCGCTTGCCGGGATGGATCCCCACCCTTCCCCTGGAGAAGGCAAGCTGTCGTCGGACGCTCAGCCTTTCTCCTCCCCGGCCGACCCCCGGCAACCCAAGTCTGTTCCCGAACCCGGGTCGCTGGCGTGTTACTTTAACTTTTAAACTGGATACAGAAAATAACAAATGCCCCCTGATGACTGGAGGGGCTTAGCTAAGTGGCCCAGGCCTGGTGTCATGGCAGGGGCCTGATCTCCCACCCCTGTGGGGGGCTCCCAGCTGGCTGGAGCCTGCTCTCCTTCTCTCACTCTGGTAGAATCTGAAGAAAAAAACTGGCAAACACTGTCTCTTATAGGGCTCCTAGTTCAACTCCTGATTGGCAGCAGAGATGGGGTGACAGGTCTCTAAATGGCTGAGGGACCTGTCAATCAGAAAAGTCAAGGCATAATTGGTTTGGAGATCTGGCACCTAAAATGATGTCCCTGTAAGTCTTCATGAGTACTTGGAGGTTACCCATGAGGTGTAGAGAATGTCACACAAGTCCTGGCTTTTTATTCCTGGCTCCCAATTGTCTGTGACTGCTGGCAATGGCTGCTTAACCCACTGTCCCTCATAGCAGATCAGATACAGTCCTGAATACTGTCCTGAGGCAGCCAAAAATAAATAATTATTTGCCCCAATGACCCACAGTTCTGCAGCTCAGAGGTCATACTTGCAGTCGCTGCACAGATAAAGGGTGTGGCTCTGATCGTTTTCCTGTTGCTACTGCCTTAATAAAGCTCCCCCTGCAGCAGCTGACAGGCTGTCACATAAGAGTCCCAAAATGCTAGTGAAGGCAGGGAAAAAGTATTTACTTTACTTTAAAAGACTTTCCCCTCATGTACAGTCAATCCCCCCCCATGCAGCAACAAGTTTCATTATTTAAACCACTTAATTTCTTTACTTTTCAGTAAAACTGTTTAGGGCTACCCTGGAGGCAGCCAGACACTCTGTTATTTATTATACAGATGACCGGGGTCCTTCTCAGGCATTGTTGCCCTGAACACCAGTTAAACTTTTTAACTGGACATCTGAGCAGCCCCCCAGCAGGCTGTATGTGGTCACCAGGTCCCAATTAGGTGAAAGGGATCCTGAGACCCACGGCACAGTCCCCGAGGTGACCGCAAACTGAGTGGTTTAACTGAGGGCAAAAATCCCACCATCGTGAGTCCCGCTGCCCTGGAGGCAGCACTTTTAACACTGGGCACTCGCAATGCAATTCCTGCTGCCCTGGAGGCAGCACCTTTTACATGGGCACTCGTGAGTGCCATTTTTTAAGCTCCGAGGGGCTGGATTTTCAATTGGGCTGCAGAAGGGGCACACAAAAGGCAAAGCAGACCTGGGAAACTAAAAAAAATTATGGTGGCCGAACGGGAGAAGCCCGGGAGACACCAGGAGGAGAACAGAAGGTCAGGGCTAAGGTAAGCCCAGGCTGGCATTTTTAGGAATGCCCATTTGCAAGGGGGTCACATAAGCATTTCATACTGGTGGACTTCTATGCAGACTTGTCTGCCATGAGATGGAAATGTATCAGCCTTATTCCCTCAGTAGCTGATGTCTAGGAATTCTTCACCAGTGAATTTCTCAATGTCCGCAATGAAACATACACCAGTCAGATCACAGATCTATCTAAGGCTCTGGAGAGAACTGTATCTGATCAACTCTTAGAGTACCTCTGGAAATACAATATCCAATGCCCTCCACAACATGGTTTCAGGAAGCTACACAGCGCTAGCACAGCTTTGATAGAGTACACACCTTCCTGCATGACACCCTTGACAGTGGGCAGCTGGTTGGGTCCGTAGATATAGATCTAACGAAAGTCTTCGACTTGGTCAACCATTCACTCCTGCTCCACAAACTCCACATCGATAAGGCAAAGGAGCACTCACAAGCAAAACTGCTGCTGGATCTGTAGCCAATGGCATCAATTACAACAGAGAAAGAAGGCAGCGATACTCAAGCAGTTAGGCAGTGAACAGAGCGTTTATTGTGCCCACGGCATTCCCGGCACTTCGAGGTAACAATCCCTCTTCACCAGGGGAGGTGGAAACATAGAAACAGAATTTGACAGCAGATAAGGACCGCTTGGCCCACCCAGTCTGCCCATTTCCCCTACCTACTGGATAAGCTGTAGATCCTAGTTAACCAGCAGCCTACTTCTTCCTACCCCACCCCCAGAACTGCCTTATGACTATCCCATGCATGCTTGAATTCCACCACTGATTTTGACTCCACAACCTTCCTCCGGAAGGCCGCTCCATGCATCCACAACCCTCTCTGTGAAAAATACTTCCTTAAATTACCTCTGAGCCGCCCCCTCTATCTTCAAATTGTGCCCTTGTTCTTGCACACCTCTTTTTGAAAGATGCTACCCTCTTGGACTTTGTTGATTCCTTGAGGTACTTGAAAGTTTCTATCATTCCCCCTCTCCTCCTTTCCTCGAGGCTATACATATATAGCTCCTTAAGTCTCTTCATATGTCTTCTGGTGCAGACCCTGTACCATTTTAGTTGCCCTCCTCTGGACAGCTTCCATCCTGTCTATGTCTTTGCAGAGATTGGGTCTCCAGAACTGCACACAGTACTCCAGATGGGGTCTCACCAGCTGTCTGTACAGAGGGATAATAACTTCCTGTTTTCTACTGGTGATGCCTCTCCCTATGCATCCCAGTATCCCCCAGCCCTCCTTGCTGCCCTCTCACATTGCTTGCCCATCTTTAGGTTATCTGATATGACTACCCCCAGGTCCCTCTCCATTTTTGTTGTTGTTAGTATCTCACCCCCCATTGTGTACTCTTCCCCTGGGTTTTTGTTTCCCAGGTGCATTACCTTGCACTTCTTAGCATTGAATCTAAGCTGCCATACATTTGACCATTCCTCTAACCTTGCCAAGTCCCTTCTCATCCTTTCCACCCCACCTTGTGCATCAACTCTGTTGCAGATCTTAGTGTCATCTGCAAAGAGACATACTTTTCCTTCCAGTCCCTCTGCAATGTCGCTTATAAAGACATTGAAGAGGACCGGTCCTAATACTGAACCCTGCAGTACTCCACTAGTAACCCTCCTTTCTTCTGAGTGGACTCCATTTACTGTTACTCTCTGTGTCCTATTCTCCAGCCAATTCTTTACCCAGGCTGTCATCTTGGAGTCATACATTAAACAGTGCACTTAAGTAGGATCAATTTCTGACATTTTTCAAAGAAGAAAGGAGGGAAGGAAAACAGGGAGAAGGAGGAAAAGACACACAACTGCATATGGGGAGGTAAAGATAGGTGAAAAGGAAATAATAATCCAGACAGCGATGCAAAAGATAGGCAAGCAAAGAAACAGATTTTATCATATTACAGACATCAAACAGCAAGACAGGGTATTAGCAAAACATCATGTGGACATGCCAGAAATATAAACACACAAATCTTATCCCCCCCCCTTTCTTCTGTTCCTCTATCCAATTTGGTAAATAATTACATCCTTTTTCATATGTGTATATATATATATATATATATATATATATATTCCTTAAAATAGGTTTTCAATCGCATATTACAGACTTCCCTGTGTGAATATAAAATGAGAAACTTTAATATTGTGTAGAAATTATTAATAATGCATTACTGGTTAGAGGACATTTTGTTTTGCACAGTTTTGATAATTTATCACTATGCATACACTTTTAGGATTGGAGAACTATTATAACCTTTTTGTACTTGATTCTGTTTATACATCTTTTTTGGCAATTTGATATTACTCTTATATGCACATAAAAAAGGCTCGGCTCTCTTGGCTCTATCATAAATAGGATCATCAGTTCACAAACTCCTATGTCTCTTGCTGAGTACTTTCTCAGACAGCCCTCTCACTACGGGTTGATCTCTGTGGACAAGTCCCTTGTCAATATCCCTAGGCACAGTTCTTCCAAGGGGGCAGGTGCCTTTGCCGTTCTAGCTCCCCAATACCGGAACTCCATCCCCCTATCTGTGCGCCTTGCTCCCTCTCACAATGCCTTTAAGTCTGAGCTTCACAAGTACCTTATCTCAACAAACAAATGCTCCTGTTTCAAACCCCCTTAGCCACCTCCCTTTATACTGGGTCCTCTCTCATTTGGCCTGTTCGTAAATGACCTCCCTCAGCCTGCCCCTCAAAAGTACTCCTTTATGTGGATGACACAGTCATCTATGCTAGCAGCCCAAACCAAGGGGCACTCACACTAGAACTCCAATGCAGTTTCAAGGCAATGGAAAGGTGGTTCGGCAACAATATGCTTCCACTGAACTATAAAAAACAAGACTATGCTTTTTGCTGGTCCCCAAGCAGGAAAAAAAGCACCTCCTCTCACCATCTCAAATGGGAACGGTGAAGCCTTAGAACAAGTAACCACATTTAGGTACCTAGGGGTTATACTGGATGAGACTCTGTCCTCCAACCCACACATAGAAACCCTTGTAAAACAAGCTCACATAACAATAGGGGCACTTTTGTTTAACTTGTAAAATTTATTGAAACTAACAGACGGGGATTTTATCACATTGAGATGCAGAATGTAGATAACAGAAATAGCACCATAAACAAAGCAGGTTCAGGAAGTCTACTTGTGGACAATAGTAACCACTAATAACCATAACATCCAACAGTATAAAATAACAAAATTAACCCTGTCTATATCTTCTATTTCAGGTGAAAAGTCATTTGCTTCAGACAGGAACATTGGTGTCTGTCTGACAATAATGGCGTGGTACTCAGTACAATAAGCTAGTTACGACTGTATACCCAAAGGTATCCCAGCTATAACTGAAAGACCACAGAAGTCAACCCTGTGTGCTGTCATTAATAACAAGAGAAAATCATTGGTAAACATGAAAAACAGTAATAAACTGATTAAACAAATTAAGTCCATTGTCCTGTGTAATTATTTCCTTACAATCCGAGTGTTGATGGATGTGGGAAAGTAGTAAACACTAAGAAAAAAGGGAGAGGTCCATATGAAAGTAAAAATGAGAATGAGATTACCCAACCCCAGTTCGTTGTACGTTCTAGAATACTATTAGGTTAAAAGTTGGTTGATGATTGGGGTACCCTCTATACTCTCCCTGTAGTAATAATAAGGGAGCCATCTCGAATTAAACTTATCTACTTGTAAATGCAACTGGGCTGTAATAGCCTCCATATTTAATAGTTTGTATATTTTGGAGCCATTGTTGAATGCTCAGTTTATGAGATGACAGCCAATTTTGTGTGATCACTTTGTTAGTGGTTGCAACTATTATATAAAAGCGATATTTGGCCAAATGCATACCCAATTCCAAAGGCAGCTGGCCTAACACCAGATGTTCAAAAGTGTGAGTGGAAGAGATTAAGCATTTCCATCACCCCTTACATGGATACATAGAAGGTGACAGCAGATAAGGACCGTGTGGCC
Source organism: Neoceratodus forsteri (assembly GCA_016271365.2). NCBI lineage: Eukaryota > Metazoa > Chordata > Ceratodontiformes > Ceratodontidae > Neoceratodus > Neoceratodus forsteri. The sequence goes on from JADMNL010000040.1 coordinate 6,655,553, forward strand.
CACCCAGTCTGCTCGTTTTCCCTACCTAATGCATTAAAGCAGACCCTAGTTGATCTGTGACTTACCCTCTCTTCCTTATTGCTAGAATACTCTTATGTCTATCACATGCATTCTTGAATTCCCCTACTGTTTTTGACTCCACCACCTCCGCAGGGAGGCTGCTCCAAGTATCTACTACTCTTTCTGTGAAAAAGTGCTTCCTCACATTGCCCCTGAGCCTACCCCCCAGTCTCATATCATGCCCCCTTGTTCTTGCACATCTTCTGTTCTGAAAGATGCTACCCTACTGTACCTTGTTTATACCCCTGATGTACTTGAATGTTTCTATCATATCTCCCCTCTCTCCTCTCCTTCACTAACTGCCACCCAATATGGACTCAAAACTGGACAGTCCCAAAAAATATGGTAGTGACTGCCCCCCCCCATGCACAATTTCTCCAACATTGATCCGTGGAGTAAGTGCTGAAATGTTTAGAGAGTGTGGGAGTAATACACAATTTGGCATACACTTTTCATCTAAATTCTCACCAGCAAGGTGAGCCTGTAGTTTTGTGTATACCATGCCAAACATTTGCCCATCCCTGAGAAGGTACAGTATACCCGAGTTCCTCTTTCCACTTAATTTGAATTCTCTGTAGGGACACTTGACCATATCCCGCTTGTAACAGTGCATAAATCTGCAAGACCAATTTCCTGCTATCCGTGGTTTGTCCCTTAGCCCAGATCAATTCCATACCTGGTAGTGGAGTATGCGTAAGGGCTTGAATCCCAGATCCTTCTAATTATGCCTATACTGCAGGAATCTGTGAAAAGCTGGGGCCTGCAAGTGAAATTTTTTTTGCAGAGTAGAAAAAACTCTTGATTGAGGTGTCAGAAGTAATCATTTGCTCTAAGTAACATAGCCCCAACCTTGCCCAGAACGGGAATTGAGTGTCCCAGTGTGCTGCTTCAAAATTTGGTAAGTATTGTAAAGGAATATGATTCCAGCCTGAGGCAGGAATTTCCCATCTTTGCCTGGCCTGAAGCCACGTATGAAGGCCATGTCTGGTCGAGGAGTTAGTTATTGTTTTAAGGTCCAATGAAGAAATCACCCAAGGAAGGATTTTAAGTGGGACATAGAGGTGTGCACTTTCTTCCATACCCGCCAGCCTCCCAAGTTATTAGATGAGAGCATTTTACCAAGCGAAGTAGTTGTGCAGCTTCATAATATTTTGGAAATTAGGAAAACCCGCCCCCCTAAGCTTGGTCTCTATTAGTAAGAGCCAACAAATTCTCATTTTTTTCTCTGGCCCATATAAACTGTGACAGTTTTACCTCAAATCTTTCCAATCTTTGGAGGGAACAGGTACCAATAACATGGGGTAAAGAAACAGGTATCTTGGTAAGACATCCAATTTTATCACCTAGAAAATGTAAAGGGGAAGGAGATCCTCCGATTAAGGTCCACATACTCTGTTGCTTCAGAGCGTCATAATTGTAGGTGTACAATTTGGAAAAGGTAGTTGGAATTTGGATGCCTAAATAGCGCACTTTATCCTTAACCCATTTAAAAGGAATCTGTGCCTGCAGTTGTGTTGTAATAGTCCCGTTAACCTGTAAAACTTCGGATTTATCGGTGTTAACCTTAAAACCGGAGATATTTCCATAGATGTGCAATAACTACAATAGTGGGGAAAATGAGTTCTTGGGGTCAGTAAGATATATTAAGGTATCGTCCATGTAAAGCAAAATCTTATTCGTACAACCTTGGACCATGATCCCCCTTATCCCTTCTGCCTGCCACGCTGCCTCTGCCAGTGGCTCCATAGAAATGACAAACGGGGGGGGGGGCATCCCCACCTTGTTCTTCTTTCAATTGGAAAAAATCAGAGAGGGTACCATTCATCTTTATCTGAACCTTTGAGTGTAAAGAAAAGTAATCCAAGCCCAAAAAAGACTCCCACACCCATTTGTTCCAAAACTGTTTTAAGGTATGTCCAGTTAAGGCAATCAAATGCCTTTTCTGCGTCCAAAAAATCGCCAACTGAGGTTCCGAGGCAGGAGTATTATGGGACAGAATATTCAGAAGTTTGTGAATATTTTCAGAATGATGCCTGTGTTGGATGAAAACAGTTTGGTCAGGGTGAATGAGAAGCTCAATATAACTTTGCAAGTGTTTGGAAAGAATCTTGGTGGGAATTTTCTGTCCTGATTGAGTAATGAGATAGGTCTATATGCAGCACTTGTGTCTTGTGATTTCCCAGGTTTTGGCATAACAGAGACCATGGCTTCCTGCCAAGAACTTGGTATTTTTCCATCCTCCACACAGGCATTGTATATACCAGTTACAATAGGGACTAAAATGTATTTAAATGTTTTATAAAATTCCGCACTATAACCATCTGGGCCTGGTGCTTTCCCTGATTTTAACTCTTGTATAGCAAAAGCAACCTCTGACTAGAAAATCGGGGCATCTAAACAGTCACTAATGTGTGGGGTTAACTTAGGAAGGTTTAATCTTGCTAAAAACATTTTAGTCTGGGTTTCTACCATAGCCTCATTTTTAATTTCACGATAAAGGTCCTGATACAAAAGCTGAAGATTATGAGCAGTGTTACTGGGAGTTGTCCAGACTTTATTGGGATTCCGTATATTACATCTCATGAAACTGTTCTATCTGCCATTTCCTTTCTTAGTCGGAAAGCCAGGAGACGAGCAGCCTTACCCCCACTTCCTGGTATTTCTGATCTGTGAAGCGTAAATACCCCTCCACTCGCTTATCTGCTAAGTCCTGTAATTCTTGCCTAACCTGTATATTCTCCATCTTAGTGTTCCTTTTCCAGGTCCTGCAACTTAGCCATCAAGCGAGTATGGGTTAACTGAGCAAGTTTCTTTTTTGCCTAAACATAACAAATGAATTCGCCTCTAATCATTGCCTTGAACGTATCCCACCTTAATGTAGCTGAGCAACCCAGAGTGGAGTTTGCTATATGAATCTCCCTAATACTTTGTGCAAGTCTAGAAGTAAAATGCTTATCATTTAATATAGAAACATTAAGATGCCACAAAGATCTTCTCTGCTGTTGAGAGAAATTAAAATGTATAGACAATGGAGCATGGTCAGAAAAAGAGATGTTATGAATTTTAGAGTCAGTTATAGTATGTTCATAGGTTTTCTGTGTAAGGAAGAGATTTATACACAAATAGGACTGCTGCACATGAGAAAAGAAGGTGTAGTTCTTTTCTCTGGGATGCTGAGTTCTCCTAACATCTAAAAACCCCAGTTCTCCACTAGAGCTTTGAGAACCTTAGAGGCATACCAATTAGTGTTAGTCGGTTTGGAAGACCTACAGTATCTACTTGGGGATGAAAACACAATTAAAATCCCTCCAAGAAGAACTTGCCTTAGGGGTAACTGTGCCACCCTGCCGAACACCTCTTTAAAAACAAGCATTTGTCAATGCCAAATGTTGTCGCGCTGGCATTGGCAGTGGCGGAGGTGGAGAGACATAGTGCTGTGAGTTTGTTAATGTGTCCCAAAAAGTGATTTTGCACAGCAAGCCCACAAGCGGCAGAGCTATGGAAACGATTTGGGCAGTGGCTGTGAAAATGGCAGCTAGACTGTTGATAATGAGGTGTGCACAAATGCCAGTGGTGAAAATGTGGCATGAAAATATTGCAGATTGACAAAGTTACAAGGGTGTGGAAACTGTGCAATGCACGTTTGCAACACAGTCACTGTCTGGACTTTCGCCACCAAATTTCAACATAGGCATTTTAGGACCTCTGCTGATGAATAGTGTCACCGTCATTTCCTGAAAGTGTCCTGAAAAGTGATTTCACACAATGACCGTGCAAATCTGCACCGGACGTGCGAAAACACATTTCAGCCAGCTATACTGTTCATAAGAAGGTATGGAAAAATGGCAATGATGAACAGCTGGATGAAAGATTACAAATTCAAAGTCACGAAAGCACGCGGCAAAGTGTGCAACGTATGGGTTGTAAACACTCATTGTATTGACTTTCGTCCCGAAATTTTCAACATACGCATTTTAGAATTCTACAATGAACAATGTCACTGCCATTTTCATAATGTGTTTAAACAAGGGTTTACAGTGATCACAAGACAGCGCTGGAACTGCGAAACAGATTTTGGTCAGATGTGAAAATGACAGCTGTACTGTTCATTAGAGGTGTAGAACAATGGCACTGCTGAAAAATGTGGAGTGAAAATATAAGTTTGCGAACTTATGAGCGTGCGTGCAAACTGCACAATGCACGCTCGTAACACAGTCATTTTATGGAGTATTGTCACCAAATTTTCAAGACAGGCATTTTAGAACCTCTGCTCATGAACAGTGTCACTGTCATTTTCGTAACGTATCCTGAACAGTGATTTCGCACAGCGACCGCACTATTCTGCGCCGGAAGTGCAAAAACACAGTTCGGCAAGGATGTGAAAAATTACAGCTGTACGGTTCATAAGAAGGTGTGGTAAAATGCCAATGTTGAGAATGTGGCATGAAAATATTGCACATGTGCTAACTTACAAGCGTGCGTTGCACAATTGCTACACATGCTCGAAAAACAGTCATTTTAGGGACTATTGTCACCAAATTTTCAACACAGGCATGTTAGCACCTCTGCTCATGAACAGTGTCATTGTCATTTTCGTAATGTGTCCTGAACACTGATTTTGCACAGCAACCGCGCTATTCTGCGCCAGAAGTCTGAAAACACATTTCGGGCAGGATGTGAAAAATGACAGCTGTACAGTTCACAAGAAGGTGTGGTAAAATGCCAATGTTGAGAACCTGGCATGAAAATAGTGCAAATGTGCTAACTTACAAGCATGTGTTGCGCAGTTGCTACACACGCTCATAAAACAGTCATTTTTTTGATTTTTCCCACCAAACTTGCAACACAGGCTTTTTGAGAGCCCCTCTCATGAACAGTGGCACTGTCATTTCGTTACTCCATCCCAAAAGGTGATTCTAAGCAGTGACTGCAAAATCACCTTTCGAGGCCGAATAACGCCATGACAGTGCAAGAATTCATGAGAAGGGGTCCCAAAAATCCCATGTTGAAAATTTGGGGCCAAAATTCGCAAAAATGCCCGAGATATGCATTACAGTTGAAAACCGCCCTATTCATTCCATTACACAGCTTACCGGCATTTCTTCAGTTCGCGGTCGGCTTTGAAGAGTGCAGACATGTTCCCGTCCACAAAGATTGTTGTGCTGGACTCGCAGGTAAGTATGGGAGGGGGGTGAGGAGGCAGGCGCAGGGTGGTGCGGGTGGGGGGGCATCGAGACTACAAGGGACCGCTTTCATTTTACAGGAAAAAAAAGAAAAACCCATCGTGGACAGTTTTGTTTTTTAGATTTGGCATGCTGGGGTGGGCCCCAGCATGCCACCTAACTGTTTGGGGAGTGTCGTAGCCAACGAGGGATTGGGCACTCTCATCGGCACACAACATGGGGGCAAGTAATGCCAACGGGATTGGGCACCTCATCGGCACACAAAGAAAATGGGGTGCGAGCCGAGGGAGATTGGGCACCCCTCGGCATTCAACAATTGGGTTTAGGCAACGGGAGTGGGCCTCTGCCGGCACACAAAGGGGGTTAACCGACAGGGGATTGGGCACCCCGGTCGGCATTAGTTAGGCGGCTGCCGCTCGCCGACCATGCACATAATGGCGGCGAGCACGGCAAGAAAAGGACCGCTGTGTATGACGAGCTTTGCTCAGATTGCAGTGGACCTTTTCTTAGATGTGCTCGCCACATTATGTATGCATGGTGTGGCGCCGGCATGTAGGCTGATTGAGGAATGCGGGACGCAACTACTGGTGCGTGCCCTGCATTTGCCCAACAGCGACCGCGCCTCTAAAGCTAGACTGTCCCATGATATTGGCTGCGCAAGCATGCCAACATAAAAATGGAAGACCCTATATTAGGAGCATAAATATTTACCAAGTGGAGTACTTCTCTACACAGAGCGCCAGAGGCCCTAACAAATCTGCCCTGCAAATCCACGTCTGAAGTATCAGTCACAAAAGGACAGCCTCTTTTAATAAGGATCGCCTTCCCTGCTTTCTTGCCTTTCAGATGAGAGGCTGGCACCTCCTGTCCCACCAATGCTCTCCTCAATTTAAGATGCTCTGCTGTGGATAAATGGGTTTCTTGTATATATGCAATATCACAATTTAGTCTTTTCAACTCTGTGAGAATGTTAGTATGTCTGACCAGTGAAGGAGCTCCCTTTACATTATAAGAAAGTAGCTGCAGTGTTGACATAATTAACCAAACCAAAAAAAATGTCAGTTGCCTTGACCTATGAACACTAGGGTTTAAAATCCTTCCCTCCCTCCAACCCACAAACACAAGGACACTGGACTTAAGGAACGTAGCAACAAAAGGAGTTAACAAGATAATCAAAGTAGTAGAACACCATGACAATTTAACTGAAGTGCTCAGCTCCATGAACTGACTGAGCTGTCTAAGGTTAAAATAACAACCAATCAAAACAGCTTCCTAGGTAACTATGCTTTATGCAGAGTTAGTAAAATCAATCCGAAAAATGTATAAGACAACTACCCTGTTTTAGGTGGGCCAAATGGGTTCCACCTATACTCTAGAGGAACTAGAGGAAAACGCTTCCTCCCCTAAAAAGGTCAGAGAAATATATTCATGTCACTGCAATAGTACCAGGAGTAAAAGTAAATTGAGAGAACAGTTAAATAAATTATCGAAGACAAAGCTGGCCCAGTGGCACTGAGGGCTGAGGGGCTGGACGCCTTATCTCGTGCTATGCCGGTGACCTGGGTTCGGGAACAACCCCAGGTCGCCGAGGAGCTGGCATGGAGGGGGTCGGAGCGGGATTGAGCTGCGGTAGGCAGCTCGCCCCTCCTGGGGTGGTTGTCCGTTCCTCCCGTAGTTCTGCTCCCACCGGGTGGAGGTCCAGTGGAAAGCGTAGGCATGCGGGAGCGGCAGCAATAATGCCAGGAGTGGGGCAGAAGGGACCGAGCAATTTACCGAAGACATGCACCCACTGCGCCTCCTAATATGACAGAACCTGCTGATGAGGAAGGCAGCTCCTCTATTTAACTGAATGTAAGCATGGGAACGATAGTAGCCCCACCCAACCACAAAACATAGCAGAAAAATAGCTGTGTACTTAAGGAACCAGAAACACCAGTCCTAGAGAAGCTGCATGCTCTCCCCTCCTCTCGGCAGCTCTGTTCACTTGTCAATGCCTGCAACCGTGTGTGCGGTATAATCCCTCGAACATAGCCGATAGTGGCAAAACCTGTGAACGTACTCTGCTTGGGGAAGTTCTTAATGGCGGGACACATCCTGCAGCACGGCTCAACATCAACCATTGTGTGGGAGCCAGACCAGCAGGGAGCCCATGGAAGCCCCCGCAGAACTCAACTGCTTCATTAAAAGCTACCCCCCTTAAGAATGAATAGCAAACAACCCCTCATAGTCAGAAAATACTTTCAGTAATCAGCCTCGAAAATGGTACAGGCTAGAACAGTTCACAGAAAAGATTTATCTGTACACAGCATAGACCACCTGAGTCATTAGAAAGAAAAGTCACCCAACCATTTGCGATCATGTTTCCACTGCGGCTGCTTCCAGATTGTTAGGTGAATCCATTTTTTCAATTAATCTGGTAAGATCAGGAGCCAACTGCTTGGGGAATGAACGCAGTGTACTGCACTTGTGACCACTTGTAGCCAGTTCCCAAGCCCCAGCCAACAACTTTGCCTCCAGGGATGCCATTTCTAAATTGGGAAGGGAAATCTTCCATTCCTGAGGCAGGGGTGCCACATGCACCAGAGTATTAAAGATGTGAACACCGAATTTGAAATGTACCTTAAGTTTAGCTGGGTACTTAAATTGGGCTTTGATGCCTTTTTTTTCCTCGATCTCCTGGATGACAGCTCACACCATTTGTTGTTTGGACTGCAGCTCAGCCGAAAAGTCATGGTCAAAATAGGTGAGTTTTCAAACTGAATATCTTTATGCCTCTAACAAAATTTGTTCCTTGGCTTGATAGTGCAGCATCTGAAGGACCCAGGAATGGGGTCGGGCATTAGGGTCCAATGGTTTGGGACCGAGTGATCAATGCGCTCTGTCCATATCGAGAGGGAGCTCCAATGGAAGGGAAAGAGTGGTTTGGAGGAGATGCTGAATGAAATCAATTGTGGTCGCAAATCCTTCCTCGGCATCCTCTTTCACACCATGGATTCTAAAACTGTTCCAACGGGCTCGGTTCTCGGCATCCTCCAACCGAGCTTGAGTGTCTCTATCCTGTTTCAGCAGGTACAACAGAATGCAGCTGTTAACTTCTTGGGCCTCCGCTACCTGGGTTACCTTTTGCTCATTAGAAATAACTTTTTTATCAATACTTCTCAAATCCATTCAGAGGTCAGCTATCGAGGATTCAGTTTTGTTCACCATTTGTAAGATTTTTTGTGTAGCACCTTCCGATCTTCTAGGGAGAGGCTCATCTTCCAGGTCCGGTTCTAGTGAAGATTTGACAGGGAGTGGCCACATCGGCCAAGGTCACAAAATCATCCGTGTCGTGGCGCCAATTGCTAACTGCTTCCATCTTCTCACTGCCAGTAACTTTTGTCCCCGTTTTTTGCTTTGGTGGCTTGCTGGTCATTGCTGCTTACTGTATAGATGCAATGGATAGGCTGAAATAGCAATACAATGGAGGATTGCTGCAGATTGAGGCGGCTGGTTCTCGGAGCTAGGAGAGTTACCCTGCCACCATTATTATGACGTCACTGGGAGTCCTCAACTAGGGGCACTTTACAGACACAGGTACTACCTAATACCAGCACGGGGAACTGTCGCTGCAAACAAAAACCGCGCGGCAGTGAATGCCGCAAAGAAAACAGCAGCTTCTCAAACAATGTCGGGCACAAGAGTGACCCGAAAAGAACAGAGCAGCTCCATTCAAATCAATGAGACTTCTTCTTCACCCTCCACAACCCCCCCGACTTAATATAATCAACTCCAGGGGGTCGTGGACTTCGGGGATGGGGAGAAAATCAGGAGGGGGGGGAAATTACTTTTGTTTTAAAAAAATGAAGTTGCAGCAGAAGGAGACCTAGCAGGAACCAAAACACAGTCCCAGGTCTCCTGCTTCCGTGTGCTTTTGCCCTAGCCACTCCACCACGGGAGTGGCTCAACCAGGCACCCCAGCACATGGCAGCTTGATCTCTCTACAGCAGGGTTTCTCAAATGGTGAGGCCAGCCTCCCAGGGGAGGCCCCAACCTGTTCCAGGGGAGGCTCAAGCAAGCCTTAAATATATTTAAATGTCAAGTTTTGGATACTTTGTGTGAAAGTATACGGCAAACTGAAAGTGAATAATGGCATGCAAATTTATGTACAAAATGGGTGAGCTGGAAAGTCACACAATAAACACTTGTTTCCTGGTATGACATGGGGGGAAAGCTGAGTGGAGGAAATACAGTTCTTGGAAACTGTGCAAAACAAAATGCAAAATAATGCAAATGAATAGGAACAAGGTAACAATTGACCCATTATACTGGCTGCAGAAAAGCACAAATACAAAGGCTAAGTGGAGAGGTACTAGGAGCAAGAGCAGGACAAAGCAAAACGGTCCCTGAGAAGGTGTTTAAGGACAAGGTAAAACTGACAAAGAAAGCAATTCGACTCATGGAGGTATTGCAATGAGGGGTAAATAGAGTCCAAAACTCAGAACTGTGGAGTGAGTAGTCTGACATGGGAAGGGTGGTTATACAGAGGGAGAATAATAAGTTCAATAAAATGAGAATGAACTCAACTACTCAAGGAATGTCACCGTATTCCTTGTATACTGTGCAAAGTATGATAGTTGTTCCAACTATGGGGAGGCCCAAAATTATTTCTGTATTAGGGGGAGGTTCAACATCTTTTCCAAGGCTTGGGGGAGGCTCACTATGACAAAGTGTGAAAACTACTGCTCTACAGGATATCCACAGAGTGACAGGGGTAGCGGTAATTCCCTATCACTATTATACCCGTCACTCTAAATCCTTTCACACTTTACACAACGCGGTTCTTGCAGTGCTCTTCCTGGTGTGCTGTTTTGACCTGGTACCCCTAACACCAGCAGCTAGGCAACTCATAGTATCCAGCTTCATCCTTCCGATGCTGGACTTTGGCCTGACCGTGTATGGCGCAGCCACGGACACAGTACTCCGCAGGGTCAGGATGGTATTAAACAAAGCCTGCTGGTTTGTCCTAGGAGCTGATCAGCTCACTTATACCTGCGCCCTGTACTCCCAATCCAACAGGCTACCGCTACAGGATAGGCTTAAATACCAGGTATGCCTGATTGCTATGAAGGCTCTCAAGGGTCTTTCCACCCCCTCACTCCAAAACTTACTGCATACCATCTGCAACCAATATTCTACCAGTAGTATGGCAAGAAAAGTGTTAACTGTGCCCTTCCATAAAACCAGTCAGGCTCAGTGCTTCTTTGCATACAGAGCTCCACACTGGCTAAACAAACTGCCCGAATCCCTGTTGAGCCTGCCAACCATAGCCCAGTTCAAGTCTGGGCTGAGGAGAGTACTCTCAGAATGCTACAGTTGTGACTTCTATCTAACCTAATAGGGTGCCTACTCAATGTCACTTAGTACAGACTACATGGGTACTCAGATCTTACATAACACTACACTTGGCTATCTTGCTGTCTCTTGTTTTTTTCCATTGTTTGATTTCCTGTAACTCTTGTGACAGACTCCACTGAATCTGCTGAATGTACTTCACTTGTTCATGCTATGTAACAACCATCTTTGACGAGGAACCTTTGTAAATGAGTTTGTAGCTCAACGGTGTACTGCTGATTGATTAAATCAATCAATAAATGAATAAACACATACAAACAATACAATACAATAAATACATGGACAAAAGCCCGCAGTACCCCAGATCTTTAAGGAAATGACTGAACTCTTCTAAGAAAGGGATGCTGCTTGTGCTGTTTAGGTCAGATTAAGAAAGACCAGGGGCAGGATTCACAAAGAAAGCCAACAATCGCACAGATGCAGAAAAAGGCCTGCACTTTTCACAGAGCGCAGTTAGCGGTATACACAAAGATAACTGGCAGCTGCAGTTTTCTGCAAAAGTGCTGCAGGTCGTAATTTAGCAGCTGCAGAAATTGGCGCAAGTGCTGCACAGCCAAGAACTGTGGATCCGCAGCTGCGGGAATGGCTCAGGAGCAACAACAATAGTAACCCTGATTAGCTGGAGCAGCAGTCTAACACAGTATGCCATAGCATGTAGCTGTAAGCACACACACACAGACCAGCAACCAGTTCCCCAGCTGGGACCACTGCAGTACCACAAGTACCAGCACTACCATGGCACCACAGTGGCTGACTGTCACTGCTGGTCGTCCCTCCCTGGGGTGTTCCTGATGCCTGCAGGGGTAGTACTCGCTGCAGGCTGGTCAGGCTCTACTGCCTGTGGGGCTCCGTCATGGGCTGCACTGGGTCTGGTGGTTGTTGCCTGTTGCCATATCATGGCAATGTGTGCTATTGTTGCTGTAACATCAGCCACTGATATACCCACTAGGATGCTATTACCTGTGCCTCACCTCCACCATAACTGATTTCAATTGTTGGAGTACTACTGCAGTTTGCTGAGGGAGAGTTACACCTCACTCCAATGTGTGTAACATTTTTTCCCCAACTGCGGAAGAAATCTGGCTGAGAATAGTCTTTGAGGGACTGTGCCTTACTTATCTATCACCTTTTTTTCCTCAGGGACTTCCGCAGCTGTATTTTTGTCCACAGTCCGTAGTGTTTTTTTCCGCAGCTGCGGAAGTTTTTGTGAAGAGCACTCAGAGCACTCTCCCCTTTTTTCCGTAGCTACAGCAGTTTGGGGGACTTAGGGAAGGTTTTGCACCTTCAGAAAGCTTTGTGAATCCAGCCCCAAATCCCTTAATGACAAGCAATATTACTGAAAACTTCTGACTCTAAGTAAATCAGCAGATGATAAGGCAAAAGGGGTCTTACTACTACCACAGCTACTGAGAGGAAAGCAAACATTATTCTAGAAAATTCTGGACAGGGGCTAAAAACCTATTTGAAATGTATCATCAAGAGCAAACTCATCAAATCTGGAACCCCTCTGGAGAACTTGTCACCTCTCTTCTAGATACTGCTTTAACATCTACTTCACTAACCTCAGCATCTTCTTCAAGTTCCAGAACTCCTTGGTACCATCCATGGTTGGTCTCCCATCAAGCAGCCCAGAACAAGATCCACATAATCTGCCAAGCATTAACGTCTGACAAATCACTATAGCAAAGGTCCTCAAAGCACTAAAGGAACTCAGCTCAAACAAGAGTGCCAATTCTAATTCCTGTGATCCAAAGCTTCTCCAACTTGCAGCTCATCATATCTGTGCCCAAGTTATCATGCTGTTAAACATATACTATGCCTATGGTTAGATATCTACTGTCAGGAAATGTGATAAAAGTTGTGCCCCTCCCCAAAGGAGGGGCTAAATGTCTCTAACTCAATATGAACCCCATCCTTCCTGCCCTTTTCAAAGTTCTTAAAACTGTGTTCACTCACAGCTGACTGAGCACCTCAGTCTGTACAATCTGTTCTATGCCATGCAAAATTACTTCAGGAAATGGCATTGCACCATAGCAGCACTGCTGAAAGTCACCAGTGTTCTCCAGAAAGCCATGGGCAATGGCCTCCTCACTGGGGCCACCTTCATGGACCTCTCCAAGGCTTTCAGTTTGGTGGATTATGTAATACTCCTACTCAAACTCAAGACCCAAGGTCTCAGCAAACCTAACATCAAATGGTTTGAAAACTGCTTTAGTAACTGAACCCAGCTAATATCCATACAATGCATTAATTTAGACCTTTCTGTCTTAAATCCTGGAGTTCCTCAAGGCTCAGTCTTTGGCCCTCTTTTGTTCTCCATTTTTGTCAACAACCTCCTGAAGTACAGCGGAAGGTGTCATATACATATGCATGTAGATGACACCATACTCTACTGCAGTGCAACAGCAATGTCCAAGGTTAATTCAGTACTCCAGTCTGATTTCAACACAGTCTCCTCCTGGCTTGTTAACAACCTCCTGATCCTTAATGCAACCAAGACTAAGTCTATGGTGTGAGGATCCCAGAATTTACTAACTTATTTAGCGGATCCACTTAAAATCAAAACACCAGATGGCAACACTATCAAGCAGGTCAACGTATTCAAATATTTAGGAATCTGACTTGATGCATCACTTATCTACAGTAGGTATGCTAATCACAACTTAACAATCGTAGATCCATGCTCAACATTCTCTACAGGTCTAAACGTTGCCTCAGTGCTGACATATGGAAGCAGGTAGTCTCCTACTTCCTGTTCCCTTCCACTGACAGTGGAGACGTAATATATCACTGTGTGAACAAAACAACTCTGCTCCCCTGAATCATTTGTACAAGCTGTGCAGGTTCATTCTCTCCTGTGGATGGTCTACCCATCATTGTCTTCTGTATGACCAGCTTAACTGGACAAGTCTGTAGGTGTGACTACCACTGACATTCTTTGTTGTACAACTGTGCAAAAGAAAAAGCCACCGTTTATCTCCTAACCCTCCTCACATAGTCAAGCAATGCCTACTCACTCCGTTTAAGAGCAGCACTTACCTTCTCAATTCTAAGGATAAACTATGAATTTGTAGAAATGCCTTCGTATTTGCAGTACCAGACACCTGGAACAAACTCTCTCTCCAACTGTGGAATGCTTCTAGCTTGTAGGTGTTCAAGTCCAGTCTTTTCAGCCATCTTAAAACTCCCTGTATTTGTTTTGGTCCAGAATCCCCATCTACCTGAACATGATCATGTTACATAACGATGCTCATGCTCATTGTTTGCCATGACCCTAGTTTGTTAGCTTGTTTGGATTATGATTTGGATGTACCTACATTTACAGGTTTTTTCCCCCTGCATATATTTTAGCCTGCATGTAACTATTCTTGCTGGACTATGTTAACCTGTTGACTGCTGCTGTCCTCCCTGGGACCCCCATGGAAGTGAAATGCTGCATCTCATGGGATTATCCCAGTTGGAGTAATTTCAGATTAGTCAATCAATCAATCAATCATGCAAAGATAAAAAGACACAGATTTTTTCTTGTAACAGTCCAACAAGGGGACTTCTGGTGGCGCTGGCACGCATAGCGGACTGAGTCTGTAGCTTCTCCCCCGGGCCGATCCTTAATCTCCCTCCATCCTCTACTCAAACTGGCTACACGAGCAAAGCAACATCGTCTGGAAGAAATCATGACCTTCACTCACCAGCGGCTGAAAAAATTTGCGGCGGATACCCCTTAAAATAAGGAAAAATTGAAGACATCACTATCGCCGGAGCAAAACCCCCAGTCACCACGGCGCTCTGCATCCCCAAGCTCAGAGTCTGCTTCAGGCAACAGTTCGGAGGAAGAATTGGCCTTTACCATAACGTCCAAAAAGCTTTATAAAGAGCTTAAGCGTACTGGGGATGCTTTAAATAAAATTCAGAGTGAACTTACAGAGGTCTGTGCTGAACAGAGGGAACACGGTCGGAAGATTACAGACCTGGAACAGCATGCGACGGAGGTCTCCTCTACCCTCGACCTTCATAATGAAGCCAGTCACCAGCTCCACGACAGGGAAGTCTGGATTCAACGAAGTTAGAGGATTTGGAAAATAGGTCGAGGAGGGCAAACATTAGGATCCACAGTTTACCTGAGAAAACAGAATCTGGGGATATGGTGATTTTTATGGAGAGCCTACTTAGAGAAATCCTTGGTCTGGCTCCAGATTACCCCCTAAATCTTATCCGTGCTCACACGCTGTCTGGGACCTAGACCCACCGACCCCAACGCTCGCCCACGGTCCATAATCATTGCTTTACTGGACTACAGGACAAATACGGAGGTCTTGCATAAAGTGTGGGCAAAGAAAGAGATCTTTTTTGGGGACTCCCATTTGTTTCTTGAGCACGACTATGCACCAACTACAATGGATCACAGACGTAAATTGCTTCCACTTTTAAAGGAATTATGGGCCAAAGGAGTGAAAGCGCATCTGGACTATTTGGCAGTACTTAAAATCACTACTGATTCTGGAGTCCACCCTTTCCCAGAAATATCAGAGGCAGCTAAATTTCTCCAGCAGTGGGACAATTCTGGGAGTGACCTCATGGACGCAGAGACTGTTAAATAGCTGGAAGACTAATAATGGTACACAATTCCGGGTCCCCGCTCACGGTCTGGTCCTGTTCGAGAGAAGGGGAGAGACAATCTACCCGTGGCCCAGCTAGCGTCAACCAGTAAGGCATCCTCATTTTCTGCAAACTTATTCCCTCAATGGAAGGTGGGGGAAAAAGAAGAACCCAAAATGCCAAACTGAACCAGGTTCCTTCCTCTCAGCAGAAAGCAGGCACTTGAGGGTGCCATGCGAGGCTGTTTGAGTAGGTAATGGGTGCTAGAGGTGCCCCACTAATTCAGTTTGTCCCCTTGCTACCCCGATGAAAGACAGTAAGACTTTTGACTGGACTTTAACAATTCTTTCAGGACTTGTTGCATTACCCCCTCTTATTTTTTCTCACTGAAATCCTATATTATTAACATCTACTGCAGAGGGGGCTTTGCACCTGAATAACTCTTTTCCCTTTTGACTTATGTTTTGAGACTTTGTGCATCTTAGAGAAACAGGGGTGGGACACTTTGGGAAGGCTTTAAGCCTGAGGTTCAATGGGCTGAGCAACAACGTCACTCCCCCAATCAGGCTTTATAAGGTCAATCATCCTGGGCCTCCCCAGGATTTGTTTCTCATTAAGGCCAGAGGTGCCAACTTTCCTGACATTCTCTGCTGCTCCTCGTGTGTTTGCTGCTCGTTCTTCAGTTCTGCTGCTGCCTCTGGCAGCTCGTACTCTCTCTAGTGTATTTAACTTGTCTCTCTCACTCTGCCACTCATGTTGCGGCCGTTTGCATTCTCCTTCACCCCTTCCCCTCCCTCTCACTCGTTCGGCGACTTACGTTGATCATTTTTTCACTTTACCGACGTCACATGTCTGCAGCTCGCTCCTTTGTCTGCCTATGGCTATGTGACTCCATTGCTTCTCCTTCCCGCCTGCCGCTCGGTGCAGCGGCCCTTTTCTGCTGCTTGTTTCCTTTTATCATCATGTCTTCTTTCTCTCTCTTCTCGTTCTGTCCCCCTTCCCTCGCTGCTCGCTTGCATTTGTCCATTCCCCGCCTTGCTCCCTCCCGTATCCTTGTATTCTCCATTCACCCTCACCCCTCGCTCTGTCCTCCCTGTCGCTCCTTGCTGCCGCCTCCCTGCTGGTTCTTTCCGGCCTGGGCTGTGGTTTTCCCCATCTCCTGCCTTCCCTCTGTCTCAGATGATTTTCTCCCTCGCAGCTCTGTTTTGCTTGCCGCTCCTCGAGGTCGCTCCTCATTTCTGCATCGCCCCTTCACTCCCTCCTGCACCGCCGTTTCAACTCCGGAGCCACCCCGTTCTTTCCCCTACTGCCTTTGGTGCGCTCCACTCCTCATTTCTGTTTCCATGCATTCGCATAGCACTCAGCTGTTCGCCCACATTTTGCCTCTTTCTTTTCGTTCATGGCCCCTCTGCTTTCTACTCTCAGTTCTCGGCTGCTCTGACTTTCGCATCGTGCTCTGCTGTTCCCCTCGATTTTGCATTGCTCCTTGAGTTTCCTGCCATTCTTGCTCATGTTCGAGCTATTTCTGGATGCACCAGTTACTTCCTCATTGAGCTCTGTGGATGGCACCATTTCTTATCGCTCCTATATGAGGCCCACTGTTGTGGATGTATTCCTGTTTCATGAGACTGTGCTACCCATTGTCTTTGCTGTGGTTTTGCAGGCCTGTGCTGTGTTCTTTCCTGCTGAGCAGTTGGGAGGTCCGTTTCCACTGCGTTGCTCCTTCTCTCTCCCCTCCTGCTTGTTCTTCCTGCATTCTGTGTCTACCACTTTCACTTGATTCGCTTACGGTGTACTCTCCCATCATCCAGCCTCTTGGTGGGTCTTTTCATTCCCATCACCGCTCCTCCCTAAGTTATGCACCTTCTCTGATCTGTGCTTTCTTTTGGGGTTTTTCCCTATCCTGCCATCACCTTCCCTACTCTTATTGTCCTCTTTAGCGCATATGTGTCCAGGTGCATGAGTCTGGTTATCCTTCACTCATTCTGACCTCATGGTTCATCTATTTATATCGCTTAATTGAGTACACCTCTCATTGAATCCTATGCTACCTCATTGAACAGCTGCTCTCCTGCAGTTACTGTCACCGTCAGTCTTCTCATGCCCACATCTGGGTATCCCTCGCTCATCCAACCCTCATGTAGGTCTATTCCATCACATCGACTACTCGAGCATAACCCCCTCGGGTCCATGCTACCTCGACTTGACCTGCTCTCCACTCAAAGACATACCTTCAACTCCATTGCCCCTTTGCTAGGGGCTGGCAGGCGCTCTCCTTCATTGTTCAATGTTCATTTCATGTCTCATCTTGAACATTTCAAGCCTTCAAGGCTTCTCTCCATCATCGTACTTCCTTGCTAGCTTCTGAGCATTTAGTTGTAGACATCGCTTGCATCCCTCGACAGCTGTCCATTTAGAAATTCAGAGTGAGAGAGCATCCTCTACAATCGAAAACTTTTCCTACTTCCTAGATCAGTACTTTAAATTGCCATAGCAGTGCCAACAAACGTCATTAATCAAACATCTTTCAGCCTGGAGAGAAGGCAACTTAGGCCTTAGATCCACAGAGGTTTCCCCCTCAAAGGGGATTTTTCCTCTCTTCCGTGCCAATGGTCATAATATTAGTTAGGGTTAGTGCTTTCTTAGGTTCCTTAGTTAGGTTCCACTGTTGGATGGCATCGGATGGTGACCCCGGCTGTTCCCTCTCTCCTTAGGAATTCCTCCCCTTATTCATCTTCTCAAATTTCCTTTCATTCATCATCCTCACCTTTCCTCATCTTCTCCTGTAATTTCTACCTATGTCTGTCACATTTATTTCCAGTCTAGATATCGTCCACTTCTCTCTTCTTCGATGCTCGACACCCGACTGAGTACTCTTTTTGGGCTTCCTCCTAAGCTACCTTTAGCCAATGGAATCATTCCTGCAGCACCCATGTGGGGGAACCCTCCTCTAGGGTTCCTTGCGTCGTACCCCTACAGGGTGGTATATCCCACGGATAGAGAGGTGAATAGCCACAATGTAATCAAAGTCACACAAGCATCATCTCATCCAGTTGCGTAAGCACAACTGAATGGGAAGGCTTTAAGCCTGCGGTTCAATGGGCAAAGCAGCTATGTCACTCCCCCATCAGGCTTTATAAGGTCAATCATCCTGGGCCTCCTAAGGATTCGTTTCTCGTTGCCCCACTATCCACCCCTCCTCCTCCAGTGGCTCGTCTCTGTTACCTGTGGGCTTCATCCTAAACTACCTTTAGCCAACGGAATAATTCCTGCAGCACCTATGGGGGGGAAACCCTCCTCTAGAGTTCCTTGCGTCATACCCCTGCAGGGTGGTATATCACATGGATAGAGAGGCAAATAGCCACAATGTAATCAAAGCTTTGTAAACGAGTCTTTGACTCAAAGGTTGTAAAACTGATCTTTACAATAAATAAAAAAAGAAATAAATAAAAAAAGTCAAACAAGGATCATCTCATCCAGTTGCGTAAGTACAACTGAACTATTAACTTTTTCTGGGGGGGATGGACCGATTGAAGGCCTACCTGTTGCTTATTGGTATTTACTGCTTTGTCTTTCTTTTTCAGTATTAATATACATTTTACTATATGGGGGATCATCTTCATGGAAGTGGGATTGTTTTTTGTGACCCTTGGGGCCAGTCTAGCCATAGCTGCTTGACACTTCACCTTTCACTATAGCTCTACAGAAGCTCCAGTTTAGTGCAACCTTTGATTGCTGCACTGGCCTCCCTAATGTTCAAACTCTGGAGGGTAGGATGAGGTGGCATGGGTGAAAGTGTTCAGATGGGTTTATGGTTTATTACGGTTGGGTTAATATGGTTATGTTTAGTGACCGTTTTAAGTCGCACTGTTGCATCTTTTTGAAATTTTGCCTGAGGGTCCGAACTTGGGTGGATATCTCCTGGAGAAAAGTACTGAAAGAGGCTGGGAGGCGAGGGGTGGAGCAGAGTAACAGTGAGATTCAGAACTCTGGATCATAGATATCATTTGCTATGGAATTGAACATCATATCCTATAATGTTAAAGATCTAAATGGGCCTATCAAAAGAGCTCGCATTTTGCAGGAATTGGGGAGACAAAAGTCGGATCTCACATTTCTGCAGGAGACTCACCTAAGTGATTTAGAGCACACAAAATGAAAACGGTTGTGGGTGGGGGAGGTACATGTTGCCAGCTGGGTAACTCACCCTCATCGAAGGGGCACAGCTGTATTAATTAGGAAAAACACCTCTTGCAGATCATGGAGCAGAAAATAGACCCTCATGGTCACTTTGTGAGACTCCATGCTCTGTTTTGGCACAAAATTTTTTTTTTTTTAATTTATATGCTCCTAATGACTTGAAAGAAAATCAGACATTTCTCAGGAGGGTTATTTTAGAAACATTATGAGATTCGGACACTTGTATATAATTGGGGGTGATTTCAATAGAGTGGTCTCAGGTTCTTGGGACAGATTTCACAGAACATCCCAGAACCCCAGTGAGTCAGAAGGAAGTTTTCTAAGAAGACTCCTAGATGAGGCAGGATTAACTGACATATGGCGGGAGTTTCATCCCACACAGAAGAACTACACCTTCTTTTTTCATAGGCACGGGAGTTATTCCCGGATATACTTATTTCTCCTCCCCATGGAAAAGACTTTCCTGGCCAGGGACTGTTCCATACTTCCAATGACGTGGTCAGACCACTCTCCCACTCAGCTGAGGCTGTGCCTTTCCCCCCAACCCCAGAAACTCAAACTGGCGGCTAAATGTAGGGTTGCTTAACTCTGAGGTTTTCAAATCAGAACATTCGGATCATGTGGTCTCTTTCTTGAGGTCCAGTGCTCCAGAGACAACCTCTCCCTTGGTAACATGGGATGCCTTAAAGGTGTACCTATGAGGCCTTATCATTTCCACAGCTTCCAAGAAAAATGAAAACAAAGGGAGGAGCAAAGGAAGTTAGAGAAGGAGCTTAAGGAGGCTGAATTCCGACATAAACTGACCCTACATCCTCAGGATAAGGAACACTGGCAGAAAAAGAAATCAGAGTTGGTGCAAATCTTGGCAGGACAAGTAGAGGGGGCTATGAGAAGGACTAGGCACATGTATTATCAGGAGGGGGGAGTCGAGTTGGTAGGTTTCTGGCTCATGCCTTGAGGAAACAAACCATAAGTAGGGCAGTTCTGGGAGTCAGGGATCCTGACAAGGGAGATACTCTGGTCTCAGACCCACCTCTGATAGCTCAGGCCTTTGCTAATTATTATTCAAAATTGTATAGTTGTGACTCAGATAGTCAGGACGGAGCACTGGCTGATGCCTTTCTGGCTTCACTGGCCGTCCCTAGTCTCAGTCAGGAAGATAGAGATTTCCTAGACAGTTCAATTTCTAGGCAGGAGGTTCTTCAAAAGATTAAAAAGTTAAAGTCAGGGAAATCCCCAGGCCTTGATGGCCTCCCTTCTGAATTTTACAAGACTCTACATGAAGCCTTGCTGCCACCTTCACTGGCTTGTTTTTACCATATACAGGAGGGAGGGGAAATTCCAGATTCATGGCGCTTCATCCAGATCTCAGTTTTACCAAAAGAAGGGAAGGATCCACAATCTTGTGGCTCCTGCCACCTGACCTCCCTCCTTAATGTGGATTTAAAAATCTTTACTGGGATTCTGGCAAACCGCTTACAGTGTGTGGTTCTGAGAATTATACACCCTAACCAAACAGGATTCATGGCAGACAGATTTATTCAAGACAATATTAGATGTCTTTTAAATATCATTTCGTCACAGTGGGGACAGGGAGAATTTCAATTGTCTATCTACATGGATGCAGAAAAGGCATTTGACAGGGTGAATTGGCATTTTCTAAAAAAGTCCATGGAGAAGATGAAATTCGACCCAAAACTTTTAGATATAATATCTAGCCTTTTTTCTTCCCCACAAGCTCAAATCCGAGTGAATGGTGTCAATTCAGGATGCTTTTCCATTCAAAGGGGTACGCGTCAAGGTTGCCCCATGTACCTTGCTTTTTGCAATCTTTTTGGAGCCACTGGTGGCGTGGTCCATCAGGAGCAGAGGATGGAGGGGGTGACGGTGGGGGGCTTGGAGCAGAAGGTGGCCCTGTACACCAATGACTCCATATTTTTTATTCGGTGCCCAGAGTCGTCCGTCCCTAGATTCTTACATACTTTAGATACTTTTGGTAGAGTGTCCAGTTATAAAATTAATTTGAATAAATCAGAGGCCTTGGTGCTTAGTGGTGGCTGCCCCCTGGAGTTTTGTGACACCTTCCCCTTTCAGTGGACAAAAAACAACCAAATCAGATACCTCAGTGTCCAGGTTACCACCACATATACCAAGTTGTGTGATATTAATTATAATAAGTTAAGGAATGATATGCAAAGGGATATGGCCAGATGGACATTATTGCCCCTCTCATTTGCAGGTAGGTTAGAATCAGTAAAAATGAACTTACTTCCTTGCTTTTTATTTCTTTTTTCCACCCTGCCCTTACCAATCCTGGCTAGTTTCTGGGCGAAGACACAAAAAGGGATCAGTGAGTTTGTGTGGGGAGGGCATAAACCCCATGTTGCCAGGAAGATACTGCTCCGATCAAAGGCCAAGAGGTCTGGGTTTGCTGGACCTGCATAAGTATTATTACCAGTGGCCAGATGGTGGCAGTATGTACCTGGGCTAAACAATGCAGAGCCTCAGGATGGTACGATATTGAAGATGGGAATGGATTTCCAACCTCTATTTACTTTGGCTTGTCTGACTCACCTCCCATCTTAACCAGATTCAAAACTGTGGACACAACACTCTTTAAAACCCTCCACCAGGTGAGGCGCTTACTGGCATCTTCCCTCCTTTGGGCCTTTTATCCCTCATTAGGCACCATCCAGATTTTTACCACCGAGATTAGATCAGGGCTACCTAAGATGGGAGGCTCGGGGACTCACGAGGTTCTCCCAATTTGTAGAGAATGGGGTGTGTGTCCTTTAGCTGAGCAAAAGAAAAATTCCATCTAACTAATGCTGACTTCTTCAGATACTTACAAGTCAGGCACTTTTTAAACGTGTGCAACCCCTAGATGGTGCTATCCCAGGGGCTACTACCCCTGCCTGATTTGCCACTAACAGGTTGAGGGGCCTGGATCCGATGGCGGGTGCCTCCACCCAGAGGTCAGGGTTTGCAATACTTAAACTAACTTGGTCACAGCCCTCTGGGACACTGCAACCCCCCTTTCTTCCCACTAGTGGCCCACACAGTATATCAGAATTACCTTCACAGTATACACTTACCCCCAGGACTGGTTCAGACACTGGGACCCCCTGTAAAATAAGAAGATACAGTGCAACAATCACAGTACAATACTTTAACATAGACAAATACCTCACACAGTATAACTTTGCTGAAACAAGCAGCTCTGATTTATTTAGGGGGATATAACAAGGACGGGGGAAATCAGGTTAATTAGCTTATCACTTTACTCATCTACCTATGGCTCTGTGCACAGACCTATCCCTACCAGTTACTGTCCCTGGGTACCCAAGCCCTAGTGGCTAGTCCAAACCGTGGCAGCTGGTAGGGGCCCTTTCACACAGAGAAAAGAAAAATTAGTTAAACAGTCAGCAGTACAGTAATTCCATTTGGATTCAATGTGGCAATTCAACAGGGAGCGACTCTGAATTAGTACTCACGACCTCCAAACAAGATAGGGTCCTTCAACGTCAGCAGGGCTACTCTTGAGCTCCACGAGACTCCTCACACATTTATATGGCAAACTGCAACAGGCAAAAGTCCTTTAACGTCAGCAGGGCTACTTTTGAGCTCCACGAGACTCCTCACACATTTATATGGTAAACAGTAACAGGCAAAAGTCCTTTAATGGCAGCAGGATTCACTTGAGCTACACAAGCCTCCTCACACATTTATATGGTAAACAGTAACAAGCAAAAGTCCTTTAATGGCAGCAGGATTCACTTGAGCTACACAAGCCTCCTCACACATTTATATGGTAAACAGTAACAGGCAAAAGTCCTTTAATGGCAGCAGGATTCATTTGAGCTACACAAGCTCCTCCCCACACATTTATATGGTAAAAGAAAGTACTATACCAGGCAGGCTGCTTCTCTATCCTGATCGCAATTACTGCACAATACCCGGGAGAACACACAGCAGATTCAGTTCCTGACAGACCGAGGCGCAATTCAGCAATTTCTCCAGTCTTCTACAGGGTGAGTCTGGTTTCTACTCTTCAGATATCCTTTGATTCTCTTCACAGGACGATTCAGTCCTAATAAGCAGTTACACAAGCTGCAGACCGGAACTGGGCCTTACACGCTGCTTCCCCACTAAAACTGCACAATCGAAAAAGCACAGGGCTCCTTCCTCTTCACTACCAGAGCTCAACTGAAACTCCAGCAGACAAAACTGGCACTTCCTTTGAGTTCCTCCCAGTTCTTGGCTGGATTGGCTGTCACCACAATAGACTGCCACTGTTGGTCCAAAAGGTGCCTCAAGTCCAACTACATCTCCCAGAGTCACTGCCCATACAATCCTCTTGTGGCTGGCTCAGATTACGAGTCCAAGTTCTGATTCGTCCATAGGCATCATTTTAGAGCTACCTTAACCCACATTGATTGGTCCAGTTCAGCAGTTCAAAACTAGAATGGGGAACTAAGCAAACACAGTTCTGACTGCAAAGAAAAGCAGGTTAGACAAACTGTATTTTCATTATTACTCTAAATGATTTCTGGCAAACAGTTACATCTTTCAGCTAGGTTCCCTTTGCACTCCTAGTGACTGCAAAAACAGAGTGAATTGGCAGCAGCTCGAGTGGGACTCAAGCAGAGAAACACACAGTCCCCCCATACAAACTAATTATGTCTGCAAGCAGACAGCTCTTAAAGAGACAGTACCAGAGGCTCTAAAAACACTCATAGATAAATGGATTAAACGCCGAACACCATTCAGGCTCAGAGCATTCAAGCAAGCTCCTGGAAGTCTTTTGGGAACCCCCATTTGCAGGGGGGTTACACGTGCTGACCATGAAACTCTATTGCAAAGACAACAATCCCCCTGGGAGGATTTCATATATGGAATTACGACTTTAAGAGTCAGAGTGAGATATATTTCATTATTATATGACAAAGTCATGACTACAGACTTAGATCCTTTGGAGTCAATTAAGGAAGCCTGGGACAAGGAGCTGTCTAGTCCCATTCCGGTTGAAGACTGGGAAAAGCGCCTTCATCTGGGCTGGCAGGTAACATCCTCACCTGGCTGGCATGAATTTTTTTGGAAAATATTAGTCAGGTACTTCTGCACCCCCACGATGACAAAGCATTACCACTCTACATACACAGATAGATGTTGTGTGGTGGAAGGGCACACACTGTCATATCATTTGGGAGTGCCCAGTCATTCAGAATTTTTGGTCCTCAGTGTGGGATACAGTAAGGCAGATCCTAGAGGTGGACATTCCTGATGAGCTCACAAACTGGGTCCTGACCGGTGGTTTTAGACCTCCCCTTCTCAACGCAAATTAATACTCATCTTATTGTGGTAGCGCTGAAATGTCTTACTCACATTGGCTTCAGACAGATCTCCTCCATTAAAGAATGGCACACTCAGATTGCCCATATACAGGAGATGGAAACACTGATAGCCAGAATACACCCAGGGAAAGCAAACATACAGATCTATGAGACCCTGGATTAGATGGGCCACTTAGTTAGAACAGCTGGGCTAAAAATTAGTGTTGCTTGGATAGTGCTTTTGTGGATCCTACCACTATCTGTCAGATAGTGCTGGTATCCTGACTTGGATCCTACCAGACATCCTGCCAAAGACAGATGCAGGATCCAGGGCCAGATAGTGATGGATCCTGGTTAGGATCCAGGTATCCTATTTAGGATCCACGGATCCTAGGGCAGATAGTTAGGATCCAGGTCCAGATAGTGATGGATCCTGGTTAGGATCCAGTTATCCTAGTTAGGATCCACAGATCCTAGGGCAGATAGTTAGGATCCAGGGCCAGATAGTGATGGATCCTGGTTAGGATCCAACGGCCGGATCCATAGGCAGATAGTGGAAGTATCCGGCAAATCCACTCTCTTGCCGCAAAAGGTAGGTATCTGTGAATCCGGATTTGTCCAGATCCATCTGAGTAACACTACCAAAAATAGTTGGTCTGTCTATATACCAATTCTATGCAAGTGAAAGTAAAAGATGGCCACTCCCTCTGGAAGTACAACCCTGGCCTAAAGGGTTTGATACTGTCCACTCACTCTAGAACCCCTTCACTCTATTAAGGTATATATATTTTTTTAAATAAAGATATGAGATGTTTCCACCTCTATATCATATTTTCTTTGTGAATATAAGGATAGATAGCTTACATGGCCCTCCAGGCAATCTAGTTCTGATTTGTTATGGCTGTAGCTGTTCCTCCCTTTGTAGTGAGATAGATTCTGAGTTTATTTGGTTAGAGTACATTTATTTATTTATTTATTTATTTAAGAGATTTACCAGGAAAGGCATACTGAGCAGGGTACTGCTCGATTCCAGATGCGCCCTGGGGGTAGGGGGTTACAAGGATGGAGTACATAATTACATAAAGCACAATAGAACATACATAAATTGTAGGTATCCAGCTAAGGCCCAATGGGATGTGTGAGGTAGCTGAGGTGTGGAGTTGTACACAGAGTAGAGTAGTACAGGCAGTATTTACAGGCAGTGAGTACAGTAGCAGTATTTACAGGCAGATGCAGTAGCAAAATAACAGCAATTACATAGTGAGATTAGATTTACCTACTAGCTGGATTTAGGTGAGAATATCAGACAGTAACAGAGGAGGTCAAATACCAGATGACGATGGTACTAATTTAGAAAAGAATGGAGCCCAGGATAGCTGATACGAATTGAGCAGTGAGTTCAGCGATGGGGACGGCATAAGCAGTTGGTGTTGAAATGCTTTGAGGAGGGCATTTGATGTGGGGTACTGTTGGTGTGTCTGATGTCGGCTGCTAGGGAGTTCCATAATTTGGGGAGTCTGAAACAAAGCAACCTGACCTGATCGGGTGGATCTGTGGGGATGTGGAAGTCTGGAGTCAGAGTTCCTGAGATCATAGGTAGGTGGGTGGTGGGCGTGTTAGGGATGTCGATGGTAGGAGGGCAGCGATGCACCAGAATTTAGCAGTGATTCTAGTGCAGTGCAGCAATCGCCGATTTTGGAGAGATGGAGGTCAAGGGATTTGTAGAGATCGCAGTGGTGGGTGTTCAGTGAACAATCCAAAGCGAACCGCAGAAGGAGTTATAAATAGGGTCGAGCCTGGCTAAGGATGTTTGGGGGCGGCCGTCAAATGACATCGCCAGAGTCAAAATTGAAGGATCATTTTTGTATCATTTCTGCCTGGTTTGTGTAGGGATGCAGAACTTGTTCCGAAGAGAGCTCCCAGCATGGGATGTAATTTTTTGCAGGCCTCAACATGAGTAGAGAAATCGAGGTGCTGATCCAGCCAGACGCCAAGATAAACGAGGATGTAGGTGACCTCAAGTGGGGTCCTATCCAAGTAAAGAAGGTGGGCGATCTTTTAGTCAAGTTAGCTGGCACGGGAGCCAAAGGTGAGGGAGACAGTTTTTTTGAGTTTAGGAATAGTTGGTTCTTAATGAACCAGTGTTGGATGGTGTCAAAGTCCTTCTGTAGGTGAGATGCTACAGTGGTTCCAGATGGGCCAGAGGCAATATCACGCATGTCTGCATACATATGGATACCAGATTGTGTGCAGACAGTAGGCAGGTCGTTAATGAAAATTGAGAAGAGCAGCGGCCAAGTACAGACCCTTGAGGTACACCACTGGTGACAGGGAGGGGGAGGATAGAGCTGTGCCGATCGCGGACTGTTTGTGTTCTGCCGGACAGGTATGACTGGAACCAACTGAGTGCAGTGATCATCAGACCAGTTTGGGCAAGTTTAGCGATCAAGAGGGGTGGATACTGTGTAAGGCTTTTGCTAGGGCTATAAAAATAGCTGTCAATGTCCCCGTTGTCAATGCCTGTAAGGATGGAGTTGGTGAGGCAAGGAGGGATGTGGTGGTGGAGTGGTTTTCTGAAGCCAGCTTGAAAGCGGTGTAGAAGGAGATTGAATCGAGATAATTGTGTAGCTGGGATAGAACAAGGCGCTCTTGAATTTTGGCAAGGATGGGGAGCAGAGATATAGGTCGATAGTTTGAAGGGAAGGAGGGGTTCCCTCCCTTAGGGAGTGGAATGACCGTGGCCTGTTTCCATTGTGTAGGGACAGCTCCAAGTTTAAATGACAGATTACAGAGAATGGTTAGGGGGTAGGCTATGACTGGGGCAGAGAGTTGAAGCATTTTTGAGTATAATCCTGATGGGCATTTTCCTTTGGTTGTGTTTAGAGAGTGCAGGATTTTTAACACCTGGTCAGGGGTGACTGGGTGGAGCGAGAAGGAGGCCTGGGGAGGTGTGTTAGGGAGAGTGGGGGGGTCATTTGGAGGTAGGTGAGGGTGGGAGGAGAGAAGCGAGGCAGTAGCAGTAGAGAAATGGGCATTAAACTCTGATGCAACCTGGCAAGGGTCATTTACGATTCTGCCTGCTAGGTTGAGAGTGGGGGTGGGGGATTGGGTTGGCGGAGTGAGGAGGGAATTTATGGATTTCCAGAATTGAGATGGTTGGGTGTGGTTTTTGTTAAACGTCAATGTGAAGTAGTTTGATTTGGACTGCCGTATGAGACGTGTGCAGGCATTTCGAAGGGACCAGTATTGTTGTTGTGCCAAGTGGGAACCAGTGGTCTTGAAAAGTTTCCAGGCCCGGTCTCTGGCTTGGAGTTGTTCCATGAGTTTTGAGGTTACCTAGGGTGAGTGGGAGTCCCTGGCTCTGGATCTCTTTAGTGGGGGCATATATGTCCCAGATAGCGAGGAATTTTGTAGAGAAGTAGCCCAGGGCCTCGTCCATGGAGGTGGGCGCTAGGGATAGGAGACCAGTGAATGGTGGAGTGTGTTTAGAAGTGCTGGCAGATCCAAAGATTTTGTAGGCTCTGCAGGCGCAGCAGATGGGGTGGGGGCCGGGGGATGGAAGATTTTACGCACTAGTAAATCATGTGGTGGTCGCTAAGGAGTCCGTAGGAGGCCTGCTTTGAGTATCCTGTGTGGGTGGGTAGTGAGTGCCCAGTCCAGTAGTGTGTGTTTCTTAGATTTGTGGTTTAGGCAGGTGGGTTCCCCTATTTGCTGGTGTAAATTTAGTGCACTTATCTGGCAGTGCCTTGGATGCACTTATCCCATCCAGTTAAGATTGAAATCCCGAGGGCGTGGGTTCACCGCCTTCAGTGAGGTCCTCAGGTTGCCTAGGTATTCAAGGATGGAGGTTAACGGTGTGTCCGGTGGGCAGTATGACCCACTACGTATACTGGATAGAATGGGGCAGGGGATTTTGATCAGGAGGGACTCAATGTTTATTGAGGCGTAGGTGAGGATTACTGAAAACTGGAGATTTGAGGCGACGTGACATGGCAACGCCACCGCCCCTTTATTCTCCCCTGCCTGTCTTGGCGGACAGCGCAGAAACCGAATAGAGAATTCCTCGTCCCTGGGTGATGGGGCTTCCAGCCATGACTCTGTGATGATTACGATGTCTGGGTGCAGGGTAAGAACAGTTGTTTGTAGGGCAGCAATTTTATTTAGGATGCTGTATATATTTAGGTGCATGATTTTGAGACCTTTGGGAGGGGTGTGGGTTGAGCTGGTGGTGGGGAGCCATAGGTGCCTGTGGCCTTAGTTTACATTCGGCGTCCCCTGCTAAGAATAGCAGGAATACAGGAGCATTCTTAACTTTGGCACATGAGCTTTAATGGTGCGCTCTCCGGTATTTTGAGATGTGGGGTTAAGTTTGTCTTGGGGCTAGGAGGATTGAGGGATATAGGGCAGGTGCAGTACCGTGGAAAGAGGGGGAGGATAGAGGCTCCAAGTGTCCAGTTGTGCCCAGGTGTAGATAGTGTTTAGGTGGAGCAGAGGAGGAGTGGGGTGTAGGTTTGAGAGAGAGGGCAGGCAGTGGCACAGGGTCTGGTAGGGTAGGGTTGATTGAGGTAGGGAGGGAGGATTGGGCTATGCAGAGCAAGGTAATAGTAGCAGTGAGGAACTGCATTTTTTTTTTTTTATTTGCTTTCAGTACCAAGTGGGATTTCTTGTGTGCAGGAGGGAAAACACAGACTGCTCAGCAGTGGCCGCTAGTGGTGGAGCAGTATAAGGGACTAATGGTAAAGTTCACGAGGTTCGGGCACCACTATATAAAGAGAAGCCGACCAAGGGTGGTGGTGGGGAGCCTGCGACAGCGCAGGGCGGGCTAGAGCTCCTCCAGGCACAGGAGCAGCTGCAAGGAGAAGAGAACCGGCTACCTGTTGCAGCGTGGTCCGGGGGTTCCAAAATCTGCCATCCAGCAGCTGTGCGGACTCATGCCCTCGTGACCTCCACGTCTGCAGAAAGGAAAGAGAAGGACAGAAATAAATACAGGTGGGAGCAAATGGAGGAGGAGCGTGTTAATTCAGATGCTAATTTTGTTTTTTGGGCAATTTGGAGGAGAAGGAATTTCACTGCAGCTACCCCTGTGCTCCAAAACTTGCTAGTGGTTTTTAAATACTGACAGATATGCAGGTCTAATGTTCCACCATACAGAATTAGCATAAGAAATTCAGCAGTCCTATATTTTTTTTTTTTGTTTTTTTGTTTTTCCCGTCTAACACTATGCAGTAACTACAAAAGTTCTGTAGATTGGAGGCAGAGAGCTGTGGTACGCTCAGTGCACGCCAGCCACTTCAGTGTACATTGAGTCAGGAATTCAAACAAAAAAGGCGCCAAAGGCAAGACGAGCTGCATGGCAGAAGCTCCTCCAGGCACAGGGAGCAGCTGCAAAGAGAAGAGAACTCGGACTACCTGTTGCAGCGTGGTCCGGGGGGGGGGTTCAGACACTGCCATCCAGCAGCTGTGGAGGGCTGTGGGGACTCCTGCCCTCACGGACCTCCAAGTCTGTTGCAGCGTGGTCCAGGTGGGGGTTCCAAATGCAGCTATCCAGCGGCTGTGGGGAGGGCTGTGGGGACTCCTGCCCTCGTGACCTCCACGTCTGTTGCAGCGTGGTCCGAGGTTCCGAAAGTCGGCTATCCAGCGGCTGTGGGACTCCTGCCCTGCAAACCTCCACGTCTGCTGCAGCGTCGTCCGGGGGTTTCGAAGATTCAGCTATCCAGCGGCTGTGGGGAGGCTGTGGGGACTCCTGCCCTTGTGACCTCCACGTCACGGAGTTTAGTTACTACTTTAGGTTAAATAAGATGAGAGCCCTCAATGTCATATGCTAGTTAGTTTACCATCATTATTTGAAATGTACTTTCTGATCACAATTGTTTATGGTAAAATGCTCTGTTAATTAACTAGTTTTATTGAAATAAAGCTGAGTTTCAAAAAAAAAAAAAAAAAGAGTCCAACAAGATCCCATAATTTAGCATTACTTAGTGGGTGGTGGAAGGTCGAGGGTAGGTGTTTTTGCTATAAATTTTTCGGACATGGGGTGCTGTAGAGGCTTTTAAAAATGTTTTCTTTATTTTCAGGCTCAGATTGTCAGACAAGTTTGTTGAATTAGGAAAATCCAATTTGATAATTTATCTAAACATAGCTTGGTCAGACAGCACAAAAAGATGCATCTGATATTTGACTTTTTGTGTTATCCAAAGGTATCCGATCTTTGCAAATACTATCCATGCAACTCTAATGTACACAATTTGTTTTAATTTTACCATTTATTTTCCCAGGATAGCCCAGCTGAGAAGTAACAGCTCATTTCAGGGGTCCTGTTCTCTACCCAGTCCACAGTTGGTGGACTGAAGCACTCAGATGTTAAGTGACTTGCACAGTCATACAGCGCAGTATTTGGCTCTAAGGTTTGAACCTGTGATTCCTCAGTTCTCAAGCCAGTGTTTTAACCAGGACAGGAGCTCCAGACCACG
Organism: Neoceratodus forsteri; assembly: GCA_016271365.2. NCBI lineage: Eukaryota > Metazoa > Chordata > Ceratodontiformes > Ceratodontidae > Neoceratodus > Neoceratodus forsteri. Next base: position 6,686,789 of record JADMNL010000040.1, read on the forward strand.
AGGAGGGAAGCCAGCATTGCAAGGTCACTCACGCCAAGACTTTCACAACAATGGAGCTGCTACAGAATGAGCGTGGCACCTCCCTGCCCAACATGCCCAGATCCTCATCAGTCCAGCAAGGAAGTCAGGATCGAAGCTTAGATCCTGGTCCTTCTACATCGGTGTGCTGCACGCTACCAGCTAGGACTACTAAGCTGACTTAACATGTTATTTTACCTGTAACTACATCACGTTAAAATAAGATGTTTGAGTTGTAAAATGTACCTTCACATATCACATACTGTATAAACAGGTATCAAGGTCAGACCCATTAAATATACTATATCTCTATATCTATCTATCTAGCCATCCATCTAACAGGGTTATATATATTATACAGATGCAGTAGCACTTATATATTAGGGTTTAGTAAAGCAGTTTAATGTTAAACCCTGGTATTTGCACCTTAATAACTCCGTCCCCATTTAATTGATTTACTTGAAATGTTTCAGGTGCGGAGTGAAGGCCAGGATCTCTGGATCCTGTCAACATAACTGCAATCAGTTTTGGGGGCAAGGTTATACAGGTGAAAAAAGTAAAACTGGGCAAAATTAAGACTTTTTGCACATCAATAACTAAAAAACTTGGTTGATTTCAAACCTGAAACTTGGAGGTGTGACTGAGTTTGGCCCAAGGTGCATATTTTGTAATTTATTATGCTCCTAATCAGCTCTGTTTTGCGTAATTATCAAAAAAGGTAAATGATTCATGCATGCTCAGTTTAAAAAAAAGAGTATTCTAAAGATAACCAATTCTTTATGACCACATTTCTAAATGCGGTTGGCTGTTTGACAAACCTGCATGTGCGCCTGAGGGAGTGATATAGGCATCACCATGGGTGATGCCTGATGCTGTTAACTGTGTCCATTTCTGTATAAAAAGCATTTGTTCAGCTGAGACAGGGCTATGCATCAGTCAAAAAAACTGCAAGTCCTTCCAACCCGATGATTAGTATTTTTATTACGAAAGATGAACATAGTGCAACAGGATGCTAAACCCTGCATTGGAGGAGGACGCTGAACACGTATTTCAGATAAATATTGTTTTATGTTTAGAGTACCTTGTTTGCTCTGGTTAGTTACTAAAAAGCTGCAGATCCTTTGTGATTCTGTTGCTATACTTATTTTACAGGTATGACTGGATGTTCCCTCAAGCCACCTAACCCACATCCCAGAATCCCCAGGACCTAGGTTAGAAATCTTTTTTATTAGTACTGCATCTATGCTAGGATGGTACAGTATAATGGTGCAACTGTACAACACTGTTGCCTTTCACTTGTTGGTTGGTGAAGCAAGGCTAGAAATGGCAACGCTATTCTGTTTATTTAATTTTGTGCAGGTCCCACAAATGAGGATATGATTCCACCACCATAAAAAAGACAATTTGTTGCAAAAATCTATGTTAATGCAGACATTAGGGTTCTTCTTCTCGTTAAATCTTATTAGATTTAACACAATACAGCAACATCTTCAAACATTTTAATATTTCAAATTAATTCGATAAACCATATTCGAAATACGTTTCAGAACATTCTGTTTTATACAACTGCAACAAGTACTTAAGCCTTATTTATAGATAATTAGTGTAGATCTAAAGAGATGGTTTGTATTGGGCATTTAATATCGCTAAAGTTAAACATTCAGTACTAAAATGTCTTGTATTTTTGTTTCTACGGGTGGCTATACTGTCTATCTATACAGATGTATCTTAAAAGGAGATATGGAAGAGAAGATTCAGAATCAAAGGATAGTAAAACTCAGGAGTCAGCATCCAAGAGCCAATTAGTGGATATATATGCAATAACGTGATTAAAGAAGCAGCAACAAAAAGAGCAAGTAGAGGGTGTCAGAGAAGTTAGATTTAGAAATTGTCATGTATAGAGAGGAGCATTTACAAATGAGATAATATCTGTTCAGGATACACACGAAATAGACTTACTATTTTGCTAGAAGTCAGTATTTAGTACATCTTTATAGTTTATTTTATGTCTTTGTCAATAAGAAATTATATAATATTCCCATTTACTCATAAAGATGCAGACATTAGTGTTGAAGAAGCCAAACGCATAAAAGTAGGGAAATGAAAATCATTAGGGTTTGGGGTCTCAAGAGAATCTGGTTGCATGTTCCCTGGGGTTGTCAATCCCAATGCTCACTCCCTCCCCTGAACAGACAAGGTCAGATGTGATCTCGTCCAGTAGCGGCTCTAGCCACAAATGGTTACCAGGGCACAGCTGGGGCACAACAGATGGCAGCCAGGGCACTGATATATTGTTACTATGGGGGAAGCTCTGCACCATATGGGGCACCAACTGGGGCACAACATTTTTTTACCAGGGCACGTGCCCTGGCGAGCCCTGGTGTAGAGCCGCCACTGATCTCGTCTCTTCAATGCAGGGCCCTGTGTGAAGAAAGCTATGACCGATTCTGTTGGCCACATGTGAAAAGCCATACTTCTCTACCGCCAAAGAGTATATCACTGTGAGGCACTGGCTTGGAGCAGTACCTTGTGCTTTGGACAGGAGGCCATGGGCTGAGAAGGTATGGGAGTGGGCATTAGGGTCGACAACCCCAAGGAACACCCCACTGCAGATTCGCCAAGACTCCTGAGACTCAAAACCCTTTAATTTTTCTCTTCCATTTGCACACTTCGCATTTTCAACCCTTATGTCTGTATACATATTATGGATATTCTATGGGTTGATAACAATAAGTTTTTATTCACTCTGAATGTTGCTTAGCAATGCTGCCTGGTAACAAGTGGCAAAGCCACAAGTGCGCCAGGCTGCACTGTTGGCATCATGAACTACTGAATAAAAACCTTATTTATAATTGACCCATGGTATCTCCCATGTATACCATGGGCAGGCGGGTTACATAGGTAGTATTTTCATTGTTCAGTACTTGACAAAGTCAAGTTGCTATTTTGACTCCCTCCACCAAGCACTGCAGATGCTGAATGTTCACCATATCAACCAAAATTAGTGTAGGAACCTTAGCCCTACTGGTGGGTTGTAGAAGCAGCATGCTTTGTCCTGCCGTACCAGGTTATGGCAGTATGTATTGTACTGGTCCTGGTTAGCTGAGGTAAGCAATTGTAAAAGGGCTGTAGGGGAAATAAAAGCTGCAGTGGAAATAACGCTATCTCCATCACAGCTGGACAGCAATGCAAAGTAACATTTACCAGTGTTAGGTATCACTCCCATGGTATACATATTATCTATGCCATACCAATGAGGATAAAAAGTGGCAAAATTAGTTATATGTTTGCCACTATGGACCTAGCGTGAGAATATCGTGTTATACCCCATAGAGGAATTGAGGTTTGTTCCGCTTCATTCTCTGTTGAAGGTATTATTGAAAATCAGCACCACCGCTTGAAGGTGAGCACTGAACAATCAGGATGCAGGATTTTTTCTTGCCAGAGTATAACAAAAGGCATGGCATAAATCAAATATACATGACTCAATGAAAATATCAATAATATTTCTTTCTGCAGTCTGACCTTTGACATCCCTCATGCTTCACCTCTCATGATGACATACGATCAAACTGCACTCAGGAAACATATTACTGATATTTTCATTAGGGCCATGCACATCGCCTTGTTGTGGTGACCTGCATTACATAGTATAATGCTGTCGATTGCAGATGTTCTCTATTACAACAGATGGATGCATTACAACAGAACAGAGATCCAGAGGGCTGGAGACATGGGGCTCAATTTTCAAAGCGACGCTGCACAAGCCCCCGTGCACTAAAGATATGGCACATGGGCTTGGTGGCAATCAAATGGCTGGCAACTGGAAATTTAGATCCCATGCACCAACTGCTGTGTACCAATTGCTGCAAGTTAGACCAATTTTTTCTGGTCTAGCCTGCAGCAATTCCAGGCACCCTTTTTACTATGCTTGCACCAAAGAGTTGGTGCATGCTACCACACATCAGGTAGAGTGTCGCAACTGTGCCCAACCTACCACAATCGGGCGCAGTTGTGGGAAAGGTGATTGGCACAGCTGCGCCAAAAAAGGGTTTGACACAGCGCTTGATGCAAGCTCTGCACCACCCTTTGAAAATCGAGCCCATGGTCTAGTAGTTGGCCACTGAAATCAATGCCAATAAACGTAAGGTAATGCACATTGGTAGCAGCAATCCACAGATAGATTGTTGCATCAGAGGGGTAAGAGTGAACTACTCGACAGAGGAATGGGACCTGGTGGTGATAATTAGTCTCTTCCTTATGCATGTGGAAAGGTATACAAGATTTCAGGATGCGTGAGGAGAGGCTTCAACAGTAACAGAAGAGTGGTAATATTGCCACTGTACAGATCGCTGGTTGAGTCATACCTGGAATACAGTAAACAATTCTGGAAGCCAGATCCAAGGAATGACGGAGATAAGTTGGAAACCATACAGCGAACAACAACAGAAATGAACCAATGGCAGCAGGGTAGGTCGTATGATGTGGTTGGTCTCTGACTGTCACAAGGTGGCTGACTTAGAGGCAAACGGAGGCTGGCTAAGCTGCCACTTCACCAGTTCTTCCTGTAAGTGGCAAATGGGGTGAGAGGTGTGTGTTTTAGAGGCAGTAAATAGCACCGCTTGGGGCTGTTCAGCGCCTCTGTAAACATTTAACAATACCACTGCACTGGTATGCATGAGTGACACCCCTTCTTTTGCCTAGGTGCAGCGCTATTGGTAGCACCTTGGCACTGCCAAGTTTGGGCAGTGCTCCAGGGACCTCTGAATATGAAAAAGGACCTGGGTTTCCACAGTGCTCACACAGATGTAGATGGGGTGCAGGGACGAGGTGTGGCACACCAAAACACTAACAAGACAA